>CP125978.1:269144383-270586883 GCA_030063025.1 Avena longiglumis
ATGTAGTATAATAGCTTTTCCTAGAATACCTAGGTTTAATCAATCTTGGAAAGCAATGCTAAAAGGAAATAAAAAGTACACATCTACAAGACTTTGTTTTTTATTTTACCTTAGTTTACTGCATCAGCCTAGTTAGTTTACTTTTATAGTGGGTTTAATCAATGGATGGAAATAGGTTAGGTTGAAGATCCACCGCACCGCACATCATATGGGATAAAATATAATAATAAGTATAGTCATGTGTAACGCTTGAATAGAGATAATATCTTATGGGCAACACATTCTAATATACTAGAGCCTGTGATGCGCAGTATAGCAATAGTCTTTAATCCAACCGAGTGCACCAAGCAACAAAGCAACAAAAATTATTAAGTGTGTAATATAGACTAAAGCATTAAATGGTGATGTTGTTGTGATCTCGGATGGGTCGCTACAAAGACCGCATTTATCCTTGCTATCATCGAGGTTCCTATGAGATTGATGCTAGCCAAGTATCTCACCTCAAGCCTTTTATCAATCTATGGGATCTTGGGTACCTACAAGTCCACGCATCAAGACAAGAGACAAAGAAACAAAACATACAAATCTAAATTGCAAAAAAATACAATACTCCCATGATTAGATGCACATAATTGATGCGAGGTTTCTTCTAAACCCGCAGCCCGTGAGGACTACTCACTCATAACAAATAGATCAAGGATAGAAAAAACATTATGCATAATACTTATATTGAAATCAAATATTCTTATAATGGTCACCAAATCACAAGGATATATAAAGTACAAAGCAATGGCTATGGCTAATGGAGGTGGTGGATAATGAAATGGATGAACAATGGTGTGGATCTCCTTTGGTGGTGTTGTGATGAACTGAGAATGGTGGCTCTCCGGTCACTGGAGCCTCAAAATATATAGTCCTCTTCACGAAAGTCATTGGTTTGATGAGCTGAGCCGCCACCACCTGGTACTAAGGACGATCTTAGCGGGCCCCGCCTGCAATAAAGGGTCATAAAGCCCGTGGAATTGGCTTCCAATTACTTGTTCGTGTGGACTTCCTCAAAATCCTTCATTATGATCCTAATTCGCATTAAAACCCATGATTTCTCAAGACAATATAATTCAAAGCAAAGTTTTGCATATCTTTGCAATTATTAGTCACAAGTGGCAAGGATTGAGAGTTTCTGTCAATTGCTTGACTAAAAACAATGTTTAAACACGATGGAAGATGGCAAATATTGAGCCATCCGCTGCTTCTTCACTGCCGGGAGGGTGCGCCTTTCATGGGCGCTGAGATCGCCAACGACTTCCCCTCGTATACCTGCTCGCCTCGATGAGGAGGTCCATCCGCCGCATTCATGGGCTGGCCTGGTTCTCAGGTACCGGCTCCCTGTGTTTTCCCTAGGACTGCGGACCTTATTCCTCCCGCCTCCGCCTTTGTTGCCAACATCCGCCCTACCGACCGGACTTTCATGCCACCATCGCCTTCACCGCCACCGATGGAGTTGCCGATTCCAGCGATCGAGCCAGACAAGAAGAGCTTTTCAAGGAGACAGATGTCGCTAATTCAAGAGAGGCCATATATCGGCCGCAGGAGGAGCCTCGCTTCCTGCTAGCGTATGTTGGTGTCGATGCAAACCCCGGTGCACCCGCCACCTAAAAAGAGACACATGTGCTAACTCCAGAGCATGCCAAGGAGGCTGAGATATCGGTGATTCCAGAGAGCCCATATGTAGGCTCAGAGAGCTACTATAGACCCCAAAGGCACCAGCCATGAGCATGAACAAGAGACACATGCTAATGCCTATGGAAACCCCTCTCTTGTCCTCACAGTAATCACCGATGCAAGCCTGCCTCCACACCCCAAGGAGGCTAGAAGCAAGGAGGAAGACACCGTTAGAGTTTCGGGTTTGTTGGCTTCCCTTTGCAGATATCAAGCCCACGATAAAGTCCAAGCAAAGAAGGCATGCATATTGCTCTCCTCAGAGGAAGTGCCGTGCCATTATCCCAAGATTGTCAATGAGGGTGAGGAGATCATAGAAGTGGCACCGCCAAGTTCGCCTACATGATCTAGGGCAAGCTCCCATTGCCATCTCGCTGGTTCATGCGCCTTTTGCATGGACTGCGATTTTGCCATGGCCGTTGAAGACGCCTGATCTAGCATGTCAAAAGTGATGTTGACGGGCCGGGATTCCTCGGCAGCTAAGAAGACTTGATCCCTAGGCCTAATTTGTCCTAAGACGATCTTTGTTTCCCAATGCATCCAAAATCTACTTTTCTCGCAACCTTGTATTCAGACTTTGCTTCACTTTGCCAAGCATTATGCCTGCTTACATCCCGCGAGGGTGTGTTTTCCGCTTAGCAAGGATTGTATCGTATCATTTGCTTTCACCTAGCTACTTATACAAATGTTCCTGTGTTCACAATGATTTATTTAAACATCAATTTCTTGAGCTGGAACCCGAGAGGCTTGAATAACCCGAGGTGACAAGATGTTAAGAATGCACTGATTGCTTCCACCTCCTATCATATTGCTTGCCTCTAGGAAAAAGTCGAAGATGTTGATGTAGGGTTCGCAGTAATAGAAAACAAAAATTTCCTACGATGTGAACTATGTACCAAGATCTATCTACTAGATACAAACAACTAAGTGATGTATATCCTTAGAGAACATACCCTTGAAGACCGACAAAGCTTAATGAGTTCAACTGTGGTTGATGTAGATGATCTCTTGCCGATCTCAAGATCGAGAGGAAGTCCTAGAACTGCAAATCAAGAGCGATCCGTGTCGCACATGTTCGAGGCACCGAGCAACCTCCGCCTCGCCCAAATGATGCAAATGGCACAACTCTTTCTTCCTAATAGCCACTGAACATGTATCTCACTAGTTCGAGACCATGGGGGATAAATTCTAGAGGGGGAGAGAGATCCTTCACGAGGAGGTGTGAGTGAGAAGTGAGAGGAGGGGATCCTTATATAGGGGAGGGGGGCATGGCCGCCGGCCATGGAGGGTGCCCCCACCTCTCCCTCATTCATGTGGGTGGACACTCCACTCACAAAATGGCCCTTCAATTTTCTTCAATCAAATTACCATTAAATTTCCACCAAATTTAATGCAAACTCATTAAATAAAACTCTTTATTTTATTCAGAATTTTGTCAATTACTTTAATGAAAAAATTCACAATAACCCCTTCTAGAATTCTATTTCACATGCATAACCACTTTATGCAATTTCACCGAAAACCTGCTTTGATCTAGTGAAATAAATTCCGCGCTTGTTCATTCTTTCGGCCGAAACTTTTGCTCCAATTGATGATGTCGGTCTTAAGTGTGTCACCCTACTGCTCGTGAATAATTCGACATGATCGAGACCCCTCCTGATCAATAATCGTAATGGATCTAGAGACCCATCGACCCTACACATTCAACGATGACTTTCTCGTGATCGCCAACCTTTTACGCTAGTATCTTAATCCCTTTGTTTAACGATTTATTACAAGTCCGAGATTCGATCACCAGATTCCATACCTAGTTTGATCTCATCGACATGCACTCTTTTCTCATTCCGTGATATAACATGCTAGTGATCAAATCACTTGCTTGCAAGCTAACCAATGTGATATCACCGAGAGGGCCCAGAGTATATCTATCCATCATCGGATGAACAAATTCCACTCTCGATCCATGGGCCTCAAAATAACACTTTATTAGTTCTCAATCCATCTTTATAATCACCTCGTTACGGTGTGACGCTTGATGTTATCAAGAAACTCTTCCTGTTAGTGATTGACATGATCTCATGGTCTAAGGATTAGGATCACTGTAAGTTGTTATAGCAATATAAACTCAATGACTTTGATCGTAATGCTATACTTTGATGAATGTTCATCACACCATTACACTAATGTTGTGATCCCGCTATTAAAAACATCCAATGTCCATGATCGTGAAACCTTGATCATCTTGTTAATCAATGAGCTAGTTTATGAGAGAGGCATAACTAGGAACTTTCTTTTTGTTTATTAAACACACATGTATTAACGCTTCAGATTAATACAATTATAGCATGCAAAATAAACATCTATCATATACTTGGAATACACATAATAAACACTTTATTATTGCCTCTCAGCCATATTCCCTTCCCTCCCACTTGCACTAGAGACAATAATATAGTTACATAGTGATAAATATAACACCCATTGAGTTCGTGTTGATCATGTTTGCTCTAGGGAGAGTTTTAGTCAACGGATCCGCTACATTGAGATCCGTGTGTACTTTAAATCTTTATATCTCCATCCTTGACATGCTCATGATGGAGTGAAACTGGGCGCTTAATATGCTTGGAATGCTTGTGAGACCTTGGCTCTTTGGCATTAGCAATGGCACCATTGTTGTCACAATACATCACCATTGGGTCCAACGATTAGCAACCACTCCTAGTTCGGATATGAACTCCTTCATCCAAATCGCTTCGAGCCGCCTAAGCAAAGCAACATATTCGCCTCTGTTGATCCCGCCACCAGGTTGTTTGGAGCTCCTCCAACTAACCGCCTCCGCCATTCATGAGAAATACGATCCGGAGTCATCCTGACGTTGTCAAAGCTAGCCAATATAACACTTAGCTTACGAGCTCTTCTTCACCTCAGATACAAGAAACATATCCTTAGTTCTTCGTAAGTACTTAATGATATTCTTGACCGCCATCTAGTGTTCAACCGGATCCGATTGGTACCAACTAAGCAAACTAATAGCATGTGCCACATCCGTTTTGTACATAGCATGGCGACATTATAGAGCCTATGGTTGAAGCATAGACTTTGTCCATTATCTCTCTTTCTTCCGTCAAGTCGGACTTTGAGTCTTACTCAATGTCTTGCCTTGCAACATAGGTAAGAACCCTTCTTACTTCCATTCATTTTAAACTTCTTTAAAATCTTATCAAGGTATGTACTTTATGATAGCCCTATTAGGCGCCAGATCTATCTCTATAGATCTTTATGCCTAATATGTAGGACGCCACCTAGGTCCTTCATTGAAAATTTGTCGCTTAGATAACTTTAACACTGTTTAAAAGATCTATATCATTTCCGATCAATAATATGTCATCCACATATAATATCGTAAATGCCACATTGCTCCCACTCACTTTCTTGTAAATACAAGCTTCTCCATAAGTTTGGACAAATCCAAACTCTTTGATCACCTCATCAAAGCGGAGATTCCAACTTCGTGATGCTTGCTTCAATCCATAGATGGATCAAGCTTGCACACCTTGTTAGCATCCTTAGGATCGACAAACCCTTTGGTTGTATCATATACAACTCTTCTTCAATATTACCATTGAGAAACGCGGTTTTAACATCCATCCGCCATATCTCATAATCAAATATGCAGCAATTACTAACATAATCCTAACTGACTTTAGCATCGCTGGGAGAGAATGTCTCATCGTAGTCAACTCCTTGAATTTGTCGAAACCCCTTTGCATAAGTCGAGCTTTATAGATGGTCACATTACCATCAAGATCGCTTTCCTTTGAAAATCCATTTGTTCTCCACGGCCTTTCGGTCATGAGGTAATTCCACCAAGTTCCAAACTTGATTTTCATACATGGATTCCATCTCGATTTCATGGCTTTAACCATTTGTTGAATCACCATCATCGCTTCTTCATACGCCGCAGGTCATCATTTTCATCAACCATGAAATTCATGACAGATTTCCAGCTACCGAGCCGCACGCTCCTGCTAGACTCGAGGTTCGTAATGACCTTCGGATCGGTAAGGATCCTAAGTCCCTGTGATTAACATGCTAGTCCTCGGATCAATAGCTAGCACTCACAAATGATGAGGTATCATGTAAAACACAAAGTCTTTATTACACGGAGAATCCAGAGTATGAATTATTACAAAAGTTGCTTAGCATTATGCTAGCTCAAATAACATAAAACATAAAAGCAGATGAGTCCATCAACGCCTGTGCTTGTCGAGTGTAGACCCGCCGATCCCTACGCACCTTTCAATCTTCGGATTCTCGCATAAGACGGCAGCCAACAAGTTGGGTCAATACTTTGAATGTATTGGCAAATTACACCAAGGAGAGAAAAGACTATCTCTACATGCAAGGCTGGTATAGGATGTAGAGTTCATTTGCTCAAAGCTAGTTTTCTTAAGTAGAGAGAAGAAGAGAGGTTGTCCTACTTTGTAAACATTTGCTTAGATAAAATAAGGTCGAGTGGTACACGAGGATATTACGCACCAAGTGTCCAAACAACCAAACACTTGGATATTACGCACTAAGTTCCCAAATTCCCACCCATTAGCTTATATTACGCACGCCCATGGGGTTTCAAAATTTGTTTTAGAAAAGAGAGAGGAAGATCCTTCAGAGGCTCCATCCTTCGCACGCCATTGTTGTTCATACTGAAGACTACCGATCGATCGATTGCAATACTCTAGAGTTTCTGCACTTTACCCACAATCCACGATCAAGTCCTTTTACGACAAGACCATGGCGAGGCTTTCCTTAGTAGCCCATCTACCTTCGGATCCAACCATGCCAAGAATCCTCCAAATGTTGGTACCTGTGAGGTTTCCCACTAAGTACTAGGCCAAGACAGAGCCCATAATGCATTGTGGTTGCATCGAAGCTTCTAAATTCAAACATGGTAGACTTCTTGATTCCTGGCGGCCATCCTCCACCAAAAATCACACTCGCTGACCCGACAACCATTCCCTTTAAGAAAACTTAGTTTTATTTTGAAGTGGATTTGAGAAGAAAGTTTGCTCTAGAGAGCCTTTATACTTAGAAAAATTCTTTGTCTTTCGAACCCCCAACGGTATCTTTGTATATATATAGCATAGCAAGCATTACTTAGCAAAAACAGGGGTAACCTATTAGGATGGGAAATCCTAAGTATATAGCTACCATGGCATATCGCAAAATCATCGCACTTGCAAAATAATACTAAGAAAAAATTCTCGGATCATCCTACACATGCATACTACAGAATTTTGAAGATCACATGCATGGAATCAAACTCGACAAAATTATGAACAAGTGGTGTAACTTTCCTTGATCCGAGCAGCACTCTACACAATAGCACTCCTTAGACTCAGCAATCTAACTAATCACAAACATAGATTTGATCACAACTTATTCAAAGCATTCACAAAGGAAAACATGCATGCATGCAACATGGTAGTTTATGCAAGGTTGGTTGAATTAATCTAGATAGCAAGTTTTGTGTTGTGATAGTGTAAGGGTTTCACCAGATTGATTCCCAAGGGTTTAGATCTAATAGAGTCACTAAAAACAAACTCGATTATAAGAAGATCAAACCATCTAAATAGAGTTTGATCTAATGAACCCAAGCAAAGCTTAAATATTTGTATTAGCAGGTATTGTGAAGACAATGTTATTGAACAAGAATCAATTAAAATAGAATTTTAATTATTTTTCTATACATTAAACTCTCTAATCTAATGATTAAAATCTACACCTAAAACATTACTGCAAACCTGCAATATTATTACAGATTTGGATTCTACATAAAATTAGAATCCAACGGTATATTATAAGCTAAATTTGGCCAAATATTCAATTTTATATGATTTTCGCAATGTTTAAATCAAATCGCCAAATTCAAACCAAACAATCTTAATCCTAACTCGAATCGCCCAAGTGGCTACCGTTGGTCCACTTGGCCAAAGGGTGACGCCAAGGGTGACGCGCTGCCACGCTGGTTGCCACGCCGCAACGTGGTCAGTCGATACCCTTCGCCTCTCTTCTAATCTGTCCACAAGATTAAATCGGACCCGGGTGGCTCTACGACTGTGGCGGTGGCGGCGATGGAGACGACGGCGGCGGAATCGACGGTGGTCGAGGTCCCGACAAGCCCTAGTGGAAGCGACGAAGACGCCCCCGATTCACGCCGACGCGAATCTCCCAACGATCTCAACACGGTCCCCTCCTCCTTCTCCTCACGGTTGGCATTCTCTCCTGACCCGACTGCCCGGCGAGCAATTGCCGTGACCCTGCGATTCGGAAGGAACGAGTTAGGTGGGAGGTAGAGGGTAGAAGCGAGTAGCGGGAGGTAGAACAAGGCTCGAGGTGCTGGAGGGTCGCCAACCTCGAGCTCCACATGGTCTCCCGAGATCGGAAGCTTGCGAAAACGGGCTAGGGTTCGAGAAAATGAGGGCGACGAGGGGCGGCGCGGCGTATAAGAGGGAGAGATTCCGTGTCGAGGAGGCACGATTCGCATAGGGACGGAGGATCGCGCGATCAAAGACGGATTCATGTTCTCCGAGACTCGGCCGAGGTGGGGATGACACGCAATTGGGCTTCACCTGGTGGCAGATTTGCAGTGGCTGGCCCAGATTGTCACACCGGTAGATGCGCTGGGCCTGGTTCACGGCCCGTCAGTTAGGTTTGTTAGTTTTTTATTCTTTTATTTTTCCAAATCTGTTTTACTAATCCACTTGTAACTTTTTCATACTAGGTCAAAACTTGACAAAATTTGTTTCTAAATTTTTATAAAATTGAGGTGGTCAACATGGGGCCATGTTTTAATGTTTTACAAGATTTTTGGAAGGTTCAACAAGATTACTTCTTTCTTGCTCACATAGATGGATTTCTTTATTAGGGTTTTAGTGGATTTTGTTGTTAGAGTTTTGTTGCAAAAGATCATTTGTAGGATGCAATGATGCAAAGATGAGGCATGCACTAATAACATCCTATTATAAAATCTGGATGTTACAAACCTACCCTTAAGAAGAATCTCGCCCGAGATTCGGGTTGGCTAGCAAACAGTGTGGGTGTTCTCGCTTCAAATCTTCTTCATGCTCCCACGTAGCTTCTTCCTGAGTGGTGGTTCCATTGTACCTTGCAAAATCTTATAGTCTTGGTGCGGTAACCCTTTCAAATGCTTTCCAGATTTTGATGGGGTTTTCCTCATAGGTAAGGTCACTCCAATTGAACCTCATCTAGGGAACGGTGTCTTAGTGTTTCAGCCATCTCCGTGGCACTTCTTTAGTTGTGACACGTGAAACACATCATGAACAGTACCCTTCCTAACTCCAACTGATAAGCAACTTATCCCTTACGGGCTAACCTTGTATGGTCCTATGAATCGTGGGGCTAACTTGCCCTTGATTCCAACCTCTTAACTCCACGTAGGGGTGAAACTCGAGATATGCACGGTCCCCTATTTCATAGGCCACATCTCTGCTTTGGAATTAGCGTAGCTCTTCCGTCGGGATTGTGCTATCTTTAGCCTATCCTCAATCAAGCACCTTCTCTTCGCATCCTTTATCAAGTCCGTCCAAAAGATCGCGTTCTCCCACTCCATTCCATAGCAATGGAGTCCTACACTTTCCAGATAGAACTTCAAATGGAGCCATCTTGATACTTGTCCGGTAGCTGTTGTTGTATGATAACTCCGCATATGGTAGGTTATCGTCCCAACTAGACCCATAGTCTAGTGCGCAAGCTCTCAACATATCTTCCAAAATTTGATTTACCCTTTCTGCTTGGCCCTGCTTGAGGGTAGAAGGCATCAATTCTAGTCGGGTTCCCAGGCTCATGTAGTTGTCGCCAAAACTTTGAAGTAAACCGTGCCTCTATCCGACATAATTCGGGGAACACCATGCAGCTTACAATTCGTGACATGTATATCTTAGCAAGCTTAGCACTTGTATATGTGGTCTTTACGGGATGAAGTGAGCCACCTTGGTGAAGTGGTCCACCACTACCCAGATAGAATCAAATCCGAACGAGTCCGGGTAATCCCGTGATGAAATCCATGCCTACCTTGTCCCACTTCCAATGGGTATAGGTAGTGGTAGTAATCCGCCGGTTTCGATGCTCGGCTTTAACTCACAGACACATCACACGTAGAAATATACTGCAATATCTCTTTAGGTTATTCCACCGTATCTATCCTTCACATCCATGTACATCTTTGTGTTGCCCTGGATGAATTGAGTATGGCGAATCATGAGCTTCTTGTAGAATCATCTTCCGATATCGGGGTCATTGGGAACGCATAAACGCTTCCTATACCGTAGGGTTCCTTGTTCGCCCGCATTTAAATTCTTTAGTCCTTCCTTCATTTATCCCGACTCTTATTTCTTCCAACTCTTTATCCCCTTTTGTGCTTCTTGGATCCTTTCTTGGAAAGTGGACACTATTTCCATAGTCGCTATGTGTCCTTTCGACTAACTCCAACCCGAGATCCCGAATTGCTTGCATAAATCCTGGAAGTTCCCTGGTAAGTCCATTTACATATGCCTTACGGCTTAAGGCATCGCCCACCACGCTTGCCTTCCGGTGGTACCGTAGATCCAAGTCATAATCCTTAATTATCTCAAGCCATCTTCGTTGTCTCATATTCAACTCTTTTGGGTGAAGATGTACTTCAAACTTTTATGGTCTGTGAACACATCACAATGTTTGCCCATGAGGTAGTGTCTCCATACTTTGAGTGCATGAACTACGATGCAAGTTCCAAATCATGAGTGGGATAATTGTGTTCGTGGTTCTTAAGTTGTGGAGGCATAGGATACCACTTTCCCATCCTCAGATCAATACACTTCCAAGTCCTTGTCGAGAAGCATCACAATAGACTTGAAAATCCTTCGATATCGTGCATACGTAATCGTGCCGCTATAAGGCGCTTCTTCAACTCTTGAAAACTTGCTTCACATGCCTCGTCCATAGGAATTTCTTTTCCTTCTTTAATAGTTCTGTCATGGGTTTTGCTATCTTGGAAAAGTTCTCGATGAACCTCCGTAATATCCTCGAGGCCCAAGAAACTCCTAATATCTCCCACATTCTTGGGTGACTCCCATTCCGTCACGGAAGCTACCTTGCTAGGATCTACAACTCCTTTAATGACACCTACATGACCGAGGAAACCCACTTCCTTTAACCAGAACTCGCACTTGCTGAACTTGGCATACAATTTGTGTTCTCTAAGTTTCTCCATAATAAGGCGCAGATGTTTCTCATGTTCCTTCTCATCCTTTTAGTATATGAGTATATCATCTATGAATACTACTATAAACTTGTCCAAGTATTCCATGAACACCTTGTTCATCATGGTCATGAAGTATGCTGGGGCATTGGTTAGACCAAAAGACATCATGGTGTACTCAAACAATCCGTATCTTGTGGTGAATGCTGTCTTGGGCACATCCTGTTCTCGAATCTTTAGCTGAAAATAGCCCGATCGTAGATCGATTTTTGAGAACACACTGGCTCCTTTTAGCTGGTCAAACAGGTCGTTGATGTTGGGCAGAGGATACTTGTTCTTAATCGTCACTTCGTTCAACGAGCGGTAGTCCACAACCAGCCTCTTGGTCTTATCTTTCTTTTCCACAAATAGGACGGTGCTCCCCAAGACGACGCTACCGGGTTGAATGAACCCCTTGTCCAACCGCTCCTAAGTCTGTTTCTTGAGTTCCTTTAACTCGCATACATCCATCTTGTATGGTCTCTTATCTATCGGCCCTGCGGCATTAAGTCAATGAGAAACTCGATATCACTTGGTCGCGGCATTCGGTAGCTCTTCCGGGAAGACATCCGGTATTCCTTTACAATAGGTACTTCCTCCAAGCTAACCCCTTAAGAGAGTTCACCATGACTTCTTTGAGTGCTAAGTTCGACTTGATACGAATCCTCTTCCTTCCTGCCAGAGCATGACAGCTCTTGGCACAATCTATGACTCCTTCATACTTGGTCATCCAATTCATGCCCAAGATTATGTCTAATCCTTGTGATTCTAGAACTACTAGACTGGTGGGAAAAATGTGTGTCCCAAACCTTAGTTCTAAATCCCTAAGAACCTGAGTTTGCCACTAATTCTCCCCGGAGAACTTACCCTAAGAGGAAAGTTTATAGTCCGCTGGTATCTTGCCTCTATCCACAAATACCCTTGATATGAATGAATGCGATGCACCAGTATCAAAAAGAACAACTGCAGGAATAGAATTGAGTTTGAACTTACCAATCACAGAATCTGGCGCCTCACAAGCATCCTCCATAGAAACATGATTCACCGTGGCTTTGACAAACGGGTTTGGCTTCTTCCCGTTCCCATTGCCATGGTTGTGTCCATTTCCATTCCCATTGCCATTGCCATTCTTCCTCTCAGGGCAAGAGGTTGCATAGTGCCCTGTCTTGTTGCACTTAAAGCATGTCACCTCACTGAGATCCTTTCCATTGCCGCCATTGCCATTGTGGGTTTTGTGTCCATTGTGTTTGTGGCCACCATGGTTATGACCGTTATGGTTGTGGCCATTATTGTTATAAGGTGGTGGTGAGGAATTGCGCTGCTTCTGGTACGGAACAGAGTGTTTGTGAGGGTTAGATTTCCTCTTGCGATTTTCTATGCTCTTCCTCTTTGATTCAACCACAATGGCTCGGCCTGTGAGTTCCCGAAGTTGTCAAATTTCTCGAGCCACAAGCTGAATGGATATCTCATCATTGAGCCCTCTTAAGAACTCCTGCCTCTTGGCATCTGGAAACATCATCGGGTGCATAACGGGATAGCTTATTGAAAAGCTCACCATACTCGGTGACAGAACGGTGCAGCTGGTGTAGGTCGCAAAAATCGCGCCTCTTTAGAGTCATGACACCAGCAGCCACATGATGAGTACGAAAAGCTAACTCAAACTGTTCCCAAGTGATAGCATCAATGTCCGGGTGGGTGACTTGGTAGTTATCCCACCATTCTCGCAAAGTCCTTCAAGCCGGTGTGCATAACGCACTCGCTTGGCCCGACAAATTGCACGGTGTCTAGCTTCTTGTTGATCAGACGCACTACCACATCTCGATGATTGGTTCAAAGGTCGCTAGTGAAGGTAGGTGGGTTCAGCCTCAAAACCGAGTCAAGCGATCCTGTTGAGGAGGTGGCGGAGATGGTGGTGGCGGGTTGTTGTTGTTGTTCGCATGTTCCGAGGAGAAGTTGGATCACCGGTTCGAGTGGCCAAAAGTTCTGCTATTTCCAAGGGATTTCGGATTCGCACGCCTTGGCGGCATCGTGGGGTTTAAGAGAATAGTTAAGAAATAGACAGAAAGACTATGTAGTAAACTCCTACCCTTATGAAAACACACCAAGCACACAAGGCACACAAGGCATAACACCACGATTTAGCTCAGAACAACCAAATTCAACTAAATCAGACTTGTCTTGGTATTTATTACATTTGAATAACGCTCTACTATAGAATTAATGGTGGTCCAACTACTACACATCTTCCACGCCTTCCTCTTCCTCGCCCTCGAATGAGTAGCCTTCTTGCTCTAGAGTTGTCTTGTACAACTCCATCTCCTTTGTGGTGGCTTCAAGTTTCTCTTGGAGGTCCTTTATCTCATCTTGTAGCTTCCGGGTAGTGGCTTCACCGCTCCTAAAGTCCCTCCTTCGCTTTGTAGTTCCTCCACTAAACTTGACTTCATTGCGGCTTCAAGTTGCTTTGCAAGTCCTCTTGAAGCACGACATCATCGATTATCTTGCAAAGGCCTTCAGTTGCACTTCATCTCCATCGATCTGTTGTTTAAGTTCCCTAATTCTCTTGTTTTTATTTATTACCCTCTTCTCTTGGTTGGCGAACCTTTTCTCTTGGTCCTGAATTTTATCTCTTGGAGCTTCATTGCCTCTTCCTCGCTGCTTGATCATTTCTTCCTTCTCATTGATGAGGGCATAGCTCGTCAGTCTTCAACATCTCGAGGAAGGTACCCTTTCAAGGTCATGGATGTGGCACTCCAAGTCTTGATATTGTGTTCTTCTTGCTTGGTAGAAGTTCTTTCCTCAAAGGTTAACTCCATGGGAATTCCTTCTTCATCTCTTCTTCCAAAGAGGCCGCCAAAGGTCCTTGGAGAGCTTCATGATGACGCCCACATAGGCGACCAATGAGTTGTTGCAAGCTAATGCTAAGGGCCTTCTCCTTGGAATCGCTAACAATGTGGATTGCTATGTCTTCCTCCTGTTCTTGCCTCGCTTTTTCTGGTTGAATGACCTTGACTCCCCAACACCGCCCTTGTGGAGTTTCTTCATTGTGCTCCCTGATTGTTGGGAGGGAAGGTCCAAACGTGTGAGTAGATCCATTAGGCATCCTCCAAAGCGAAGAGGCTCGATGTCCATGACGGTGTAGAGGAAGCTCGTCATCTTTGAGTTAGAAGAATGAGGGTTAGCTTAAACAAGTAGAGGAAAGCAGATACTAGATGTGCTAAGAATAACTTAGTAGACAAACAAGTAAGGAACTAAAGTTAGAGGTGGTTCCAATCCTAGGTCACGCCCCACAGTAACGATGTGCTCGATACCATCTGTAATGACCTTCGGATCGGTAAGGATCCTAAGTCCCTATGATTAACATGCTAGTCGGATCAATATCTAGCACTCACAATGATGAGGTATCATGTAAAACACAAAGTCTTTATTACACGGAGAATCCAGAGTATGAATTATTACAAAAGTTGCTTAGCATTATGCTATCTCAAATAATGAAACATAAAAGCATGAGTCCATCAACGCCTGTGCTTGTCAAGTGTAGACCCGCGATCCCTACGCACCTTTCAATCTTCGGATTCGCACATAAGACGCCCACCAACAAGTTGGGTCAATACTTTGAATGTATTGGAAAAATACACCAAGGAGAAAAGACTATCTCTACATGCAAGGCTGGTATAGGTGTAGAGTTCATTTGCTCAAAGCTAGTTTTCTTAAGTAGAGAGAAGAAGAGGGTTGTCCTACTTTGTAAACATTTGCTTAGATAAAATAAGGTCGAGTGGTACACGAGGATATTACGCAAGTGTCCAAACAACCAAACACTTGGATATTACGCACTGTTCCCAAATTCCCACCCATTAGCTTATATTACGACGCCATGGGGTTTCAAAATTTGTTTTAGAAAAGAGAGAGGAAGATCCTTCAGAGGCTCCATCCTTCAGACGCTCATTGTTGTTCTGCTATCGTGAACACTACCGATCGATCGATTGCAATACTCTAGAGTTTGTGCACTTTACCCACAATCCACGATCAAGTCCTTTTTGACAAGACCATGGCGAGGCTTTCCCTTAGTAGCCCCTCTACCTTCCGGATCCAACCGTGCCAAGAATCCTCCAAATGTTGGTACCCAGGTGAGGTTTCCCACTAAGTACTAGGCCAAGACAGAGCCCATAATGCATTGTGGTTGCACTAGAAGCTCAATTCAAACATGGTAGACTTCTTTGATTCCTGGGCGGCCATCCTCCACCAAAAATCACACTCGTTGACCCGACAACCATTCCGCCCAGAAGAAAACTTAGTTTTATTTTGAAGTGGATTTGAGAAGAAAGTTTGCTCTAGAGAGCCTTTATACTTAGAAAAATTCTTTGTCTTTCGAACCCCCCAACGGTACTTTGTATATATATAGCATAGCAAGCATTACTTAGCAAAAACAGGGGTAACCTGTTAGGATGGGAAATCCTAAGTATATAGCTACTCATGGCATACTGCAAAATCATCGCACTTGCAAAATAATACTAAGAAAAAAAATTCTACTGGATCATCCTACACATGCATACTACAGAATTTTGAAGATCACATGCATGGAATCAAAACTGGGACAAAATTATGAACAAGTGGTGTAACTTGCCTTGGTCCGAGCAGCACTCTACACAATAGCACTCCTTAGCGCACTCCGAGCAATCTAACAAATCACAAACATAGATTTGATCACAACTTATTCAAAGCATTCACAAAGGAAAACATGCATGCATGCAACATGGTAGTTTATGCAAGGTTGGTTGAATTGATCTAGATAGCAAGTTTTGTGTTGTGATAGTGTAAGGGTTTCACCAGGATTGATTCCCAAGGGTTTAGATCTAATAGAGTCACTAAAAACAAATCCTGGGATTATAAGAAGATCAAACCATCTAAATAGAGTATGATCTAATGAACCTAAGCAAAGCTTAAATATTTGTATTAGCAGGTATTGTGAAGACAATGTTATTGGAACAAGAATCAATTAAAATAGAATTTTAATTATTTTTCTATACATTAAACTCTCTAATCTAATGATTAAAATCTACACCTAAAACATTACTGCAAACCTGCAATATTATTACAGATTTGGATTCTACATAAAATTAGGAATCCAACGGTATATTATAAGCTAAATTTGGCCAAATATTCAATTTTATATGATTTTCGCAATGTTTAAATCAAATCGCCAAATTCAAACCAAACAATCTTAATCCTAACTCGAATCGCGCCAAGTGGCATACCGGTTGGTCCACTTGGCAGGCGGGTGACGCGTGGGGGTGACGCTGGCACGCTGGTTGCCACGCGCAACGTGAGTGGTCGATACCCCTTCGCCTCTCTTCTAATCGTCCACAAGATTAAAATCCACTACGGGGTGGCTCTACCGACTGCGGGCGTGGCGGCGATGGAGACGACGGCGGCGGCAAGAATCGACGGTGGTTGGAGGTCCCGATGACCCTAGTGGAAGCGACGAAGACGGCCCCGACGCCGACGGCGAATCTCCCAACGATCTCAACACGGTCCCTCTCCTCCTCCTTCTCCCGCGGTTGGCCGTACCTCCTCTCGGACCCAACGGACTCCGGCGAGCAATTGCCGGTGACCCCCTGCGATTCGGAAGGAACGAGTTAGGTGGGAGGGTAGAGTGGGTAGAAGCGAGTAGCGTGGGAGGTAGAACAAGGCTCGAGGTGCTCTGGAGGGTCGCCAACCTCGAGCTCCGTTGGCGGGTCTCTCCGGCGAGATCGGAAGCTTGCGAAAAACGGGCTAGGGTTCGAGAAAAATGAGGGCGACGAGGGGGGGCGATGCGGCGGTATAAGAGGGAGAGATTCCGTGTCGTAGGAGGCACGGATTCGTACAAGGGACGGAGGATCGCGCGGATCAAAGACGGATTCGTGTTCTCCAGAGACTCTGGCTGGAGGGGGATGATAGCAGTGCCACCTGCCGGTGGCAAGATTTGGCATGGTGGCCCATGTGCTGGCTTGGTAGACAGCAGCTGGGCCCCGTCTGTCAAAGTTAGGTTTGTTAGTTTTTTTTTATTCTTTTTATTTTTCCAAATCTGTTTTACTAATCCACTTGTAACTTTTTCATACTAGGTCAAAACTTGACAAAATTTGTTTCTAAATTTTTATAAAATTGAGGTGGTCAACATGGGGCCATGTTTTAATGTTTTTACAAGATTTTTGGAAGGTTCAACAAGATTACTTCTTTCTTGCTCACATAGATGGATTTCTTTATTAGGGTTTTAGTGGATTTTGTTGTTAGAGTTTTGTTGCAAAAAGATCATTTGTAGGATGCAATGATGCAAAGATGAGGCATGCACTAATAACATCCTATTATAAAATCTGGGATGTTACAGTTCGGTAGTATTCTCTTTCGGAGTTTCATGATCATTATCATTAGTTCCCTCTTCAATAGGTGAAGCCAACTCCTAACAACTTACTACCGCACTACTCTCCATACTTTGAAGAGAAGGTTCAATAACCTCTTGAGTTCTACCTTCCGACTACTCACACCTTTCATGAGAAACTCTTCTAGAAAGGATCCATTCTGCCAACAAAAACCTTGCCTCGGATTCGTAATAGAAGGAATACCCAATAGTTTCCTTAGGGTATCCTATGAAGACGATTTTCCGCTTTGGGTTCGAGTTTATCCGTTGAAGTTTGTTCACATAAACATTGCATCCCCAAACTTTAAGAATGACAGCTTAGGTTTGTTTCAAACCACAATTCATACGGTGTCTTTTCAGCGGATTTAGATGGTGCCATTTAAAATGAATGCAGCTTTCTAGTGCATAACCCCAAAATGACAACGGCAAGTCCGTTAGAGACATCATAGATCGAACCATATCTAATAAAGTACGATTACGACGTTCCGATACACCATTTCGTTGTGGTCTTCCGGCAGGTATGAGTTGTGAAACAATTCCACACTCTTTCATGTGAGTGCTAAACTCGTAACTTAGATACTCACCTCCACGGTCGGACCATAGAAATTTGATCTTTCTATTACGATGATTTTCCACTTCATTCTGAAATTCCTTGAACTTTTCAAAGGTTTCGCACTTGTGTTTCATCAAGTAGATATAACCGTATCTACTCAAATCATCCGTGAAAGTAACAAAATAATGATATACACCTCGTACGACACACTCATTGGACCACATACATCGTAATGTATGATTTCCAATAAATCACGCCGCTCCATTGAACCGAAAACGGCGTTTCTAGTCATCTTGCCCATATGGCATGGCTCACATGTATCAAATGATTCAAAATCAAGTGATTCCAAAAGTCCATCCGAATGGAGCTTCTTCATGCTTAACGCCAATATGACCTAGACGGATTACCACATATATGCGGATATATCATCATTAAGTTTAATCCTTTTAGCATCAACATTATGAATATGTGTAACATTATCATCGAGATCTAATAGAAATTAACCATTCATCATCGATGCATGACCATAAAAGATTTCATTCATATAAATAGAACAACCATTGTTCTCGGTTTAAATGAATAACCACTTCGCATCAAACACGATCCAGATACAATGTTCATGCTTAGTGAAGGCACCAGATAACAATTATTCAAGTTTATAACTAATCCCGACGGCAAATGTAGAGGTAGCGTTCCGACGGCGATCACATTAACGCTTAATCCATTGCCGACACGCATCTTGACCTCACCCCTTGCTAGCGGTCGCTTGTTCCACAGCCCCTGATTCGAGTTACAAATTGTAGGGTTCGCAGCATAGAAAACAAAAATTTTCCTACGATGTGAACTATATACCAAGATCTATTTATACTAGATACAAACAACGGTAGGATGTATATCCAGAGAGAACATACCCTTGAAGACCGACAGCTTAACGAGTCCAAACTCGTGGTTGATGTAGACGATCTCTTGCCGATCTCAAGATCGAGAGGAGTCCTAGCGCATAAATCAGCAAGATCCGTGCTCGCACACACGCTCGAGGCACGAGCAACCTCCGCCTCCTCGCCTCCAAATGATGCAAAAGCATAACTCTTTCTGCCGAATAGCCACTGAACATGTATCTCGCTAGTCCGAGACCATGGGGGATAAATTCTAGAGGGGAGAGAGATCCTTCACGAGGAGGTGGAGTGAGAAGTGAGAGGAGGGCCTTTTATAGGAGGAGGGGGAACCCCAAGGGGTGGCGCATGGGGCTGCCCCTTGCCCTCCCTCTTCATGTGGGTGGACACTCCACTCACAAAACTCCTCCAAATTCCTCCACTCAAAGTCCACTCAAAAACCCATTAAATTTCCACCAAATTTAATGCAATCTCATTAAATAAAACTCTTTTATTTTATTCAGAATTTTGTCAATTACTTTAATGACAAACATTCACAATAACCCCTTGCTAGAATTCTATTTCACATGCATAACCACTTTATGCAATTTCACCAAACCTGCTTTTGGTATCTAGTGAAATAAATTCGCGCTTGTTTATTCTTTCGCATGAAACTTTTGCTCCAATTGGATGTCGGTGTCTCTTATGTGTCACCCTACGGTTCGTGAATAATGTGGACATGATCGAGACCCTCTCGATCAATAATCGAAGCGGATCCGAGACCCATCCGACTCCCACACATTCAACGATGACTTTCGTGATCGCTTAACCTTTACGCTAGTATCTTAATCCCTTTGTCTCACGATATATTACATGTCCGAGATTCGATCATCGGTATCTCCATACCTAGTTTGATCTCTACCGACATGCACTCTTTCTCGCTCGTGATATAACATTCTAGTGATCAAATCACTTGCTTGCAAGCTAATCAATGTGATATCACCGAGGGCCCTGAGTATATCTATCCGTCATCGGGATGAACAAATTCCACTCTCGATCCATGAGCCTCAACATAACACTTTATTAGTTCTGAACCCATCTTTATAATCACCCCGTTACGGTGTGACGTTTGATGTTATCAAGAAACTCTTCCTGTTAGTGATTGACATGATCTCATGGTCTAAGGATTAGGATCACTGTAAGTTGTTATAGCAATATAAACTCAATGACTTTGATCGTAATGCTATACTTGGATGAATGTTCATCACATCATTACACTAATGTTGTGATCCCGTTATTAACAACATCCAATGTCCATGATCGGAAACCTTGATCATCTTGTTAATCAACGAGCTAGTTTATGAGAGAGGCTTAACTAGGAACTTTCTGCTTGTTTATTAAACACACATGTATTAACGCTTCCGTATTAATACAATTATAGCATGCAAAATAAACATCTATCATATACTTGGAATACATAATAAACACTTTATTATTGCCTCTCGTGGCATATTCCCTTCAATCTCCCACTTGCACTAGAGACAATAATCTAGTTACATAGAGATATATCTAACACCCATTGAGTTGGTGTTGATCATGTTTTGCTCTAGGAGAGTTTTAGTCAACGGATCTGCTACATTGAGATCCGTATGTACTTTACTAATTTATATCTCCATCCTTGACATGCTCATGATGGAGTGAAACCGCGCTTAATATGCTTGGAATGCTTGTGAGACCTTGGCTCTTTGGCAATGGCGCCATTGTTGTCACAATAGATCACCATTGGGTCCAACGCACACAACTCCTAGTTCGGATATGAACTCCTTCATCCAAATCGCTTCAGCGCTTCAAGCGGCAACATATTCGCCTCCGTTGTTGATCCGCTACCACAGGTTGTTTGGAGCTCCTCCAACTAACCGCTCCGCCATTCATGAGAAATACGTATCCGGATTGAGACTTAGAGTCATCCGGATCGGTGTCAAAGCTAAGCGTCGACATAACACTTAGCGACGAGCTCTTCTTCACCTCGATACAAGAAACATATCCTTAGTTCTTCGTAGTACTTAAGGATATTCTTGACCGCTATCCGATGTTCAACGGATCCGATTGGTACCTACTAGTCAAACTAATAGCGTGCCACATCCGTCTTGTACATAGCATGGCGTACATTATAGAGCCTATGGTGAAGCATAGGGACTTTGTCCATTATCTCTCTTTCTTCCACAAGCCGACTTTGAGTCTTACTCAATGTCTTGCCTTGCAACATAGATAAGAACCCTTCTTACTTCCATCCATTTTAAACTTCTTTAAAATCTTATCAAGGTATGTACTTTATGATAGCCCTATTAGGCGCCTAGATCTATCTCTATAGATCTTTATGCCTAATATGTATGACGCTCACCTAGGTCCTTCATTGAAAATTTGTGTTTAGATAACTTTTAACACTTTGTAAAGTTCTATATCATTTCGATCAATAATATGTCATCCACATATAATATCAGAAATGCCACATTGCTCCCACTCACTTTCTTGTAAATACAAGCTTCTCCATAAGTTTGGACAAATCCAAACTCTTTGATCACCTCATCAAAGCGGAGATTCCAACTTCGTGATGCTTGCTTCAATCCATAGATGGATCGCTGAAGCTTGCACACCTTGTTAGCATCCTTAGGATCGACAAACCCTTTGGTTGTATCATATACAACTCTTCTTCAATATTACCATTGAGAAACGGTTTTGACATCCATCCGCCATATTTCATAATCGAAATATGCAGCAATTGCTAACATAATCCTAATCGACTTTAGCATCGCTACGGAGAGAAAGTCTCATCGTAGTCAACTCCTTGAATTTGTCGAAACCCCTTTGCACAAGTCGAGCTTTATAGATGGTCACATTACCATCAAGATCGCTTTTCCTTTGAAAATCCATTTGTTCTCCACGGCCTTTCGTCGTGAGGTAATTCCACCAAGTTCCAAACTTGATTTTCATACATGTATTCCATCTCGGATTTCATGGCTTCTAACCATTTGTTGAACTGGCTCATCATCGCTTCTTCATACGCCGCAGGTCATTATTTTCATCAACCATGAAATTTATGACAGATTTCCGCATTTCGGAGCTGCACGCCCCTGCTTTGACCGCGAGGTTCGTAGTACTCTTTCGAGTTTCATGATCATTATCATTAGTTCCCTCTTCAACAGGTGGAGCCAACTCCTAACAACTTCCGCCGCGCTACTCTCCATACTTTGAAGAGAAGGTTCAATAACCTCTTCGAGTTCTACCTTCCGACTACTCACACCTTTCGCGAGAAACTCTTTCTCTAGAAAGGATCCATTCTTGCCAACAAAAACCTTGCCCTCGGATCTGTAATAGAAGGAATACCCAATAGTTTCCTTAGGGTATCCTATGAAGACGCATTTTCCGCTTTGGGTTCGAGTTTATCCGGTTGAAGTTTGTTCACATAAACATTGCATCCCCAAACTTTAAGAAATGACAGCTTAGGTTTGTTTCCAAACCACAATTCATACGGTGTCTTTTCAGCGGATTTAGATGGTGCCCGATTTAAAATGAATGCAGCAGTTTCTAGTGCATAACCCCAAAATGACAACGGCAAGTCCGTTAGAGACATCATAGATCGAACCATATCTAATAAAGTACGATTACGACGTTCCGATACACCATTTCGTTGTGGTCTTCCGGTAGGTATGAGTTGTGAAACAATTCCGCACTCTTTCATGTGAGTGCTAAACTCGTAACTTAGATACTCACCTCCACGGTCGGACCATAGAAATTTGATCTTTCTATTACGATGATTTTCCACTTCATTCTGAAATTCCTTGAACTTTTCAAAGGTTTCATACTTGTGTTTCATCAAGTAGATATAACCGTATCTACTCAAATCATCCGTGAAAGTAACAAAATAATGATATACACCTCGCGCCGACACACTCATTGGACCACATACATCAGAATGTATGATTTCCAATAAATGCCGCCTGCTCCATTGAACCGAAAACGGCGTTCTAGTCATCTTGCCCATAAGGCATGGCTCACATGTATCAAATGATTCAAAATCAAGTGATTCCAAAAGTCCATCCGAATGGAGCTTCTTCATGCGTTTAACGCCAATATGACCTAGACGGCAGTGCCACATATATGCGGATATATCATCATTAAGTTTAATCCTTTTAGCATCAACATTATGAATATGTGTAACATTATCATCGAGATCTAATAGAAATTAACCATTCATCATCGATGCATGACCATAAAAGATTTCATTCATATAAATAGAACAACCATTGTTCTCGGATTTAAATGAATAACCACTTCGCATCAAACACGATCCAGATACAATGTTCATGCTTAGTGAAGGCACCAGATAACAATTATTCAAGTTTATAACTAATCCCGACGGCAAATGTAGAGGTAGCGTTCCGACGGCGATCACATTAACGCTTAATCCATTGCCGACACGCATCTTGACCTCACCCCTTGCTAGCGGTCGCTTGTTCCACAGCCCCTGATTCGAGTTACAAATTGTAGGGTTCGCAGCATAGAAAACAAAAAATTTCCTACGATGTGAACTATATACCAAGATCTATTTATACTAGATACAAACAACGGGCGGATGTATATCCGTAGAGAACATACCCTTGAAGACCGACAAAGCTTAACGAGTCCAAACTCGTGGTTGATGTAGACGATCTCTTGCCGATCTCAAGATCGAGAGGAAGTCCTAGCGCCAAAATCAGCACGCATCCGTGCTCGCACACACGCTCGAGGCACTGAGCAACCTCCGCCTCCTCTCCAGCGATGCAGAAGCATAACTCTTTCTTGCCGAATAGCCACTGGAACATGTATCTCGCTAGTCCGAGACCATGGGGATAAATTCTAGAGGGAGAGAGATCCTTCACGAGGAGGTGTGAGGAGAAGTGAGAGGAGGCCTTTATAGGAGGAGGGGAACCCCAAGGGGTGGCCGCGCATGGGGCTGCCCTGCCCTCCCTCTTCATGTGGGTGGACACTCCACTCACAAAACTCCAAATTCCTCCACTCAAAAGTCCACTCAAAACCCATTAAATTTCCACCAAATTTAATGCAATCTCATTAAATAAAACTCTTTTATTTTATTCAGAATTTTGTCAATTACTTTAATGACAAACATTCACAAACCTTGCTAGAATTCTATTTCACATGCATAACCACTTTATGCAATTTCACAAAACTGTTTGGTATCTAGTGAAATAAATTCTGCGCTTGTTTATTCTTTTCGGCATGAAACTTTTGCTCCAATTGGATGTCGGTGTCTCTTAAGTGTGTCACCCTACGGTTCATGAATAATGTGGACATGATCGAGACCCCTCTCGATCAATAATCGAGCGGGATCCGAGACCATCGACTCCCACACATTCAACGATGACTTTCTCGTGATCGTAACCTTTTACGCTAGTATCTTAATCCCTTTGTCTCACGATATATTACATGTCCGAGATTCGATCATCGGTATCTCCATACCTAGTTTGATCTCGCATCGACATGCACTCTTTCTCGTTCGTGATATAACATTCTAGTGATCAAATCACTTGCTTGCAAGCTAATCAATGTGATATCACCGAGAGGCCCAGTATATCTATCCGTCATCGGGATGAACAAATTCCTCGATCCATGAGCCTCAACATAACACTTTATTAGTTCCGAACCCATCTTTATAATCACCCTTACGGTGTGACGTTTGATGTTATCAAGAAACTCTTAGGTGTTAGTGATTGACATGATCTCATGGTCTAAGGATTAGGATCACTTCGTAAGTTGTTATAGCAATATAAACTCAATGACTTTGATCGTAATGCTATACTTCGGATGAATGTTCATCACATCATTACACTAATGTTGTGATCCGTTATTAACAACATCCAATGTCCATGATCGAAACCTTGATCATCTTGTTAATCAACGAGCTAGTTTATGAGAGAGGCTTAACTAGGAACTTTCTGTTTGTTTATTAAACACACATGTATTAACGTTTCCGTATTAATACAATTATAGCATGCAAAATAAACATCTATCATATACTTGGAATACACATAATAAACACTTTATTATTGCCTCTCAGGGCATATTCCCTTCACAAATATTAGCAACTGAACCGGTATCAAATACCCAGGTGCTACTGCGAGCGCTAGTCAAGTACACATCAATAACATGTATATCATATATACCTTTGTTTTCCTTGCCGGCCTTCTTGTCTGCCAAATACTTGGGGCAGTTGCGCTTCCAGTGGACATTCCCCTTACAATAGTAGCACTCGGTATCAGACTTAGGTCCAACTCGGGGTTTCTTTTCAGGCACGGCAACCGGCTTGCCGCCCTTTCCCTTCCGCTTTTCCTTCTTGTCTTTCTTGAAACCAGTGTTCCTATTGATCATCAACACTTGATGTTCCTTTTAATCTCCACGCAGCTTTAAGCATTGATGAAGCTCGGAGAGACTTCTTCATGCCTTGCATATTATAGTTCATCACAAAGCTCTTATAGCTGGGTGATGAGACCAGAACACGATGGATGCCTAAGTCAATGGGAATCGATATTCCCAAGGACACAAGCTTATCGGTAACTCGACATCTTGAGTACATGCTCACTAACGGAGCTGTGCTCTTCCATCATGCGCTAAAGAACTTTTCTCAAGTAGCTCTCAAAGAGCATGTGTCGAAAATCATTTTCAACTCACCCATTGTATCAAATGCATTGCCGTTTTCGAAACGCTTTCGAAGTTCCAGCTCTAGCCCATACAATATGCCGCAATGAACTAAGTTGTGGTCCTCCTGACGAGTCTGATAAACATTATTCTCCTCGTCAGGGGCATCCTCAAAAGGTGGGGGGCCTAGCGGAGCTTCTAGCACATATTGCTTTTGTGCAGCAGAGAGGAGATTCCTCAAATTCATGGCCCATTCGGTAAAGTTGCTACCGTTCGTTGCAAGTTTCTCTTTCTCCATGAACACATTGAAATTAAAAGCAGGTGGTGCCATCTACAACAGAATTTGTAAAGTTTAGACTAAGTTTATGATAGATTGAGTTCAACTAATCCATATTACGAATGAACTCCCACTCAAAAACGACATCCCTCGTGCCTTTTTGGTGATTACATGAACCAAATCCACTACACCAAGTCCGATCATCACGTGAGTCGGTATAGCTTCAAAGGCGAGCATCAAATGGGCATCATATCTACTATATGACTCATGCTTAACCTTTCGGTCCGTGTTCCGAGGCCATGTCTGTACATGCTAGGCTCGCCAAGTTAGAACCTTAGTATTCGCGTGTGTAACTGCTTTTACACCGAAATATGGTCGTGGATCCAAGAACACCCGATCATCACGTGATGTCTTGGAGCGACGAAAACATAATTGGTGCATACTAAAGGAAGAACACATTCTTATCTTGATATTTAAATGAGGGATCATATTATTATGCTAACAAAGCGCTAAACAAGCAATATAAGATGCTATCAAACATCACATGTTTATTAGTGGAATGATATGGTTCCCGCATATGATCTCTATCATGTGCATCGTGGTATGATCACTATCATACCTATATGTGTAAGTCCCAGGTCTATGGAGATTACTCGTTATGTATATTGTAAGAGTATCATCTCATACTTCTACTTACAACATCACCATATCATAACACTAGCCCAGCAACAATCTAAACTAGACGCCTCTAATTTATCCATTGCAAGTTTTACGTGGCTTATGGCTTTCGAGATAGAACCGTTCTTACCTACGAACATGAACCACAATGAGGATAACCAAATTGTTGACAACTCGTTGCAAAATAGATATTGACTATAGTAGGAGAGACAGACACCCGCTAGCCACTTATGCAAACTAGTTGCATGTCAAGCGTGGAACAGGTCTCA
Organism: Avena longiglumis; assembly: GCA_030063025.1. Lineage (NCBI taxonomy): Eukaryota > Viridiplantae > Streptophyta > Magnoliopsida > Poales > Poaceae > Avena > Avena longiglumis. Next base: position 269,171,131 of record CP125978.1, read on the forward strand.
TGTGCGAGGACATGTAAAGTTTGTCCGGGCCGCTTCATCCCACTATGCCACCAATATCCAAAATTACAACTAAGGAGCAACAACATGATCATCATCGCCCACATACTCATATGTGTACTACCCGTGTAAAGCATCTACGCATGGATCCGGCTCGATATACTATAGGGTTCGCAGCGTAGAATACAAAAAAATTCCTACGATGTGAACTATGTACCAAGATCTATCTACTAGATACAAACAATGGGCGGATATATATCCGTAGAGAACATACCCTTGAAGACCGACAAAGATTAACGAGTTCGACTCGTGGTTGATGTAGACGATCTCTTGCCGATCTCAAGATCGAGAGGAACTCCTAGCGCCGCAAATCAGCGCATCCATGCTCGCACACACGTTCGAGGCACCGAGCAACCTCCGCCTCCTCGCCCAGCGATGCATGAAGCACAACTCTTTCTTGCCGAATAGCCACCGGAACATGTATCTCGCTAGTCCGAGACCATGGGGATAAATTCTAGAGAGGGAGAGAGATCCTTCACGAGGAGGTGTGAGTGAGAAGTGAGAGGAGGGAGGGGGGCAGACCAAGGGGGCATGGTCGCCGGCCATGGAGGGTGCCCCCACCTCTCCCTCATTCATGTGGGTGGACACTCCACTCACAAAATGGCCCTTTAATTTTCTCCACTAAAAAACCCACTCAAATTCCCATTAAATTTCCACCAAATTTAATGCAAACTCTCATTAAATAAAACTATTTTATTTTATTCAGAATTTTGTCAATTAATTTAATGACAAACATTCACAAATAACCCCTTGCTAGAATTATATTTCACATGCATAACCACTTTATGCAATTTCACCCGAAAACCTGTTTCGGTATCTAGTGAAATAAATTCCTGCGCTTGTCCATTCTTTCGGCATGAAACTTTTGCTCCAATTAGATGTCGGTGTCTCTTAAGTGTGTCACCCTACGGTTCGTGAATAATGCGAACATGATCGAGACCCCTCTCGGATCAATAATCAGAAGCGGGATCTAGAGACCCATACTGACTCCCACACATTCAACGATGACTTTCTTGTGATCGCTTAACCTTTTACGCTAGTATCTTAATCCTTTGTTTCACGATATTACATGCCCGAGATTCGCTCATCAAGATCTCCATACCTAGTTTGATCTCACATCGACATGTACTCTTTCTCGCTCCCGTGATATAACATTCTAGTGATCAAATCACTTGCTTGCAAGCTAACCAATGTGATATCACCGAGAGGGCCCAGTATATCTATCCGTCATCGGGTTGAACAAATTCCACTCGATCCATGGGCCTCAACATAACACTTTATTAGTTCTGAATCCATCTTTATACTCACCCTGTTATGATGTGACGTTTGATGTTATCAAGACACTCTTCCGGTGTTAGTGATTGACATGATCTCATGGTCTAAGGATTAGGATCACTTCGTAAGTTGTTATAACAATATAAACTCAATGACTTTGATCGTAATGCTATACTTGATGAATGTTCATCACACCATTACACTAATGTTGTGATCCGTTATTAACAACATCCAATGTCCATGATCGAAAACCTTGATCATCTTGTTAATCAACGAGCTAGTTTATGAGAGAGGCATAACTAGGAACTTTCTACTTGTTTATTAAACACACATGTATTAACGCTTCAGATTAATACAATTATAGCATGCAAAATAAACATCTATCATATACTTGGAATACACATAATAAACACTTTATTATTGCCTCTCGGGGCATATTCCTTGATTGATGCTATCACTGCAACTCACCTGGGAGGCCTACAAACTTCGACATTTTGCACAATGACCGACTATGGGCACTAGATGAGGTATCCTAATTATGTAGTATGATAGCACGGTTCATGTCACTGATGTGGTTGTATGCACCTTCTCCCTATCAGCGACTGTCTTCGTCATTGGTACCGACATCACTTTCAAACTCACAAAGGTGTATGGGCCAACTAGAGCCAATATAAAGGATGCCTTTTTTGCGGAGCTCGTGGCCTCTAAGCCATCACAAGGAACTAGATGGATCGTTACCAGGGATTTCAACCAAATCTATCGTGCTCAAGACAAGAACCGAGCAAACTCAAATATAAGTAGAATGGTTAGATTCCAAAGTTCCCTCAACGAATGCGATCTAAAAGAGATATACCTACAAAACTGAAAGTTCACTTGGACAAATGAGCAACAATCCTTGACTATGAGAAAACTTGACACCTTGCAATCAGGAATGGGATGTGGCCTTCTTAATCCACAGTCGTCATGCTCTCTCATCTTCCTTGTCGGATCATTGCCCTCTTCTTCTTGCAAATGATAGTGGCCCTAAAAGACCAAGATCCTTCCACTTTGAAAACTTTTGGGTCAAAATTCCCAGGTTCAAAGAGGTTGTTAACGAAGCTTGGAATGCCAACTCAATTCATATTGAGACATGTCAACGCCTATACCATAAGCTCAAAAAAAGGAGCTCCTCCTTCTCTGTTGGAGCAAGTCCCTTCTCCCCAAAGATAAAGTGGAACTTCATATGGCCCATGAGATCATCCTATGCTTAGATATTGCGCAAGAAAGTAGGGCTGTTAGCATGGAGGAAAGAGAGTTGCGTACAATACTAAAAATGCATGTTATTGCTTTGGCGGCGCTTGAAAGAACAAGTGTCAAGCCTGAAGGGTCAAGAATTTGAAAGAGGGAGATGCCAACACTAGATATTTCCACCTTAAAGTGGATGCAAGGCGAAGAAAAAATCTCATACATACATTTAAGCATAAAAATGGTTGGGTTACCGAACACGATAAAAAAGACAATCATCCAAAACCACTTCAAGAGGATCATAAAGAGAGGGCCGCCAAGAACAAAAAACTTCAATTGGTCAAACATCCTAATTCCACAATGTGATCTAAGTGGGATTGTGGAGCCCTTCTCGGAGGAAGAGGTCAAGGCCGCGGTGGACAAAACCGCGAGTGACAAGTCCCTGGGACCGGATGGATTTACCGTGTTTTTTTCAAGAATTGTTGGAATACAATAAGTAGAGACATCATGGCAGTCATCAACAAATTCTCCGAGCTTCGCACAAGCGAGCTTCATTGGCTCAACTCCGCAAATATTGCTCTCATACCAAAAAAGGAGGGCACCGAGGACATTACCAAATTTAGTCACATAAGCCTCATTCATGCTATCATGAAGATAATATCGAAAATGATGGCACCAAGAATTGAACCACACATGAACAAGATAGTTTCCAATGCCCAAAGTACGTTCATAAAAACGAGAAGCATCCATGATAATTTATTATATGTGAGAAACCTTGCAAGGAAACTTCACAAGGAAAAAATCCCATCGCTACTCTTCAAACTTGACATCAAGAAGGCCTTTGATTCGGTCCGATGGGATTATTTGATGGAGTTGCTCCAACACTTAGGCTTCCCAAGCACCTTTAGGAATTGGGTGTTGGCTCTCCATTCCACTTCAACCTCAAGGGTCCTTTTGAATGGAATTAACGGATACCCAATAAAGCATGTGATAGGGCTAAGGCAAGGGGATCCTCTATCGCCACTACTCTTTGTGTTGGCTATTGACCCGCTACATCATATCCTATCCAAGGCCACTTGAAAAATATAAGGGGAAGAGTGCCAACAATCTGTACTTCCTTGTATGCTGATTATGCCGCTATTTTCATCATCCCGGTTAGAAATGATATCGACTTCCTTTTCGCCACCGTGGAGGATTTTGGCAATGTTACCGGGCTTGTTATGAATTGTGTGAAAAGCCAAGTTGCACCCATGCGATGTGATAGTGTGGACCTTGACAACATCCTACAATCTTTCCAATGAAATACCTTGGGCTCCCTTTGTCAGTTACGAGTCTTAAGAGAATCGTTTTCCAACCTTTGGAGGACAAAGTGGCCGCCAAGTTGCTCCCTTGGCTTGGGAAGCATATCAATATGGTAGGTCGATTAACTCTCGTAAAAGCGGTCCTCACTAGTGTTTCCATTTACTACATCACCACTCTTGACGTCCCTATGGAAGTTCTCATGAAAATTGATAGCATTAGACACACCTTTCTTTGGGCGACATGCGACAAGGTTACCGGGGGGAGTGCAAAGTTAATTGGGACAAGGTGTGCCAAACTAAAGAGCATGGTGGACTTGGAATCATCAATATACACAAATTTGATTTGGCCCTTCGAATGAGATGGCTTTGGTTTGAATAGAAGCATGAGAATAAACCATGGGTTGGCCTTGGAATTCCTTGCACCTCGCATGACAAGGATCTCTTTACGGCGGCTACAAACGTGACTATTGGAAATGGCAAAAAGGCATCCTTTTGGGGGTGCTCATGGCTAAATGGAATGCGCTCAAAATATGTGGCCCCCTGATTTTTCGAGATCTCCAAGAAGAAAAACATCAAGGTGGAAAAGGCCTTGGATAATGGCTATTGGGTTTCGCAAATCAACATGCAAAATGGCCTCTCTACACAACACATTGTGAAATTATACAATCTTTGGGAGATGTTATAAAGTATAATGTTGGAGGTTAACTCCACGTATTCTATAGGTTGGAAGCTTTCCAACAACGAAGAGTACTCGACAAAGTCAGCTTACATGATGCAATTCCTCGGCCAAACAACTTCCCCCATGATAAACTTGGTTTGAAAGCCTTGGGCTACACCAAAATGCAAGATATTCACGTGGTTGATCCTACAAAATAGAGTTTGGACGACGGATATGTTGGAGAAAAGAGGATGGCAAAATTGTGGCATTTGTAAACTTTGCAACCAAGTCCAAGAATCGGCCGCCCACCTATTCTTCAAATGTCGCTTCACCGTTAGAATTTGGACGAGCCTAAAGTATTGGCTTGGCCTCTTTGGCTTCGAACCTAGCAATTGGACAAACTTCCAAAACATGTAAGATTGGTGGACCAATGCCATCAATAAGAAAGGAGATGCAAGAAGAGCGCTCGCGTCCATTGCCATGTTGGTGTCTTGGGAGATTTGAAAGGAGCGAAATGGACGTGTGTTTAGAAACCAATACTCCATCGTCAACATGCTTCTCCCAAAAATCAAGGACGAGATGGCCATGTGGGGTCTCACAGGTGCAAAAGCACTTTGTAATATTATTCCGCGAGAGTAATCCTCGTGGTTTTGCATGATGTTTGACTTGTGGCAAAGAGTTGGTTTGTAAGACCTCTAAAAACCTCCTTCTCTATCAATGAAAATTACAAATCTTTTGACTTATTTAAAAAAAAGTATAATGGAACGTGTCCTATAGTGCAATAGCTAGAGTCCTTGTCCACTATACTGTAAAAAAAAGGAAAAAAGGGAGGAGTCGTGGTCCCTGATGGCATGAACATCAAATCGACCCAAGTTATGGATACATTTGGTTTGTTCGACTAGATCGTGCATGTCAAGTTCTATGTGGGCCAAAGAATAATGTACAGTAGCAAAAAAAGATATACCTAGGACATGGGAGGAAATACATGCTTTGCAGGCTATAAAAGCTAGAATGATTTTCAGGTAATATACACCAAGTCATACGTATGCCCAATAACACTAGCATGAAAAATACAGCGACATGCTAGAAAATGGAATGAAAAAATACATGCTAAGAATGCCATAAAAGAAAAGATGATTTTAGGTATACGCCAATGAAAATACAGAATTAATTATGAGAGTACAAATTCATTAATGATAAACACAATTAAAAAATATCCCTAATGTACCCTCAAGCCAAAATTTTCATCTTTTTTGCTTTATAGAAAGAACTAATTATGGATTTATCAGGAGATAATAAAATGAAATAACTTAAATAAACTTTAGATTAGTTGCCAGACCTCACCCGGTTAACTGCGTGCCCTTTAATGAGAGTAAAGGTTTCAAAGTTCCACTGAGGTGTAATAAAATTCTTATAGATTCCAACACTCATCGGAAAAATTGATTATTGTTAGATAAAATAGCTAAAAAATACCAAGTTAATATGTCATAATCTTAAAATACTTATATCTATCTATCATATATATTCACAGTACCATCGGAACAAATTGATATAGTCAAAAAAATTCTACCGTACTGAAGTATTTTTATTACTAGAACGAACAATATATCTTCAAAAAGGCCTAAACTAATGACAACCAATACCATGTTAAAACATTTAGCTCAGGTATGTATGTAATCTTATACTTTTAGGTTCAAATGACAATTTGGTTTTACCGTAATTCATTAAAAATTAATAAATTAATATAACTGGAACTAATAAAACATTATTTTTGCATCATCGAAGTTTCCTTGTGTGTTACACAAATATAACAAAGAATGTACATAAACCACCCGAAGAAGAATTCGTGGTTCCGAGCCTCTTGGTGCCTATTCAATTGTTAAAGGTAAGGGCACCGCATATATTAAAATGATTGATGACACTCGACCTGTATTGAAATGATCGATGACACTTGACCCTACTTATCATTTTGATGGGAGAACAAACTTGAAATTTGTGTATTGACTTAAGCATAATAGTACTCTAGATCTTCATAATTCTCTAAGCATATCACATTCAATAATTCTGCTTAAGTGATCCTAAACTAATCATTACACTCGATGGATATGGGAATTAAACAATCTAGCATTTACCCGATCATATACTCTATGTGGTTTGAGAGGCACCTAGGTGATCCTAACGGAGGAGTATGTGAGCACTAATCCTATCCTAAATTGTAGATTTGAAGATAAGCAACTTAATTATAGGATGAGTAGGATAGGGTAATCTCTATAGAATTATGAGTTATTGTTAAAAGGTGAACAACATTCATGTAATGCAATTGGATTTGAGATCGGAGGCACTATCATTCATTATCTGTTGGCATAACTATTTGAAATGGAAGAGACAATTCGAGCGCATACAAAATGTGTACATTACCTTCTTTGTGGCCAGTAATTAGCATACTTGTAGTCGGGAGAACGATGATACCATGTATAAATGACAATACCAAAAGACATGTTTATTGTCAAAAGAAGTCATCCATAACATTTCCTGTTCTATATCCATTATGTAGGTCTATAGAATTTTTCTATCAAAAGGACTGTAGAATTTAACCATTAAGAAAAAAGTATTTAGAGATTATTTAATTTGTAGGTTTATAAATCTTTGTGATTTTTTCTATATGCACACTAAAGTTGAAAATAAATATTTTAATTGAGTTGAAATTTTTTGACCAAATATCTATGGCCCATGACTTACTATATTTTCTTATCATGTAATAAAATGCACTTTTTGTTATGGTTTTTCAATAACTAGAGGTTTGGGGGTGAGGGTGTCATAATCAATGTCGGCATAGTCATGTTCACTACACAAAAATTGTATTAGAAAGGGAGCATATATCATCAGATTGAAGAGTTGTGAATAATGAGGAGAGAACTAAATACAAAGATACAAAAACAATAGTGTCTAATTATTTATCGTAGCATTTGTGGTGCCTAAATTTTGCATGCAATAGTATGCGACAAATTATTTATAAAATAAAAGTCCTTATGGTAAGGTGACAAATTATTTAGAAAATTTGCATGCAATAGTATGATAGACTAAATACTATAACATAGATGAGTTTTGAAACAAATTATTTAGAAAATAAATTTCCTTATGGTTAGGTCTTTCTGTATATATATGTTACATAAATGTAATCATATGCAAAAAAATTCTACAAATTATCTAGGTTTATCCATCATGTGTTTGCATTGAAAAATAAAATACAAGAAAAAAATATCTAAATAAGATAAATATGAATACTTAACACTTTTAATACTAAATATGATGCCCTCGCATTTGTGAGGGCCACCGTGCTAGTTCTTTATAAAGACCCAAGTCTTCCTGCAACCTGAAATAAGTGACTTGTATTTATCTAGATTCACAAGTATCTATATACTCCTGAAATAAGTGACCTAGATTTGTCTAGATTCACATGTATCTAGCGTATTTTTGTGTGTAGATACATATGCAGCTAGATAAATACAAAGGACTTATTTTAGAATGGAGGGAGGATATTTCATTGAATCATAAGAGCCCCTAAAAAAGAAAAAGGAGGAAATTTCCTAGAGTACACAGTTATTCTTAGGTCTTTGCTCACCCAAATGTGCCTTTGCCGATTACAATTACAATTTGTGGTTCATTTGCTAGAACACACTTATCACCACAAAGGTAAGTTTGACATGCATGAGGATCAAAATTACGAATTACCCCTTATTTGTGGCATAGAATGTTTTGCATAGTCTATGTTCCAATTGGTATTACTTCTAAAGCCTGCAGCGAGAGGACAAACTCTAGGAACGCCATCCATCGCCTCCGCCAAGCCAGCCTTCCTTGCATGCCCATTGGCCTAAACAACAGCGCCATGGAGCCCGACTTTTAAGGCCCCCAAACGAGGAAGCATTCAACTGAAATGGTATGTTCTGACAAACATGTCATAAAATTGTAATGGTACCCAACAAAATCGTATTTGGGTGGTGCATTTTAGCAAACACAAGAAAATAATGGTATATCCTCTAGCAAATTTCCCTAGAAGAATCAAAGCGGAGTATTGTAGACGAGAATGCCGAGAAGGACTCCTGAATTGGAGAGCGTCGATTTGGAGGACGGACCCCAGTGAGGATTTTTTTTTTTGAAAAGTTTAAATTTGAAGATTCAAAAAATCCTAAAAAAAGGGATACTGATAATCATTTATAATACATGCGTGCTAAAATTAATATGAAATACTTTGTATTCCAGCCTTAGAAAAAATAGAAAATTTTAGATCTAGACATGAACAGTGCAAATTTGAATGGACCTTCGTTTTCCTCAAAATTGTCATATTTTGTCTTTTTTTGCCGCTCAAAATATAAGGTATTTTGTGTTGAAACTTTTCATACATGTATTTCATGTTGTTGTCTACACGTAGATATGTTTTTCAAAATGTTTGATGATTTTTTAAAAATTCAGTAACGGGTTTCATGCAGCCCGTCCTCTAAGTTGATTTTCCGATGGATACAACCCGTGCTCCTTATCGACAGCTAAGTTCGTCAAGGATAATCTTCTTGTAGTTCCTAATAATACTTTAAGATTTGGTACCATCAGGTTGACGTGACAGTGAAGGAGGAAACTAGTCGGCTTCGCTGCGCGCGAGGATTTCCGCGCATCGCATTCGTACTCACTATCTATCTATATATACGATAAAATAAGTCGCCTCTACATCAAGTAGTAATAATAATGCTATTCAACGTGGTCGGCTTGCATGGTCTGGGCGGTGACCGCGCGTCTGCCTCCTTAGTTTACATACACGAGGAAGGATGGCAGATCGGCTTTGCATGTCCTTATAACTTTGCATCGCAACAGGGGCGTCTAGTTGCCTTTGTCTCACAAGCAAAGTAGGAGTACTGAGTTCCTTCCTTCGTCTCAAAAGCAAGTAATTCCTTCGACCCATATTAATTGACTTGAATTTACCAAAATTTAAATAAATCAATATACTAAATAGTGTCTAGATTTATTCAAATCTAGAAAATTTGAGTAAATTAATATGGGTCAGAGGGAGTACCAAAAGACGGGGTAAGATTTTGGGTAAGTATCGCAAGAGCCTCACGTTGGCCTGCTCTTGTATTTATATATGGTAGAGTATAGGGTAGGACACGGTCGGTTTATACATGCCACCGCACGTGTTCAACACATACACACATACACCTATAGACACAATTACGTATAGTTTATCACCCTCCTCGATCTCAACTGAACCATGGAGATTGAGATTGCGTTTAAAAAAGTAAACAAAGGTAATGGAAGAGGCTTGGTGAATATATCCGCTAACTGATCTTTGGAGGAGATAAAACGAATTTGAAGCAACTTCTGAGCAACCCACCTCAATATGCTTGGTACGAGCATGAAATATCGGGTTAGAAGAAAGGTACGTTGCTCCAATAGTATCACACCACAGAATAGGTGGGCGACTTTGAGAAACTCCAAGTTCAGAAAGAAGAGCTTGTATCCATATAACTTCAGCAGTAGCATTAGCAAGTGCCTTGTACTCAAACTCTGTGCTGGAGCGAGAAATGGTAGCCTGTTTTCTAGCACTCCAAGCCACAAGATTACCACCATAAAGACTGCAAAACCCCGTTGATCGTCGGTCATCAGAATTACCAGCCCAATCCGCATCTGAGAAGGCAGATAAAAGGTCTGGAGATGTAGTAAAGGGTCGAAGAAGTAACCCATAAGTCAATGTAGCCTGAACATAACGTAAAATACGCTTGACTGCCGACCAATAAGTATCTCGAGGAGCGTGGAGGTACTGACACACTTTGTTCACTGCAAAGGATAAATCTGGGCGTGTCATGGTAAGATATTGTAGACCTCCAACAATACTACGATAGCGAGTGGACTCCTCAGAAGACAATAGGGTACCATCAAGGGCCGAGAGCTTATCAGTAGACGCCATGGGTGTAGAAATAAGAGTACACTTGAGCATCCCAGCGCGCTGCAGTAACTCAGACGCATACTTGCGCTGGTTCATAAGGAGATCACCACGACCCTTTGTATGTACCTCAATACCAAGGAAGTAATGTAGAGGGCCAAGGTCCTTAAGAGCAAAAATATACCAAGTTGATGAACAAGACGATCAAGAGCAGCATTAGAGGATCTCACCACAATGATATCATCCACATAAACAAGAAGGTAGAGGATGACATCGGACTGTCTCAAGATGAATAAGGAGGTATCGGCTGTAGAGGCACTAAAACCAAGCTCGGAAAGAACAGAACTCAAGCGAGCATGCCAAGCACGAGGAGCTTGTTTTAACCCATATAGAGCTTTATCAAGGAGACAGAGATATCCAGAATTGGTGGAGTCCTCAAAATCAGGAGGTTGTCGCATGTATACCTCTTCCTAAAGAACACCATGTAGAAAAGCATTCTAGATATCTAACTGACGAAGATGCCAACCCTGAGTAATAGCCATCGACAATAAATGACGGATAGTAGTGGGTTTAACAACCGGGCTGAAGGTATCTTCGTAATCCAGACCAAACCGTTGTTTGAACCCCTTTGCTACCAACCGTGCTTTGTATCTCTCAATAGAACCGTCAGCCTTCTTTTTAATTTTGTAGACCCATTTGCAATCTATGATATTGACACCAGAACGAGGGGGAACTAGGCGCCATGTTTTGTTCTGCTGTAAAGCAGTGAATTCAGCCTCCATTGCAGCATGCCGGTGGGGAGAAGAGAGGGCAGCACGATGATCTCGAGGTTCGTATGGAGAAGTGCATCATCAATAGGAGTACGTAACACGCCCAAGCAATTGTTCCATCTGTGTGTTTCTTGGGCTATCGGGTAGTAACACCAGGTCCAGCGTCGTTGTAGAGGTTGGCCCATCAGCGGAGACCGAGCCGCAAAGAAAGCATGTGAAGACCGGACTGCATCCTTCGATGATGCCGCCGTACAGTGATCGAGTTGTAGATGATTCTTGTGGCGGTGAAATCGCGCGGTAGAATGGGTTGGTGTAGTCGATCCAAGAGAAGTGTCATATGCATGCATGCAATCATCATGCGTTGGTGTAGCCGATTCATCGCAGCCTCGATGCATGCGATCAGCATGCACGTGAGAGTCTGGTTCCTCATCAAGTAACTGAAGATGAACACCACGTCCTGCACCATGGTTAGCTAAAAGAAATGGAGAATATGCAGCATCAACAAATTGGTCAAATTGTAAAGGTAAAGTAGATGATGACGGTGGCGTCGATTGCGACGATAATTGAGAGAAAGTAAAAACAGTATCATCGAAAACAACGTCACGAGAAATATAGACTCGATTTGTGGGTACGTGGAGACATTTATAACCTTTGTGGAGAGAGCTGTAACCTAGAAAAACACACTGTTTAGAGCGAAACTGGAGTTTGCGATTATTGTAGGGACGAAGGTGTGGCCAACACGCACAAACCAAACACTTTAAAGAAAGTATAGTCGGGAATTTCACCCAAAAGACGCTCAATTGAAGTTTGCATATTAATGACACAACTAGGAAGTCGATTAATAAGAAAACATGCAGTGGAAAATGCATCACTCCAAAAACGAAAAGGTACTGACGCATGTGCTAATAGGGTTAAGCCAGTCTCAACAATATGACGGTGTTTATGTTCAACAGTGCCGTTTTGCTGGTGTGTATGAGGACAAGAAACACGATGAGAAATATCAATATCGGAAAAGAATTTATTCAACCCATGATACTCGCCATCTCAATCACTTTGAACATGTATAATCTTTTTATTCAATAGGCGTTCAACATGCTTTTAAAATTGAAGGAAAATCTAGAAAACATCAGACTTATGTTTAAGAAGGTAAAGCCATGTAAAACGACTATAAGCATCCACAAAGCTTACATAAAATTGATGTCCACTAACTGAAGTTTGGGCAGGACCCCAAACATCTGTATATATAATCTCAAGAGGAGTATTAGTAACTCGACTAGACAAACAAAACGGTAACTGATGACTCTTGCCTTGCTGACAGGCATCACAAAATACAACTTTATTAACTGACACTGAAGGTAGCTCATGGCGGTGTAGAATATGCTGAACAATTGGAGTGGCTGGATGACCTAAGCGTGAGTGACATTGATCACGCGACACTTTGACACTGCTGAAAACTTTCTTGATGGTGGACACATCAAGATTATAGAGACCTCCACGACATCCCCCTCTAAGAAGAACCTCCCTGGAATCCCGATCCTTAACAATAAAATACCAAGGGTGAAATTCAAAGAACACATTATTATCATATGTAAACTTTTTAACCGAAAGGAGATTTCGAGTAACGGATGGAACATGGAGGATATTTTTGAGTTGTAGGGAATGTGAGGATGTAGGAATTATGGACCAACCAATATGTGTAATGCGCATACCTGTGCCATTGGCAGTTTGCACGGTGTCCTTGCCATGGTATTGTTCTCTCATGGTGAGTTTGTCGAGGTCGTTAGTGAAGTGGTCCGCTGTTGCAAAGTTGTCGGCATCAAGAAGGATCAATTGGGTAGCATGTAGTAGACCCATTGTTGGTATTGGTGGCGGAATAACGCAGCAAGTTGACGCCCATATTGCACCATCGCTCCGTACCAAGATAATTTTTCCGAAACCTCTTGAAGCAGCAATATGCGACATGTCCCACCTTGGAACAGTGGCAAACAGGCGTGATCCTCCACCTCTGTAGTGCCGGAAGGGCGGCCCGAGGTCGATTGGTGGCGCTGGGCGCTGATTTGTGGAGGATTTGGCTGCATGTAGGCTTCGTCCTTGTGAAGGCTCAAGGCATCGGTATTGCGGCTGTTGAAAGGAGTTGCTACCACACCCACGAGAATTGTAGTTCGCCATGTGAACATCAGCAGAAATCTCCATGCGTCGTGCTGTAGGGTTTCGTAGCATGGAAAACAAAAAATTTCTATCGCATACAAACAAACAAGCCAAGATCTATCTACTAGATTGTAGCAACGAGTCGATGGAATAACTTACCCTCGAAGATTCCAAAGTGTTTAACGAGAGCGGATTCTCGTGGGTGATGTAGTCGTACTCTTCCCGATCTCAAGATCGCGTAGACGATCCTTCCCAAGGCTGCGTTAGCGCTCCCGCAGTCGGTCACACGTTCGGTACTCGACGAAGACCTTCCTCTCCCTTGTTCCAGCAGGCAGCGGAGGTTGTAGCACTCTTCTCGCGATTCCGGCAGCACAACGGCGTGGTACCGGAAGTAGAGGGGAGATCTCGCAGGGCTTCGCCTTAAGCCGGAGCGAGTATGGTGGAGTATGAGAGAGCTCCTCGGTGATCTAGGTTTTAGACACACCAAGGAGAAGGTGCTAGAACCGGCGGCTAGGGTTCCGGGACACCCAAGTCGGCGGCTAGGGCAAAACCCTAGGGGGCGGCGGCGGCTATGGTGGGCTGCAGCTTCTAGGGTTTGAGGTGAGGGACTTGTTGTGTGCTAGGAGGGAGCCCTGCCCCTCCTTATATAGGTGGAGGGGCCGGCGGCCAAGGGGGAGGGAGGGGAGTCCCTCCCCAACTCGGCTTTGGAGGGGGCGCCGCCGGTTGGAGGAGGGAACTCCTCCCCAACTCGGTTTCCCCCTTCCTCCTCTTTTCCACTTTCCAAATTTAGCCGTTTGACTTTTCAATTTAGCTATTTGACTTTTCAAACTAGGATTTGAATTAATCCTTTATTTGGAACAGCGATGACACTTAGTACATGATGCAATCATTCCAACTTGCAATGACACATTCATGTACCCCTTCCCCTCCGGAGTGCCGGACATTCCGGAACCTTCTAGAACATTCCCGATGAAAACACCGGAAACATTCCCCAACTCCGAAACGGGACTTTCCTTATATGAATCTTATTCTCCGGACCATTCTGGATCTCCTCGTGATATCCCGGATCCCATCCGAGACTCCGAACAACATTCAGTCTCTTTCTCATCATACCATAACTACTCAAACAACGTCAAATCCTTAAGTGTGTCTCCCTACGGTTCGTGAATTATGCGGACATGATCGAGACACTTCTCAACAATAACCAATAGAGGAATCTGAAATTCATATGGTTCTACATATTTCTACGATTACTTTGTGATCGAATGAACCACTTACATATGATACCAATTTCCCTTTGTCTCACGATAGTTTACTTATCCGAGGTTATGATCGTCGGTATCTCTGCATACCTAGTTCAACCTTGTTAACGATAAGTACTCTTTTCGCTCGTGATATGTGATCCCTTGTGATCCAGTCACATGATTGCAAGCTAATTGGATGACATTCCACCGAGAGGGCCCAGAGTATATCTATCCGTCATATGGATGGACAAATCCCACTCTTGATCCATGTGTCTCAACCAATACTTTCCGAACACTCAATGCCACCTTTATAGCCACCCAGTTACGGTGTGGTGTTTGATGTCATCAAAGCATCCATCCGGTAAAGGTGATATGCATGATCTCATGGTCGAAGGAATTAGGTTACTATGTATCAGAAAGCATATAGCAATTGAACTATTAAAATGACCTGATCTTTATGCTACGCTTATCTATAGGAGTATGTCCATCACATCATTCTCCTAACGATATGATCTTGTTGTTGATAACATCTCAATGTTCATGATAGGGAAACCACAATCATTTATCAACCAACAAGCTAGTGATGTATAGAGGCTATACTAGGGACTTCAAATTAAGTTTACAAATCACACAAGTATCAATGTTTCCTTGTTAATACTATTATAGCATGAATGTAAACATTTATCACAAACACAAAGATATAATAATAACTACATTTATTATTGCCTCTAGGGCATATCTCCAACAGTCTCCCACTTGCACTAGAGTCATCTAATCTAGATTACATGGTAATATACCGAACACCCATGGCAGTTTGGTGCTGGTCATGTTTTGCCCTCGGGAGAGGTTTAGTCAACGGATCCACCACATTCAGATCTTTGTGTACTTTGCAAATCTTTATATCCCCATCTTGGATATGTTCTTGAATAGCGTGAAAAACGCAGCTTGATGTGCTTCAGCTTCTTGTGTGACCTTGGTTCTTGCGCATTGGCTATGGCTCCCATGTTATCACAGTAGATAAACATTGGGTCCAGCGCACTAGGAACCACACCCAGCTCTGTAATGAACTCTTTCATCCATATCGCTTCTTGTGAAGCCTCCGAAGCAGCCAGGTATTCTGATTCAGTTGAAGATCTTGCCACAACGCTTTGCTTTGCACTCCTCCAGCTAACTGCTGCACCATTCAAAATAAATACGTATCCAGATTGTGATTTAGAATCATCCGGATCGGTGTTCCAACTAGCATCGGTGTAACCATTAACAACGAGTTGTTCATCACCTCCATAAGAAAGAACCATATCCTTAGTTCTTCTCAAGTACTTAAGGATGTTTTTGACCGCTGTCCAATGATCCACTCCTGGATCACTTTGATATCTGCTAGTCAAACTAACAGCATATGCAATGTCGGGTCTAGTACATAGCATGGCATACATTACAGATCATATGGTCGAGGCATAGGAGTCTTACTCATCCTTTCTCTATCTTCTTCCGATGTCGGACTTTGATTTTTACTCAAGGTCGATTGGCAACATGGGCAAGAACCCTTTCTTGCTATCTTCCATTCCAAATCTCTTTAGAACTTTGTCCAAATATGTAATCTGTGACAATGATATTTGGCGTTTTGATCTATCTCTATAAATCTTTATGCCTAATATGTAAGTTGCTTCGCCAAGATCCTTCATTGAAAAACTATTATTCAAATATTCCTTGACACTATTAAGAAGGTCTACATCATTCCCAATCAACAATATGTCATCCACATATAGTATTAAGAATGCTACAGAGCTCCCACTCACTTTCTTGTAAATACAAGCTGCTCCATAAGTTTGTATAAAACCAAAACTTTTGATTACCTTATCAAAACGTTGATTCCAACTTCAGGATGCTTGCTTCAATCCATACATGGACCGTTGAAGTTTGCATACCTTGTTAGCATCTTTAGGATCGACAAAACCTTTGGGTTGCATCATATACAACTCTTCATCAATATCTCCATTGAGGAATGCTGTTTTGACATCCATCTGCCATATCTCATAATCATAATATGCGGCGATTGCTAATATAATCCTCACAGACTTTAGCTTCGCTACCGGTGAGAAAGTCTCATCGTAGTCAACTCCTTGAATTTGTCGAAACCCTTTTGCGACAAGTCGAGCTTTATAGACAAGAACATTACCATCAAGATCTTTTCTTCTTGAAGATCCATTTGTTCTCCACAGCCTTCCGGCCATCCGGTAAGTCCACCAAAGTCCATACTTGGTTTTCGTACATGGATCCAATCTCGGATTTCATGGCTTCTTGCCATTTATTGGAATCTGGTCTCATCATTGCTTCCTCATATGTCTTAGGGTCATCGGTGTTGTCCACCAACATGACACTCATAACGGGATCATACCAATCTGGAGTGGTACGAGTTCTCGTTGACCTCCGAGGCTCTGTAGCAACTTCAACCGAAGTTTCATGATCATCATCATTAGCTTCCTCTCTAATTGGTGCAGGCACCACAGGAACTTCTTCCGGTGCTGCGCTACTCGCAATTTCGAGAGAAGGTTCGACAACCTCGTCGAATTCTTCCTTCTAGTCACTTATTTCGAGAGAAATTCCTTCTCTAGAAAGGATCCATTCTTAGCAACGAAGATTTTTCCTTCCGATCTGTGATAGAAGGTATACCCAATAGTTTCCTTTGGGTATCCTATGAAGACGCATTTTTCCGCTTTGGGTTCAAGCTTGTCCGGCTGTAACTTCTATACATAGGCTTCGCAACCCCAAACTTTAAGGAACGACAATCTAGGTTTCTTCCCAAACCATAATTCATACGGTGTCGTTTCAACGGATTTAGATGGTGCCCTATTTAAAGTGAATGCGGCTGTTTCTAATGCATAACCCCAAAATGATAGCGGTAAATTTGTAAGTGACATCATAGAACGAACCATATCTAAGAGAGTTCGATTATGACGTTCGGACACACCATTACGCTGTGGTGTTCCCGGCAGTGTCAATTGCGAAAGTATTCCGCATTTCTTCAAATGCTCGCCAAACTCGTAACTTAGATATTCACCTCCACGATCAGAACGTAGAAATTTAATCTTCTTGTTACGTTGATTCTCTACCTCACTTTGAAATTCCTTAAACTTCTCGAAAGTTTCGGACTTATGTTTCATGAAATAGATATACCCATATCTACTCAAATCATCCGTGAAGGTAAGAACATAACGATAACCACCGCGTGATGCTACACTCATTGGACCACACACATCGGTATGTATGATTTCCAATAAGTCCGTAGCTCGCTCCATCATACCAGAAAATGGAGTCTTAGTCATTTTACCCATCAGACATGCTTCGCATCTATCAAGTGATTCGAAATCAAGTGATTCAAGAAGTCCATCGGAATGGAGTTTCTTCATACGCTTCACTCCAATGTGACCAAGACGAAAGTGCCACATATAGGTCGAGTTATCGCTCAATTTCAAAAGTTTAGCCTCAATGTTATTAATATGTGTATTTCCACTATCGAGATTCAACAAGAATAGACCATCTATCAAAGGTGCATGTGCATAAAACATATTACGCATATAAATCGAACAACCATTATTCTCGGACTTAAACAAGTAACCGTCTCGCAATAAACAAGATCCCGATATAATGTTCATGCTCAACGCAGGCACCAAATAACAATTATTTAAGTATAAAACTAATCCCGATGGTAGATGAAGGGGTAGCGTGCCGACCGCGATCACATCAACCTTTGATCCGCTTCCCACGCCATCGTCACCTCGTTCTTCGCTAGCTTCCGCTTATTCTCGCAAGACCTGTTTGAGTTACAAATATGAGCAACCGAACCAAGATCAAATACCTGTGCACTACTACGAGTACTAGTGAGATACACATCAATAACATGTATATCAGATATACCTTTCTTCTTGATGTTGCCGTTCTTCAAATCCGCCAAGTACTTTGGGCAATTCCGCTTCCAGTGACTTTCTCCCTTGCAGTAAAAGCACTCAGTATCAGGCTTAGATCCAGCCTTGGTCTTCTTCGCCGGCGTGGTAACTTTCTTACCACCCTTCTTGAAGTGTCCCTTCTGCTTAGACTTGCCTTTCTTGAATTTGGTGGTCTTATTGACCAACAACACTTGGTGCTCTTTCTTGATCTCCACTTCTGCAGACTTCAACATAGCAAACAGTTCTGGCAACTTCTTGTTCATGTTCTGCATGTTGTAGTTCATCACAAAGTTCTTGTAACTTGGTGGTAGTGATTGGAGGACACGGTAAATCCCCAAAGCATTAGGAATCACTATACCCAAGCTTTGAAGTTTGTTTGCATGCCCAGACATCTTAAGCACATGCTCACTGACGGAGTTGCCCTCTTCCATCTTGCAGTTAAAGAACTTTTCAGAAGCCTCATAGCTTTCAATTGCCGCATGAGTCTCAAAAATCAATTTGAGATCCTCGACAATATCATATGGGTCTGAATTCTCAAACATTTTCTGAAGCTCCGATTCTAAACCATACAAGATAGCACACTGAACTATGGAGTACTGATTCTTCCGAGCGAGGTAAACATTCTTTACTTCATCGGTAGCATCAGCTGCAGGTGGGTCACCCAGCGGTGCATCCAGCACATAGGTCAAATTACCAGCTGTGAGGAAAATCCTCAAATTGCGGAACCAATCCGCGAAGTTGCTTCCATTTTTTTCAACTTTTATTTCTCTAGGAACGCATTAAATTGATGGTAGGGGCTGCCATTGATCTACAACATATTTGCAATAGTTTAGACTAAGTTTATGACAAATTGAGTTCAAATTAATAATAAAATTAATCTAGGTGAACTCCCACTCAAAACAACATCCCTCACATTGTTTTAGTGATCACACGAACCAAATCCACTACATCAACACCGATCATCACGAGAGTTGACATAGTTTCAATGGCGAACAATCGACATGTTCATCATATCTACTATATGATTCATGCTTTACCTTTCGGTGATCCGTGTTCCGAGACCATGTCTGTACATGCTAGGCTCGTCAAGATCAAACCTTAGTTTCCGCATGAGCAAATCTGGCTTGCTCATGTTGTATACACTTGCGGAATCTAACACACCCGATCATCACGTGGTGCTTCGAAACAACAAGCTTTAGCAACGGTGCTAACTAAGGGTGAACACTATATGACTTGAAATTCATGTGCATGAGGGATCATCTTATAATGCTACCGTCGTCTACTAAGCAATACAAGATGCATAAAGGATTAACATCACATGCAATTCATAATATGTGATATGATATGGCATTTCTTCTTTGTGCTTCCGATCTCCATCTTCTAGCACGAACATGATCTCCATCATCACCGGCATTGCATCAAGGTCAATGACGCCTCCATGGTTGTCGCCCACGGCTTCAACTATTACAACTACTTTGAATAGACACGCTGGTCTTAACATAAATTAAAGACAACCATATGGCTCCGCGTTGCCAACTTACAATAAGGAACATTGCATACATCAAATATAATCACAATCATGGCCATATCACATCACTACACCCGCAAAACAAAGTTAGACGCCTCTACTTTCTTTGCATATTTTACATGGTTTGGGGCTTTCAATAAGTGTCGTTCTAACTTACGAACAAGAACCACAACATTGATACTAGTATTGTTGATCACCCGTTGTAAATTGGATCTTAACTATGCTAGTATAAACAGCACCCATAAAGCCACTTATGCAATACAAGTTGCATGTCAAGCGTGGAGCAAGTCTCATGAACGATGTCATGTAAGGTTAGCCCGGGCCGCTTCATCCCAACATGCCGCAAGATGCAAAGTACACAAGAAGCAATCGACAATAAAAGCATCAACGCCCACAATGACCATTGTGTTCTACTCGTGCAACAGATCTACATATAGACACGGCTCGATACCCTTTGTAGGGTTTCATAGCATGGAAAACAAAAATTTCTATCGCATACAAACAAACAAGCCAAGATCTATCTACTAGATTGTAGCAACGAGTCGATGGAATAACTTACCTCAAGATTCCAAAGTGTTTAACGAGAGCGGATTCTCGTGGGTGATGTAAATACTCTTCCCGATCTCAAGATCGTAGACGATCCTTCCGGGCTGCGTTCCGTGGCGCTCAGTGGTCACATCGTTCGATTGACGAAGACCTTCCTCTCCTTGTTCCAGCAGGCGGAGGTTGTAGCACTCTCCTCACGATTCCCGGCAACGGCGTGAATGCAGAGTAGAGGAGATCTCGCAGGGCTTCGCCTTAAGCCGGAGCGAGTATGGTGGAGTATGAGAGAGCTCCTCGGCGATCTAGGTTTTAGACACACCAAGGAGGAGGTGCTAGAACCGGCGGCTAGGGTTCCGGGACACCCAAGTCGGCGGCTAGGGCAAAACCCTAGGGGGCGGCGGCGGCTATGGTGGGCTGCAGCTTCTAGCGTTTGAGGTGAGGGACTTGTTGTGTGCTAGGAGGGAGCCCTGCCCCTCCTTATATAGGTGGAGGGGCCGGTGGCCAAGGGGGAGGGAGGGGAGTCCCTCCCCAACTCGGCTTTGGCGGCGGTTGGAGGAGGAACTCCTCCCAACTCGGTTTCCCTTCCTCTCTTTCCACTTTCCAAATTTAGCCGTTTGACTTTTCAATTTAGCTACTTGACTTTTCAAACTAGGATTTGAATTAATCCTTTATTTGGAACAGCGATGACACTTAGTACATGATGCAGTCATTCCAACTTGCAATGACACATTCATGTACCCCTTCCCCTCCGGAGTGCCGGACATTCCGGAACCTTCTAGAACATTCGATGAAAACACTAAACATTCCCCAACTCAAACGGGACTTTCCTTATATGAATCTTATTCTCCGGACCATTCCGGATCTCCTCGTGATATCCGGATCCCATCCGACTCGAACAACATTCGGTCTCTTTCTCATCATACCATAACTACGCAAAGAACGCCAATCCTTAAGTGTGTCTCCCTACGGTTCGTGAATTATGCGGACATTATCGAGACACTTCTCGAACAATAACCAATAGAGGAATCTGAAATTCATATGGCTCCCACATATTTCTCGATTACTTTGTGATCGAATGAACCACTTACATACGATACCAATTTCCCTTTGTCTCACGATAGTTTACTTATCCGAGGTTATGATCGCAAGATCTCTGCATACCTAGTTCAACCTCGTTCTGATAAGTACTCTTTTCTCGCTCCGTGATATGTGATCCCTTGTGAGCCGGTCACATGATTGCAAGCTAATTGGATGACATTCCACCGAGAGGGCCCCAGTATATATATACATCATATGGATGGACAAATCCCACTCTTGATCCATGTGTCTCAACCAATACTTTCCGAACACTCAATGCCACCTTTATAGCCACCCAGTTACGGTGTGGTGTTTGATGTCATCAAAGCATCCATCCGGTAAAGGTGATATGCATGATCTCATGGTCGAAGGAATTAGGTTACTATGTATCAGAAAGCATATAGCAATTGAACTATTAAAATGACTTGATCTTTATGCTACGCTTTTCTATAGGAGTATGTCCATCATATCATTCTCCTAACGATATGATCTTGTTGTTGATAACATCTCAATGTTCATGATAGGGAAACCACAATCATTTATCAACCAACAAGCTAGTGATGTATAGAGGATATACTAGGGACTTCAAATTAAGTTTACAAATCACACAAGTATCAATGTTTCCTTGTTAATACTATTATAGCATGAATGTAAACATTTATCATAAACACAAAGATATAATAATAACTACATTTATTATTGCCTCTAGGGCATATCTCCAACATGTGCTTCAATGTAACACCCTCAGAATCGGACCTATGCAAGTTTTAGCGAAATCCGCCAAACCCGCATAGAAACGATTCAAAGGTGCCCACCAGGCACTTTCGTGCGGGTGGAAAACGAAGTAATAACATTACACAACAGTCCTCGATGGGTCCCACAGAACAGATATATATAACAGCGACTCCATGAGTCAAGAATACAGATATAATATACAAGATCCAAATCACCTTGAAAACAGTAGAGCGTCCGACTACGGACAAGAAGCAAATGGGGCTAAGAGCCTCAAGAATAACCAATGGCGTCCATAACCCTGCAGCCAAGCCGGAAGGGTAACCCGCTAACGACGCCGACCTCAAAACCTGCTTAAATAAAAGGGTGCCAACAAGGGCAAAGGAAAAGAGGAGCGTCGATCGAGGCCAAGACAGCGAGGCTAGAATTCGCGGTCCTCGCCTACATAGGTATGGTGGATCAAGCGGCAAAGCATGCACTAAACAACCTATAGAGACTCGATTCAACTGGCGGTTATCAGAGAGGGGTAAGAATGACCTATCCGGATCCAACCTGAAACTAACACCAAACAAACCCATCCTGGTGTTTCCCCCTCGAGACCAAACGAGGAAGTCAACCGAGGAACTCACACAGTTGGCAGTTTTATTTATTCAGTTATTGTTGCAGCAATTACTAGTCAGGTTTAGATAATCATTCTGATAAAGTAAGCAGTGGGCACTTTTAGTTAACCATTCCGTGATAGTTGCAACACTTACTAGTCAGATACAATTAGCATGAGATAACCCAAAACCCAGCAGTTGTTGGTACTTTTATCCAGCCATCCCGTTGTAGTTGCAATACTTACTAGTCAGGTACAATGGTCGCAAGCGACACTCCAAGAAAGCAGTTGTGGGCAGTATTATTTAGCCATTCCATTATAGTGAAGCTGATTACTAGTCATTATAAAGTCAAATTTATAGCAATAAACTTTAGTTATGCTTGTCTATGGTCGAATCATGCTCCAAGTCGTCCATATCCATGACACGGCTTTCAGAAAGTTTTACCCGCCGGGTGCACCAATAGCAACACACGCCGATCAACCTCGGAAAACCAAATCAAAACCCAATGAGGCTTTCACGGTGAACAATCACAGGATTGAAACATTTCAGGGGCCACCCCATTGAGTAGACCATAGCAACGGTAAGCTAGCTTCGAGACGGACTCAAGGTTTGCGTCAATGGTCAGAGCGATCGGGAACCCGAAAACTCGGGGTGTCGATACTGCGTAATCACTCCGCTTACCTAACAAGACAAAGGTGCTATCCGTCGCACAATTTAAATACATAAGTAGCATGGCATAAGTAGGATCGTAAATAAAACCTCAAACTAGTTTGTGGCCCCAAGAAATAAGACTGAATCAAGCTCGCTCGGGGGTCCCATATACCTCCGGATGTGGATAGCGCGATAAATCAAGGAATGTATCAAGTACTGGGTCCTACGGACACAAGTGGGCGTTCGGAAACCAAATATTTTCTATCACCCACCGATGCCTCTGCTTACTTCAATTTTAGTTGTTAAACAGGAATTTAAAGTGAACGATAAGTAAAACTAGAATTACCTCCATCATCAACATGCGGCAATACATCAACAACTGTGGCACTTGACAACACGCAACAGCAATTGAGCAAGCGACTACGACGCGCAAGTCCAACTATCTACCAAACAACAGGTAATAGGATGTGTCCAAGGCAATATAGGGCTGCACGGTATATCACGGTACGGAAACTAAAGCATCGCAACACAGATAGCAATAGATCAACAGGAGGGAGTAAATACTAGAAAAGTAAGATAGGTAGAAAGGGGGAGATGCTCGCCTGAAAACATTGTCGAAGGTTCATCCGAAGATCGGGGCGAAGCTCACATCAACTCAACGGCCTTATCCGCGAAGAACCAAAACACTAGAATAAACACCGGATGCAATATTTAATACAACGTCAAAAGATCGGCATGATGCATGCATGATGTATGGCATGGCAAGGTGAGATGCAATTAGGTCATGTTAAGTGGAACCGGGGTCCCGACATTTATTTAGGTGGTTCATGTTATTTAGATACCCCGCATTTTAAATGTTGTTTAACATGGCAAAAGATCGCACCGGTTCGCTACACAAGTTTAAATGAGGCCAATATAAGGCTAGATTTGCCCGCATATGGGCCCCATATTTAATTATGCAGTGAATCGGCATAAGGCCCCCAAACCACAGATATGCATGCGAGTATGACAATTCAATATGCAACAATTCATATAGTTGACCATTTATAAAATAGGGTTCTCGGAAAAGGGTTCACACATTGAGGGTCTCGACGATCTTGAGGTTCTGGGGGTTCGGGGTCCGGGGTCGGCCTCGGGGTACAGGGTTCGACGGAAACGTTCTCGGACTCCGGGATCGGCGAGGTTCGGATACAAGATGGAGAACTTGTCGTCCAGGGTCTCGATGTCGGGGTGAAGTGCTTGGCGTCCGGCGGTCGATCTTGTTGGTACCGGCTCCATCGGGTTCCACCTCGCTCATTGGTCGACGAAACACGTAGCGATGCAGATCTTGGCGACAAAAGGTCATCGGGGCTCTTGTGACGAGACGGTCTTGTCGAGGGACCCTCGGGTTCGGGGTCTCGGCGAACTTGGCGTAGCGTCGGGCATCGGAATCGCCCTGGTTGCTGTCGTTCTTGTCGTCGATGGCGAACTTGAGTGGATCGGGTTCCGGGGTACTCGAGTCCGTGAAGTAGATCTTGAGGCGCCCGCTTCACCGGGTCCGGTAGATGTTCTTGTCTTCCATGTAGAATACCCTCGGGTTCGGGAAGGAGGTCTTGCGGTTTCGGTCCTCTTTGGGTTGGGGTTCTCGGCGTCCGGGTTAGGGTCTTGGATCGGGTAGATCTTATCGGTCTTGGTTCAGCCTCGACGTCGCATCCGGGAAGAAGATCTTGTGGCATCCGGCGTCGGGTCATGGCGTCTTTTTGTCGTTTCCACGGCGGAGATCTTGGCCTTGTCGAGGTACTTGAGTGCCAGTGCGGACTTAGGTTGGCGCGGTGGTTACTCGAGTTCGCGTTGGCAGACGATCTTGACGAGATGGCTCTTGGAAGATAGCTGAGGGCACTTGCACGCATGCGAGGACGAACATGGCGGGCCGAGCGGGCAACAGAGGGACGACGGGCGCGCCTCGCGCGGAGGCGCCATGCGGTGGCGGGAGGCGACGGCGAATTTAACTGGCGGCACGCTCGGGCAGCGGTGGCGCAGACGGAGC
Organism: Avena longiglumis; assembly: GCA_030063025.1. NCBI lineage: Eukaryota > Viridiplantae > Streptophyta > Magnoliopsida > Poales > Poaceae > Avena > Avena longiglumis. The sequence continues at coordinate 269,196,837 of CP125978.1, forward strand.
GACGGCCGGGCAGGCGACGCCGGGCGTAGCGAACGGCAGAAGGGCACGGCTCGCGGGCGGACGGCAGCGAGGCGGTGGAGGAGGACGCCAGCACGGCAGTCCGACGGGCGCGGTGGCGAAGCTTGACGGGACGGCGGCGTTCGGGCACGAGGACGGAGCGCGGCCGCAGGCGGTGGCGGCTTGCGGGCGAACGGCGAGGCGAGGCGGAGGCCAGCGGGCGGCTCGGGATGGCGGGCGGCGCTGTCGGAGGATCTCGGCGAGGTCGGGGCGGAGTCGAGCGGCGGTGGGCGCACGGGCCGGAGGAGGAGAGCGGCGGGGCGAGAGGAGAGCGCTGGGCGGAGAGGCGGACGGAGCCGCGCGGACGCGGGGAGCGCGCGACGGGAGAGCTCAGAGGAGGGTGGGGGGCGCGGCGCGCGGAGGAGAGCGGCTGGCGGCGGCGGTTGTCGGCGAGGCGATGGGAGAGGCGCGCGGCGGAGGGAGCCTGGGCGAGCGGCGACTGGGGAGGGTCGTCGGTGAGGGCGCGGGGTTGGGAGCGTCCTGAGGAAGATGGAGAGGAGAGAGGGAGAGCCAGGCGGGGCAGGTGGGTCGCGTGGGTCCCAGGAGATGGGCGGGGCCACAGGGAACAGGCTGAGTGGGGCTAGGCCAGGGGCTGCCGGCGGTTACTGTGTGCGTGTGTTGTGTGGTGTGTGTTTGCTGGAGGTGGGGTGTGTGGGGCTGGGTTGAGAGGAGAGAGAGGGAAGAGGGGGGAGTGGGGTGGTGATGTGGCGGTTTAGGATTGGGTAGAGGGGGAGAGAGGGTGAGGTGGCGAGAGGCCATTGGTTGGGGTGAGGTGGAGGGGAGGGCTGGGTAGGTTAGTTGGTAGCTGTAGGAATTGTTGGGGTGGACCGTTGTATTTTTTTCTGTGGTGGTCGTTCGGGTCATGTAACACCCTCAGAATCGGCCCTATGCAAGTTTTAGCGAAACTCGCCAAACCCGCATAGAAACGATTCGAAGGTGCCCACCAGGCACTTTCGTGCGGGTGGAAAGCAAAGTAATAACATTACACAACAGTCCTCGATGGGACCCACAGAACAGATATATATACAACAGCGACTCGAAGAGTCAAGAATACAGATATACGGTACAAAGATCCAAATCACCTTGAAACGATGGGGCGTCCGACTACGGACAAGATGCAAATGGGGCTAAGAGCCCTGAAGAATAACCAATGGCGCCCATAACCCTGCCCAGGCCAAGCCGGAAGGGTAACCCTGCTAACGGCGTCGATCTCAAAACCTGCTTAACAAAAAGGGTGCCGACAAAGGGCAAAGAAAAGAGGAGCGTCAAGATCGAGGCCAAGACAGCGAGGCTAGAATTCGGCGGTCCTCGCCTACATAGGTATGGTGGACTGAGCGGCAGCGGCAGCATGCACTAAACAACCTATAGAGACTCGACACAACTGGCGAATATCAGAGAGGGGTAAGAAAGACCTATTCGGTTCCAACCTGATACTATCAACAAACATACCCATCCTGGCGTTTCCCCCTCGAGACCAAACGAGGAAGTCAACCGAGGAACTCACACAGTTGGCAGTTTTACTTATTCAGTTATAGTTGCGGCACTTTACTAGTCAGATTTAGATAATCATCCTGATAAAATAAGCAGTGGGCACTTTTAGTTGACCATTCCGTGACAGTTGCAGCACTTACTAGTCAGATACATTTAGCATGAGATGAACCCAAAACCCAGCAATTGTTGGTACTTTCACTTAGCCATTCCGTTGTGGTGGAGCTGATTACTAATCATATCGGATACAAGTCAATTTAAAACAGTAAACTTTAGTTATAGTTGTCTATGATCAAGCACTGTGCTCCAAGTCGTCCATAACCGCGGACACGGCTTCTCGAAAAGATTTAACCCTGCAGGGGTGCACCAAAGTATCCACAGGCACTTCGACCCTTTTTGCCAGATCAGTTAACATACACCCATCGGTATGTCGGCGGGGCCTAAGTCACGACGTTCCCAGACACAAAGCAAGTACATGGGGGCCACCCCACCAAGTCGACACCCGCAACGAAAATCGGCCGGTCTCCGAGACGGACTTGGGGTTTGGGAAGACGGCTGTGAACGACAGTATGCCCCCAAACGGGGACTGTCGACACCGCGGAATCGTGGCACGCTCCTAAACAGTACAGTGTGCTATCTGTCGCACAATTTAAATACAGAAAGTAGCATGGCATAAGTACAGGATAGTAAAAACACCTCAAACTAGTTGTGGCCCCCAGTACAATACTTTGAAATCAGGTAATTATCAATGGGGGGCCCATATCTCCCCACCTGTGGTTAGCGCTCGATCTCTAACAGTGTCAAGAACTCGGGTCCCTGGGACACAAGTGGCGGTCAGAAACCAAAACTTACCTATCACCCACCGATGCCTCTGCTTAATTCAATTTTAGTTGTTAAACAGTAATTAAAGGGAACAATAAGTAAACCGTGATCATCTCCAACGTCAACATGCGGCAATTCTCCAACAAAGGTGGTACTTGACGACAAGCAAAACACTTGAGCAAGCGTCTACGACACGCGGGTCCAACTATCTACCAAACAACAGGTAATAGGATGTGTGCAAGGCTATATATGGCTGCAAGGGATATCACGGGTACGAAATCTAGAGCATCGCAACACAGATAGCAAAGATCAACAGGAAGGAATAAATGCTAGAAAAGTAAGATAGGAAGAAAGGGGGAGATGCTCGCCTGAAAACATTGTCGAAGGTTCAACCAAGATCGGGCTGCTCACATCAACTCAACGGCCTTATCCGAAGAAGCAAAACACTAGAAGAAACACGGATGCACTATTTAATACACACGGTAAGATCGGCATGATGCATGTATGATGTAGGGCATGGCAAAGGTGCGATGCGATCAGGTCAATATTAAGCGGAACCGGGGTCCCGACAATTAATTAAATGGTTCAAGTTGTTTAGATACCCCGCAATTTAAATGTTGTTTAACAAGGCAGAATATATCACCGGTTCGCTACACAAGTTTTAAATGAGGCCAATATAAGGCTAGATTTGCCCGCATATGGGCCCCATATTTAATTATTAGGTGAATCGGCAAAAGGCCCCCAAACCACACAAATATGCATGCGAGTATGGCAATTCAATATGCAATAAGTTGTTATTATATTATGAAATTAGGGTTTTCGGGAAGGGGTTCGCACATCAGAGGGGGCTCGACGATCTTGGGGCTTCCGGTTCGTGGTTCGAGGTCTGTGGTCTCGGGGTCCAGGGTTTGACGGATTGGCCTCGGCGGGAACGTTCTCGGTAGCGGGGTAGATCTTGCGCATCCGGGAGGGAGAGCTTGGCGCACGGCGGCGCTCGCCGTGTCCGTGACGGAGATCTTGAGGGTCCCGAAATCGACGAGCTTGGCGTTCGGAGCTTCCGTGTCCCGAGGAGAAGATCATGTCGGTCCCACCTCGAAGGCCTTGTTGTCTGCCGTGGGGATCATGGTCATCGGGTCCAGTTCTTGGTCATGTTGCGGTAGCTCTTGGTGGCAGGGTCGCCCGGGAGGTGGATCTTGTCGTCTTGGCGTCATCGTCCCTAGTTTCCGCGGCGAAGTACTCGGGGTTCCCCTCGGTTGTCGGTGTCGAGCTCGGGTGCGGCGTCGATGGTTCTTCGGGTCTGTAACGGGTCGATGTAGATCTTGTCGTGGCTCTCGGGCGTTTTGAGGGAACATATGGACGTATGCACGCTGTCGTCACCGTGGTACACGACTAGCCATCGAGGTCGCGTCGAGGGCAGCCGCGTCCACACGGGGCCAGGGGATGGCGAGGATCTTGCTGGCATGGGCTGAGGCCAGCGGGCCAGAGGCGGCCGACGAAACGGGCCCCGCCGGCGACGGCGGCGACAGGCGGGCAGGCACGGCCAGGGGAAGACTCGGGGACGCGGGGCCTGCAGGGGGGGGCGAGATCGTCCGGCGCCGGGAGCCGGGGGAGGTCGCGCAGGACGCGGGAGGCCGGGCCTGCTGGACGGCGGAGGCGAGGCGAGGCGGCGCTGGGAGGGAGGTCGCTGGGCGGCGCGATCGACGGCGCGAGGCGAGGCCAGGCGCGAGGCGGCCATGGAGGATGGTCGGAGGGGCTGCGGCATGGAGGGTCTCCGGCGAAAGGCAGCCAGGCTGACGGTGGCGGAGTTCATGGCGCCGCCGGGTTGCGGCGAGGCGGGCGCCGAGACGGCACGGCGACGGCGAGCCTGGCGGTGGGCGCTGGAGCGCACGGCCCGGGCGGAGGAGGAGCACGGAGGCGAGGAGGGCTCGAGGGGAACTCAAGGGCGGGCGCTGGAGTAGGTGGAGGGTGCGCAGAGGTGAGAGGGGACGCAAGGGGAGGCGGGGTCGCGAGGGCAAGGGCGGAGGAGCTGGGCGCAGGCGGCGGTTGGCCCGCGCCCGGCTCAGCGAGAGCGGGCGAGGCAGAGGGAGAGGAGCTGAGGGAGGCGTGTGGCCGCGGCCGACGATGGAGGTGGGGCGGCGCAGAGGGACCTGCGGCGAGGCGGGGAGGCGAGGCAGAGGGAGAAGGGAGGACCGGCGGCGACGGGCGCGGAGGAGCTGCGGGGCTGGGTCGGGAGGAGGAAGGAGGCCACGGGGGAAGGGGAGAGGAGGCGAGGAGGACGGGGCAGGGGCCAGGTGCGGGGCCTGGAGACCGGGGCCAGGGGGATGGCAGCGGGTTGGTGGGGTGTGAACGCGCCAGGGCGGGAAAAGGTGTGGGGCCCAGGCGCGGGCTGGTGTGAGTGGGTGTGGGTTTGAGAGGGAGAGAGAGGGAAGGAAGAGAGGGAGTGGGTGATGTGGCATGGTGGGATTGGGTAGGGGGAAGGGGCAGGGTGACGTGGCGGCCTAGGATAGGTGGGAGTGAGGTGGCCAGGGGGTGTGGGTAGACTAGTTGGTGAACTTAGGATTTAGAAGGGCAGGTGAATGATGGATCGATTTTTAAACTGGGGGTGGTCGTTCGGGTCGGGACGGCCCGTTCGACTGCCCCCGCTAAAATAATTATAATTTTTATTTGTTTTAATAGCACCGTTTGCAAACCGATAGCGTTCAAACAAAAATAATCCGGAGGCCGGGATTTGATATTTGAATAGAGGTGGGGCGTTTTAGAAAACAAAACGGCTTTGCGAAATAGTTTAATGCAAACCATGCATGATGATGACGATGCAATGCACAAATTCAACGCGATTTTCTAGTAGTGGTTTTGCGGGATGCCACAATTCGACACCACTAACAAGGGATCTCGCCCTCGAGATCCGCCTCATGGTACCGGAAGGACAGGTCGGCGAACTGCGTCTTCTCGCTTCGTGTAGATCCTCGCGACACCACTAACAAGAGGTCGTTGATCCCGTTCGCCAAGAGAACACTCCGGATAGGCAACGGACGAAGTGAAAGGTAAGGCCACCTCTAACTTCAGCGGAAGGAGTAAAATTGCATCGTTCCACCATTCAATGTACATAAGCGAATGATAAGAGTAGTGGTATGGTCGCGACTCCATCCCGCACTCAAAGCATTACTCTGTACACGAATAGACAGGTTATGCAACCAACCCTCAGGATTCAGACTGAAGATCTCGACAAGCGAGGTTCGGATCAAAGGAGTGATGCAAACTCTGCATCGGATCTGGCGTAGATGATGTCGTCGCGTCGGAAAACACCGGAAGGCACAAACAAAGAACAAAGAATGGTACCACAGCAGACGGATTCCTCAGATAGCATGAAGACCGGATGTAGCAACACCGTTATCAAAGGAGGAAGCGAAACCCTGAAGGTACGACGGAAACCCAACCACGAGAATTCCTGGACTCGAAGAAAGAGACGAGAGCGGATTCAAAACACGTCGAGATAAGAGGAGAATAGCAGAGGGGGAAGGAGTAAAATCAGACCTAATCAGAACTATCCAACCGATTTTTCAAAAATAGTTTTGACACTCTACTTCGACCGTTAGCTAGGTTATCCTACAGGCTGGACTTGTGGGGTATCGCAACTGCTGAGCTCTGATACCACTCTGTAACACCCTCAGAATCGGCCCTATGCAAGTTTTAGCGAAACTCGCCAAACCCGCATAGAAACGATTCGAAGGTGCCACCAGCACTTTCGCGGGTGGAAAGCAAAGTAATAACATTACACAATAGTCCTCGATGGGACCCACAGAACAGATATATATACAACAGCGACTCAAAGAGTCAAGAATACAAATATACGGTACAAAGATCCAAATCACCTTAAAAACGATGGGGCGTCCGACTATGGACAAGATGCAAATGGGGCTAAGAGCCCTGAAGAATAACCAATGGCGCCCATAACCTGCCTGTGCCAAGCGGAAGGGTAACCGCTAACGGCGTCGATCTCAAAACCTTCTTAAACAAAAGGGTGCCGACAAAGGGCAAAGGAAAAAGAGCGTCAAGATCGAGGCCAAGACACGGCGAGGCTAGACCAATGGTCCTCGCCTACATAGGTATGGTGGACTGAGCGGCAGCGGCAGCATGCACTAAACAACCTATAGAGACTCGACACAACTAGCGACTATCATAGAGGGGTAAGAAAGACCTATTCGGTTCCAACCTGATACTATCAACAAACATACCCATCCTGGCGTTTCCCCCTCGAGACCAAACGAGGAAGTCAACCGAGGAACTCACACAGTTGGCTGTTTTACTTATTCAGTTATAGTTGCGGCACTTTACTAGTCAGATTTAGATAATCATCCTGATAAAATAAGCAGTGGACACTTTTAGTTGACCATTCCGTGACAGTTGCAGCACTTACTAGTCAGATACATTTAGCATGAGATGAACCCAAAACCCAGCAATTGTTGGTACTTTCACTTAGCCATTCCGTTGTGGTGGAGCTGATTACTAATCATATCGGATACAAGTCAATTTAAAACAGTAAACTTTAGTTATAGTTGTCTATGATCAAGCACTGTGCTCCAAGTCGTCCATAACCGCGGACACGGCTTCTCGAAAATATTTAACCCTGCAGGGGTGCACCAAAGTATCCACAGCACTTCACCCTTTTGCGATCGCTAACATACACCCATCGGTATGTCGGCGGGGCCTAAGTCACGACGTTCGCACACAAAGCAAGTACATGGGGCCACCCACCAAGTCGACACCGCAACGAAAATCGGCCGGTCTCCGAGACGGACTTGGGTTTGGGAAGACGGCCATGACGACAAGATGCCCCAAACGGGGACTGTCGACACCGCGGAATCGTGGCACGCTCCTAAACAGTACAGTGTGCTATCTGTCGCACAATTTAAATACAGAAAGTAGCATGGCATAAGTACAGGATAGTAAAAACACCTCAAACTAGTTGTGGCCCCCAGTACAATACTTTGAAATCAGGTAATTATCAATGGGGGGCCCATATCTCCCCACCTGTGGTTAGCGCGCTCGATCTCGGAACAGGTGTCAAGAACTCGGGTCCTACGGGACACAAGTGGGCGGTCGGAAACCAAAACTTACCTATCACCCACCGATGCCTCTGCTTAATTCAATTTTAGTTGTTAAACAGTAATTAAAGGGAACAATAAGTAAACCGTGATCATCTCCAACGTCAACATGCGGCAATTCTCCAACAAAGGTGGTACTTGACGACAAGCAAAACACTTGAGCAAGCGTCTACGACACGCGGGTCCAACTATCTACCAAACAACAGGTAATAGGATGTGTCCAAGGCTATATATGGCTGCAAGGGATATCACGGGTACGAAATCTAGAGCATCGCAACACAGATAGCAAAGATCAACAGGAAGGAATAAATGCTAGAAAAGTAAGATAGGAAGAAAGGGGGAGATGCTCGCCTGAAAACATTGTCGAAGGTTCAACCGAAGATCGGGGCGAAGCTCACATCAACTCAACGGCCTTATCCGCGAAGAAGCAAAACACTAGAAGAAACACCGGATGCACTATTTAATACACGGCAGAAGATCGGCATGATGCATGTATGATGTAGGGCATGGCAAAGGTGCGATGCGATCAGGTCAATATTAAGCGGAACCGGGGTCCCGACAATTAATTAAATGGTTCAAGTTGTTTAGATACCCCGCAATTTAAATGTTGTTTAACAAGGCAGAATATATCACCGGTTCGCTACACAAGTTTTAAATGAGGCCAATATAAGGCTAGATTTGCCCGCATATGGGCCCCATATTTAATTATTAGGTGAATCGGCAAAAGGCCCCCAAACCACACAAATATGCATGCGAGTATGGCAATTCAATATGCAATAAGTTGTTATTATATTATGAAATTAGGGTTTTCGGGAAGGGGTTCGCACATCAGAGGGGGCTCGACGATCTTGGGGCTTCCGGGGTTCAGGGTTCGACAGGGTCCAGGGTCCGGTCTCGGGGTCCAGGGTTCGACGGATTGGTCTCGGCGGGAACGTTCTCGGTAGCGGGGTAGATCTTGCGCATCCGGGAGGGAGAGCTTGGCGCTCCACGGCGAAGTGCTCGTCGTGTCCGTGACGGAGATCTTGAGGGTCCCTGAACTCGACGAGCTTGGCGTTCAGGGGAGCTTCCGGTGTCCCGAGGAGAAGATCATGTCGGTCCCACCTCGAAGGCCTTGTTGTCCTGCCGTGGGGATCATGGTCATCGGGGTCCAGTTCTTGGTCATGTTGCCGGTAGCTCTTGGTGGCAGGGTCGTCGCTCGGGAGGTGGATCTTGTCGTCTTGGCGCCATCGTCCCTAGTTTCATGGGAAGTACTCGGGGTTCCCCTCGGTTGTCGGTGTCGAGCTCGGGTGCGGCGTCGATGGTTCTTCGGGTCTGTAACGGGTCGATGTAGATCTTGTCGTGGCTCTCGGGCGTTTTGAGGGAACATATGGACGTATGCACGCTGTCGTCACCGCGGTACACGAATAGCCATCGAGGTCGCGTCGAGGGGCAGCCGCGTCCACACGGGGCCAGGGGATGGCGAGGATCTTGCTGGCATGGGCTGAGGCCAGCGGGCGGCTGACGAACGGCAGGCCCGGCGGCGGCGACAAAGCGGCACGCACGGGGAAGACTCGGGACGCGGGCAGTAGGGGCGAGGTCGTCCGGCGCCGGGGAGCTCGGGGCCGAGGTCGCGCAGGCTCGAGGAGGCGGAAGGCCGACGACGGCCTCTGGACGGGCGAGGCGGCGAGACGGAGGGCGCTGAGAGGGAGGTCGCTAGGCGGCGCGATCGACAGCGAGGCGAGGCCACCGGCGCGAGCGCTGGGCGGAGGATGGTCGGAGGAGGCTGCGCTGCCGGGAGGGTCCTGGCGAGCGGGCTTTCGCGCGCGGGCAGGTGGCGGGAGGCGGCGCCGCGGCGGGTTGCGGCGAGGCGCGGGAGACGGCACGGCGACGGGCGAAGCCTGGCGCGCGCTGGCGGCCTGCCGGGCGGAGGAGGAGCACGGAGGCGGGGAGGCTCGGGCGGGGAACTCCGCGGCGGGCGCCGAGTAGGCAGTGAGGAGGGCGCGGCGGTGAGAGGGGGACGCGTGCGGGGGAGGCGGGGTCGCGAGGGCGAAGGGCGGAGGAGCTGGGCGCGGAGGCGGCGGTTGGCCGGCGCCGGCTCGAGCGAGAGCGGGGCGAGGCAGAGGGGGAGAGGGAGCTGCGGGGAGGGGGCGTGTGGCCGCGGCCGACGACGGAGGTGGGGCGGCGCAGAGGGACCTGCGGCGAGGCGGGGAGGCGAGGCAGAGGGAGAAGGGAGGACCGGCGGCGACGGGCGCGGAGGAGCTGCGGGGCTGGGTCGGGAGGAGGAAGGAGGCCACGGGGGAAGGGGAGAGAAGGCGAGGGAGGCGCTGGGACAGGGGACAGGGGCCAGGGTGCGGGGCCCACGCGGGAGACCGGGGCGGGGCCAGGGGGATGGCAGCGGGTTGGTGGGGTGTGAACGCGCCAGGGCGGGAAAAGGTGTGGGCCCAGGCGCGGGCTGGTGTGAGTGGGTGTGGGTTTGAGAGGGAGAGAGAGGGAAGGAAGAGAGGGAGTGGGTGATGTGGCATGGTGGGATTGGGTAGGGGGAAGGGGCAGGGTGACGTGGCGGCCTAGGATAGGTGGGAGTGAGGTGGCCAGGGGGTGTGGGTAGACTAGTTGGTGAACTTAGGATTTAGAAGGGCAGGTGAATGATGGATCGATTTTTAAACTGGGGGTGGTCGTTCGGGTCGGGACGGCCCGTTCGACTGCCCCCGCTAAAATAATTATAATTTTTATTTGTTTTAATAGCACCGTTTGCAAACCGATAGCGTTCAAACAAAAATAATCCGGAGGCCGGGATTTGATATTTGAATAGAGGTGGGGCATTTTAGAAAACAAAACGGCTTTACGAAATAGTTTAATGCAAACCATGCATGATGATGACGATGCAATGCACAAATTCAACGCGATTTTCTAGTAGTGGTTTTGCGGGATGCCACAGGTCATTCGGCCCGTTCGACTGCCCCACTAAAATAATTAAAGATTTTATTTAATTTGCGATGAACTTTTACAAGTGGTTTTTAGACAAACAAAATATCCGGCAGCACCCGGGGTTTGGCGTTTGAATAAAAGACGGGGCGTTTTTAGAAACAAAACAGGCTTTGCGAAAAATAGTTTTAGACAAACAACATATGATGATGACGATGCAATGCACAAATTCAACGCGATTTTCTAGTAGTGGTTTTTGCGGGATGCCACAATTCGACACCACTAACAATGGATCTCGCCCTCGAGATCCGCCTCATGGTACCGGAAGGAAGGTCGGTGATCTGCGTCTTCTCGCTTCGTGTAGATCCTCGCGACACCACTAACGATGGTTCCTTCTTCATCTTGAAAACGGCGACACCACCAACAAAGGTTCGTTGTTCCTGATCGTCGAGAGAACACTCCGGAGAAACAAAGGACGAAGATAGAGGTATCAAACGATAAGGCCACCTCTAACTTCCATAAGAAGAGGGAAAAGTTACATTGATCCACCAGTTCGATGTACAGAGCGAACAGTAAGAGTCGGTTAGGGTGATCAGTCCATCCCGGACCCAACTATCAACTCTATACATGGGTAGGAGAATCAGGCAACTCAACTCTCGAGATTTAGACTGAAGATCTTCATAGGTGGTATCCGGAACAAAGGGATGCTGGCAACAGAAATCGTATGAAAGACACAATGATTAGGTTCCGCGATGGTTCCATTGGCATGAACAACACATGCTCAAGGTTAACTCCAACTTCACCAATGCTCGTCCTTCTCATATGTTTTTCAACGACACTGATATCCAGCAAGGAACACATAGGGATAAAGAGCTCAAGAACAAAAGATTGGAGGAAGGGTACAACAGACAAGTTGCAGATTGATGATCGTAACACCTCCGTTACAAAAGGGAGGAAGCGAAGCCCTGAAGGTACGATGGAAACCCAACCACGAGAATTCCTGGACTCGAAGAAAGAGATGAGAGCGGATTCAAAATGCGTAGAGGTAAGAGGAGAATAGCAGAGGGGTAAGGAGTAAAATCAGACCTAGTCAGAACTATCCAACCGATTTTTCAAAATAGTTTTGACACTCTACTTCGGCCGTTAGCTAGGTTATCCTACAGGCTAGACTTGTGGGGTATCGCAACTGCTGAGCTCTGATACCACTCTGTAACACCCTCAGAATCGGACCTATGCAAGTTTTAGCGAAATCCGCCAAACCCGCATAGAAACGATTCAAAGGTGCCCACCAGGCACTTTCGTGCGGGTGGAAAACGAAGTAATAACATTACACAACAGTCCTCGATGGGTCCCACAGAACAGATATATATAACAGCGACTCCATGAGTCAAGAATACAGATATAATATACAAGATCCAAATCACCTTGAAAACGGTAGAGCGTCCGACTACGGACAAGAAGCAAATGGGGCTAAGAGCCCTGGAGAATAACCAATGGCGTCCATAACCTGCCTGTGCCAAGCCGGAAGGGTAACCACCTTAACGACGCCGACCTCAAAACCTGCTTAAACAAAAGGGTGCCGACAAAGGGCAAAGGAAAAAGGAGGCGTCGATCGAGGCCAAGACACGGCAGCGAGGCTAGAATTGGCGGTCCACGCCTACATAGGTATGGTGGATCAAGCGGCGGCAAGATGCACTAAACAACCTATAGAGACTCGATTCAACCTGGCGGTTATCGAGAGAGGTAAGAATGACCTATCCGGATCCAACCTGAAACTAACACCAAACAAACCCATCCTGGTGTTTCTCGAGACCAAACGAGGAAGTCAACCGAGGAACTCACAGTTGGCGGTTTATTTATTCAGTTATTGTTGCAGCAATTACTAGTCAGGTTTAGATAATCATTCTGATAAAGTAAGCAGTGGGCACTTTTAGTTAACCATTCCGTGATAGTTGCAACACTTACTAGTCAGATACAATTAGCATGAGATAACCCAAAACCCAGCAGTTGTTGGTACTTTTATCCAGCCATCCCGTTGTAGTTGCAATACTTACTAGTCAGGTACAATGGTCGCAAGCGACACTCCAAGAAAGCAGTTGTGGGCAGTATTATTTAGCCATTCCATTATAGTGAAGCTGATTACTAGTCATTATAAAGTCAAATTTATAGCAATAAACTTTAGTTATGCTTGTCTATGGTCGAGATACTGTGCTCCAAGTCGTCCATATCCGCGGACACGGCTTTCAGAAAGTTTTACCCAGCCGGGGTGCACCAATAGCAACACACGCTCGATCAACCTCGGAAAAACCAAATCAAAACCCAACGAGGCTTTCACGACTGAACAATCACAGATTCGAAACATTTGGGGCCACCCATTGAGTAGACCCGCAATGAAGTAAGCTAGCTTGAGACGGACTCAAGGTTTTGCGTCAATGGTCAGAAGCGAGGAACCGAAAACTCGGGGTGTCGATACAGCGTAATCACTCCGCTTACCTAAAGCGATGCAGTGTGCTATCTGTCGCACAATTTAAATACATAAGTAGCATGGCATAAGTACAGGATCGTAAATAAAACCTCAAACTAGTTTGTGGCCCCAAGAAATAAGACTGAATCAAGCTCTGGCTCAGGGGGGTCCCATATACCTCCCGGATGTGGATAGCGCGATAAATCAAGGAACAGGTATCAAGTACTCGGGGTCCTACGGGACACAAGTGGGCGTTCGGAAACCAAATATTTTCTATCACCCACCGATGCCTCTGCTTACTTCAATTTTAGTTGTTAAACAGGAATTTAAAGTGAACGATAAGTAAAACTAGAATCACCTCCATCATCAACATGCGGCAATACATCAACAACTGTGGCACTTGACAACACGCAACAGCAATTGAGCAAGCGACTACGACGCGCAAGTCCAACTATCTACCAAACAACAGGTAATAGGATGTGTCCAAGGCAATATAGGGCTGCACGGTATATCACGGTACGGAAACTAAAGCATCGCAACACAGATAGCAATAGATCAACAGGAGGGAGTAAATACTAGAAAAGTAAGATAGGTAGAAAGGGGGAGATGCTCTTTGAAAACATTGTCGAAGGTTCATCCGAAGATCGGGGCGAAGCTCACATCAACTCAACGGCCTTATCCGCGAAGAACCAAAACACTAGAATAAACACCGGATGCAATATTTAATACAACGTCAAAAGATCGGCATGATGCATGCATGATGTATGGCATGGCAAGGTGAGATGCAATTAGGTCATGTTAAGTGGAACCGGGGTCCCGACATTTATTTAGGTGGTTCATGTTATTTAGATACCCCGCATTTTAAATGTTGTTTAACATGGCAAAAGATCGCACCGGTTCGCTACACAAGTTTAAATGAGGCCAATATAAGGCTAGATTTGCCCGCATATGGGCCCCATATTTAATTATGCAGTGAATCGGCATAAGGCCCCCAAACCACAGATATGCATGCGAGTATGACAATTCAATATGCAACAATTCATATAGTTGACCATTTATAAAATAGGGTTCTCGGAAAAGGGTTCACACATTGAGGGTCTCGACGATCTTGAGGTTCTGGGGGTTCGGGGTCCGGGGTCGGCCTCGGGGTACAGGGTTCGACGGAAACGTTCTCGGACTCCGGGATCGGCGAGGTTCGGATACAAGATGGAGAACTTGTCGTCCAGGGTCTCGATGTCGGGGTGAAGTGCTTGGCGTCCGGCGGTCGATCTTGTTGGTACCGGCTCCATCGGGTTGCACCTCGCTCATTGGTCGACGAAACACGTAGCGATGCAGATCTTGGCGACAAAAGGTCATCGGGGCTCTTGTGTGAGACGGTCTTGTCGAGGACCCTCGGGTTCGGGTCTCGGAACTTGGCGTAGCGTCGGGCATCGGACTCGCCTGGTTCTTTCATTCTTGTCGTCGATGGCGAACTTGAGTGGATCGGGTTCCGGGTACTCGAGTCCGTGAAGTAGATCTTGGCGCCCTTCACGGGTCCGGTAGATGTTCTTGTCTTCCATGTAGAATACCCTCGGGTTCGGGAAGGAGGTCTTGCGGTTTCCGGTCCTCTTTGGGTTGGGGTTCTCGGCGTCCGGGGTTAGGGTCTTCGGATCGGGGTAGATCTTATCGGTCTTGGCGTTCGAGGCCTCGACGTCGCATCCTGGGAAGAAGATCTTGTGGCATCCGGGGTCGGGTCATGGCGTCTGTTTTCGTTTCCGGCGGAGATCTTGGCGGCCTTGTCGAGGTACTTGAGTGCGATGCGGACTTAGGTTCGGCGCGGTGGTTACTCGAGTTCGCGTTAGGCACTAACGATCTTGGAGATGGCTCTTGGAAGATAGCTGCGAGGGCACTGCACTTGCATGCGAGGACGAACATGGCGGGCCGAGCGGGCAACAGGGGACGACGCGCGGCCTCGCGCCGGAGAGGCGCCATGCGGTGGCGGGAGGCGGACGGCGAACTTGGCGGCACGGCTCGGGCAGCGGTGGCGCGACGCAGCCGAGGCGGGCGGGCGGCGGGCAGAAGCAGGCGGAAGGGCAGCACGGCTCGGCGGACGCGACGGAGCAGGCGGTGGAGGAGATCCAGCGGCAGCAGTCGCGGCGGTGGCGAAGGGCCAGCGGGCGGCACGAGGAGCGAGGCAGCGAGGGGCCGGCCGGCAGCGGTGGCGGCTTGCGGGGCGCAGGGCGGGCGGAGAGGCAGCCGGCGCTTCGGAGATGGCGGCGGCGCGAGAGATCTGGCGAGGTCGAGGTCGCCTGGCAGCGGTGGGCAAACAGGCGGAGGAGAGCGGAGGAGGCGGCCGTGGCCAGGCGAGAGCGGCGGCTGGCCAGCAGCGGGCGCTGTGACGGGAGAGCTCAGAGGAGGGTGGGGGCCTTGGAGGAGAAGCGGTGGCGGCGGTTGTCAGGCGATGGGAGGCAGCGGAGGGAGGAACTGGGCGGAGGAGGTCGTCGGTGAGGCAGGGGTTGGGGCGTCTGAGGAAGATGGAAGGAGAGAGGGAGAGCAGGAGGCGGGTGGGTCGCGTGGGTCCCGAGCGATGGGCCACAGGAGCAGTGAGTGGGGCTAGGCGAGGCTGCCGTGATTGTGTCGTGTGTTGTGTGGTGTGTGTTCTTTGGAGGTGGGGTGTGTGGGGCTGGGTTGAGAGGAGAGAGGGAAGAGGGGAGTGGGGTGGTGATGTGGTTTAGGATTGGGTAGAGGGAGAGAGGGTGAGGTGGAGAGGCCATTGGTTGGGGGTGTGAGGTGGAGGGCTGGGTAGGTTAGTTGGTAGCTGTAGGAATTGTTGGGGTGGATCGTTGTATTTTTTTTACGTGGTGGTCGTTCGGTCATTCATTCGCTCGACCGCTACTAAAATAATTAAAGATTTTATTTAATTTGCGATGAACTTTTACAAGTGGTTTTTAGACAAACAAAATATCCGGCAGCATCCGGGGTTTGGCGTTTGAATAAAAGACGGGGCGTTTTTAGAAACAAAACAGGATTTGCGAAAAATAGTTTTAGCCAAACAACATATGATGATGACGATGCAATACACAAATTAAACGCGATTTTCTAGTAGTGGTTTTTGCGGGATGCCACGTTCAACCCGCTGTTTGGTATTCAGCATCTGGGCGAACACATCGCGGATTGGCATCGGATCACTCGCCGAGCGAGCAGAGACACGATCAGCAAGGGCATCGTACTCGTGGTCCAGACCAGCAAGCAGGAAGGTGTTGAATTCTGCCGTACTCAAGGGCTGGCCAATCGAAGCAAGGACGTCGGCATGGGACTTCACCTTGTTGAAGAATACAGTAGCGCTGCTATCCAATTTCTTTAGCTTGGACAGAGTTGTACGTATCGCCATGACCCTGGCTGTAGACTGGGAGGAGAAGCTCGCCTCCAAGGTTTCCCAAGCCTCCTGCGACATGGCGTCCAGCATGACCATGCTGATCACCGATTCAATAAACGACGAGACAAAAGCAGACAAAATCGCTTGATCCTGTTGATGCCAGGCAGAGTAGAGCAGATTCTCGATGGTAGCAGGAGCGCCGTCAGTCGCAGCTGCCGGATTGGCGATCTCAGCTGACGGGCATTGTAGAGAGCCGTCGACGAACCCGTACAAGAGGTTGATCCGTAAGATCGGAACCACCTGGGTGCGCCGGTAGAGGTAGTTATCGGAGGTAAGGCGGATCGTGATCTTGGTAGTCAGATCGATCGGTGTAGACGGAATTCTTGATGCCATGGTGGTAGCGCCCCTGTTCCTTGACGTGGTGGCACCGCCTGCCGACCGTGAGGAGAGAGCGGAGGACCTGTTGGAGGTTTCGCCAGGGCCGGCCATAGCAAGCAGCGGAAATCGATCACGAGCGATGGCGGCGGCGGAAAACAACCATGAGCTCTGATACCATAAAAGACAGGGTAAGATTTTGGGTAAGTATCGCGCAGCCTCACGTTGGCCTGCTCTTGTATTTATATATCTATACTATTAAAAAGATTGGGACCGTTCGTCACCCTCCAGAAATTTTCCGTCTTCCTTGAAAAGACGGATTTGCCCCTGGCTTTTCGGACATATTACAAGCTATGCCACCGCCAAGTACCACGACCCTATCCACTCACGCTCACCTAATCCCCTCCCTCCTCTCGAGCCCGGCCTTCGCTCGAAAAGAAAAAATCCCCTCGTGGGCATCCGAAACTCTCCATCGATCGGACAGGGGTTGCGGGCGGCGTATGGCGCGAGGTAGGCGGGCGGCGCCTGGGCGGACGGCGGCGGATCCAAGCGGGACACGCTGGGGTTGCGGGACAACGTCTGGCCTTGAGCTCCATGGTGGCTCTGGCGGGAGTTCTCTGGGAGGCGAGGAGCATCAAGGGGATCCGGGCGAGGAGCCGACGCAGTGGCGGGCTCGACGCGGACGCTCTCCATATTGTGGGAAGGCTCCGGCATGGCGGCGGTTGAGCGCGCCGGAGAAGCAGGCGAGGAGGCGCCGGGCGAAGGAGGAAGCGCGGGGAGGCGCCTGGGCCGACGGCGGAGGGGAGCCAAGTGGCGGTGGGACATGCGGGTGTTGCGGGGCGACGTCTGGCGCGGGGCTCCGCACGGTGGCTCCGGCCGGGCGAGCTCGACGGGGAGGCAAGGAGCGTCGTAGGGGATCCGGGCGAGGAGGCTACGTGGTGGCGGGCTCGGCGCGAACGGCGGCGTCCCGGTTATTGGCGGCGGGGAGGTCGACTGGGCGGGCCGAGAGGAGGAAAGAGGAGATCGTGGGGTGGTTGGGTTGCGTGCGGGGGCCTCGTCGGGTGTGGATCGCGTCGCTAGGTTTGGTGGGGATCTGTGGCCGCTACAAGTCGGGCTGGATGCCGCCGCCAGTTCCGGTGAGGTCGCCAAACCGGAGATTCGGAAGAAGGACGAGGGGAATCAGAGCAGCCGCGTGCCCGCCACGGAACTCGACAGCGACAAGAGATATGAAGATGAGCGATAGTGTCGTCCAGATTTCGATGAGACATTACCACATGCGTGTGTTAACTTACTGCAAAATAAGTTTAGTACCTTGATCTATAGCAGAATAAATAAGTTTTAATTGAATAAAATTTGATAGTTCAAGCAAAAAAAAGGGTGTTAATATTTTAGGAGACAAAAATATATTCCTTCCGACACATATTAGTTGCCTCAAATTTTTCTAGATATGGGTGTATCTAGCACTAAAATTTAACTAGATATATTCATATTTAGATGAATCCAAGTTAACTAATATGGGTCAGAGAGAGTATAATATATTCATATTTAGATGAATCCAAATTAACTAATATGGGTCAGAGAGTATAATAATATCATGATGATACAAAAAACAAAACAACGAGCACATACTATTATCAAACATTTTCCGGCACATTATAATTTGACACCACTAAAAAAAAGAGCTCATGTGAAGTGCATTCGGGGCTCGCGACAGGGGTTTTCATTTTTTTCAAATGTTAGTTTTAAAGATTTCAGAAAAAATTGTAAAAGTACAACGACAACCCCTTTTCAAACCTATAACCAAATAAATAATGTGTGTTTATAGTGTTGAGGAGTGCGGTGCTTTCCAAAACTTTTTTAAATGATTTCTAGAGCAAAATAAAAGCTATGATTACGAAAAATAATGCACCTGCTTTGATCAAGGAAATATATATCCATGTCCTAGGAAAACTGAAACCGGAGAGTGTGAAACTACCCATGTTGTTATGGGTTATGGCCCGACATATTAAGTCAAGGCTGTTGCAGGCGGCCGAACCTAGAGGGAGACAAACTCAGCCACAGGGTCATGCTGCTGATCAACATTCATTAATTCATCAGGCTTCATGTAAACGGAAATACGTAGCTACTGGCATAGGAGAACCTGTTGCAATGTTGGTTTGAGGCGGTGATCCCCTGGTCACCCTTCTCATCGTGAGGATGTGGATATCACAGCCACGAGGGGTCGATGGGGTTAGACAGGAGAGCATGCGTATTTAAGTCCATCTCCTCCGCGTCTGGCGCCGGCGACAATGACGGCCGTAAAACTTTGATTTGGTAGCACATAAGAACGTGTATGTGGGTCGTGGCCTCGTGCGTAGTTGCACACGCTGTAGTTCATGTCTCCCACTTGAGTGGATATTAACTACAATACTAATGACAATGGATTTGCAGTTGCTAGATTTCCCCTTGGTATTGTAAGTAGGTGGATTAGTTCTCCTTATCACAGCCTTTGTTATTTGTTTTAAAAGCCTTGCAAAAAAGAACTTTTGGAAAAGCATTGGAGCACTCCTCGTGTTTATACAGTTGTAATATTATGTAAATAATGTTTACATATCTAACTAAGAAGCCGTGACAACGCACGGACACTCTGCTAGTATGGTAGAGTATACGTACAGGGGTAGGACACCGAATAGGGTAGAACATGGTCGGTTTATACATGTCACCGTACCGTGTTCAACACATACACACGTACACCTATAGACACAATTACGTATAGTTTATCAAGTACTATAATGCTCTCTTCTTCCATTTTTTATCGATCGGACGATCAGGTCCATACTAAAATACCGGTAGTCAAAAGTGGACTAACAACTGTTTCAACAAGGAAAAAAAAACTGCGGATGATGCGACGGTGAATTAAATAAGACAAGACAAACAGTCGCTTTTACCCCACAAAAATGCATGGAACATGTTATCAGCTTTTGGTCGTGATCGTGAGCATCTAGCGCTTTGCTGATGGTCAAAAAAGCAGTGGAAAAGGAGAGATGAGCTCTGAAAATCGCGAATGCCAAAAAACCTTGCGCGGCTTCACCGGTGGCGCTCCCTAAATTATAATTTAGCCGGCAGCGTCATCGGCAGCTCTCTATCGGGGGCGCCGGCAAAAAAGACAAATACGCCAAGTACGACGGCGAATTCGTGCTCCCCTGCGTGTCCTGTGCGGCCTAGGACACGTGACCGTATAAGCCGCCAAGGCCCAGGCTAGCAAATGCTGCCTTGGAAGCCGCTTCCGCCTCCCTCCCAATTTGCAGATAGCGCCGCCTCTTCATGTCCGTCATCGCGTATTTCACCCGCGTCTGCTCGACTTCCCTGTGCGCCTTGGTCATGGTCACCGGCTGGTCCTTGAGCTCCGGCTTGCGCCCTTTGGCCGCCGGCTTGGTCAAGCCCAGGGGTTTCTTCCTTGGTGGCATGGTGGTGGCAGCCCACGGCGAGGTAGGACAGGAGAGGCGGCACTAGGTGGCGGCGAATCAGCGAGGTACGGAAAGAAAGGTGAAATGGTGGGGGGCGTGGAAGCCGGTGAGGGGATATGGAGGGAACAAATTTATTTCCCTATTGGGCTGATATACGTGTTAGGAATAATTAATTACCCATTAATTATGGGATAATCCCCACTCGTAACCACATAGCAGTTAGGCCCTGGAGCGTTGCCTCTAGGAACCGACTCCGGGAACCGACATACTCGTGTCTATTCACCCTGTATATAAGTTCAGATCCTTCATCAATAAAGATTACTGTTCATTCATTTGTTTCTCGTTGGACTATCTATCTCCAGTTTTAACACGTTATCAGCACTTTCGCTCTCCCAGGCGAACGATTCCGGCGAGATTGACAAGAAAAGGTAAGAACAAATGCGGTGGTTTTTGCCCCTGTTCTTCCGATGGATCCTTCGTGACGACGGTCGGTGCTGTCGGTTTGTTGGCCGCCGCCATAGCGCCGGTGGATACCGTGCGCGCCGTCACGGCGTACACCGTTCAGCTCAGGCGTCGCTCCGCGGCGTTGCGGCGGCCTTCGGCCCGTCATGCGCCGCGCCCGCGGTCGTCGAAGACAGCGTCGTGGCGCCGCGCCTACCATCTCCGACCCCAGCGGTCGTCGGGATAGAGGGCAACGCCATAGGCTCCGGCGTGAGGACCTTAACAAGCGCTCCCGCAGCGCATCCGTCCTCGCCGCGCGCGGATGTCGGCATGCCGTGCCTGTCGTCCCCAACTCCGGCCACAACATCACCTTCGCTGAGAGCAGGCGCCCGCCGCCGCCTCCTGGCCCTCGGACTCCCGCTGGCTAGCCCATCGGCGGAGTCGCCAACGAGCATCCGCGGCCGCGGCGCTGCCATCCGAAGCCCGGCCGCACATGGGCTCGCGAACGGTGTCTTCCCGGGGACCGGCTCCCTGGAGAATCCTCCGACGAGGAAGGGGGCAGAGGGGGCGCTTCTCGTGGCTGGTGAGGTTCGTTGCGACGGCACGGAAGGAAAGGGACGTACGCCTGGCCACCATGGCTGCTGTGGAGGTGGAGGTCGTGGGTGAGATGCGCGTGTTGGAGGTCAACGACCACCCACCGCTCTCTCCACGATGCCTTATCCTCACATCTGGGTGGGCCGGCCTAATTGCCACCGCCTGGTCACTTTCCTTATTCCCTTCTACTAAAAAATAATCAATTCCCTGTTTTGCATGCGGTCAAGTACAGCACATGCGTGCAGCGCTGCAGTACTAGCACCTCGTGGATTTGTCTAGTTTGTCCTGTTTGCTTTCTAAGCATATCATTTGACAGCCATATTAATAGTACATATTTATCTGTTGTAAATTATGTTAAAATCAGTATATTGTACTGTTTATTTGTCGAGTACTATGTGTATTCCAAAAATATTTGATGTAATATATTTCCGTGTGTGTGCACATGTTGAGATTTATTACATTCGTCGTTTGCAATTGAGATTTTCAACTTCTTGCAATAGATCAATTCATCGTCTTAATTGAGTCATTTTGACTCGATACGAGCACGAATTGGTATGCAAAATTCAAAGTGATTTCTTTAAATTGATGTTTTGGGAACACAAGGTAGTGGACAGATCTACTGCACTGCAGATTATCACCACTACTGTTTAAAGCCTACATTTTGTCATATTTGATACTATGATTGCTTAACAATGTGCTCTTTCAAACATTTTATTAAGTCATGACATAAGGCATTAGAAGTATGAGTATCTACTGATTTTATGAGATTATACTCTCTAGTGTTGTGAGACGGACTCTGAATATTCTTCGGAGATTATCTACAATGTGTCATACTTAACAATTTGAAGTTCACACTAATGATTTCGAGCCTACTTCTTGAAGTCATTATTTAATTTTGCATAGTTCATTACAACATGACCATGATGGATTTTAATTTACCGAACGTAGATTAATATTCTCTGGTTTACCATGTAGGTAATCGATGGCTGGAAAAGAGTTCGATTCACTCGAGCTTAACGGCCACAACTACCCTACATGGGCCATGGATATCAAGATCGCTCTTGCGTCCCGTGGGATAGTGCGTGCCATCCAAAACCCGGACGACCCCCTTCCGGCTGGAGCCGCACCGCTGAGAGAAGAGCAGAAATATGCTGCCTTGTACATTATAAGGCACCATATTCACCCGGATCTTAAGTCCGAGTATTTGGAGGAGGAATCCCCATTTTCTTTGTTTCAGGCCCTCAAGACGAGGTATGAAAAGCAGAAGGCAGTTGTCCTGCCCGAAGCACTTCATGATTGGACTCATCTTGATTCGGGACTTTAAGTCCGTCGGGATTACAACCATGAGGTTCATAAGATAAGTTCCAAGTCGCTTTGCGCTTTTAGAAGGAACCCACAGATCTGGAAAAGATAGAAAAACTCTATCCACTATGCTCCCATCGAAGGCTCCTCCAGGCAATCTGGCGCTCGACTACCAGGTCTATTCAGACCTTATTCATATCCTACTTCAGGCTGAAAAGCATGATGAGCTTCTTGCTAAGAATGGCTCTCAACGCCCGGTTGGTTCCCAACCTTTGCCCGAAGTTCATATGAATGTCGCGAACGGAAGAAAGTTTGGTGGTTCCTTCAACGGCAACCAATCGAACTTCAAGGGTAAGCGTAAGCGCAACCGGAACAGGAAGCCTCGAAACTCGGACCGTGGAAAAGGCACCGCAAAGCCAAAGTATGACAAAACTAGGCTTTGTGACAAGTGTGGATGCTACACGCATCCTACTAACAAGTGCAAGACCCCAAAGCATCTGGCAATTCTCTACCAGCAATCCCAAGGACGCAAGGCACCTCAAGGGAAAAGGTTTGAAGCCAATTTTGAGGCCTTCGCACCTCAAAATACAAGTTGAACCACTTCAGTTCCTTGAGCGAATTCAAGGTGATATTTGTGGTCCTATCCAACCATTATCTGGACCATTTAGGTATTTCATGGTTTTGGTTGATGCATCTACACGATGGTCACATGTGTGTCTTATTTCCACAAGAAATCATGCATTTGCCAATATAATGAGGGAAGTAATTAAGTTACAGGCCCATTATCCAGAAAGTCGAATTAAATCAATTCGTATGGACAATGCTGCAGAATTCTCTTCACGCGCCTTCAATGACTATTGCATGGCCTTGGGGATTGAAGTTCAGCACTCTGTTCCATATGTCCACACTCAAAATGGTTTGGCTGAGTCCCTAATAAAGAGGATCAAACTCATTGCAAGACCTTTGTTAATGAATAGCAGCTTAACTTCGTGTTGGGGTCACGCGGTTTTACAGCTCGACCTAATCCAATTGTGACCTACGCATATCACAGTACTTCCCTCGCAATTGGTAATGGAAATCCTCCCAGATTTCCCATCTGCGTAAGTTCGGATGTGCTACATACATCCCGATCTCACCACCAGCCGGACATCCATGGGCCCACACGTAAAACTAGGGATCTATGTGGGGTACAAATCGCCGTCGATTATTAAGTACCGAACCCATCTTGGGATCTATTCACAGCCCGTCACGTTGATTGCATATTTGATGAGGAACATTTTCGGCATTAGGGAGATTTCAAGTACCGAAAGAATGCCGAAATTGATTGAATGCTATCGCCATTTCAACCTCGATCCACGTATCAAGAGACCGAACTCCAAGTTCGAAAATTATCAATTTGCAACATCTTGCAAATAATCGCGATTCATTTCTTGATCTAAAAGGTGTTACTAAATCACGGAAACCGCCGTAAATGCGCCCGAAAAGTGGAGGTACCAACAAAACCACTCAACTCCTGATCCTAAAGAGGGGAGTAGTATGACCTTGACCGGAACTTGCTCATAAGCAACAAAGGAGAGAGGAGAAAATCCTCCAAATCGTAAATGCAAGTCAGCTCAACGTTGATTTAACACCTTATGGGTAGTTGGGTAGTATACACCCGGTGGAAGGGCAACCTCCACAACCCGGCTCAGCTTGCACACACACCGGACATCGAACACCTAGACTCACGCGTATTGGGAAATCACGAAGAGTCATCAAGGGTGCATGAGATATCCACCAACTATATCGATTACGGAGAATCATTCAACCGTAAGTCTACGATTGTCGACACTTATTTTTCGCTACAATTGCGGATACCCTTCTCAATGATCATGATCCAAGGACTATTGTTGAGTGTGAGAAGCGCTCCGACCGCCTAAATGGAAGGAAGCAATAGCGAGAACTTGCTTCGCTCAATAAAAGGAAGGTATTCACAGAAGCAATACCAACACCTCCCAATGTTTTCCCTGTGGGATTCAAATGGGTTTTCCTCCGGAAACGGAATGAGAACAATGAGGTGGTGAGATACAAAGCGAGGCTCGTAGCACAGGGTTTCACGCAGAGACCCGGCATTGATTTCAATGAGACATATTCTCCAGTAATGAGTGGTATCACTTTCCGATATCTTATATCTTTGGCGGTACAAAATCGTCTATCTATGCAGTTGATGGATGTCGTGACCGCATATCTTTATGGGTCACTAGATTCGGACATATACATGAAGGTTCCTGATGGAGTCTCTGTCCCGAATGCAAGCGCTAAACGCAACATGTACTGTGTAAAACTGAACAAGTCTTTATACGGCTTGAAACAGTCGGGACGGATGTGGTACAACCGACTTAGTGAGTTCCTTCTTCAGAAGGGTTACTCCAACAATGATGATTGTCCATGTGTCTTCATCAAGAAGTCCTCTTCAAGATTTTGCATCATTTCAGTGTATGTCGATGATCTCAACATCATTGGTAACGCACAAGATATTGATGAAGCACGCAATCATCTAAAGACAGAATTTGAAATGAAGGATTTGGGTCAAACCAAATTTTTCTTGGGTCTCCAACTCGAGCACCTTCCCTCAGGAATAATGGTACACCAAGCTGCCTATATCCAGAAAATATTGGAGAAATTCAATATGGACAAATCCTATCCATCTAAAACTCCCATGGTGGTTCGTTCTCTAGACGTAGGGAAAGATCCGTTCAGGCCAAGGGATGATGGAGAAGAGATGTTGGGATCCGAGGTTCCATATCTCAGTGACATTGGAGCGCTCATGTATCTTGCAAATTGTACGAGACCTGACCTCGCATTTGCAGTAAATCTACTTGCTAGACACAGCGCAGCTCCTACCAAACGCCATTGGTCGGGAGTCAAGAATGTCTTTCGATATCTCCAAGGCACAAAGGATCTTGGCCTATACTTTCAGTTCCAGAGAAATCTGGACTCCAATATGATCGGATACACTGATGCTGGCTACTTATCTGATCCCCACAATGCCAGATCACAGACCGGCTTTGTGTTCCTACATGGTGGAACTGCTATATCATGGAAGTCTTCGAAACAGACTCTGGTTGCCACTTCTACCAATCATTCTGAAATAATTGCATTATATGAGGCATCACGCGAATGTGTGTGGCTTCGCAGAATGATAAACCACATACAACAGTCATGTGGAATTGGTTCTATCGAATCACCTACCATTATCTATGAGGATAATGCGGCTTGTGTTGCACAGATGCAAACAGGATACATCAAGAGCAATATCACTAAGCATATTTCCCCAAAGTTGTTTTATCCTCATGAACTCCAAAAGAGTGGGGAAATAAACATCTTGCAAGTCAAGTCATGCGATAATCTCGCCGACTTGTTTACGAAGTCTCTACCAACTTCAACATTTCAGAAATATATTCATGGAATCGGTATGCGACGGCTTCAAGATTTGCAAGAATCAGGGGGGATATCTTCCTGAACAATTCCTGTTCAAAGCATCATATTACACTCTTTTTCCCTTAAATGAGTTTACTTTACAGGTTCTCATTAAGGTTTTTAATGAGGTAATATCAACATAAGATTATATGTCGTACTATCCGTTTTCCCCACCGGGGTTTTTAGGAAGGTATAAAAGACATATTTATTGACCTTTATATTCTATGGATTTATTTCATATCGAGTTAACAGAGGCAATGTTCATTATATGCTGTGTCATTTTCTCCTTATTTTCCCAATGGGTTTAAAGGAGTTTTAACAGCATATCTTATCATACTCCTCACATTTTTTCCCACAGGGTTTTTGGAGGAGACTTAATCAAGATGATGGATCCTTATACATTAAAGCGGTGATTAGGGGGAGTGTTAGAAATAATTAATTACCCATTAATTATGGGATAATCCCCACTTGTAACCACATAGCAGTTAGGCCCTGGAGCGTTGCCTCTAGGAACCGACTCCGGGAACCGACATACTCGTGTCTATTCACCCTGTATATAAGTTCAGATCCTTCATCAATAAAGATTACTGTTCATTCATTTGTTTCTTGTTGGACTATCTATCTCCAGTTTTAACAATACGAACCCCGCGACCAAAACTTCCAGAAGCTCCCACGCCGGCCCTTCGATGCTCGGGTTCGATTGGAACCCGTATTGGGAGCGCGGGTGGAAATGTTCATACACTGTTGCACATATGTGTAAAACGTTAGTACTTTCTTCATTTTAAAATATAAGATATTTTAGGTTAATGAAGAAAATGTAATGTGTAAATTCACTTAAACATAAGTGAACCTAAATACTAAAAGTAGTTTAGATATATTTACTTCATAAAGTTAAGACATCTTATATTTAAAACGGAGGGGGTACACCGTGGTATTCTTTTTCAACTCATTTTTGTACAAGAAAAATAATTAATGCTATGGATTAAAATGAAACATGGAAACGACAAGAGGCTTCGAGATCATGGCGCCTTGGTCCAGAAGCTGCCATCGTCCAGCATCATGATCTCCTGCAACCCGTCCCAGATCTCCTGCTCCCTCGCCACCGGCCTTCCGTCCTCCGGCTGCCGCGCCACGTGCGCCGTCGTCGACGAGGCATTAGACGCGCTGTTCTCGCGAGGGCTCTCAGGCAAGTGCTGCGGCCGTGGCTGCGTCGTCGCCCAAGAAGAAGCGGACGCTGATGCCGACGCGACGGTGGCCGGGAAGTTCAGCTTGGCGCGGTGTCCACGGAACTCGAGCGCCGCGACGTCGTACGCGCGCGCGGCCTCGGCGGCGGTGTTGAAGGTGCCGAGCCACTTGCGCACGGCGCGGTGCGGGTCGCGGATCTCCGCCGCCCACTTCCCCCACGGCCGCTGCCGCACGCCCCTGAACTTGCTGCCCCTCCTCGCGCGTCGCTTGCCCACGCCGCCACCCTTGACGTAGCTCGCGGCGGAGCACTCCTCGCCCTCGCTACTCGAGCCGGTCGTCGCGGCGGCCGCGGTGGCAACGAGCTCGCAGCCGGTGCACCCGTTCGCGCCGCATCCGGCGCAGGCAGCTTCTGCTGCTGTCGAGGCTGTGGGAGTAGCAACGGCGGCGGCAAAGGGTGGCATTGACGACGGCTCTAGGTGCAGCGTGGGAACGACGGTGTCGCCGGACACGACGGAGATGAGGGCGCGGAGGAAGAGGGAGTTCTCCTGCTCGGAGTTGGGGAGCTGGAACCCGCGCTCCAGCCTCGGCACCATGACGAGAGCTCGTGTAGCTCAGCTGTGACGTAGAGCACCTACGTGAGGTCGGTGTCGGGACAAAAGGTTCGTGTTCGTGTTCTGCTAGGTTGATGATCGAGCTCTCGTGATCCGCACTGATGTTTCAGGTAGTTTGCTAGCGTGCCTTTTATAGTAGAGAGTAGAGACAGAGAACGTGCACCGCCACGCGCTTTTAATAAATGGCTAAATTTTGGACACGTTCTCGTGGTGGGTACGCGACATCCACACTGCCGACGGCTGGCTATGACGATATTTAATCTGTTCACATGTGTTATATATGTTGTCAAATATTCCCCTGCTTAGTCAAAGTCTGATTTGTAACATAAAACCCTTCTTATCCGAAATTGAAGGATTCGATGATGGGTTTCACTTTTTGTTTTTACAAAAAACGTGCTACTATATAAGAATAAAGAGAAAGTTATGTCAAAGAATATATGCCGACGTTTACTCCATCATTTCCTTTTAAATTAGGCTTATTTGTTAGATAAATCAAAATTACTAGGTGTTTTTTTAATTCTTTATCGCGTAACGGTAAGATTTGGAGGAATCTAATGTACCCCTTAAAGACACGAGATCCCACACGAACAACCTCGATTCACCCGTGCGCTCTATCCTCTTCCACCTCCAGCACTTCCAACACCCATCGGTCGACCCTTAACTAGTAACACAGTGGAAGACCATGGTGGAGGTGACGAAGGCGATCCTAATCTTAGGGTGTTGGTACATCGGTGACTTAGGGTTGGGGGTCGTTTGCTGGTCTCCCGAGCCTGAATAAGAAAGGGCTGCTGTGGGAGGAGGTGAGGGGAGGGAAGCCAGGGTTGGTGCCAGACCGACAAACACATCGCTTCGTGTAAGGCAATGTGGTAAGGTGGCGCCGGAGCGCCACTGATGCGGGTTGCGGTGCGGACGGTAGGATGATAGAGATGGGGGTGTTGGTGTGTCGGCGGGTGACAAGTGGTCGGCTCTGTTTTTCTTCTTTCCCTCCGGATTCTTCGGTGGGACATTTTGACTATAAATATTGTTTTGAACATTTAGATTAAGAACTAGTAAATCATTATATAGTTATATTTGCTACGGGAAGTATATTGGACTTTGGGGACTACTTTATACTCTCCTCGTCTTATAGATATGCATCTAGACATGTTTTAGTGTATAGATACACACGAATATAGACAAATTCAAGTCACTTACCATACTTAATATTTTTTTCAATGCTATGATAATACATCGACATGCTAGAAAATGAAATGAAAAAATACATGCTAGCTGTCAAATATTCCCCTGCTTAGTCAAAGTCTGATTTGTAATATGAAACCATTCTTATCCTAAATTGAAGGATTCGATGATGGGTTTAATTTTTTGTTTTTACAAAAAACATACTACTATATAAGAATAAAGAGAAAGTTATGTTAAAGAATATATGCCCACGTTTACTCCATTATTTCCTTTTAAATTAGGCGTATCCGTTAGATAAATCAAAATTACTAGGTGCTTCTTTTGAATTCTTTATCGCGTAGCGGTAGGATTTGGAAGAATCTAGTGTACCCTCCTAGAGCCACGAGATCCCACACGAACAACCTCGATTCGCCCGTACGCTCAATCCTGTTCCACCTTCAGCACTTCCAACACCCACCGGTCGACTCGTAACCAGTAACACAGTGGAAGACCATGGTGGAGGTGGCGAAGGCGATCCTAATCTTAGGGTGTTGGTACATCGGCGACTTAGGGTTGGGGGTGTTTGCTGCCCTTCCGGACCTGAATAATAAAGGGCTACTATGGGAGGAGGTGAGGGGGAGGGAAGCCAGGGGTGGTGCCAGACCGACAAACACATCGCTTCGTGCAAGGCGAAGTGGTAAGGTGGCGCTAGAGCGCCACTGATGCGGGTTGCGGTGCGGACGGTAGGATGATAGAGATGGGGGTGTTAGTGTGTCGGCGGGTGATAGGTGGTCGGCTCTCTTTTTCTTCTTTCCCTCCGGATTCTTCGGTGGGACATTTTGACTATAAATATTGTTTTGAACATTTAGATTACGAACTAGTAAATCATTATATAGTTATATTCGCTACGGGAGGTGATAGGGCAAAGGTGTCCGATCTTTCGATGAGATGAAGATAATCGATTTGGTGGAGTTCGGGCTTGACGATCCGACTACACGTGCGAGCACGAGCGCCAATGCAATCGCTAGGCCAATCTCCTGGAGGTTACCGATCCTGCGGGAACACGATCAGCCTGACCAGCGAGGGTCTTAATTCCTACCTGAAATCGAGAACAAGTAAGAACCAATATTGCAATCAAGATATTGCGGATTAAGAGGAAAGCTTTATTGAAGAGGTGGGATCCTGAATAGGTGCGAAGTACAAGAGGCCTCTGCGACGCTCGAGCCTTGGCGAAGTTGCGACTATGGCTAACTTAATGTCTAAACAAAATCCGAGTCTAGGGGGTCGGCTATGGGGAGTATTTAAGGGCGAAAAGGTGGGGTTTCGGCCAGCCATGGAAGTGGTGGCCGAATCCAACCCTAAAAGTCCTTTTCCCCTCAAATACGGACTCTAAAAAGTGGCTAATTAAAATCCTGCGAAAATTACATGGGCCTGGCCCAAAATAAAAGGTGTCGCAGCACCATATTAAGATATGGACGAATTCGTAAAGTATTGATCTTGAATATTTCTTTCAAGCCTTCTTTCTTCATTATGGTGGCCTCAAAGTTCTGAAATCTTCATCCGTGGCCTTCTCTTGGATCATCACATGCTTGCTGCCATCTCCATGCTTGGCCATGCTCCAATGCTTGTCCCTCTCATCCATGCTTGGTCCATCATTCCTAAGAGTAAGAAATACATCTGATTTAGGCAGCATCATATTCTCATGTATGTGAGGAATAGTTCCAAGAAACAAAAGTACCTGATAGTTAAGTTGTTTGGCACGAGATCTTGTGATGGGTCCTTGTATGTGTGTTGCTGTAGGTACAACGGTTGTATCAATAGAAAGAATGTCCACATCATGCTCCCCTTCTTGAATTGAAGTCGTCCTCGACGCAATCTCATCTTCCTCACCAAAGTAAGGCTTCAAATATGCAATGTTAAACGTAGGACTAACCGTACCAAAGTCTGCAGGCAACTCAAGTTTATATGCATTATCATTTATTTTCTCTAACACCTTAAAGGGACCAGCAGCACGTGGCATTAACTTAGACTTGCGTAAATCAGGAAAACGATCTTTACGCAAATGTAACCAAACAAGAACGCCAACATCAAACACAACATGCTTTCTCCCTTTATCCCCAGCAAGTTTATACTTAGCATTCATGTGTTCAATGTTATCTTTAGTAGTCTTATGCAAGTTTAATATCATTTCAGCGCGTTGTGTAGCATCCAAATTATGTTGCACCGAAGAAGGTAAAGGCAATAAATCAATAGGTGCACGAGGAACAAAACCATACACAATCTCAAATGGGCACATCTTTGTGGTAGAATGCAGCGAACGATTATAAGCAAATTCTATATGAGGTAAACACTCTTCCCACAATTTTAAGTTCTTCTTTAAAACAGTCCGCAACATAGTAGACAAAGTTCTATTTACTACTTCAGTTTGACCATCCGTTTGGGGATGACAGGTAGTACTAAAGAGCAATTTAGTCCCCAACTTAGCCCATAAACATCTCCAAAAGTGGCTAAGAAATTTAGTATCACGATCAGAAACAATAGTATTTGGCACACCATGCAAACGAACAATTTCACGAAAGAACAAATCAGCAATATGCGCAGCATCATCCGTTTTATGACAAGGAATAAAGTGTGCCATCTTAGAAAACCGATCCATAACAACAAAAATACTATCCCTCCCCTTCTGTGTTCGTGGCAATCCCAAAACAAAGTCCATAGAAATATCCTCCCAAGGAACACTAGGAACAGGAAGAGGCATATATAAACCATGTGGATTAAGGCGAGACTTAGCTTTTTGACAAGTAGTGCAGCGTGTCACAAATCTCTCAACATCTCGACGCATACGTGGCCAAAATAAGTGTGCAGCAAGAACATCCTTCGTCTTCTTGACACCAAAGTGTCCCATTAATCCTCCTCCATGCGCCTCCTGTAACAACAAAAGACGATCAGAACTATCTGGAATGCATAGTTTGTTAGCACGGAACACAAATCCATTATTGAATACGAACTTGTTCCAAGTTCTACCATCTCTACAATTCTGCAACACATATTTAAATTCAGCATCATGCACATATTGTTCCTTAATAGTTTCTAATCCAAATATTTCGAAGTCAAGTTGAGATAACAAAGTATAACGGCGCGACAAAGCATTAGCAATAATATTATCTTTACCCTTTTTGTGTTTGATAACATAAGGAAAAGACTCAATAAATTCAACCCACTTTGCATGACGACTATTCAACTTAGCTTGACTATGAATATGCTTCAAAGATTCATGATCAGAATGTATAACAAATTCTTTAGGCCATAGATAATGTTGCCAAGTTTCTAATGTCCGAATCAATGCATATAATTCTTTATCATAAGTAGAATAGTTCAGACTAGCCCCACTCAATTTCTCACTAAAATATGCAACAGGTTTTCCCTCTTGTAATAACACCCCTCCCAAACCAATTCCACTAGCATCACATTCAAGCTCAAAAGTCTTAGTAAAATCAGGAAGTTGGAGTAAGGGAGCATGTGTTAGCTTATCTTTCAATATGACGAAGGCCTGTTGTTGTGCATCGCCCCAAACAAAGGGCACATCCTTCTTGGTAAGCTCATTCAGCGGCGCGGCAATTGATCCAAAGTCTTTGACAAAGCGCCTATAAAAACCAGCGAGACCAAGAAAACTCCTCACTTGTGTGACCGTCTTGGGCTGCGGCCAATTCTCAATAGCTTCAATCTTGGATGGATCCACTTCAATACCCTGTGATGTAACAACATATCCAAGAAACGCAACTCGATTGGTGCAAAAGGTGCACTTCTCAAGGTTACCAAACAAACGTGCATCATGTAAAGCATTGAAAACAACATGTAAATGGTCCAAATGATCCTCTAAGGATTTGCTATAAATCAGAATATCATCAAAGTAGACTACCACAAAACGTCCAATGAAAGCACGTAAAACTTCGTTCATTAATCTCATGAAAGTGCTAGGTGCATTAGTTAAACCAAACGTCATTACTAACCACTCATATAAACCGAACTTAGTTTTAAATGCTGTTTTCCATTCATCTCCTAATTTCATACGAATCTGGTGGTAACCACTACGCAAATCAACTTTAGAAAACATGGTAGAGCCACTCAATTCATCAAGCATATCATCTAAACGTGGAATAGGATGACGATATCGAATAGTAATATTATTGATAGCTCTACAATCAGTACACATGCGCGAAGAACCATCTTTCTTAGGTACCAAAATAATAGGAACAACACAGGGGCTAAGGGACTCACGAATATGATCTCTGTCAAGTAGTTCCTGAATTTGGCGTTGTATCTCCTTTGTCTCCTCTGGATTGGTTCTATATGGCGCGCGGTTGGGCAACGTGGCACCAGGAATTAGATCAATTTGGTGCTCAATTCATCTAATAGGAGGTAGTCCTGGTGGCAGCTCAGCGAGAAAGACGTCCTCATATTCCTGCAAAAGGTTAGCAATAGCGGGTGGCAAAGAAGGAGGCATATCCTCAAATGAAAACAAAACCTCTTTGCAGACAATTGCATAACATTAAGTATTGTTTACATCTAGTTCAGAAATATTAATTTTATTTGCAAGCATACATGGACTCTTCAAACGAATTTCAGTAGCATGTGTAGAATCAGATTAAGTGTTCTTTGGTGGTATAAAATCTGCAGCAACAATCTGATTCTCACTTTTATTTTTCTTCTCGGTTTTAGCTCTACTAGCTCTAGCAAGATCATCTTTTAAAATCTGTTCGGGAGTCATAGGTTTTAGACCAATTTTCTTTCCATCATGCATAAGAGAATAGTGATTAGTTTTGCCATTATGAACAGATTCTCCATCAAATTGCCATGGTCTACCAAGTAACAAAGAACAAGTTTGCATAGGTACAACATCACAATCAACAAAATCAGAATATGTACCAATAGTAAAATGCACGCGTACCGTTCTTGTTACCTTGATCTTGCGAGAACTATCAAACCATTGGATGTAATATGAATGTGGGCGTTGTCTTGTTGGAAGTGCAAGCTTCTCTACCATGTCAACACTGGCCAGATTATTACAACTCCCTCCATCAATGATGATCCGTATAGCTCTGTTCTTGACAACACCACGTGTTTGGAACATGTTGTGGCGTTGATCTTGTTCAGATTTGCTCAATTGCACACTCAACACACGTTGTGTAATTAAGCTCTTGTATTGATCAGCAGCTTCAGTTCCCATTACCTCTGTCTCTTCATCAGCATCAGAATTGTCTCCATCTCAAGCAGAAATAAGGGCTAGTGTATCTTCATCAAAGTCACTCGCTGAATCGTATTGACCATCTTCTCGCACCATCATTACACGTTGTGTTGTGCACTGTCTCTCAATATGACCAAAACCCCAGCACTTGCGGCATTGTATATCCTTTGTCTTACCCGTGGAAGCCATAGAAGATGCACTACGAGCAGGAGCATTGGATGATGGTGGAAGAGCAGCTGGAAATCTTGTGGTGGCCTTGGATGTGGTAGTAGCTGGTGGCGAATCACGACGAGACGCTGATTGTCGGGATGTCCAAGTGGATGTGCGACCTGCAGAATTATTAGTCCTCCTCCATGGTGTTTGGCGATTCTGCACTTCACGTTCAGCTTTGCAAGAAAGATGAAACAAACGAGTGATAAAATTATATTCCTTATAATCTAATATGTGCTGAATGTCCTTGTTTAATCCACCAAAGAAACGTGCAAGCATTTGTTCATTAGATTCAACAAGACCACACCGAACCATCCCCGTTTGCAATTCCTGATAATACTCTTCTACAGAATTTTTCCCTTGCTCTAAACGCGTCAGATTCTTTAGTAAATCACGTTGATAAGTGGGAGGTACAAAACGAACACGCATAGCAGTTTTTAAAGCAGTCCAAGTACTAGGAATAGTAGTAGGATTTAAACGACAATACTCAGACCACCAAAGGGAAGCAAATTTAGTAAATTCACATGTAGCAGCACTAACACGCATATTCTCAGGATATTTTAAGCATGCAAAACGTTGTTCTACTTCCATCTCCCATGTAAGATATGCATCAGGATTATATTTACCCTCAAAAGATGGAATATTTAATTTAAGCTTTGCAACATGATCATCATCACATATCGGTGGACGAGCGTTGCGGTAGTAATGTCGGGGACGGCCAGCAGGTACCTGTGAAGGTTGTTCAACCTCCTCGTCGAACAGATCGTCGTCGGGGTCGTAGTAGTACCCGTCGTCTGTCCCCAATGTCGCAGCAGCAGCCGCGGCGGAAGTCTGAGGTGCGTCAGCCGCAGCGGTAGCCGCCGGGGGTGCGGCGGCAGCCGAACCAGCAGTCCGACCCGTGATCGGAATGCGCCGTGCGCCATGTGTGGGTGCGGGTGCGGGCAATCTGTTCAAAAGCTCCTTGAACCGAACGTCAAGCTTGGCGTTGAAGGATTTCTCGAGTCCATCGATCTTGTCCACGGCGTTGGTGAGCTTGGTGTCAAACTCCCCTAGGCGCGTATCCACGTCTTCAGCGCGACTGACCAAGAGCACGGAGAAGTGGGCATGTAGTTCTTCGTTCGTCATTGTGGCAGGGTTCCGCGAAGTATCTGTCATGGTTAGTCCTTAAAAAGCACAGGTATATAGTACAGAAATATGGTGGAAGTCACGCGTAATCCGTCAAGCAATATACGAAGCTCTTACAAGTTCTTACCAAACAGCAGGAAAAGGCGATGTGCAACCGCGAGGATCAGTGGGTCCAGAGATTGAACCAAGCGGCAAGGGGGTTAGCAATTATCAAAACAGCAATGCAAAAGTTAAAAGAATGCTCAACGACGGTACTGTGCTGATCCTAGGCTAGACCGTACTAGAGACGCGAGCCTAGATCACCAACGATGTCACGACGCGACACAACAAGCAATGTATGATGATATAGCATCCTGAAAAGCGAACCGAGATGCAGAAAATCACTATGATGGCGAGTGTTTAGAACTGATCTACGGGGTCTAAAAATAGGTTAGCCCAAAAAAAAAATTCGAATTTTTTTATTTTGCTCCGGAAAGCGCGCCGGCACCAAAAAAATTATCGCTATAACGGCCGATGGAAGAAAAGTGATCCCCGGGGTCGAAAACTAGTATAGCCAGAAAATTTTTTCGGAGGCGGTTCCAGATTTTTTTTTTGCTCTCCTTCTAGACTTACGACCGGACTCGGAGCTCGACACGGACTTTAGCTTAACACGGAAACAACAAAGAAGGAGAGTAAAAAAAATAACTACGGAACAATAACTCTACTTGGACTCGTATCGCGGTAGGAAAACTGATCGGATCTGTGTCGCGGTAGGAAGGCGGTGGCGGAGTATTAGGGTTTATGGTGGTTGGGTATATGGCGGCGGAATATGGTGGCGGAATATGGTGGTGGTGATCGGCGAGTGTGGCGGTGACTACTATGATCAGAACTCGAAACTCTAAGGGAAGAGACACTAAGACCAGCAACTCGACGCGACGATGTAGACACAAATTCAACAATGCAAAAACTGAAAAGATAATGCGAGGCGTAGATTGGTTATGGGATGGATCTAAACTCTAACTGTGTTTTTGACTTTTTCGTGGGTTATAGGTAAAAACAGATCTAATCTACGAAAAACAGTAAAATCTCACCGAGCAACCTGAAATCTGATACCATTTGATAGGCAAAGGTGTCCGATCTTTCGATGAGATGAAGATAATCGATTTGGTGGAGTTCGGGCTTGACGATCCGACTACGTCTGCAGCGCCAATGCAATGCAATCGCTAGGCCAATCTCCTGGAGGTTACCGATCCTGCGGGAACACGATCAGCCTGACCAGCGAGGGTCTTAATTCCTACCTGAAATCGGGAACAAGTATGAAC
This sequence comes from Avena longiglumis, assembly GCA_030063025.1. Lineage (NCBI taxonomy): Eukaryota > Viridiplantae > Streptophyta > Magnoliopsida > Poales > Poaceae > Avena > Avena longiglumis. The sequence continues at coordinate 269,233,481 of CP125978.1, forward strand.
CAATATTGCAATTAAGATATTGCGGATTAATAGGAAATCTTTATTGAAGAGGTGGGATCCTGAATAGGTGTGAAGTACAAGAGGCCTCTACGACGCTCGAGCCTTGGAGAAGTTGCGACTATGGCTAACTTAATGTCTAAACAAAATCCGAGTCTAGGGGGTCGGCTATGGGGAGTATTTAAGGGCGAAAAGGTGGGGTTTCGGCCAGCCATGGAAGTGATGGCCGAATCCAACCCTAAAAGTCCTTTTCCCCTTAAATATGGACTCTAAAAAGTGGCTAACTAAAATCTTGCAAAAATTACATGGGCCTGGCCCAAAATAAAAGGTGTCACAGCACCATATTAAGCTATGGACGAATTCGTAAAGTATTGATCTTGAATATTTCGTCCAAGCCTTCTTTCTTCATTATGGTGGCCTCAAAGTTCTGAAATCTTCATCCGTGGCCTTCTCTTGGATCATCACATGCTTGCTGCCATCTCCATGCATGGCCATGCTCCAATTCTTGTCCCTCTCATCCATGCTTGGTCCATCATTCCTAAGAGTAAGAAATACATCTGATTTAGGAAGCATCATATTCTCATGTATGTGAGAAATAGTTCCAAGAAACAAAAGTACCTGATAGTTAAGTTGTTTGGCACGAGATCTTGTGATGGATCCTTGTATGTGTGTTGTTGTAGGTACAACGGTTGTATCAATAAAAAGGATGTCCACATCAGGAGGTATATTAGACGGGGGACTACTTTATACTCTCTCCGTCTTATAGATATGCATCTATACATATTTTAGTGCATAGATACACACGAATATAGACAAATTCAAGTCACTTACCATACTATAATAATATTTTTTTGTTCAATGCTATGATAATACAACGACATGCTGGAAAATGAAATGAAAAAGTACATGCTCGTTGTCAAATATTCCAATGTTTAGTCAAAGTCTGATTTGTAATATGGAACCCTTCTAATCCTAAATTGAAGGATTCGATGATGGGATTAATTTTTTGTTTTTACAAAAAACGTACTACTATATAAGAATAAAGAGAAAGTTATGTCAAAGAATATATATTGACGTTTACTCCATCATTTCGTTTTAAATTAGGCGTGTCCGTTAGATAAATCAAAATTACTAGGCATTTCTTTTGAATTCTTTATCGCGTAGCGGTAGGATTTGGAGGAATCTGGTGTATCCTCCTGGAGCCACGAGATCCCACACAAATAACCTTGATTCGCTCGTGCGCTCTATCCTCTTCTACCTCTAGCACTTCCAACACTCACCGGTCGACCCGTAACCAGTAACACAGTGGAAGACCATGGTGGAGGTGGCGAATGCGATCCTAATCTTAGGGTGTTGGTACATCGGCGACTTAGGTTTGGGGGTGGTTTGCTGGCCCCCCGGACCTGAATAAGAAAGGGCTACTGTGGGAGGAGGTGAAGGGGAAGGAAGCCAGGGGTGGTGCCAGACCGGCAAACACATCGCTTTGTGCAAGGCAAAGTGGTAAGGTGGCGCCGGAGCACCACTGATGCGGGTTGCGGTGCGGACGGTAGGATGATGGAGATGGGGGTGTTGGTGTGTCGGCGGGTGACAGGTGGCCGGCTCTCTTTTTCTTCTTTCCCTCTAGATACTTCGGTGGGATACTTTGACTATAAATATTGTTTTGAACATTTAGATTAAGAACTAGTAAATCATTATATAGTTATATTTTCTACGGGAAGTATATTGGACGGGGGACTACTTTATACTCTCCTTGTCTTATAGATATGCATCTAGACATTTTTTAGTGTATATATACACACGAATATAGACAAATTCAAGTCACTTACCATACTATAATAATATTTTTTTGTTCAATGCTATGATAATACAGCGACATGCTAGAAAATGAAATGAAAAAAATACATGCTAGTTGTCAAATATTTCCCTGATTAGTCAAAGTCTGAATTGTAATATGAAACCCTTCTTATCCTAAATTGAAGGATTCGATGATGGGTTTAATTTTTTGTTTTTACAAAAAACATACTACTATATAAGAATAAAGAGAAAGTTATGTCAAAGAATATATTCCGACGTTTACTCCGTTATTTCCTTTTAAATTAGGCGTATCCGTTAGATAAATCAAAATGACTAGGTGTTTCTTTTTAATTTTTTATCGTGTAGCGGTAGGATTTGGAGGAATCTAGTGTACCCTCCCGGAGACACGAGATCCCACCCGAACAACCTCGATTCGCCCATGTGCTCTATCCTCTTCCACCTCCAGCACTTCCAACACCCACCGGTCGACCCGTAACCAGTAACACAATGGAAGACCATGGCGGAGGTTAGGAAGGTGATCCTAATCTTACTGTGTTGGTACATCGGCGACTTAGGGTTGGTGGTGGTTTGCTGGCCTCCCGGACCTGAATAAGAAAGGGCTACTATAGGAGGAGGTGAAGGGGAGGGAAGCCAGGGGTGGTGCCAAACCGACAAACACATCGCTTCGTGCAAGGCAAAGTGGTAAGGTGGCGCCAGAGCGCCAATGATGCGGGTTGCAGTGCGGACGGTAGGTTGATGGAGATGGGGGTGTTGGTGTGTCGGCGGGTGACAGGAGATCGGCTCTCTTTTTCTTCTTTCCCTCCGGATTCTCCGGTGGGACATTTTGACTATAAATATTGTTTTGAACATTTAGATTAAGAACTAGTAAATCATTATATAGTTATATTTGCTTAGGGGGGTATATTGGACGGGGGACTACTTTATACGATATGCATCTAGACATGTTTTAGTGTATAGATACACACAAATATAGACAAATTCAAGTCACTTACCATATACAATAAGTTCAATGCTATGATAATACTATCGCTTCCTATGTTCTAAAATATAAGATATTTTAACTTTGTGAAATGAATGTATCTAGACGTTTTTAGTGTATAGATTCAGAGTGAACCTACACACTAAAAAACATCCAGATACATTTATTTCAAATGTCTTATATTTATGAACAGAGGGAGTATATGCTAGCAGGTCTTGGATGTTTTTGTTTCGTTTCCTACTTCAAAACTAGTTACTACATTAACAAAATCAATAATAGCTTTGAATTAATCACAAGCCTCACTTATTTATTTTGAATGGAGGCAAAAGATTTGCCTCATATATGAAATAAGGAGAGAGTCATAACATGACAAAAAAAAGAAAAGGAGTGTCCAAAATACAAAAGGGATTACTCTCCCAAAAATACAACACTTAAAAATTTGGCACCCTCTGTGAACCAAAGCTTTGCGCATTCTTTGATGGTTTGAAGTAAGATTGTAGGTGACGCATACTTCTTTAGGAGAGTCATTTCTCTCTTTCCAAATCGTCCAAGTAACAAGCATTGTAATGGAAGCCATGACTTACAAGACATCATCATCCACCAATCTTGAATGCATAGCTCCGGCGTTCACCTGTGAGTTTGAATGTTTGGGATCCCGAGCCAATCTTTAAAGCTGATCCTAGTGGAAGTATCATAGCTAGTATCATGCATGCCATATTGGCAAAAATCCGATGTGGCACAACAATTAATGAAGAAATAGATAGTTAGAGTATGATAGATAAATACCGTATCATAGCACGTAAAACTAGAAAATCCTCATACAGATAAATCGATTTTTTATTGAGATTCTACAAATCATTAAATATAGTACTAATATGATACTACCATATGATACCATGCACTATGAAGATAGTATCATACACTATATCATATGCATGATATTAGTAGTATGATACTACCACTATGACTAGCCTAACTAAACTTCAAGTCCTCTTTATGAACCGGCATTAGAAAAAAAGATGGCACGCCGTCTCTTGGGTTGGCTTACAAAACCGACAAAATCCACAATTTGTCCATCATCTTTTTTTAAGATGGTCTGCCCTTCAAAGCATATTGCAATCCTCTTTAGCTTAGATATGGTAAAAAAAAGAATTCCTAATCGATCAGAAACACGTTCTTCATTTTATTTGAATATACAAGAGCTAGTGACGGTGCAAAAAGAAAAGAGAGTGGCGTCACTAGCTAGCTGGAAGTGGAACTAAACAGCTTGGTTAAGCTAGGGGACCTGGCGCTGTCTATCGAAGGGAACGCTGACAAATGCGAAGGAGGATACTTTGACGGCGCTCGCTGAAGAAGGATGGATTAGAAAAAGTCAGAGCTCCCTCCCAGCGGCGCGGGGTGTGAAAGCGAAAGCATCATGCAGCATGCATGACCTGGAACGTTGATCGGGTCAGGTCGGTCCCCAGGCAATTCCCCGAGATGGATCATGAGACGTAATTATCGCGTTGCCTTCGCCGTGGACGTCGGCGTATTATCTATTGAAAAAAAAGGTTATTTGGATTGGATGGAGCGGACGTCGCTTTAGTCTGGTCACAGTGAAAGTAACTTGAATAATACTCCCTTCGTTTTAAAATAGATGTCTTAAATTTGTCAAAATTTGAATGAATCTAGACACTATTTAGTATATAGATTCATCCAAAAAAAGCTAAGACATTTATTCTTGGACGGAGGGAGTAACATAGTTTTACATGTATTGCCAACTAAACATTTAGATGACATGATATACAATTAAATGATAAGAGAGTGGATTAACTAGCTATGTTACCATAACATCGAGGTCTATAAATATTTAGTCCCACAACTTGCACCGCATAAACAGTTTAGTCCCACATCTTGCAAAGTGAGCAAGATTAGTCCCACAACTTGCACCGCAAAATCATATTAGTCCAATTCAGTCGTATTTCTTCGATTTTAACAGAATTCGTCCAAACTAATATGTGCCTACATAGATTTTTGCAAAATAACCTCTATTTCTTTGATTTTGACAGAATTCGTCCAAGCTAACATGTGACTACGCAGTTTTTGCAAAATAACCCCTATATATTTTTCTCTATTGTTTGTAGCCTTGATATGGAATAATAAAAATAAGAGATTCGAACTCAAGACCTGCTCACCTAAAAATATTTAAGCTTGCCACTGCAGTACATAAGCCGACGTGATAATATAAATAACATTTTATTTTTATACAATATAAGGCCGATGCGTCCTACAAGCGTGCCTCCAAAAGATATTTAAGCTTGCCACTGCAGTACATGAGCCGACGTGATAATCTGAATAACGTTTTGTTTTTATACAATATACTCTAAGGCCGATGCATCCTACAAGCGTGGCTCACCGTGAATGCTAGCTGCTCACCTCCACGGACGGACACGGACATGAAAGATAGAAAGGAGGAGTTACGAATCAGTCACGCACAAGATTACGCTGATAGTGGAGTGAATATGTGAGTATGTGCATCTACATTGTATAGAATATTTACATCCTCATGTATAACTAATAACATTGTTTGACCTAGTGGTTTGCACCTGTAGTAACATGTATAAAGGTTTGGTGTTGTAACACTACGATTCTGAAAAGACCGTAGCTTTTATGTGACATCCCAATCTCTGGATCGGTTCATTGGCCCACAATAGAATAAAGATGAATAACATAGCAAAATATTCGTGTATCATAAATAACGAAGATCCAGAGTAACATTATTACAATAAAGGGCTTAGCTCTAGGCTATCTCAGCTTATTCAAGTAGCAACATAAATAAACTAACTCCTCTATTTTTCAAATTGCCCATAAGTGAACAAGTGCCGAGTGGAGTACCGTGGTCTAAATCGATCACTCAGAATATGAATATCCTGCAACATGAAACGTAGCAGCCCCGAAGGGTCAATACATAGAATGTATGGCAAGTAGAGCTATTAAAGGAGATAATAGAGCTAATATCTACATGCATATTTGGCAAGTGGGGCTGTGGCTAGCTCGCATTTGCAAACACCTTTGTCCTACTTTCTTAAACAGTTTTTGATTTTTTTTAAAAAGATCCCAATTAAGTTAACCCATCAACATTAAAGCAATTATGAAATTAGAATGAGCGAGAAACATGTCATGAACTCAATATCAAGCAACTCAGATGTCCATAACCGGGGACACGGCTAATCGATTAGTTTATACACCCTGCATGGGTTAGTACACTTTACCCATGTGACTTGGCCAGCCCAGCTCGTACCACCACTCTCATATTAGGTAATGATAGGGAGAAGTCCAAGAAGGGATTGTTCGGGAAGTAGCTCCCCAAACCCGACACGCACCGGTCCAACCTACCAAAATTCTACATCTCTGGATACGTGGGTTCGAGTTACCACAACCTACTGAGTCAAACCAACCGCCCATTTTATTATTGGCACATGGTTGTACACGTAATCTATAAAATAAAAAAGCCAATCATTTTCTCTTGATACCTGAGTGCCTTTCCGCAATGATACCACCAAATTTTTTAATCCCATCACACCCAGGAGATTCATTGATTAAGTTGTTTTTAGTCTTCACAAACCAACACATTTAGAAACAAACTTCAGTGATGTAACCCAGCCCTCATTCATTATAGCATGACTAAGTACATCTACCAACGGTGGCTCATCTACAGGAAAGATCTACCACATAATAGGACATAACATAGCGATAGTAATTTCCTATACATGCATCTACAAAATACACGACAATGCATTGAAAATAGTAGGACAAAATTATAAACAAAGTAGCATCTACTTGCCTTGGCTGTAGTGGTCGAACGAACAATCCTCACACGAGCAAGCGTTGCACTCGTCACAATCTACACGATACAATTGCAATCACATAAACAAAACAAACACAACCATATACAAACATAACAATGCAAGATGCATGCATGACAAGTTGGACAAGGCTCCAGTAGCATTCTACAGTCTTGTTCAGTATACCTACTGTATGCATGCATGGAAATCATTTTAAATGCATTGGAAGCAAAGCATGCAATTTTAAATGACCAAACAATTGAGCTATAACTTAATTATTAAGCCACTGCTATTGAGAAGTTTGTAAAATCTTGGAAAAATATCTACTGTGTAGGAAACCTAAAATAGAACCAGTACCAACTGGAATCACTCAAAACGGATTTATAGAATTTCCTGAGTAATTAGAATACTCCAGTAAGCCTTTTTATAGATTCTGCAAGTTCCAGTACTTTAAGTCTACCCTTTTAATTCACTAGCAGATTCCCCTTGTTCTACTGATTCCAGGGACATCTCATTTGCAATTTTTGGAGTTGTAGAACCTTCACTACGAATTTATTACTCTAAAAAGGACATTAAACTATTTAATTAATCATGGCAAAACCTTGCTTCAAAAGTATGAAACAATTGTACAGCAATATTCTACGTGAAAAACTGAATCCATCCATATCTTATTTGCAATTTTTGGCCTAGTAGACTATTTTTTATCGATTTTACAAGTTTTCCCTATTTTCTGCCAAATTAAATCGAATTAAAAATGTCAGTCAAAGTCGACTGACTTTGACCACGCTGACGTGGCACGCGCTGACCAGTCAGCGGTCAAAGCAGCCGGTCCACTGTCCATCTGGACCGTTCGTCTCAAATCTAAGGGCAGGGGGTATCGCGCGTGGGGTGCTCACCGGAGCGGTTGACGGGCGGCGGCAGCGATGACGTGGCGACGGCGGCGGTGGTTCTCGGCGACCGTTGGCGAGGCGGTGTGGCTCACGAGGTGCGGTGGGACGCAGCGGTCCTGGGGAAGGCGTCGGGCGCTGTCCTCATTTCCTCACGCGGTGACAGGGCGCGGCCGAAGGCGGCGGTGAAGCTTGAATTCCGGCGAGAAATCCGGCGGCGTCCGGCGGTCTGTAGAAGGGGAAAACGGTGTGAGGCGAATCGGTCAAACGAGGGGAACACCACAGGGCCAAAGGGAGAGCGTGGGGTGGTCGGGGTCGCCGTCACCCACCTCGTCCAGGAAGCTCGCCGGCAGCGTCAATGGCGGCGAGATGGGGAGGCGGCTAGGATAGCGAAAACGGGGAAAATCGAACGGGGCAAGGAGAGAGGGAGGTTTAAAGGGGGTGTGAGCGTTGGGAGGGCCAAAATCCTAACGGAATCGAACGAATTTTGTGCTCGTGTTCGACAGGAACACTGGCGAGTTCGTCGCGATGAGGGAGACCGGGCGGGGCCCACATGGCGGTGGCAGGCGGCGGCTGACGGGCGAGCTCTCCTTGTAGTGACTCAAGGCGGGGCGGCGGCGCTTAGTTATTCTGCGCGCGCGCGTGTGCTGCCGCTGCCGTTGGCTGCAAGCATTGTAGGCCCCGGCTGGGCTGGCTGGGCCGCAGGCTGGCCGGCTCACCGCAGCGCTGCTCCCCTTTTTTTGTTTTTGTTTTTCTTTTCTTTTTTCTGGACACTTCTTAACTGAATTTTGTCTGTCTGAAACTGTCTAGTTTTTAACCAAATTTTCAGTTTGACATAACTTTTGAACCGTAGCTCCAAATGAGGTGATTCAAATTGTTACGGGTTCGTATCGGAATCCTCTACGCATATATGCCTCCCAAACAACTAAACTAAGTCTTTCCAGCATAAGCAAGATATAAACCGAGCACTCATGTGTATTTGACAAAGACATGCAAGTGAGTTTTGACAAAAAGTTTGAAACTGATTTTTTTCGCAATGATTCTCATGATGCAATTGTTAGGATAATAGACTTGTTGTATTACCAGGGGTCCAAAGTCCACAATATATAGTACATGTACAGGTGCAAATATGCAGGAAACCCTCTAACACATGGGAAAACTACAATATACAAATATGTACTCTAATACCCCCTCAAACTCATGGTGGATCCACAACACTGAGTTTGGAGATTAAGAAGTCATGTTGCTCGGGTTTGTGACTTTGTAAAGAAATCCGCCAACTGCAAATCTGAAGGCACATAATGAAGCGCAACAACCTGATCCTGCACCTGAGCACGTGTATAAAAAGCATCAACACCAATATGCTTGGTCAGCTCATGCTTGACCGGATCACGTGCAATACTGATAGCACTTGTACTATCAGACAAAAGTGGAGTGGGTGTCGTAACAGAGACCCCAAAATCTGCAAGCAACCACCATAACCAGGTCACCTCAACAATCAACAAAGCCATAGCCCGCAGCTCAGCCTCAACACTTGAACGGGAAACCACTACATGTTTCTTCGTCTTCCAAGCAACAAGCGAACCACCAAGAAACATACAGTAAGAAGAAAGTGAATGACGATCTGTAGGATCACTCGCCCACGTAGCATCCGAGTAGCACTGGAGCTAGAGAGAGCTGGAACTAGGAAAGAAAAGGCGACGAGTGATCGTGCCACGAAGATAACAAAGGACAAAGAGGAGATGACTGTAGTGAACGGTGGTAGGAGCTGAGACAAACTGACTCAAAATATGAATAGGATAAGAGATATCAGGACAAGTGACAGCAAGATAAACAAGACTCCCAACAAGATGGCGATAACGCGTGGGATCAGGAAGAGGATCGCCATCAGTAGGACAAAGCTTAACATTAAGCTCCATAGGAGTCTCAATAGTGCGCTCATCCCCAAGAGCAGCACGAGCAAGAAGATCCTGAATATACTTTTCCTGAGAGATAGAAAAGCCATCAGAAGTGGAGGAGACCTCAATCCCAAGAAAATAGCAAAGAGGACCAAAATCAGTCATAAGAAACTGATCACGAAGAAGCCTTGACAAAGGCAATATACTCAGGATCATCACCAGTAATGATCATATCATCAACATAGAGAAGAAGAAGAGTGCTTCCACGAGGAGAAGTGTGAACAAATAGTGCTGGATCATGAAAACTAGGAGAGAAACCAGCAGCAGTCACTACAGAGGCAAAGCGCTCAAACCAGGCACGAGGGGCCTGTTTCAGGCCATAGAGAGAAGGTTGAAGATGACAAACCATCCCATCAGGAATAGAATATCCAGGAGGAGGCTGCATCTAAACCTCCTCACTCAACTCGCCATTAAAAAAGCATTCTGAACATCAAGTGCGGGACATGCTCAAGCGCAGCGATATCCTCAGCCATGGCAAGCTGCCATTCAGGATGATGCTCGGCATCCCGATAAGAAGTCGGCTCGGAGACGACAGAGAGACCATACTGACTAGGAGAGTAATGGTCTAGAGCACGACGCTGACGATCAGGCCGTGAAGAGGGACGCTCATCGACGGAAGACGACTCATCAGAAGAACATGAAGAAGGAACAGCAGAGGAAGGGTCCGAAGCCGGAGAACGAGGAGAACTAGGGGAACTAGACGGAGGAGAGGATGGCGCCGAAATCGAAGGGGGCGCATCAGTAGTAAGAGGTGGAGAAGAAGGGACAACAGGAGGTGCATCAGGAAAAAGAAGAAAAGAGATATCATCCACCGGGTAAGTAGCAGAGGTGGGGCGAGGATAGAAGGGACACGTCTCATCAAACGTGACATCACGAGAGATGCGCATCCGACGACCAACGGGGTCCCAACAGCGATAGCCCTTAAGCTCATCACTGTATCCGAGAAAAACACACTCAACAGACTGAGCGGTCAGTTTGGTGCGTTCGCGAGGAGGTAGAAGGACATAGCAAACGCAACCAAATAAATGAAGAGTCGAGTAGTCTCGAGAGCTACCAGAGAGACGCTCGAGAGGAATGCCACCTTGAAGGGCAGCAGAAGGCTGAATGTTAATGAGGTAAGTCGACGTAGCAACAACCTCAGCCCAGAAATGCGGCGGAAGAGAGGAAGCAATCATCATAGGACGGGTAGTTTCAAGAATATGACGATGCTTACGCTCGGCGACACCATTTTGAGCATGGGCGTTGGGACATGAGAACTGAGCGAGGGTGCCCTGCTCAGCAAGAACACCACACAGGTGCTGGGAGATATACTCTCCTGCAGAATCAGCACGACACACGAATAGGCGTGGAATACTGAGTACGAACCATGGCCGCAAAGCGCTGATAAATAGAGAGAACCTCACCGCGAGAGCGCATAAAAAACAACCAGGTGTACCGTGAAAAATCATCAATGAATAAAATATAGTATCGATGGCCCTCTTTGGAAGCAAAGGGAGCCGGAACCCAAACATCTGAATGAACTAAATCAAAAGGTCACTGAGATACAAACACACTAGTAGGATAGGGAAGTTGAATCTGTTTGCCTAACCTACAACCCTTACACGAATGTAAAGACACATCTCCTGACACAGACCCCAAAAGACCACGACGAACTAAGGACGATAGACGGGAGCCACAATGGTGACCCAGCCGATGATGCCACTGCTGAAAAGAGCCAGTGACAGAAGCAACAACCGCAAAAGAACTAGCAGATGAAGTGTCAGTGGATGGAACACGAAGCCAGTCTAACTCCCACAGCCCCGGAGACTCAAGGCTATGAGGACCAGCTCCAACTAGAGCCTGGGTATGGCGGTCCTGAACCGCACAAGAATCAGCGTCAAGAATGACACAACAACCAGAATCAGTAAGCTGACTAGCAGAAAAAAGGTTCATCTTAAGACTAGGAACATGAGAAACGTCAGGAACAGAGAAATATGAAGTATAAATGGTGCCTCGACAGGAAACAGGAAGAGAGGTACCATCAGCCGTGATAACACGGACAGGAGAAATAAGAGAGTGAAGAGCAGAAAGAATAGAAGACGCAGAAGTCATATGAAAAGAAGCTCTAGAATCCAGATACCACGGGAATGACATACCTGACTGTGTAGAAGGTGGTGGTCGCATGCCGGTAAGAGCTAGGCAGTAACCAGCATTCGACGAGGAAGAGCTCAGAGCAGCGAGCAGACCACGAAGAATGTCCTGATCAGATTGTGCAACAGCAGAAGATCCTGAAGAACCAGCCTTCCTACGAGCATGGTACTGCTGACGTAAGCTGGGATCCCTCCTCCAGCAGCTAGAGACATCATGGCCAGGCTTGCCACAATAGGCGCAGGGAGGACGAGGAGGTGTTGTCATACCACGAGGCTACTGAGGCTGACTCTGGCCCTGGACCGGAGGAGTAGAGAGTATCGGCGGTACTAGAGACCGCAACGAAGCCGACGGCACAGGAGGAACATGAGCAGCAAGTACGGAGGGAACCTCAAGAGGACCAGCACCACAAAGACGAGTCTCCTCAGCACGAAGCTCAGACAGTACCCCAGAGAGCGAAACACGACCACGAGCAAGCAGCTGGGCACGACGCGGCTCAAACTCCTTACGGAGCCGCGACAAGAACTCAAATACGCACTGAAACTCCAGATCCGCACGCACAGTCATACAACAGGAACATGTGGCACACACAACTGTACGAAGAGAATCAAGCTGACGCCAAATAGCAGCACTCTGAGTATAGAACTCATCAATAGTAGAATCACCCTGCTGAAGAGCATGCTCCTGCCGAACCACAGATAGGTAAAGAGCATCCCCAGACGGCTAATAGCGCTAACGAAGAAAAGCCCACTGAGCAGCAGCAGTGGGAAGACCCATGAACTCAGCAACATACTGAGGCAGAACACTGGAAGTGAGAACAGCAGCAGCACGAGCATCCTCATCTATCCACTGAGTGTAGTCAGTCAGATCCTGAGGAGCATCGGGGGCAAGGGCAATAGACGACATAGGAGCAGCGGGGCGCGGCGGACAGGAGACCTCGCCAGAAAGTACACCCCAAATACGAAGACCGCGCATGTGGACGCGCATAAAGGCAGCGAAATCAGAATAATTCGCGCCATAAAAAATCACCGGGCAACGAGGAATCACAAGATAGCCCGACGAGGAAGACATTTTGTTTTGTTTTTTTGGACGAAAATCAGATCAGATCCGCAGCACGCAGCAACAGTCACGACGGACGGGGTCGACAGTCGGCCAGAGGCGGGGCGACAGCGATGGCGGAGGCGGCGCGGAAGACGGCGCCGGGCGGCGGCGGGCGCGGCCAAGACGCGGCCGGGCGGCGGACAAGGCCGGGCGAACGGACGGCGACCGAAGGACGGGGCAGCGGCGAGGGAGAGGCAGCGGCGGCGGCGGGCAGAAGCCAAGCGGGCGGCGATCATGAGGAGAGGAGCTACCTTACAGCTCTGATACCATGTTAAGCTTCATGCACTAGCCAACGCAACCAAAAGTCCGAACTGATGGAAAGGGCTAGTGCAATCCACTTATACACTTCAACACCCCCTCTCACGTGTGACGGGGAGAAGTCAGCACGTGCAACCGGAAGAGAGCAACGACGCGCGAAACTCACGTATGACTCAAGAGGCCTATACGTGGACATAGAGGGGTCAACAACAATTTTAGGATAAATTGCGAAAGCCAGGACTCGAACTCGAGACCTTAGGCTCTGATACCATGTTAGGATAATAGACTTGTTGTATTACCAAGTGGCCAAAGGCCACAATATATAGTATATGCACATGTGCAAATATGCAGGAAACCCTCTAACACATGGGGAAACTACAATATACGAATATATACTCTAATAGCAATGACATGCATGATATGCGGTACCAAATCTAAAATTTGGGATGTGACAAGACTAACCCCCTTAAGATGAATCTCGTCCCCGAGATTCGGCGTGGCTAGCAAATAGGTGTGGGTGGTCCTCTCAGATGTCATCGTCATGCTCCCAAGTGGCTTCCTCTTCGGTGTGGTGGCTCCATTGCACCTTGCAAAACCTTATCATCTTGGTACGGGTAATCCTCTCCGATGTCTCCAGTATCTTGACTGGGTTCTCCTCATATGTCAAGTCACTCTCCAGCTGAACCTCTTCCAGTGGCACGGTGTCTCTTAACGGTGTATCCACCATCTCCGGATGACACTTCTTCAGCTGGGACACGTGGAACTCATTGTGGACAGCGGACAGAGCCTCTGGCAACTCCAACTGATATGCTACCTCTCCCTTGCATGCTAAAACCCGGTATGGTCCTATAAACCGAGGTGCCAGCTTACCCTTGATTCCAAATCTCTTAATTCCACGCAGTGGCGACACTCTGAGGTATGCTCTATCACCAATCTCATACACCACTTCCTTGCGCTTAGCGTCAGCTTAGCTCTTCTCTCTCGATTGTGCTATCTTCAGCCTGTCCCTAATCAAAGCGACCTTCTCCTCGTCATCCTTGATCAAATCAGGTCCAAATAGCCGACGCTCTCCTACTCCATCCCATAGAAATGGTGTCCGGCATCTTTTCCCATATAGCACATCAAACGGTGACGTCTTGATGCTGGTTTGGTAGCTGTTGTTGTAGGAAAACTCGGCATACAACAAATTATCATCCCAACTAGAGCCATGATCCAAAGCGCAAGCTCTCAACATATCCTCCAAAATCTGATTCACCCTGTCTGTCTGTCCATCTGTCTGAGGGTAGAATGATGTGCTAAACTCCAACCTAGTTCCCAATGACTCGTGTAGCTGGCGCCAAAAGTGCGATGTAAATTGGGTGCCTCTATCTGATACAATGCTCTTGGGAACTCCATGTAGGCACACAATCCTGTCCATATAAATCTTGGCCAACCTTGCACTCGTGTAGGTTGTCTTCACGGGTATAAAGTGGGCTACCTTGGTCAAATGGTCGACCACTACCCAAATAGAGTCATATCCCGACCTGGTCCTGGGCAATCCTGTGATAAAATCCATACCCACTCTATCCCACTTCCAATCCGGCACATGCAATGGATGTAGCAATCCTGTTGGCTTCTGGTGTTCCGCCTTCACTCGGCTGCATACATCACATAAGGAAATATGCTTGGCGATGTCTCCCTTCATGTTGCTCCACCAAAATCTGTCCTTTAGATCCATATACATCTTTGTATTGCCCGGATGTATGGACTACAACGAGTCATGAGCTTCCTGCAGAATCAGCTTCCTTATCTCCGGATCGTTGGGAACGCACAAACGATCTCCATACCACAAAGTTCCTTGCTCATCCTCGCGGAATTCTTTTGCTCGATCCTCCTTCATCTTTTCCTTTATCTCCTCTATCTCCTTGTCTCCTACTTGAGCCTTCCTGATCATGTCCTGTAGCGTTGGTTGGACTTCCATAGCTGCCAAATATCCTTCTGACACTACCTCCAGTCTAAGCTCCTTGAATTGCTTGCATAAATCCTCGGGCAATTTCCCAACAGTCAATCCATTGGCATAGACCTTCTGGCTTAGAGCATCCGCTACTACATTGGCTTTTCCTGGGTGGTATTGCAAATTCATATCATAATCCTTGATAAGCTCCAACCATCTTCTTTGCCTCATGTTCAGCTCCTTCTGTGTAAATATGTACTTCAGGCTCTTGTGGTCGGTGTACACATCGCAGTGTTTTCCCATTAGGTAGTGTCTCCATACCTTGAGCGCATGTACAACCGATGCTAATTCCAAGTCATGCGTGGGGTAATTACTCTCATGGTGTTTAAGTTGTCGTGAGGCATATGACACCACTCCCGCATCTTGCATCAGCACACTTCCAAGTCCCTATCGAGATGCATCACAGTACACTTGGAAATCTTTTTGAAGATTAGGTAAACACAGAACATGTGGGGTCACTAGACGACGCTTCAGTTCCTGAAAGCTAGTTTCACACACATCTTTCCACTCAAACTTATTCTCCTTCTTCAGCAGTTCCATCATCAGCTTAGCAATCTTGGAGAAATTCTCTATGAACCTCCTGTAATATCCAGCAAGTCCCAAAAAGCTCCGAATATCGCCCACATTCTTGGGCGCTTCCCATTCAGTAACTGCCGTCACTTTGCTTGGATCAACAGCGACTCCTTCTCCTGACACCACGTGTCCAAGAAATCCAACACTGTTAAGCCAGAATTCACACTTGCTGAATTTGGCATACAGTTTATGTTCCCTCAGCTTCTCCATAATCAGTCGTAGATGTCTCTCATGTTCAACATCATCCTTGGAATATATCAGTATGTCATCGATGAACACAACCACAAACTTGTCCAAGTACTCCATAAACACCTTGTTCATCATGATCATGAAATATGCCGGAGCATTCGTTAGTCCAAAAGACATAACCGTATACTCATATAAACCATACCTAGTGGTGAAAGCAGTTTTTGGTATGTCCTCATCCCGAATCTTCAATTGGAAATATCCCGATCGCAGATCAATTTTGCTAAACACCTTTGCTCCTTCCAGTTGATCGAACAAATCATTTATGTTCGCAGGGGGTATTTGTTCTTGATGGTCACTTCATTCAGCGAGCGATAGTCCACCACTAACCTCTTGCTACTGAACTTCTTCTCCATAAACAGAACATGTGCACCCCATAATGACGAACTGGGATGAATAAATCCCTTGTCCAACTGCTCCCTTAGTTGTTTCTTTAATTCCTTCAGCTCATCCACATCCATCTTGTATGGCCTCTTTGCTATAGGTTCTATTCTCGACATCAAATCGATGAGAAACTCCACATACCTGTCAGGTGGCATCCCTGGCAGCTCCTCCGGAAACACATCGGGGTACTCCTTTATTACAGGCACAATATCCATGCTAACCCCCTTAAGAGAATTCAGCTTACACCTTCCCAGTCGCACCGACGACTTGAACCTAATTCTCTTACCATCCGGGGTTTTGAGCGAAACCGCTCGCTGTGCACAATCTATGTGTCCCTCATGCATAGACATCCAATCCATGCCTAGTATTACATCTAAACCTTGTGACTCCAATATTACTAGATGTGCAATAAAATTGTGTGCTCCAATACTCACAGTTATGTCGCGGCATCCCACGCTAGGTATCATTTCCCCTCCAGGTGAGCTTACTCTAATAGACCCTTTTAGAGACTCCATAGGTAGCTTATACTTATCCACAAATGCCCTTGATATGAATTAATGCGATGCACCAGTATAAAAAAGAATAAGTGCAGGGTGAGTGTTGATTGGAAACTTACCAACCACAAGCTTAGGCTCATCTAGGATCTCCTCTACATTCATGTGGTTCACTGTGGCCTTCTGGTTGTTGCCTGGCTTTAGTCCCTTCTTCTCCGGACAGTTGTCTGCATAATGCCCTTTCTGGATGCACTTGAAGCATGTCAACTCACTCAGGTCCTTCTTCACAAAGTTGCGATCACGGTTGCGGTCATGCCCATTGTGTCCTCCAGAATGGTGAGTGTGTCCTCCCTTGTGGATGTGGCGGTTGCTCTTGTGGCTCTCATGGAAATGTCCATCACTTCCATGGTTGTGGTGGTCATGGCTTCCATGGCGCCCATAGTCACTTCCCCCATGCTTGGAGTATCCATCATAAGAAGTGCGAGACTTGTGGTGAGAGCCAGAGTGGTGATTGTTGCTCTTTCTCTTGCGGTTTTCCACCTGCTTGTGCTTCCCCTCCAAGATTCTGGCCTTGTCCATAAGCTCCTGGAAAGTGGGACAATAAACCACTAGCAGCTGTACTAAAATCTCATCACTGAGGCCATCCAGGAACCTCTCTCTCCTTTTGGCATCAGTGTCAACATCCTCAGGGGCATAACGCGACAAGTTGTTGAACTCCTCTATATATTCAGCCACGGTGCGATTGGTTTGGCGCAAGATGCGAAACTCCTTCCTCTTCAGGCTCAGAACTCCTGAAGAAACGTGGTTGGTCCTGAAACCTTCCTCAAACATGGCCCAAGTTACAGTGTCTAGCGGGTGGGTGATCTGAAAAGTGTCCCACCACGAAGCGGCTAGTCCCTCCAGTAGGTGAGCAGCAAACCTCACCTTTTCAGCATTTGTGCATCCAACAGTTACCAGATCCTTATTCACTGAACGCAACCAGTCGAGAGAAACCATAGGCTCAGTTGCAGTAAAGAACTTTGCTGGCCTTAGCCTCAGGAACCTGGTAAGTGCATCTCCCTGGGGCTGGTTGTTCCCATTGTTGTTGTTATTGTTGTTTTGAGCTTCCGTGAACTGGATCATCACTTAGGTTAGCTATGCCTGAGCTGCCATAAGCTGCTCCATATCAGTGGGTTGACGGCGGGGAGGCATCTGCGGTTCAGCACAGGTAAGATTAGAAAGAATCGATTACGAAAATTAGGATTCTACCCATGCATTATGCTCAAACAACAACAAAACAATCACAGACAATCTCGAGCAAGCAACACATCATCAAGCAAACGATCAAGCAATGTTCCAGGGGTTATACTAGCTGCATATAGCTACTGAAATAGTTTTAGAAGCGTTGGCAACAGTTATAAACATAAATAGGCCAACAAAGCATTAAAACAGGAATCTGCCAGAACAGTCCAGCAGTGCTCATGAATTTTTCTACCTAACTTAAGATCATCAGGAATTTGTTCTGATATTTGTGTATATAGTACAGAGAGTTTCGAACCAGACCCTATTTTTTTTTAGATTTTTCCCAGTTACCAATAAAATATGAAAAATCGTAGAGTATAGCAGGAAAAACTCTGATATCAATCAAAACCTTGCCATAACTTATTTATAAAATTCGCACAAATAATCCTAGAACTTTAGAGTACACGTAGTAGCAACTGAACATATTAAACTAACAGAAACTAAGTTTTACATTGATCGAGGCCTTAAGCTAACGATGTATCCTAACGAAGACTAATTGGTGGACATCTAACTACTTCATGAAGAGGTTGCAGTAGGTCCTTTCGTTCATGCGTTGGCGCTTCTGTCCACGGACCAACCATGGCGGTGGTGTATACACTTCTCCTGAATCATCACTTGAAATCTCAAATTCCACCTCTTCTGGATCCTCCTCTTCTTCTTCATCCTCTACTGCAGCAGCAACAACTTCATCTCCTCCACCATTGTCGTCTCCATCATCATCATCATCATCATCTTCGTCCTCCTCATCATCATTGTTCCCACCATCATCATCATCATTATTGCCATCATCTCCACTATTGTCATCAGGGGGTGGATTCAACTGTGCTTGGAGAGCGGCAATCTGGGCTGCCATATCAACAATAGTCTGGTCCCTTTCCTAGACGGTTCCCTGCAGCTGTGCTATGGCTTGACTATTCTCCTGGACGGTCCCATTCAGCTATGATATGGTTGCGTCCCTGCCAATCAGTGCATGGTTCATAACATCCACAGCTTCATGTAAAGTATCAATCTCCTGTCCCTGGACCACCAGACTGTTGCTGGCAAAATCTGCTATCTCCTTTACCATCATCACTTTCTCATCTAGGGCTCCATTCTCCACCTCCATATCCTCTATGTGCCTCCGACGGGGGCATGTTGTTCCTGTTGCCTGGGGTAACCACAACTTTCCCATTCTCATCCCGCCTTTCGTAGTCACGGTAAGGTGAGTCTTCTGGCAGTAGGTGTCGGACAAGATGACACTGGCGTGACAGGGCTTCATGCAGGGCCAAGTTTATTCCAAGCCCCAGTTGCAATACGTCTTGGTGTAGACCAGATGCACAGGGTTTGGCAAGGCGATATCCCTAAAGATGAAAGTGGTGATCTCCCAGGCGACCTCACCATATCCATAGGTGTATAGCATTCTTCCCTTGAACATGGGCAGTGGCAATCCCAATGACTGTGAGAGCTGTGCCAACTGTCTTGCAAAGGGCCTTGGTGACTCCATCATAGCATACTCAGTCCTGACTTCTCCCATCTATCAATTAAAAGAGGAAAGTGTGAGAATAGCATATGGTAAAGATTTGCGAGAGTGAAAGGCATAAGATAAAAGACAGAGTTAATATAAGCTTTAATAATTCTATTTTCTAATCCAAACCTAGGTCACGATCCTAAAATCGACACACGAACTCTGATACCATCTTGTAACACTACGGTTCTGAAAAGACCGTAGCTTCCATGTGACATGCCAATCCCTGGATCGGTTCATTGTCCCACAATAGAATAAAGATAAATTACATAGCAAAATATCCGTGTATCATAAATAACGAAGATCCAGAGTAACATTCTTACAATAAAGGGCTTAGCTCTATGCTAGCTCAGCTTATTCAAGTAGCAACATAAATAAAGTAACTCCTCCATTCTTCAAATTGCCCACAAGTGAACAAGTGCCGAGTGGAGTACCGTGGTCTAAATCGATCACTCAGAATCTGAATATCCTGCAACATGAAACGTAGCAACCCCAAAGGGTCAATACATGGAATGTATGGCAAGTAGAGCTATTAAAGGAGATAATAGAGCTAATATCTACATGCATATTTGGCAAGTGGGGCTGTGGCTAGCTCGCATTTGCAAACACCTTTGTCCTACTTTCTTAAACAGTTTTTGATTTTCTTTGAAAAGATCCCAATTAATTTAACCCATCAACATTAAAGCAATTATAAAATTAGAATGAGTGAGAAACATGTCATGAACTCAATATCAAGCAACTCAGATGTCCATAACTAGGGACACGGCTAATCGATTAGTTTATACACCCTGCAGGGGTTAGTACACTTTACTCATGTGACTTGGCCAGCCCAGATCGTACCACCACTCTCATATTGGGTGATGATAGGGACAAGTCCAAGAAGGGACCGTTCAGGAAGTAGCTCCCCAAACCCGACACGCACCGGTCCAACCTACCAAAATTCTACATCTCTGGATATGTGGGTTTGAGTTACCACAACCTACTGAGTCAAACCAACCGCCCATTTCATTATTGGTACATGGTTGTACACGTAAGCTACAAAATAAAGAAGCCAATCATTTTCTCTTGATAACTGGGTGCCTTTCCGCAATGATACCACCAAAATTTTCAATCCCATCACACCCAGGAGATTTATTGATTAAGTTGTTTTTAGTTTTTGCAAACCAACACATTTAGAAACAAACTTCAGTGATGTAACCCAACCCTCGTTCATCATAGCATGGCTAAGCACATCTACCAACGGTGGCTCATCTACAGGAAAGCCCTACCACATAATAGGACATATCATAGCGATAGTAATTTCGTACACATGTATCTACAAAATACACGACAATGCATTAAAAATAGTAGGATAAAATTATAAACAAAGTAGAATCTACTTGCCTTGGCTGTAGCGGTCGAACGAAAAATCCTCACACAAGCAAGCGTTGCACTCGTCACAATCTATACGATACAATTGCAATCACATAAACAAAACAAACACAACCATATACAAACATAACAATGCAAGTTGCATGCATGACAAGTTGGATAAGACTCCAGTAGCATTCTACAGTCTTGTTCAGTATACCTACTGTATACATTCATGTAAATCATTTTAAATGCATTGGAAGCAAAGCATGCAATTTTAAATGACCAAACAATTGAGCTATAACCCAATTATTAAGCTACTGCTATTGAGCAGTTTGTAAAATCTTGTAAAAATATCTAATGTGTAGGCAACCTAAAATAGAACCAGTACCAACTAGAATCACTCAAAAAGGATTTATAGAATTTCCTGAGTAATTAAAATACTCCAGTAAGCATTTTTATAGATTCTGCAAATTCCAGTACTGTAAGTCTACCTTTTTAATTCACTAATAGAATCCTCTTGTTCTACTGATTCCAGGTGCATCTCATTTGCAATTTTTGGAGTTGTAGACTTTTACTATGAATTTATTACTCTAAAAAGGACATTAAACTATTTAATTAATCATGGTAAAACCATGCTTCAAAAGTATGAAACAATTGTACAGCAATATTCTACGTGAAAAACTGAATCCATCCATATCTTATTTGCAATTTTTGGCCTAGTAAACTAATTTTTATCGATTTTACAAGTTTTCCCTATTTTCTGCCAAATTAAATCGAATTAAAAATGTCAGTCAAAGTCGACTGACTTTGACCACGCTGACGTGGCACGCGCTGACCAGTCAGCGGTCAAAGCAGCAGGTCCACGGTCCATCTGGACCGTTCGTCTTAGATCGAAGGGCAGGGGGTGGCGCGCGTGGGGTGCTCACCGGAGCGGTCGATGGGCGGCGGCGGCGATGACATCGGCGGTGGTTCTCGGCGACCTTTGGAGAGGCGGTGTGGCTCACGAGGTGCGGCGGGATGCGGCGGTCCAGGGGAAGGCGTCAGGCGCTGTCCTCGTTTCCTCACGCGGTGGCAGGGCGCGGCCAAAGGAGGCAGTGAAGCTCGAACTCCGGCGAGAAATCCGGCGGCGTCCGACGGTCTGTAGAAGGGGAAACGGTGTGAGACGAATCGGTCAAACGAGGGGAACACCACATGGCCAAAGGGAGAGCGAGGGGCGGTCAGGGTCGACGTCACCCACCTCGTCCAGGAAGCTCGCCAGCGGCGTCAATGGCGGCGAGATGGGGAGGCGGCTAGGGTAGCGGAAACGGGGAAAATCGAACGGGGGTGAGGAGATGGGGATGTTTAAAGGGGGTGTGAGCGTTGGGAGGGCCAAAATCATAACGGAATCGAACGAATTTTGCGCTCGTGTTTGACAGGAACACTGGCGAGTTTGTCGCGGTGAGGGATACGGGGCGGGGCCCACATGGCGGTGGCAGGCGGCGGCTGACGGGTGGGCCCTCCTGGCAGTGACTCAAGGCGGGGCGGTGGCGCTTAGTTATTCTGCGTGCTGCAGCTGCCGCTGCAAGCATTGCATTGCAGGCCTGGCCGGGCTGCCTCGTCATAGCGCTCCTTTTTTTGTTTTTGTTTTTGTTTTCTTTTTCCTGGACTCTTCTTAACTGAATTTTGTCTGTCTGAAACTGTCTAGTTTTTAACCAAACTTTGACATAACTTTTAAATGGTAGCTCCAAATGACGAATTGCTACGGGTTCGTATCGGAACACTCTACGCATCTGTGCCTCCCAAATAACTAAACTAAGTCTTTCCAGCATAAGCAAGATATAAACCGAGCACTCATGTGTATGTGACAAAGACATGCAAGTGGGTTTTGACAAAAAGTTTGAAACTGATTTTTTTTCAATGATGCTCATGATGCAATGAGATGCATGATATGCAGTATCAAACCTAAAATTTGGGATGTGACATGTGTTCAAATCCCTCTTCTATCCATTAGGCCAGTCTAAACCAAGAATACAAATAAAAAAATTCATATGGTCGTTTTTAAACCCCGCAATTCCTCCAGTTCCCCACGATCCTTCCAGCCCCTGATACCTCCATCCCCGGGATTTTTCACATCCACCTCTCTCCCGACTATCCCTCCCGAATCTATCTTCCGTGCCGGCAGAGGAGATTGGTGCCGCATAGAAGGCGGCGACAAGCGACATGCATCATCTGATCTAGCCGTTGCAAAGGACCTGAAACTCTAAATCATGTCCCCACTCCTTCATGGCGCCGACCGCCTCTCACACCACTGACCTCCATGCCGACGCCGGAAACGCCTCTACTACCTCACCGTCTCCATAACAAGATCACAGCTTCCTGCCTGTGGCGTACATGTAGCTTAGAGAAGGCACATCCATCTTTTGTTTTTGTAGATGACAGTGTAGTACCGTAGTTCTCCTCTGGTTAACCCAAGACTGAATCTATTAGACCTTGTTCGGTTCATAAGGAGTTAAAGAGGATTGGCAGGAATTGGGGTGGATTAAATCCCATGTAAGTCAAAATCCACCCCAATCCACCTCATTCCACTTCAATTCTCTTGAGAAGAGGATTAACCGAACATAGCCTTAGTGTGGTAGGCCTAGCTTGAACTGTCTATTAGTCCATGGAGTGCATGATCATCTTTGTTTCTCTTCATACTGCAGTATCGCAATTTATACCATCGAGATCAGGAGATCATGTTATCCATGAAATCGAAGTTCTACTATATTTTCCATTTAAAACATAAATTATGCTTTCTATTCGTAAGTCCTTGACAGGTTCTTCTGTCATATACCTCTGTTTATTAGTGTCATTCATCTAGAACAACGGGGTTTCTGTGCCATTATAACTCATTATATTAGTGCCATTTATTCACAATTTAGATAATCAGTCATTCAGTTGTGCAAATGCTGTTGCACAACGATCTCTGTTGAAATACTCGTATTCATAGACACCATGTGGCTTCGTTTTGTGTTACAATGTTTATAGTAAGTGAACTGCTGAGCAAGGGATCGGAAGCTGATTCAGAGGATCAACAACTGAATGAACTTGATCCTAGAAAATTTGTAGAGGTGTGACTTATGAGCAATTTTAAATGATTCTCGCACCTGGTGTGAAACTCAAATTAATGTATGGAAGTATTAGTTCTTACTATTCCATAAGATTCAATGTGGACCAAGTATATATGGCCACTCCTTTGGATTCACGACTTAGTTTTATTTATTCTAAATAACTTCTTTTCTTTGGATGCAAAGTCTTATGAAAACTCACTTGTCATGTCCAGATTGTCCTGATTCAAGATTGAGTGCATCAAATGATGTCCGAGGATCCAAAGATAATGTAATTTACCTGCAAAAGTGGACATCTTATTTCCTTGATATATATATATACTTCTTTATTTTCTAGGCACTTTGATTTTATTGGAACCAATTAATATCAGTTTAACACTCGTGGAACTCAAAGTATATCTCCTACTGTAAGATGCTTTAAAATATTGTTAACACATAGAGAACCTTCTTAGAAATTCTCAATATTTAATGTTTGAAAGCAAACTTATCCTCGAGAATGTGAGTCTAGAAATGGATTAGAGATGTAGGTTATTAGCATGATATTCCTTACCTACTACAAACACACCTTGTTTTTTGGATCACGACGAGCAAGTCTTGTTCTTTTTTTAGTTAGTGCTACTACCTAGAAGTTCACTTGTTTTTTGAATTTACCGAATGCATATGTATCTCCGTGAGGGAGCGTCCCTGTTTAATGACGGGTAAAAGTTCATTAAAAAGTTTATTTGCACCACTATTTGTGCGCTTCACCTTCTTAATCTTCCTCCTTGAAGTTCGATAGGTTCTTCAGGTGCTCGATGGAAATCACATGCTAGCAAATGTGTTGGTCTCTCAAGGATGCGGTTATTTAGTTTCATATCTCAGATCAGGGTATTCATGTCTCATGATTTTCAAGTGAGAAAAGATCCTTACGCCAGTCGGTCTATGGAGTTAAAAGAGCCAACCAAGTTACTCATCTTGTCACACTTCTGCATTGGTTTAGAGAAAACATAATTTACTTAGCGAACTCTTGCAGGTTACGAATGAATCATGTCTTTGCCTCAGCCTAACAAATAGCTCATGCCGAGCATCTGCAAGATCCAAGAGTTGTCAATGAGCGATGCCTAGCCACTAGCAGAAAAGGCACTAGCAGAATCGGAGGCTGCAGATTAACAAAACAGTAGGAGGGCAAACCAGTGGAGATTTTTGCATGTGGAAACTTTCGAGACCTTCCTTTACAGAAAACAACACACTTTAAGTAATGGTACATTTATGTACACTTGTACAAGCTCACATCCTAAACAGGATACACAACAAATCCTCACAAAGAAAAAAATCTCTTAACTTGATATCATCAGCTTACAGACAGGAGAGAATCACAAAGCGTATCACTTGTTGCTTGGTCCAGGATGTTCGCGCACGCAGGCTTGTGTAGTATAAAAGTTATGTCAGCACAAGTCCTTTGTGAGTTTTCGGTTTTCATTGCCTTCAAGAATGGTGTACTTGCAAAGTGAACAGTTTGCATGCACGACCAGCGATCTTCTGTTGTAGGATGATGGAATTGATCATGTCATTTTTTGTAACTTAACTTGATTCAGTTACCATGTATAAATTTTATCACCATCATGTTTGTCATTTTTTCAGTTGAATGTTTTGAGTTTGTGAACCAAATGGTTGTCCAGTTGCTTCTGCATTTTGCGCCTTCTTGTTTATTTTTATTTTCCAGTATAAAGTTTCTGCCATGTTCTTGAATTATACACGCACACACACAATTTATTTGAATCTATCACAAATAGGTAGTAAGTGTTATAAAATCGCGCAGCAAAAGTAGATCAAACGAAGAACAAGAACACAGATTTTTACGTGAAAACCCTTACGGGAAAAAACCACGGAACGCACGACGGTGTATCACTATAATTAGGAGGAGTATTACAATACACGAGAGGACAAACCCTCTACGTGTTATCAATATGGTGGAACTCTCTCAATCTAATCTATGACTACCTGGCACTATATAAAGGGGCAAACAACTCTCTTTCTTGGCGGACACGAAATAGAGTTGTAGATGTGCTACGTCTAGCACGATTGGCACGCCGTAGTCCGTCAGGACTCCTTCCGTAGTACAACAGGGTACATAGGATTCGGGTCATATTCATCAATCTCCACCTTGAGCCGAAATCCCTTATAAAAGTCATAGATAGGATTCAACTTCTCAATTAAAGTCGTCATCACAAGAAAACCTTGTGCCTTGAAATGTCCATAGGAATAATAAACTTCTCATGAAGTCACACTGAGCAAATCAAACGGTAGGTCGTCCAAGTAACAACACAGCTGTCAACAAAGCAGACAAACGAACTTGGGTCTTCCACAATACCCGATAAAAGTCTGAGTCTGTGACACTAACCTCCAAAAACTGAAATTGCTCAATCATCAAATGACATAAGTCATCATATCTCCTGTGGTGCCTCGAGTGAGAGCATAGCTCATAGTGCAACGTCTTGGTGCACATAAACACTGTGAAGAACTCATCTCATGGAATCTGAAAGTGCTACAAAAGCAGAAACCTCGGCAAACAATACTCATGCAAGAGCATCTGGTACGGATGACATCTCATACACCAAAAACTGCCGTCTTCTAATGGTTGATGACAAATCCATGACATGGTCAAAAACTGTCCCTGTAAAACACAACTGGTGGATGAAAGAACCTTCTCAACATGCAACGGAGCTTAAACTCTACAATAGACCCCTCTTGAAAGAGCAAAGACAACTGAACTGAATGTTGTAGTATCTAGTAGAAACAAATCTCCTCTTGCACCTCAACTGATCCTCATCACAAACTTGAATAACAAAGACAAAAAACCTTCACATGCATAACAACAAAACTCTGGAGAGAAAAGAGTATATGCTAGCTACCAACAGGCTTAACAATCACCTCCTCCATATTTTTTTTAATTTCTGAACCATGTTCTTCATATAATTGCAGCAATACAACACCTTAAATTTGCATCCACAATATCTCCATATAGATGCCATTGAATATGAACAATCATAAAACTTACTTGAACTTCCAGCCTCCAAATAAGATAACCCAAATAACGAACGAGTCGTCGTAGAACACCGCAAGTAAAACCGCCATAATGTTAAGCCCAAACTATAGTACAGACTGTTCGCAACAGCACACATAATAAGCCAATTGTATGGTAAGCTTCAACAAACTCCACCTTGAACTGAATACTATTAAAACGATGATCATCTCAGCGGCAAATCATCGATCATAGGTGGCGCGGTTAGAACCGGTATTGGGACCGGGATAGAGCATGGGTCAATGCTCAGGCTGGAAAAACAGATTGTTCACTTTGTCCGTGCCAACTATTATACCAGTATAAATATCATCTATGCTAGAATTAATGATCCACGTCTTGACTTGACGAAACAAGCCACAAAAAAGACTCTTAATAGAATCTATAAACTGCAGATTAAGTAAAAATAGCACAGAAACTTTCCTGGTAGTCTTGAAGTGCACGTAGCAATAGGAGATAAAAATAGATTGAAAGAGCTTCACGTGGGCATGGTCCTCCTTGGGACTTGATTCAACCTGACTTGATCGATGTAGTACCAGTACACGGTTGATCTGATCTGGTACAACGTCTAGGCCTTTACGTGGAGTAGAAAAGCAACTCGATCGGATCGCAATCTACACCGGCGGATTGAATTTGAAGTCGACCTTGCCGTGTCGCTGCTGCAGTATCGATCTTCTTTCTGAACGAGGAAGTATGCTTGCGGCGACACGGTGAATTGGTACGGCGGCTCAGGGCGAATCGCCAAAGACTGGCACAGAAGCTGCTGCGCCCACATACGATGCCAGATCCGATCTCAAGGTTCTACGATCTTGATGAAACTTACTGATGCCAAAGACTGCGACCGTTGATCCAACGAAGAAGACGCTGCGTGATGCTGCCCGGAAGCGCAGCGGAAAGTCTTCCGGGCAATATATCTTGAAGCTTTAGGCTCTGATACCACTTGTTATAAAATCGCGCAGCAAAAGTAGATCAAACGAAGAACAAGAACACCGATTTTTACGTGAAAACCCTTACGGGAAAAAACCACGGAACGCACGACGGTGTATCACTATAATTAGGAGGAGTATTACAATACACGAGGACAAACCCTCTACGTGTTATCAATATGGTGGAACTCTCTCAATCTAATCTATGACTACCTGGCACTATATAAAGGGGCAAACAACTCTCTTTCTTGGCGGACACGAAATAGAGTTGTAGATGTGCTACGTCTAGCACGATTGGCACGCCGTAGTCCGTCAGGACTCCTTCCGTAGTACAACAGGGTACATAGGATTCGGGTCATATTCAACAGTAAGCATTGTGCCGAGTTCTACCTAACTCCAACCCTAAGTTCCTTTTTCCTTTTTATTAACTATTTCAACTAAATGTATAATGTTTTTTAATTGTTTATCATATTGATCAAATAGGATCATGTCAGTAAGTGCGTCAAATAACGCTAGTTTATTCGTGAAAAAACGGTGTTGGTTTATACAAAAAATCTTTATTTATTTGTTTCAAATAGAGCATCAATTGCAATATTTTGAAATATTGTCAAATTATTTTATTTGTTGAAAATATGTTTTAAACATTGATTCAGACGCATGTTGCACGTGCATGCTAACTAGTACTGGATAAATCGCCCTTCTCTCAAACACCATGTCTTTGTACTCCTCTCTGGCCATGACTGTTAATTCATGATGGCGACTTCCAGGAGACCGGTTATGCATGTCGTCCTCGAGGTTGGACGACGCTTGTAACATTCCAATTTCAGCAATCCTGATTCTTTGTCAAAAAGACAAAAATCGGGTGAAACAAAAACTTTTTCTTACTAAGTGTTGCAATGTTTGCTTTCATGTTGCTTGTGTTCATGCAACTGGTTGTGTATTAGATGATATACTCCTTACCTCAATACTAGTTGACAAAAACTAATTTACCAAAGAGATGTCTTGGCTCATCTTTCATATTTTCAAATGTTCCGGCATTTCAAAAATTGAGCCTAGATGACTTTGATATAACAAATATTTTTACTAGTTTCTATTACCAAAACTATAGAGACCTATATATAATTTCCTTATGTTTGCAAGACAGAACTCTCAATTTCTCTTATCTCTAGGTTTTCCTAAACCTTTCTTAGAACCTTTTTATTCCAATCTTGATAGAGGTACCAAGAGTTCCTTATCTTAGCTCAAAGCACAACCTCTTCAAAAACCCCATGCTTACCTCAAGCTAGACTTGATGGTAACTTTAGTAGTAGTTGATAAGTTTGAATAGATGCATTGCCTTGATTTGTTGTCTGATGAATTGCCTTGATCTGCTGATTGCCTTGTTTTCTTAGGAACCAGTGGGAGCTAATCCAGTAGCTCATCCTTTAGGATCCAACGAGTAGTAGACATCACCAATCCCAAATCAAGAATCCAAATCTGGATTCATAAAAAGTCACTCAAGTGACCCTCTAACCTACTTGAACAGATCAATCCTGAGCTAATCCTGGATATTAGCATCCAACTCATCAAGGACCTAATACAATCATGAATCCACTCTACACCATCTACCCTTCAATATCATCCCCTTATGACAACAATGAACCCTTGTAGCATTCCCTCTTGCATACAAGTCCAAATCCACAAATCTGCCAAATTTGGCTGTCTGGAATCTTTAACTAGATTTAATCTTTGGAACTTCCTCTACTTAAATCAGTGTGCATTCTTGAGAGTGTACTTGAAACATCATGTAGTACATCATTTTTTATACCAAAGCCCATTCTTTTTCTTGGCTAAACCATTCTGGTTCCCACTCATCCATGATGGTTTTATAGTTAAGATAATAATCTTTTCTGCAAATCTTATCATCTTGCCTACTTTGGCTGGAGCTCACATCCATATGGTATCTCCTTTGTACCAACTATATGCATGATTATGATCTACTAGCTATGGTATACCAATACCCTCTTCACTTGTTTCAATTGGAGCATTGTTCTTTTTAAACCCACTTGGTTTACGAGGCATCATGACATATCTGCTATGACAACCTTATTTTCAACAAAGTTTGCCATCACTTCTAGATCACCTCAAATACAGCCAAGCCCAAATCTTGGAATCATGATAATCTATACAACTTGGTCTATCCATCCATCTCTCCCTTGTACCAAGGTGAGCTCTAAGCTCACTAATCTCACCATGTTTAGATGGCATACAATTATCCAAACACTAGATCATCCCCATCTAGTTTCCTTCCATTTTTAAGGTGGAATTTCAAAACCAAGGTTGGTTATGATGGATACTTCATGTTACACCATATAACTTGGATATAACCATTTGCCAAATAATTTCCATAATTATTTGGAACCTAAAACTATTTAAATCCCATTTCTTGCAAAATCCTCAAAACCCTTCTTTATAAAGGAAAGTTTATTTTTATCCAAAGCACTTTGTCAAATCAAGTCACATATGAGTCCTATACATCATACCCCAACCTTTCCATATCAAAAATAAATATTTTTGAGATTTCTTATTATTTCTTTTTGTCCTTTTTCTTAAATGGAAAAAACAAAAAATAATAGCTTAAAATTACTTTTACTTCCAAATAAATTCTAAGAAAATTCCCCAATGTATGCTATGGTATTTGTGACCATCTAACAACAAAAACCAACCTTGTCCAATGTAAAAATATCAAATGAACTTCTAGAAATTACTTCTGCACTTTTTGAAAAAACAGGTTAAAGTGGACTTCAAATCCTTTGAAAAATCCCAAACAACTCCTAGGGTTATGTATTAACCATATCTATCTATAAGTACCCTTGCACCACATAGACAAGCTCAAAAGCAAAGGAGTTCTTCATACTCATCAACTTGGTCAAAAATCGGTTTTTAAACAAAACCTTGAGTAAAACCTCATCAAACCTCCACCACTCTTCCTCCTTGATCACCATAGAAACCATCACACCTTCCTCTAGTCATGGTGAGCATTGTAGGACCGCATCCCTAACCCCTTAATGTAACACCCTCGCCTGATAAGGCTGAGTTCATGTGTATATTGCCAATCCCTGGATCGGTTCACTGGCACATACAATACAAAATGATATCAAATATAACTGCGCATCATAAATACAACGAATATGATCCAGAATTTAAATTATTTATTCAAGTACACAACGGAAAACTAATACAAGGTAGATCTCCATCCTTCAAATGTGCCACGGGCGAGCAATTGTTGAGTGGAGTCTCGCGACCTATGAACGATCACTCAGATACGATATAACCTGCAACATGAAACGTTGCAGCCACGAATGGTCAATACATTGAATGTATGGCAAGTAGGCTAAAGTGGTTAACAACATATCTATCAACTATATGCTTATTTGGCCAAGTGGAGTTCAGGCTCATTTGCATAAAGCAACAGTTTTATCCTAACATTTGTAACAAAGTAGTTTTCCAATATGATAAATAGGACACTCTGGTTCACTCCTAGGTGCTCCTACCCAATTATGTTCACCCAACAAGTTTTATGTAATTAAGAAATAAGGATGAGTGAGAAATATCATAGCATCAGTATCAGGTCGCTCAAATTGTCCATAACCGGGGACATGGCTAAGCACTTAGTTTATACACCCTGCAGGGGTTAGTACACTTTACCCATGTGACTTGGCCAGCCCAGCTCGTACCACCACTCTCATATTGGGTGATGATAGGGAGAAGTCCAAGAAGGAACCGTTCGGGAAGTAGCTCCCCAATCCCGACGCGCACCGGTTCAACCTACACTATCTACATCTCTGGATACGCGGGTTCGGGTTACCACAACCTACTGAGTTCAGCCAACCGCCCATTTCATTATTGGCACATGGTTGCACACGAAAGCTTCCAAACAAAGAAACCAATCATTTCTCAGTGTCCTGGGTGCCTTTCCGCAATGATACCACCAAAAATTATCAATCCCATCACACCCAGGAGATTCATTGATTAAGTTGTTTTAGTTTTCGCAAACCAACACATTTAGAAACAACTTCAGTGATGTAACCCAGCCCTCGTTCATCATAGCATGGCTAAGCACATCTACCAACGGTGGCTCATAAACAAGGAATGCTAGGGAATAATATGGGACATAGCATAGCATATACACATCAATTCCTACATATGCAATTCTACAAAAACATCTATAATGCATAGGAAAACAATAGGACATTTATGACCAAGATAGCACCACTTGCCTTTGTTGTAGATGTAGTCGATTAGTTAATCCTCACAATTCTCATAGATATAATGGTTGCTCTCGTCATAACCACAATACTTGCAATCACACACGTTGCACTCCTCGCAATCTACCGATCAAACAATTGCATACAACATAAACAATAGCACATAGAGATCAAACAAATGCAACAAATGCATGCATGACAATTTAATAAGTCACAATGGTTGTTACTTTAGTTCTCTACACAATACTGGAGTATATGATGCATGCAAGAGGCCAATTAATGCAATGGAGTACTTGTTATTAATAATTACTTGCCAATATAGGGTTTTTAATAGTTCTGTTGTAACGACTGTTCTAACTATAGAATTAAATTTGTTTCTTAGGTTTAATGGATAGAGGACGTTAATACGAACCAGTATGCGTTGGATTCACCCTAATCGGAGTTATAGATCTTTTTGTATGATTTAAATAGTGTTTAATGGGTTTTAAATCATTTATATAGTTTCCGTTTCCTAAAAATCAAAATAAAATTATATATGTAATCTACACGGAATTGTGAATCTACGGACATATTATTTGCAATTTTCTGAATAGTATTTGTTTTCTTATGAATTTATTACTCTAAATAATCCATTAAACCATTTAAATCTTCACGGCAAAACCTTACAATCAAAGGATGAACTAATTGCATATTGATGATCTACATGGGACCAGCTTTCCATCGTATATCATTTATATTTTTGTGACAAGCAATTGATTTACTATGAATTTAATGATTTATAAAGCCATTAAAACTAATTAAATTGCTACGGTTTAAATAATATGCAAAGGCTAGATCCAACCATATATTACTAAAGTACATTACAGTATATTCAATTTGATATATTGTTCATATTTTTCGGAGTTACAGATAATTTTCTATGAATTTATTAACCTAAAAGACCATTAAAACTAATTAAATTACTGCAGTAACTACGCACAGTAAAAGTTGGATCCATTCTGATAAGATGATTCTACGTAAAATTATCTTCAATTTGATATATTATACGCAATTTTTGGACATGGTATGAATTTCTAATGAATTTTACAAGTTAGATCTATAATATGCAATTTTAAATTCGAACGGAATATTTCAGGAAATATTCCGCTGACTGGACAGGTTGACTTTGCATGCTGACTGGGACTAGATGTTGACCTTAAGTTGACGTGGCGTTGATGAGGAAGATGACCGGGATGAAGACATGGCATGCACCGGTTTGATTGGATCTCGACCGTCTGGATAGGATCCGGTGGCTAAAAGAAGAGATTGACCCGATTTTGGCTCAGAATAGACAAGAAATAGATCTGTGTTAGAGAGACAAATCCGTAGGTCAAATTGAAAAAGTCAGAACATGAAAGTTGTGGGGAATCATTATTCCTACCTTCTCACCAAAGGAATTTGGATTTGAAGAAACGAGCGCGAGTACATCTTGGATTTACACCGTAAGATCTGAAATATTGGGATATGAAATTCTCCGGCTGTGGTGGATAAAAAGAGGTGAGGTTTGTCGGGATTGAAAGATTTCGACGATTCCTACAACTTTCGTTTTTTGACCGAAGGCAAACGACAAAGTCTAGATGGGTTAAAAAGCGAAATAAGATTCGGGCATATGTAGATTCGGGATTTCGAGAAAAAAAACTCGTACAACTGTGGCTCCACGAGTTTATATGGAGATTTAGGATGGTTTAGAGATAGACCTTGGAGTAGGAACAAGTATAAACAAACGCGTCGATTCGGAGTTGTAGATAAAAAGTAATAGCAGTTTGAGTAGAGATAGGTTTAACAAAAACCGATTTGCACGCTTTTTAAAGCAACCTGGGTATGTGCGTGCGTGTAGCTCCGGTGGCTGGCTCGGTCCGCCTGGGCCGCCGGCCCATTAGTGTTTTTTTTCTTTTTCTTTTTCTATTTACTTGTTTCCCTTATATCTTTTGCATACGAACTCCAAATGACATGATTCTTGTTTCTAAAATCGAATAGATCATTATAGGATCAAATTTGTAATATTTTTACTAGTTTGGAAGTAGTGGATTTATAAATCCTTGTATATTCCATTTTATTTATATTTCTATTTGTTTCTATTTAATTCATAACTTTTTCATACTAGCTCCAAATGAGCTCAATTTTGTTTCTAAAATTTTGTAATATTAATTGTATCTCTTTAGGCTGTCATTATCAATAATCGATGCCTTAGCAACAGTGGGTTTTAATAATTCAATTTAATTACCCTTAGGAACATTTGGGCGAATCAACTATAGGATTTAGATACCAGGATTTGGATTTAGTTTGTGAGAAATTTGCATGGATGTAATGAAATGCTTATGAATGCTTCATGATTTTCATTTTGAAATCTTACACACCAATTCTACAATCCATAATCAATCCATGCCCTTTTGCCTATATGGCTACTTAGGTCATAACACAAGAATATAAGATTTTGAATTCAAGGTTGAGAGGATTTTCTATTCAAAAAGTTTCTTCTCTTTGATAATTTTCAACATAGTCAAACAATCAATCAAACTTATTTATTTATTTCAGATTCCAAAATTAGGAGAATTTTGGGATGTGACAGACTACCACCCTTAAAAGAAATCTTGTCCCGATATTTGGGAAGGCTAGAAAGAAAGAAAGGTTCGGGATCCATTAGGATGCTACCTCCCTTAAAATAAAATTGACTAGGTCACTTCTTGAGGATTCACTTTGCTCAGAATGGTTCTCCTTTAGACTTTTATTGGCACAATGTCTCTAGCACATTCTAAACATCATGATTGATAGTTTCCGAGAAAGCACTTCTTAAACTAGAAAAACTCTCATGGTGGGAAAATAGGGAACATTTACTTCACGGTGCCCATAAATCACGGTTGGGATTCATCCTTACCGTTTCCTATGCTTAGCAATGGATGCTTTTAGAAGAGTGTAACAATATACCATTCTAGGGTTTAGGCTAAACGTCGACTCTCTACTAAGGTTAAAAAGGGCACTCAAGATTCGCAAAGCCAACAGTACAAGAGCGAATAATAAGAGTAGTAGGAATGGTGATCAATCCATCCTGCACCCAAATTATTACCCTGTATGGATAGGTGAATCACATTTTTCTATCACTCGGGCATTCTCACTTGCCTTGAAGAATGTTTCCACGGGCACGAACTAATGCTCTATGTATACTTCCATGTATTCAATCAACAAAGCTACTACTAAAACTAAACTATCGATACTTCAACTTTCAGGTTGCGTAATCTACTACATAACATCATTGCAACACTTCATACTCCCACATCTTTTTTTTCCATTAGACAAAGCATTCTCCTTCCTAAATGCATTGTGTTGTCAAACCTTCCACTTAACACATCATTATATCTCCAAGGGTTCAAGATAGGTAAGAATATATTATATAGGAATGAAACGACTAAGGAAATAATCCTACCCATAACTATATGAAGAAATCAATGTCACAAACAAGGAAACAATCATAGGCGATCAACACACAATCAAACACTTGTATAATAACATTACAGGTGTATAAACTTAGTAGTATATAATCACAAAATAGTTTGAAAGCATTGGGAACAATACTAGAGTAAAATAGAGCAACATATAAGCAATGAACAAAATCTATCAAAACAGTACAGCAGGTTTCACGAATTTTTCGGACCGACTTAAACTCGTCAGGAAAATAGCCAATTTTTGTGCATGTACTACATGTAATTACGCTCCAGATCCTGTTTTTTTAGATTTTTCTGAGATACCAATAAAATATGAAAATTTGCGAGGTACAACAGGCCAGGCAGAAAACTGCAGCAGTAATCCCACGAATTTCAATCAATTCACACCATTGAAATAATTTTAAAAACCACACGAAAACTCCAGCAACTTTAGAGTTTTAAAACAACAGATCCTAAATAAGGCATCACACGATATGGTTCAGTACAAACAAGCAAGCAACCTATATTGTCATACCACATAAGTTGGTAAGAACAATATGCTAACACGATAGCGATGATCTTCTAAAGAGATAAAATATGGTGGTCCAGACCTACCCAAACTTGGTGAGATGTTCATTTATGTCATGTTATTTGTTCTTTTACTTAGCTAACTCTCATATAAGTATCATAAGAATGGACAACTATAAATGTTTGAATAGGAAGAGGTTCTAGAAAAGATAGATAAGGAATATAAGATCTCTAATAAGTAGAAAATATGATTGTTCTCCTAATAGAGGTCTTCTATTACTAATCCATTTCTAAGGTCACGATCCTACAGTCAACACACAGCTCTGATACCATCCTGTAACACCCTCGCCTGATAAGGCTGAGTTAATGTGTATAGTGCCAATCCCTGGATCGGTTCATTGGCACATATAATACAAAATGATATCAAATATAACTGTGCATCATAAATACAACAAATATGATCCAGAATTTACATTATTTATTCAAGTACACAGCAGAAAACGAATACAAGGTAGATCTCCATCCTTCAAATGTGCCACAAGCGAGAAATTGTTGAGTGGAGTCTCGCGACCTATGAACGATCACTCAGATACGATATAACCTGCAACATGAAATGTTGCAACCACGAATGGTCAATACATTGAATGTATGGCAAGTAGGCTAAAGTGGTTAACAACATATCTATCAGCTACATGCTTATTTGTCCAAGTGGAGTTCAGGCTCATTTGCATAAAGCAATAGTTTTATCCTAACATTTGTAA
Organism: Avena longiglumis; assembly: GCA_030063025.1. Taxonomy (NCBI): domain Eukaryota; kingdom Viridiplantae; phylum Streptophyta; class Magnoliopsida; order Poales; family Poaceae; genus Avena; species Avena longiglumis. The sequence continues at coordinate 269,270,319 of CP125978.1, forward strand.
CAAAGTAGTTTTCCAATACGATAAATAGGACACTCTGGTTCACTCCCAGGTGCTCCTACCCAATTATGTCCACCCAACAAGTTTTATGTAATTAAGAAATAAGGATGAGTGAGAAATATCATAGCATCAGTATCAGGTCACTCAAATTGTCCATAACCGGGGACACGACTAAGCACTTAGTTTATACACCCTGCAGGGGTTAGTACACTTTACCCATGTGACTTGGCCAGCCCAGCTCGTACCACCACTCTCATATTGGGTGATGATAGGGAGAAGTCCAAGAAGGAACCGTTTGGGAAGTAGCTCCCCAATCCCGACGCGCACCGGTCCAACCTACACTATCTACATCTCTGGATACGCGGGTTCGGGTTACCACAACCTACTGAGTTCAGCCAACCGTCCATTTCATTATTGGCACATGGTTGCACACGAAAGCTTCCAAACAAAGAAACCAATCATTTCTCAGTGTCCTGGGTGCCTTTCCGCAATGATACCACCAAAAATTATCAATCCCATCACACCCAGGAGATTCATTGATTAAGTTGTTTTAGTTTTCGCAAACCAACACATTTAGAAACAACTTCAGTGATGTAACCCAGCCCTCGTTCATCATAGCATGGCTAAGCACATCTACCAACGGTGGCTCATAAATAAGGAATGCTAGGGAATAATATGGGACATAGCATAGCATATACACATCAATTCCTACATATGCAATTCTACAAAAACATCTATAATGCATAGGAAAACAATAGGACATTTATGACCAAGATAGCACCACTTGCCTTTGTTGTAAATGTAGTCGATTAGTTAATCCTCACAATTCTCATAGATATAATGGTTGCTCTCGTCATAACCACAATACTTGCAATCATAGTAGTTGCAATCACACACGTTGCACTCCTCGCAATCTATCGATCAAACAATTGCATACAACATAAACAATAGCACATAGAGATCAAACAAATGCAAAAAATGCATGCATGACAATTTAATAAGTCACAATGGTTGTTACTTTAGTTCTCTACACAATACTGGAGTATATGATGCATGCAAGAGGCCAATTAATGCAATGGAGTACTTGTTATTCATAATTACTTGCCAATATAGGGTTTTTAATAGTTCTATTGTAACGACTGTTCTAACTGTAAAATTAATTTTTTTCTTAGGTTTACTGGATAGAGGACATTAATACGAACCAGTAGGCGTTAGATTCATCCTAATCGGAGTTATAGATCTTTTTGTATGATTTAAATAGTGTTTAATGGGTTTTAAATCATTTATATAGTTTCCTTTGCCTAAAAATCAAATTAAAATTATATCTGTAATCTACACGGAATTGTGAATCTAGGGACATATTATTTGCAATTTTCTGAATAGTATTTATTTTCTTATGAATTTATTACTCTAAATAAGACATTAAACCATTTAAATCTTCACGGCAAAACCTTACAGCCAAAGGCTAAACTAATTGCATATTGATGATCTACATGGGACCAGCTTTCCATCGTATATCATTTATATTTTTGTGACAAGCAATTAATTTACTATGAATTTAATGATTTATAAAGCCATTAAAACTAGTTAAATTGCTACGGTTTAAATAATCTTCAAAGGCTAGATCCAACCAGATATTATTAAAGTACATTACAGTAGCTTCAATTTGATATATTGTTCATATTTTTCGGAGTTACAGATAATTTTCTATGAATTTATTAACCTAAAAGACTATTAAAACTAATTAAATTACTGCAGTAACTACGCACAGTAAAAGTTGGATCTATTCTGATAAGATGATTCTACGTAAAATTATCTTCAATTTGGTATATTATACGCAATTTTTGGACATGGTATGAATTTCTAATGAATTTTACAAGTTAGATCTATAATATGCAATTTTAAATTCGAACGGAATATTTCAGGGAATATTCCGCTGACTGGACAGGTTGACTTTGCATGCTGACTGGGATTAGATGTTGACCTTATGTTGACGTGGCGTTGATGAGGAAGATGACCGGGATGACGACATGGCACGCACCGGTTTGGTTGGATCTCGACCGTCTGGATAGGATCCGGTGGCTAGAAGAAGAGATTGACCCGATTTTGACTCAGAATAGACAAGAAATAGATCTGTGTTAGTGAGACAAATCCGTAGGTCAAATTGAAAAACTCAGAACATGAAAGTTGTGGGGAATCATTATTCCTACCTTCTCACCAAAGGAATTTGGATTTGAAGAAACGAGCGCGAGTACATCTCGGATTTACACCATAAGATCTGAAATATTGCGATACAGAATTCTCTGGCTGTGGTAGATGAAAAGAGGTGAAGTTTGTCGGGATTGAAATATTTCGACGATTCCTACAACTTTCGTTTTTTGACCGAAGGCAAACGACAAAGTCTAGATGGATTAAAAAGCGAAATAAGATTCAGGCATATGTAGATTCATGATTTCGAGAAGAAAAACTTGTACAGCTGTGGCTCCACGAGTTTATATGGAGGTTTAGGATGGTTTAGAGATAGTCCTTGGAGTAGGGAACAAGTAGAAACAAACGGAAGTTGATTCGAAGTTGTAGATAAAAAGTTATAGCAGTTTGAGTAGAGATAGGTTTAACAAAAACCGGTTTGCATGCTTTTTAAAGCAACCTGGGTACGTGCGTGCGTGTAGCTCCGGTGGCTGGCTCGGTCCGCCTGGGCCCCCGGCCCATTAGTTTTTTTCATTTCTTTTTCTTTTTCTATTTACTTGTTTTCCTTATATCTTTTGCATACGAACTCCAAATGACATGATTCTTGTTTCTAAATTTTTCTAAAATCGAATAGATCATTATAGGATCAAATTTGTAATCTTTTTACTAGTTTGGAAGTAGTGGATTTATAAATCCTTGTATATTCCATTTTATTTATATTTCTATTTGTTTGTATTTATTTCATAACTTTTTCATACTAGCTCCAAATGAGCTCAATTTTGTTTCTAAAATTTTGTAATATTAATTGGATCTCTTTAGGCTATAATTATCAATAATCGATGCCTTGGCAACAGTGGTTTTTAATAAGTCAATTTAATTACCCTTAGGAACATTTGGGTGAATCAACTATAGGATTTAGATACCAGGATTTGGATTTAGTTTGTGAGAACTTTGCATGGATGTAATGAAATGCTTATGAATGCTTCATGATTTTCATTTTGAAATCTTGCACACCAATTCTACAATCCATAATCAATCCATGCCCTTTTGCCTATATGGCTACTTAGGTCATAACAAAAGAATATAAGATTTTGAATTCAAGGTTGAGAGGATTTTCTGTTCAAAAAGTTTCTTCTCTTTGAGAATTTTCAACATAGTTAAACAATCAATCAAACTTATTTATTTATTTTAGATTCCAAAATTAGGAGAATTTTGGGATGTGACACTTAAGCCTTGTCCCTAGTGCTTGGAGAAGAGTGAGAGAGAGATACCCCCTTGGTAAAATATCTTGTATATTAAGTACAACATCCCTCCTATCTCTCTCTGGTCAAGTTCTAGGCCCACACACCCTCTCCACCGCCACTCTTGCCCAACCCTAGCCCTCTTCCCACTGCCAAGCCTCTCCATTGTCCTAGACCACCATGGACCTGTGCCCTTTGGTATAAAAGGGCAGAGCCCATCCCCGCCTCCCATTTCACCTCCATTCCTCTCCAAGCACTCCACTCTATCCACCCTAGAGCTCTAGCACTGCCCCAAAATTTGCAGCACCGAGGAGGAGAGGGTCTCTCCTCAAACCCGCAAGACAAGAGGGATGCTTATCGTCCTCTCCTCCCACCTATGCTCCCTCTCTTAGTATCCCCTTCATCACCTCAATGATAGCTACCTGACCCTCCATTCCTTCTATTCCAGGATAGCCCAGGGCCTGTGACGCCCTCTCGCCTCCGACGCGCTCACCACCGGTGACTCCCTCTATTGGGTCTGCAGGGAGCGCTTTCGGCCCATCAGGAGTGTGGCCAAGGCCTCTACACAACACCTCCACCACCCCGAAGCCTCCCCAACGGCATGCATGCGGCCTGGTCAAACACCGGTGCCTTCTCGAATGGTCTTTGTTGCGGGGGAGCTCGCGACCTTTCTCTCTCACCAACAGCACCATCGTCGCCCCTTGTTCTACTCCCCACACTGTCCCGCGTCTTCCCAGCAACATCCCTGTCTCCAAAAAGCCCATAGTAAGCCTCCCTGCTCCTCCTTTTCATGTCTAGTGTTTTCTCACGCGCCCCTGGTTTAGAGGAAGAAGAAGAGCCAGCGCTGTCGATTTCCCCTTAGCCCGACGGTCCAGATGCACCCCTACCCCTACCCCTTCACCCCACTCCCTTACTGCCACATGGGAACCACATTCCGTGCAGGGCACCGCCGGGTGGGCCGAAATCCACTGAGAGCCCCAACTGCCCTAGATCTTACCCACTAGCCTCCTCCCCTCTTTTTGCTAATTTCTTTATTAGATCCAGAAGTTTAAATATTGTTTTAAATCATTTTGAAAATGAAAACCAACCCAAAATGCCTAGGTCTGAATTTTCCTAGTTTCCTACAGGATTTCTCCAACATGCAATACCTTTGGATAGCTCAAGGGGTGTCCAAAATAAATATGATAAATCAGCTACTAAGATGTACCATTTTCACTAATAAATTTCTCACTAGATTTTTAGTTACCCAAATTACCTAGAATTTTTTTGTACTGAAAGGTATCTTAGATACCTTGCCTGTCATAGTGACCCTATACCAAATTTATTCTTATTTTACCCTAGGAAATAATAACAAAAATAGCCCAAATATTCCTTTAGGAATTTACCTAGGCCAAACCATAATTTATATTTACCTAATTCAAATACATGCATACGCATATCCTTCATACCCCAGGAGATCATAATCTATCAAGCCATATTATAATTTTGGTGAATTAAAATGTTCTATGCATAGTTAATTCATCAATAAATTGACTACCGTCGTTCTGTATATCCAAAAAGGGTGATTACAATTTCTACAGAAACGTATTCCAAAGGTCTACCATGTGTCTTTGGAATCACCTCAAAATTACCTATATTTTAAGGTTATTCCAACTCTCAGTGAATCAGTCCATCAAACCCTACTTAATCATCCAAGGAAATAATTTTTGGGACTCCATAACTATTCTAGTGAATTATTTCCTAAAACTAGAGTTTTATTCACTAGAAAATCCATTATAAATAAATGGTAATTGATAAAATAGTAAAACCACTTTTGTTGGTTTCATATTATTAATATCTAGCTGATGGTAACATTTTTATACAATGTTATCATACATAACATGTCCTTGGTCCAAAACCCCTCTCTTAGGTAGTTTCTAGACCATAACTCATATTGGAATTTCTTCAAATGCTTCCAAGGAATTTCCCAATCCTTAGAATCCATTATCCCCAAATCCCACTGAATTATAGCATGTGGTCCTTATTTTCATGATGTATGTATTGGTGCTTGTATTGAATGTGGTATTGTTTGATTGCATGTTTTCTCGATGATGACGATAATTGTGATTGTTTGATGAAGAGAAGAAGAGGTCTTATTATTATTCGTGGTATTGGCATTATTGGTATTCTGGTATTATAAGGAAGTCAAGGGACATCTCACTGGTCACTGGAAAGCTGCCATTCCTGAACTCCTATATTGACCTATTCCTTTGTTCAATTGTTTTGTATCTCATTTATGAACTTCATGATTAGATGCATGGTTTGTTGTAAATAAAAGGCATGAGTGTCCATTAGGGCACATACCCTTGTTGAGAACCATATTTACCCCTTTAGATCGAGGTTAAGATGATTAGCATCTCCCCTCTTTGGAAACTACACATTTTTCGATGATAAAACTATTTTGGGTTTTTACCCCACTACAAAGTTTTCAATATAAAACCCTTGAAAAGAGGCATCGTTTCTGAGTGGATGTTTTTACCAAAGAAAAGAATGTTGAAGATAAGAAGGAAGTCGAGCAAGAGAAGGAGAAGGGATGTTCTACGCCTTTACCGGAACAATTTATCCGTGCAACCACACTACCCCAGGAGCTGGGGCTTAGTTCGTAGTTTGTTTTAAAAAGGTGATTGCTAGGAGTACCCTTGGGATGTGTTTGAGATGAATAAATAGGTTGTGACTTGGTCACGGGAAGGTATGAGAAAAGGCTTTGTTTTGACAAGGGATGGTTGGAGATGTTTTAAAAGGGATTCTCTTCAAAAATGTTTTAAAAAAGGAGACATGTTTTCCAAAAACACTTTTTCAACAAATATATAGAGATGCCAATTTTAGGCTTTTACAAAACAACCCTAGTTAGAGCTATTTATCCACAACCACAAACGCATCTTGTTTACCTTGTCTCGGTGGTTTGCGAGTACAGTAGAAAGTAATCACGGCTTTGTCCCTGGCTATTTACTTGGCCAGACTTTCAGAAGCAAGAAGAATGATGGAGTTTTCGACGTCTGTGCGAGCTAGGTTGTCTTCCCAGTCAGTTTCCTGTAGGTTAAGGCATGATATGGGCTCTCCGCTTGAAGGCTTCCACTATTAATGTTGTAATTTCCATAATGTCAATAATGTAAGTATTGTACTCGCTACTTATGGATGATGTAATGATATTAGTCGGTTATGCTCACGGGTCACTAATCACGGGAACGTGAATTGCAGGCATAACAGGAATTATTGGACCGTAATCCAGGGTCTCACAGACTTGGTATCAGAGCCATCCTGACTGTAGGAGACCTTATTTAGCACGGACGTTAGATAGGGCAACCACTATTTCTGAAAACACCGGCTTTCAAAAAACTACTTTCTCAAAAGATTATCGAAAGATTTCTTACCTTATCTTCTCTGTATCAATTTTTTTGAAAATGGCTTAGACTACATCTCGTCTACTTTCAAATGCTCCGTTTTCAAAAATAAATCCTACCTGGAAACCGCAAAAACGGAGATCCCAAGACGAAGAGCAACTAAGACAAGCAATTCCAAGGAGTTACCAACGATGAAGGACATTACAAGATCTCCCTACCAATATAGTCCTTCCATCACCCTAAAAGGATCAAGTGCGACATCAACAACCCCAGATGGCAAGACAGAAGTCAAGACCCCCAGAACGCCAATACTTAGGATAAGTATCCTGTAGGGGTTCGTAGCATGGAAAACAAGAAATTCTACCGCATGAACACACACAAGCCAAGATATATCTACTAGATTGTAGAAACGAGTTGATGGACTACTAACCCTCGAAGTTTCCAAAGCGGTTAGCAAGATCGGATTCTCGTGGGTGATGTAGTTGTTCACTTGCCGATCTCAAGATCACGTAGTCGGTCACACGTTCGGTACTCTATGAAAACCTTCCTCTCCCTTGTTCCTGCAGGCAGTGGAGGTTGTAGATCTCTCCTCGCGATTCCGGCAGCACGACGGCGTGGTGTCGGAAGTAGAGGGGAAATCCTGCAGGGCTTCGCTTAAGCCGGAGTGGGTATGGTGGAGTAGAAGAGGGCCTCGTAAATCTAGGGTTTAGAGGGACGAGGTTTAGAGGTGGCTGGCATCTAGTAGAGGTGCTAGTCGGCGGCTACTTTTAGAGGCTCTAAATCAATTACAACTTTTAGAGGCTGCAAGCAATCTAGGGTTTGATGTGAGGGGTAGGGGGACGCCCTAACCCTCCTTATATAGGTGGGGAGAGGCGGTCGGGGGAGGGAATCCTCCCCCAACTCCACCTTGTGTGGCCGACGGCAAGGATGAGGGAGGAATCCTCCCTTAGGTAGGATTCCTTCCCTCCCTCCACTAGGCAACCATGTTGGCATTTGACTTTCAAACTAGAGTTTGATTTCTCTCTTCCCATTGCCTAGCCAAGTGACCTAGTACATGATGCAACCATTCCACTTTGTCATGACACATCCATGTACCATTCCCATTCCAGATCGGTGGACCTTCTAGACCCTTCTAGAACATTCCTGTGAAAGCACCGAAACCATTCGCGAACTCCGGAATTGGACTTTCCTTATATGAATCTTATTCTCTGGACCAATTTGGATCTCCTCATGATATCCCGGATCCAATCCAAGACTCCAAACAACATTCAGTCTCTTTACTCACATTCCATATCTATTAAACAACATCGAATCCTTAAGTGTGTCTCCTTATGGTTTGTGAATTATGAAGACATGACCGAGACTCTTCTCCGATCAATAACCAATAGAGGAATCTAGAAATTCATATGGCTCCCACATATTTCTATGATTATTTCATGATCGAATGAACCATTTACATACGATACCAATTTCCCTTTGTCTCGTGATACTTTACTTATTCGAGGTTTGATCGTCGGTATCTCTGCATACCTAGTTCAACCTCATTACCAATAAGTACTTTTTACTCGTCCTTGTGATATGTGATCCCTTGTGAGCCAGTCACATGCTTGCAAGCTAATTGGATGACATTCCACCAAGAGGGCCCATAGTATATCTATCCGTCATATGGATGGACAAATACCACTCTTGATCCATGTGCCTCAACACATACTATCCGAACACTCAATGCCACCTTGATAGCCACCCAGTTATGAAGTGGTGTTTGATGTAATCAAAGCATCCATCCGGTGATGGTGATTAGCACGATCTCATTGTCGAAAGATTTAGGTTACTATGTATCTGAAATCTTATAGCAAACGAACTATTGAAATGACTTGATATTATGCTACACTTAACTATAGGAGTATGTCCATCATAAACATTAATACTTGTATCTTGTTGTTAATAACATCTCAATGTTCATGATCTGGAAACCATGATCATCTATCAACCAACAAGCTAGTATTACAAAGAAGATTTACTAGGGACTCTTACAATTTTACAAATCACACAAGTATTAATGTTTCTGGTTAATACAATTATAGCATGAATGCAAAAATTTATCATAAACACAAAGGTACAATAATAACTACTTTTATTGTTGCATCTTGGGCATATTTCCAACATATCCCCCATCTAGGATTTTCCTTATGGCGCGTAGTCACCCCTTGGTACTTATGGTACACCTTGGTTGCTTGTCATGTGCTTGTATGATTGCTTGTAATGTTTTGCTTGTGTACCTAGTATTATTCAACCCTAAGGCTTAGACTAACTTGATGATGTATGCCGGCACCCACGCCTCTAACCCCATAATCTGAAACCTCTCCTCAATAGGATGGCCACATAAAGAAATATAAGACAACCCCATTTCATGCCTATTTCTAACCTCCCCCAAAAGCACGACGATCCTATTCAACCCCCTTCCGAACCCACGGGAAGTCCTCGCCATAAAACAAATGCCCCAAAATCCTGAAGATAAGGATGCCTGAAGCCAACGAGTCTACTCTGTCATCGAATCGAAGCAATACAAAGAGTCCAAGTTAGGACAACCTCTCTGAAGCTAAAATGCCTCACCCTGACTTCAGACCAAGAAGAAGCGTCGCTAATCGCTAAACCTACCCAGAGTTAACCCCTACGGATTCATTAGGTAACCAGCATAACAAGGTAGTCGCAATAAGGCGTTCCTCGAAGATCTCAACTCAAGCCTCCCGCCAATGCTCTTAGCTGAAGGATCTACCCCAGCCTCGACGACCCTAAATAAAGCTCTAAGGTGGAAAGACTGTGTCTTTCCACTCCCATCCAGAACACCGCCTACTAGGAGATAACTCAGGAAGATCTCCAATCCAAGTCTTGGCCCTAATCCCCACCTCGAAATTCGCCAGAGGAACCAATGTTAGACCTCATCAACAAACGTCGGAAGTCTACTCGATCCTCCCAGTACCCATGAGACTCTAAATCAAGACGACAAGACTACCCGCCGCCGCCAAAACTACTCTCCAACAAGTACAAACCAACCTAAAAGAGTCGAGATTCTATAAAAGACGTCGTGAAGCCCTTTTTCTACTGTCTCTGATAAAGGCCCGGTCAAAGCAGTCCCCTGAGAAGGCGCGAACCTCACCCTTTACTGCCAAAGATTAAATACATCTCACACCCCCGAAGTTTTGCAGTACCCAAAGTTAATGTACAACCCTAGGAATGGTAGTAACCAAAGTGAGTACCCAAACCCAGTATGGAGACAAGACTAAGTAATATCCCCTAGAGTATCCCCTCGCCCCCTACAACTCACCTGACTAGATTAGTGTAGAATTATGTATCGTCCCAGAACCTGTCTTGTAAAACCCCAAGCACTGCACCTACTTGATTGCCATGTAGGAACCCTTTCATATGATATGCCAATCGGATGCTTCCCTCCTTGCATATCTTACCCATGACACTGCATCAGACGAAACCCAGAATAACCCCATCCTATAGGACCGCTTTTCCGAGACCTCCACCCAAAAACCGACATCCTCCCAACCCGCTAGAACTCTAATAAGCTCAGACGCCTCTCGAGAAGAAACTTCTAAATTGTTCGAATGAAGATACAAATTCTGGATCATAGGATCAACATTCCTCCAACTCCATCCTACAATTCAAATAAAGAAGGTCCAAGACTTCACCAAGAACCCTTAGTCTCATTCTAAGGGGGAAATACTGCGACTTTCCCACGAAACAAGAATAACCCCGAGAGAGTCGACCCCTAGTCGTCACTAGGAGATGACCCTCCCTTAAACCAAGAGTCATAGACCCTTCATAAAGGACAACAATTGACACTTCTATAGAATCCGAAGATACTCAGGAACGTTCTCCATCACAAAGTCGACCATCCAGCCAACACTCCCAGTGTTTCAAGACCCAGAAGGCCGAAGAGCTAACTCCAGCGATAGAGGTTTGAAGAAGGATCAACTCGTCGTTTCGCTCCCAGAAGAAATGACCGAACCTACGCAAAACCTACATAGAATCATCGTAAGGGGAAAATACCGCGTATTTTCCACTCGCTTAATCTAAACCGCTCCAACTGCAGCTAGTCAGTAGCTAACCAAACCTGTTTGTAGTAAATCTCTTAGCGTCTAAATAATTCCACTGCTATAATTTGTTAAGCTGATGTTCATACCTAATCCTACTCCTCCCAAATCCCGGGATGAGATTATTTTAGGGGGGAAAGGTCTGTAATATCCCAATTTCAGCAACCCTGATTCTTTGTCAAAAAGGCAAAAATCAGGGGGAACAAAAACTTTTTCTTACTAAGTGTCTCAATGTTTGCTTCCATGTTTCTTGTGTTCATGCAACTGATTGTGTATTAGATGATATACTCCTTACCTCAACACTAGTTGACAAAAACTATTTTACCAAAGAGATGTCTTGGCTCGTATTTCATATTCTAAAATGTTCTGGCATTTCAAAAATTGAGACCAGATGACTTTGATACAACAAAATGTTTTACTAGTTTCTATTACCAAAAATATGGAGACCTATATATAGTCTCCTTATGTTTTCAAGACAGAACGCTCAACTTCTCTTATCTCTATGTTTTCCAAAACCTTTCCTAATTTTTTTTATTCCTATCTTGGTAGAGGTATCAAGAGGTCCTTATCTTACCTCAAAGCACAACCTCTTCAAAACCCCCATGCTTACCTCAAGCTAGACCTGATGGTAACCTTAGTAGTAGTTGATAAGTTTGAAGAGATGCATTACCTTGATCTGTTGTCTGATGAATTACCTTGATCTGCTGATTTCCTTGTTTGCTTAGGAACCAGTGGGAGATAATCCAGTAGCTCATCCTTTAGGATCCAATGAGTAGTAGAGATCACCAATCCCAAATAAAGAATCCAAATCAAGATTTATCTCAAGTCATTCAAGTGACCCTCTAACCTACTTGAACAGATCAATCCTGAGCTAATCTTGGATATTAGCATCCAACTCATCAAGGAACTAATACAATCATGAATCCACTCTACACCATCTACCCTTAAATATCATCCCCTTGATGACAAGAATGAACCCTTGTATCCTTCCCTCTTTCATACTAGTCCAAATCCACAAATCTGCCAAATTTGGCTAAGTCTGGAATCTTTAACTAGATTCAGTCTTTGGAACTTCCTCTACTTAAATCATTGTTCATTATTGAGAATGTACTTGAAACATTATGTAGTACATCATTTGTTATACGAAATCCCACTCTTTCTCTTAGCTAAACTGTCAACACCCGGATTTTAAATCCCAGATGCCTGTTATGCCGTACATCGCAATCCCAAGATTACCATTTTTGTGAGACATACTAGAATGTGTAGCACAATACATCATCCATTACAAACCATAATAGTCTTACAAATAGTTGATCTCATGATCAAGTCTGATTACAAATCAAAGCAGCGGAATAATAGTAGCATAGTAGCAGCCCCATCTTTAGGGTCACAGGCAATGCTAACGATGGGCGATGATCCTAGTTATCGTAGGCGTCCTTCTGTCCATCCTCCTCGTACTCTCTTTCTTAATCTGGCCATGGGCATAGCAAGGGACAAAGACATGAGTACTTTTAAGTACTCGCAAACTATCGCTAAAGCAGTAAGACTAAACTAGTAGGAATCCTAAGCTCTAGATTTGTTTGCAACAAGCCAATTTTATTTCATAGGTACTTAGTAGTGAAGACCTAACTTTAGTTGTCTAGATTACTTAAGTGGGAACCTATTTTCAAGTCCACATCCTTGTGGGGTCAAGTCAAGGTCATACTTCAAGTCAGAAGTCATTTTGAAAATATCTGACAACGGAACAGTATGGCCATCCAACTGTCCATAACCGCGGACGCGGCTATTCAAATAATTTGACACTCTGCAGAGGTGGTACACTTTCACCACAACATTCGATAGATCCGTCAGGGGTAACCCTGAGTCATCATACTTGGTATGCGGATAATAAATCCTAACCTTTAAATTATACACCCTAGTATAGGCACCTCCCCTATGAGTTTGGCCTCCCATCCATGACCAAATATCATCCTGGAAACTGCATTGGTGGGCATTTACATTCACAAGGTAGCCTCAAATCACCTCGTTCCGCGAGGGAACCCATACTATGAAACATAAACTTCCAGTTAAGCCCTACCCAAACTCGGGTATTATGGTTGTACGGTAAAATTGGAATGGTATCGCAGTCGAACCCAACCATTAGTTCTTATCAGTGTCAGGGCATATCCTTCATTCAATATCATCTTTAGCTCATTGTGTCCATAACTGATGGCTCAGTTGATGTGGAGCCTTTTGGGAACCCCAAGAGTAAGGTGTGAAGCAAAACAACAACAAGTCTTCCCTCAGTAAGAAACCGAGGTTATCGAACCAGTAGTGTAACATCCCAATTTCAGCGACCCTGATTTAATGTCCAAAAGGAAAAAATCATGGGGAACAAAAAAAAATTCTTGCATTATGTGCTTACTTGTTTGCTTGCACTCAAGTAACTGTTTGTGTACTCCTCATCTCAACACTAGTTTACAAAAAACTATTTTACAAAAGAGATGTCTTGTTTTCAAGACAGAACCTTCAACTACCCTTATCTCTAAGTCTTCCAAAAACCTTTACTCAAAACCTTTTCATCTCAATCTTGGTAGAGATACCAAGATGGTACTCCCTCCTTCACGGTTTGTAGGGCGTTCTACAAAAATCTCACGGACCTAGGAGTGCACATATTGGCTGAAAATTAGCCTATTAGTGAGCGGTTAAGGCGCATGCATTGGTGGAAGACTGTTGCATGCATAGGAAGTTGGGAGGAAAGGTGCCACATTAATCAACCATTAATTCTTATGCGCCTAGGAACGTTGCAGTTTTGGAAAAACCCAAATTTGATTAGGCGCCCTGCAAACCGTGAAGGAGGTAGTACTTATCTTACTTCAAAGAAAAACCCCTTTCAACATACCCATCCTTACCTCAAGCTAGGCTTGATGGTAACCCTAGTAGTAGTTAGATAAGTGTTAGGATGAATTGCCTTGATCTGCTGGTTGATGAATTGCCTTGATCTACTGATTGCCTTGTTTGCTTAGGAATTAGAGTGAGCTAATCTAGTAGCTCATCCCTTAGAACCAAATTCTTTCTTGGGATCATCAAGCCCTACCAAGCATCTAAGTCTAGATCTGTCCTAAGCCACTAGAGTGACTATCTCCTCTCCTGCTCAGATCAATCCAAGGATAATCCCTCTGGATGGTTTCCAACCCAGTGGAGACCCAATCTAAGAATGAAACCTATCCACTTAGTTAGTACCTCAGCATAGTCTCCTTGATCATGAGTTTGGAACCTAGCATCCTCTCAAAGGCTTCTACACTTACACTCTAGTCTAAAACCCTAAATCTGCCAAAATGGATAAGTCTGGATTTCTTATCTAGATTCAATCTTTGGAGCCCTACCTCTTCCAACCTACGTGCATTATTGAGAATGTACTTGAACCATATTTTAGTACATCATTAGTACTACCAAGGCCCACTCTTCCCCTTGGCTAAGACAATTTAATTCCCACTCATCCATGATGGTTATGTAGTCAAGATAATAATCTTTTCTGCAAATCTTATCATCTTGCCTACTTTGGCAGAAAGTCTCATATAAATGCTACCTCCCCTTGGCTAAATCCTTGCTTGGTTATGATCTAATAATAATGGAATATCAACTCCCACTTCACTTGTTTCCAATGGAACCTGGTTTTTCTTAAACCCACATGGTTTAGGAGGCTACCTGATGCATATGCTATGGCAGCCTTATTTTCAAAAAAGTTTGCCATCTCTTCCAGACCACCCAAAATGCAACCAAGAACAACTCTTGCTTCCATGATCATCTATATGACTAGGTATATTCATCCATATACCCCTTATACCAAGGTGAGCTCTGAGCTCCCTAATCCAACCCTGTTTAGGTGGCATCAAATTAACCAAACCCTAGATCCTCCCAAATCTAGTTTCAACCTTTTTCACCACTTTTATTCAAAACCAAGGTTGAACTTGATGCCTACATCAAGTTTATATAATCTACCTTGGATATAAGATTCCCCAAATAATTCTCCCAATTATTTGGATTATTAAACTATTTTATTTCCTTTACTTACCAATTTCTCAACAACCTTGTCTTTCGAGGAAAGTTTGTTTCTCTTCAAATAACCTTGCCAAATCAAGGTACATTTGATGCCTATACATCATAACCCATCTTTCAAACTAAAAAATAAATATTTTTGAGATTCTTTATTATTTTGTTTTGCCCTTTTTCTTAAATGGCAAAAACAAGAAATAATTCCCCCAAAATACTTTTCCACCTCAATAAATCCCAATAAAATTCTCCAATGTGTGTTATGGTATTTAGGACCATATAACATAAAAAACCAACCTTTTCCAATGTAAAAATACCATCTTAGCTTCCATAATCTATTTCTGCACTTTTTGAAGAAGTGCATTTAAACGGGATTATAATCGTCAGAAATTCCCATTTAAATCATGAAGTGATTATTTGACCTACTCCACCTACCAGTACATTTCCTCCCTTTGTACAATCCAACTTTATCAAACTCCTTCACAAGCCTTCTTTTGATCAAATTTGCAAAATCAACCAAACTTGATTCAAACCAACTCCAAACACCACCAAACCTGGTCAAGTACTACACCACAACACCCACTACACTCTCTAGTCGTGTGCCATAGTACCACCTACTGTAGCTTCCCTCCTCTTTGTCCCCTAGTGCTTTTAGGAGGAAGGGAGAGACAATATCTTGTCATATCTTGTGTATTGAAAGCTTGGCAGCAACCACCACCCCTCCTATCACCTCTGGTCATCTACAGTACCCCCACACACCACTCCTTGAGCCAATGGTTGCACCCTAGCCTCCCTAGCCCTCCCCTCTCCTCCATTTATTATTCCCTTGACCAAACAAATAGAGAGGGACAAACCTTGCAGCAGACGACTCCCTAGCCCTTCTCTGCCCATCTGTGACCCCTCCACACCTCTCCACGTCCCACTCGACCACTCCCTGGCTGCCTCCCTATCCCCATCCTCCCCATGGTCGAGGTTCACCATGAACCAACCCCTCTCGGTTTGCAATACCCCAGGGCCACCCAGCACCCTCCCCTTCAGCTCATTCGCTCCCCTTCCTCCCCACTCACGTCCCAAAGCACCCCTTCCCTCTCCCCTACTCTACCTTGCTCGGGAGAAAAGAAGTTGAGAGCTTCGGCCTCCTCCCAAAAGTCGATCACACCACCTCCCCCTTGCACTCTCCCTCACTGCATGTCACTGTGTACAGCTCCCCTGCTCTCGTTTATGCTAATGGTGCTCTTCTTGCTGACATGCAGGGACCCCCGAAGCATCTTCGGCGAGCTTCCGAGAGCACTCCCTCGGTCGTTTTTGGGCGAGCAAGGTCCCTGCGTCAACCCTGCCTCGCCTCCCCTCTCTAGACTCACTGCAGCCTTCCGCCTCGCCTTGGACCTTCCCCGCCTCTCCTCCGCGCCCCTGGTGAGCATCCTTCGCCTCCCAAGCCCTTGATTGGGTTTCCACCTCCCATCTCGCGTCAGAGGAAGGAGAAGAAGCCTTGCCGTCGGATCCTTTTTGGCCGGACGGCCAGGATCCCCTGATACCCCTTCACTCCCCCTTCTTCCGTAGGCGGGCCGACCGAGCTAGGCTGGCAGCTACTCCTCCTCGCGTGTGGACGCAGCCCCGGGTGGGCCGGGAACCCTCTGTGGCCCATTCCCCGTTTGGATCTGGATCGAGATCTCCCTCCCCCTTTTTTACTTATTTTTGCCAGATATAAAAATTACCAACTCAGTTTAAAATCCAAATAGACTTGTAAAACACCATCTCTTGGACAGATCTAAATTTTCACACATGCATGCACCTTTTCTCTAACATGCAGACCCAGATCTGGACCAAAATATTCTCTAAATTAATTTTGATAGATCCCTTACTATGATCTGTCTAGAACACTAATAAATTTCTCCAGTAAGTTTGATGTATCCAAATGACATAAATCCAACTTGTTATGAAAGATAATAACCATACCTTTCTTATCCCACTGGCCCCACACCCATTTGCTTCCTAGATTGCTGTTAGCAAAATATTAAAAACAGGTCCTTTCTGACTTTAGGAATTTCCCTAGGTCAAACCAAGTGAGGTTTGGACCTAATTCCAACACATCTTGGACAAACATACCCATATCCTCCTTAATCTAGAAGCTCATATTTTTATGAGTCTCTGTTGAATTTTAGTGAAATAAACTCTTCTGTGCACAGTTATTTCACTAACAAAATCATTACAATAGCTTTGTAACTCCAAAAATGTTGATTCCAATTTCTACAAAAAGGTATTCTCAGTACCTAACATGTGTCTTTGGAATCAACTAAAATGCTTCTGAAAATAAATCTGAGGAAAAAGACAAACCCAATCCAGTAGTGTCTTTGGGAATTTCCCAAGGGTATTATGGTAATTGTTTCGAGGTGAATCCAACTCCTCTTGATTCAGTACACCAAATACTACCTAATAACCCAAGTAAATAATTTTAGGAACTCCAGAGAAGTTCTGGTAAATTATTTCCTAAAACTAGAGTTTTATCCTCTATAAAATCCATATTAAATCAAAGGAAATTGATAAAATAGTGAAACCACTTTTGTTGGCTTCATTTTATCAATACCTATCTGATGGTATCATTTTTATACAATGGTATCATACAGATCCATCCCTTGGTCAAAAAGCCCTCTCTTAGGTAGTTTCTAAAGTATCAATAAAAAGGGATCCATCACCTAATGCCTCTAAAGCTTTTTCCAATCCAATCAAATCAAACCTCCAACATCCTATTGATGCTTATCATATCATTAACCCTTTTTCTTGCTGTATGGTTTGATGCTTGTATGCTCTGTTTTGATTGGTGTATTGTTTGCTTGCATGTATGCTCGATAATGGCGATAATTGCGATTGTGTGACGCCAAGAAGAAGGAAGCATCCGGGGTTATCTTTATTATCATTATTGGTTATCTGGTTATCCAATGCCGCCAAGGGACTTCTCGCTGGTCACAGGCAAGCCACCATTCCTGAACTCCTATATTAACCTACTCCTGTTTATCACTTGTTTTATATCTCGTTTATCAACTCCACAATTAAATTGCATGGTTTGTTTCAAATAAAAGTGCGTGAGTAACTTGGATCCTCCAAGTTATGGAGGAGTATCCATCAGGACACCTACACTATTGACACCTACTTTTACCCCTTTAGATTGGGGCCAAGATGATTAGCATCTTCCCTCTTGGAACCCTCAGATTTCAATGATAAAACTATTTTGGGTTTTTACCCTACTACACATTTTTTTTAAATAAAACCCTTGGAAATAGGCATCATTTCCGAGTGGAAGTTTTACTACAAGAGGATATGAGGTGGATGAAGAGAAAGTCAAGTAAGAGAAAGAGAAGGGATGTTCTAAGCCAATGTCTGGAACGATTTTATACGTGCAACCACATTACCCCGGTCGCTAGGGCTTAGCTCGTAGTTTGTGGTCTTTAGCCGGGGCTGCTCGTACTCGCTAAAGGGGAGAAATCCCGTGAAATCCAGACTGCCATGGGAAAGGTACTGATTCAACAATTGGGTCTCTCGCGGACGGTATGATTTTAGGTAGTACGGATGGAAGATTGTCACTATTGCTATCTGCCAGACTACGGTCTAGAGATAGGGCTCAGTACGGGAGGAAGGACCAGGGTCATCGTACCCCATACTCATACCAGAGAGAACAACCCAAAAAATAAAAGCCGCCATTGCTAGGGATGGACAAATGAAAAGTTTAAGTTTGATTATCTGAGCCCCTATCTACCGTGTGTAGCAGGCCATGGTTTTATCCCAGCAGATGTATCGATTCTTGTGGGTAAAGTGCACCAACTCTACAGAGTCTAATCTATTCGAATAGCCGTGTCCATGGTCAAGGACGGTTGGAATGGCAAGTGCTAGGAGGACCCTTCAGACAAGTTGAGGTGAAATAAAGGATGTGAGTAGGTCACGAGGAAAGATAAGAACAAGTTTGGTTTTGACCCATGATGGTCGAAGATGTTTAAAAAAGGGTTTTACAACAAAACTATTTTAAATCTTTTTAACAAGGATGTGGAGATGTCCAGATTTTCTAAAAGGAGGCATATCTTTCCAAAAACTCTTTTTCAACAAAGATCTAGAGATGCCAATGTTAGGTCTTTCGAAAACAACTTAGTGTAGAGCTATCTCACCACAGCCAAATATGCATTTCCTTATTACCTTGTCTCGGTGGTTTGCGAGTACATTCAAAGTACTCACCGGCGTTGTCCCTGACTATTTACTTGGCTAGATTGCAGATGTTAAGAGGAATGAAGGTGTTGACGTCTATGCGAGCTAGGCCGTCTTCCCAGTCAGTTGCCTGCAGGTTAAGGCACGGGCTCTGCGCTGAATACTTCTGCTATTTATGTTGTATTCGCCATAATGGCCACTCTGTAAGTTTTTACTCGTTAATATATGGATGTTGTAATGATACTAGTAGGTTATGCTCACGGCTCACTGATCATGGGAACGTGAATTGTATGTATAACGGGTATTCTCGGACCATAAATCTAGGGTGCCACAGACATGGTATCAGAGCCATCCTGACTATAGGAGACCTTAGTTAGCATGGAAGTTAGACTGGACAACCCCTATTTATGAAAACACCAGTTTCCGCAAACTATTTTCTCAAAAGCTTTTCGAAAGAATTCTTATCTCTTCTTCTCTGACTTAAAGACTTTGAAAATTGATTACCCCATATCTCGTCTACTTCAAATGTTCCATTTTCACAAACAAGGTCCGACTCAGAGACTATGAAGATGGAGATCCCGAAACGAAGAGACCCCAAGACAATAACAACAAAGGAGCTACCAACGACGACGGACACTACAAGATCGCCCTACCAACAGAGTCCTTCAGCGCCCCCAAATCAATCAAGTACGGAACCAACGGCAACCAAAGACAAGACAAATGTCAAGATGACCTCGACAAGACCCATCGTCAAAACATCCTCATGCGTATGGATCTCACCATACTCCGTGCCCGGGAGAAGAGTCTTCAAGCCGACAACGCTCGTCTAGAAAGGAGAGTGGCCGCCCTAACCTCCTCAACTTCTGAAGCTATTAACTCCGCGACGGAGAATGAGGAGCTGTCCTTCTATGAGTATAAACCTACCTTCCAGTTAACCCAAGAAGAAGACCCACCTGCAGAAACAACTCCGGAGGCAGATACGACCCTCACCCTCACTACCGAAGAGTTGAATATTCCTCACACCCGGAGGAACTACAGTAGCCGAAGTCAATGCAACAACTCAAGAAGGAACAACTAGGGTCAAGCGATACCCATGGAGTAGTCTTCGTCTCTCGACTCACCCCTTGTGGCATAGTGTAGTACCTAGGTATCGCCCTAGAACCTATTTGTAAAACTCTAAGTGCCTTGTCGCCGTGCGACACAGACCTATTTTGTAACCCCTTAAGTACCTCCTCCACCGACCAGTTCGAACCAGCTAAATGTATGGATGTTATGCAAGTGTGAGATCCTTCTTTGCATGTTTTACGCACGACGTTGCATTAGACTAAACCCGGAATAACCCCCTTTCCAAAGAACATCGTTTCTGAGACCGCCAAAACTACAATGGCATCCTCCAACCCGTCGGACCCATACCCCTCTCGGAACTAACTTCCTGGAAGCTGGTAGACGCCCCTTTCTGATAGACCTTCCATCTCATGAAGCAGTTTCGACGACGTCGACATAAGATAACTACCCTGAAGGAAAGATGTAGCTCCCTTCACCAACATCAGCATACAACTCCACCCAAGAAAGTCGGCGACTCCACCAGGAACCCCTAGTTTCGCTCTAAGGGGTAAAGACTGCGTCTTTCCCACCCCAAAACAAGATAGACCACTAGAGTTGACCCCTAGTTAGCGTTAAGCAATGACCACCTCTCCAAGCCCAAATCTTTGACCCTGCAAGAAGAGCAACGTTTGGCACTTCTCTATAATCTGAAGGTACTCCACTCCAAGGTCTACCACCTAGTCAACACCCTGATGTATGAAGACCTTGAAGAGAGAAAAGTCGACCGTGAGACGAGGGAATGAAGAAGATTCAACTCGCCATGTCGCCTCTTGTCGTGGTGGTGGCACGTCAGATGCCATGGGTAGGCTTAAGTTGGGGGCCAAATGGGTGCTTGTGGTCACCGGGGAGGGAGTGCACGGTCGAGCCATGCACGAAGAACAAGAATAACTCTCCAGACTTAGCAATTCGATTGATACTTCAAAGATTACAAGTGCTCCTTGAGCTGTATAAGCTAGAGTCCTCAGCACTAGTTCACTACTTGGTCCAACCTCCTTCTAATACTGCTATGCCCTCCCTTATATAGGCAGTGCTAGCTAGCTAATACCCCTTTGGGTTCTAGGGTTTACTGTTTGGATCTTGGTCCCTACAATGTGGGCCGGGTCATGGGCTTGCCCTAAGCCCAAAGGCCCGATCCATAAAGCTTGACAGCTAACGGTCTTCTGGTACGCTGCTTCTTGTTCCTTTTGGCGTCATGTTGTTACTTTGTACGTCAGCGTACGCTTTGGGCGTCACCCGGCTCCTTTTGTGTCAACCGGCGTCGCCCTTCTCTTTTGACCACGCTTTACCATGGTCCCTTCCGAACCTTACTCGGAAAGGTGCCACGCATCCTTCTTGACTCGGCTATTCCTCGGTCAACTCGGCTCGTCGGTTCCTGCAAGGGTTACAACTTTGTCCTATGCGGGCCGACATAGTTTGTATGTCGGCCTTCATGCTTATCTTACGCGGCCATTCTTACCCGGCCTGGTTCTTTCTTTACGCGGAGCCAACCGAGCTGCGCTATGTTTCCCCTATTGTGAACCTACCGGGGGTTATCCCCCCGACATTAGTCCCCGAAGCTGGTGAGGTCTATCACTTCAAGATGTTAGGCGTCTCCAGGTTCCTTTTGTGTGAGGGGAACTTAGATTTTGTCTTTAACTGTCGCAATTTCACACCTTGCCGGGTCAGTCTGACAATTTCCGGGTCGACTCTTTGACTTCTTGGCTCATTATTGCCTCGAGCCGAGTTATTTTGGCCAATTCCGAGTCATCTTCGACGCGCTTCTGTCACTGACAGCTGGTAATCATGATTACTGGCCTCCATTTTTGTTCCAAGCTCTGGCGGCACAGTGACGGCTGCGCAGTTATTTCCTGTCACTGTGGCAGTCCCATCGACCTGCGCCTCTTGTCCTTCTAGCCATGACGTGGCACCGGATTTTTCGTGTATCCTTGGCTACGTGGCGCTTGCTGACTGGCTTCCCTGGCCTGATACACGGCCACACGTTGGCCGCACGACACAGATAGATCCCACGACCGGGGTTTTTTACTGTCCTTAAGTAGGGGTTGGGGGTTTCCACTTCCCCCACGCCCGTTCAGTTTTCCCTGGCCCTTTCTTCTTCCTTGTTCCCCCAAAATCAAACTGCTCCCTCTGCGGTTTCCTCTTCCTCCTATCCTTGTGTTGCAATCGCTCCTTACTTCTTTCCTTTCCACTACGGGTCCACGCTGTTCCAAGACTCTTCCAATCACGGAGGAGACTGACTTTGCTGATCTCATGGATGCTCGTGACGACGCCGATGGTGCTGAGGAGCAGGAGATTCCCGCCGGCGAGCACGGTGGCTGGGAAGGCTCGGAGGTCTCCATCGAAGAAGTGGAGTGGCTCCGCTCCACCAGACGCATCCCACTGCAAGTGGATTGCCGTCTCCCCACCGGTGAGATTTCTCCAAAACCCCAGGCTAACGAGCGGGTGGTTTTCCTTTCTCATTTTGAACGCGGTTTCGCTCTTCCTGTGAGCACCTTCTTCTCCTCGTTCCTTTCCACCTTCCATCTGCAGACTCACCATCTTCCTGCCAATGCGATTGGCTCTCTTTCTTCATCTGCCTTGAGGCTACCTTGGAATTTGGCCCACAGTTCCTTTGTGGGACAAATATTTTGGATTTAAGGTTCAAGTTGTTCCCCAGCCTGGTGATCCTCGATCCGAGAAGAGGCCGACTCGGTGTGGTGCTGCCAGTATCACGCCCAAGAGAGATTCCATCTTTCCTCGGGTTACTGGTATTGACTCCTGCAAGAAATGGCATATGACTTTCTTCTATGTCAAAAACAGTGGGTCTACCGATAAAATCCGGCTTCCCCTTTCTCGGATGAGGTTCCCAACAAGAAGCATTGGCAGCTTGACCTGTGTGACCAAGACGCTACGGTAAACGAGCCTAACACGATCTTGGAAAGGTTGCTTTCGCCGGATGAAAACTTTCATCTTGCTGACTCTGACCTCATGTGCACCTTCGTCTCACGCCTGGTAAGCCCCATCCAAGCGAGGAGCCACAAGATGTGCTTCATGAGTGGCTCTCACGATCCCACTCGGCACTCCACTAAGGAGCTCACCCATGACTCCATCGCCCGCCGAGTAAGCTCAATCTTCAAACTGAACTTGGCGGATGACTGGGCTTGGAGTTGCCCACCAGCCGGGTCATGCCTGTCCCCTGGGTAAATTTTCTAAATCACTTTCTCGCCGAGTAGGCTTTAGCTCTTTTGCCTCTCTTAGTTTATTTTTTAGTTTCTCATTCTATTTGTCCTCCGCAGAATCTCCTTCACCAGGTTGATGACAATACTGTCCCTCCTGCTGGTTATAACGGGGATCGCTCTGACTCGGATGAGGTCGAGTATAACCTGGAGTTCTTCATTACTATCCCGCATCTTGCCTTGGCTTCACGGGTAAGAGTCAATCTCGCAATCCCTTACAAGATTGGTCTGACGATGATGAGGATGATGATTGTACGCTTTTGGAGGTATAAGCCTTGTGACCTTAATCTCCCAGCTTGTCCGAGTAAGCCCATTATTTTCATATGCAGCTGGCCAGGTACTCCTCTCACCATGGGTGGAGTCGGCAATATCCCCATCGTCAAGCCGAAGCGACGCGGAGCTTCCTCCAGCACCCAGCCGGCCAAGAAGAGCAAGCTCACTCCGGCAGCTCCTGCTGCCTCTGCTGCTGCTAGCCTGGCTGAGACTCGTCAAGCTGTCGGGCGCCGAGTCTCATGCCGATTCGTCCGTGACCCGGTCTTCACCGGGATAGTTCTTGTACTCTGCCCCTTCTATTCTTTTCTCTTTCGTCATTGACGTTTTCTTATATATGTCTCGTTGTTTTCAGTGCCGCACCTTTGTCGGCAAACTAGGCTGCTTCTAGCATTGCCTCGCCGCTAAGGCCTGCGCCTCCTCCAGCTGACTCGGCGGTGTCGAGTCCTGTC
The DNA here is from genome assembly GCA_030063025.1 of Avena longiglumis. Taxonomy (NCBI): domain Eukaryota; kingdom Viridiplantae; phylum Streptophyta; class Magnoliopsida; order Poales; family Poaceae; genus Avena; species Avena longiglumis. The sequence goes on from CP125978.1 coordinate 269,294,488, forward strand.
CGGGTAGAAGCTCCCACTGTTGAGGCTCATGCCTCTCAGTGTCGATCGGTTTCAGTGGGTCATCTGGTGGCGCCCTGGCGGCCAGGAGAAACTTCCCGATCTTGGTGCCCGTGACTCTGGCGCCGGGATACCTTCCGTCACCAGTTCCTCTGGCATCGGCCTTTAGGCTGGTGTGAATGAACAACTTCCTGATCTTGGAGCCAGCAAAACCGCTGAGCCCAGTCAGCCGTCTCCACGATCTTCTCCAAATCCTCTTGCTCGCTCTCCAGTTCTGTCAAAGGGCTAGACCTAGCCCAAGGCTTCTAGCTCTGCTTGCCCTACATCCGGAAAGTCCACCTCCTCTAAGCAGACAACGCTGGTCTACGCTCCGGGTTCTGCTCCCCAGATCCGGTCTCCGACGTTGGCGACCATGATCGCTTCAACGGGTAAGGGGGGCGAATCCGCGGCTGCCGGGTCAGGTGATGGCTCTAAGGTTGTTACCCTCCATGCTAGTGCCGCAGTACCTCATGCGAATGTTGGAACCTCCCTGAAAACGGGTCGGGTTCTCACTCGGACGCTCAGTGGCAAGAGCCTAGGTTCGGCTGAGCCTTACGCCGTGGCATGGAATGCAGCTGGTGAGCAGGAGGTCAGCACCCGTGCCAGCATGAAACTGAAGTTGGGCCCCAAGGCCGTCTCTGACATGACCCAGCATGCCATTACTTTGATGGCCCATGCCGACGAAGTGAACAAGGTAAAATAACTTCTTCTCTTTTGTACTGTTGAGTATTTCCTTTATGCATATCACCTAGTCCACGAGGTTACGATTAAGTAAGGCACTTACTCGGTCGTAAGCTCTCACTAATCACTTTAATCTTTGAATCCCAAGCTTGCATGTTAGAGATTCGATCCCTAGCCCTCGAGGTTACTGTCGAGTAAGGGACTTACTCAGCTGTAAGCTCTTAAGCTCTTTTAATTTCTTTATGCCAAACTCATGTTAGAGCTTCAACCCCTAGCCCACGAGTTTACTATTGAGTAAGGAAATTACTCGGCTGTAAACTCTTAAGCTCTTTTATTCAGCCGGCTGCATGACTTGACCTTTCTGTATTGTACATACTCTTTGTTCAGCTCACGCATAACAAGCGCACCAAGGTGCACCAAGCTCTCGTCCTGGCGCATCGCAAGCTCGAACTTGCGTATGAGAAGCTGCAGACTGACACCCACGGCCAAGGTAATATCCTTACCCGTCCTTTTCTTTTTGGTGTTCTTTTCTTTGGTTCATTATCTCAATCCTTTCTTGTTCTTTTTTCGCAGCCTTCGCTCAGTCCACAATAAATGCTCTTCACTCGCAGACCAGCGAGGCCAAGAGTAAGTTTCTCGCTTCATTGATGTGATAGCTGAAATTTTCTGCTGGTGCTGACAAGCAATCTTTTCGAATAAGCAGAGAAGCACCAATCCGAGCTCCAGAAGGAGTGAGACGAGGTGACTCGGCTGAAGAAGCTTATTGCCGAGTCGGAGCAGAAGCACTTGGCCGAGATGAAAGGGTTGAGAGAGGAACTTGCTGAGAAGAATGAGCAGCAGGCCGCCAGCGCCGAGAAGACCAAGAGGCTGCTCGACAAGGCCGAATCATCGGTCGAGTCGGCAAATCTAAACTTTTACGCCCTTCAAGCCAAGGCCAAGACTTGGCATAGCAAACTCGCCGCCATCAACTCCTTTCTCGGTAGTGAGTTCTTACTCTTTGCGCATTGTATGAGTCCTTCTGGACTTCTTCCATCTGTCATTGTTATTTGCTACCTTTCTCTTTTGCTTGCAGAGAATTTTCCTGAGGCTGACATGTTTGCCATCCGAGCCATGAAGAAAGTGAGAGTCGAAGCTGGTGCTCCTGCTGACGGCGAGGTGTCTATGGAGGAACTCCTCGAAGCAGTGTCCGAACGATTCAGGACCCTCAGGTCTTGCTGTGTGGATCTTCTCAAGTCGGCTATTCATGCATTTCGCATGCTCTGTCCGGATGAGGATCCACCTACACTCGTCGATCCACTTGCTGAGAGACTTCTCCTTACTGAAGACCAGCTGGATCAATGGCTGGCGTCTGCCGGCCGAGCTGCAGCGGACAAGGCTCTCTCCTTCATGCTTTCATGGTACGAGGACATCAACCTTGATGTTCTCGCTCGCATAAGGGGGATGGCAAATGGCTGAATGACCTGGAGCTGATCAAGAAGCGCCAGGAGCGAGCTTATGCCATGATCGAGTGTACCATGGTGCACGCTTAGTGCGACGGCCCCAGCTTCCTTGACCTTGGTGACCCGCTTGTTGAAGTTGCTGATGAGGAGGGTGGCAACAGTGAAGCAACCGAGTCAGATGATCCGGATGACCCAGCCACAGATGCCCCTCACTCGGCCGATGCTCCAAGCAATGTTCCTGGCTCCGAGGGTGCTCCTCCGAGTTCCTCTGCTTCTTAAGCTAACAAATACACAAACTTTGATTAGATCCCCGGTATGCTGGGTACATATGTAACGTACATTGCAATTTTAAGTTTGATTATGCGCATTTTAATAGGCTTTATATATTTGCGTTATGCTCTAAGTGCGAATCATTCAAGGGCAAGTCCCTGAGTTTCATTTTACCGTGTCACCTTTCCTTGACTTTGGCCCCTGTCTACCTTTTTCGGTATTCGACATTAGAGTCTCAAAGTACGAAGGATATAGTTAGCGGGTATGAAACTTGGATCACTTGGCCGAGATTACTCGACACGTAGTATAACATGACCTGCAAAGAGTTAGGCAAAAACTAAAGCCGACTCGCGCTTGTCCTTTGTACTTATCCGGCGTTCGTGTTTACCCATCTTACATCTTTTTCTCTTGCTTGCCATGAAGTCGTGTTTTCGGACAATAGCATAGTCGATGAGTTGATTTCTTCCGAGATAAGTTTCAGGTATCACGCCAGCCGACGTAAAATAATTGAGATGGAAAATTTAAGGGGTAGTCCCCGAGTTAGTTTTTCGAACCATACCATTTTATTATCAGCATATATCCGGTACACACGTCCGGCATATGATAGTTCGAGTGATACATGCATTGCTTCTCTTAAGTATAGAAGGTATGAAGTAGCGCCACATTCCATGGCCTTCTGGTCTCATCTCCTGACCTGTCCGCCTTGTTCTTTTGCGCTTCACGAGCGTCTATGAGATAATAAGAATCATTGTGCAATGCTTTCCTTACAATGAACGGACCTTCCCATGGGGGTGATAACTTATGCATTCTTCCTGTGCGCTGCACCAGCCTTAGCACCAAATCCCCTTCTCGAAAAACATGAGGTTGCACTTTCCGGCTATGGTAGCGTCGGAGTTTTTGTTGATATATAGGAGATCTGGATAATGCGATCTCTCTTGCTTCTTCGAGTAAGTCAACTCCATCTTCTCGAGCCTCTTTTACCTCGGCTTCCGAGTATTGCCTTATCCTTGGGGAGTCATATTCTATGTCGGCAGGCAAAACTTCTTTAGCCCCACATACGAGGAAAAATGGCGTATAGCCATTTGACCGATTCGGAGTTGTTCTTAGGCTCCACAGTACTGAGGGTAGTTCCTCTATCCAACAACCAGGTGATCTCTAGAGTAGTTCCATTAAGCGGGGTTTTATCGCTGATAGAACTAAGCCATTAGCCCGTTCAACTTGTCCATTTGATTCTGGATGAGTGACTGATGCTACATCAAGTCTTATTCGGTGTTTCCCACAGAAGCGAGCAAAATCTCCTTCGGCAAAGTTTGTGCCATTGTCAGTGATCACACTGTGTGGGTAACCGTATCTGAGGATTATATCCCTTAAGAATGTGACAGCTGTTTTACCATCCAATTTCTTGATTGGTTTCACTTCTGTCCACTTGGTGAACTTATCAATCATGACCAAGATATGAGTCATGCCTCCTCTTGCTGGTTTGAATGGTCCTACCATATCTAGGCACCATACTGCAAAAGGCCAAGTGATTGGTATAGTCTTCAATTCAGACGCTGGTAAATGCGACTTGGATGCATAGTGTTGACAACCACTGCATCTTTCGACTAACTCTTGCGCTTGTGCCAATGCGCTTGGCCAGTAGAATCCATGTTAGAATGCCTTGGCCACCAATGCTCTTGATGACGCATGGTGCCCGCACTCTCCTTGATGGATATCCAATAAGATCTCCTGTCCTTTCTCTGGGCTGATACAACGCTGCAGTACACTTGTCACACTCTTCTTGTATAGTTCCTTGTTGATTATGGTGTACGCTTTTGCTCTTCATGCTGTTTGTCTTGCCAATGTTTCATCACTCGGCAGGGTCCCATCTTTCAACTAGCTGAATATTGGCTATGCCCACGTTGGTATTAGTGGTTTCGGGTCTGCTTCAACATCAATATCCATTGGTTCCGCCGACATATGCTCTGCCGACATGACCTGATCAGTCCCCGAGTAACTCAAACCTACCCCTGAGTCGACATCCATTGGCACTACGTCTGATTCCTGATTCGCCGGGATGACCCTGATTGATTCGCACTCTGGTGACGGCTTGATTTATGGCTTCCTGAGATGCTCCAGTGCTACCCCTGGTGGTACTGCTTGCCTAGATGATCCTAGTTTGGATAGTACATCTGCTGCCTCATTTTCTGCTCTAGGAATGTGATCAAATTCACAACCGTCAATATATCCCGGAATTTGTTGCACGTGGAAACGATATAATGCCATGTTTGCGTCCAGCGCATCCCAATGTCCAAACACTTGCTGAATCACCAAATCCGAATCGCCAAAACACATGATCCTTTTGATACCAATTTCCTTGGATACTTTAATGCCATGGACAAGTGCTTCATTCTCGGCAACGTTGTTAGAAGCAGCAAAATGAATCTGCAACACGTACCTCAGTTGATCCCTCTTTGGAGATGTGAGCACTATCCTGGCGCCCAGACCCATTTTCATCTTGGATCCGTCAAAATGCATTTTCCAGTAATTTGGATTTGGCAGTGGTGGTTCGTACTGCATTTCCATCCATTCTACAAACAAATCTGTAACAGCTTGAGATTTTATTGCATCTCGCCTATCATATTGTAGAGTGTATGGTGCCAGTTCAATGGCCCATTTGGCGACTCGGCCGCTGGCATCTTTGCTGCCCAATATATCCGAGATAGGTGCCTCGCATATTACCCGGATTGGGTGTTCTTGAAAATAATGTTTCAGCCTCTTTGCTGCCATATATACCCCATATGTCATCTTCTGATAATGCGGGTAATTCTGTTTCGAGATAGAGAGCACTTCGCTCAAGTAATACACTAGTCTTTGGACTGATTTTCCCCCTTCTTCATGTTCAACCACTATTACTGCACTTACAACTCTATTGGTTGCAGCGACATAGAGCAACATTGGCTCCTTGGATAATGGTGATGCTAATATTGGTGCTGTTGCCAACATTTTCTTTAATTCATGGAAAGCGCTATCAGCTTGCTGTGTCCATGTGAATTTTTCTGATTTCTTCACCAGCTGATATAGTGGTAGGTCTTTTTCACCTAGACGACTAACAAACCTGCTCAACGAAGCTTGGCATCCAGTAAACTTCTGGACATCATTGAGGGTTTTTGGCAATTCCATTCTTTCGATGGCCCTGATCTTTGTCGGGTTGGCTTCGATTCCTCGGCTGGATACAAGGAATCCGAGTAACTGTCCAGCCGGGACACCAAATGTACATTTTTACGGGTTAAGCTTCATCCGGAATCTTCTCAAATTTGCGAATGTTTGACGCAAGTCCTCAACTAGAGTATGAATTTGTTTGGTTTTTATTACCATGTCATCGACGTATACTTGAACATGTTTGTCCAATTGGTCTCGCAAGCATTTTTGCATGCATCTTTGATATGTTGCGCCTGCATTTCTCAATCCGAATGGCATGGTGCGATAGCAATAAGCCCCGTACGGGGTGATAAAAGCTGTCTTTATTTGATCATTCGGATTCAGTGGTATCTGATGGAATCCTGAATACGCATCCACAAATGAAAACAACTCACAACCAGCGGTAGAATCTATGACCTGATCGATCAGTGGAAGGGGAAATGCATCTTTTGGACACGCCTTATTGAGGTTCGTGTAATCAATGCACATGCGCCATACCACTACCACGTTCGGGTCATCTTTTTTCTTCTCGACCAAGACTGGATTTGACAACCAGTCCAGGTGCAATACTTCCATGATGAATCCAGCAGCTAAAAGTCTTGCAATCTCGGCAGCTATTACTTTCCTCCTATCTTCGGCGAAGCGGCGGAGGGGTTGCTTCACCGGCTTGGCATCTGGTCTGACATGAAGAGAGTGCTCAGCCAGCTCCCTCGGAACTCCTTGCAGATCTTGAGTGGACCATGCAAAGATATCCCGATTCTCACAGAGGAAGCTGGTGATCTCGCTTTCCTATTTGTCTGTAAGGCCAGCCCCAATGGTAACTGTGCGCTCTGGGAAAGTTTCATCCACCTGCACCTTCTTGGTTTCCTTGGTACCTTGAAATGACACACTTCAATGCGGGTTGGTGAGTGCTGGCATGGACATTTGTGCTGCTTTGGCCAATGCTGCCACTTCCAACATCTGACTTTTCTCTTGTGCTATGACGAGTAACTCAGCTAGTGAAGATCTGGCTGAGGCACAAGCAATAGATCTTTTATAGTCCCCTTCAACTGTGATCACCCCACATGTGCCTGGCAGCTTCATCTTTAAGTAAGCCATATGGGTAGTAGCCATGAATCTTGCCATAGCCGGCCTGCCGAGTAAGGCGTGATATGAGCTGACCAAATCCACTACCTCAAACTCTATGGCCTCAGTGCGGCAGTTCTCTTTGTTTCCGAATAAGACGTCGACCCAGATCTTGCCAATTGGCTCACAAGACAATCCTGACACGATACCATGGAAAGTCATCTTAGTCGGCTCTAGCATGTTCACGGTAATGCCTAACTTTAGCATTGTATCCTTATACATGATGTTGATGCTACTGCCACCGTCAATCAACACTTTTGAAAACTTGACATTGATATCTAGGCCCATGAATGTTGGATCCAAAACCAGAGCATATCCTGCTGGGGTTGGCATGATCTTTTATACTCCAAGTTATTTCTTGCTCAGACCAATGCATGTACTTGGGGATTGCAGGCATCATTGCATTCACCTCCATCATCCGTCGCTGCTGGCTCTTTTTGTCATTTGGCTCTATGACAAAGACAACATAACTCTGGTGATGTTCTCTGTACTCATTTATAGTTCCATGACCGACATGAGCGTCGTCACCTCTTGGATTGTGCACCTGGTGCACAACTACTCTTGTTTCTTGATTCTGATACCTCGGCTGCCAGTTTTCATACTTGTTGTCTGCTCCTATTATCTGAGCATTTCCTCCTGTAAGTGGTGGAGGGGGAGGTGGTGGAAGCTGCTTATTCGGCGAGTCCACTCTATCTCCTTTCTGAAACCAAGTGCATGGCCTCGTCGTGTGATTGGCTAGTTTACTCGGACTAGGCCTGTGAAACTTACATGGATGATCCAGCATCATCTCATTGGTGTATTTTTGTCGGTCATGATACTGCTTCCTCTGATCGTATGGCCTTTTGCCGCCATTCTTTGGCACCCATTATTGTTGTCCATTTGTCCTTTGACGCTGAATGCTTCCAGCATCTAGATGATCCTGACTCACATCCGCAACCTGAGTCGAACCATACCTGTAATCTGGTCTTTCGTCTCTTCTCTTGCTTCTGTATTCGGATCTTTCCTGGCGTCTTTGCGACCCAGCAGCGTCATAGATCTGAGTCTCAGTCATCCCGTCTGCCGACATGAGCAGCGGCTGAGTTAGATCTCCTAACGCATACGAGTCAGCAATTCATATCGTCTCCGCCAGGCTTGCCGGCATATATATTTTTAACCTTTTCCACAGCACACTTCCATGTCTACATCCTTGTGCAAACCATGCGATTGCTTGTGACTCGATTACCCCTTCACAAGAGATACGCATCGTACACCACCTTGTGAGGAAGGAATTCCCTGTCTGTTTCATTCGGTCTTTGCTTGCACATTGCTAGTTGTTGTGGGCGATTTGGCCTCTTATAAGTGCTCGTGAAATTGCTCACGAAAGCGTCGTGAAAATCGATCCAACTGTTGATGCTTTCGGGTGGAAAATTGTTCAACCATACCCGAGCTGGTCCTTCCAGCATCTGCAACACATAACGTACTGCCCATCTCAAGTTTCCCTGTGCGATCTTCATAGCGGTTCCATAATCTATGAGCCAGTCCTCTGGCTTTGTGCTTCCATCATATGTTTTTGTCCCTCTGGCCAGCTAGAAATTTGGCACCGGTGGCTCCTTCATGATCCTTGGGCCAAAGCACAGTGGACCCTACGGACCTTGCGATTCAATTATCTCTGCCATTTTTATTCGGTCATGCTTCAGCCTTGCATCATCCTTGAAGGTTCACCTCGAATCTTGCTCCCATTGCTTGATATGCTTGATCTGGCAGTTCATACCCGTCATTTACCATAGCCGAGTAACCATCATTATACTTATTCGCGTTCGGGTCAGTAGGCTGTTGAACTGATTTTCCCGCGCTTTGTTGTCTTCTTTCTGGCTGAGCTGGTGCCTTATTCGGAGCTGGATTTCCTCCTCCTGCTGAGTGAGTTCCACGCCTAGCATGAGGTGCAAAATTTTGCCCTCCGTTGTCATTTCTTTGCCCTGCTTTTTCCTGGTTTTCATTTCCTTGGGGATTATTTCTTTTTGCCCCTTGCGCATGTTCCAGGTTTCCTTGAACCACTGCCGGATCATATGCGACCATGTGCTTGTTTCTTCCAGAATTCACACTTTTTTTCCTTTCTCGGCCTAGGCGCCGCTCCGGGTGAGGATGATGTGTGCCCCACCGATCTCGCCAGGACAGGAGTCACCGAGTGAACCATCTGTGACCTCCCTACTATACCCGAATTTTCTCTATAATACGCCTCATTCAGCATACTGGCTGCTTTTACTAGTTCATTGACTCGTTCTTGTTGCCTTTTCTTTGCTTCCCCCTCCAAGTGGGGTAATTCTGCCATTGCTGCTTCTGCTGCTTGCAGATTAGCTGCTGTCGTGTTATATGTTGGGCGCATGGCTGTCTCATTGCTGTTCTTCGGTGCTATCTTCGATGTCTCATCTGCCATCTCTTCGTTGAGGTTCCTTCCTATCAATCTCGTTGCATCAAGCCGGGTCTTTGCGCCCTTGACTCGATTTGCCGAGTTAAGCTCTCGGATGGTGATATCCACGTCCTGCTGTAACTGTGCTAACTCCTTGGCCTTCTCCAAGACTTTTATCCTGGATTCCTCCAACTCGGCTTGCACACGTGCCGGGTCAGTTGCATGTGCCACTGGCTCTGCCAACTTGTCTATCGCTTCCTGCAGCTCCTTAGCCCTCTTGCTCCTGGCTATGTTCTCTGGTTTTTCCAGCGGTTCATTTGCTGTTCTCGCAGCCCTCGGCGTTTCCTCATGATTTCCTTCCTCTGCGTTCTCATTCACTACTGGAACTACTGGGGGTGCTGCGGGGTTAGGGGCTGTCATCATTACCTCCATGGAGACGAGTTGGTGTGGTTTCCCAGCGACAGGAGCCGTTGGAGGATCCGACGCCAGGACGACGCGCTAAGGATATGCGTGCTCCACGCGCACCGCGACATAGAACTAGTGCTCGCCGAACTTGATGAAGCGACCACCTCTAGGGAATGGCTTGGTCCCGAAGCATCCCGCGTTGTCGCTGACGAAGTTGAGCGCTCCAAACCTTTGGATGAGGCCGGAGTAGACGCGCTCGCCGGTCTTGGCAATGATGTTGCCTGTCCGGATAAAGACTCTATCAAGCACCTGCTTCTGCCCCACAATGGGCACCAACTGTCGTGGTGGTGGCACGGCATATGCCATGTGTAGGCTTAAGTTGGGGGGCCGAATGGGTGCTTGTGGTCACCGGGGAGGGAGTGCACGGTCGAGCCATGCACGAAGAACAAGAAGAACTCTCTAGACTTAGCAATTATATTGATACCTCAAACATTACAAGTGCTCCTTGAGCTGTATAAGCTAGAGTCCTCAGCACTAGTTCACTACTTGGTCCAACCTCCTTCTACTACTGCTATGCCCTCCCTTATATAAGAAGTGCTATCTAGCTAATGCCCCTTTGGGTTCTAGGGTTTACTGTTTGGATCTTGTTCCCTACAATGTGGGCCGGGTCATGGGCTTGCCCTAATCCCAGAGGCCCGGTCCATAAAGCTTGACAGCTAACGGTCTTCTGGTACGCTGCTTCTTGTTCCTTTTGGTGTGATGTTGTTACTTTGTACGTTAGCATACGCTTTGGGTGTCACCCGTCTTCTTTTGTGTCACCCGGCGTCGCCCTTCTCTTTTGACCACGCTTTACCATGGTCCCTCCTGAACTTTACTCGGAAAGGTGCCACATGTCCTTCTTGACTCGGCTCTTCCTCGGTCGACTCGGCTCGTCGGTTCCTGCAAGGGTTACAACTTTGTCCTATGCGGGCCAACATAGTTTGTATGTCGGCCTTCATGCTTATCTTACCCGGCCGTTCTTACCCGGCCTGGTTCTTTCTTTACTCAGATCCAACCCAGCTGCGCTATGTTTCCCCTCTTGTGACCCTATCGGGGGTTATCCCCGGACACCTCTCAAGAAGAAAGTACCCCGTTGACATTAAACTTACCTAGACTTGTCCTAAGGGGAAAAGACTACATCTTTTCCACTCATTTCATCCAAACGCCCGTAACCCGAAGCCCCTCAGCTCCAACCCTTGACTAACCACGTTGGGTTTCTGCAAAAACCTATTAGATCCTTATATCTTCCATCGCTGAAATTTCTAAGCGGATGTTATCACCCGAACCCTACTCCTCCCTAATCTCAGGACGAGATTATTTTAAGGGGGAAAGGTCTGTAACATCCCAATTTCAGCAACCCTGATTTAATGTACAAAATACAAATATCAGGGGGAACAAAAACTTTTTCTTGCATTATGTGCTTACTTGTTTGCTTGTGCTCAAGAAACTGTTTATGTATTAGTTGTACACTCCTCATCTCAACACTAGTTTACAAAAAACTATTTTACAAAAGAGATGTCTTGGCTCCTCTGTCATATTCTCAAATGTTCTGGCATTTCAAAACCTGAGCCAAGATGACTTTGACACAACCAAATACTTTATTAGCTTCTTTCGACAAAACTATGGAGACCTATATATAATCTCCTTATATTTCAAGACAGAACCTTCAAATACCCTTATCTCTAAGTCTTCCAATAACCTTTACTCAAAACCTTTTCATATCAATCTTGGTAGAGATACCAAGATGCTACTTATCTTACTTCAAAGAAAAACCCCTTTCAACATACCCATCCTACCTCCATCAAGGCTTGATGGTAACCCAAGTAGTAGTTAGGTAAGTGTTAAGATGAATTGCCTTGATCTGCTGATTGCCTTATTTTCTTAGGAATTAGAGTGAGCTAATATGGTAGCTCATACTTTAGGACCAAATCATTTATTGGGATCATCAAGCCCTATCAAGCATCTAAGTCTAGATCTGTCCTAAGCCACTAGAGTGACTATCTCCTCTCCTGCTCAGATCAATCCAAGGATAATCCCTTTGGATGGTTTCCATCCCAGTGGAGACCCAATCTAAGCATGAACCCTATCCACTTAGTTATTACCTCAGCATAGTCTCCTTGATCATGAGTTTTGAACCTAGCATCCTCTCAAAGGCTTCTACACTTACACTCTAGTCTAAAACCCTAAATCTGCCAAAATGGCAAAGTCTGAATTTCTTATCTAGATTCAATTTTTGGGGCCCTACCTCTTACAACCTATGTGGCTTCTTGAGAATGTACTTGAACCATCTTGTAGTACATCATTATTACTACCAAGTCCCACTCTTTCCCTTGGATAAGCCAATTTAATTCCCACTCATCCATGATGGTCATGTAGTCAAGATAATAATCTTTTCTGCAAATCTTATCATCTTGCCTACTTTGGCAGAAGCTCTCATCTATATGCTAACTCCCCTTGGCCAACTCCTTTTTTGGTTATTATCTACTAATCATGGACTATCAACTCCCACTTCACTTGTTTCCAATGGAACCTGGTGTTTCCTAAACCCACTTGGTTTAGGAGGCTACCTGATGCATCTACTATGGCAACCTTATTTTCAACAAAGTTCGCCATCTCTTCCAGACCACTCCAAATGCAACCAAGCCCAACTCTTGATTCCATGATCATCTATATGACTAGGTCTATTCATACATATACCCCTTGTACCAAGGTGAGCTCTGAGCTCCCTAATCCAACACAGTTTAGGTGGCATCAAATTAACCAAACCCTAGATCCTCCCAAATCTAGTTTCAACCCTTTTCACCACTTTTATTCAAAACCAAGGTTGACCTTGATGCCTACATCAAGTTTATATCATATACCTTGAATATAAGCTTCACCAAATAATTCTCCCAATTATTTGGATTATTAAACTATTTTATTTCCTTTACTTACCAATTTCTTAACAACCTTGTCTTTCAAGGCAAGTTTGTTTCTCTCCAAATCACCTTGCCAAATCAAGGTACATTTGATGCCTCTACATCATATCCCATCTTTCCAACACAAAAATAAATATTTTTGAGATTCTTTATTATTTCGTTTTTCCCTTTTTCTTAAATGGCAAAAACACGAAATAATTCCCCCAAAATACTTTTCCACCTCAATAAATCCCAATAAAAAATTCTCCAATGTGTGTTATGGTATTTAGGACCATATCACATAAGAAACCAACCATTTCCAATGTAAAAATACCATCTTAGCTTCCATAATCTATTTCTGCACTTTTTGAAGAAGTGCATTTAAACGGGATGATAATCGTGAGAAATTCCCATTTAAATCATGAGGTGATTATTTGACCTACTGCACCTACCAGTACCATTTCCTCCCTTTGTACAATGCAACTTTATCAAACTCCTTCACAAGCCTTCTTTTGATCAAATTTGCAGAATCAACCAAACTTGATTCAAACCAACTCCAAACACCACCAAACCTGGTCAAGTACTACACCACAGCACCCACTACACTCTCTGGTCGTGTGCCACAGTACCACCTACTTAGCTTCCCTCCTCTTTGTCCCCTAGTGCTAGTAGGAGGAAGGGAGAGACAATATCTTGGCATATCTTGTGTATTGAAAGCTTGGCAGAAACCACCACCCCTCCTATCACCTTTGGTCGTCTATAGTACGCCCACACACCACTCCATCAGCCAATGGTTGCACCCTAGCCTCCCTAGCCGCCCCTCTCCTCCATTTCTTATTCCCTTGACCAAACAAAGAGAGATGGAGGAACCTTGCAGCAGACGACTTACCATCCCTTCTCTGCCCATCTGTGACCCCACCACACCTCTCCACGCTCAACTCGACCACTCCCTGGCTGCCTCCCTCTCCCCATCCTCCCCATGGTCGAGGTTCACCATGAACCAACCCCTCTCGGTTTATAATACCCAGGGCCACCCACCACCCTCCCCTTCAGCTCATTCGATCCCCTTCCTCCCCACTCACCTCCCAGAGCACCCTTCCCTCTCCCCTACTCTACCTTGCTCAGGAGAAAAGAAGATGAGAGCTTCAGCCTCCTCCCAAAATACGATCACACCACCTCCCCCTTGCACTCTCCCTTACTGCATGTCACTCTCTAGAGCTCCCCTGCTCTCACTGATCCTAATGGTGCTCTTCTTGCTGACATGCAGGGACCCCCGAAGCATCTCCGGTGAGCTTCCGAGAGCACTCCCTCGATCATTTTCGGGCGAGCAAGGTCCCGGCGTCAACCCTGCCTCGCCGCCCTTCTCTGGACTCACTGCAGCCTGCCGCCTCGCTCTGGACCTTCCCCGCCTCTCCTGCGTGCCCCTGGTGAGCATCCCGCGCCTCCCGATCCCTAGCTAGGGTTTCCACCTCCCTGCTCGCATAAGAGGAAGGAGAAGAAGCTCCACCGTCGGATCCTTTTTGGCCGGACAGCCAGGATCCCTTTATACCCCTTCACTCCCCCTTCTTCCGCTGGCGGGCTGGCCCAGCTAGGCCGGCAGCTGCTCCTCCTCACGCGTGGACGCAGCCTCGGGTGGGTCGGGAGCCCTCTGTGGCCCATTCCCCGTTTGGATCTAGCTCGAGATCTCCCTCCCCCCTTTTTACTTATTTTTGCGAGATCTGAAAACTACCAACTCAGTTTAAAATCCAAATAGACTTGTAAAATACCATCTATTGGACAGATCTAAATTTTCACACATGCATGCACCTTTTCTCTAACATGCAGACCCAGATCTGGACCAAAATCTTGTCTAAATTAATTCTGATAAATCCCCTACTATGATCTGTCCAGAACACTAATAAATTTCTCCAGTAATTTTTATGTATTCAAATGACCTAAATCCGACTTGTACTGAAATATAATAACCATACCTTTCTTATCACACTGGCCGCATACCCATTTGCTTCCTAGATTGCTGTTAGCAAAAATATTAAAACAGGTCCTTTCTGGCTTTAGGAATTTCTGTAGGTCAAACCAAGTGAGGTTTGGACCTAATTCCAACACCTCTTGGACACACATACCCATATCCTACTTATTCCCTCAGCTCATATTTTAGTCTCTATTGAATTTTAGTGAAATAAACTCTTCTGTGCATAGTTATTTCACTAATAAATTCATTACAATAGCTCTGTAACTCCAAAACTATTGATTCCAATTTCTACAGAAAGGTATTCTCAATACCTAACATGTGTACTTGGAATAAACTAAATATCTTCTGTAAAATAAATCTGATGAAAAAGACAAACCCCATCCAGTACTGTCTTTGGGAATTTTCCAAGGGCATTCTGGTAATTTTTTCAAGGTGAATCCAACTCCTCTTGAATCAGTCCACCAAATACTACCTAATCACTGAAGGAAATAATTTTAGGAACTCCATAGAAGTTCTGGTAAATTTTTTCCTAAAACTAGAGTTTTATCCACTATAAAATCCATATTAAATCAAAGTAAATTGATAAATTAGTGAAACCACTTTTGTTGGCTTCATTTTATCAATACCTATCTGATGGTATCATTTTTATACAATGGTATCATACAGATCCATCCCTTGGTCAAAAATCCCTCTCTTAGGTAGTTTCTAAACTATCAATAAAAAGGGATCCATCACCTAATGCCTCTAAAGCTTTTTCCAATCCAATCAAATCAAAGCTCCAACATCCTATTGATGCTTATCATATAATTATCCCTTTTTCTTGTTGTATGGTTTGATGCTTTTATGCTCTGTTTTGATTGGTGTATTGTTTGCTTGCACGTATGCTCGATAATGGCGATAATTGCGATTGTGTGACGCCGAGAAGAAGGAAGCATCCAGGGTTATCTTTATTATCATTATTGGTTATCTGGTTATCCAATGCCGCCAAGGGACTTCTCGCTGGTCATAGGCAAGCTACCATTCCTGAACTCCTATATTAACCTACTCCTGTTTATCACTTGTTTTATATCTCGTTTATCAACTCCATAATTAAATTGCATGGTTTGTTTCAAATAAAAGTGCGTGAGTAACTTGGCTCCTCCAAGTTATGGATGAGTGTCCATCAGGACACCTACACTATTGACACCTACTTTTACCCCTTTATATCGGGCCAAGATGATTAGCATCTTCCTTCTTGGAACCCTTGGATTTCAATGATAAAACTATTTTGGGTTTTACCCTACTATAAATTTTGTTTAAAATAAAACCCTTGGAAATAGGCATCATTTCCGAGTGGAAGTTTTACTAAAAGAGGATATGAGGTGGATGAAGAGAAAGTCAAGTAAGAGAAAGAGAAGGGATGTTCTAAGCCAATGTTCGGAAAAATTTTATCCGTGCAACCACATTACCCCGGTCGCTGGGGCTTAGCTCATAGTTTGTGGTCTTTAGCCGGGGCTGCTCATACTCTCTAAAGGGGAGAAACCCCCTAAAATCTAGATTGCCATGGGCAAAGTACCGGTGCAACAATTGGGTATCTCGCGGACGGTATGATTTTAGGTAGTACGGATGGAAGATTTTCACTATTGCTATCTGCCAGACTACGGTCTGGAGATAGGGGTCAGTACGGGAGGAAGGACCAGGGTTCTCGTACCCGATACACGTACCGGAGAGAACAACCCAAAAAGGAAAAGCCGCCGTTTCTAGGGATGGACAAATGAAAAGTTTAAGTTTGATTATCTGAGACCCTATCTACCGTGTGTAGTAGGCCATGGTTTTATCCCAGCGGATGTATTGATTCTTGTGGGTAAAGTGCACCAACTCTGCAGAGTCTAATCTATCGAATAGTCGTGTCCTTGGTCACGGACGGTTGGAATGGCAAGTGCTAGGAGGACCCTTCGAATAAGTTGACGTGAAATAAAGGATGTAAATAGGTCACGAGGAAAGATACGAACAAGTTTGTTTTTGACCCGTGATGGTCGAAGTGTCTCGTTGTTTGCGAGTACATTCAAAGTACTCACCGGCGTTGTCCCTGGCTATTTACTTGGCCAGATTGTAGATGTTAAGAAGGAATTAATGTCTTGACGTCTATGTGAGCTAGGCCGTCTTCCCAGTCAGGTGCCTGTAGGTTAAGGCACGGGCTCTGTGCTGAATACTTCTGCTATTTGTGTTGTATTCGCCATAATGGCCACTTTGTAAGTTTTGTACTCGTTAATACATGGATTTTGTAATGATACTAGTCGGTTATGCTCACTGCTCACTGATCATGGGAACATGAATTGTATGCATAACGGGTATTCTTGGACCATAAATCAGGGGTGCCACAAGCAGGAGGAAGGAAACGTCACACAGGTGTTGCAAACAACGTGGAAACCTGCACAACACAAACTCAATACATTGCCCCAACTAACAGTGAGGTTGTCAATCTCACTGGTTGATGTAACAAAGGATTAACTGTATGGTGTGGAAGGTGATGATGGTTTGCAGCAACTAAACAAGTAACAGTGGAAGATGTATCAATGGTAAATATTGGACCGGGGTCCATAGTTCACTAGAGGTTCTCTCCTTAGATAAACAACATGGCATGAAGGGTAAACAAATTACAGCAGGGCAATTGACAGGAACTGAGCAAGGCATAACAATGCAATACTAGACAAAAAGATCCTATGAGATTCGGTTGGGCAATACAACAATATACATATACCGCCATCCAACTTCATCTATGACTAGAAGTCCACCTTCAGGTTATCATCCGAACCCCTTCCAATATTAAGTTGCAAGCAACAGACAACTTCTTTAAGCAAAGTGTGTAAGGTAAACAATCCACTTGTTCCATGAAAAAGAGACCGTTGTTTTCTCCCTAGTGGAAACAACACATCTACAACCGAAGAGATTTCTGTCACTTCCCTTGGAAACTAGAGGCATGAACCCACTATCGAGCATAAATACCCCCTCTTGGAGTCACTAGCAACTACTTGGCCAAGATAGCTACTAACAACGGAGAGCATGCAAGATCACAAAAAACACAGAAATGATAGAATCATAAAGACAAAACCATTAATCAATCTAACATAGTAATCTCAATATCCATCGGATCCCCGCAAACACAACATGCATGATTACAAATAGATTAGATCTTGATCATGAACGGAGCTCACAAGATATATACATGAAAGCACAAAGGAGGAGATACAACCATCTAGCTACTACATGGACCCGTAGTCCAAACTGGAACTACTCACGCTTCATACTAGAGAAGAAGGCGTTTAGGATGATCTCACCTACGGCAGGGTCCCGGGAAGAACTTCGCCGTCTCTTGGTTTTTGAAGTTCTTCCTAGCACCCTGCCGGAAGGGAGATCATCTCGGAGGCCTTCTCTCCAGTATGATTCGTGAGTAGTTCCATGAACTATGGGTCATGTATGTTGTGAGCTCATTGATCAAGATCTAATGGATAGAATTATTGGTTTGATTGGTTCTATCTTATGATTCTGTCAGATCTTGCATCTTGTATATTGTTGTATTGACAATTAACTTCATGGGATCTTTCTAGATATTAATTGCATTGTTATGCCTTCTTTTACCATTGATACATTTTCCATTACTACTTGCTGCAAACCATTACCTTCCACCATCGTTAATCCTTTGTTACATAAACAATGACTTGACAACCTCACTAATTTGGGACGAGTCTTGAGTTTGTGTTGTGTAGGTCTCACGTTGCTTCCAACACTGTGTGACGTTCCTTCCTCCTTCTGATTCGATAACCTTGGTTTCTCTTGAGGTAAATCTTGCTCTGTGCTCTTCATACCTTGCTCTTGGGGTTTCCAGAAGCACTCTTCCTCCACTGAGTGTAGCATCAAGTAATTTACGGCCGTTCTTGCAGGCTAAGGACGTCTTCACTAGGGGAGTCCTTCACTTCCTTTCTCTTTACTTTGTTTTTAGTTTGCTTAGTTTCTTTTGGTTGGTTTTGTTTGCCTCTTTTCAAAAAACCCAAAAGAAATTAGTCTAGTTTGGTTTGCTTGCTTTATTCAAAAACATAAAAAAATAGTTCTTTCTCTAGTTGCCACCTTGCTCTAGCTCACCATGTTGCTTCCCAAGTTCGCTCTGAAAGATCTTGCAATAGGTAGTGGCTCCATAATTGGGAAAGATAATATTGAAGAATTCTTTAACTATGTTAGCAAGCATGAGGATATTGAGGATAAATCTATAACTGAACTTGCTACTAATTATTAGATTGCTGCAGCTTATTTAGTTCATATGTTGGAGGCTAGGTTTGTTAGGCTTAACCCCTTCATACAATTCTTATTCCTGAAACTAAAAGAAGAGAATAATGTTGAAAAAAGGGAATTCATCCTTGAAACTTTATCAAAAGAATTCCATGATGTTGCTAGGGAGGCCAAAAAGGTTTTTGAACAGTTCAATATGCTAGGTTCAAGTGTAGATGTTGTGGGTATTTCTGATAAAACTAAGCCTAGAGAGGAATTCAATATACCCATACCCTATAAGCTTGTTGGAATGCATGAAGCCTTTGAAAATAACTTTGATTGGATTGCCCCTGAAAATCTTTTTGATGAAGGTAGCAGACCAAAGAGACATGAGAAAGGATCCTCCAAAACCCATTTGGATGAGATATCTTTCACAGTTGAAGATTTTGCAAGTATGAATGTTAATGCTTCCTCATTTGAAAATACTTGATTCTTCTTACTTCTTGTGCCTAACTTAAAGGAGTTAAAGAAAAGTACTTGTTGGGAGATAACCCAAGAGTTTCCTTGAGTCTTGGAAGTTATTACTACTGTAATGACCTCTCCTTATCCTTTTTGTTTGCTTTTTGTGCCAAGAATGACCTCTAATGAGAGGGAACTAAGATTTGGGGAGTTGCTGTCCCGAAACAGATTTCTGTCCTCCACCAAAAAAAATCATGAGGAGTCTCTGTAACTCGGATTGAGCTCAAAATTTATGAAAAAAACCCGTAGTATGTTGGCTATCTTTCGTTAGTTCAACACTTTTTGATTTGAGCAACAGAAGATGTTCGAACAAATTCATTTCTACCTGCTGCTCTGTTTTGACAGATTTCTACCATTATCTTATTGATTCCTTTCTGAGCTCTCTTCAGGTAAATTGAGTTTCTTTGAAGGAGTTACTATAGTAGCTTGTGTTTTTAGTGAAAAGCCTTGCTATTCCAAAGCTTTTCCAAGCGGTCTAATATCTTTTGAATAAGCTAATGTTGCTAATGAAAATTATGTGAAGTTTTGTATAAAGGAAAAATTTCAGATGTAGAGAGAGAATGATGCAATGAGATGAAGAATGGACAAAAGCTCAAGCTTGGTGAGGCCACCATGGTGTCACCCCAAGAAATATCCAAGAGGTACAAGCGTCAAAGCTTGGGGATGCCCAAGGCATCCCCTTCTTCATCAATAAAAAGCTCAGGTCTGTCTAGACACTTCACTTTTATTTTTTCATGCACAGTTGTGTTGTTCTTGGAGCGTCTTAGTTTTCGTTTGCTTTTCTTAGTTTGTTTAGTTTGCTTTAGTAGTTTGGACCCCCGTTCTTGTTGTGTTGTTTTGCAAATAAGTTTGCTTGGTGTTTGGAAAGGAGTAGTAAGTTCTTGCTTAAAGTGCAAGAGGAGCTTGCATTGACTGTGACTAAGACTTTAGCATGACATGCTAGGTGTTGTTTTTGCATTATGCTTAGTGATTATTGTTGTAGCATGTCTTATTCCAAACAATTGGGATTGCTTAGTGTGCCTTTAAGAAATTATGCCTTGTTTTAGCATGCAAAATCATAGTATTATGGTATTCTCCTTTGATGTTTTGCTTGGGTTGACTTGGCACATGCTCACACCATGTTATGACTATGACAAGTCACCATTTGCCTCTATGATCATTTAGTCCTTGACTTGTAGTACAACTCTTTGCTTTGATTAGTTTTCTTTGTTGCATTGCATAATTATGGCCATTATTGCTCTCTTATGTGGTTGCTCCCAGTCTTTTGCTAGCCTCCACTTGTATGCGTAAGTTCTACTCATGCTTCCAACTCCCAAGAAACCAAGTTATTCCGAAGTGTCCACTATAAACTCCTATGCATGGTGTGTTACACCATTCCAAGTATATTCTTGATTTCATCTATCTTCCAATTAAAAACTATTTTGTTATGTGAAAACTTAGTGATTAAAGCCCTCACGAACTTGATGGCACATTTTATTCTTTGCCCTAATAAAATTGAACCATTGAGGCAACTTTGTTGTATATGCTTACACTTATAAGTTGGGATTAGCAGAACCGTGCTGTCACGGGGAACGTTTTCAACATTGCACTTGTAATTTTTTGTACTCCGTTGATATCATGCTATTTTGTCTATGGATGTTACCGGTGTGAAATGAAGTGGGAACTTGTAAGTCCATGGAGTTTGTATTCTGTTAGAAAGCCGGGCCACTAGCCTAAGCCATGCCTAATCATGGTGGAAACTTGCAGCATCACCATAGTGAGCTATCTATGAAGCATCCTCAATAAAAAGCTATGCATATGGTAAATAAAAAGATTGCTGAGATGCTCATTGTCTGCTTGCCTTGTCATTTTGGTTATGGGAAAGCTCCTGTACCATGTGCAAGGGGTACCCCGTTGGCGGTTCTCAATGATATGCAAATACTTATAGACAAGAACTTACCCTGGGCCCTAAGTTGATAAATCCATGAGGTGTAGCCCTCATAGTCAAAAGACTTGAGATTGCCAACTTATACTTTGTCAAGCATATACTCCAACTTTGCCACTTTAACCTTAACCACATCAAGATGCTTATGATAGGGGCAATGAGGGCTGAAAGCTAATAAGTACAATAATTTTTGGAAGCTCTTTTTGAAACTTGTAATCCCTGCTTCCTTTACAAAAAGGCCTTTCTTCCACCATTATTGAGTCTCCACCTTCTACCTTTAGGCACCATTAAGAGAGCATAGTTGTCATTCTGTGTGCAATGTTCCAAAGCTTATTAATTGATGCATATTGTGTTATTACTTGCTTTTGTGCTATTTGTTTCTAGTCACCCTTGTGAACTTTGCAGGTGTCCTATGCATTATATTGCAACTCTATGAGGGACAAGCTGATTGCCACTATGCTATGTTTTCTGTATGTGAAACAAACAAACGTTTTTCAATGCATATTATTCATGATCTTCGTTTGTAGCTTTCCATGTTGCATGCATAGTTACTATGTCCTACTGTTAGAACTCCATCTTTCATGCACATGTTTAGAGTTCTTTGATCCTAGCTTTCAATGCTTGCAAATCGTTGGATCTTTATTGTGAGGGTGCATGTTCACCTCAAAAATTATTCTTCTATCACTTACCTACTCGAGGACGAGCAGGAGTTAAGCTTGGGGATGCTGATACGTTGGAAACGTATCTATAATTTTTGATGCTCCATGCTTGTTTAGTATATACTTTGCTTTACTTGTCCACACTTTGAGGTGCTTTTTACATGTTTTCTGGTACTAAACTATTAACAAGTTGCAACAGTGCCAAATGCCTATTTTCTGCTGTTTTTGGTTTCAGATAAGTTAGTAAAGAAATATTCTCGGAATTGGACGGGACGAACACCAAAGTCAATAACTTTCCGTGGGGAACAAGAAGTCCAGAGGATAGCCGGAGGGGCTGGCCAGGGGCGCCAGACCCACCCCAGCTGCGGGGTCAGGTGGACCCACACCTAGGTAGGGTTTGGTGACCCTAGTCACCTCCCGGACTCCCCACTTCGCCTATAAGAATCGCCCGATGCAGAAACTCTCGGGACCCGATCAGAAATCCACAAAACCGTCTGTAGCGGCCGCCACCATCATCCCAAGATAGGGGGGGGATCTGAAGTTCTTCCCGGCACCATGCCGGAGGGGAGATCATCCCGGAGGCCTTCTCTTTGGTATGATTCGTGAGTAGTTCCACCTTGGACTATGGGTCCATGTAGTAGCTAGATGGTTGTATCTCCTACTTTGTGCTTTCATGTATAGATCTTGTGAGCTCCGTTCATGATCAAGATCTAATCTATTTGTAATCATGCATGTTGTGTTTGCGGGGATCCAATGGATATTGAGATTATAATGTTGGTTTGATTAATGGTTCTATCTTTATGATTCTATCATGTCTGTGTTGTTTGTGATCTTGCATGCTCTCCGTTGCTAGTGGATATCTTGGACAAGTAGTTGCTAGTGACTCTAAGAGGGAGTATTTATGCTCGATAGTGGGTACATGCCTCTAGTTTCCAAGGGAAGTGACAGAAATATCTTCGGTTGTAGATGTGATGTTTCTACTAGGGAGAAAACAACGGTCCCTTGTTCATGGAACATGTGGATTGTTTACCTTACACACTTTGCTTAAAAGCAATTGTCTGTTGCTTGGAACTTAATACTAGAGGGGGTTCGGATGATAACATGAAGGTGGACTTCTAGTCATAGATGTTGTTGGATTATGGTCTATGTATATTGTTGTATTGCCCAATCATCTTCATAGGATCGTTCTAGCTAGTAATTGCATTGTTATGCCTTGCTCAGTTCCTGTCAATTGCCCCGCTGTAATTTGTTTAACCTGCATGCCATGTTGTTTATCTAAGGAGATCACCTCTAGTGAACTATGGACCCCGGTCCAATCTTTACCATTGATACATTTTCCACTGTTACTTGTTTACTTGCTGCAAACCATTACCTTCCACACCATATGTTTAATTCTTTGTTACAACAAACTGGTGAGCTTGACAACCTCACTGATTCGTTGGGACAGAGTCTTGAGTTTGTGTTGTGCAGGTTTCCACGATACTTGAAACACCTGTGTGACGTTTCCTTCCTCCTTCTGGTTCGATAACCTTGGTTTCTACTAAGGGAAATCTTGCTGTTGTGCTCTTCATACCTTGCTCTTGGGGTTTCCAACGAAGCATTCTTCCTCCCTGTTGAGTGTAGCATCAAATGGTAACTATGCTCTCTTAATGGTTCCTAAAGGTAGAAGGTGGAGACTCAATATAATAGTGGAAGAAAGTCCCTTCATAAAGGGTAGCGGGGATTTCAAGTTTCAAAAAGAGCTTCCGAAAATTATGGTACTTGTTAGCTTTTAGCCCTCATTGCCCCTATCATAAGCATATGGAAGTGATTAAGGTTAAAGTGAACAAACTATGGAGTACATGCTTGACAAAGTATAAGTTGGCAATATCAAGTCCCTTGAATACAAGGGCCACACCTCATGCTACTCAACTTTAGTCACCTGTAAGTTCTTGTCATAGTAAGTACATGCGTATCATAGAGAACCACCAACGGGGTACCCCTTGTACATGGTACAGGAGCTATCCCATAACCAAAATGACTAGGCAAGCAGACAATGAGCATCTCAGCGATATTTTTATTTACTATGTGCATAGATTTTTATTGAGGATGCTTCATAGATAGTTCATTATGGTGATGATGCAAGTTTCCACCATGATTAGGCATGGCTTAGGCTAGCAGCCCAGGCATTTCTCTAACACAAAATACACAACTCCATGGACTTACAAGCTCCCTCTTTATTTCACACCGGTGACATCCATAGACAAAAGAGCATGATATCAACTGTGTATAAAGTACAAGTGCAATGTTTAAAACGTTCCCCATGATAGCATGGTTCTGCTAATTCCAACGTATAAGTGCAAGCATATACAACATATACGTCACAATGGTTCAAGTTTATTAGGGGCAAATAATATAAAGTGTGCATCAAGTTTGTGAGGGCTTTAATCACTAAGTTTTCACATAACAAAATACTTTTTAATTGGTAGATAGCTGAAAACAAGAATATACTTGGAATGGTGTAACACACCATGCACAGGAGTTTATAGTGGACACTTTGGAATAACTTGGTTTCTTGGGAGTTGGAGGCATGAGTAGAACTTACTCATACAAGTGGAGGCTAGCAAAAGACTGGGAGCAACCAACTAAGAGAGCAATAAAGGCCATAATCATGCAGAGCAACAAAACATTACTAATCAAAGCATAGAGTGGTACTACAAGTTAAGGACTAAATTATTAGAGAAGCTATGGTGACTTGTTCATAGTCATAACATGGTGTGAGCATGTGCCAAGTAAAGCCAAAAAAAAGCATCAAAGGAGAATACCACAATACTATGCTTTTGTATGCTAAAACATCGCATAATTCTTTTAAGGCACACTAAGAAATCCCAATTGTTTGGAACAAGACATGGTACAGCAATAATCACTAAGCATAAGGTCAAAACAACACCTAGCATGTCATGCTAAAGTCTAAGTCACAGTCAATGCAAGCTCCTCTTGCACTTATCAAGCAAGAACTTTCTACTCCTTTCCAACACCAAACAACTTATTTGAAACAACACAATGAGAACGGGGGTCCAAACTACTTTATTCAAGCAAACTAAACAAACTAAGCAAACCAAACGGAAACTAAGACGCTCCAAGAACAACACAACAGTGCATGAAACAATAAAAACGAAGTGTCTAGAAAGACCTGAGCTTTTTATTGGTCAAGAAGGGGATGCCTTGGGCATCCCCAAGCTTTGACGCTTGTACCTATTGGATATTTCTTGGGGTGACACCGGGGTGGAACCCCCAAGCTTGAGATTTTGTCCATTCTTCGTCTCCATTACATCATTCTTTCTCTACACCTGAAATTTTTCCTTCATACAAAACTTCACACAATCTTCATTAGCAAGATTAGTGTATTCAAAAGATAATAGACCTTTGGGTTTAGCTTTGTAATAGCAAAACTTTTCACTAAAAACACAAGATACTGTAGAAACTCCTTCAAAAATCTCAATTCCCCAAAAAAGAACTCAAATAGGAATCAATAAGAAGCAAATGCAAATAATGGCAGAAATCTGTCAAAAAAGACCAGCAGATAGAAACCAATTTTTTAGAAAATCTTCTGTTGCTCAAATCAAAACGTGTTGAACTAACGAAAGTTATCTAACATACTTGGGGACTTATTCGTAAATTTTCAGCTGAATCCGACTTATAGATACTCCTCAAGAATATTTATGGTGGAGGACAGAAATCTGTTTCGGGACAACAACTCCCCAAATCTTACTTCCCTATCATTAGAGGTCATTCTTGGCACAAAAATCAAACAAAAAGGATAAGTAGAGGTCATTACAAAATTAATAACTTCCAAGAATCAAGGAAACTCTTCGGTTATCTCCCAATAAGTAATTTTATTTAACGGCTTTAAGTTAGGCACAAGAAGCAATAAATCAAGTATTTTCAAATGAGCAAGCATTAACATCAAACCTTGCTTTCAAAGGAGGAGCAAAAATCAACTTATCTCTCCTCATATGGAAGTGTTCAATACCTTTCTTGAATGGAAATTGATATTTAATGGTGCCTTCTTTCATATCAATGATGACACCAAGAGTTCTAAGAAAAGGTCTTCCCAAAGTAATAGGACAAGAAGCATTGTATTCAACATCCAAAACATAGAAATCAATAGTGACATAAGCATTGTTAACCATAATGAGAACATTATTAATACTCCCCATGAGTTTCTTCTTAGCATTATCATCAAGTGGGACATCCAAATAACAATCTTCCAAAGGTGGCAAATCAAGCATTTCATAAATCTTCCTAGGCATAAAAGAGACACTAGAACCAAGATCACATGAAGCTTTGAGATTAAAGTCATTCACTTGCATATTAATAATGGGTTCCCAACTATCTTCTACTTTCCTAGGAATAGAAGCTTTGTGTTTTAACTTCTCTTCCTTAATCTTAACAAGAGCATCTATAATGTGCTTGGTGAAAGCAACATGCATATCACTAGCATCAGGACTTCTAGCAAGTTTTTGCAAGAACAGAATCACTTCAGAAATATTGCAACCATCTATATCAAAATCAAACTTAGCATCACTATTAGTAGACTCATTAGGCTTAGGAATTGTTGGAGGAGGAATAGGGACTTCTTGTGGCTTAGTGGTATCCATTCTAGTGATGGTGCACACACTATTGTTTCTATCAATTTCAGCTTCCCTTTCCCACTTAGCATGAAGTTGGCTAACAGTCAAACATTTTCATCTATAGTAACTTGTATAGCATGAGTGGCAATAAAGGTACTTTCCATGGTTTCAGGTTTAGCAGCCATTTTATTAATCAAGGAGGACTGTGCTTCAGACAAAGAGGAACTATTTTTCTCAATAGTTAAAAGTTTTTCCTCCACAGTCTTGTTGAAAGCAGTTTGTTTACTAATATAGTCTTTGAGCATTACTTCAAGTTCAGATGGGGCACTTCTAACATTATTGTAGGAGTTTCCATAGGTATTGCCCTTATTAGGAGGATAAGTCTTATAATTGTTATTACCACCAAAATTATTCCTATAGGCATTGTTGTTGAAATTGTTGTTTCTAATGAAGTTCACATCAACTTGCTCTTCTTGAGCAACCAAAGAGGCTAAGGGAACATTGTTTGGAACTAAAGGAGCTTTCCCATTAATAATCATAGCCATAGTAACATCAATCTTGTCACTCAAAGAGGAGGTTTCTTCAACATAATTTACCTTCTTACCATGTGGAGCTCTCTCAGTGTGCCATTCAGAGTAATTAACCATCATATTATCAAGGAGTTTTGTTGCAGCACCCAAAGTGATGCCCATAAAGGTACCTCCAGTAGCTGAATCCAACAGGTTTCTTGAAGAGAAGTTCAAACCTGCATAAAAAGTCTGGATAATCATCCAAGCAGTGAGTCCATGACTCGGACAATTCTTAACCAAAGATTTCATTCTTTCCCAAGCTTGAGCAACATGTTCATTATCAAGTTGTTTAAATTTCATAATGTCACTTCTCATAGATATAATATTAGAAGGAGGATAGTACTTTCCAATAAAAGCATCTTTGCACTTAGTCCAAGAATCAATACTATTTCTAGGCAAGGATAGCAACCATTCTTTAGCTTTCCCACTCAAGGAGAAAGGAAACAGCTTGAGCTTAATAATATCTCCATCTACATCCTTATACTTTTGCATCTCACAAAGTTCAACAAAGTTATTGAGATGGGAAACAGCATCATCAGAACTGGCACCAGAAAATTGCTCTCTCATCACAAGATTCAACAAAGCAGGTTTAATTTCATAAAAGGTAGCATCAGGAGTAGGTGGAGCAATAGGAGTGCTAAGGAAATCATTGTTGTTTGTGCTAGAGAAGTCGCACAACTTGGTGTTCTCAGCAGAGTTCATTTTGGCAAAGTGGAGAAAGCCAAAAACAGCAGCAACAACTAGAGCAGGAACTAACTTTTTTGTGTTTTTGATAAGAGAAAGCAAACCAAACTAAACTAATTTTTTTGGAGTTTTTGATAAAAGAGGCAAACAAAACCAAGAAAAATAAACTAAGAAAACTAAAAACAAAGTAAAGAGAAAGGTTGAGGAGGACTCCCCTTGTGAAGGCGTCCTTAGCCTTCCCAGCAACGACACCAGAAAACCTGTTGATGGCTCAGTTGATGTGGAGCCTGTTGGGAACCCCAAGAGCAAGGTGTGAAGCAGCACAACAACAAGTCTTCCCTCAGTAAGAAACCAAGGTTATCGAACCAGTAGGAGGAAGGAAATGTCACACAGGTGTTTCAAGTATCATGGAAACCTGCACAACACAAACTCAAGACTTTGCCCCAACTAACAGTGAGGTTTTCAATCTCACCGATTGCTGTAACAAAGGATTAACTGTATGGTGTGGAAGGTGATGATGGTTTGCAGCAACTAAACAAGTAACAGTGGAAGATGTATCAATGATAAAGATTGGACCGGGGTCCATAGTTCACTAGAGGTTCTCTCCTTAGATAACCAACATGGCATGAAGGGTAAACAAATTACAGTAGGGCAATTGACAGGAACGGAGCAAGGCATAACAATGCAATACTAGACAAAAAGATCCTAGGAGATTCGGTTGGGCAATACAGCAATATACATATACCGCCATCCAACTTCATCTATGACTAGAAGTCCACCTTCAGGTTATCATCCGAACCCCTTCCAATATTAAGTTGCAAGCAACAGACAACTGCTTTAAGCAAAGTGTGTAAGGTAAACAATCCACTTGTTCCATGAAAAAGAGACCGTTGTTTTCTCCCTAGTGGAAACAACACATCTACAACCGAAGAGATTTCTGTCACTTCCCTTGGAAACTAGAGGCATGAACCCACTATCGAGCATAAATACCCCCTCTTGGAGTCACTAGCAACTACTTGGCCAAGATAGCTACTAACAACAGAGAGCATGCAAGATCACAAACAACACAGAAATGATAGAATCATAAAGACAAAACCATTAATCAATCTGACATAGTAATCTCAATATCCATCGGATCCCCGCAAACACAACATGCATGATTACAAATAGATTAGATCTTGATCATGAACGGAGCTCACAATATCTATACATGAAAGCAGAAAGGAGGAGATACAACCATCTAGCTACTACATGGACCCCTAGTCCAAGGTGGAACTACTCACGCTTCATACCGGTGAAGAAGGCTTCCGGGATGATCTCCCCTCCGTCAGGGTGCCGGGAAGAACTTCAAATCCCCCCGATCTAGGGACGATGGTGGTGGTGGCTACAGAAGGTTTCGTGGAGTTTTGATCTAGTGCCTAGGGTTTCTATATCATTGTCTTCTTATAGGAGAAGAGGCAAGGCAGGGGGGGGGCGCCAGGGGGGACACACCCTGCCCAGGCGCGGGCTGGCCCACCCGCGCCTAGGGGGGGGCTGGCCGCCCTGTGGAGCCCCTCCGTCTCGTCTTCTTGATTCGTTTCACCCATGGTAAAATATTGACTTTGGATTTTGTCCCGTCCAATTCCGAGAATATTGATTTTCTGCCTTTCTGGAACCAAAAACAGAAGAAAACATGCAACTAGCACTGTGGAAACTTGTTAATAGGTTAGTTCCAGAAAAGATATAAAAACACCTCAAAGTGTAGACAAAGAAAAGAAAAGTAGATACAAAACAATCATGAACCATCAAAAATTATAGATACGTTTCCGACATATCAATAACACATGTCAAAATATTTCAGTAGAATGACTCATCATTCCAAGGTTTTCATAATCATTTGTTCCCATCTATAGTGATCAAGATTATTTTGGCACTAGCATCTATCAGTTAGAGTGTCACTATTTGTGGGGTGCTAATCAAGTGTAACTACCTACAATCAAGGTGCAAGCTCTTGATGACATCTTTCCTAGATTTCCACTAATCATCAATTAATTACTACTTAAACAACTTTGATAAAAGAAAGAGAGGTAAAGCTTGCAAGTAAAACTTGGATTCGTATAATCAAAGTGGTATCACAATTGCTTGCAAGTTAGGCTTGCATGGTTTAGCTTAGCTTGCATAGAATAGATTGCCTTCGTTGGTTAGGTGGTCGTAGTTCTCTTCGTCATCTTCGTAGTATTCTTCCTCCTCGTAGGCCGGGTTGATACTAGCGTCTATAAATCAATACGAGGTACACAATCACCAAACAATGCTTAACTACCTCTAATTACACACAAGGATCCACACTAGATGATCTAGCATCATCTCTATCATTACAAGAAAAGGGTGACAAGATTTTATTTATCTTATTTTAGAAAAGTTATTTCTACTCATTGAAAAGTTACTTAAGATTTAATATTCTCCAATTAAAATATGGGATCATATTGACACATGTCATCACACATATTCCAATACTTGGGAATGTGATTTAAAGTGAATTGTTTAATATACAAAGTTTAACAAGACTATTTAATAATATTTTTGTGACTAGAAATGACTATAAAGCCATTCTTTAAATTTGGTCCAAAACTATTGTATGCAAAATTATATATTTTTACATATTCAGATAGATCATGGACAAAGTGATTTTTGAGAGTTGGAATCAAATCAAAATCAGTTATGGTTGGTTCTACAAAAATGTTGGAAGTGATAAAAGCTTATGTCTTATTATTCTACTGAGGGTGATCTATAGTTTCAAACTATTTGAATCCAATGGGAGTGATTAGAGATATTCATCTACTTTCAAACAAAATTGAATTCATTCAATTTGGTTCAGTGAATCTTCCTGAATTGATTTTCAAAGATACCTACAGTATGGGATTTTCAAATAAAAGCAAAACCTAAGTTTGAATCCGTGGGCTGCGCACGGGAATGCTAATGGGATGGCCCAACTACGCAACACACACGTAGCGGGCTGCACTAGGGTTGGTCCCACATTTCAGCGGCTAACCAAACGCGAAGCGGTATCTTACAATCTAGGCTGCATGATTAGAGCGTGATCGACGGTTGGGCGTCGTCGTCTCCGTTGCACAGGGCGCGCGAGACAGGACCCTAGCACTACGGCGGGGGTCGTCAAGGGCTTAACATGGCTCCAGCTAGGTCCGGCAAGGTGGGCGAACGAACGAGTCGAGGACGGAGGTTCGACTAGTGGTCGCGGCAGCTCCTGGGGTGCTCCTTGCGTAGGCTCCTTTCCTCCTCTGCAGCGGCAGGCTCCGGTGAAATTCCGGCGATGTGGTGCTCGCCTTTCTCTAGGGATGGGTCAGAGAGGTTGCGGGGTGAGAGAGGAGTGTAATGGTGTGTGTTTTGAGGAATGGGAGGGATCTATTTATACTGTAGAGAAGAGGGCACGACGACATGGCTCGGGCTCGTCGGCGACATAGTTATAGTGTTCTATCGACATGGGAAAGGGTGTAGGTCGACATGGTGCTTCAGGGTGGTCGTGATGCGCATAGTTCCATGACGAGGCACAGTCTCCATCGTTCTAGAACTTCTGTGCTCTACGGTGGTACCATCGGCATTCGTCACGGCGTACGGTGGTCATGGTGCTCGCGGGGTCAAACGATCATGTCTGGGCGGTCCCCGGAGTCATGACGAACTTATTGGCGCTAGGTGAGAGTGAGGCGCGGCGTGTGCGCGCAGGATTGCTCGGCGCTCTGGCAGGGTGTTCGGCATGGTTAGGTGTTAAATGGGCATGGCTGCGCTGGTGTCTCCGCAGACGGTTGTTGGTCGAGGCGTGCACAGGCAGGGGCGGTGAGGTCAGGGCTACCTCCTAGACATTGTGGGCGAGGGCGGCGCAGTCTGTGGCAGCGTGTCCGTGTTAGGGTGGCAAGGTGAGCTCGGGTACCATTGTGCACTGGTCATTTGATCGAGTGAGATGAGCTCTAAGGCACGGGCTGGTACTGGATGAGTTAAGGGCACATCATGGGAGCTTGGTGAGGTCACAAGGATGATCAAAAGATTGATCAAAATAGTAGATAGTTGGTAGAGTTGTACTATGATCACCAGGTATTTGATCAAATGGCCGCAAGAACTAAACTTTCATATTTTCTAGTGATATTTGGTGGGTGTGCTAGTAGTAATATTGGTAGTCTCTGGGTGCAATTGTTTGCTAAGTGGTGAAGGTTCTAATGGTTTTCCAAAAATGACTATCTTGATGCATAACATAGATTCAATTTTGGATTTCCTCTCAAATGGATTTGGATTTGTTTCTTCAAGGTTGGAAAGCTCCATTGTGTTTACTGTCACTAGGTCTAGCAAGGTGAGAAAATATATGGAATTGTTTCTGTTTGAAATCACTTGTGAGAGATGCTCAAAGTGAGCTAGATGTTAACTTTTGCAAAGATGACCATTAGGTTATATGCTTCATATTTAATTTTCTTTGGTTTTGATCTGGTTTGGATTTGACCTAGATGATATGGTTTTGATCTTTAAACCATTTCTCATCATTTACAACAATCAAACTTTGCATTACAAATATTCACACACATTCATAACACAAAGGCATTAACATAAGGTTTATTAATAAAAGTTTTTGTTAACCTTATAACTTTGGTTAATTAGAAATTGATCCTCATTAATATTTTTGGGATGTTACATAAACCATTCTGGTTCCCACTCATCCATGATGGTTTTGTAGTCAAGATAATAATATTTTCTGCAAATCTTATCATATTGCCTACTTTGGTTGGAGCTCACATCTATATGCTATCTCCTTTGGACCAACTCTCTGCATGGTTATCATCTAATAACTATGGTCTACCAATACCATCTTCACTTTTTTCCATTGGAGCATTGTTCTTCTTAAACCCACCTGGTTTATGAGGCATCATGACATATCTGCTATGGCAGCCTTATTTTCAACAAAGTTTTCCATCACTTCTAGATCACTTCAAATACAACCGAGCCCAACTCTTGGCATCATGATCATATATGCAACTTGGTATATCCATCCATCTAACCCTTGTACCAAGGTGAGCTCTAATCTCACTAATCTCACCATGTTTAGATGGCATAAAAATATAGAAACACTAGATCATCCCCATCTAGTTTCCTTCCATTTTTAAGGTGGAATTTCAAAACCAAGGTTGGTTATGATGGATACTTCATGTGACACCATCTACCGTGGATATAACCATTTTCCAAATAATTTCCATAATTATTTGGAACCTAAAACTATTTAAATCCCATTTCTTGCAAAATCCTCAATAACCCTCTTTATAAAGGCAAGTTTGTTTTTCTCCAAAGCACTTTGTCAAATCAAGGCACATATGAGTACTATACATCATACCCAAGCTTTCCATATAAAAATAAATATTTTTGAGATTTCTTATTATTTCTTTTTGTCCTTTTTCTTAAATGGCAGAAATAAGAAATAATAGCTTAAAATTACTTTTACTTCCAAATAAATTCTAATAAAATTCCCCAATGTATGCTATGGTATTTGTGACCATCTAACAACACAAACCAACCTTATCCAATGTAAAAATATCAAATGAACTTCTAGAAACTACTTCTGCACGTTTTGAATAAATGGGTTAAAGTGGACTTCAAATCCTTTGAGAAATCCCAAACAACTCCTAGGGTTATGTATTAACCATATCTATCTATCAGTACCCTTGCACCACAAAGACAAGATCAAAAGCAAATTAGTTCTTTATAGTCATCAACTTGGTCAAAACTCGGTTTTTAAACAAAACCTTGAGTAAAACCTCATCAAACGTCCACCACTCTTCCTCCTTGATTACCAAAACAACCATAACACATTCCTCTGGTTGTGGTGAGCACTGTAGCACCGCAACCCTACCCCCTTAATACTTGTCTCTAGTGCTTGGAGAAGAGTGAGAGAGAGATTCCCCCTTGGAAAAATATCTTGTATATTTGGTACAATAGCCCCCGTTGTCTCTCTCTGGTCGATTTCTAGGCCCACACACCCTCTCCATCGCCCCTCTTGCCCAACCCTATCCCTCTGCCCACTCCCAAGCCTCTCCATGGTCCTAGACAACCATGGACCCGTGCCCTTTAGTATAAAAGGGTAGATCCCATCCCTGACTGCCATTTTTCCTCCATTCCTGTCACATCCCAAGATTTTCCATATCTTGTAATGTGAAAAATAAATGAATAAAATAAAACTTTGTTTGATTTTCAGAGCCAGAAGAAACTTTTTGAATTCAATTGGAACTTCAAACCCATTTGAATTAAATAAAACCTAAAGGGATCTAAATATAATAAAAAGAAAAATAAAAATATTTTGGAAATACTATTCTAGATCTTTTAAATAAAAGGATTTGGTTCTCAATTGAAATAAAAGTTTTATAGATAAATATTATTTTATAGAGTTCAATTAAACCTTGGCCAAGCTTTGGGAATTAAAACATTTTATTTTAAATAAAATAGCAAAAGTTTGTTTAAAAATAATAAAGGATTGCTTAATAAAATAATAAGGAATTAATATCCAAATTTTATTCAAATAAAAGCTTTTACCATTTTAATTAAAACATCAAAACTTATTAAATTGTTTTAAGTAGGTTTTTCAAGTATTTTATATTCTCTAATAAAACCTACTAAAGTGTTTTGGTTTTATTTTAGATTTCAAAATAAATGTCTCAATAAAACAAATCCTATTTGAAATAATAATGAAAGTCTATTATATTTAATTAATTATGGACCCTAAAATAAAATGTTATTTTATTTTTAACAAATCTCCAAGTCTTCTATATTTCCCAAATAAAACCCACTGATTGGTTTTGAAAATATTTAGGTTTCAAATAATTTTTTTTTAATAAAATCAAACTCTACTTGATTTAATAACTAAGTCCCATGTTATTTTAAACAAGTATTTCAAGTATCTTATAATTTCAAATAAAACCTACTGATTTGGATTTGAAAGTGTTTGGAATTCAAATGAGGATTTTATTGAATAAATCAAATCATGATAAATAAATAAAGGTCCATTTTATTTAATTAAAGAATGGATCAATAAAATTATTATTTTATTTTATTTTATTTTGGGCTTTTGCCCATGTTACTGAACAGAACTAAATTCAATATTACAAAGTTTGGTGTTGTTTGAATTGTTTGATTGATGTTTGAATGTTTGGGAATATCAAACAATTCAGAAAATAGAAAAGAAATGGATTAAGAAACAGGAAAAAAATAAGACATGGCCGACCCAACCCAGGCAGCCCAATAGGCCCAGCAACAGCCCAGCTTCCTTCCCCGAAGAAAACGTTCGGCACTAATTTTCTTACCCACAGAATCAATGACTGGTGGACCTTCCCCCTCGTTTCTTTTCCCACTGACCAGTGGACCCCTTTCCACTGTTCATCCTCCCTACCCCATGTTGGTTCTCCCTCCTCTCGTCGCCGTTGCAAGCTTTGAATCGCGGCATCAATACGACTTAACGCAGCCACCTTAACTCACAGTGATCACGCGAGTTAAATCCCTTCTCCCTCCTCTCTGTTTCCCCTCTGACCCCTCCCCAAGCACGCAGGAACATTCCCCACTTCCTGTAGCATCTCCCTGCACCTTCCATTCGACCACGGGCACCTCGGAACCTCGACTCCAACACACCACTAAACGCCACCGTCTACTGCTGTTCTCCGACGACGTCTCCCCGGTAAAACCTGACTCCCCTCTCATCCCCGTGGACACGATGATGACCTCCAAGCTCTTACGAACCTAACCGCACCTTCCTTTTGTCCTAGGGCACCCTCACCTCCTGACATCACCGAACAAGACCGATGCATACGACTCCGTGAGATTGCCGACCCATCTGTGCCCCTTGCCAGCAGTACCACCTCGAGCATCCCCACTTGAGAACCGGTGAGTCACTTCCTTTCCTCCCTCGCTTCCTCTATCACCAGCCCGTAGCGAGCCAGCCACCGCCGCTTAGCACCGCCCTCCGGTCAATCGCACGCAGTGGCCGTGCGATCTGGATCCAACGGGTACAATAGTTTCACTTAACGTCGAAGAGGTACGCTACCTACGCCACACGATCCAGCTTGATCCAACGCCTCTCGGTGCTTGATCCAACCGAAGCGGTATCAGCGAATAAGGATAGGACACGTGTCTGTTGATTTGTTTTAAAACTGAATTTGAAATCAGATTCATATGCAATTTTCAAACCTCTGTAACTTTTGATCCACACGTCCAAAAATTGCAAATTTTATATCAATGGATTCAGGGGAACAAGCCCTAGCCAACTGTGGAATTAGTTTAGCAAATAGTATCTGTTTCTTTGCCCATTTTTGCAGATTCATTTGTATGCTTGATTAGAGTATAAAAATTGTTTAAAATTGAATTTAAGGATAAAACCTTTGCAAATTGGATTGTTGTGACCTTACTGACCCTAGGAACCAACCCTTGGTATTAAAAATGATTTTGGTAAGATTTAGGTTGGATTACTTGACTTAGTCATTTTCTAGCCAAATAAAAAGAATGGTTTTTGTTATAAAAATGTTTATGGAAAGAAAAACTTTAAGGAAATGGTTTGGACCAAACCTACTAACCCAAAACACCAAGTTTTGCAATAGCAACTCATTTGGTGAACAACTTAAGAGTTTTGCCTTAATAAAAACATTTTTCACCACATGAAATGATAAATAGATTTAAAAATAGTTTTTGGACAAAACCCTCTTGCTAATGACTTTGCCACTTTGGTAAATGACCAATTTGGATCTTACAAAGTTTAGAAACCCATGGAGGCCCCTTTGCAAAATAAAACTATCTTGTGCATGCTCCCATGCATGAATTGATTTCCATTGTCGTGTATGTGTGAAATTGTTTGAGTGATTATTGGATTGGAATATAAATTGAATTAGTGTTTGCTTGTTTGACTTATAGTGAAGTGTGAGACTAACAATATCAAGGAGTGAACCACCATTCCCTACCAAAAAGGCAAGTGATGCTTCATACTTTTTGTCCCCTTACTTTCTCTATGCATTAATGAATTTTTCTAAGTAAAACTTGCACGGATTTTGCTAAGTATGAACCTTGCTATAGGAAAACCTAGTAGATGAATCCTTAGTAGGATTTCCTAAGTTAAAGTTTCCTATTACTACCAAGCTTAGCCTAGCTAATAGAAAACATGGGTGGAATATATATTCACACTATGGAAAAATATTCTAAGTCTGAGGACTTAGGTTTTGTTTAATAAAACAACTAAGTTAATGAACCTCCTGGGTGGAATGGAAGGATTGGGTTATGTTGAGTGGTTACACAAGGCCATGGACTTGGGTTGTGTATCTCACTTGTGGTATGCCACCCAGGCACAAAGGGATTTGAGATGTCAAATGTTGAGAAGCTTCAAGTGCAACCACTTGGCAATATGGGCTCTGCCATGATCATATAGGTTGCAAGAACTTAGCCATATGGACAGTGGGTGGTAGTGTTTGATAGGTTGGAGCGCGTCCATTTTGGTCTAAGGGAAGGCTTCTGAAAGATCTTGTCTTGGGAAACCAAGTCTTGTGGGGAAAGTGCACCACCTCTGCAGAGTGTAAAACCTAAGTACTTAGCCATGTCCCTCGTAAAGGACAATTTGACCATCAAGACATGGAAGCAATCAAGAATCTCATCATTCAAATTTCTAAAGTTAAAACTTGTGGATTGAACAAGGGTTGTTTGAATTCTTCAATCATTGATGGAAAGATGGCTTGGTACAAGGATCTTCAAATCTTTGATTGAGGAAAGGATTTTGTCAAGAAAAAACTTAGTATTTTCAAATGTTAAGGAAAAATCTATTTTGAGCAATGCAAGCCTCAACTCCACTTAGCCAAATGCATATAGATGATAGATTCCACTTTACCAATATAGTATCACTTGCCAATACAATTCAAATGTATTGACCCTTTGTGGCTGTAACTTGTATGTTGCAGGTTTGATTGATTTTAGTGAAGATTGATTGTTTAGGATTACAAAGTCTACAACCAACATCTGCCTGTGGCACTTTGAAGATGAAGGACCACTTGACCATAGTTATTCCGCTGCAATGTAATGTAATAGCCAAATGAGCTATGTATTGATGTAATAAAATTATGTTATTCCTGGTTATAAAGTTATAATATGACCTTTGTTTCTTGATATTACATCTAAACTATGGATGCTAGCTATTGATCCAGGGACTAGCATTGTAAAACACAGGAGGAATCTACCTTATTAGGTTGAGACCCCTACAATTCCTCTCCAACCACTCCACCCTATCCACCCGAGAGCTCCAGCGCCACCCCAAGACCTGCAGCTGAAAGGATCGTATGGGCACCTAGAGGGGGTGGGTGAATAGATGCTACTTCAAATTTTCTTATTTTTCAATTTAGGGTTTGACAAGAAAGGTAAATTATCTAGATTATGCAACTAAGGTGAATTTACCTATATGTCAAACAAGCACTAACTAGCACAACACTATGCAAGAACAAGTAAGTAAAGTGCGGTAAAGGATAGAAGTAACCAAAGTGGTGGACACGGAGACACAAGGATTTGTTTCCCGTAGTTCCTTCCTTTTGAGGGGAAGTATGTCTACGTTTGGAGAGGGGGTGGTTTCAAACCACCAACTCCACGAGAGGCCTCCCTTGTTCTCCGATGAACCTCACCCCAAGCGGTTTGATTCACCTCTTCCACTATATCGACAACCTTCGAGGTGGAATCCGACACCTTTACAACGAGTTTGGGGCACACATCCACAACTGAATTGGAGGCTCCCAAATACAAGAAAGATGTCAAACAATCAAAGAAAAGCTTGTAAGAACCAAATCAAAATCTAGGGTTTCCAAAGAAACACTAGAGCATGGGGGCCCTCAAGTGAATGAGGGGGAAATGAAGATCTCTCTTGGTGAAGCTGTAGATCAAGGCCTCCTCCTTCGGTTCTCCAAATATCAATGACTTTGGATGGTTGGATAAAGAGATATTGTTGATTTGGTGGTTCAAATGGGGGTGGTGTTCTTGAGTGGGTCGAGCCGCTGGAGGAAGGGGATAAGGTCCGCTATTTATAAGAAGCCCCCTCCACTGAACCGTTTTCTGACCGCTGGAGAAAAGTCAGACCAGAGACTCCGGTCTACACTGGAGATTCCGTTCCATCTCTAGTCCAGCCTCCGGACCAGCATACTGACTGACCAAGCCTTGCCGCGAGCCAAGTGGGCTGGAGACTCCGGTCCAGCCCAACTAGAGACTCTGGTCAGAGCCTCAAGCCGGAGACTCCGGACAAGTCTCCAGACCAACCTCCGGACCAGCCATCTGTATGTCCCAGGCAACAAACAGGGGCCTCCTCTGGGGATTCCTGCGGAAACTCCGGTCCACACCGGTCCAGCTAGACCAGAGACTCCGGTCTGGAATTCCCCGTAACATGTAAATATTTGCATTGAACTTTCCGTAGATTAGAGGTCCTTTTCACTTTGCATTATATCAACCTATAGACAATAGCATACTATAAAATGATATACTTGTTGTTAACAAACACAAAAAGTTATTATGACAGTAAATGTCCTTTCAATCACCCCCTTTTTGGTGTTCGATGACAACAAGTGATTTTGCATGGAATAATTTGTATTAAGCTCCCCCTGACTATGTGCATTAAGGTAAACAAGTAAATCATGCATGATAGATGGTTCATAGATAAATCACATAGTTCTCACATGAGTTACAATAATAGGTGCACAACCATATAGTCACACACAAATATCAAATAGTCTCGCAAGCACATAATAAGGAAAATAAAACACGAAGTTTGAGATATAAAATAAACATCAAATCCAACCCAAACCCATGCAAATCAATGACAATGTCTTCTCCCCCTTTGTCATAGAAACGCCCAAAAGAGAAAAGACCTAAGCTAGGGCCCCAACAACTCAGTAGTCCTTGTCATCCTCATCCTCATCCATGTCCTGATCCTCATCACCCTCATCATAGTCATCATCATCATCAGGAGCTGCAGGCCCTTTGTCGTGAGGGCGAGAGTAGGAGGTACCCTAGTACCCATATCTAGAGGTGACATCAGAAAAAATATTCCAGTCCACCAAGTTGTCTTGTTGGGCATTCCATGCCCCAAAAGAAAGAGTGTGATCTGACTCAGTGGACAGCTCAGCACCATGCTCATCATTGTACTCACCCTCTCCTTCCTCATCATCCTCTTCTCCCTGAGCCTTAATTTCCTTGAGGATCTTCTCAATGCATCGGTTGCTTTGGTTGGAGGCATGTTGTTGCTTACAGATGTCAACACTCATGCAACACAGTGTTCTCTCCCAGAAAGTGGCCTTCTTGACCTTCTCATGTACATAGTCACGGGTCATGGGAGGCATGGGTGCATTGGAGGAATTCTTCCTCCAAGCTCTAGGAGGAGAGGGGCCCCTCTCAGTATCAGTGATCTCCTCATCCTCATTGCCATAGGAACGCCTAGGAGGAGGCCACATGCACCCCTTCTGCTGCAGGGATACCAGAGTGTGCTCGGTAAGGTTGGGAGCCAAGCCAAGTGCGGAACCATGCGCCTGGGAGTTGATGAGCCTCATAACAAGTGGTGCATATGGAGGAGACTTCTTGTACAGAATGGCATGAAACATCTCAAATATGAAGTCCATCACATCAATAGGATTTGCATCGGCCTCGGGGCCAGCATTGTGAATCCTATGGGTATGATAGAGTAGGTTGACCAGCCCACATCTAATAGCACCATCATTCCCAGCACTTGGTGAGATGGTATGACGGAATATCCTCAACATCAGATTGTAGAGGGGCTTGAGTCCCTTGGACCCCCTACAACACCCTCGTTGCCATACAAAGGGGCAAGCTTCATCTTGTTCTCCCCAAGAGCTCCTGAGTGCATGCGCAACCCAACATGAGTGGATACGCCATGGAAGGTGTCGAAGATGAGATTAGCAAAGTCATAGAAATTAGCCAGCAACGGGTGGTTCCAGTCATCCAAGTCATGGTCCTGGATTGGTCATAACCAAACACAACAGTGGTGTAGAACTGCTGCATATGTGTGATGTTGTAGTCTTCACGGAGCTCCATCAAGTTGAACAACCCCAACTTCTCACAAATCCATAGTGCATCAGAGAAGTAGGGGCTGATCCTCATCTGCTCAACACACATATATATGTTTGGGCACACAGGTGACTTGTTGAGCACATTGTAAACATCTTTCATGAACACAGCCTGCTTCTTCCTCCAGAAACGTGGATCCTCGCTGGTACGTGGCAAGTCATAAAAATCAGTCTTCCGCGGCTCATGGTACTCATTCTTTGACATGTGGCCAAAGACTAAAGATTGTCATATTTTTCCCTCTTGGCACGGTTCTCTTGCTCAGTCCTTTCCTGCTCCCTCCTCATATATGCTGCATCACGGGCCTGCTGTCTCCGGTTGGACGGGGGCACGATAAACTGACCCTTGGACTCATCATAGCAAGGATTGGCCCTTCTTGACTTTGCCTTGGTGCAAAGGGGACGACGAGAACCACCACCTGTGAATAGCAGTGAGGAAGATACCATGGGGGTAAGCATATATGTCCCAAAGATGCAACACAAGAGTCTTGGGGCATTACTGAACCTGTTTGAGTCACCCCACACCAGAGTCTCCACAGCTCACACCGGAGTCTCCGGCTCTGACCGTAGTCTTCGGCCTAGACCGGAGTCTTCTGCCCTAGGTCCGGAATCTTCGGTCGGGAGGCTCGGGTATGACCTGGGAGGCTGCTGGAGGGGGTGAATCTAACAAATCGGGCAAGGCAACAAGACTAATGTTCCAGTGTGCACACAAACAAGTTATTCCAATGGACAAAACAACACCAATCCTCAAAAAACAAATCAAGGGATGTACCCTAGGAGAAGGAAAGGAGGAGAGGTACCGGATCTTTCCATGGGATGGATTCCATCGGTGGGAATGGCCCAATGGAGGAGAGGAGGAGGTTGGCTGGTGGCACGACGGATCCTTGGGGCTTCTTGACCTCCAGGGAGGAGTTTTGAAGGAGGGGGGGCGACGGGTTTGGGAGTGGGGAACGAGGTTGGATGAATGGAACTGCTATTTCAGTTCACCCCCATTTAAGTGGCAGAAACCGTCTAGACCAGAGACTCCGGCCTACACCGGAGACTCCAGTGCGGGCGCACCGGAGACTTCGGTCCTCCTCGACAAAAAACTCCAGGTTTTGTGTTTGGGGACATATATGAGAGACAGAGTGTTTTTAGACAAGGTATAGGCTTGGGTTAAGATGTCACACTATGAAGAATCAATAAGGTCCATAGGAATCCACTAAAATATTCAAGAAATCTCCAAATAGACATGAACCAAGAACCAACTCTTCACTAAGAAGAGGGCGGTGGCCGAGGCCACCATGTAAGAGTTTGTGGCATTACACCGCGAAGAATTATCCTTGGGTTCATAGCCACTACTCATCGATGATGCTCACATATCACAAAATGATATTAAGAGAATTGAATTTCTTAATTTTGGCACTATGGGGGGGAGGGATATCCCAATGTATTAGGACCACACTCCACCTATTTCCATGCCTACGCCTAAACCAAATAAGGGTCAAGACATAGGTGAGTATGCAAGGTGGTCAAGTCAACCTCCTTGAATCTATGATATTTAGTTCATTACTCAAATAACAAAACCTTGCTTCATCAAGTGGCTTCGTGAATATGTCGGCAAGTTGGTATTTGGTTGACACATATGATAGATCAATATCACCTCGAGCAACATGATCCCTAATGAATTGATGACGAATCTCAATATGCTTTGTCCTTATGTGATCCACCGGGTTGTAGGCAATCTTGATAGCACTTTCATTGTCACATAGAAGAGGCACTTTTTCACAATGGACACTGTATTCCTTTAAAGTTTGCCTCATCCATAGCAATTCATTGCAACCACTAGCAGCTGCCACATACTCGGCTTCGGTGGTGGAGAGAGATATATAATTTTGCTTCTTATAAGACCAATATACCAAGGACCTACCAAGGAATTGGCAAGCTCCCTATGTGGATTTTCTATCATCCTTATCACCAGCCCAATATGAATCCGTGTATCCACAAAGAGCAAATGTTGACCCTCAAGGATACCAAAGACCATAATGTGGGGTATGAACCAAATATCAAAAGATTCTCTTGACCGCCATCAAATGGCATTATTTAGGAGCCGCTTGATATCTTGCACACACACTACACTCAACACAATATCGCGTCTAGATGCACAAAGGTAAAGCAAAGAACCAATCATGGACCGGTATACCTTTTGATCCACATATTTACCATTTGGATTTAGTTCTAGATGAGTCTTTGTAACCATGGGGGTAGGAGCACCATTTAAATCTTTCATGTTGAATATTTTGAGCATATCTTGAGTGTACTTGGCTTGATTGAAGAATGTTCCTCCTCCTACTTGCTTGATCTCAAAACCAAGAAATACTCTCAAATTCCCCATCATAGACATCTGGAACCTATTACTCATAAGCTTTGAGAATTCATCATTAAAAGCTTTTTTAGATGAGCCCCATAGAGTGCCTTGTCAAGTTTCCCATTGAACTTCTTAGTAAAAAAGAGTGGGATCAATTTTCCCAATCTCAAACCCACAGTCAAACAACAACTCTCTAAGGTGCTCATACCACGTGTGTGGGCTTGTTTGAGCCCATAGAGCGCCTTATCAAGTTTGTAGACATGGTTAGGGAAGTTGGGATCCTCAAATCCCGAGGGTTGGTTTACATATACCAACTCATTCAATGGACCATTAAGAAATGCACTTTCTACATCCATTTGTTGCAACTTAAAGTTATGATGTGCCGTATAGGCAAGAAGGATACGGATGGACTCAAGGCGAGCCACGGGTGCATATGTCTCTCCATAATCAATGCCTTCAATTTGAGAGAACCCTTGTGCAACCAATCTTGCCTTGTTCCATACTATAATTCCATGCTCATCTTGCTTGTTCTTGAATATCCACTTGGTGCCTATAACATTGCGGCAATACTTAGGCTTCTCAACTAACTTACTTTGTTTCTCTCAAAGTTGTTGAGCTCTTTCTGCATTGCTTCCAACCAATCCGAATCTTCAAGAGCTTCCCACACTTTCTTTGG
This sequence comes from Avena longiglumis, assembly GCA_030063025.1. NCBI lineage: Eukaryota > Viridiplantae > Streptophyta > Magnoliopsida > Poales > Poaceae > Avena > Avena longiglumis. Next base: position 269,338,248 of record CP125978.1, read on the forward strand.
TTCAATCATGGAGATGTGTGCTTGGTGTTCACTAAACCTCTTCAATTGTGCTCTTGTGGAAATTCCTCTCCTAAGATCTCCAACCACATTCTCTAGAGAGTGATCTCTTAATTCCAACATCCTAACCATTCTAGCTTCGCGACGAGTATGGACCTCCTTGTTGTTTCTTGGGGGGACCTCTTCATCATTTTGGTCCTCGTCTTGACCATCAACTTGACCTTGATCGTCGTCGGAATCATTCTCTTCATTAAGAGGAAAATGTTGAACTCAGTCTTGATTCGGTACATTACTAGATTGGAGTTGAGCTGCTCTCACGGCTGATTGTATAGATCTTCCTTGTGTAATGGACCGAGCAACACTTGTCATTTTGGAGAATGATGACTCAAGCTACTCCTCACTAGAGATGTCACCTTGATCAACATGTTGAGGGTCCATAGCTTATGTTTGGCTTGGGTCATTGTCCTCCTCGGTAGATGGAGCTTGTTGTTGTTGTTGTGAAGATGAGGGCTCCACTTGAGTAGAGCATAGTTCTTCTCGATCCGCCATAAGGGGTTCCTCATTGGGGCGGATATATCCCACACCCATTCTTCCTATGGCATCCTGAGGCATTTCATCATCTGCATCACAAGCATCAACATGCCCCCCTTGGGGACCATCATATTATTCGAAAGTCACACTACAAGATTCTATGACGGCTCCAGAGAGCTTATCATAGATTCTATAAGTGTGAGATTCTAGAACATAGCCAACAAAAATACCCTCTAATGCCTTGGAATTGAATTTGGACAAACAAACACCTTTTATGAGATAAAAACACTTACAACCGAACACCCGGAAGTAAGATATGTTGGGCTTGTTACAGGTAAGTATTTCATATGGAGTCTTGTTCAATTCTTTGCGAAGGTAGAGCCAGTTTGATGCATGGCAAGCGGTGGAGATGGCCTCGGCCCAAAAGTTATATGGAGGTTTAAACTCTGCCAACATGGTCCTTGCCATCTCGATAAGACTCCGGTTCTTCCTCTTGGCCACACCATTTTGTTGAGGGGTATATGAAACGGAATATTGGTGTTTTATACCCTCATCACTAAGAAAATCATTCAAGGTGTAGTTATTGAACTCGGTGCCATTGTCGCTTCTTATTATCAACACGGGGACATTGTATTGACGTTGAACCAAGTTAATGAATTCGATGAAGGTCTTTTGGGTCTCACTTTTCAATAAGAAGAAATATACCCATGAGTATCTTGAATAGTCATCAACAATCACCAAACAATATTTCTTCCCACCAATACTTGCATGAGATGGAGGACCAAAGAGGTCCACATGAAGGAGCTCCAAGATCCTCGTTGACTTGATGTGCTTCTTTGGCTTGTGGGGAGCATCATGCATCTTTCCTTCTACACACACCCTGCAAACACGATCTTTGGCAAAGTAAACATTTCCTTTTAGTCCAACAATATGGCCATCCTTGTGGAGACTTTGCAAAGTTCTCATATTGACATGGGCTAGTCGGCGATGCCATAACCAACCAACATCGGCCTTTCCGAATAAGCAGATCGCACTTGTAGTGGTTTGCCCCGAAAATTCCACCACATACAAGTCATTTTTGATGTACCCAACAAAAGCGACCTTGAGAGACTTGCTACACATGAGGACCACAATATCATCATCAATAAAGACGGCAAAGCCCATCTTTCCAAGAGCACACTGAATGTAAATTGTAACCAAGGGTCTCAACAAGTATGACGTCCACGAGTGTGATATCGTGGACTTGGACTTGTCGGCATATGTCACGGATATTTGATCATCATTTGTCCTTAACTCCTTGATAATAGAAGAGCTTATGGTCATATGACTTGTGCAACCACTATCAAGGACCCACTTTGACCCTCCGGAAGCATATGTCTACAAAAGATCAAGCTAATATTTAGGTACCCATTTTTCAATGGGTCCTCTTCTGTTAGAAACAAGGGTCTTGGGGACCCAAATAGACCAAGCAATATAATCATCAAATGGTCCAACATATTGTGCATACACATCACCATAATAATCATGAATTAGAACATAATGAGGGTTAGCAAAATCATCATGAGACATAGTTTTACCACTAGTGGTCTTACTATTCACAATGGCCTTGTCTTTCTCTTGTGTGGGCTTGGTCTTCTTCTTTTTGTTGTTATTATTCTTGGATTTGGATACAAAATCAATGCCACCTTTCTCACCATTTGACCTTTGGTTACTCAAGAGGTCATTAATGGACTTGTTTCCTTTTGGAAATGTGGCCTTATCTAGATCCCCCTTCAACCTAGCATTTTCTTCAAGAATAGTTGTACTAATAGAGGGAATAAAATTACTAGATGAAGGAATATTGGTCAATTGAGTTTGAAGCTTTTCATGTGACTTTGTGAGTAACAATAGTTAACTTTCCAAGGCCATGTGAGACTTGTCAAGCATCCTATAGTCCTCGGCAAGTTTTTCATGAACAACACCAAACTCAATCTTGTCCTTTTTAGCCTTTTTATATTTAGCAACCGCATGATATATTTCCTTGACGAGTATATTAACAATTAAGTCATTAGCCCCATCAATCCTTTCAAGTTTTAGTTCAAGGGACACTCTAGTCTCTTGTTCTTCTTCTAGAGCATTATTTAGGGCTTATACCTCAATCATGTGTTCTCTTACTAGTTTACATCTTTCATCAAGAAGCTCTTGGGTGTGAGAAAGTTGATTTAAGAGGTCCACAAAATGTATCTTGTGTTCCTCTTGCAAGTTATTCATGAACTCATCAAAAGCAATTATTTCCTTTTTGATATCAAGAGACATATTTCATCATCATTTTCATCATTACTCAAGAGGGTGGGGTGGGATGATGAAGATACCTCCATTCCTCTTGCCATAAGGCAAGTGGCGTTCTTGTTGGAGAGGTTCTCATTTGGAGAGTCGAAGAGGGAGAATGTGGGAGTAGAAGTAGTGGCAAGAGCAGCCACACCACTTGATGTTTCCTCCTCATCATCTTCATTATCGGAGAGGAATTCTTCATGAGTGATCAACACAATTTCACCCGACTTCTTGTTGATGGGATTCTTATTGATGAAGGGTTTCTTGTAAGGAGATTTGGAAGTTTTCTTCAACACAAGTTTATCCCATGATCTTCTCTCTTCTCATAGGGACAACCCGCCACAAAGTGATAGCGGTCACCACAATTGAAGCAAGTTCTCAGTTTAGTGACATTTTCTCTTCTTACATTTGGGTTGCTTCTTTGTTGCATTTCCATCTAGGCCTTGGCGGGGTTATTCCAAAAGTTCTTTGCATAGAAGGATATATATTCACCATGAGCAATCTTGACATCATCGGGGTGGCTCATGGAGAGGCCTTCATCACTATCATCTTCATCCCCATGTTCCACAACTTTGGCCTTCAATGCAAGGTTGACAACATTGCTCATTACAAGGGCTCGAGCACGGGAATTGATACGTCCAAAACGTATCTACTTTCCCGAAACTTTTGTTATTGTTTCTCCTCTAAACTTGTGTGATTTGGATACAACTAACACGAACTGACGCCGTTTTTAGCAGAATTACCTTTGTGTCTAGTTTTTGTGCAGAAAACCAACTATCAGGAATAATCCCAGAAAATATGCCAAAAATCCTATTTCACCAGAAGACTCATGGAGCCAGAGTACGAGATGGAGGGGAGCCCTTGGTGGCCCACACCCTCTGCCGTGCGGGTGGGCCCACCCCATGCCTGGAGGGGGTTTGGTAAACCCAGGCGCCCCCTCGGCCTCTCTCTTCGCCTATAAGAAGCCTTTTAACCTAAAAACCGAGGGGGCTTCGATGTTTTTCAAGAAAGAGTTCTGCTGCGCCGCCACCACCAGAAACCGCGAGTCGGAACCAAAAACTCCGTTCTAGCACCCTGCCGGGACGGGGAATTTGGGGAGGATCATCACCATCGTCATCACTAACGCCTCTCCATCAACCATTAAAGTTTCCCTCATCTATGAGGGAGTAATCCCCCACTGTAGGCTATGGGGATGGTAGGGATTGGATGAGTTCTATCATGTAATAGAATAAGATTGTTAGGGCATGGTGCCTAGTATCTCTACTAGTGCTATTTGACTTTGTTGCAACTTGTGATGTTTAATGCTTGCCACTAGGGCCCGAGTGCCATGATCTCCTATTTGAAATTATTATTGAATCATTATGATACTATTGTTTGTGATCTTATCTGCAAGTTGTGTACACATATCATTGTCCGGATCCAAAGGCCCCGAAGTGACAAAAATTGGGACAACCGGAGGGGATGGCTGTGATGTGAGGATCACATGTGTTCACGGAGTGTTAATGCTTTGCTCTGGTGCTCTATTAAAAGGAGCACCTTAATGTCCAGTAGTTCCCTTGAGGCCCCGCTGCAACGCGCTGGCAGCACAAAAGATGTTGTGCAAGTTCTCACTGCGAGCACGCATGACTATATGGAGCACATGCCTATGATTGTTTAGTACTTGGATGCTTGTTCTTATTTATCTGCAATTGCCCTAGATCTTGAAGTTACATGTTTAGACTCGTCCATGCAACGACCGTCCATCCATCCCTATGCCTACCGCACTCATATCCTACTGTTTGCTACTACTGTTACTATTGCTCCTGTTTTGCTGCTGCTGTTGCTTTGCTGTTGCTACTACAAACCCTTGCTACTGAAAAAAATTTGTGATCAAGAACTATTTCCAGGTGCAGCTGAATTGACAACTCAGTTATGAAGGCTTGCAAGTATTCTTTGGCTCCCCTTTTGTCGAATCAATAAATTGGGTAATACTACCCTCGAAGATTATTGCGATCCCCTATAATTGTGGGTCATCAACACTATTTTCTGGCGCCGTTGCTGGGGAACATAGCTTTATTTGTAAGTTCACTTGGATCTCCTATTGTTCACTGCAACTCCTTTCATCATGGGGAAGTCTCGTGATGGAAAGTTTCCAATTTTACCATCCACTACAAGAAGACGTACAGTCCTAAACACCTCTGATGCTCTTGATTCACCGTCTGTTATAAGTAAGCTTGTTACACCACCACCACATACTCATGCTACACACACTGCTACTACTGCTAAATCTGAAACTGCTTTTGATACTCATGATGTTACTTCTACTGTGCTTGATACGAGTGGTTCATTAGGTCCTTTCCTAGATGCTATTATGGCTAGTCTAGAAAATACTAAAACTCCTAGTGAAGGCACTGTTACACCTATTAGCTCACCCGAGTCTAGAAAGAGATACAATATTAATGATGGTTACATTGAGTTTACTGATGAATTTATTGAAGAGTGTCGAAACACACATGGTGCTAGTGCTATTAAGAGTCTCCTTAAGAGACGCACCATTATTCCTAAACTGTCCTCTGATCCTAATTTTGCCACCTCTCCCATAGATATTGAAGATGAATATTATGATTTCTCTCTTGATTTATCCTATTTATGCATTGTTGAGAAAGAACCTTTCTTTGGGACTGAAAATGAGAGTGTTGTAGCTCATATGAATGAGCTTTCCACTATGAGTGCTTTATTCTCTGATGATTTTAAGATGTGCAAGTACTTTGTTACTAAGATGTTCCCTTTTTCACTAAAAGGAGAAGCTAAGGCTTGGTTTAATAGATTACCTCCTAGTTCCATTGATAGCCCAGATTGCTTGATTGCTTCTTTCTTCCAGAAATATTTTCCTCCTAGTGCTAGACATCCTGCTTTGCAGAGACTTTTTGATTTTAAATAGGGAGAAGAGGAGAAATTGTCTGAGTCATGGACAAGGTTTTGTGCCTTGATTCATGCACATCCTGGATGTCCATTACCTAAAAATGAGCTACTTGATATTTATTATGATGGACTAACTGATGATTCTAGGTCATACCTAGATAGTTTTGCTGATTGTGTTTTTAGGAAAAGAACTCCTACATATGCTGAAGAATTCATGGCTAAAATAAGCAAGAATTATGATGATTGGACTTCAACTGAGCTAAATACACCTGAGCCTATTACTCCTGAACCAGTTGTGCCTGAACCAGTTCCAACACCAACACCAAAGAAGAGGGGAGTAATTGCATTAAATGATGAAGTGATGAAAGAAGCTAAGAAGTGTCTAAAGGAGAAAGGTATTAGAGCTGAAGATGTGAAGAATCTACCTCCTATAGAAGAATTATGCAAGCCAATTCCCCACTCATCTACTATTGAGTTACACTCTCTCCACTTTGATGAAGGTGATATTCCCTATGGTAAGCCTCCTGATCAATGCTTAGAGGAACTTGACACATTTATACTTAAACAAGGTAATTTTAATAAACAAGTTCAGAATCATTTATTGGAAAACTCTAGAGCTAATAATTAGTTGAAAGAACTTCTAATGATATTAAAATGCTTTGTAAACACTTTCAAATGGTTCAAACTCAAATTGATCAACTTTCTAAGGTACAAAAGGAACTAGGAGTGGTATAGCTACACAACATCCTTTATATCCCGAAGGACACCCTAAAAGAACCGAGAAGGATTCTCAACAAGGTGAGAGTAGTGGTAGTCCTCATAAGAGAAAGAAAAAGAAACATAACATAGTTGAGGAACCACTTGAACCTGCTGTAGATCCTAATAGTATATCTCTCTCTGATGCTGAAAATGAGAATGGTAATGATAAAAATGATGCTCCTGATAAGGAGGAAGTTGAGGAAGAACCTGAGAAGCACACTAAGAACATTAGGTACACTAAGGAAGATTTTATTGCTAATAAACATGGTAAAGAGAGAGAACCTTGGGTGCAGAAACCTATGACTTTTCCAGGTAATAAACACAAGTCAAAGGAGGAATAACACTACAACAAGTTTTGTGAGTGGATGAAGCCTTTATTTTTGCAAATTCCTTTGACTGATGCTATTAAGTTGCCCCTTATTCAAAGTATATGAAGGATATTGTATCTAATAAAAGGAAGATTCCTAATGAGGAGATTTCTACTTTGCTTGCTAATTATTCCTTCAATGGTAAGGTTCCAAAGAAACTTGGTGATCTAGGTATACCAACTATTCCTTTCTCTATTAAGAATAATTATGTTATAACTGCTTTATGTGATTTGGGAGCTGGAGTTAGTGTTATGCCTTTTTCTCTCTACAAGAGACTCCAGCTAGAAAAGTTGATACCAACTGATATATCTTTGCAAATGGCTGATAAGTCTGTTCAAGTGGCTAATATTTGCATGGTTTTGACTGATTTTGTTGTGCTTGAAATGCCTGAAGATGATAATATGTCTATTATTCTTTGGAGACCTTTTCTTAATACTGCAGGTGCTATCATCAATTGCAATAAAGGAAAAGTAACATTTAATATTAATAACAAAGAGCATACTGTGTATTTCCCCAAGAAGCTTGCTAAGATCTATTGCCTGAATTTCATTGAAAATATTGAGAGCATCAAGGTTGGAGAAATATATTGTCCCATTCCATAAGAAAGTTTTGAAACTATTATGATTGGGACCATTGCTATCAAGTTTGAGGTAACATAATCACCTTGTGGAATGCAAAGTTTTGTTTCATATAAGATTGTTTTGTTAACAAGACTTGATCAACCTTGTTAACAAAAGGATTTTAATGAACAAAACACTGTTTTCACTATGGTTATACTTCCCCTTCCTAGTCTTTGCCTCTTCTCTTGTTAGCTTTGGTTTTGCTAGTTGTTTGCTTGTTAGTGTGTCTTAGAACTTCTGTAGTTTTGGTTTTTTGTTTTCTTTTGCTTGTTCTAAAAAAAATCTTTTTTGCGAGAAAATCAATTTTCATACCTTGAAAATTGGCCAAAAATAAAGTTCCCGAAAAATCCCAGAAAATTCAAAATAATTTTTTCCTCGAAAAAGGGGCAGAGGGACACCTGGAGTGGCCTAGGGGGCCCCCCAAGGCCAGCACACCCCTGGGTGGCGCGGCCAGCCCCCAGGTGGCACCTGTCATGCCCACCTGTGGCCCTCCAAAGTGCCTCCTCCCAGCCATCTTTTTTCTCTCTTCCGAAAATCACCGGAAAACTTTCTCAAGCTCGAGTTCTTGCTATTCTTGCTCCCGATTTTCGATCTCCTTGCTCAGTCCATATATGCTGCTTATTTTTGGAGGGATTGCTCCTTGAAAAAAGAGGTCATGGACAAGCACACCTTTGGTGAAATATTTGAGAGTGATGTACCTAGGAGGGCAAGGCCTTCAAGATCATCCTCACGAGCTAGGCCATCATATAATGAGGATCTCATTACACCGCGATTTGGCGACGAGGGAGATGAGGGGGATGCGCACCCTTCCACCTTTCCTTGCCCAACCTTTTTGTGGGCTGTTGGGATTCTCGATGATTTTATAACCTTGGTTCGAAGGGTTGGACTAACAAGTTATATGCAGGATGAGAGCGTGCAATATTCTACGCTCACTAAAACCTTTGTGGAGAGCTTCTCTTTTTCTAACAGCCTATTCAAACCAGATGTGTCTTTCAAAATTTATGGCAGACCTTACACCATGACATTGAAGAAATTTTGTGAGATCCTGGGTCTTGGTATAGCTAGGTCAGTGAATAAGATTCCATCTCAACCCACTGATTTGTTGGAGCTCTACCGTGGGATAACCAATGATGATGACCGTAGAGCCTAGCGGGGAAGGATAAGAAATATTCAACTTCCAGCTATCAGGTACTTTGCTTACTATCTTGCCACTAGTGTTTTTGGTAGGGATAAAACTAGCAATATTTACAACTATCATTTGTATTTCCTAGCTGCTGGTCTCAACAATGAAACCAGGTAAAATCTTGGTTCTCTCATTGCTCGTCGCCTAGCTGCTAAGGGACCCATTTATGGGGGTATTATTGCTTCACGTGTTGTTGTTGCCTTGGACCTTGATGTTGATCCAAATGATACAGTTTTGGATCCTTAGAGGCTTGATCTTGCTGCCATGAAAGCGCATCACTTTGTCACTACTAGCTCTACCCTTGAGAGACTGGTTTATAGAATGTTGTTTACTGACGGGGAAGAGAGAGATATCCCTCTCCCCCAAACCCCTTTGTGCACTACAAAGGGGAGTCCTCGAGCTTGTACCAGGATGAAGGGGCCTCCTCGTCGTATTATGGAGGTGCACCTTCTTGGTCACCATGGAGTTGAGCCCCACTTAGGCCAAAATCCTAAGGTTGGGAGGAGTATACCGACATCACACTCATCTATATATCATGTTTGTCGGTTCTTTGTATATCCATTGTTCGCTTTATTTTTGGTTTTTGTTCCTTCTTTCCCAAAACACAAAAATACCAAAAATATTTTCGTTGTTTCTCTTGGTTTGTTTATTTGCTTTTTAGATTTGGTTTGACTTAAAGAAAAATCCAAAAAAAAAATCTTTGTTTGCTTTTTCTTTTTTTGGTTTCAGCTTTGTGTGTTTGCTTAAAAAAATAGAAAAGACCAAAAATATTTGTTCTTCTTTGGTTTTGTGAAGTTCTTTGCAGGATTCAGCAATTCTCAGTGGAGTTTGGTTTCATGTTATTATTCAAGACACACAAGTGGAGGGCAATAATGAAGATTAAGACCACTTGAGGTGTGGTAAGAGGCTGGTAACTAACTCTATTTGGTTTCATATTTGTACATATACTCATCATGGTGAGCATGCTTAGTCTGTTCATGTAAGGTGTATATTATTTATGGATGCTTAGTAGTTCTTGCTTTCTTGTGATTAGCTCCAGCTTTCTAATAGTTTGTATCATGTCATATGAATGTTTGCTTGCATTGTTTTATTCATTACTTGGTATGATATTGTGGTATCCTCCGCTGAATGTTTCATGTGAATCGACTTGGCACATGCTCACGCATGCATATGACTAAACAATAGTCAGTAAGCCTCGATGATTTATTTTGCCTCAGAGTTCTTGTATTACTTTCTTGCCATACTTAGTCCTGTTTTGTTGCAAGTATGATTATGACAACTATTGCTCTCTCGTTTGTCGCTCCCTCTCTATTGCTATCCTTCACTTGCACTGAGTATGAGCTCTACTTGTGCATCCAACTCCCCAAAACCAATATTGCCAACAGTGTCCAACATACCTACATATTATCATCATTTTCTATTCAGTGCATATTCATTATGCCTTGTTTTCTTCCAAATAAAATGTTTGTTTTGAGGAAGTTAGTTAGTAAAGCTCTCACGAACTTGATGGCACACTTTATTCCTTGCAATTAATAATCCTGAACCATTGTGACTATCCATGAAAGTTATATGTTTGCAAATTATAGGCTAGGAGTTAGCAGAACCGTGCTGCCACGGGGAACGCTTTCAACACTTATGGATATATATCCAGTTGATACCATGCTATTTTGTTTGTGGATGTCATCGGTGTGAAATAAAAGGGGAGCTTGTGAGTTCATGGAGTTATATGTATATGTGTTAGAGAAACGCCTGGGCCGCTAGCCTAAGCCATGCCTAATCATGGTGGAAACTTGCAGCATTACCATAATGAGAATTTGTGAAGCATCCTCAATAAAAACCTATTAAAAAGCAAATAAAAATATCGCTGAGATGCTCATTGTCATCTTGCCTTGTCATTTTGATTATGGGATAGCTCCTGTGTCATGTGCAAGGGGTACCCCGTTAGTGGTTCTCTATGATATGCATGTATTTACAATGACAAGAACTTATAGGTAACTAAAGTTAAGTAGCATGAGGAGCGGTCCTCGTACTCAAGGGACATAGGATTTCCATTTTATGGTCTGTTAAGCATATAACTCATATTGGACCTCACCTTCACCTTAACCATATGAAGATGCCTATGATAGGGGCAATGAGAGCTCAAAGCTAATGAGTACCTTACTTTTAGCATTTGGAAACCTTTCAAACTTTGCAAAACCTTTTCACTTCCTTATTGAGTCACCACGTATTCTATGAGCACCTTGTTGAGAGCATATTTGTCATTCTTGTGTTTGTCTCAAAACTTGGTTAATTATGTCATGACTTTGATGCTTGTATCTCTGATATCTTCACTTCTAGCCTACACTTGAACTTCAGAGGTGCCTTGGCATTTATTTTGTGCTCTACAAACAAAGGCAAGCGAGATACCACTCTATCATACCTTATTATGAGCATTGTAATGTTGCTTATGTTTATGTTTCTTGCTACTTATTATTATTGAGTTGGAATCTCTTCATAGCTTGCAATAACTATTGAGTAGAATTACTTGCATACTTCTTATTATGAGTGGTTTAACTATCTACTCATGTGATAAGAATATTTACATCATATGAAGCAAATGTGTTCGTGAAAGTTCTTTTATCGCAGTCAGTTTCAACTGAATTTCTTGAGGACAAGCAATAAGCTAAGATTGGGGGGGGAGTTGATACGTTCAAAACGTATCTACTTTCCCGAACACTGTTGCTATTGTTTCTCCTCTAAACTTGTGTGATTTGGATCCAACTAACACAGACTAACGATGTTTTCAGCAGAATTACCTTGGTGTCTTTGTGTAGAAAATCAACTATCAGGAAAAATCTTGGAAAATATGCCAAAAATCCTATTTCACCAAAAGACTCACGGAGCTAGATTACGAGACGGAGGGGAGCCCTGGGTGGCCCACACCCCCTGCCGTGCGGGTGGGACCACCCCGTGCCTAGAGGAGGTGTGGCCAGCCCAGGTGCCCCCTTGGCCTCTCTCTTTGCCTATAAGAAGCCTTCTGACCTAAAAACATAGGGGGTTCGATGTTTTTCTAGAAAGAGTTCCGCCGCGCCGCCACCACCAGAAACCGTGATTCGGAACCAGAAACTCCGTTCTGGCACCCTGTCAGGATGGGGAATTTGGGGAGGATCATTGCCATCGTCATCACCAATGCCTCTCCATCAACAATCAATGTTACCCTCGTCTATGAGTGAGTAATCCCCCGCTGTAGGCTATGGGGATGGTTGGGATTGGATGAGTTCTATCATGTAATCGAATAAGATTGTTAGGGCATGGTGCCTAGTATCTCTACTAGTGCTATTTGACTTTTTTGCAACTTTTTGTGCTTAATGCTTATCACTAGGGCCCGAGTGCCATGATCTCAGATCTGAACTTATTATTTAATCATTATGATAGTATTGTTTGTGATCTTATTTGCAAGTTGTGTACACATATCATTGTCCGGATCCAAAGGCCCCGAAGTGAAAGAAATTGGGACAACCGGAGGGGATGGCTGTGATGTGAGGATCACATGTGTTCACGGAGTGTTAATGCTTTGCTCTGGTGCTCTATTAAAAGGAGCACCTTAATGGCCAGTAGTTCCCTATTTATCTGCAATTACTATGATTGTTGTGCAAGTTCTCATTGCGAGCACACATGACTATATATGGAGCATATTCCTATGATTGTTTAGTACTTGGAAGCTTGTTCTTATTTATCTGCAATTACCCTAGATCTTGAAGTTACATGTTTAGACTCTGTCCATGCAATGCCCGTCCATCCATCCCTATGCCTATGACAACACCCGGATTTTTATGCTTAGCACTAGCATCTACAAATGGGAGTGGGTACTAATGAGGGGTAGTTAACTAGTGGAGTTTCAACTAAGTACATTCTCATGCCTTAGGGTGACATCAAGATTTTCTAGCTTAGGACAAATTTTATGCTCTTTATGCAACCTTCAATTATCTTTCTAATATCTACAATTTACTCAAGTAAATTCTAAGTAGAAGCTTTGATAAAGAAATAAAGTAGAAAGCTTGCAAGTAAAACTAGGATTGGGTTATCAAGTGGGTATGATCACTTATGCTTAAGGCATATAGTTGGCATGGTAATGTCACATCCCAAAATTTTCCAAATTTTGAAATGTGAAAAATAAATAAACAAAATAAATAATTGTTGAAATTTAGGGTGAAAAGAAACTTTTGATTCCAAATGGAAACATAATAAATAAAGTTATAATAGTTGGAATCACCATTTTTGGATCTTTAAATAAAAGGATATGGGTTTTATAAGCAAAGGTAGAATTGAATAAATGAGAACTATTTTAAAGAGCCAAATTAAATCTTGGCCAAGCAATGGAAATAAAATATTTTTGTTTAATAAAAAGAGTAAGGTATTATTTGAATAAAGAGGATTTATTAATATCCAATTTTGTTTAAGTAAATACTTTTTCCTATTTTGAATGAACATTAAAACTTAATAAAGTATTTTATTTCAAAGTGTTTTTGTTTTCAAATAAAACCTACTGAAAAGATTTTTGTAGAAATTTAGATTTCAAATAGAGTATTAAAACATATTAAATCCTATTTGAAATAAATACTAATGTCTCATTATTTTTTTTAATAATTAATAGACCCTGAAAATAGATTATTCAAAATTTGACTTTAAAATATGTTGAAACACAGTATTAAAATCTACACAATGTTTGGTGGAGATTTGAATTCAAATGGAGTTTGAATTGTTTGAATAAAAATCAAAACAGAAATTCAAAATAGAAAAAGAAAAACATTCAGTACAAAAAAAGGCAAGGACCTAGCCCAGCCAGACCAGGCTTAGACCAGACCTACACACGCGCTCACTGACGACAGGACCCCACTCGCACTTCCATCTCTCGCTGACGAAGCTGCCCCACACTGCCCTCTCATCGTCTTCAACCCACAGACCTCGCCCCCAGTTCGTCACTGCCGTTTCTGGCGTAAATTCGCGGCTTAAAATTCGCATTGAATCAAGATTAATCCGCCCAGCCATCAGGCAGGATAAAGGCGGCTCCCTCCCCTCTTCCATTCCCCCCAAACATCGCCTCCTCTCTGCCACCAGGCTGCACGGATTTCTCCATGCAACCCCACTGGCTCCGACGAGGTCCAGTGCAAATTCCGGCGACGCCTGACCATACCCTGCCCCCTTGTGCACGCGAGACTACTCCCCAGACCAGTGCGCATCTACCGGTGGTTCTAGCTTGGCCGCGCTTTCCCCAGAGCGTCGGCAAGGACGAACTCTAAACGCCGTCGACGCCTGCCACCTCTCCGGCGACCCCTTCCCATAAGAACAGATCGCCCCTTTCTCTCTGCTTGTAAGCCGCATGTTCAGCATCTTCGCGCGCACCTAACAGTGTCATTCTTTTGCTTTGGCATGGCCTATAACCTCGCCTCCGACAACGACCAGACGGACCTGACGGTGAGCACAACTCCGGCGAGCAATAGTCACTACTCCCGTGCGCCCCTCGAGTAACTGAGGCCACCTTGAGCTTCACTATAACCACGCGAGCACGGTAAGCATCTCCGTTCCTTCTCTCGCTTCCTAGTTCGTCGGCAGCGTCACTGATAGAGCGCCTCCGCCGCTCACCGCCGCGTCAGCGCCACCCGTTCCTCGTCGAGCTACTGTACATCGTTAGATGCAGATACAATGGCTAGGAAAGAATCACTTATCGAAGAGGTATGAGAGCATCTGTACCGTGCAATTTGCATTAGATCCAGCAGCCCACGTTAGTCAATCCACGCGAAACGGTACCAGCCTATAGAAACGCGCCACGTGGCCAGACTCAGGATTTGAAATAGAAATTTGATCTATTAGATATGCAAACTTGCAAAATTCATAACTTTTAATATACATGTTCAAATTTTGCAAATTTTATACCATTGGAATCAGCAGGACAAGTACTTTGCAACCATGCACTTTGTTTAATGATTTGCTTCTGGAAAATTGGTTAAATTTGCAGAAAATTGTGTTGGCATAATTTGAATATAAAAATTGTTCTAGATATATTTTTAAGGTGAAATCTTTGCTAAATGGTTTGTTTTGAACCTATTGACCATAGGAACCAACTTATGGATTGAAAATTGTATTTTGTGAAGTTAGGGAATAAATATTTGATTTAGAACATTTCTAGCCAAATAAAAATATTGTTTATGTGTAAAAAATACTTTTGAGTAAAATCTTGGGAAAATGATTTGAGTTAAACTCTCTGACCCTAAACACCAAGTTTTGAGACTTAACAATATATTTGATGAATCCTATAAAATTACTACTTTGCAAAAGGCATTTTCAACAACATAAAATATCACCTTGATATAATAATTGGTTTATGGTTGAAACCTTTTGCAAATGGTTTTACCACTCTTGTAAATGACCAATATGATCTTTAAAATGTTTAGAGCCTAGTAGAAATAACTTTTCCAAATAAAACCATCTTTTGCATGCTTGCAAGCATGGCCATGTTTTTGTTATTTTATGTGGTGAAATGGTTTGAATGCTAGTTGAATATGTGTTTTCTTGATTGAATTGTATTGAAGTTAGAAGAGTGTGATATTTGCAAGATCAAGAAGTGAACCAATATTCTCTACTAAACAGGAAAGTGACACTATCATCCATGTCCTACTTTTTTCACTACACTTAGTGGTATTTTTATAGTATGCATGATAGCGCCACTATATTACTATGCTATGCTATGTCCTATTAGTATATCCTTATATCTTCCTTAGTGAAAACATTGTAGTTGTAGTATGCTTAGCCCTGCTATATATTTGGGATGGGATACATGATATGATTATATAAAGTGTTGGAAAAATATATGTTTTATAAAATAAAACAAGTACTCAATGAACCACCTGGGTGGAAAGAGGATACTCAATTTTGGACAAGGTGGAAACAAAGGGAACCATGTTTATATGGCTATCTTTTTGTATTTGCACTAGAAGAAAACCACCCAGGGACTTAGAGATTGAACATGTTTCTCGTATAGTGGCTTTCATGTACAGCCACATGCTAAATGGGCTCTGGCTTAGTAAACTACATAGTGGAAGACCCATGCATTGGCATCTTCAGGTTAACTAGAATTGTGTATGGAAATATATCCCTACATTGGTGCCTGGTAGACAAGCTAGCATTGTGTATTGGGAGGACTTCTATGGAAAGACTTTGTCACATTCTCGATCTGCCGGTACTCCATTTGGTGAGTACTTATCCAGCAGCCACTGGTGGCGTCAAGACGAGATTGTGTCATGTGGGTAAAGTGTACAACTTCTACAGAAGATCAAATTCTAAGTACTTAGCCGTGTCCCCGGTTATGGACAACTCTGAGCAACTAAGGCCTGAAGCTATGGAAGATCTCGACATTCCAATTTCTCAAAGTAAAACTTGATGGTGTCAACAAGGGATTAGAAGCACTTGGAGTTTTCCAAGGAGTTCAGAAAGATTTTCAAAAGATCAAAACTATTTTGAAAAGATAGGATAAAACTATATTTCTTTCTGCAAATGAGCCTAAAACCTACGTAGCCAAATATGCATGTAATGATATGATCCACTTATTTCTACATAGTTGTCGTGGGAATGGTCACGGCAGATGCTGCAATCGGCAGCGAGTAGTAGAACGAGGGGCAAGGGCGGCCAGCCATCTGCGGTGCGAGATGAGGGCAAAGACACAGGGTTTTACCAGTGTTCGGAGAAAAGACCTACTCCTGCTAGATTGTATTATGGAGGTGTGTACAATGGGCGAGCTCGGCGGCTAGGTGGCGAGTCGCTTGGGTGTATGAGGGAACGTGTCTCTACTCACCCTATAGGGAGGTTTATATAGGCTCACCTCCCCTAGGGTTTACATATCTCAACCGATTCGTTCTGACTTGATGTCGTTTAACCTAGTCCGGTGGGCCTATCTACTTTGGGCCTTCACTTCGATCGCTTGGTACCTTGCTGGGCTTTGATCCACTCGCTCTGCGGCCCACTCGCCAGCCCTTGGGCGATCGGAACGTCCCGCCGAGTATACCCCGATGGCGTATCCCCATCGAGTCCCGAGGCCGTCGTTGATTAGGCGTAAGTGGCTGGCGCGATCGGAGTATACGGCTTCAAAGTAGGCATCCAGTCGAATCGTCGGCGGGCTCCTGTATGAAGGAGAAAATCCGGTGAACCAAGTCGCGTCTTGGGCGGGTCGAGCCAACGGGACGCGGTCGCGGCGAGTGACCTAGCGAGCCGAGTGGCTGGAGTTGGACCGTCAGGCGTGGTCAAACTAGCCGTTAAGGTAACTCAACGGTAACTTTTGGCGTAATCATCGCGCGGTAACGGCCCCCCTGATTTGGCGGGTAACTCCCGCTATATAAGAGGAATGGCAGGCAATCGTAGAGCCAACTGCCCACCACTTCTTCCGAGTGCGCGCATTCTCTTTCCTTTGCTCCTTGATCCAATCGACCCGAAATCCTCCGACCTCCAACCAACCTCTCGGCTATGGCCCTTCTCACCGAACCATGGGGCAGGTCCAAGTGCACGAGGGCGCAGCTGGCCTCCTTCGAGGAGGCCGGAATCCTGCGAGCCGGCTGTTGGCGTATCCCGCGGCGGAGAACGACCCCAAACCCGCGAGAGAGAGTTCGTCTTTCACCAGTCATCTCGAGCGGGGGTTAGGGTTTCCCACGTCTTTGTTCTTCCGGCGTTTTTGCGCCTACTACGAGATCCAGCCCTCAGATATGGGTCCCCACAGCATCGAGCAGCTCGCCATCTTCGTGGCGTTCTGCGAGTGCTACTTGGGCTACCGGCCCTACTTTCCCTTGTGGCAAGATCTGTTCCACGGACGGATCAGCCCGCGAGGCTGGCGGCCAATGCTAGCATGGCGACTGGCGTTCAGCTCAAGTCCAAAGCTTCCTTCTTCGATCTGATGCTGCCAAAGCAGCGAGCGGCGGAAGAAGTCATGGTTCTCGTGACCGAGGCGACTCGGAGGACGGCGGCGATCCCATGATACTCGGCCAACCGTTCGAGCGCGCCATCTCCAGTCGGCAAGCTCCCCGACGACCAGCGGATGGTCGTCGACGAGATGCTCCAGGCCATCCGTGGTCTAAAGAAGAAGGGGCTTCAGACGATAAACTTGTACAATTGTTGGCTTGGGCGACGGCTCGTTCCGCTCGCCCAACGCGACCATTACATGTATCAAGACATCGGGCGGGAGACTCGGACTGCCTCGGCGAGTGGAAGCTGGAGGATTATCTCCCAGCGTTGAAGAAGATCACCCAGCGGCGTGCGGATGCGCGGGGTCTCCCCTACATGGCGTCCGGCTCAACGGTAATTTCTTTATCTTGTTCGCGATCAGGCGTATGCGATCGCGGTAATTCTAACTCCGTTTCAGTATTCGCCATCTGTTCCAAGTGGTGGAAGGTGGCTCCCACCCGCCGATGACGAGAACCCGGGGCCATCCGCCCAGGATAAGCGAATCGCCACCGCGAAGGCAACGAGGACGACGAGGACGAGTCGAAGAGGAATTGCCGCTGGTCCGAAGACCGCGGCAACGCGTCAACAATCGAAGCGAGCAGGAGCCTCGAGCGTCATGATGATGACGACGAGCTCCCAGAGACCACCTCGCGCCGCCAGGCCACTCCTTCGAAGAAGAAGAAGAAGGAAAAGGAGGCGAGGGCCCCCCCGAGGAGGAAAACGAAGCCGCCGAAGATGGCCTCGCCGCCGCACTCGACGAGCAGCTCTGATGCTCACAGCTCGGCCGGTGACGGCGCGGCCCCGGCGACAACCGCGCTAGATGCGCCATCTGTGGAAGTGCCGCTGGCCTCGATGCCCCCGCCATTCGCGCCAGCCTCTGGGCTAGGGAAGGCTCCAGCCGCGGCGACTTCGCCTCGCAAGGAGGTTCCGATTGGGGCGGCCCCAGTTCGCGAAGAAGCCCCTGCCGAAGGTATCCCAGAGGCGCCAGCCGCAGCCTCGACGACGAAGAAGCCGTCCGTGTCTTGGGCACGCGACGTCATGGAACTAGGGCTCAGTCGCCAACTGGGCCCCGAGCTGGAAAAACCGGCCGGCCTTCGCACAGGGCTACGCTTCATCCCAGTTGCCAAGTGAGTGCATTCGGCCTTCTCTATTTTCTAGCGCTGTTTCGATTGTCTTTCTTGATTCGACCGATGTGCGGGACGGAGTGAAAAGGATGGGCCACCGACCGTGGCCCGGTACCCTCCACCGCTAGCGAGGAGGATCCTTCCGTAAGAGGAAGGCGGGGAGGTCGTTGCCT
This sequence comes from Avena longiglumis, assembly GCA_030063025.1. Lineage (NCBI taxonomy): Eukaryota > Viridiplantae > Streptophyta > Magnoliopsida > Poales > Poaceae > Avena > Avena longiglumis. Next base: position 269,357,178 of record CP125978.1, read on the forward strand.
CGGCGGATGGCAGTAAGAAGGCCAAGCGACGACATCGTCACTGTCTCTGACGACACGGCGGTCGCGCCGGCCGGCCCCGTGGTGGAGGCAGCCGCGTCTACGAAGGAGGGCGTTTCCTTGCCTGGAACGGCGGAGGCGACTTCCTTTGGAGCGGGTGCCTCTATCGCCACCTTCCCTCGCTTCGTGACCAAGGCGGCCGCGGCGAGCGGGGCTGCATCCCCGAGCCTCGCTCCAGGGACCGTCGATGCTGAAGTCGACCAGCGTCGTGGGCACACGCCAGCGTTACTCGCATCCGTGGACGCAATGCAACTTCATGGCATGCTTGGCGCAGCCATCCAGGTATACCCAGTCCCCGAGGATCAGGTCGGTGCTTTGCAGCGGCTTGATTCTTATTATTTTCTCGTCTTTTACTTTCTTATCCAGTCCCCGAGTGCGCACGCGCTAAATTTTAGCGGGGTGGGCACGTGGGAATTTCTTGATCGCCAGTCCCCGAGTGCGCACTCGCTGAATTTCAGCGGGTGGGCACTTAGGAGGTTCGTTTTTACTGACTTTTTTGATGATATGCAGGGTCTGCGGCTCGAGTCGGCGGACCGACTGGCCGCGCAACAGCGTGCTGAGAAGGAGTTGACCACCATCCAGGAGGCGAACAAAGAGCTTCAGGCTGTTGCTGCGAAGGCAGAGGAAGCTCGCCAGGAGCTTGTCCCGGCTGGTGAGTTGGAAGCGGCGCGATCTGCTCTGGGCGCTGCTGAACAGCGGGTCGCTGACCTCGAGCGCGAGCTGCGGGAGGCGAGGGAAGAAGCTAGCTCGGCGGACGGGCGGGCTAAGGCCGCCATTGCAGCCGCGGAGGAGGATCGCAAGGTGTCGGAAGTCCTTATTGCTGGGCTTCAGGACGACCACACGTCGCTTCAGTGCTTCATCACGGGGCTCGCCCGCCCGTTGCTTGGTGAGTGCATCTTCCCTTTCCGTTAGTTGGGGTGTTGCGGTGTCCGTCGCACTCATCATTGTCTCCTTCTCGCAGGTCGCGTTATTGGTAGCCAAGAAGAAGCGAGCTCGCTCGACGCGAGGCAGTGCGTAAGCATGCTCGTCGACTCGGCTACGCTATCGGCGACGTGCATCCGCGCCTACCTTCAAGAAATGTCGCCCACGGAGGTTATTCCCAGTGACCTCGTTGAGGTGTGGGAGTATTTGGAGAAGGCCTGCGGCGTTGAGTTCATGACGCGTCGGCGTTGGCGTGAGCGTCGATGCTGAGCCTTGACTCTCCCACTTCCCCGAGGATTTCGACCGGCGATGTGACGAGTGGGTATCCTTCGTCGACCGCGGTGGACCTGTCCGAGGTTCTCAAGTTGCGTGAGCGTGCGCCGCACTCGGGCGTGTCAGGTGATGGCGACCTCCTTCCCTACCAGAAGCGGTCGTCGCGCCGAGCGACCCGAGCCGCATCGCGTGACTTCAAGGTCGAGCAACCTTTTCGCCGGGCGATGGCGGGTGAGCCGACGACGTATCCGTCAAACCCACACCGCGTTCATCCGTGGCGCCGGATTCTGGCGAGTCGCCAAAGCTGCGCAGAATAGGGTAGTTTGCCTGGATGTGTTAGCAGCAGTTCTGCCACGCGGGCATAATTTGTAATATAAGACAATGCAATATGCGATTGAATGGGACGTCGTGTCCATTTTGCTATTTGTTTGTGTGTTTTGGATTGATTTTGGACGAGTCCCCGAGCGCGTCCGCCCTTTTGTGGGGTTCACCTCGTATATGATGTTTGTTGTTATCAAGTGTTTTGTTGATTTAGTCGACTCGCCCGAGCTCGGAGAGCCAGTCGCAAGGCGACTCCCTTGAGTGCTCTGTACTTTACCGTTTTCCCGTGCGCGAACGGGGTCGGGTGGCCGAGTCCCCGAGCGTGGTACTTGGTAGTTCTAGGCGCAACTCGAGGGTGGTTGAGGACTCAGCGCGTTGGTGTGAGCGTCACTCCCCGCCTGCCCGTGGGCGTGGCGAGTCCTGGGCATGCTCTCTTACTTGGCGTTTTCCCTGACCGATCGCGACGAACTGGTATTCAGTCCCCGAGCGTGGTACTTAGCCGTTCGAGTCGCTATGCCGAGGATGCGGAGGACCAAGGTCGCTGTGAGAAGCGAGGGCAGTTGTCTTGGTTCATAAAACCAGTCGAGCTAGGCGACTCCAATGGGGCTCCGGATTGGCGTTTTTCGTGGACGACGCAAGACCTGAAATGACTCAGTGCTCTTACATCGCACTACTTAGCCGTGCCGATCGCTGTACCAAAGGTTGACTTCTGCATTTTAGCATGACGCATATTACGAAAAGCGAGTGGCACAAGGCATGGAGAGTAGACGCAATTTGCGGTAACCGCTTTTTATTTCATAGCGACTGGAGAGTACATGTGTGGGGTTCTAGGAGTAGAACTTCCGGAGGAGATTTACATTCCATGGCCGCTTGACGTCGAGTTCGCCGTCCCCGCGGACGTCGATGAGGTAGTAGGCGTCGTTGCCGAGTACGCGTCCGATAGCGAACGGGCCCTCCCACGGAGGGGAGAGCTTATGCATGCCCTTCTTGTCCTGGGTGAGGCGTAACACCAAGTCGCCTTCCTGGAAGGTGCGGGTTTTCACCCGTCGGCTGTGGTAGCGGCGGAGTCCTTGCTGGTAGATGGCGGTGCGTGACCGAGCGAGGTCGCGTGCTTCGTCGAGCTGGTCGAGCCCGTCTTGGCGGGCCAGTTCGTTTGCGGCCTCCGTATAATGGACGACCCGCGGAGAGTCGTGTTCGAGGTCGGTGGGCATGACTGCTTCGGCGCCGTAGACCATGAAGAAGGGGGTGAATCCCGTCGATCTGTTAACCGAGGTGCGGATTCCCCAGATGACGGAGGGCAACTCTTCGACCCAGCATCCAGCGGTGCGCTCGAGTGGTACTTGGAGTCGCGCTGTGCCGTGGAGGATGCTTTGGTTGGCGCGTTCCGCCTGGCCGTTGGATTCCGGGTGGGCGACTGACGCGAGGTCAAGCCGGATGTGGTGCTCTTCGCAAAATTCGGCCATTGCTCCCTTGGCGAAGTTTGTGCCGTTGTCCGTGATGATACTGTTTGGGAACCCGTAGCGATATATGAGCTCGCGTAGGAATTTAGTGGCGGTATTCCCGTCGCATTTCCGGACTGGCTAGGCCTCCACCCACTTGGTGAATTTGTCGACGGCGACTAGCGGTGGGTGTAGCCGAGGGGCTTTCTTGAAGGGGCCTACCATGTCCATGCCCCATACGGCGAATGGCCAAGTGATGGGAATCGTTTTGAGCGCTGAGCTCGGTACGCGCGTCTGATTGGCGTACTTCTGGCACCCGGCGCATCGCTGGACGATGTCGACGGCGTCGGCGTGTGCGGTGGGCCAGTAGAAGCCGTGTCGCATAGCCTTGGCGACCAGGGAGCGAGCGGCGGCATGATGGCCACAGTCGCCTGAGTGGATGTCGTGGAGGATTTTCCGTCCTTCAGCTGGCTGGACGCAACGTTGGAACACGCCGGTGATGTTGCGCTTGTGTAGTTCGCCGTCGATGATGGTGTAAGACTTGCATCGGCGGGCGATCATTCGAGCGTTTGTCTCGTCTGCTGGGAGGGTGCCGGTTTCCAGGTAGGCGATGTAGGGCTTGGTCCAGTCGTCTGGCTCGGTGATGAGTGCGACCAAGGCTGCCTCTGGTTGGAGTGGGACTCCGATGTCGATCTCCCTCGGGGGAGAGACTGATGGCTTGGAGATTGTGTCGAGGAACACGCCGGCGGGTGGTGCGAGTCGAGCCCGATGCGAGAGGGCGTCGGCCTCGTTTTTCGCTGTCGATCCACTCGACAGAGTAGCCGGTGAAGTGGCCGCCCAACTTATCCACCTCTTGGCGGTACGCCGCCATGGTAGGGGAGATGGCGTCGCAGGTGCCGGCGACTTGTCCCGCAACGAGGTCGGAGTCTCCGTAGCATCGGAGGCGATTGACGCTCATCTCCTTTGCGGCTCGCATGCCGTGGAGTAGGGCCTCGTATTCAGCCATGTTGTTGGTGCAGGCGAATTCGAGAAGAGGATGTAGCGGAGCTTGTCGCCTTTGGTGAAGTCAGCACTATCCCGCTCCTCGCCGTCCGCGTTCTTGGACCCGTCGAGTGCAGGCTCCAGAATGGAGGTACGGCAGCTTCTCTGCTGGCCTCCTCGATCGGCGATGAAGTCTGCCGCTGTGACTTAATCGCCTTCGTGGCTCGTATTTAATGTTGTGGACGCCGATCTCGACGCCCACTTGGCGACTCCGCCCGATCGCCTCGCGATTGCGGATGATGTCTTGTAGTGGCGCCGAGGAGACGACCGTGATCGGGTGCTCCTGGAAGTAGTGCATGCGCCCGAGCCTCAAGACCGCGTATACTAGCTTTTGGTATCAGGGTATCATGGCGCGACTCGGTGAGGACCTCGCTGATGTAGTACACCGCCGCTGACCGGGCGCCTTTCCTTCCTCCGTCGTTCGACAACCATTACGGCATACGACGCTGGACGCCGCGACGTAAACCAGCATAGGCTCTTTGTCGGTGCGTGCGAGTAGTGGTGCGGCGAGTAGCACCTTTAAGGTCGCGAGCGCCGTCGTCCGCCTCCTTGTCCCAATCGAAGGTGGGGTTCTGCGCATCAGCGGTATAGGCATCGCTTTTCGCCTAAGCGGGGATGAAGCGATCGAGAGCCGCTACACGCCCGCCAGCTTCGGGCGCCACGCAGCACTCGGTTTGCCGAGCCGCGATCGTGTCGATCTTCGTTGGGTTCGCCTCAATCCCTCGCTTGGAGACGACGTACCCAAGAGTTGTCCGCGGTACACAAGGTGCACTTGCTCGGTTGAGCTTTATCTTGTACCTCCGCATTGGCGAAGGTCTCCGCTAGGTCGGCGAGGTCACCTTGGCGGCGGATTTCACGACCACGCCGTCGATGTAGACGTGGATGTTGCGCCAATTTGGCTTGCGAGGCATTCTTGCATGCACCGCTGGTAGGTTGCCCGCGTTTTGAGGCCGAAGGTCATGGCGGTGTAGCAGAAGGCTCCGAATGGCGTGATGAACGCCGTCTTCTCCTCATCCTCGACAGCCATTTTGATCTGATTGTACCCGGAGTAGGCGTCGAGGAAACATAGCGACTCTGAACCCGCGGTTGAATCGATTATCTGATCGATCCGCGGGAGGACGAATCGCTTTGGGCAAAGCGCTTTCAGTTTGTGTAGTCGATACACATTCTCCGTGTCCCGCTTTTCTCGACCAGGACTGGGTTTGCCAGCCACTTGAGTATTTGATTGGCGGATGAAGCCGCAGCGGTAGACGCTGCACTTCCTCGGCGATTGCTCGACGGCGTTCTTCATTGAAGGTCAGAGCGATCGCTTGACAGTCGCACTTTGGGGTCGGCGTTTAGTTTGTGCTCGTGAGCTCCCTAGGGACACCGGCATGTCGGAGGGTTTCCATGCGAAGATGTCCCTATTCTCACGAAGGAACTCGATGAGCGCCTTCCTATGATGGGCTCATGCTCGTCCAATCGCCACCGTCGACCGGGTCGCTGGGACCAGCTCGACGTGCGGGTGCGTCGTGGCCTCAAAGGTTGAGGTGTTTGTGCCCTCGAGTTGGGCTTCTTGAGTATTGTGGGATCGTCATTGTTGACCCCGCCGCGTATTTGGCGAGCTCGCTGGTGATTAGTTTCAGCCGATGACGGCCGGCGAAGTTCGCCTTTGGCCTCGCATTCGCGCCAAGTCGGGTCGCCTGATGGTGATGATGCCGCACGCCGGGAGCTTCATTGCGTTGTACGTAGTGGGGCGCTGCCATGAATTTAGCAACGCGCCCGTGACGCAGCGGTGGTAAGGGCTGTCGGGCACCAGCTCAAGACGATCCGCTCGGCGGAAGTTTGCCGGACTGCCGAAAGTGACTGGCAGCGTGACTTTGCCGATCGGATACGCCTTCCGACCGGGGACGATGCCGTGGAACATGGTGTGGGTTGTCTCGATCATCGACTACGGGAGCCGCAGCCGCCTGAAGGTGTCCAGGTAAAGGATGTTGATGGAGCTGCCGCCGTCCATCAATGTCTTGGGGAGCCAGTAGTCGCCCACCTTTGGCTTGACCACCGGGCGACTTCCGCCCGGGTACTGGCGCGTGGCGAGTGGTCTTGCCGCTCCGTGATGGTCGTTCACCAGTTCAGAACCGGGGACGTCTGTTTGGGCCACCGCGTTGACGGCGGCGCGGGCGATGACCTTCTTCTCGCCGTGTTGAAGCCTGTGAAGGTGTGGAGCGAGCCGCTACTTTGCCGAATTTTCCGCCATTTGGCGGTCGTTGTCGGTGTCCTCCGCGTGCCGTGCCTTCTCGATTTCCACGAGGTGTGGCGTCGGCGGTGGTGTGCGTGCGGGCTTTCCTTCCCGCCGTGGAACGCATGGTTGGTTAAGGAGGGCCGCGATCGAACCTTGGCTTGTTCTTGTAATTGCCGCCATCGCCGCTGTTGCCCTCCGTCATGGCGGTAGCTCTTGGGCTCGCGTTAGCGTGCCCGGCGTTAGCAAGTCGACCGCCCGCCGCGGCGCTTGCTCGTGAGGCGGTGCCGCTGTAGCGTAGGTCGGTTCGGCGTCCGCCGTTGCCGCCGCGCGGCGCGTTGCCTCCTGATTCGCCGTCGTCGATTTCCTGGTTTGGATCCTCCTCGGCGTACCTTTGGCGATCTCGAGGAGGTCGGGGATGTTGTCGAGTGTGCGGGCGTGTCGCTTGAGCTTGGCGACTAGAGGCTCGTAGCGGCAGGAGGTCTTGAAGCAATGGATCGCGGTGTCCGGGTGGATGCCGACCGCGCTGTACCAGAGCTCTTGCCACCGTTGGACCCAGTTGATGGTCGATTGCTGGGTCCCCGGACGATCGTTCCAGTCCTCGATGGTGGTGGCGCGGTGTAGGAGCACTGAAGTGCCCGACGGCGTCTCGCATTTCCTCCCGTGAGTCGACATCGCCCCGAGCGTGTTGATCCATCGCCGCACGCCCCTCCATCATCGGTGGGAGGTAACGGGCGAGTAGGTCGGTGACCCGCGATCCCCATTGCCATGAGGTATGTGTGCCGATCAAGGGTCGACGAGGAGTCGATTTTTCTATCTCCTTTGGCGCCTTGAAGTTTGGCGGGTACTTCTTCGCCGGATCATTGGTCCGGCACTTAGGCCCAAGTCGATCGGCGACCCATGGGCTCGCCATCGCGCGATTAGTTAGGTGTGCCGCAGTCGCCGGCCGGGCGGCGCCGCTTTTGGTTGTTGATGATGTGAGTGCGGGCGTCGATGGGTTGTCCAAGCGGCGGCGACGGTTGGTCGCCGCCTGGGATCGTTAGGAGAGGCGTTCGCGAGTCGGTGTTGGAGCTGCGGTGGCTCGTGGCGGCAATTGAGGGTGTTGCCGCTGGCGGCCGCTGAGGCCGCCATGCTTCCCGAGGAACGCGAGTATACTCGCCTGCGATCGGCGCCCGCTTTTGCTGCTCCACGGCCTTCGCAAGCAGGGCCTTGACGCATCGGATCTGTAGGGCGCCGCCGCCATGGCCGTGATGCTATCGGCCGCTCGCCTGCCACGAGGTTGTCCTTGGGTGGAGAACAGGGAGGCCGTTGCGCCTCGCTCCCGTGAGGAGACAACTATTCGCGTTGGTCCTCGAGGTGCGGTTGGGTGGTGGGGGCACCCATCGCCGCTGATCTGGCGGGGCGCTTCCTCCTGGTGGCGCGTTCTCGCAGATCGCGCTTCGGCTATGGCCGGGTCGTTGTCGTCGGTTCGTGGCACGCCTTGAACGTTGGGGTTCAAGCGTGACCTGATCCGCTGGTGGTAGCGTGACAGCTCCCGTCTGGCCGCTCGAGGCGAAATTTTCGCGCCGCCCGCTTTGCGTACCGCCTCCGCCAGTTTCAAGCGGAGTTCCTCGACCTCCGTTGCCGTGGCGTTAGGAGGGATTGGGGTGGAGAAAGGATCCTCCGGTGGATCGGTGCCGGTGGCCATGTAAGCCGCGGCGTGGCGGTTGGCACCATCGCGGAGGTCGGCGGAGTTCTCCGACCCGGAGTCGAATTCGAAGATCCCGAGGATGGAGGGGTCCTCGAAGTCTCCCGCGTTGGAGACCTGGGCGATGGAGCCCGCGGATGAGGCCGCGGTGATGGATCCGGCGAGTGACGCCGGGGTCGCCGAGTCGGCGTCATCGTTGAGGGCCGCATCTTCTGCGGCCGCTGAATCCCCGGCCACGTTGCTATGGGCCGAGTTGTACTCGGAGGCAAGGCGGTGGATCGTGCGAACCTGGCTCTCGGAGAGCCGATCGCGTGGCGGCGACTCGCGGATGCGAGCCGAGTCCTCCGAGACGATGACGTCGGTGAGGCCGACGAAGAGGCTGATCATGCCGATTGGCAGGATCACGCCAGCGTGACGGTCGCGCCGCCGGACGTAGCTGCCGGCAAGATCTGGAGCATCTCGCCGATCGCTATCATACGGCGGTGGCGACCGCCTGCTGATGGGCAGATTGGATCTCGCCGCAGAACACCGCCAGACCGCCAGCCCCACGGTGGGCGCCAGCCGTGGGAATGGTCACGGCAGATGCTGCAATCGGCATGAGTAGTAGAACGAGGGCAAGGGCGGCCAGCCATCTGCGGTGAGATGAGGGCAAAGACACGTGGTTTTACCTAGGTTCGCCCCAAGGGTAAAGACCTACTCCTGCTAGATTGTATTATGGAGGTGTTTACAATGGGCGAGCTCGGCGGCTAGGCGGCGAGTCGCTTGGGTGTATGAGGGAACGTGTCTCTACTCACCCTATAGGGAGGTTTATATAGGCTCACCTCCCCTAGGGTTTACATATCTCAACCGATTCGGTTACAGCTTCGGTAATCGTTTAACCTAGTCCGACTGGGCCTATCTACTCGCCTGGGCCTTCAGCTTCCAGTCGCTTGGTACCTTGCTGGGCTTTGATCCACTCGCCGTTCTGCAGGCCCACTCGCCAGCCCTTGGGCCAGTCGGAAACGTCCCGCTGAGTATACCCCAGTAGGCGTATCCCCATCAATAGTAGTGAAACTTGCCAATACAATTCAAATGTATTGACCCTGGTGGCTGTAACTTATAATGTTGAAGGTTTGTTTGATGTTAGTGAAGTGTGTTGATTAGGATTACAAGTCTACAACCAACATGATTGCCTGTGGCACTTTGAAGATGAAGGACTCCATGCTATAGTTAATTCTGCTGCATTGTAATGAGATAGACAAATGATCTATGTAAGATTTAATGAATTATTTTATTCCTGGTTATAAAGTTGTATTATGACCTATATTTCTTGATATTACATATTAACTGTGGATTCTAGCTATTGATCCAGGGACTAGCTTTGTAAACACAGGGATCTCTACCTTATTAAAGGTTGGGACCTCTACAGATGGTATCAGAGCACTGTGTTGCCTGTAGGATTGTAACCCTAGGATTGGACAAAATCCCTTAGAAAAATAGGAGTTGTTTTGTTCCAAAACATATTTACAAACAATCTTGTAAACTCTTTCCTCAACCTTTTGGTTTTGATTCTACACCTCTTCCTTTTCAACTTGATGGACAAAGCCTTTACCATGACCAAGGACTTCAACTTAGACATCACCAAGGACTACAAGTGAGAACCAAGAGACATTAGATTTCCTACCAAAGAAATTGATATCATGTTAGTGTATGGATCATATTGTCCTATGAGGTATGACTATACTAAGTTAATTATTTCAAGAAAACTTGTTGTTTCCTTCAACTCATGAGTTAAGCTCATAAGTTGTTAAGTGAATAGTTGCTTGTTGATTGCTTGATTGTTTGATTGAACTTGATTGTTTTGGGATGTGTGTTAGAACTTCCTTATGCCTATCTGTCATTACTTATCCCTATCAAACCAACAGATGCCTCCCCGTCGTGACAACCCCAACCAAAACAACAACAACAACCTCACTCCCGAGATGCAACAGATAATGACATCTCATGCTCAACTGATGCAGATGATGACACGGTTTATACAAAATCAGAATCAGAACAATAATAAAAACAACAACAAAAACAACAATCAGAATAATCCTCCAGCTCATGACATGCTCACCAGGTTTTTGAAACTAAGACCTTCAAGGTTCTCTAGATCAACTGACCCAATGTTAGCCAATGATTGGTTACGTTCGGTGAACAAGGACTTAGTGACTGTTGGTTGCACCGACGAAGAAAAAGTTAGGTTTGCAGCAGATTTTCTTGAAGGTCCAGCAGCAACATGGTATGACAACTTTCTGATCACCACTCCCCTTGAGGATGTGACTTGGGCTATTTTTGAGGATGGTTTCCATACAGCTCACATCTCATCTGGAGTGATGAACTTGAAGAAAAAGGAGTTCCACAATCTAAAACAGCGTCACCTCAGTGTGGCTGAGTACATTGAAGAATTCAACAATCTGGCACACTATGCACCGGATGAAGTTGATACAGATGCTAAGAGGAAGGAGAAATTCCTCGAAGGACTTAATGATGAGTTGAACCTGCAGCTATCTATTGCCTATGTCCCAACTTATCAATCACTCTATGTAGGAGGTCTCAACCTAATAAGGTAGATTCCTCCTGTGTTTTACAATGCTAGTCCCTGGATCAATAGCTAGCATCCACAGTTAAGATGTAATATCAAAAACAAAGGTCATAATATAACTTTATAACCAGGAATAACATAATTTTATTACATCAAAATGTAGCTCATTTGGCTATTACATTACATTGCAGCGGAATAATTATAATCATGGGGTCCTTCATCTTCAAAGTGCCACAGGCAGATGTTGGTTGTAGACTTTGTAATCCTAATCAAACAATCTTTACTAAAAACAACCAAACCTGCAACATACAAATTACAGCCACAAGGGTCAATACATTTGAATTGTATTGGCAAGTTTCACTGTTATGTATAATGTAAGTGGATCCTATCATTACATGCAAATTTGGCTAAGTAGAGTTTTAGGCTCATTTGCACAAAGCAATATTTTATCCTATCTTTTTTTTAAAAAGGGTTTTGGTCCTTTGTCAAATCTCTTTTCCAAGTTCCTTGAACTCCTTGGTAGAAACTCAAGTGTTCAAGTCCTTATCAAAATTCCTTGAGCACCTTGGTAACCCCAAGTGCAACAAGTCTTATCAAAATCTCATGAGTTCCTTGGTAACCCCAAGTACATCAAGTGTTAAGCAAAATCTCTTGAGCACCTTGGTAACCCCAAGTGCATCAAGCTTATCAAAATCTCTTTGAACTCCTTGGTAGACACACAAGGGCATCAAGTTTTTATTTTTTTAGAAGTTGGAATGTCGAGATCTCCCATAGTTCAAACTTTAGTTGCTCAGTATTGTCCATAACCGGGGACACGGCTAAGTACTTAGATTTTATTAACTTCTGCAGAAGGTGTACACTTTACCCACATGTCACAATCCCATCTTGTTGCCACCAGTGGCCTACTGGATTAGTGCTCACCAAGATGGAGTACTGGCAGACTGAGAGTGTGACGAAGTCTTTCCAAAAGGTCCTCTCATACATCATTGCTAGCTTGTCTTCAGCCCCCATGAAGCATTCCAGATCCCCATGTCCGGTAACTAAAGACAATGTATGGGTCTTCCTAATGTAGTTGACTAAGCCAGAGCCATAATAGCATGTGGTTGCACACGAAAGCCACAATTGGAGAAGCATGTTCAATCTCTAAGTTTCCTAGGTGGGTTTTCTTTTGGACCACAACACAAAGAGATCACCATAGACATGGTTCCTTTTGTTGCCACCTTCTCCAAAACTTAAAGTATCCTCCACCTAGGTGGTTCATTGAGTCCTTGTTTTATTATATAAAACACAAGTCCTTTTCTCAACTTTGTAAAATCTTAACATGTATCTTTCTTTTCAAATAAGCATGGCTAAGCATGTACAACTACAATGTTTTCTCTAAAGAATGTATAAGGTATCTTATTAGGATTTAGCATAGCATAAGTATAAATCATTTTCATGCATGTTTTCAAAATCCACTAATGTATAATAAAAATAGTAGGACTTTTGTATGATAGTGTAACTTGCCTTTTTGGAAGGGAATGGTGGTTCACTCCTTGATCTTGCTAGTCTCACAATTCACTACAAGTCAATCAAGCAAACACAAATTCAACTCATATTCCACCGAAGTCTAACAAACAAATTTTCACACACAAATTAATGGAATCTAAGTCATGCATAAGCATGCAAAGGATGGTTCTATTGCAAGGATGGTCTCCACTAGGCTTCTAAACTTTGTAAGGTCCAAATTGGTCATTTACCAAAATGGCAAAGTCATTTGCAAATGGGTTTTATCCATAAACCATTTTCAAACACCTTTCATCATTTTATGTGGTGAAAAGCATTTTTCTCAATACCACAACCTTAAGTGGTTTCACCAATTAAGTTGTTGTTTCTTAAAACTTGGTGTTTTTGGTCAGTGGGTTTGGTCCAAAACATTTTCTCCAAAGTTTTCTTTATAAAAGTATTTTCATAACCCAAAATCTTTATTTCCATTTGGCTAGAAATGGCTAAATCAATTAATCTATCCTAATTTTCACCAAATTCATTTTTAACTCCATGGGTTGGTTCCTAGGGTCAGTGAGTTTACAACAAACCATTTTGCAAAGGTTTTAACCCTAAAAACATTTTTAAACAATTTTTCTAATCTAATCAAGCACACAAATGAATCTGCAAAAACAAGTAAACTAACAGATAGCATTTGCTAAACCAAGTGTATGGTTGGCTAGGTCTTCCTCTCCTGAATCCAACGATATAAAATTTGTAATTTTTGGACGTGTGGATCCAAAGTTACAAGGGTTTGAAAATCATATCTCAATCAGATTTCAAATCTGATTTTAAACAGACCTGGCCACGCGTCGCATTCTAATTGGACGATACCGGTTCGGCCGGATAGGCTCTGTGACGCGTTGGATCTAATTAGATCGCACGGTCCTTATCGCGTACCCCTTCGGTGCTAAGTGATCTAATCGTGATCGCCGGATCTCGATCCAACGGTGCTGGTCTGCTTGACCATATGCGAGCGGCGCCGGCGGCGGCTAGCGGCGGCGCACAGCCAGGTGGTGGCACTACGGTGGTTCTAGGAAACAAGGTACGAGGTGAGGATGCTCACCGTGATCGCGAGGGCGAGGTGATGCTCGGGGCGTGGTCGGTTGGTCGAGGGGCGCTCAGGGTCTGCAGTAATTTCTCGCCGGAGTAGAGAACAGCGTCGGGTGGTCTCAGTCGTGGTTGGAGTCGACGTTGTAGGTCGCCCTAAGGCAAGACAGGGGCATGGTTAGGCGCGTAAGACCAAGGCAAGGATGTTTGCGTGATCGAGAAGACGCGGGGTGGTGCTTACGGGAGGTCGGAGAGGTTGCGCGACGCGACGCGTTGCTCGAAGCTTGACGTAGCCGACGCTCTGGGGCGCCCACGGTCGAACGAAAGGTACTGGGAGATGCGTCTAGGAGTGGGGAATCTGCTAGCATGCTCAGGGAGGCAAGGGGCGGCGATACTTGGCCGGAATCGACAATGGAAGCTCGTCGGACCGAGGGTGGTGCGGTGAGAAATGGGGCAGCTTGGGGGCGTGTCGAGGTGGGGCGACAGAGGGAAAAGGAGGAGAAGACGTAGGCGCTTAATAGCGTGCACTCACGGCGAGGTTTAAGGCGCGGCATTACTGCGAATTGATCGCCGCTTTGATTGGCAGCAACGGCAGCGAGGTTTGGGGGAAGGAGGTCGCGCGGGTGAGGAGGAAGAACAGGAGGAGTGGGGTCCTGTCGTCAGTGGAAAAAAAGGTGAGGGGAGGGTCCACCGTCGTCTCATCGAGTTAGATTCTTAAAAGTAATCGTTTTTCCTCGGGGAAGAATAGCTGGGCTGCTTCTGGGCCTTAGTGGGCTGCTGGGTTGGGTTAGATCCAATTCCATTTTTTTTATTCTGCAACCTTTTCTTTTTCTATTTCTGATTTCTGTTTTGAATTTCAAACAAACCAACAACAAAACCATTCAAACAATCAACAAACTATGTAACTTTGAATTTGGTTATGTTTATCAACATAAACCAAATTCCAAAATAAAGTAATAATTTTTATTCCTTTTAGGATCCATTCTTTAATTAAATAAAAATGGATCTTTAGTTATTTAATAAAATAGGGTTTGATTTATTTAATAAAATCTCCATTTGAAATCCAAAAAAATTTCAAAACCAAATCAGTAGGTTTTATTTGGAAATAAAGAATACTTGTAAACTTGTTTAATACCAAATAACCTTTTATTTTAGAGTCCATTATTAAAAATATAATAGTCTTTCTTTTTTTTAAATCAAATAGGATTTGCTTTGTTAAGATATTTATTTTGAAATCTAAAATTAAGTCAAAACACTTCAGTAGGTTTTATTTGAGAATATAAAATATTTGGAAAACTTATTTAAAATAATTTAATAAGTTTTTGATGTTTTAATTAAAATGGTAAAACCTTTTATTTAGATAAATTGGATACTAAATCCTTATTAATTTATGTAAATAAACCTTTGCTATTTTTTTATTCAAAACAAAATGTTTAATTCCAAAGCTTGGTCAAGGTTTAATTTGGCTTTATAAAATAGTCCTTATTTATAAATTCTTTTTTTTCCTTTGAAAACCAAAACCTTTTATTAATAGATCCAAAATAGTAATTCCAAAATATTTTAATTTCCTTTAGTAAATGTTTATCCTTATAAATCCCTTTAAGATTTTATTTAATCCAAATTGGTTTGAAGTTCCAATTGAATTCAAAAAGTTTCTTCTGGCCCTGAAAATCAAACAAAGTTTTATTTTATTCATTTATTTTCACATTACAAGATTTGGAAAATCTTGGGATGTGACCACCACTTAAAATAAATCTCGTCCCGAGATTTGGGAAGGTCAGTTACAAGTAGGCTTAAAAACAACTAGGGTACTACCACCCTTAAAAAATTTCAAACAAAAATTACATATTGGCCTTCTTGGGATCCTGGGGAAAACTTCTCTAAGCAAACTTTTTCATGTGTCCTTGATTTCCATACTTGACTCATGGGCCAAGGTTGAGTTTCTCCATAGGCTTGTTCAACTTGTTCTTCATCTTTTCTGGACAATTGCTTGCATAATGTCCAGGATTCTTGCAGTTGAAACAATGGATATCTTGGAGTTCTTTACGTTGCTCTTGTGGACAAGTTGCTACATAATGGCCTGGCTCTTTGCAGTTGTTACACACCACTCGGTCAATTCCTTTGTTTTTCTTGTTCTTTGGGCACTCATTGGAGTAGTGTCCCATTTCCTTACATTTACGACATTGCACAAGGTTCATGTCTGGTCTTGGCTTCTTGGGTTTCTTTGATCCTTTGAACTGGGTTGTCTTATTTGGGGGTATAAGTGGTCCTTTTCCTTTGGTAGACTTGGATCCTTCTTGTTTCCTTTGTTCCACCATGGAGTAGATAGGGCATTGGATAGGAACATGGTCATTTCCTTCACAAAGGTAACAAGTAGCATGAGAGGTGGGACATTGTCCAACAGGATGATTTTCTTCACAGTTAGGGCATTGACCTTCATGCTCCTTGGAAGTATGATCCTTGTCTCCACAAATAATGCAAGCTGGTGCTCCATCTAGAACAATATTTCTGTCATCCTTGTTGTCAAAGACCCTTTTGGGATAGCTTTCTTCCATGCTGATCATTTGATTAGTTACCTTAAGCATCAGTTGGGATTGTTCCTCTAGAAACTTTTGCAGTGTTGGATCTTTATCACTATTGTTGGCTATGAACTGAGCTGTCAGTTGGTTCAACTGGTGTTGGGTTGCTATGAGTCTTTCATGCTATCAGCTTGGTTGGTGTTGGTTTCATCAACCTTGGAGTCTTTGGGAGTAGTCATCTGTTTGGGTTGAAGGAAGATTAGAATAGGCAAGAGATTTTCTAAGGAATCAATTCTAATCACACACATCACAATTCACACAAACAATGTGCATGCAATCACAAGTCAAACATTTCACTCAAAAAAGGTTCAAGCACATACTTAGTCAACAAAATATTTTTGTTCTACCACATAAATTGGTGGTTTTGACTTAACTAGTATATGGTGGTCCATCTATATGGTTCACTTGTGATCTTTCCATCATTCTTGGTTGCTTGTTCTTACATGAGATCAAGGTTTCCTTGAGAAAAACTCCTTGTCACAAAACTTCAAAGTTGTTGATGGCTCCTTCTTATTTTGCATTCCCTCGGTCTCTAATTCTTGAGTAAGGTTTCCTTGTTTCACTTGTTGTCCTTAGTAGTTTCCAAGTTGGAAGTCCTTGGTGAACATGTTGAAGATGTTGAAGTCATTAGAGTTGAAGAAGTTGAAGTCATTAGAGTTGAACAAGTTGAAGAAGTCCTTTGCACATAGTGTAGTCCTTGGCCATGGGTAGGTTTTTCCATCAAGTTGAAGTAGAAGAGGTGTAGAGTTGAAACCAAAATGGTTAAGGAAAGAGTTTACAAGTTTTTGTAAATAAGTTTTGGATCAAAATATAACTCCTATTTTTCTAAGGTTTTTTGTCCAATCCTAGGTTTACAAATCCTACAGGCAACACAATGCTCTGATACCATCTGTAGGAGGTCTCAACCTAATAAGGTAGATTCCTCCTGTGTTTTACAATGCTAGTCCCTGGATCAATAGCTAGCATCCACAGTTAAGATGTAATATCAAGAAACAAAGGTCATAATATAACTTTATAACCAGGAATAACATAATTTTATTACATCAAAACGTAGCTCATTTGGCTATTACATTACATTGCAGCGGAATAATTATAATCATGGGGTCCTTCATCTTCAAAGTGCCACAGGCAGATGTTGGTTGTAGACTTTGTAATCCTAATCAAAAAATCTTTACTAAAAACAACCAAACCTGCAACATACAAGTTACAGCCACAAGGGTCAATACATTTGAATTGTATTGGCAAGTTTCACTGTTATGTATAATGTAAGTGGATCCTATCATTACATGCAAATTTGGCTAAGTAGAGTTTTAGGCTCATTTGCACAAAGCAATATTTTATCCTATCTTTTTTTAAAAATGGTTTTGGTCCTTTGTCAAATCTCTTTTCCAAGTTCCTTGAACTCCTTGGTAGAAACTCAAGTGTTCAAGTCCTTGTCAAAATTCCTTGAGCACCTTGGTAACCCCAAGTGCAACAAGTCTTATCAAAATCTCATGAGTTCCTTGGTAACCCCAAGTACATCAAGTGTTTTAAAATCTCTTGAGCACCTTGGTAACCCCAAGTGCATAAAGCTTATCAAAATCTCTTTGAACTCCTTGGTAGACACACAAGGGCATCAAGTTTTTATTTTTTTAGAAGTTGGAATGTCGAGATCTCCCATAGTTCAAACTTTAGTTGCTCAGTATTGTCCATAACCGGGGACACAGCTAAGTACTTAGATTTTATTAACTTCTGCAGAAGGTGTACACTTTACCCACATGTCACAATCCCATCTTGTTGCCACCAGGGCTCACGGATTAGTGCTCACCAAGATGGAGCATCGGCAGATCGAGAGTGTGACGAAGTCTTTCCAAAAGGTCCTCTCATACATCATTGCTAGCTTGTCTTCAGCCCCCATGAAGCATTCCATCCCCATGTCCCAGTAACTAAAGACAATGTATGGGTCTTCCTAATGTAGTTGACTAAGCCAGAGCCATAATAGCATGTGGTTGCACACGAAAGCCACAATTGGAGAAGCATGTTCAATCTCTAAGTTTCCTAGGTGGGTTTTCTTTTGGACCACAACACAAAGAGATCACCATAGACATGGTTCCTTTTGTTGCCACCTTCTCCAAAACTTAAAGTATCCTCCACCTAGGTGGTTCATTGAGTCCTTGTTTTATTATATAAAATACAAGTCCTTTTCTCAACTTTGTAAAATCTTAACATGTATCTTTCTTTTCAAATAAGCATGGCTAAGCATGTACAACTACAATGTTTTCTCTAAAGAATGTATAAGGTATCTTATTAGGATTTAGCATAGCATAAGTATAAATCATTTTCATGCATGTTTTCAAAATCCACTAATGTATAATAAAAATAGTAGGACTTTTGTATGATAGTGTAACTTGCCTTTTTGGAAGGGAATGGTGGTTCACTCCTTGATCTTGCTAGTCTCACAATTCACTACAAGTCAATCAAGCAAACACAAATTCAACTCATATTCCACCAAAGTCTAACAAACAAATTTTCACACACAAATTAATGGAATCTAAGTCATGCATAAGCATGCAAAGGATGGTTCTATTGCAAGGATGGTCTCCACTAGGCTTCTAAACTTTGTAAGGTCCAAATTGGTCATTTACCAAAATGGCAAAGTCATTTGCAAATGGGTTTTATCCATAAACCATTTTCAAACACCTTTCATCATTTTATGTGGTGAAAATCATTTTTCTCAATACCACAACCTTAAGTGGTTTCACCAATTAAGTTGTTGTTTCTTAAAACTTGGTGTTTTTGGTCAGTGGGTTTGGTCCAAAACATTTTCTCCAAAGTTTTCTTTATAAAAGTATTTTCATAACCCAAAATCTTTATTTCCATTTGGCTAGAAATGGCTAAATCAATTAATCTATCCTAATTTTCACCAAATTCATTTTTAACTCCATGGGTTGGTTCCTAGGGTCAGTGAGTTTACAACAAACCATTTTGCAAAGGTTTTAACCCTAAAAACATTTTTAAACATTTTTTCTCATCTAATCAAGCACACAAATGAATCTGCAAAAACAAGTAAACTAACAGATAGCATTTGCTAAACCAAGTGTATGGTTGGCTAGGTCTTCCTCTCCTGAATCCAACGATATAAAATTTGTAATTTTTGGACGTGTGGATCCAAAGTTACAAGGGTTTGAAAATCATATCTCAATCAGATTTCAAATCTGATTTTAAACAGACCTGGCCACGCGTCGCATTCTAATTGGACGATACCGGTTCGGCCGGATAGGCTCTGTGACGCGTTGGATCTAATTAGATCGCACGGTCCTTATCGCGTACCCCTTCGGTGCTAAGTGATCTAATCGTGATCGCCGGATCTCGATCCAACGGTGCTGGTCTGCTTGACCATATGCGAGCGGCGCCGGCGGCGGCTAGCGGCGGCGCACAGCCAGGTGGTGGCGCTACGGTGGTTCTAGGAAACAAGGTACGAGGTGAGGATGCTCACCGTGATCGCGAGGGCGAGGTGATGCTCGGGGCATGGTCGGTTGGTCGAGGCGCCTGTGGTCCGCAGTAATTTCACGGAGAGAACAACACGGTGGTCTCAGTCGTGGTTGGAGTCGACGTTGTAGGTCGCCCTAAGGCAAGACAGGGGCATGGTTAGGCGCGTAAGACCAAGGCAAGGATGTTTGCGTGATCGAGAAGACGCGGGGTGGTCAGTGCTTACCGGGGGAGGTCGTCGGAGAGGTTGCAGACGCGACGGCGTTCGGAAGCTTGACGTAGCCGACGCTCTGGGGCGCCCACGGTCGAACGAAAGGTACTGGGAGATGCGTCTAGGAGTGGGGAATCTGCTAGCATGCTCAGGGAGGCAAGGGGCGGCGATACTTGGCCGGAATCGACAATGGAAGCTCGTCGGACCGAGGGTGGTGCGGTGAGAAATGGGGCAGCCTGGGGGCGTGTCGAGGTGGGGCGACAGAGGGAAAAGGAGGAGAAGACGTAGGCGCTTAATAGCGTGCACTCACGGCGAGGTTTAAGGCGCGGCATTACTGCGAATTGATCGCCGCTTTGATTGGCGAACGGCGTGAGGTTGGGGGAAGGAGGTCGCGCGGGTGAGGAGGAAGAACAGGAGGAGTGGGGTCCTGTCGTCAGTGGAAAAAAAGGTGAGGGGAGGGTCCACTGGTCAGTCTCTATCTGAGTTAGATTCTGAGTGCGAATCGTTTTTCCTCGG
Source organism: Avena longiglumis (assembly GCA_030063025.1). NCBI lineage: Eukaryota > Viridiplantae > Streptophyta > Magnoliopsida > Poales > Poaceae > Avena > Avena longiglumis. The sequence goes on from CP125978.1 coordinate 269,377,049, forward strand.
GGAAGAATAGCTGGGCTGCTTCTGGGCCTTAGTGGGCTGCTGGGTTGGGTTAGGTCCAATTCCATTTTTTTTTATTCTGCAACCTTTTCTTTTTATATTTCTGATTTCTGTTTTGAATTTCAAACAAACCAACAACAAAACCATTCAAACAATCAACAAACTTTGTAACTTTGAATTTGGTTATGTTTATCAACATAAACCAAATTCCAAAATAAAGTAATAATTTTTATTCCTTTTAGGATCCATTCTTTAATTAAATAAAAATGGATCTTTAGTTATTTAATAAAATAGGGTTTGATTTATTTAATAAAATCTCCATTTGAAATCCAAAAAAATTTCAAAACCAAATCAGTAGGTTTTATTTGGAAATAAAGAATACTTGGAAACTTGTTTAATACCAAATAACCTTTTATTTTAGAGTCCATTATTAAAAATATAATAGTCTTTCTTTTTTTTAAATCAAATAGGATTTGCTTTGTTAAGATATTTATTTTGAAATCTAAAATAAAGTCAAAACACTTCAGTAGGTTTTATTTGAGAATATAAAATATTTGGAAAACTTATTTAAAATAATTTAATAAGTTTTTGATGTTTTAATTAAAATGGTAAAACCTTTTATTTAGATAAATTGGATACTAAATCCTTATTAATTTATGTAAATAAACCTTTGCTATTTTTTTATTCAAAACAAAATGTTTAATTCCAAAGCTTGGTCAAGGTTTAATTTGGCTTTATAAAATAGTCCTTATTTATAAATTATTTTTTTTCCTTTGAAAACCAAAACCTTTTATTAATAGATCCAAAATAGTAATTCCAAAATATTTTAATTTCCTTTAGTAAATGTTTATCCTTATAAATCCCTTTAAGATTTTATTTAATACAAATTGGTTTGAAGTTCCAATTGAATTCAAAAAGTTTCTTCTGGCCCTGAAAATCAAACAAAGTTTTATTTTATTCATTTATTTTCACATTACAAGATTTGGAAAATCTTGGGATGTGACAGTCTACCACCCTTAAAATAAATCTCGTCCCGAGATTTGGGAAGGCTGGGGTTACAAGTAGGCTTAAAAACAACTAGGGTACTACCACCCTTAAAAAATTTCAAACAAAAATTACATATTGGCCTTCTTGGGATCATGGGGAAAACTTCTCTAAGCAAACTTTTTCATGTGTCCTTGATTTCCATACTTGACTCATGGGCCAAGGTTGAGTTTCTCCATAGGCTTGTTCAACTTGTTCTTCATCTTTTCTGGACAATTGCTTGCATAATGTCCAGGATTCTTGCAGTTGAAACAATGGATATCTTGGAGTTCTTTACGTTGCTCTTGTGGACAAGTTGCTACATAATGGCCTGGCTCTTTGCAGTTGTTACACACCACTCGGTCAATTCCTTTGTTTTTCTTGTTCTTTGGGCACTCATTGGAGTAGTGTCCCATTTCCTTACATTTACGACATTGCACAAGGTTCATGTCTGGTCTTGGCTTCTTGGGTTTCTTTGATCCTTTGAACTGGGTTGTCTTATTTGGGGGTATAAGTGGTCCTTTTCCTTTGGTAGACTTGGATCCTTCTTGTTTCCTTTGTTCCACCATGGAGTAGATAGGGCATTGGATAGGAACATGGTCATTTCCTTCACAAAGGTAACAAGTAGCATGAGAGGTGGGACATTGTCCAACAGGATGATTTTCTTCACAGTTAGGGCATTGACCTTCATGCTCCTTGGAAGTATGATCCTTGTCTCCACAAATAATGCAAGCTGGTGCTCCATCTAGAACAATATTTCTGTCATCCTTGTTGTCAAAGACCCTTTTGGGATAGCTTTCTTCCATGCTGATCATTTGATTAGTTACCTTAAGCATCAGTTGGGATTGTTCCTCTAGAAACTTTTGCAGTGTTGGATCTTTATCACTATTGTTGGCTATGAACTGAGCTGTCAGTTGGTTCAACTGGTGTTGGGTTGCTATGAGTCTTTCATGCTATCAGCTTGGTTGGTGTTGGTTTCATCAACCTTGGAGTCTTTGGGAGTAGTCATCTGTTTGGGTTGAAGGAAGATTAGAATAGGCAAGAGATTTTCTAAGGAATCAATTCTAATCACACACATCACAATTCACACAAACAATGTGCATGCAATCACAAGTCAAACATTTCACTCAAAAAAGGTTCAAGCACATACTTAGTCAACAAAATATTTTTGTTCTACCACATAAATTGGTGGTTTTGACTTAACTAGTATATGGTGGTCCATCTATATGGTTCACTTGTGATCTTTCCATCATTCTTGGTTGCTTGTTCTTACATGAGATCAAGGTTTCCTTGAGAAAAACTCCTTGTCACAAAACTTCAAAGTTGTTGATGGCTCCTTCTTATTTTGCATTCCCTCGGTCTCTAATTCTTGAGTAAGGTTTCCTTGTTTCACTTGTTGTCCTTAGTAGTTTCCAAGTTGGAAGTCCTTGGTGAACATGTTGAAGATGTTGAAGTCATTAGAGTTGAAGAAGTTGAAGTCATTAGAGTTGAACAAGTTGAAGAAGTCCTTTGCACATAGTGTAGTCCTTGGCCATGGGTAGGTTTTTCCATCAAGTTGAAGTAGAAGAGGTGTAGAGTTGAAACCAAAATGGTTAAGGAAAGAGTTTACAAGTGTTTTTGTAAATAAGTTTTGGATCAAAATATAACTCCTATTTTTCTAAGGGTTTTTGTCCAATCCTAGGGTTTACAAATCCTACAGGCAACACAATGCTCTGATACCATCTGTAGGAGGTCTCAACCTAATAAGGTAGATTCCTCCTGTGTTTTACAATGCTAGTCCCTGGATCAATAGCTAGCATCCACAGTTAAGATGTAATATCAAGAAACAAAGGTCATAATATAACTTTATAACCAGGAATAACATAATTTTATTACATCAAAACGTAGCTCATTTGGCTATTACATTACATTGCAGCGGAATAATTATAATCATGGGGTCCTTCATCTTCAAAGTGCCACAGGCAGATGTTGGTTGTAGACTTTGTAATCCTAATCAAACAATCTTTACTAAAAACAACCAAACCTGCAACATACAAGTTACAGCCACAAGGGTCAATACATTTGAATTGTATTGGCAAGTTTCACTGTTATGTATAATGTAAGTGGATCCTATCATTACATGCAAATTTGGCTAAGTAGAGTTTTAGGCTCATTTGCACAAAGCAATATTTTATCCTATCTTTTTTTTTAAAAAGGGTTTTGGTCCTTTGTCAAATCTCTTTTCCAAGTTCCTTGAACTCCTTGGTAGAAACTCAAGTGTTCAAGTCCTTGTCAAAATTCCTTGAGCACCTTGGTAACCCCAAGTGCAACAAGTCTTATCAAAATCTCATGAGTTCCTTGGTAACCCCAAGTACATCAAGTGTTAAGCAAAATCTCTTGAGCACCTTGGTAACCCCAAGTGCATCAAGCTTATCAAAATCTCTTTGAACTCCTTGGTAGACACACAAGGGCATCAAGTTTTTATTTTTTTAGAAGTTGGAATGTCGAGATCTCCCATAGTTCAAACTTTAGTTGCTCAGTATTGTCCATAACCGGGGACACGGCTAAGTACTTAGATTTTATTAACTTCTGCAGAAGGTGTACACTTTACCCACATGTCACAATCCCATCTTGTTGCCACCAGTGGCCTCTTGGATTAGTGCTCACCAAGATGGAGTCTTGGCGGGAGAGAGTGTGAAGTCTTTCAAAAGGTCCTCTCATACATCATTGCTAGCTTGTCTTCAGCCCCCATGAAGCATTCCAGATCCCCATGTCCGGTAACTAAAGACAATTTATGGGTCTTCCTAATGTAGTTGACTAAGCCAGAGCCATAATAGCATGTGGTTGCACACGAAAGCCACAATTGGAGAAGCATGTTCAATCTCTAAGTTTCCTAGGTGGGTTTTCTTTTGGACCACAACACAAAGAGATCACCATAGACATGGTTCCTTTTGTTGCCACCTTCTCCAAAACTTAAAGTATCCTCCACCTAGGTGGTTCATTGAGTCCTTGTTTTATTATATAAAATACAAGTCCTTTTCTCAACTTTGTAAAATCTTAACATGTATCTTTCTTTTCAAATAAGCATGGCTAAGCATGTACAACTACAATGTTTTCTCTAAAGAATGTATAAGGTATCTTATTAGGATTTAGCATAGCATAAGTATAAATCATTTTCATGCATGTTTTCAAAATCCACTAATGTATAATAAAAATAGTAGGACTTTTGTATGATAGTGTAACTTGCCTTTTTGGAAGGGAATGGTGGTTCACTCCTTGATCTTGCTAGTCTCACAATTCACTACAAGTCAATCAAGCAAACACAAATTCAACTCATATTCCACCAAAGTCTAACAAACAAATTTTCACACACAAATTAATGGAATCTAAGTCATGCATAAGCATGCAAAGGATGGTTCTATTGCAAGGATGGTCTCCACTAGGCTTCTAAACTTTGTAAGGTACAAATTGGTCATTTACCAAAATGGCAAAGTCATTTGCAAATGGGTTTTATCCATAAACCATTTTCAAACACCTTTCATCATTTTATGTGGTGAAAAGCATTTTTCTCAATACCACAACCTTAAGTGGTTTCACCAATTAAGTTGTTGTTTCTTAAAACTTGGTGTTTTTGGTCAGTGGGTTTGGTCCAAAACATTTTCTCCAAAGTTTTCTTTATAAAAGTATTTTCATAACCCAAAATCTTTATTTCCATTTGGCTAGAAATGGCTAAATCAATTAATCTATCCTAATTTTCACCAAATTCATTTTTAACTCCATGGGTTGGTTCCTAGGGTCAGTGAGTTTACAACAAACCATTTTGCAAAGGTTTTAACCCTAAAAACATTTTTAAACAATTTTTGTAATCTAATCAAGCACACAAATGAATCTGCAAAAACAAGTAAACTAACAGATACCATTAGCTAAACCAATGGTATGGTTGGCTAGGTCTTGCTCTCCTGAATCCAACGATATAAAATTTGTAATTTTTGGACGTGTGGATCCAAAGTTACAAGGGTTTGAAAATCATATCTCAATCAGATTTCAAATCTGATTTTAAACAGACCTGGCCACACGTCGCATTCTAATTGGACGATACCGGTTTGGACGGATAGGCTCTGTGACGCGTTGGATCTAATTAGATCGCACGGTCCTTATCGCGTACCCCTTCGGTGCTAAGTGATCTAATCTTGATCGCCGGATCTCGATCCAACGTTGCTGGTCTGCTTGACCATATGCGAGCGGCGCTGGCGGCGGCTAGCGGCGGCGCACAGCCAGGTGGTGGCGCTACGGTGGTTCTAGGAAACAAGGTACGAGGTGAGGATGCTCACCGTGATCGCGAGGGCGAGGTGATGCTCGGGGCGTGGTCGGTTGGTCGAGGGGCGCTCAGGGTCTGCAGTAATTTCTCGCCGGAGTAGAGAACGGCGTCGGGTGGTCTCAGTCGTGGTCGGAGTCGACGTTGTAGGTCGCCCTAAGGCAAGACAGGGGCATGGTTAGGCGCGTAAGACCAAGGCAAGGATGTTTGCGTGATCGAGAAGACGCGGGGCGGTCAGTGCTTACCGGGGGAGGTCGTCGGAGAGGTTGCAGACGCGGCGGCGTTCGGAAGCTTGACGTAGCCGACGCTCTGGGGCGCCCGCGGTCGAACGAAAGGTACTGGGAGATGCGTCTAGGAGTGGGGAATCTTCTAGCGTGCTCAGGGAGGCTAGGGGCGGCGATACTTGGCCGGAATCGACAGTGGAAGCTCGTCGGACCGAGGATGGTGCGGTGAGAAATGGGGCAGCCTGGGGGCGTGTCGAGGTGGGGCGACAGAGGGAAAAGGAGGAGAAGACGCAGGCGCTTAATAGCGTGCACTCACGGCGAGGTTTAAGGCGCGGCATTACTGCGAATTGATCGCCGCTTTGATTGGCAGCAACGACAGCGAGGTTTGGGGGAAGGAGGTCGCGCGGGTGAGGAGGAAGAACAGGAGGAGTGGGGTCCTGTCGTCAGTGGAAAAAAAGGTGAGGGGAGGGTCCACTGGTCAGCCTCTGTCTGAGTTAGATTCTGAGTGCGAATCGTTTTTCCTCGGGGAAGAATAGCTGGGCTGCTTCTGGGCCTTAGTGGGCTGCTGGGTTGGGTTAGATCCAATTCCATTTTTTTTATTCTGTAACCTTTTCTTTTTCTATTTCTGATTTCTGTTTTGAATTTCAAACAAACCAACAACAAAACCATTCAAACAATCACCAAACTTTGTAACTTTGAATTTGGTTCTGTTTATCAACATAAACCAAATTCCAAAATAAAGTAATAATTTTTATTCCTTTTAGGATCCATTCTTTAATTAAATAAAAATGGATCTTTAGTTATTTAATAAAATAGGGTTTGATTTATTTAATAAAATCTCCATTTGAAATCCAAAAAAATTTCAAAACCAAATCAGTAGGTTTTATTTGGAAATAAAGAATACTTGGAAACTTGTTTAATACCAAATAACCTTTTATTTTAGAGTCCATTATTAAAAATATAATAGTCTTTCTTTTTTTTTAAATCAAATAGGATTTGCTTTGTTAAGATATTTATTTTGAAATCTAAAATAAAGTCAAAACACTTCAGTAGGTTTTATTTGAGAATATAAAATATTTGGAAAACTTATTTAAAATAATTTAATAAGTTTTTGATGTTTTAATTAAAATGGTAAAACCTTTTCTTTAGATAAATTGGATACTAAATCCTTATTAATTTATGTAAATAAACCTTTGCTATTTTTTTATTCAAAACAAAATGTTTAATTCCAAAGCTTGGTCAAGGTTTAATTTGGATTTATAAAATAGTCCTTATTTATAAATTCTTTTTTTCCTTTGAAAACCAAAACCTTTTATTAATAGATCCAAAATAGTAATTCCAAAATATTTTAATTTCCTTTAGTAAATGTTTGTCCTTATAAATCCCTTTAGGATTTTATTTAATCCAAATTGGTTTGAAGTTCCAATTGAATTCAAAAAGTTTCTTCTGGCCCTAAAAATCAAACAAAGTTTTATTTTATTCATTTATTTTCACATTACAAGATTTGGAAAATCTTGGGATGTGACACTCTATGACAAAGCCACCATTTTGGAAAACAAGATGAATCAAGTTGAGAACAAAAAGAGGAAGCATAAACTCAAGTATCACTCAGGATCATCACAAAAGAAGCGTTCATTCCAAAAGAGCAATGAAGATTCTGAACCACATCAGTATCACCACAACAACAATGGAAGTGATAATAATTGAAATGATATTGACAATGGAGATGACCTTGGTCAGAACCAACATGACACTTTCAGGAAGAAAGATATTAGCCAGTTGCAGTGCTATAATTGTAAGGAACTTGGACACTATGCATCAGACTGTCCTGAGAAGAAAAAAAAGGATGCTAGAAGATCCAATGGAAATGACTCTAATGTGATCCAGAAAGGACATGTGAATCACATTGACATGGATGGAAACCTTGAAGAGATAGAAGAAGTGGATGTCAGGAACTAGTTAACTCAGAAGAGTCAAATAAGGATTCCTTGTCTGGATATCAAGTGTTGAACCCATAGTCAAGTGAACCATCAATGTAACCCTATGAGATTTTCTTTTAAGGCTGATAGTACCCTAGTTGTCTTCAAGCCAACTTGTAACCCTAGCCTTCCCAAATCTCGGGACGAGATTTCTTTTAAGGGTGGTAGCCTGTCACATCCCAAAATTTTCCAAATTTTGAAATGTGAAAAATAAATAAACAAAATAAATAATTGTTGACATTTAGGGTGAAAAGAAACTTTTGATTCCAAATGGAAACATCAAAACCTATTTTGATCAAATAGAATCCTAAAGGGATTTAAAAAGATAAACAAATAATAAATAAAGTTATAATAGTTGGAATCACCATTTTTGGATCTTTAAATAAAAGGATATGGTTTTTATAAGCAAAGGTAGAATTGAATAAATGAGAACTATTTTAAAGAGCCAAATTAAATCTTGGCCAAGCAATGGAAATTAAATATTTTTGTTTAATAAAAAGAGTAAGGGATTATTTGAATAAAGAGGATTTATTAATATCCAATTTTATTTAAGTAAAGACTTTTTCCTATTTTGAATGAACATTAAAACTTAATAAAGTATTTTATTTCAAAGTGTTTTTGTTTTCAAATAAAACCTACTGAAAAGATTTTTGTAGAAATTTAGATTTCAAATAGAGTATTAAAACATATTAAATCCTATTTGAAATAAAGACTAATGTCTAATTATTATTTTTTAATAATTAATAAACCCTAAAAATAGATTATTCTAAATTTGACTTTAAAATATGTTGAAACATAGTATTAAAATCTACACAAAGTTTGGTGGAGATTTGAATTAAAATGGAGTTTGAATTGTTTGAATAAAAATCAAAACAAAAATTCAAAATAGAAAAAGAAATACATTCAGTACAAAAAAAGGCAAGGACCTAGCCAGCCAGACCAGGCCCAGCAAGCCCAGTCCAGCCCAACTAGGTCTCTCCCCGCAGGAAAACGTTTCGCACCCCGAAACCTACCCACGCCCTCACTGACGACAGGACCCCACTCGCACTTCCATCTCTCGCTGACGAAGCTGCCCCACACTGCCCTGTCATCGTCTTCAACCCACAGACCCCGCCCCAGTTCGTCACTGCCGTTTCTGGCGTAAATTCGCGGCTTAAAATTCGCATTGAATCAAGATTAATTCGCCCAGCCATCACGCAGGAAAAAGGCGCCTCCCTCCCCTCTTCCATTCCCCCCAAACATCGCCTCCTCTCTGCCACCAGGCTGCACGGATTTCTCCACGTAACACCACTGGCTCCGACAAGATCCAGTGCAAATTCTGGCGACGCCTGACCGTACCCTACCCCCTTGTGCACGCGAGACTACTCCCCAGACCAGTGCGCATCTACCGGTGGTTCCAGCTTGGCCGCGCTTTCCCCAGAGCATCGGCAGGGACGAACTCTGAACGCCGCCGATGCCTGCACCTCTCCGGCGACCCCTACCCATAAGAACAGACCGCCCTTTCTCTCTGCTTGTAAGCCGCATGTTCAGCATCTTCGCGCGCACCTAACAGTGTCATTCTTTTTCTTTGGCATGGCCTATAACCTCGCCTCCGACAACGACCAGACGGACCCGACGGTGAGCACAACTCTGGCGAGCAATAGTCACTGCTCCCGTGCGCCCCTCGAGTAACTGAGGCCACATTGAGGTTCACTGTAACCACGCGAGCATGGTAAGCATCTCCGTTCCTTCTCTCGCTTCCTAGTTCTTCGGCAGCGTCACTGACAGAGCGCCTCCGCTGCTCGCCGCCGCGCCAGCGCCGCCCGTTCCTGGTCGAGCTGCTGTACACCGTTAGATGCAGATCCATTGTCTAGGAAAGAATCACTTATCGAAGAGATATGAGAGCATCTGTGCCATGCGATTTGCATTAGATCCAGCGGCCCACGTTAGTCGATCCACGCGAAACGGTACCAGCCTATAGAAACGCGCCACGTGGCCAGACTCAGGATTTTAAAATAGAAATTTGATCTATTAGATATGCAAACTTACAAAATTCATAACTTTTAATCTACACGTCAAAAGTTTGCAAATTTTATACCATTGGAATCAGCAGGACAAGTAATTTGCAACCATGCACTTTGTATAATGATTTTCTTCTGGAAAATTGGTTGAATTTGCAGAAACTTGTGTAGGCATAATTTCAATATAAAAATTGTTCTAGATATATTTTTCAGGTGAAATCTTTGCTAAATGGTTTGTTTTGAACCTACTGACCATAGGAACCAACTTATGGATTTAAAATTGTATTTTGTGAAGTTAGGGAATAAATATTTAAAAATATTGTTGATGTGTAAAAAATACTTTTGAGTAAAATCTTGGGAAAATGATTTGAGTTAAACTCTTTGACCCTAAACACCAAGTTTTGAGACTTAACAATATAATTGATGAATCCTATAAAATTACTACTTTTCCAAAGGCATTTTCAACAACATAAAATATCACCTTGGTATAATAATTGGTTTATGGGGTGAAACCTTTTGCAAATGGTTTTACCACTCTTGTAAATGACCAATATGATCTTTAAAATGTATAGAGCCTAGTACAAACCACTTTTCCAAATAAAACCATCTTTTGCATGCTTGCATGCATGGCCATGTTTTTGTTATTTTATGTGGTGAAATGGTTTGAATACTAGTTGAATATGTGTTTGCTTGATTGAATTGTAATGAAGTTAGAAGAGTGTGATATTTGCAATATCAAGAAGTGAACCAATATTCTCTACTAAAAAGGCAAGTGACACTATCATCCATGTCCTACTATTTTCACTACACTTAGTGGTATTTTTGTAGTATGCATGATAGGGCCACTATATTACTATGCTATGCTAAGTCCTATTAGTATATCCTTATATCTTCCTTAGTGAAAACATTGTAGTTGTAGTATGCTTAGCCCTGCTATATATTTGGGATGGGATACATGATATGATTATATAAAGTGTTGGAAAAATATATGTTTTATATATAAAACAAGTACTTAATGAACCACCTGGGTGGAAAGAGGATACTCAATTTTGGACAAGGTGGCAACAAAGAGAACCATGTTTATATGGCTATCTTTTTGTATGTGCACTAGAAGAAAACCACCCAGGGACTTAGAGATTGAACATGTTTCTCGTATAGTGGCTTCCGTGTACAGCCACATGATAAATGGGCTCTGGCTTAGTCAACTACATAGTGGAAGACCCATGCATTGGCATCTTCAGGTTAACTAGAATTGTGTATGGAAATATATCCCTACATTGGTGCCTAGTAGACAAGCTAGCATTGTGTATTGGGAGAACTTCTATGGAAAGACTTTGTCACATTCTCGATCTGCCGGTACTCCATTTGGTGAGTACTTATCCAACGGCCACTAGTGGCGTCAAGACGAGATTGTGTCATGTGGGTAAAGTGTACAACTTCTGCAAAAGATCAAATTCTAAGTAGTTAGCCGTGTCCCCGGTTATGGACAACTCTGAGCAACTAAGGCCTGAAGCTATGGAAGATCTCGACATTCCAATTTCTCAAAGTAAAACTTGATGGTGTCAACAAGGGATTAGAAGCACTTGGAGTTTTCCAAGGAGTTCAGAAAGATTTTCAAAAGATCAAAACTATTTTGAAAAGATAGGATAAAACTATATTGCTTTCTACAAATGAGCCTAAACCCTACTTAGCCAAATATGCATGTAATGATAGGATCCACTTATTTCTACATAGTAGTGAAACTTGCCAATACAATTCAAATGTATTGACCCTTGTGGCTGTAACTTATAATGTTGCAGGTTTGTTTGATGTTAGTGAAGTGTGTTGATTAGGATTACAAGTCTACAACCAACATGATTGCCTGTGGCACTTTGAAGATGAAGGAATCCATGCTATAGTTAATTTTACTGCATTGTAATGAGATAGCCAAATGAGCTATGTAAGATGTAATGAATTATTTTATTCCTGGTTATAAAGTTGTATTATGACCTCTATTTATTGATATTACATCTTAACTGTGGATGCTAGCTATTGATCTAGGGACTAGCATTGTAAACACAGGGATCTCTACCTTATTAAAGGTTGGGACCTCTACAAGTAACAAGCAAGTATTTGCTTGCATAGGTAAACTTGGTTAGTAAAGCTTGCCTTGTGCAGAGCAGTGGTTGAAGTTCTCCTCGGCTTCTTCTTCGTAGTATCCTCCTTTCTCCTCGTATCCTTGGTCGGTACTAGCGTCTATGAATAAATACGAGGTACACAATCACCAAACAATACTTAACTACTTTCAATCATCACACACAAGGGTTCTATAGATGATCTAGCATCATCACTAACATTACAAGATTAATGTTTGGTTTAATTTCTTTTATTTTTAGAAAATTAATTTCTACTCATTGAAAACTACCTAAGATTTAATATTCTCCAAACCAAACATGGGATCATGTTGACACATGTCATCACCACATATTTCAGTACATGGGAATGTGATTTAAAGTGGTGTCACAATTTAATAAGGTTTAACCTTTTATTTTAATTAAATAAAGTGATTAGAAATGCCTATGTGGCATTCTTTTATTACTTGATCATTACTTTTGTAAGTCAACCCATATGTTTTTATATATTCTGAAAGGTATGATCAAATATGATTTTTGAGAGTTGAAATCAACTCAAAATCTATTATGGTTGAAATTTGAAAAATGTTTGAATGCAGAAAAGCTTCTGCCTTGTTATTTTTACCAAGGTTGATCTATAGATTCAAATGATTTGAATCCAACGGGCTTGGATTAAGAATTTCAAAACCTTGCTAATAAAATTGGTTTCATTCACTTTGGTTCACTGAATCGAGCTAGGTTGATTTTTGAAACTAGGTACAGAACTAGGTTTGAAGTAAAATGGAAAAAGTTAAATTCAAACGAGTGGGCTGCGCGGGAAGAGAAAATGGGCCGGCCTGCTACTCACAGCGCTTACGCGGGCTGGTTAAGTTGATGTCCCCACGCGTTAGTGAGATGGGGGGTGTGAAGCGGTACGGGGCAACGTGGTGCATTGGATCTAGTTCTAATCCAACGGCTCTGGTTCATCGTCCACGTCGCGCAGCGTCGGCGAGACAGAACCCTAACGCGGCAGATGGGGGTCATGGGGGGCTCACCGGGGCTCAGGCGAAGGTCGGCGAGGCGGGCGAACGACGAAGTTGACGACGGCGAACCTCCTGGTACCGGCAGCTCCTCCTGGGGTGGCTCCAATTGCTGGCTTCCTTCTTCTCCAGCAGCGGCGGCCTCCGGCCAAATTCCGGCGATGCGCTGCTCGCCTTGCTCCGGGAACGGGGTGGAACGATCAGTGAGGATAGGGGAGTGAGATGGTGTGCTCAATTTGGCTAGGGGTGGCCTCCTTTTATAGTGGAGAGAGGGGACCAACGGGCACAAGCTGAGCTCATCGTGGTCGATGGCACAGAGGGCTATCGGCGTGGGCGACGGTAGGGGGCGGTGCTGTGCTCCCTGGCGAAGCTCAATGACGTGGTGGCGAGGTGTGGGGAGGTGCTGATCGGTCGGAACGCTGCGGTTCTCTGAGCGTGCCCGACGGGAATTTTAATGGCGCACAGCACGCGTGGTCCGCGCGGCGATGAACGGGCGTGTCTGCGGGGTTGCTGGGACAGTGGTGATCATGTGTGCATGTGGCGAGGATGCCGCGCGGTCTGTGGTCGTCTGTCGATCATGGCGCACGGGGCATGCTCTCGGCATGGTTGCAGAGCGGCTTGGCATGGTCTGTGCGTGTGGTCCAAGGGCTGGCATCGCTCGCGGCTGGGACAGGGAGTGGCGGTGGGGTGCTAGCTTGCTCCCAGACAAGGTTGGCGAGGCTAGTGCTGCGTGTAGCTTGTTGTCCACACTGGGGTGGCAAGGGTGCTCTCGGGCTGTTCACCATTGATGGTGTTGGCAAGCTCATAGTGGTGCTAGTGATTAGTTAAGATTGTTAGATGATCTACTAAGGCTAGTGGTGCCCAGAGAGGGAACAATTTAGGCCAGAATCACTGCACACTATAGTGTTTAGATTTTGTTTGATTTGCATCTGCAAGGTGTTTGATGAAATGGCCGCATGAATTCAAGTTTTGAATTTTGAAAAGATTTTTGGTGGGTGTTCTAGGCATGTGCTGGTGAGTCTGTAGATGCTTGGGTTTTGAAAATTGAGTTGGTTTGAGTGGTTTTTGAAAAAGTGGGATCTTCCCATATAAAATAGATTCAATTTTAAATTGTCATTTAAACTATGCATTTAAATGTTTCTGGATGATCACAAAGTGGTCCTTGATACTTTGTTATGAGTACTATCAAGGGGTGCAAAGATCCAAACAAGTTTCTGTTAAGTTCTGGAAGTTAGAGATAGCCAAAGTAGTCATGGGAGTTATTTTGGCAAAAGTGACCATTCACTTAATTTGTTTGTTTTGATTTATTTGTCTTTGGGAAAAGTGTGGGGATTGTTTAGATGATGTTTATTTCACCTAAGAGTCATTTTAGAAGCAAAGAAACACATAATCATGGCAATTCAAAAGAATCCAAATTCTAATGCACACTCATATGAATGCTTTCTTATTTTATTTAGAAAAGTTTTTGTTAACCCTAAATTTGATGATTATAGTTTGATGATTCTAGTTTAATATTTTTGGGATGTTACAGCCTACCACACTCATATCCTACTGTTTAATACTACTTTTACTATTGCTCTTGTTTTGCTGCTGCTGTTGCTTTGCTGTTGCTACTACAAACCGTTTCTACTGATAAACTTCTGTGAGCAAGAACTATTTCTAGGTGCAGCTGAATTAACAACTCAGTTGTTAAGGCTTGCAAATATTCTTTGGCTCCCCTTGTGTCGAATAAATAAATTGGGTAATACTACCCTCGAAGACTATTGCGATCCCCTATACTTGTGGGTCATCAGGCATCTTTGGCATTCTTGGAGGCCACCTTGAAAGAGGCCATCTCTTGCATAACTTCATTGGAGGTCATGAGATGGTAGTTGTGTATTCCTTGTAGGATCTTAAAGTTGGTGGTCTTAAAGGGCATGAGTGAACTCACATATTTCCTTTTTATCCAAGCATCATCCACATGTGAGGCACCCACATTCCTAAAAGCGGTGGCGGTGGTCTCGAGTCTACGATACATGTCTTCATAATCTTCACCTTCCTTCATATAGAAGCCTTTGGCTTCATTGCTTAGTGCATCATACCGGTTCCTTCTCATGCTCTCATTCCCAACATACAACTCCGTGAGAGCATCCCAAGCTTCCTTGGTGGTGTTGAGGTGCTCAATGTGTGGGTAATATTTTTGTACCCAATCCTTGTTGTATCATGTGCAAGTCGGTGGCATTGAGTTGACTATTGGCAACTTCTCTTCTTGTCAAGTTGTTTGGATCGCCAATATAGAGGCCTTGTTGAATGATGTTCCATAAATCAATACAAGAGCTTCGCACATGAGATTTCATTAGAGATTGCCATTGAGAAAAAGTAGATGCATCTAGCTTTGGTGGGTCTCCTCTATTGTTTATATGAGGGTGAGGAATTGGAGGGCTGAGAGAGTACCATCCATGAGAGTCATGGTGATCTCCCTTCCCACCATCCCTGTTTATGGTGGAATTAGTGTTGTCTTGATTATCCCCCACCACCATACCCACGGGTGATGTCGGGGAGTTCACCTTATGTAATACTGATGGAGGTTTCTGAAAGAACATTTCTTAATCCCTATTGTTTTGTGTGTTAGATAACAATATCAAGGATTATTTAATGTGTGTTGAAGTGCTGCAGCTCTCTCTAAGGAAAAAGGGAAAAGTATCTGCCTTTGGGGGGCGGATAATCCGCCCCTACCTCTTCCCAAGCAGGTGCAAGCCCCAAAAGGGGGCAGAGTTTTGGCCGGATTTTCCGGCCTGGCCGGATAATCCGCCCTATACGGGGGCCAGATAGTCCGCCCCCTTGCTCATCGCCAAGGCGCAAGCCCCAGAGAGGGGGCAGAGTGTTGGCCGGACTTTCCGGGTTGGCCAGATAATCCGCCCCCCTCAAGATCTTCACCAAGTCACGCAGGCGCCAGCCCCAGAGAGGGGGCAGAGTTTCTCCCAGAAAATCAGCCCTTGGTGCGGAGTTTTCCCAGGGGGGGCGGATAATCCGCCCCCAAAGTTGGTCAACGGCCAGATCTGGGAGGGGGTATTTAAGCCAGCCTTCCCCCTCCTGCCAGATCTCTTGATTCATTCGAAAAAGACAAGATCTGATCTGCAACCTTCATCCAAGAGAGCTCCACCTATATCCACCCAAAGGCCCCGTCCTTTGGGGAATCGAAGGAGGATCACTCAATCTTCATCATCAGCAATCAAGCGCTTCATCTCTTCTCCATTCATTTGGAGAATCACCGATCTAGAATTTCTTGCAAATACCTAGATCCTTGTTTTGTTTATACACCTTGTTCTTGTGACAGCTTGTTGTCATCTCGGGAGGCCCCAATTCAGTTGTGGGTGTGTGCCCCGGTAGCGTTGTAAAAGGCACTGGTTCCCGCCTCAAAGGGATCCAATAGTGGAGAAGGTCGATCAGGCCTCTCGTGGCGAGATCCATAGGAGAATAGGGTGAGGCCTATTGTGGCGTGGTGGTCTTAGAACCGCCCACCCCTCCAACGCATATGTACTTCCCTTAACAAGGAAGGAACTACGGTAAAACAAATCCCTGTGTCTCCGCGTGCTCCACTACGGTTCCTTCGCTCCTCTCTTTACGTTCTTAGTAGTTAGGGTTGCATATAGGGAAATTCTTGTAGTTGCATATCTAGAGAATTTACTATGTGTCAAGCCTAAAATTGAAAAAGTATTAAAAATTGGTTAGCACCTATTCACCCCCCTGTGGGTGACCATACGATCCATTTCAATTGGTATCAGAGCCCCAGCTCTTATTTCGGGCTTAACTGCCTAAGAGAAGTATGGGTTCCAAGGTAGATGGGAGTGATGCTCCGGATGTAGTCACCATGAACGATCTCAAGACATTGTAAACAACCTTGGTGAGTTCAATGGAGGCTAAGATGGAAGATATGCGTCAATTGATAATGCGTCTCTCCACATCCACAGCATTACCACCATCTAACTCTGAGGCTACCACTCCGCAATCCAAGGAAACAGGTAAAACCGATTCCAAAGAGAACGAAGTGGTTGGTGATGACACTAGCAAGAGCTCCTCCTCGAAAAAGGATAGTGGTAAGGATGGATACAATGAGGTTTCTCATGTATATTCTCCTGATCCACCTATCCATCACCCACATATACATAATAGGGGTGATCCACCCAAACTTTCTGCATCTACTTTTACTCAATGGCAATTTTTGATGAAGTCTCATGTGTGCAGTTCCTCCATTGAGTTGTGGAAAATCATAGAAAAAGGTCTTCATGTTGGAAACCCCAACAACCTAACAAGAAGAGAAGTTGTCGATAGCCAACTCAACGCTACAACTCTACACATGATACAGCTTGGTGTGGGTGACAAAGACATGCCACACATTCAGCATCTTAGCATAGCTAAGGAAGCTTGGGATGCCCTCACCGAGCTCTTCATCGTAAATGAAAGTATGAAAAGAAATAGATATGATGCTTTGAGCAACGAAGCTGAAGGATTCTATATGTTGGATGGAGAAGACCACGAGGACATGTATAGGAGGCTCAAGGCAATAGCCACAACTTTAAGAAACCACGGTGTAGCTCATGTTGATGATGCATGGATCAAGCTCAAGTACATCAGTGCTCTTATGCCATCTGAGCCCACAGATTTGAAAAGTCTCCAAGGTAGGCATAACTATCACCTCATGACATCCAATGAGGTAATGCAAGAAATGACCGCTTTCAAAGTGGCTGTCAAGAATGCCGAAGATGCTCGTGCTCGAGCTATGGGGATGCAAAAGGGGGTCAACATGGCGTTGAAGACTAGTGTGATTGATCATGATGAATACGCCATAGAAGGTCTGGACTGTCACGATGATATAAAAAGGATCCACAGACAATACTTGGCTCTTTATGCTAGAAACTTTTAGAAAGATCTAGCCAAGGCTAAAGTTGAACTAGAACGCAAGAGTGGAGCCTATGGAAGAAAAGAAAATGGTCCCAAGCTGAGAACATGTTTCAATTGTGGTGACCAGCTGCACTTTGTAGCTGAGTGTCCATATCAAAGTAGGGAAGATAATGGAGGAAGAATTATTTTCAAGGAAAAGTCAAAGGCTCCACGCAAGAAATAGTTTGTAAAGAAGAATGCTCCCTTCAAGAAGCAACCAAAGATTGTTCTAGTGGCCCAATAAGAATATTCATCAGGAAATGAAGATGAAGACGAGGACGATAGCTCTCAAGAGGTGGCTACTATATCCACCACATCTAAATCAACATCTCTCTTTGACTCTCCGAATGAAAACATCATCAACAAGAATGCTACTTGTCTCATGGCAAGAATCTCCGAGGTAACGGCTTCTAACTCTTCTTTTTCAAAGGCTATGATTGACATGGATGATCCTACTAGTATTAAGGTTAAAGAAGAGATTATTGTTTTGGATTACTTCTACACTAACTTGCAAGGTGAGCACAAAGTTCGTTTTGAAGGTCTTATGGAACAGCTGTCCCAAAATGAAGCTCTTCTCGAAGAAAAGGGCAGAATTGAAAGGGAGGATGCAATGGAAATTGCATCCTTAAAAATGCTCTTGAGGAAGAAGCCCAGGTATCTCTTGAAGAGAGGCTTGAGTCTATTGAAGAGTCACATGAAGAAATTGTGGCTAAACTTGTTAAGGAACGTGACAATGCTGTCACCAAAGCAAAGAAGTTAAAGAAGGAAAAGATTGACTTTGGGGATACTCATGATAGACTCTCCGAGGAATTGGAGAAACTTGACAATGCTCACAAGGCGTTGAAAAACGATTTCTCCATTCTCAATGAGTCACATGATCAGCTTCAAAGTTGATTGGCCAAATATGATGCTCCTAGCTCATCCAACTCAACATATAGTCACAAGGAAAATGCTAGTGTGGAAAAAGAAGTGGTCAAGGACATCACTCCCAAGGATAAGGGTGTGCTTGATGAAGTTCTTGGCAAGCAAAGGTCAAATCATGGTAAAGAGGGACTTGGGTATGTGTCAACACCCGGATTTTTAATCCTAGATGCCTGTTATGCCATACATCGCAATCCCAGGATTACCATTTTTGTGAGACATAACAGAATTGGATACCATAGTACATCATCCATTACAAACGGTACATAAGTTCTTACACAAATAGGGATCTCATGATCCATTTCTTAATACATCTTCAAGCAGCGGAATATGTAATAATAACGGTAGCGTAGGCAAAGATCCATCTTCGGGGTCACAGGCAATGCTGACGATGGGAGATGATCCTAGTTGTCGTAACCTTCCTGGGGTCCATCCTCTAGGTACTCCTCTTCATAGTCTGGCCATGGGAATAGCCAGGGACAAAGCCATGAGTACTCTTTAAGTAATCACAAACTAATACTAACAAGGGAAAGGGGTTTTTGGATAATAGGACACTAGGCTCTAGGGTTGTTTTGCAAAAGCCAGATTTATTTCTACGAAGTTCCAAAGCTAATCGCAATTTTATAACTCCTAAGTGGGATCTTGTAACTAATGTCACAACCCTCTTGTGGTCAAGTAAAAGTCTCACTTCATTTCACAAGTCATTTTGAAAAGTCTGACGGGGGAACAGTATGGCCACTCCAACTGTCCATAACCACGGACACGGCTATTCGAATAGTTTGACAATCTACAGAGATTGTACACTTTCACCACAACGTTCGATACATCTGTCAGGAACAACTCCTGACTTCACCATACTCAGTATGCGGATAATTAATCCTAACCTTTCAATTACACGCCCTAGTATAAGCACCTCTCCTATGAGTTTGGCCTCCCAACCATGACCAACTGTCATCTTGGGTACTGCACAGGTGGACAATCTTCACAAGGTAGCCTCAGCTCAGACCTTGGTCGTGAGGGAACTAATACTAAGGTATATAAGTTTCTAGTCAAGCCCTACCCAATCTTCGGGTATTGTGGTTGTACGATAAAATTGGAATGGTATCGCATCCAGACAACCATCAGTTTTATAAAGGGATAAGGCTTATGCCTCAACAATTTCATCACCAAAATCATCCGGTGTTCGGAAACACATGTCCAAAACATTTCAATAGAATGATCCATCATTCCAAGGTTTTCATAGCCATTTTTCCACCAAGTATTCCCATCTAAAGTTGATCAAGTTTTATGCTTAGCACTAGCATCTACAAGTAGGGGTGAGTACTAATGAGGGGTGGTAAACTAGTGGAGGAGTTTCAACTAAGCTCAATCTCATGCCTTGGGATGACATCAAGATTATCTAGTTTAGGCCAAATTTTATGCTCTTTATGCAACCTTCACATATCTTTCTAGTATCTACCATTCACTTAAGTAAGCTCTAACTACTAGCTTTGATAAAGAAATAAAGTACTCAAGCTTGTAAGTAAAACTAGGATTGGTTTATCAAGTGGATATGATCACATATGCTTAAGGCATATAGTGGGCATAGTAACAAGTAGTGGTTTGTGGCATCACTAGAGTATCTTGCAAGGGTTAGCTTGCATTGGTTCACTTAGTTAATAAAGCTTTCTAAATTGCAAGTTTTAGATTGCAAGGTTACAAGCTTGCCTTATGCAGAGTAGTGGTTGAAGTTCTCCTCGGCTTCTTCTTCGTAGAATCCTCCTTCCTCCTCGTATCCTTGGTCGGTACTAGCATCTATAAATAAATACGAGGTACACAATCACCAAACAATACTTAACTACTTGCAATCATCACACACAAGGGTCCTATAGATGATCTAGCATCATCACTAACATTACAATATTTGGGTTTGGTTTAGTTCTTTTTATTTTTAGAAAAGTAATTTCTACTCGTTGAAAAACTACTTAAGATTTAATATTCTCCAAACCAAACATGGGATCATGTTGACACATGTCATCACCACATATTTTAGTTCATGGGAATGTGATTTAAAGTGGTGTCACAATTTAATAAGGTTTTACCCTTTTATTTTAATTAATTAGAATGGCTAGAAATGCCAATGTAGTATTCTTTTATTACTTGAACCATATTTCTGTAAGTAACCCTATATATTTTTATATATTCTGAAAGGTATGGTTAAATGTGATTTTTGAGAGTTGGAATCAACTCAAAAGATATTATGGTTTAACTTTGAAAAATGTTTGAATGCATAAAAGCTTCTGCCTTGTTATTTTTACCAAGGATGATCTACAGATCCAAATGACTTGAATACAACGGGCTTGGATTCAGCATTCACAGACCTTTCTAACAAAATTGGTTTCATTCAAATTGGTGCACTGAATCGACCTGGGTTGATTTTTGAAAATGGGTACAGAAGTGTGTTTGAATTAAAAAGAAAAAGGTTTAATTTGAATAACTGGGTTGCGCGGGAAAAGTTACTGGGCCGGCCTGCTAAGGGCAGCGCTCCTGCGGGTTGTTTAAGTGGGTGTCCCCACTCGTTAGTGACACAGGGGGGTGTGAAGCGGTACGGGGCAACATAGGACGTTCGATCTAATTCTAAGCCAACGGCTGGGAGTCATTGTCGACGTTGAGCAACGACGGCGAGACAGAAACCTAGTGCGGCAGGTGGGGGTCCCCGGGGGCTCACCAGGGTGCTGTCTAGGGTCGGCGAGGCGAGCGAACGACGAAGTTAACGACGGCGAATCTCCTGGTACCGGTGGCTTCTCCTAGGGAGGCTCCAATCGCTGGCTCCCTTCTTCTCCAGAGGCGGCGGGCTCCGGTGAAATTCCGACGAGGTGTTGCTCGCCTTTCTCCGGGAACGGTGTGGCACGATTAGTGAGGAGTGGGTAGTAGAATGGTGTGAAGAATTCGACTGGGGGTGGCCTCTATTTATAGTCGAGCGAGGGGACCGACGGGGCGCATGGTGAGCTCGTCGGGGGCAGTGGTATAGACGGCTATCGGCATGGGCGAAGGTAGGGGACGGTGCGGTGCTCCCTAGTGATGCTCAACGACATGGTTTCGAGGCGTGGGGCGGTGCTCTGCGCGTGCCCGACGGAGATTTTAATGGCGCACAGCATGCGTGGTCCGCGCGGCAGCGAACGAGCGTGTCTGCGGGGTTGCTGGGATGGTGGTGATCAAGTATGCACGCGGCAAGGGCGGAGCGCGGTCTGTGGGAGTCGGTCGAGCGTGGCGCACGGGGCGTGCTCTCGGCATGGTTGCTGGCGAGGTTGGCATGGTTCTGGCGCGTGGTCCAGTGGCTGGCAGGGTTCGAGCGGTGGACAGGGAGTGGCGGTGGACAGTGTGCTGCCTCCCAGACATGCTGGCTAGGCTTGTTTCTCCTCCTAGCTTGCTGTCGACATGGGGGTGACAATGGTGGCTTCGGCTGTTCACCATTGATGGAAATGCCAAGCTTACAGTGGGGCTAGTACTTAGTTTATCTTGCTAGATGATCTACTGAGATGGTTGTGAGCTAAAGAGGGAACAAGTTAGGCTCCAATCACTGCTCACTATAGTGTTTAGATTTTGTTTGATTTGTGTCTGCGACCTGTTTGATGGAATGGCCGCAAGAACTCAAGTTCTGAATTTTGAAAAGATTTTTGGTGGGTGTGCTAGATTGGTGCTTGTGAGTCTGCAGATGCTTGGGTTTTGAAAGTTGAGCTTGTTTGAGTGGTTTTTGAAAAAGTGGGATCTTCCCATATGATATAGATTCAATTTTGAATTGCCATTAAACTATGCATTTGAAAGTTTCTGGATGATCAAAAAGTGGGCCTTGATACTCTGTTATGAGTATATTCAAGGGGTGCAAAGATCCAGAAAAGTTTCTGTTAGGTTTTGAAAGTTTGAGACAGCCAAAGTAGGGATGGGAGTTAAATTGGTCAAAATTACCATTCCCTTAATATATTTGTTTTGATTTACTTGTCTTTATGAAAAGTGTGGGAAATGTTTTAGATGATGTTTATTTCACCTAAGAAACATTTTACAAGCAATGAAACAATCAAACAACGTGGTTCCAAAGAATTTAAAAATCCATGCATACACATATGCATGCCTTCAAAGTTTTATTTAGCAAAGTTTTTGTTAACCCTAAATGTTGATGACTAGTTTTTGATGATCCAAGCTTAGTATTTTTGGGATGTTACAAACCTTCCCCCCTTAAACAAAATCTCGTCCCGAGATTTGAAAAAGGACGAAAAGATTACCTAGGACTTGAAGAGATCGGGAAACTCCGTCCTGATGTGATCTTCGCGCTCCCAGGTAGCTTCCTCTTCTATGTGGTTGCTCCACTAAATCTTGAGAAACTTGATGCTTCGGGTTCGGGTAGTTCGAAAAGCTTCTTCCAAAATGCGGATGGGAACTTCGGGATAGGTCAGGTCATCGCTGATATCTATAGTCCGGTGGTCGATATTTTTGAACACTTCCGTCTTCTCTTGAACTTCGACACACTTGCGAAGTAACGAGATATGGAACACGTTGTGGACGGCTGACATTTCTTCGGGTAGTTTCAATTGATATGACACTTCTCCTTGACGGTTCATAATCTTGAAGGGTCCGATATATCTGGGGGCTAACTTTCCTTTGAGTTGGAAACGTTGCATTCCCTTCAATGGCGACACTTTCAGATAAACAAAATCTCCTATGTTGAAGGAGAGGTCTCGACGTCTCTTGTCGGCGTAACTCTTCTGTCTGGATTGGGCGGTCTTGAGGTGGTCACGAATCTTGTGAACCTTCTCTTCTACTTCTCGTAGGATGTCGGGTCCGAAAATCTGACTCTCTCATACTTCCGACCAGTTCAAAGGGGTGCGACACTTTCTTCCGTACATGAACTCAAATGGGGCCATTTGCAAACTGGCTTGGTAACTGTTATTATAGGAAAATTCTGCAAACGGCAGACAGTCTTCCCACTTGGATCCATATTCTAACACACATGCTCTAAGCATATCTTCGAGTATTTGATTTACTCGCTCCGTTTGTCCATCGATGCGAGGGTGATCTGTGATCTTGAAATCTAGGCGGGTTCCTAAACTTTCTTGAACTTTCTTCCTGAATTCGAGGTAAACTGAGTTCCTCGATCCGATACAATGTTCTTGGGGACTCCATGCAAACTAACTATTCTAGCGATGTATAACTCCGCTAGCTTCGAACTCTAATAGGTGGTTTTGACGGGCAAGAAATGGGCGACTTTGGACAATCTGTCCACTATGACCCAAATAGAGTCATTTCCCCTACTAGAAGTAGGCAGTCCAGTGATAAAGTCCATTCCTACAGAATCCCATTTCCATTCCGGAATCTGCAATGGTTGCAACAATCCAGCGGGTCTTTGATGTCCTGCCTTGACTCGCTGACATATATCACACTTGGCGATAAAGCTTCCGATTTCTCGCTTCATCTTATGCCACCAAAACTGCTCTTTCAAATCTTGATACATCTTAGTTCCTCCGGGATGGATAGAATAAAGAGTATCATGAGCCTCCTTCAAAATAACTTCTTTCAACTCATAATCTGCTGGTACACAAAGGCGTACTTTGTACCACATAACTCCTTCTTCGTCTTCGGTGAATCCGGGTACCTTGCCTGTACCGATACGACGCTTGATTCCGTCGATACTAGCATTTCCTTTCTACGCCTCTTTGATCTGGCTGATCAAAGTGGGCTGAAGTTCTATACTAGCCTAAAATCCTTCACTTACTAATTCCATTCAAAAATCTTCCATCTCTTTGTGCAAACTTGGTTGCTCCTTCAAAATCATGGAGTTCAAGCGGCACGGCAATCTGCTAAGGGCATCGGCTACTACATTGGCTTTACCAAGGTGATAGTGAATGTCCAGATCGTAATCCTTGATTAGCTCAATCCATCTCCTCTGTCTCATATTCAGCTCCTTCTGAGTGAATATATACTTCAGACTCTTGTGATCCATATAAATCTCACAACGATTTCCCATCAGGTAATGTCTCCATGTTTTTCAGGGATAGAACTACAGCTGCGAGTTCGAGGTCATGGGTTGGGTAAATTTTCTCATGTTGTTTCAATTGTCGAGATAGATAGGATATAACTTTGCCTTCTTGCATTAGCACACATCCGAGACCGATCTTCGATGCGTCACAATACACATCGAAGGGCTTCGAGATATCCGGCATGATCAAGATTGGGGCTGAAATCAATCTCCTCTTGAGTTCTTGAAAACTTGCTTCACACTTGTCGGTCCATTCAAACATCTTATCCTTCTTCAGCAATTGGTTCATGGGTCTGGCGATACTCGAGAGTCCTTCTACGAACTTGCGGTAATATCCTGCCAATCCGAGAAATGCACGAACTTGGGTTTGAGTGGTCGGGGCTTGCCAATCTTCTACATCTTTCACTTTGGCCGGGTCAACGGCAATTCCTCCGGCTGATACAATGTGACCGAGGAATCCTACCTCCTGTAACCAGAATTCACATTTGCTAAACTTGGCATACAACTTATGCTCTCTAAGGGTTCCAAGAATGGTCCTTAGGTGTAGCTCATGTTCTTCTTCTGATTTGGAATAAATCAGAATGTCATCGATGAAAACAATGAAAAACTTATCCAGGAAGTCCATAAAAATATTATTCATGAGGTTCATGAAATAAGCGGGGGCATTGGTTAATCCAAAAGACATGATTGTATACTCGTATAATCCATATCTGGTGGTAAAGGAAGTCTTTGGGATATCCTCTGCGCGAATCTTGAGTTGATGATAACCAGTTCTAAGATCAATCTTAGAAAACACTTTGGCACCGGTCAACTGATCAAACAAATCTTCTATCTTGGGCAAGGGGTACTTGTTCTTGATGGTGACATCATTCAACTTCCGATAATCCGTACACAAACGGTTACCTCCATCTTTCTTGTCCACAAACAAGACAGGTGATCTCCATGGTGACGCACTTGGTTGAATCAATCCGATTTCCAGCATGGCATCAAGTTGCTTCTTCAGTTCTTCTAACTCTGATGGGTTCATACTATAGGGTCTCTGGGCTATAGGTCCTGTTCCGGGGATTAGTTCGATGATAAACTCGATATCCCGATCTGGGGGCATACCGGGCAAAACATCTGGAAATACATCGGGGTATTCACAGACTATCCGGACTTTGTCAATGGTAGGTTGGGCTATACTCTTGTTGCATTTAAATTGACGAGGTAAGGTTTCAGATATATGCTCGACTGATATTCCGGCGGTACTGGTCATGGTGATGGCTTTCTTGGCACAGTCAATCAATCCTTTATGTTTGGACATCCAATCCATTCCAAGTACTACATCCAAACCTTTATTTCCGAGTACTATCAGATTAGCATAAAAATCTATGCCATGGATTCGGATAGGGACGGCTTTGCAAATTTGCCTAGCCTTAGTGGTTGATCCGGGAATTTGAACAATCATTACATGCTTCAGTTTGGTTTGTTGAATTTTACTAGTGCATGAAAATTCTTTGGTGACAAATGAATGCGATGCACCAGAATCAAACAACACTCTTGCAAGTACTGAATTAACATAGAACATACCCAGCACGACGGCTGGCGCTTCCTGAGCTTCTTCAGCATGCATGAGAAAAAGACGGCCATTGCGGTTGAGTGAATTCCCTGGGGCAAACCTTCTTACGGGTTGAACATGACGCTGCTGTTGAGCTGGGACATTGGCATTGGGTGTTGTAGCATTCTTCTTGTTGGGACACTCGTTGGAATAGTGGCCTTTATTTCCGCAGTCATAACAAGTCACTTGCGACTTGTCCTTGGCTGCGACAGGCACAACATTGCGTCTAGTCCTCGGGGCAGTGTTGGGGTTAGTGGCAGCATTGTTGGTGTTGAACTTGGGTGGGGCACGGGTGAAATTGCTAGAGTTGCCGGGGTTGTGGTGATTTCCTCCGGGTCTAGGGTTTCCACGGTTGGGATAGGTGGGACGGGTCATCGGGGGTCTGTTAGTTCTTGGGGAAAATCCTGGAGATGGGTTGGGGCGATACTTTGGGGTCTGATGGGTTCCTGGCTGGTGCATCATACGACGCTTGCGGTTCTCATTGGCTTTGTTGATCTTTCCTTCCATCTGAATGGCAGAGTCGACAAGGGCTTCAATATCCGCAAAGGGGATATTGACTAACACTGTCTGCATCTCGTCATGCAGACCATTCAGGAATCTTTCTTCCTTCTTGGCTTCGGTGTCGATCTCATCCGGGGCATACCTAGCTAATGACAAAAATTTGTCATGGTATTCCACTACAGTCATGCTTCCTTGCTTCAGTTCTCTGAACTCGTCTCTCATTCTCTTGATCAAACCCGGTGGCACATGGGTTCTGCTGAACTTGACCTTGAATTCCTCCTAGGTCATCATCTGGCCTCCGGTCATTGCACGAACACTGTTCCACCATGCCCTGGCATCTTCGGCTAGATAGTGGGTGGCGAACAGAACTTTCTTGTTAGCTTCCACTCCGGCGACTTCTAGGTTGTTTTCCATGGTTTGCAGCCAATCATCGGCGTCTGGAGGCTCTTCTGACTTCGTGAAAACAGGTGGGTTGGTATTCTGGAAATTCTTGAGCTTAGATCCATGGTTGTCCTGATTTCCATGGCCTTGGTTGCTGTGGGAAAGCTGGGCTATCTGCTGAATGGTGGCTAGGTTGGCTTGACGTTCGGCTCTTTCAGCTTCGCGGTCAGAAGTCAACATTTGCAGGATCTCCAACATCGGATCATGGGATGAACCACTTCCTCCGCGTGGCATCTGAAGATTGAGATAGATCATGAGATAAGAGGGAAATTTCTAAGGTTCTGGGACTTTGAAAAGTTTGTAATGTTTGACTCAGATTTTTCTAGCAACTTGATTTTCATTCATTCATAGCACACAATACAACACACACCACAACAATGAAAAACAGATGGTTTTAAGAACCATTCTGGAAACTACGATACAGTGGGACCGAATACTACTCACTACGCTAGTGCTCAAGTGGTAATACTCCTCGGAATCTGTGGCCTCAACATCCTCATCATCATCGATGAAGGCGAAATCATCCTCATCGGTGAAGAAGTCCATGGCCTGATCCTCCAGAAAATCATCGCTGAGATAGGAGTAGGGGTCTCCACGAAGATCCTCTCCTGCATTCTCCCTTTCCTCCAACTGCAATGTCTCTCTCGTGGATGGTCTCTTCCAAAGATGAGATGCGGTGGCGGAGACGGGCAATAATGCGCTCCTTCTTGTCGAGCTGACGGCGGCGAGACTTGCGATACTTTGCTAGCATGGCGATGGTCTGGTCCTTCGTCTTGATGATGGCAGATTTGTGGTTGGAGTAGTCACGGCAGTTGTCTAACTCCTGCTGACGATCATACATCATGAAGCTAAGGTGGTCCAATTGAGTCTTCAGCTCGGGGTGGTATGGGAATTCTAGTGGTTGTCCATTTGCATCACGCCTTGGGCAAAACTCAAAGCGAGTACCCTTGATCTGATTGATGCTCTGCCCACACAGACGGGAAAGAGCTTCCTGCATGGCCCTGGCAAGTCCATCGAGCCAGTTGTTCTCTCTTAAGGTAAACTGAATTCCATCCGCAGTGGGAGGTTCAATCTTTCCTCGGAGACTTGCAACAATTAGCCACTGCATATCTTCTCCTCCTTGATCATTGAGTTGAGATCTGAAGAACTCGGGGTGCGGACGCTCCAGAAGTTCCGAAAGCTGGTCCAAATCCCTCTCAAAGATAAGGTCTCCTCCATTCCCCAACTGATAAAACTTGATGTACTTCACGTCCATCTATAAGAATAGAGGATGAGTAGGTTAGTAGAGTGATCAAGTGTGTCAAAATTTGATGTATTTTGCAAGAGTTTTTGAGGAACATCAGTTTTTATGAAAGAATCAAAGAGATAAGAATGAGAATAAGTCTTTGTAAATATTTGTTTTCTTTGGTTTTAAAACTAAGTTTTTGGTTCAAACGTCCAGTCTAACTAGGGTCTCCTATGGTCAGGATGGCTCTGATACCAACTTTTCAACACCCGGATTTTTAATCCCAGATGCCTGTTATGCCATACATCGCAATCCCAGGATTACCATTTTTGCGAGACATAACAGAATTGGATACCATAGTACATCATCCATTACAAACGGTACATAAGTTCTTACACAAATAGGGATCTCATGATCCAGTTCTTAATACATCTTCAAGCAGCGGAATACGTAATAATAACGGTAGCGTAGGCGAAGCTCTATCTTCGGGGTCACAGGCAATGCTGACGATGGGAGATGATCCTAGTTGTCGTAACCTTCCTAGGGTGCATCCTCCAGGTACTCCTATTCATAGTCTGGCCATGGGAATAGCCAGGGACAAAGCCATAAGTACTCTTTAAGTGATCGCAAACTAATACTAACAAGGGAAAGGGGTTTTTGGATAATAGGACACTAGGCTCTAGGGTTGTTTTGCAAAAGACAGATTTATCTCTACGAAGTTCCAAAGCTAATCACAATTTTATAACTCCTAAGTGGGATCTTGTAACTCATGTCATAACCCTGTTGTGGTCAAGTCAAAGTCTCACTTCATTTCACAATTCATTTTGAAAATTCTGACGGGGGAACAGTATGGCCACTCCAACTGTCCATAACCGCGGACGTGGCTATTCGAATAGTTTGACACTCTGCAGAGATTGTACACTTTCACCACAACATTCGATACATCCGTCAGGAACAAATACTGAATTCACCATACTCAGTATGCGGATAATCAATCCTAACCTTTCAATTACATGCCCTAGTATAAGAACTTCTCCTGTGAGTTTGGCCTCCCAACCATGACCAACTGTCATCTTGGGTACTGCACAGGTGGACAATATTCACAAGGTAGCCTCAGCTCAGACCTTGACCGTGAGGGAACTAATACTAAGGTATATAAGTTTCCAGTCAAGCCCTACCCAATCTTCGGGTACTGTGGTTGTACGGTAAAATTGGAATGGTATCGCATCCAGATAACCATCAGTTTTATAAAGGGCTAAGGCTCATGCCTCAACAATTTCATCAACAAAATCATCCGGTGTTCGGAAACACATGTCCAAAACATTTCAATAGAATGATCCATCATTCCAAGGTTTTCATAGCCATTTTTCCACCAAGTATTCCCATCTAAAGTTGATCAAGTTTTATGCTTAGCACTAGCATCTACAAGTAGGGGTGAGTACTAATGAGGGGTGGTAAACTAGTGGAGTTTCAACTAAGCTCAATCTCATGCCTTGGGATGACATCAATATTATCTAGTTTAGGCCAAATTTTATGCTCTTTATGCAACCTTCACATATCTTTCTAGTATCTACCATTCACTTAAGTAAGCTCTAAGTACTAGCTTTGATAAAGAAATAAAGTAATCAATCTTGTAAGTAAAACTAGGATTGGTTTATCAAGTGGATATGATCACATATAAGGCATATAGTGGGCATAGTAACAAGTAGTGGTTTGTGGCATCAGTAGGGTATCTTGCAAGGGTTAGCTTGCATTGGTTCACTTAGTTAAGAAATCTTGATAAATTGCAAGTGTTAGCTTGCAAGGTTACTAGCTTGCCTTGTGCAGAGCAGTGGTTGAAGTTCTCCTCGGCTTCTTCGTAGAATCCTCCTTCCTCCTCGTATCCTTGGTCGGTACTAGCGTCTATAAAGAAATACGAGGTACACAATCACCAAACAATAGTTAACTACTTGCAATCATCACACACAAGGGTCCTATAGATGATCTAGCATCATCACTAACATTACAAGATTTGGGTTTGGTTTAATTCTGTTTATTTTTAGAAAAGTAATTTCTACTCATTGAAAAACTACTTAATATTTAATATTCTCCAAACCAAACATGGGATCATGTTGACACATGTCATCACCACATATTTTAGTTCATGGGAATGTGATTTAAAGTGTTATCACAATTTAATAAGGTTTTACCCTTTTATTTTAATTAATTAGAATGGCTAGAAATGCCTATGTAGTATTCTTTTATTACTTGAACCATATTTCTGTAAGTAACCCTATATATTTTTATATATTCTGAAAGTTATGGTTAAATGTGATTTTTGAGAGTTGGAATCAACTCAAAATATATTATGGTTTAACTTTGAAAAATGTTTGAATGCAGAAAAGCTTCTGCCTTGTTATTTTTACCAAGCATGATCTATAGATCCAAATGACTTGAATCCAACGGGCTTGGATTCGGCATTCACATACCTTTCCAACAAAATTGGTTTCATTCAAATTGGTGCACTGAATCGACCTGTGTTGATTTTTTAAAATGGGTACAGAAGTGTGTTTGAATTAAAAAGAAAAAGGTTTAATTTGAATAACTGGGCTGCGCGGGAAAAGTTACTGGGCCGTCCTGCTAAGCGCAGTGCTCCCGCGGGCTGTTTAAGTGGGTGTCCCCACTCGTCAGTGACATAGGGGGTGCAAAGCGGTACGGGGCAACATGGGACGTTCGATCTGATTCTAATCCAACGGCTGGGAGTCATCGTCGACGTTGACAAAGCCGGCGAGACAGAAACCTAGTGCGGCTGGTGGGGGTAGCTGGGGGCTCACCGGGGTGCTGGCGAGGGTCGGCGAGGAAGGCAAACGACGAAGTCGACGACGGAGAATCTCCTGGTACCGGTGGCTTCTCCTGGGGCGGCTCCAATCGCTGGCTCCCTTCTTCTCCAGAGGCGGCGGGCTCCGGTGAAATTCCGACGAGGTGGTGCTCGTCTTGCTCCGGGAACGGTGTGGGACGATCAGTGAGGAGAGGGGAGTAGAATGGTGTGAAGAATTTGACTGGGGGTGGCCTCTATTTATAGTCGAGCGAGGGGACCGACGGGGCGCATGGTGAGCTCGTCGGGGGCGGTGGTACAAACGGCTATCGGCATGGGCGAAGGTAGGGGACAGTGCGGTGCTCCCTGGTGATGCTCAACGACATGGTTTCGAGGCGTGGGGCGGTGCGGCTTGGTCGGAACGAGGCGGTGCTCTGCACGTGCCCGACGGAGATTTTAATGGCGCACAACGTGCGTGGTCCGCGTGGTGGCGAACGAGCGTGTCTGCGAGGTTGCTGGGATGGTGGTGATCAAGTATGCACGCGGCGAGGGTGGCGCGCGGTCTATGGGTGTCGGTCGAGCGTGGCGCACGGGGCGTGCTCTCGGCATGGTTGCTGGCGAGGTTGGCATGGTTCTGGCGCGTGGTCCAATGGCTGGCAGGGTTCGAGCAGTGGACAGGGAGTGGCGGTGGACAATGGGCTGCCTCCCAGACATGCTGGCTAGGCTTGTTTCTCCTCCTAGCTTGCTGTCGACATGGGGGTGGCAATGGTGGCTTCGGCTTTTCACCATTGATGGCAATGCCAAGCTTACAGTGGGGCTAGTGCTTAGTTTAGCTTGCTAGATGATCTACTGAGATGGTTGTGAGCTAAATAGGGAACAAGTTAGGCTCCAGTCACTGCTCACTATAGTGTTTAGATTTTGTTTGATTTGTGTCTGCTACCTGTTTGATGAAATGGCCGCAAAAACTCAAGTTTTGAATTTTGAAAATATTTTTGGTGGGTGTGCTAAATTGGTGCTGGTGAGTCTGCAGATGCTTGGGTTTTGAAAGTTGAGCTTGTTTGAGTGGTTTTTGAAAAAGTGGGATCTTCCCATATGATATAGATTCAATTTTGCATTTCCATTTAAACTATGCATTTGAAAGTTTCTGGATGATCACAAAGTGGGCCTTGATACTCTGTTATGAGTACATTCAAGGGGTGCAAAGATCCAGAAAAGTTTCTGTTAGGTTTTGAAAGTTTGAGACAACGGAAGTAGGCATGGGAGTTAAATTGGTCAAAATGACCATTCCCTTAATATATTTGTTTTGATTTACTTGTCTTTATGAAAAGTGTGGGAATTTTTTTAGATGATGTTTATTTCACCTAAGAAACATTTTACAAGTAATGAAACAATCAAACAAGGTGGTTCCAAAGAATTTCAAAATCCATGCATACACATATGCATGCCTTCAAAGTTTTATTTAGAAAAGTTTTTCTTAACCCTAAATGTTGATGACTAGGTTTTGATGATCCAAGCTTAGTATTTTTGGGATGTTACAGTATGTCACCAAGTCCAAGAAAAATAAAAACAAGAAGAACAAGACCAAGAATGTGCAATCAAAGACAACCACCGATGATAAGAATGTCACAAAAGACAAGACTAACAATATTGGTTTTGTAGGGTCTCACAATCCAAATTATGAACTCTTTTGTGATGATTATGGCGATGTTTATGCTTATTATGTCGGTCCCTTTGATGAATATATTGCTTGGTCTATTTGGGTCCCAAAGACCCTTGTCACTAACATGAAAGGACCCATTGAAAAATGGGTACCTAAAACCAAGAAGTAATTCTCTTGCAGGGCTATGCTTCCGGTGGGTCGAAATGGGTGCTGGATAGTGGATGCACTAGTCATATGACCGGAAGCAAGGAGATCATCACGGAGATGCGTCCAAATCATGATAATATCACAATCTCCTATGGTGATTATTCTAAATCTCAGGTATATGGTCTTGGCAAGGTTGTGGTTGCCCACGATATCTCTCTCGTGGACGTCATGCTTGTTGAGACCCTCGGTTACAACCTTCTTTCTGTTCGTGCCCTTGGCAAGATGGGTTTTGCTGTTTTTATCGATGATGATTTCGTGGTACTCTTGTGGAACAAGTCTCTAAAGGTCGCTTTCGTTGGATATGTCGAAAATGACCTGTATATGGTGGACTTTTTGGGGAAAAACACTTTGGGTCCGTTGTGTCCATTCGGAAAGGCCGACATGGGCTGGCTATGGCATCGCCGTTTAGCCCATGTCAACATGAGAACTTTGCAAAGTCTCCACAAGGGTGGACACATCCTTGGACTAAAAGACAATGTCTCCTTTGCCAAAGATCGTGTTTGCAGGGCATGTGTTGAAGGAAAAATGCACAAATCTCCCCACCAGAGGAAGACTATTGTGTCTTCAAAGAGGATCTTGGAATTACTTCATGTGGATTTATTTGGTCCTCCTTCTCATGCAAGTCTTGGTGGGAAGAAATATTGCTTGGTCATTGTCGATGATTACTCAAGATATAAATGGGTCTATTTCTTCAAACTAAAGAGTGAGACTCAACAAACAGTCATTGACTTTGCCAATGAAGTTCAACGTCAACACAATGTCCCTATCTTGGCAATAAAAAGAGACAACGGCTCCGAATTCAAGAAGTACACTTCGAATGAGTTTCTAAGAAAAGAGGGGATTAGACATCAATATTCCGCTGCGTACACCCCTCAACAAAATGGTGTAGCCGAGAGGAAGAACCGGACTTTGATGGATATGGCAAGATCAATGTTGGCTGAATTCAAGTCTCCTTACAATTTTTGGGCTGAAGCCATTTCCACTGCTTGTCACTCATCAAACCGGCTCTACCTCCGAAGGATTTTGGACAAGACTCTATATGAAATACTTACCGGTAACAACCCCAACATCTCATACTTCAGGGTATTCGGGTGTAAGTGTTTGTTTCTTATTAAAGGTGTCTGCTTGTCTAAATTTGAGTCCAAGGCTTTAGAAGGTATTTTTGTTGGTTACGGTGCCGAATCCCACACTTACAGAGTCTACAACAAGCTCACTGGCATTGTTGTAGAATCTTGTAGTGTGGAGTTCGATGAAAATAACGGCTCCTTTTTAGGGCAAGTTGATGTTTGTGATGCAGATGTTGAAATACCCCAAGATGCCATAAGAAGAATGGGCGTGGGATTTTTCCTCCCCATTGAGGAACCCCTTGTGGTGGATCGGGAAGGACAATGCTCCACTCAAGTGGAGCCCTCATCTACACAATATCAACAAGCTCCTACTGTTGGAAAAAACTCTGCACCAACATCGCAACCTGCTGAAGATCATCAGTCTCCTTGACAAGATGGTAGTCCCAGGCCAGACTATCCGCCCCCTCCAAGGGGCGGACAATCCGCCCCTGGCACTCCAACTTGTTCCAGGGGATACGAAGAAGAAGACAACTGCCAAGAAGCTCCCAGGACAGACTCTCCGGCCCCCGAGGGCGGATTATCCGGCTTTGGTTCTCCAAGTCTTGTCAGGCATTCTCAGGAAGAAGGCACGGGTGCTTCATCTCCCAGGCCGGATAGTCCGGCCCCTCCAAGTGGCGGATTATCCGGCCCTGAAGAACAAACTCTGCAGCAACCTCTTGGTGTCAACTCAAATCAAGATCAAGGGCAAGGCAGTGTTCAAGACAAGGATACAAATACTGAATCAACTCCTTCTAGAAACAATAAGGACATTGAGGCTCGTCGCAAGGCTCGTGCTGATCGAAACCTTGAAATAAGGGGACACACTCTTGACAAGGTTGTTGGTGATCTACGAAGAAGGGCGTCTACTAGAAGAGAACTTGCAAGCTTATGTAACCATAAAGCTCACATTTCCATGATTGAACTGAAGAAAGTCTTTGATGCTCTTGAAGATCCTGATTGGGTGGTTGCAATGCGTGAAGAATTAAATAACTTCGAACGCAACAAAGTTTGGAAGCTCGTAGAGAAACCCAAGGATTGCTGTAATGTTATCGGCACCAAGTGGATCTTCAAGAACAAACAAGATGAAAATGGCATTGTTGTGAGGAATAAAGCAAGACTCGTGGCTCAAGGATTCTCTCAAGTGGAAGTAATTTACTTTGGCGAGACTTATGCTCCTGTGGCTCGTCTTGAGTCCATTCGTATCCTTCTTGCCTATGCAGCCCATCATAATTTTAAATTACAGCAAATGGATGTTAAGAGTGCGTTTCTTAATGGTCCTCTACATGAGTTAGTATACGTAAAGCGGCCCCCGGGTTTTGAGGACCCCAAATTTCCGAACCATGTCTACAAACTTGATAAGGCGCTCTATGGCCTTAAAAAATCCCCACGCGTGTGGTATGAGCACCTTAAAGAGCTTTTGTTAGACCGTGGATTCGAAGTTGGGCAAATCGATCCCACTCTTTTTACTAAGAAGGTTAATGGGGAGCTTTTTGTATGCCAACTCTATGTAGATGACATTATTTTTGGCTCTACTAACCAAGCTTTTAACGATGAATTTTCAAAGCTTATGACTGACGGGTTTGAGATGTCAATGATGGGTCAGTTGAGGTTTTTTCTTGGATTTGAGATCAAACAACTTAGAGAGGGAACCTTTATTAATCATTCTAAGTACATCCAAGACATGCTCAAAAGGTTCAAGATGACGGATCTCAATGGCGTTGCTACTCCAATGCAAACAAAGTGTCATCTTGAGCTCAATCCCAAGGGTAAAGACGTGGATCAAAAGGTATACCGATCCATGATCGGCTCTCTCCTTTACCTTTGCGCATTTAGGACCGATATCGTGTTAAGTGTAGGAGTGTGTGCAAGGTACCAAGACGCTCCTAAAGAAAGCCACTTAGTGGCAGTCAAACGAATCTTCAGATATTTGGTTCATTCCCCAAATTTTGGGTTATGGTATCCCAAGGGTTCAAGTTTCTCTCTATGTGGTTACACTGATTCAGATTGGGCTGGTGACAAATATGATAGGAAATCAACCTCTGGTGCATGTCAATTCTTGGGAAGGTCTCTAGTGTGTTGGTCTTTAAAAAAACATAATTGTATTTCACTCTCAACCACCGAAGCTGAATATGTTGTTGCTGCAAGTGCTTGTACACAATTGTTATGGATGAGGCAAACTTTAAAGGAATATGGTGTCAATTATGACAAAGTTCCTCTATTGTGTGACAATGAAAGTGCTATCAAAATTGCTTACAATCCCGTGCAGCATACAAGAACAAAACATATAGAGATTCGCAACCAATTTTTTCGGGATCATGTTGTTCGTGGTGATATTGCCCTATCCTTTGTGAGAACGAAGAACCAACTTGCTGATATTTTCACGAAGCCCCTTGATGAAGAAAGATTTTGTTATTTGAGGAATGAGCTAAATATCATAGATTCAAGGAGCTTGGCTTGACTACCCTTGCATACTCACTTGCTCTTTTTCATGTATTTGGTTTAGATCGGGCATAGACATAGGGGGAGTGTGGTCCTAATTGATTGGGCCAACCCTCTCCCCATAATGCCGAAAGCAAGTAAAATCATTTCCCTTAATATCATTTTGTGATATGTGGGTCATCTATGAGCATTGGTTTTGAACTCAAGATACATCTTCGCGGTGTCATGCCATGCGCTCCAACATGGTGGCTTCGACCACCGCCCTCTTCCTAGAGAAGAGTTGGTTTCTAATGGGTCTCTTTGGATTTTCTTGCATATCTCTTGTTCTTATGGAAAACACACTCAATTTTGGCTTTTGTGTGATTTGATTCTTGCAAATTTGGGTGTGTA
Source organism: Avena longiglumis (assembly GCA_030063025.1). Lineage (NCBI taxonomy): Eukaryota > Viridiplantae > Streptophyta > Magnoliopsida > Poales > Poaceae > Avena > Avena longiglumis. The sequence goes on from CP125978.1 coordinate 269,413,907, forward strand.
GTACCATCTCAGTTTGTTGCTCTCAACCCAAGCCTTTCTTTCCCTCCTTGAACCATCTATTATTGCACACAAGTCCTCTATACACCATCGAGGGGTTTTGCTATGATGCTCCGTCCTGAATCTGTAATTAATAGAATTTTCAGAGGGGGGCGGACTATCCGCCCTAAGTGGGGGGCGGATTATCCGTCCTGGGCGAAATCTGCCTGTTAAAGGCAGGGTCGGGGAGGGCAGGCTCAAACAGAGCAGCCAGTCCTCCCCCAACCCTCCCTCAGCCCCCAGCCGCCGCCGGAGCCTCCGCCCCTCCCGGAGACGATTTGACCACCGGATTCTCCGGGCTCTCCCCGGATCTTCTTCACCTCGCCTCCGGGTATCCTCTCCTCCGCGATTTTCCTCCAATGAGTGAGGGTAACTCCCTCATCTCTCTCCTTTTGTATGGGATGCATTTTATTTGGTGTAAATCTCATTGTAGAAGATCCTTGGTGTTGTTCCTTACATGCTAGAATCAGTAGAATTGCAACCCTAGTGCCCGATCTGTTTTGCCATGGTAGATCTGGGACAATCCAGAAAATTTCTACGGGGGGAGGATTATCCGCCCCTGCCAGGGCCGGATAATCCGGCCTGGAGATTGAACTCTGGTCTGATTTGGTCCTGACTCCTGCAATGCACATCATTGGTTTATGGATTGCTTTCCTACTCTTTCTATTGCTATCTCCTGGACTTGTGTGTATGCTTATCTCCATGCTATCCCTCTAATGCTTTTCACAGGTGGTTCCAAGCCGACCAAGACCTTCTCCCGTCGTTCCTGTGCCCGTTATCTCAAGCCCACTGCAGAAGGGAAGTTCATTGACGAAACCGAGGTCAGCAGAGCAGCAAGAGAGGCTGAACAGATGGCAGAGGCAGGAAAGAAAACTAAGAGGACATCATCTTGCAAGGGCAAACAGTCTCGGCCCAATTACAAGGCTATGGACGGTATTCAGTATGCCTCCATTCGCCAGACTGATTACTATGATGAGGCTGACAGTGATGGTCCCCTCGAGGACTCTATGTTTTGGAATGCCCACTTTCGGGCTATTCATGATGATGTGTATGCCACCCTAAGGATTCGCCCCAAGCACCCCATCAACTTGACTGAGGCTCAATCCAAGGAAAGGCTCCTTGAGGCATTGGATGTGACCAACAAGATGGGGCTCCACCACCTTATGACCATTCAATGCAACTATGACTCATCCGTGGTGCGGTAGTTTTTCTCGACACTTGTGATTTGTGGTGATGAGCGCCGCACTATGAAGTGGATGACCGGGACTACAATGATTCAGTCGTACTTCCGCATCTTTGGGCAGGTTCTTGGGTATGCGTTCCATGGCCGTGACACTCCTTATGTCCATCGCATCATTTCTCTACTGAAGCCATCCAAGGACACTGTGCTCGCCCCTTGCCTTACTTCTGATGGTATTGCTGGTACTTTTGCTGGACTCTCTCCCTTGTATGCCTCCCTTGTTGGCATACTTAGGGACTGCATCGCTCCTAGTGGTGGCAACAATGACAAGATCCGTATCCACCTGGTTTCTCTCCTTGCTTTTGCTCACGAGTGTTCCACTAACTCTAGAACAGCCACAGGTTACAAACTGGATGTCATGGACTACATTTATCATGAGATGACGGATGCTATGATCAACAGGCTCTCTATTCCTTATGCTCTTTTCATTATGATGCTAATCAAGCATATGTTGCCCCATGAGGACTTTGGCACTGCTTTGGATGGAGTTCACAAGCCCAAGAAAATCTACAACAAGGCGCAGAAGACCCATCACCCTTCCACTGCCCCGAAGTCCTTCATGCGTGATGCACGGGCTGTTGGTCGTCGTTCCGCGGTGTCCCCAATGGCACGCGAAGTTAATCAGCTCACTTGGTTCCAGCGGCACATTCTTTGCATGGGCATTGACACTCACAAGGGCCAATATGAGGCGTACCGTAGGGATCATGAGAGAGATCACACAGCATCTTATTCTTCACCATGTCTCAGGTGCCACTGGCCATCCACCTCCTTCCAATGCTCCGGAACCGTATTCTCAGTGGAACACTTCAGGGATCAACTACGACGAGCTCGAGAGTTGCCTCTTTCCTCCACCACCGAGGGCTCCCACTCCTCCAGATGATGACGATGATGATGAGTATGATGAAGAGGAAGGGGACGGGAATGACTACGACGGGGATGAGGAGGAGTGACCTTCAGGGGCGTTAGCATCGCTCTTCTTCCTTTTTGGTGTTTCGATGCCAAAGGGGGAGAAGTAGTTCTATTAGGTCTCGTGGATTTGCAAGGGTCGGGCGCAAGCACTTGTCTTTTCGTTGTTTTTATTTGCTTGCATGTGCTCTTTTTAGCGTGGACTTATTTGCTATTTGTGCTTGGATTATGTAAGACTATGTCGTGCTCCACTATGTTTGGTACTATGTTTGGTATTCATGGAATTCTGGATTTATCTATTGTGGATCTCATGGAATTCTGGATTTATCTATGGAGCATATTTGATGGCATATGGAATCATGGGATTATCTAATGTATGCATCAATATTGTTGGGATGTGCTTGGAGGCTATCAAGCTAATTATTTTCTTTGGCTATAGTCACATCCCGGTGGTATGACCTTGTTTCCCAACCCACCTTGTTTCAATTGTTTTTGCTATGAAAGTTGTGTTCTCTCTAGTGTGTGTATTTGTATTCAAATGCAAATTTTAAATATGCACACATCTAGGGGGAGCGTCTTTCATTTTAAGGTGGCGTTAGCCGGTTTCATTGCAAATCCTAGTATTGTCATCTAACACCAAAAAGGGCGAGATTGGAAGAACATTTCTTAATCCCTAATGTTTTGTGTGTTAGATAACAATATCAAGGATTATTTAATGTGTGTTGAAGTGCTGCAGCTCTCTCTAAGGAAAAAGGGAAAAGTATCTGCCTTTGGGGGCGGATAATTCCCTCTCCCTCTTCCCGAGCAGGCGCAAGCCCCAGAAGGGGGGCAGAGTTTTGGCCGGATTTTCCGGCCTGGCCGGATAATCCGCCCCTCAGGAGGGCCGGATAGTCCACCCCCCTTGCTCACTTCCAAGGAGCAAGACCCAGAGGGGGCGGAGTGTTATCCAGACTTTCTGGGTTGGCCGGATAATCCGCCCCAGGAGGGGGCAGGATTATCCGCCCCCCTCAAGATCTTCACAAAGTCACGCAGGCGCCAGCCCCAGAGAGGGGGCGGAGTTTCTCCCAGAAAATCCGCCCTTGGGGCGGAGTTTTCCCAGGGGGGCGGATAATCCGCCCCCCCGCCCCCCAAAGTTGCTCAACGGCCAGATCTGGGGAGGGGGTATTTAAGCCAGCCTTCCCCCTCCTACCAGATCTCTTGATTCATTCGAAAAAGACAAGATCTGATCTGCAACCTTCATCCAAGAGAGCTGCACCTAGATCCACCCAAAGGCCCTGTCCCTTAGGGAATCGAAGGAGGAGAACTCGATCTTCATCATCAGCAATCAAGCGCTTCATCTCCTCTCCATTCATTTGGAGAATCACCGATCTAGTATTTCTTGCAAATACCTAGATCCTTGTTTTTTTTATACACCTTGTTCTTGTGACAGCTTGTTGTCATCTCGGGAGGCCCCAATTCAGTTGTGGGTGTGTGCCCCGGTAGCGTTGTAAAAGGCACTGGTTCCCGCCTCAAAGGGATCCAATAGTGGAGAAGGTCGATCAGGCCTCTCGTGGCGAGATCCATCGTAGAATAGGGTGAGGCCTATTATGGCGTGGTGTTCTTAGAACCGCCCACCCCTCCAACGCATATGTACTTCCCTTAACAAGGAAGGAACTGCGGTAAAACAAATTCCTGTGCCTCCGCGTGCTCCACTACGGTTCCTTCGCTCCTCTCTTTACGTGCTTAGTAGTTAGGGTTGCATATAGGAAAATTCTCGTAGTTGCATATATAGAGAATTTACTTTGTGTCAAGCCTAAAATTGAAAAATTATTAAAAATTGGTTAGCACCTATTCACCCCCCCTCTAGGTTCCCATACGATCCATTTCAGATTCTCTTGAGGAGAAGGGGATGATGACCCACCTTTATATTTAACAAGTTGCTCAAGTAGTTTGTGCAATTGTTTGATCTCGTTGCCCAAAGTGGAGCTCAATCTTGTTTCCAAGTTATTGAGATCCTCCATGGTCACCGAGGCGATAGGCCCACCATCATCTTCCCCATCGTGGCTACCCATATACTGTTAGGCGGTAAAGCCCAAATAAAGAGCCAAGGCTCTGATACCAATTGAAAGGACCGTATGGGCACCTAGAGGGGGGTGAATAGGTGCTACTTCACATTTTGTTATTTTTCAAATTAGGGTTTGACAAGAAAGGTAAATTATTTAGATTATGCAACTAAGGTGAATTTACCTATATGTCAAACAAGCACTAACTAGCACAACACTAAGCAAGAAAAACTAAGTAAAGTGTGGTAAAGGATAGAAGTAACCAAAGTGGTGGACGCGGAGACACAAGGATTTGTTTCCCGTAGTTCCTTCCTTTTGAGGGGAAGTACGTCTATGTTTGGAGAGGGGGTGGTATCAAACCACCAACGCCACGAGAAGGCTCCCTTGTTCTCCGATGAACCTCACCCCAAGGGGTTCGATTCACCTCTTCCACTATATCGGTAACCTTCGAGGTGGAAGTCGGCACCTTTACAACGAGTTCGGGGCACACATCCACAACTGAATTGGAGGCTCCCAAATACAAGCAAGCTGTCAAACAATCAAAGACAAGCTTGCAAGAACCAAATCAAAAGATAGGGTTTCCAAAGAAACACTAGAGAATGGGGGCCCTCAAGTGAATGAGGGGGAAATGAAGATCTCTCTTGGTGAAGCTGTAGATCAAGGCCTCCTCCTTCGATTCTCCAAAGATCAATGACTTTGGATGGTTGGATGCAGAGATATTGTTGATTTGGTGGCTCAAATGGGGGTGGTGTTCTTGAGTGGGTCGAGCCGCCGGAGGAAGGGGATAAGGTCCCCCTCCACTGATCCGTTTTCTGACCGTTGGAGAAAAGTCAGACCGGAGACTTCGGCCTGCGCACCGGAGACGCCAGTTTACACTGGAGATTCCGCTCCATCTCCTGTCCAGCCCCCGGATCAGCATACTGACTAACCAAGCCCTGTCGCGAGCCAAGTGGGCCGGAGACTCCGGTCCAGCCCAACCGGAGACTCCGGTCAGAGCCTCAGGCCGGAGACTCCGGACAAGTCTCCAAACAAGCCATCTGTATGTCCCAGGCAGCAAACAGGGGCCTCCTCTGGGGATTCCTGCATAAACTCCGGTCCACACTGGAGACTCTGGTCCATCCAAACCGGAGACTCCGGTCTGGAATTCCCAGTAACCTGTAAATCTTTGCAGGGAAATTTCCGTAGATTAGAGGTCCTTTTCACTTTGCATTATATCAACCTATATATAATAGAATATTATAAAATGATCTACTTGTTGTTAACAAACACCAAAAGTGATTATGACAGTAAATGTCCTTTCAGCAGCATCGAAGAGGATCGGGTCTCTCCTCAAACCCGAAGACAAGAGGGATGGTCATCGTACTCTCCTCCCACATAAGCTCCATATCTCGGTATCTTCTTCATCACCTCAATGATAGCTACCTGACCCTCCATTCCTTCCGTTCTAGGATATCCCAGGGCATGTGACGCCCTCTTGCCTCTCATGCACTCACCACCGGTGACTCCCTCTGTTGGGTCCGCAGGGAGCGCCTGCCGCCCAGCAAGAGTGTAGCCAAGGCGTCTACAGGACACCTCTGCCACCCCGAAGCCTCCCCGATGGCATGCATGCGGCCTGAGCAAACACTGGCGCCTTCCCGAATGGTCTCCATTGCGGGGGAGCTCGCTACCTTGCTCTCTCACCAATAGCACCGCCGCCAACCCTTGTTCTACTCCATGCGTCGTCCCGTGTCTTCCCACCCACCTCCCTATCTCCGGCAAGCCCCCAGTAAGAATCCCCGTGCCTCCTTTTTCCTGTCTAGGGTTTTCTCACGTGCCCCTGGTTTATAGGAAGAAGAAGAGCCAGAGCTGTCGGATTCCCCTTAACCCGACGGTCCAGATGCACCCCTACCCCTTCACCCCCCACTCCCTCACTGCCACATGGGCACCGGCCGGCCTGGTTGAACCACATCCCACGCAGGGCACCATCGGGTGGGCCAAAATCCACTAAGAGAGCCCAACTGCCCTAGGTATGACCCACTAGCCTCCTCCCCTCTTTTTGCTAATTTCTTTATTAGATCCATAAGTTTAACTATTGGTTTAAATTGTTTTGAAAATAAAAACCAACCCAAAATTCCTAGGTCTGAATTTTCCTAGTTTCCTACATGATTTATCCAACATGCAGTACCTTTGGATAGCTCAAGGGGTGTCCAAAATAAATATAATAAATCAGCTACCAAGATGTACCATTTTCACTAATAAATTTGTAAATAGATTTTTAGTTACCCAAATTACCTAGACCCTTTTTTTACTGAAAGGTATCTTAGATACCTTGCATGTCACACTGGCGCTATCCCAAATTGCTTCCTATTTTACCCTAGGAAATAATAACAAAAATAGCCCAAATATTCCTTTAGGAATTTCCCTAGGCCAAACCATAATTGATCTTGACCTAACTCAAACTCCCAAAAGACATGCATACCCATATCCTTCATACCACATCACATCATAATCTATCAAGCCATATTTTAATTTTGGTGAATTAAATTGTTCCGTGCATAGATAATTTATCAATAAATTGACTATCGTCGTTCTGTTTATCTAAAAAGAGTGATTCCTATTTCTAGAGAAAGGTATTCCAAAATACTACCATGTTTCTTCAGAATCACCTCAAAATCACATGTAGGTTTAATCTGATGAAAAGGACAAAAATCCTCTAGTACTGTCTTTTGGGATTTTCCTGTGGGCATTCTGATAAATATTTTAAGGTGATTCCAACTCTCAGTGAATCAGTCCATGAAAGCCTACTTAACCATCCAAGGAAATAATTTTTGGGACTCCAGAACTATTCTGGTGAATTATTTCCAAAACTAGAGTTTTATTCACTAGAAAATCCATTAGAAATCAATGGTAACTGTTAAAATAGTGAAACCACTTTTGTCGGTTTCATTTAATAAATATCTAGATGATGGTATAATTTTTATACAATGGTATCATACATAACATGTCATCGGTCCAAAACTCCTCTCTTAGATAGTTTCTAGACTATAACTCATATTGGAATTTCTTCAAATGCTTCCAAGGCTTTTCTGTAATACCCCAGTTTTCTTATATTAAGTATATAGCTTATTTAATCTCTTGGAAAATAGATGAGTTGAAGATGATACGTAATTTTGATCTGATAATGGAAAGTTGGAAAAGAAGGAAAAAAAGTATGTGGTAGTACTTGATTCGTTGACTATTTGTTTGGGGTTACGTGGATATTACCTCTTTTTGTATCATGTGTCGTTAGCATATCTCTGAACTAGAACCCTGTAGCTGGACAAACAAGAGAGGAAACGGACTGGGCTGGGACTATTCTACCTGAGACTAACTGCCCTGTCCATCTAGTTTAGTCGAGGAAGTCACCACCTCTTACCCTAACCTTCTCCAGCGCTGGTACCCCAGTCCGCCGCCGTGTTGTGAACTTGTGATATCCATCCCTTCTGAGTCGTTGCGGAGGCCATGAATTCTGCGAGGCTGCAACACTGCCCTCATCAACAGTTTCAATGAAGTCATTCGTTGTGGCCATCTCCGTCAAGTCGTCCGCTGCTGCAAATCATCTCTTCTTCCTCGCTTGTTGTTCTGTTCATGGAGAGTCTGCCGTGAGGGCGTCGTCACCGTCGACTTCTGTGGTACGTACCGTTGTCTGTGCCGTTGCCAACGGAAATATATAATCCCTATTAGTTGTTCAATAATTTAGGTCTACTTTCGTTTGGTTAGTTCCTGATTGTTTAGCCACTCCTATATAGATTGTATTTGATTACTAAGCATGGACGAAGTTGATAAGAATAAGGTTTTCCAAACCTTTAGAATTCTGCAATTTGGTTAGTGTCTTAGCATCACGCCCATATGTCAGAATTTAGGGTCAGAAGTATTTCGTTTCTAGAATTTAGTAGCTTTCTATTGTATCAAGGATTAGTACTGTACCTGAACAAGTTAGTCTTTTTAATGGATTCTACCCGATGAACCCCACTGCTTGCTGAATAAACCATCAATTGAGAAATTAACACTTGAACTTGTTTAAATAAAACTCAGTATTTACTGGAGGTACCAATTTTTTGTAGATGCACTCTACCTTGGGTTCTTTAGCATTTTGGTAAAATACGGAAGTCAGATGCAATGCTCTCTGGTCCATAGGAAAATATATTTACATTCTTCCTTGCTCAATTTAGTGAAAACTGTGGAGACACCTGATTGGGGTTGACCAAGTTAGCTTGTGTTTTGTTGCCAACGAGTCAACCAAATAACAGTTTTGCATATATCTCATATTGCCACCAGTAAACCAAAGTTAAAGAAAAATAAAATGATCCTAGCCTGGTCATAATCGGAAGCTAGTTATTTTTGGGTTTGTTTGGCCATCTGTACTATTTAGGCAGTTGTCCCATGTTTATATCTGTGAAGGTTAGCGATAGTCTTTGCACATAGGAGCGACGATACATTTTTCTTGTGTGCTTGTTAAGTGATGATGTGTGTTGAGTATGCTATAAGTTTTTACAACAGGTGTTGGTACCTCTGGTTCGGACTTCTACAGTTTATGATTTTCACGGTTGAGGCAAGTTCATAACGGGATAATGCTTTGCATGATCCCCCACTTAACTTTTATTTTATAGCACTTGTTCTTCTCAGTTGCTATATATTGGTTATATGTGTGGAGATGAAGTGGATATAGCAAATGATATAGTTGCGCTTACATTTTTGCATAGCATGTTAAAGACAGAGCAAAGTGTTGTGACCTACTGAGATAGCCACATTGAGTCTGTTGATGTTGGGATGAGTCCCACATTGTCGGCAACCTCCACGAGTTGGAGAGAGTGGATGCCAACGGGTGTTCACTCAGCGATACCGGTATATGCAAAGAAAAGTGAAAGCAAAGTGCATGTAGGCATACAGGATCATCACTGCGACATGACAAGCGTTGAAGTATAATCGTTGGTGTTGTGTTTTATGCAAAGCTTATTATTTCTTTATGTTCTTGTTGAGTACTTTGTACTCACCCTTGTGGCTTCTATGTTTTTAAGTACTACTGAGGACGACATGCATGGGATTGGGAGTAGCATCTCTACATGTTTCAACACAATACTTTTACACATCACATCCTTCTTTAAATAAATCAGTTTAGCCTTCTCATGTTTACCCTTGACTTCACTTGTACTATAGTATTGGTCGATTTGTGACATCTTGGATATGAAACTTAGTTTGGTCTTCTTGAAGATGGTAGTGGTGTGTATGTATAATGTTGTAAGTGTATGCTTCTATTGTTTCCATGGATGTCTTCATAAAGAAAGGAGACTCTGCTGAAATTTGTAGTTTTGTCCTAGTTTTAGAAAGTGTTTAAAGTGGGTGTAATACTACCGGATAGGGTGGATATCTGGGGTGTTACATTTTCCCAATCCTTAAAATCCATTATCCCCAAACCCCACTGAATTATAGCATGTGTTCCTTATTTGCTTGATGTATGTATTGGTGCTTGTATTGAATGTGGTATTGTTTGATTCCATGTTTGCTCGATGACGGCGATAGTTGTGATTATTTCACGAACATAAGAAGATGTCTTCTTATTATTCGTGGTATTGGCGTTAGTTGTATTCTGGTATTATAAGGAAGTCAAGGGGACATCTCGCTGGTCACAGGCAAGCCACCATTCCTGAACTCCAATATTGACCTACTCCTTTGTACAATTGTTTTGTATCTCGTTTATGAACTTCATGAAAGGCGTGAGTAACTTGGCTCCTCCAAGTTCAGATGGAGTGTCCATTAAGACACATACCCTTGTTGACAACCATCTTTACCCCTTTAGATCGAGGTTAAGATGATTAGCATCTCCCCTCTTTGGAAACTGCGGATTTTTTGATGATAAAACAATTTTGGGTTTTTACCCCACTACAAAGTTTTCAAAATAAAACCCTTGGAAAGAGGCATCTTTTCCGAGTGGATGTTTTTGCCAAAGAAAAGAATGTTGAAGAGAAGAAGGAAATCGAGCAAGAGAAAGAGAAGGGATGTTCTACGCCTTTACCGGAACAATTTATCCGTGCAACCACACTACCCAGGAGCTAGGGCTTAGCTCATAGTTTGTGGTCTTTAGCCAGGACAGCTTGTACGTGTTAATTGGGAGAAATCCCTTGAATTCCGAGTGGGCTCTACAACAGATCTACGGATCTGGGGCCTATATCCTGCTACAGCAGGAGTGTTGGTGCAACAATTGGGTTTCCCGCGGACGGTATGCTTAAGGAGTGGAGAAGGAAGTGGAGTCAAATTACTATACGTTGATATGCCGTAAACGTGTCTATAATTTTTGATGCTCCATGCTTGTTTTGTATCAACTTTCTTATGTTTTGTCTACACTTTGAGGCATTTTTATACATTTTCTGGAACTAACCTATTGACAAGATGCCGCAGTGCCAGTTTCCTGTTTTCGGTTTTAGAAAAGCTAGTAAAGAAATATTCTCGGAATTGGACTGAACAAAAGCCAAAGTCAATATTTTACCGGAGCGAAGACGGAGTCTATAGGGGGGACGAAGAGGCGCCACAGGGCGTCCGCACCAACCCTTGGCGCGGGACCACCCTAGACCACGCCAGGGCATGGTGTGGGCCCCCTGACCCTCAACCGACCTCGCCCCTTCTCCTATATAAACACCTCGAGGTAGAAATCCTAAGAACCCTATGAGAAATCCACGAAACAGTCTGTAGCCGCCGCCACCATCGTCCCTAGATCGGGGGATATGAAGCTCTTCCCGGCACCCTGCCGGAGGGGAGAGATCATCCCGGAGGCCTATCAACACCCAAATTTTAATCTCAGATGCCTGTTATGCCGTACATCGCAATCCCAGGATTACCATTTTTGCAAGACATAACAGACAGGTACCATAGTTCATCATCCATTACAACCTATAATAGTCTTACAAATAGTTGATCTCATGATCAAGTCTGATTACAATCAACGCAGCAGAATAATAATAAGGGTAGCGTGATCACGGCTCCATCTTTAGGGTCACAGTCCATGCTGACGATGGGAGATGATCCTACTTATCGTAAGTGTCCTGCTGCCCTTCTTCTTCGTAGTCTCCTTCATAGTATGGCCATGGGAATAGCCAGGGACTAAGCCATGAGTACTTCGAAGTACTCGCAAACTTCCACTAAAGCAGTAAGGCCATTCTATAGGATACTTAAGCTCTAGGTTTGTTTTCCATAAGCCAATTTTATTTCAACCAATGTCTAGTCGTAAAACCTAACGTTAATTGACTATGTGACTTAGGTGGGAACCTAGCTTCATTTCCACCACCTGTGGGGTTAAGTCAAAATCATCCTTCAAGTCACGGGTCTTTTTGGAAAACATCTGACAACGGAACAGTATGGCCATCCAACTGTCCATAACCGCGGACGCGGCTATTCGAATAGTTTGACACTCTGCAGAGGGGGTACACTTTCCCCACGACATTCGATACATACGTAAGGAACAATCCTGAATCATCATACTTAGTATGCGGATAATCAATCCTAACCTTTCAATTACACAACCTAGTATAGGCACCTCCCCTATGAGTTTGGCCTCCCAACCATGACCATCTGTCATCTTGGGCACTTCATAGGTGGACAGTCACATTCACAAGGTAGCCTCAGCTCACCTCGTTCCGTGAGGGAACCAATACCAAGACATATAAAATTCTAGTCAAGCCCTACCCAAATTTGGGTATTGTGGTTGTACGGTAAACATTGGTATCGCATCCAAACCCAACTATCAGTTTTTATCAAATTCAAGTCACATACTTCACCATCATCTTCCAGTCATTGTGTCCATAACACATGTCAAAGCATTTTAATAGAATGACTCATCATTCCAAGGTTTTCATAATCATTTGTTCCCATCTAGTGATCAAGTTTAATTTAGCACTAGCATCTATCAAGAGGGGGTGTGTGTCACTAGTTGTAGGGTACTAAGCTGGTGCATCTATATTCATCAAGTTCCAAGCTCTTGATGACACTTTCCTCATCCTCCACTAATCATCCAATTAATTAATTACGGAAACAACTCTGCGAAAGATAAAGCTTGCGAGTAAAAATTGGGATTTGGTTTACTCAAAAGGGTATCACAATGCTATGTATAATAAGTTTTGCATGGTCTAGCATGCTTAGATAGCTTGCATAATGTAGCTTGCCTTGGTTGGTAAGGTGGTCGAAGTTCTCTTCTTCGTCTTCATAGAATTCCTCCTCATTGTAGCCCGGATTGATACTAGCATCTATAAATAAATACGAGGTAAATCACCAAAAAATACTTAACTACTTCTATTTATCACACAAGGGTCACACGAGATGATGTAGTATCATCTCTATTATCACAAGAAAAGGTTGATAATATTTTATTTATCTTATTTTTAGGAAAGTAATTTCTACTCATTGAAAAGTTGTTTAAGATTTAATATTATCCAAATTAAAAATATGGGATCATATTGACACATGTCATCACCACATACTATAATACTTGGTAATGTGATTTAAAAAGGTTGGCCTAATTTATAAAGTTTAACACTATTATTTAATAATACTTAAGTGGCTAAAAATGACTAGAAAGTCATTCTTTTGGTTTTGGTCTTGGACTACTGTATGTAAGTATGTAGATTTTTACATATTCAGAAAGGTCTTGTCAAATGCGATTTTTGAGAGTTGGAATCAACTAAAATCTCTTATGGTTGATTTTAAAAAATGTTTGAAGTTGCAAAAGCTACTGGCTTGTTATTTTTACTGAGGGTGATCCATAGTTTCAAATTGTTTCAATCCAACGAGAGTGATTAGAGATTTTCATCTACTTTCAAACAAATTTGGATTCATTCAATTTGGTGTAGTTAATATCTTTGAGTTGATTTTTAAAATTCACTACAGAAAAGGTTTTTGAATAAAAAGAAAAAGACTAGGTATGAATTACTAGGCTCGCGCGGGAAACGTTACTGGGCTGGCCCAACTGCACAGTGCGTGCAGCGGGCTCACTTAGGCTTCTCCCACGTGTCAGAGGGTCATATAACACGAAGCTGTATCAATCAATATTATCCCTACGATTACATCACGATCTACGGTCTAGGTTCATCATCTACGTCGCGGCGCTCCGGCGAAATTCTGACCTAGCGGTGCAGCGGGGGTGGCTGTGGGTTTACCAGGTCTCCAGCTAGGGTCGGCGGTGCGGGGAATGAGCTTATCGATGAAGGCGATTCGAATGGCGGTCACGACAGCTCCTGGGGTGGTTCCAATCGACGACACCTTTCCCTCACTACAGCGGCGTACTCCGATCAAATTTCGGCGACAGGGTGCTCGCCTTGCTTCGGAAACAGGTCAGGGGTATTTCTGAGTGAGAGAGGAGTAGAATGGTGTAAAGATTGAGGCTACGGGTGGTCTCTATTTATACCCTCAAGGGTGAGGCAGTGCGGCATGGCAAGGGCTCGTCGGCGACGTTGCTACAGGTCAAGCTAGGCATGGAGAAGGGCATGGGTTGACGTTGTTGGGTGTGGCGATCGTCATGCGAGTGGTGGCTCAACAAGGGGCGGTCTCAGTTGGTCAGGCGATGTTGGCGCTCTGTGCGGGTATGGAGGTGCTCGTCATCGAGTAAGGTGGTCAAGGGGACGCGCGGTGGCCAATGGGCATGTCTGGGCGGTGGTTGGTGACGTCATGATCGCGGGTACGGGCGGAGAGGTCAAGTCGCGGCGTGTCTGCGCGAGGTGGCTTTGATGCTCTGTCATGCTCTGGGCATGTCCGTGTCTTAAATGGGCATGGCCGTTCTAGGGTCTTCGCATCTTGCTATTGGTCAAGGGGTGGGCAGAGAGGGGCGGTGAGGTCACGGCTACTAGCTAGACACCGCGAGCAAGTGAGGCGCGTCCAGTGGCATGCTGCCCATGTCCGAGTGACATGGTGAGCTCGGTTACCACTGGAATTGATCAAGGCAGTGAAGAATGGCTCAATTGCACGACTGGGTACTGGGGGTGATCGTGGTTGAGCTAGGGCAAAGATTTGGAGTACAATGGATGAGCAATTGATTGATCACAAACAGTATATAGTTGGTAGTTGTACTATGATCACCAAGTTATCGATCAAATGGCCGCATGAACTAAATCATCACCAAATTCAATGTTTTTGGTGAGTGATCTGATACTAGTCTTGGTAGTCTCTGGGTGCAATGGTTTTCCAAGGGGTATTGGTTTGATTGGTTTTCCAAAAATGGCTATCTTGATACATAAGATAGATTCAAATTTGAATTTCCTCTCAAAAGAGTTTGAAAATGTTTCTGCAAGGTTGGTGAGGTCCATTTGATTCAGTGTCACTAGGTCTAGCAAGGGGTGAAAAGAAATGGGAAAATTTCTGTTTGAGATTAGTTGCTAGAAATTCTCAAAGTGAGCTAGTGGTTAACTTTGGCAGAAATGACCATTAGGTATTATGCCTTATATTTTCATTTATTTTGTTTTGATTTGATTTGGTAGTGACATAGATGATATGGTATTGATCTATAAACCATTTATCATCATTTACAACAATCAAACATGGCATTGCAAGCATTCATACACTCACTCAATAAGATTTGAATTTGATTAATAAAAGATTTTGTTAACCCTAATATTGATTAATTAGGGAATGATACTCATTAATATTTTTGGGGTGTTACAAGGCCTTCTTCATCACCATGCCAGCCTCTGGAGTGATGCGTGAGTAGTTTACCCTTAGACTATGGGTCCATATAGTAGCTAGATGGTTGTTTATCCTCCTTTGTGCTATCATGTTTAGATCTTGTGAGCTCCGTTCATGATCAAGATCATCTATTTGTAATCCTACATGTTGTGTTTGTGGGGATCCGATGGATATTGAGATACTATGTCAGATTTATTATTGATTCTATCATGTATACGTTATTTGTGATCTTGCATGCTCTCCGTTGCTAGTAGATACTTTGGCCAAGTAGATGCTTGTAACTCCAATAGGGAGTATTTATGCTCGATAGTAGGTTCATGCCTCTAGTAATCTGGGGGAGTGACAGAAACTTCTAAGGTTGTAGATGTGTTGTTGATACTAGGGAGAAAACAAAAATCCTTTGTCCAAGGGCAATTGTATTGTTTACTTTACAAACTTTTCTTAATGCAATTATCTTTTGCTTGCAACTTAATACTGGAAGGGGTTTGGATGATAACCTGAAGGTGGATTATTAGTCATAGATATAGTTGGATTGCGTTCTATGTATTATGTTGTAATGCCCAATCAAATCTTGTAAAGATCAAGATGTCTAGTATATGCATTGTTATGCATTCTCAACCTGTCAATTGCCCGGCTATAATTTGTTCACCCAACATGCTATCTATCTTTTGGAGAACACCTCTAGTGAACTGTGGACAACGGTCCTTTCCTTACCATTGATATACTATCTACTATTTACCGTTTACTTTCTGCAATTACTACAAGCAATTACTATATTTCACACTATACGTTTAATCCTTTGTTTTCAGCAAACCGGTGAGATTGACAACCTCACTATAAGTTGGGGCAAAGTATTGTGGGTTGTGTTGTGTAGGTTCCAAGTTGCTAGCAACACCTTTGAGTTGTTTCCTTACTCCTACTAGTTCGACAACCTTGGTTTCATAACTAAGGGAAACTTGCTGGTGTGGTCAACATACCTTCCTCTTGGGTTTCCCAACGATCTCTACATATCTGAGCCATCAAGAAATTTTCTGGCGCCGATGCCGGGGAGTTAAGGACATCTTCAATCTCTTCCTCCTCTTCAATCACGTTTCTGGGGGAAAGAAGATTCTTGCAAGGGGAGTATCTCACAACCAATTTCTTTACTTTGTTTTTGTTTTGCTTAGTTTATTTTACTTGTTTATTTTTATCAAAAATACAAAAAAATATTAGTTGTACTGGTTTGTATCTTTTTATCAAAAACACAAAAAAATCAGTTCCTACTTCAGTTTCTATTTTTGTTGGCTTGCTTTAATCTTGCAAAAAAATGAATACTCCTGAAAACACTAAGTTGTGTGACTTCACTAGCACAAACAACAATGATTTTATGTGTACACCTATTGCTCCACCTGTTCCTGAAGCTACTTTCTTTGAAATTAAACCTGCTTTGCTGAATCTTGTTATGAAGAGCAATTTTCTGGTGCTAGTTCTGATGATGCTGCTGCTCACCTTAATAATTTTGTTTAACTTTGTGAGATGCAAAAATATAAGAATGTACATGGCGATATTATTAATCTTAAATTTTTCCCTTTCTCTTTGAGAGGAAGAGCTAAAGAATGGTTTCTATCTTTGCCTAGAAATAGTATTGATTCTTAGCTTAAATGCAAAGATGCTTTTATTGGAAAATATTATCCTTCTGCTAAGATTATATCTATGAGAAGTGAAATAATGAAATTTAAACAATTTGATAATGAACATTTTGCTCAAGCTTGGGAAACAATGGAATCTTTGGTAAAGAATTGCCCCACTCATGGACCGTCTACTTGGATGATTATCCAGACCTTTTATGCAGGACTAAATTTTTCTTCAAGGAATCTGTTGGATTCTACTGCTGAAGGTACCTTTATGACCATTACTTTGGGTGCTGCAACAAATCTCCTTGATAATATAATGGTTAATTTTTCTGAATGGCACATTGAGACAGCTCCACAAGGTAAGAAGGTAATAATGTTCCTTTAGCCTCTTTGGTTGCTCAAGAAGATCAAGTTGATGTGAACTTCATTAGAAATAACAATTTTAGCAACAATGCCTATAGGAATAATTTTGGTAATAATAATTATAGGCCATATCCTACCAATAATGGTAATGCTTATGGAAATTCCTACAACAACAATAGAAGTGCACCCTCTGAACTTGAAGTCATGCTTAAAGATTTTATTAGTAAACAAACTACCTTCAATACAACTGTTGAGGAAAAGCTTTCAAATGCTGAAAAAATATTTCATCTTTGTCTGAAGCACAATCTTCTTTTATTAATAAAATGGCTGCTAAACCTGAAACTATGTAAAATCCCTTTGCTGCTACTAATGCCATACAAGTTAGAATTGATGAAAATGTTAGAATGTTAGCTGAATTTCATGCTAGGTGGGAAAGAGAAGATGAAAGTGCTAGAAATAGTAGTATTTGTATTATGACCACCACCAATGTTGATGCTAGCAAACCACCTAAAGTACCCATTCCTTCTTCCAAAAAAATGCTAAAATTCTTCGAAATATGGGAAACAATAATTCTACTACCTTGGATGCTAATTTTGATTTTGATCTTGATGGTTGTAATATTTCTGAATTAGTTATGTTCTAACAAAAGATGGCTAGAAGTCCTAATGCTACTGCTATGAATATGGCTTTTACAAAACACATTACATATGCTCTCGTGAAAATTAAAGAAGAAAAATTGAAACATAAAGCTTCTATTCCTAGGAAATTAGAAGATGGTTGGGAACCCATAATTAATATGAAAGTGAATGATTTTGACCTCAAATCTTTATGTCATCTTGGTGCTAGTGTCTCTATTATGCCTAGAAAAAATTATGAAATGTTTGATTTGCCACCATTAGAAGATTGTTATTTGGATGTCCATCTTGATGATAATGCTAAAAAAACTTATGGGGAGCATTAATGATGTTCTTATAATGGTTAACAATGCCTTTGTCCCCGTTGATTTCTATGTTTTGGATGTTTAATGCAATGCTTCTTGTCCTATTACTTTGGGAAGACCTTTTCTTAGAACTATTAGTGCCATTATTGATATGAAGGAAGGCACCATTAAATATCAATTCCCATTCAAGAAAGGTATAGAACATTTCACTATAAAGAGAGAGAAGATACATTTTGCTTCTCATCTTAAAACAAAAGTTGATCTTAATGCTTCTTAATTCGGAAATACTTGATTCTTGCTTTCTATGCCTAGCTGAAAGACGTTAAAGAAAAGCACTATTGGGGGATAACCCAATTTATTTTGATTTTTAGTAAGTTTTTATTTTGTTGAGTCTTGGAAGTTATTGCCTATGTAATAACCTATCCTTATCCTTTTTGTGTGGTTTTGTTCCAAGAATAACCTCTAATGAGAGAGAAGTAAGATTTGGGGAAGTTGCTGCCCCGAAACAGATTTTTGTGCTTCACTGTAAAACATCGTGAAACATCCTAGTGAGTCATATTGAGCTGTACTTTTTTGTGCATATGCCCCATGTTATTATAACTTTCGTTAGTTTAGCACTTTTCTATTTGAGCAACACAAGGTCTTCGAAAAAATTGGTCTTTACCTGCTGGTCTGTTTTGACAGATTTTTGCCATTATTTGCATTTGCATCTTAATCAGTTTATTTTGAGTTCTCTTTGATAACTTGAGATTTTTAAAGGAATTCATACAGTAGCTTGTGTTTTAATGGAAGTTTTACTTGTGTTGAAAGTAAACCCAAAGGCTTATTATCTTCAATACACTAATGTTGCTAATGAAGAATTGTGTGAAGTTTTGTATGAAGGAAATTTTCAAGCGTAGGGGACAAAAGCTCAAGCTTGGGGATCAACCCATGTAAACCCAAGAAAATATTCAAGAGGTACAAGATTCAAAGCTTGGGGATGCCCAAGGCATCCCCTTATTCATCAATAAAAATCTCAGGTCTTCTTTCTAGACACTTTATTTTTATTGCTTCATGCACTATTGTGTTGTTCTTGGAGCGTCTTTGTTTTCGTTTTTAGTTTTATTTTGTTTGGTTTTCTGCAATAAATTAGTTGCACCCCCGCATTCTCATTTTGTTTCAAATAAGTTGATTGGTGTTGGAAGAGAGTAGGAAGTTTCATGCTTGTAGTGGTACAAAAGGAAGCATGTTTTGACTGTAGTCTAGACTTTATCATGTCATGTTAGATGTTGCTTTGACAATATGCTTAGTGATTATTGCAGTATCATGACTTGTTCCAAACAATTGAGATTGCTTAATGTGCCTTGAAATAATCATGCGTTGTTTTAGTATACAAAATCATAATATTGTGGTATTCTCCTTTGATGCTTTATTTGGGTTGACTTGGCACATGCTTACACCATGTTATGACTATGAACCAGTCACCCTAGCCTCTATGATTATTTAGTTTTTGACTTGTGATATCACTTTATGCTTTAATTCAAAAATTTGTCGCTTTGCATGATTATGGCCATTATTGGTCTCTTAATTGGTCGCTCCCAGTCTTTTGCTAGCCTCCACTTGTACTGAATATGAGCTCTACTCGTGCATCCAACTCCCAAAAAACCAAGTTATTCCAAAGAGTCCACTATAAATTCCTATGCATGGTGTGTTACACCATTCCAAGTATATTCATGTTTTTATGTATCTTCCAAATTAAACTTTTGTTATGTGAAAATTAGTGATTAAAGCTCTCACAAACCTGATGGCACACTTTAATTTCTTGCACTTAATAAAATTGAAACAATGTGCCCATCTATGTTGCTTATATGCTTGAAAATTATAAGTTGTGAATTAGCAGAACCATGTTTTCATGGGGAACGCTTTCAATATTGCACTTATCTATTCAATTGATATAATGTTATTTTGTTGATGGATCCTGGAAGTGTGAAATAAAAGGGGAGCTTGTAAGCTCATGGAGTTTGTATATGTGTTAGAGAAACACCTGGGAGGCTAGCCTAAGCCATGCCTAATCATGGTGGAAACTTGTAGCATAACCATAATGAACATTTTTTGAAGCATCCTCAATAAAAACCTATGCAAATAGCAAATAAAAAGATCGCTGAGATGCTTATTGCCTGTTGCCTTGTCATTTTGATATGGGATAGCTCTTGTGTCATGGGGCAAGGGGTACCTCGTTGGCGGTTCTCTATGATACACGTATACTTACAATGACAAGAACTTGCTTGTGAACAAAGTTGAGTAGCCTGAGGTTCGGTACTCGTACGCAAAGGGCATGAGATTTTCAACTTATGACTTGTCAAGCATATACTCATATTTGTCTCACTTTAACCTTAATCACTTCAAGATGCTTATGATAGGGGCAATGAGAGCTAAAAGCTAATAAGTACCATAATTTTTGGAAGCTCTTTATGAAACTTGAAATCCCTTCTTCCCTCTGTGAAGGGCCTTTCTTTTTTTACTTTTATGATTGAGTCTCCATCTTCTATCTTTATGCACCAATTAAGAGATCATAGTTGTCATTCTTAGTTTAATGTGCATTGTCCCAAAACTTATTGATTGATTCATAATCATGGTATTTCTTGTTCTTAAATTATTTGTATCTAGTCACCCTTATGAACTTTGAAGGTGTCCTATGCATTTATGTTTTGCTATTCCATGAGGGACAAGCTGAATACCATTCGTGCTATGTTTTCTATATGTGAAACAAACAAATGTCTTTCAATGCATTGTTATTAATGATCATTTTTTGTACCTGTTCATGTTGCAACATAGTTGCTATGTCTTATTGTTGGAACTACATCTTTCATGCTTATGTTTAGAGTACTATGATCCCAGCTATCAATGCTTTACAATATTTTGATCAAAATTGTGATGGTGCATGTCACCTCAAAAATTATTATTTTTATCACTTACCTACTCGAGGACGAGCAGGAGTTAAGCTTGGAGATGCTTCATACGTCATAAACATATCTATAATTTTTTATGCTCCATGCTTGTTTTGTATCAACTTTCTTATGTTTTTTTACACTTTGAGGCATTTTTATACATTTTCTAGAACTAACCAATTGACAAGATGTCGCAGTGCCAGTTGCCTGTTTTCTACTGTTTTTGGTTTTAGAAAAGTTAGTAAAGAAATATTCTCGGAATTAGACGGAAGAAAAGCCAAAGTCAATATTTTACCGGAGCAAAGACAGAGTCCAGAGGGGGACGAAGAGGCGCCATGATGACCCACAAGTATAGGGGATCGCAACAGTCTTCGAGGGTAGTATTACCCAATTTATTAATTCGACACAAGGGGAGACAAAGAATACTTGCAAGCCTTACCAACTGAGTTGTCAATTCAGCTGTACCTGGAAATAGTTCTTTCTCACGGAATTTTATTAGTAGCAACAGTTTTGTAGTAGCAAGAGCAAAGCAACAACAGCAGTAAAACAAGAGCAATAGTAACTGTAGTAGCAAACAATAGGATATGAGTGTGGTAGGCATAGGGATGGATGAACGGGCTTTGCATGGACGCGACTAAACATGTAACTTCAAGACCTAGGGAAATTGCAGATAAATAAGATAAAGCATCCAAGTACTAAACAATCATAGGCATGTGCTCCATATATAGTCATGCGTGCTCACAATAAGAAGTTGCACAACATCGTTTGTCCTGCCAGCCCGTTGCAGTGGGGACTCAATGGAACTACTGGAAATTAAGGTTCTCCTTTTAATAGAGCACCAGAGCAAAGCATTAACACTTCGTGAACACATGTGATCCTCATATCACAACCATCCCCTCAGGTAATCCCAATTTCTGTCACTTTGGGGCCTTTGGATCCGGAAAATGATATGTGGAAACAACTTGCGGATAAGATCACAACAATACTATCATAATGAATTAATAATAAGTTCAGATCTGAGATCGTGGCACTCGGGCCCTAGTGACAAGCATTAATCACAACAAGTTGCAACAAAGTCAAATAGCACTAATAGAGATACTAGGCACCATGCCCTAACAACCTTATTCGATTACATGATAGAACTCATTTAATACCTACCATCCCCATAGCCTACAGCGGGGGATTACTCACTCATGGATGAGGGAAACATGGATGGTTGATGGAGAGGCGTTGGTGATGATGATGGCAATGATCCTCTCCAAATTCCCCATCCCGGCAGGGTGCCAGAACAGAGTTTCTGGTTCCAAATCGCGGTTTTTAGTGGTGGCGACGCAGCGGAACTCTTTCTAGAAAATGTGGAACCCCCCTAAGTTTTTAGGTCAAGAGGAAACTTATAGGCAAAGAGAGTGGCCAAGGCGGTGCCTGGGGCGGCCACACCCCCTCTAGGCGCGGCCTGGGCCCACCCATGCGGCAGGAGGTGTGGGCCCCTCAGGCCTCCACTCCGTATCGTATTCTGGCTCCGTGAATCTTCTGGTGAAATGGGATTTTTGGCATATTTTCTGGGATTTTTCCTGATAGTTTATTTTCTGCACAAAAACTAGACACCAAGGTAATTCTGCTGAAAACAGCATTAGTCCGTGTTAATTGTATCCAAATCAAACAAGTTTAGAGGAGAAACAACAGCAAAAGTGTTCGGGAAAGTAGATATGTTTTGGATATATCAAGTCCCCCCAAGCTTAGCTTATTGCTTGTCCTTAAGCAATTCAGTTGAAAACTTAGTGCGATAAAAGACTTTCACGAACACATTTGCTTCATATGATGTATATATTCTCAACACAGGAGTACATACTTAGACAATTCATAATAAGGAGTATGCAACTAAGTCTACTCAATAGCCATTACAAGCTATGAAGAGATTCCAACTCAATAATAATAAGTAGCATGAAACATAAACATAAGAAACAGTGCAATGCTCATAATAAGGTATGATAGAGTGGTATCTCGCTTGCCTTTGTTTGTAGAGCACAAAATAAATGCCAAGGCACCTCTGAAGTTCAAGTGAAGACTAGAAGTAAAGATATCAGAGATACAAGCATCAAATTCATGACATAATTAACCAAGTTTTGAGACAAGCACATTACACTAAGAATGACAACTATGCTCTCAAGAACGTGCTCATAGAATAAGTGGTGACTCAACAAGGAAGTGAAAAGGTTTTGAAAAGTTTGAAAGGCTTCCAAATGATGAAAGTAAGGTACTCATTAGCTTTGGGCTATCACTGCCCCTATCATAGGCATCTTTAGATGCTTAATGGTGAAAGTGAGGTCTAATATGAGTTATATGCTTGACAGACCATAAACTTAAAATCTCATGTCCCTTGAATACGAGGGCCGCTCCTCATGCTACTCAACTTTAGTTACTTGCAAGTTCTTGTCATAGTAAATACATGTGTATCATAGAGAACCGCCAACGGGGTACCCCTTGCACATGATACAGGAGCTATCCCATAATCAAAATGACAAGGCAAGTAGATAATGAGCATCTCAGTGATCTTTTTATTTGCTATTTGCATAGGTTTTTATTAAGGATATTTCACATATTTCTCATTATGGTTATGCTGCAAGTTTCCACCATGATTTGGCATGGCTTAGGCTAGCGGCCCAGGCGTTTCTCTAACACATATATATAACTCCATGAACTTATAAGCTCCCCTTTTATTTCACACCGACGACATCCGTAAACAAAAGATCATGATATCAACTAGATATGTGTCAAAAAGTGTTGAAAGTATTCCCCGTGACATCACGGTTCTGCTAACTCCCAGCCTATAATTTGCAAGCATATAACTTTCATGGACAATCACAATGTTTCAGGTTTATTTAGTGCAAGGAATAAATTGTGCCATCAACTTCGTGAGAGCTTTACTAACTAGTTTTCCCAAAACAAGCAAACATTTTATTTGGAAGAAAACGAGGCATAATGAATATGCACGGAATAACAAATGATGCTAGTAGGTAGGTATGGTGGACACTGTTGGCAATGTTGGTTTTGGGAAGTTGGATGCACAAGTAGAGCTCATACTCAGTGCAAGTGAAGGCTAGCAATAGAGAGGGAGCGACAAATGAGACAGCAATAACTGTCATAATCATGCTTGCAATAAAACATGACTAATTATGGCATGAAAGTGATATAGGAACTCTAAGACAAAACAAATCTTCGAGGCTTACTGACTATTGTTCAGTCATACGCATGCGTGAGCATGTGCCAAGTCGATTCACATGAAACATTCAAAGGAGGATACCACAGTATCATACCAAGTTATGAATAGAACAATGCAAGCAAATATTTATATGAAATTCTACAAACTATTAGAAAGCTGGAGATAATCATAAGAAATCAAGAACTACGAAGCATCCATAAATAACATACACCTTACATGAATAGGCTAAGCATGCTCACAATGATGAGTATATGTACAAAAATGAAAACAAATAGAGTTCGTTACCAGCCTCTTACCACACCTCAAGTTGTCTTAATATTCATTATTGCCCTTCATTTGTGTGGATTGAATAATAACATGAAATCAAACTCCACTGAGGACTGCTCAACCCTGCAAAAAAAACTTCACAAAATCAAAGAAGAACAACTAATATTTTTGGTGTTTTCGATTTTTAAAGCAAGCACACAAAGCAAAAACAAACAAAGCAAAATCTTTTTGGATTTTTTTTCTTTAAGGCAAACCAAAGATAAAAAAGCAAAGAAACAAACCAAGAGAAACAAAGAAAATATTTTTGGTCTTTTGTGTTTTGAGAAAGCAAAAACAAGAACCAAAAAGAAAGCGAAACATAGGATATACAAAGAACCGACGAAACATGATATATAGATGAATGTGATGTCAGTATACCTCCCTCCAAGCTTAGGATTTTGGCCTAAGTGGGGCTCAATAGTGCGGGTAGTAACCCCAAGATGGTGGGTCATCATAGGAATGATCATAATCAGGCCCTCGCGATGAAGAAGACGCGCTCCAATCGTAGGAGGGTTGCTGGTATGAAGACTCCCCCATGTTGGAGGGCTGAACCGAATCATCTCCGGCATCCTCTCCAACATTCTCCTCTTGCTGGGAGATCTCCGCCATGTATGTGTCAAACTCTTCCTCCGTGAGCGACCATCCTTGCATGTTATCAAAATTAAACAAAGCAGGTGCAGGCAAATAAACTACTTTCTCAGTCCTACCCCCTCTCCAACCACGCTTGAGAAAGGATATCTCATACGGTAAATTTCTCACAGTGGGCCAAGAAGAAAAAAAATTATGCTGAACCATGGAATCAAGATCAAGTCGCTCTAAGGGGAACCGATAATTTGAATGGTGAGGCTCTAAACCATGGAAAGCTAGAAACCTAGAGTCAATGATACCTCCACAAAGTCCACCCTTCTCACAGTTAGTGGTAAGACAATAAGCTATCAAAGCACCTAGGTTATAACTTCTATCCATTTTCAAAGCCGCTGAGATAAAAGCTAGATCAAATGAAGATAACTTTCTAGCAAGAACACATTTGGTAATGAAATAGGCAAAATATCTAATGGATGGGAACTGAATGTTCTGAATTTCACCACTTTCCTTCGAGAAGTCGAAACCTTGGCAAATTTCAGCATATAAATCGATAAGTGACTTAGACCTCTCCTTGATTTTCTCACAATATCCCAATGAGGCACTCTAATAGCTGCACAGAAATCAGCAAAAGGCAGGTTGACAGCTATATTATAGATTTTATAATGGACCATGGGGTTAGATGAGGACCAAGTAAACCGGAAGTCCTGCACCATAGCCATGGTTAGCTTAATATACTGATATGGTTCCTCTTCAACAAAGTGTTCCAACCCTGCATTAGTAATCATAGTTTGGAAATCCTGGAAGATTCCTACGGCTCTCATAAATTCAGGGCATGGATATACGGAAGGGAAGACTCCTTCCTCACAATGGACTTTCATTGGCTCAGGTACCATCAAATCACGCTGATGCAATGGGTATGCACTCATCTTATTTTCTAAAAAAATTAGACAAACATCAAACCAAGTAATTTCCAAGTTGATAAATGATGAGGAACTAGTATAGGAACTTGCTAGTGGGCTAAACATGCATCAAAATTAAATCTCTAAGAATAGAACAAGCATGCAAGCTCACACAACCTGTCACCTACAGTAACTAAATACTCAAGATACAATCTACCAACCACAAATCTAATTGGACAAGCGGAGGAGGCACATACCAAGGAGCAATCCCTCCAAAAATCAGCATCAAAGATGGGCTGAGCAAGGAGATCAAAAATCAGGAGCAAGAACAGCAGGAACTCGATCTTGAGAAAGTTTTCCGGTGTTTTTCTAGAGAGAGAGATAAGTGTCTAGGAGGAGGCAACTTGGAGAGCCATAGGTGGGCCCCGCCCAGGCCAGGCAAGCCTTGGGGGCTGGCCGCGCCACCAGGTGGTGTGCTGGCCTGCTGGGTCCCCCTGGGCCACTCCAGGTGTCCCTCTGCCCCTTTTTTCGAGGAAAATTTTAATATGAATTTTCTGGGATTTTTCGGGAAACTTTATTTTTGGCCAATTTTCAGGGTATGAAAATTGATTTTCTCGCAGAAAATATTTTTAAGAAGAAGCAAAAGAAAACCAAAACCAAAACTACAGAAGTTCTAAGACACTCTAACAAGCAAACAACTAGAAAAACTGAAGTTAACAAGAGAAAGAGCAAAGACTAGGAAGGAGACAAATAAAAGTGAGCAAGTATAACCACTGTGAAAGCATTGTTTGTTCATTAAAATCCCTTTGTTAACAAGGTTCATCAAGTCTTGTTACCAAAACAATCTTATATGAAACAAAACTTTGCATTCCACTAAATGATTAAGTTTCGTCAAACTTGATAGCAATGGTCCCAATCATAATAGTTTCAAAACTTTCTTGTGGAATGGGACAATATATTTTCTCCAACTTTGATGCTCTCAATATTTTCAATGGAATTCAGGCAATAGCTCTTATCAATCTTCTTGGGGAAATTGACAGTATGCTCTTTGTAATTAATATTAAAAGTTTCTTTTCCTTGATTACAATTGATGATAGCACCTGCAATATTAATAAAAGGTCTGCTAAGAATAATAGACATATTATCATCTTCAGGCATCTCAAGCACAACAAAATTAGTTAAAACCAAGCAATTATGAGCCACTTGAACAGAAACATCCTCACATATACCAACAGGAATAGTAGTTGACTTATCAGCCATTTGCAAAGATATATCAGTTGGTATCAACTTTTCTAGCTAGAGTCTCTTGTAGAGAGAAAAAATCATAACACTAACTCCAGCTCCCAAATCACATAAAGCAGTTCTAACATAATTATTCTTAATAGAGCAAGGAATAGTTGGAATACCTGGATCACCAAGTTTATTTGGAACCTTACCATCAAAGGAATAATTAGCAAGCAAAGTAGAAATTTCCTCATTAGGAATCTTCCTTTTATTAGAGATAATATCCATCATATACTTTGAATAAGGAGGCAACTTAATAGCATTAGTCGAAGGAATTTTCATAAATAAAGGTTTCATCCACTCACAAAACTTGTTGTAGTGTTCTTTCTCCTTAGACTTGTGTTTCTTACCTAGAAAAGGCATAGGTTTCAACACCCAAGGTTCTCTCTCTTTACCATGTTTATTAGCAATAAAACCTTCCTTAGTGTACCTAGTGTTCTTAGTGTACTTCTCAGGTTCTTCCTCAACTTCCTCCTTATCAGGAGCATCATTTTTATCATTACCATTCTCGGTTTCAGCATTAGATACAAATATACTATTAGGATATATAGCAGGTTCAAGTGGTTCCTCAACTATTTTATGTTTATTTTTCTTTCTCTTACGAGGACTACCACTACTCTCACCTTGTTGAGAATCCTGCTCAATTCTTTTAGGGTGTCCTTCAGGATATAAAGGATCTTGTGTAGCTATACCACTCCTAGTTCTAATTCCATAAGCATGTTTATCTCCTGAGGCATTAACTAGCATATCCTTTTGTACCTTAGAAGTTGATCAATTTGAGTTTGAACCATTTGAAAGTGTTTACAAAGCATTTTAATATCATTAGAAGTTCTTTCCACATTATCTTTCAACTTATTAATAGCTCTAGATTTTTCCAATAAATCTGAACTTGTTTATTAAAAGTACGTTGTTTAATAATAAATGTGTCAAGTTCATCTAAGCATTGATCAAGGGACTTACCATAGGGAATATCACCTTCATTAAAGTGGAGAGAGTGTACCTCAATAGTAGATGAGTGGGTAATTGGCTTACATAATTCTTCTATAGGAGGTAGATTCTTCACATCTTCAGCTTTAATACCTTTCTCCTTAATACATTTCTTATCTTCTTTCATCACTTCATCATTTAATGCAATCATTCCTCTCTTCTTTGGTGTTGGTGTTGGAACTGGTTCAGGCACAACTGGTTCATGAGTAATAGTCTCAGGTGTATTTAGCTCAGTTGAAGTCCAATCATCATAATTCTTGCTTATTTTAGCCATTAATTCTTCAGCATTTGTAGGATTTCTTTTCCTAAAAACACAATCAGCAAAACTATCTAGGTATGTCCTAGAATCATCAGTTAGTCCATTGTAGTAAATATCAAGAAGCTCATTTTTAGGTAATGGACATCTAGGATGTGCATGAATCAAGGCATAGAACCTTGTCCATGACTCAGGCAATTTCTCTTCTTCTCCATGTTTAAAATCAAAAAGTATCTGCAAAGCAGCATGTCTAGCACTGGGAGGAAAATATTTCTAGAAGAAAGAAGAAATCAAACAATCAGGGCTATCAATGGATCCAAGAGGTAATCTATTAAACCAAGCTTTAGCTTCACCTTTTAGTGAAAAAGGGAAGATCTTTGTAACAAAGTACTTGCGCATATTAAAATCATCAGAGAATAAGGCACTCATAGTGGAAAGCTCATTCATATGTGTCACAACACTGTCACTCTTAGTCCCACAAAAAGGTTCTTTCTCAACAATGTCTAAATACGATAAATCAAGAGATAAATCATAATCTTTATCTTTAATATCTATGGGAGAAGTGGCAAACTTAGCATCAGAAGACAGTTTAGGAATAATGTACGTCTCTTAAGGAGACTCGTAATAGCACTAGCACCATGTGTGTTTTGGTACTCTTCAATAAAATCATCAGTCATTTCAATGTAGCCATCACTAATATCATATCTCTCTCTATACCCAGGTGAGCTAACAGGTGTAATAGTGTCTTCACTAGGAGTTTCAGCGTTTCCCAAAATAATTTCAGCAATAGTAGCATCTAGGAAAAGACCTAATGAACCACTCGCATCAAGCACAGTAGAAGTAACATCATGAGTATCAAAAGAAGTTTCAGATTCAGCAGTAGTAGCAGTGTGTGCAACATGTGTATATGATGGTGATGTAACAAGCTTACTTATAACATACGATGAATCAAGCGCAACAAAGGTGTTTAGGCCTGTACCTCTTCTTGTAGTGGATGGTAAAATAGGAAACTTTCCATCACGAGACTTCCCCATGATGAAAGGAATAGCAGTGAACAATAATAGATCCATGTGAACTTACAAATAAAGCTATGCTCCCCGGCAATGTGAAGCGATCCAACCCGTTAAGAATTGGATCCTGTGTTTAAAGTGCTAGTCCCTTGGATCGATTAGCTAGCACACACAGTTTCGATGAATAAAAGAGTATCAATGCGTCACATTATTACAATGATTGATCCAAGAAAATAAATATTACAAAGTTTCTTAGCTCACAGCTAGCTCAAATAACATAGTTCAACAAATAAACAATAGATAAAGGCTCCATCACTCCACAGGCAACTCGCTGAGTGGAGATTCGCAACCTAAACGATAACCTTACTTGTCGTCGAAATTACCTGCAACATGAAAAGTTGCAGCCATGAATGTTCGATACATTTGAATTGTATTGGCAAGATGTCACTGTTATCTGGACACAATTGGCAACCTGTCATATACATGCACACTTTGGCTAGTGGAATTTAGGCTATTTGCATAAAGCAGCATTTTATCCTACATTTTAAATAAAGTTTTTGTTCTTCAAAATAACTAAGAACAACTCGAGTCACTCGAGAGCTCCTAAATCTATGGACACATTGAGTCACTCAAGTGCTCCTATAACCCATTAAGTTCACCCATCAAGTTTTATTAGAGAAATTGGAATGAATGAGACTTTTCAACTGCGTCAAGAGAAGTTACTCATAATTGTCTATTACCGGGGACACGGCTAAGTACTTCGTTCATAAACCATCTGCAGAGGCTAGTACACTTTACCCACAAGACCCGATCAACCCCTTTTGAGAGAAGACCAGGACAAGACCTTTGGGAAACAGAATCATGAGCCTAACTCCGGACCGTACCATCCTAACAACACCTACATCTGCTAGTCACGGTAGGACATGATCCCATAACTTACTCAGTCAAGTCAGAGCCCATATGACATGTGGTTGTACATGGAAGTTACTAATCAAGACCGCCTATTATCTCCATTGAAGCCTGGGTGGCAATCCCCACCAAAATCCACACTCGATGACCCAATCAATGCCATTCCACCCAGGTGATTCATTGATTAAGTGGTTTTCATTTAAGCAAAACATAATCCTTCTCATACACACATGTATCATGAAAACCACCCACGCAACTAATAGCATGGCTAAGCATCTACCATACGATGACTATCAAGAAATCAACTGGGGTCTATGGCAATTCTTTTGGGTACTCACACCATAGCATAACATATATAATATAAAACATTTTCTTCAATGCAAGCTACTGAAAACTAAATGCATAATAAAAAAATAGGAGATTCATGATAGTGACACTTGCCTCAGTTGTAGTAATCGTTCACACAGTCGTCGCAATCACAATTATCGCACTCCGGGCAATCTATCGCGCAAAACAATAATTGCAATCAATCAGACAGTAGCACAACACAACAAAACAGTATGTATGCATTTTAGAAAAAAAAACATGATCAAAAGCATTTCATAGGCATTTTCTATTAATCAAATAGGCTTAAAATAGGCATTAATAAATTCTGAATACTTTCAGTACAGAACAGTTTCATAAAATTATGAGAACCATGCTAATGGATAGGTAATGTCAATAGCTTTCATTTGCCACTGGTTTCACCTTAAAATGATTTATAGATTAAAAGTTATAGCCAAAATACAATTTAATGGATTTAATCATAGATAATTATTTTGTACTGTAACAAATTCAACTAATGCTACAGTGACATATATTACAATTTTCTGAATCCATAGGCACCAAATTTGCCAATTTTGGAGTTGTGGATATTTTTCTATGAATTGTTTACCATTAAAGAGATTTAAATAATCCAGGAAATATGCATTGGAAAAATTACGAATTTTATTGTATGATAATATTCTACACATTATTATGAATTCAGGGATATCTTATTTGTATTTTTCTGACCATTATTTATTTTATTATCAATTTATTACTCTAAATAAGCCATTAAACCATTTAATTAATAACGGTAAAACCTTGCAAAAAGCCTGAAACAATTGCAGAATATTCTAAGTGGAAAACTGAATACATTGGTACCTTGTTTGTAATTTTGGTCCAGTGGTTTAATTTCTATAGATTTTACAAGTTTCATCTATTTTCTGCAATTTTAACACCTTTTCTATTTTGCGGAGGGTCAACTTGACCGTCGATCGACCTTGCCAGCGGACACGCGCACTAGCAATGGCGAAATGCGGTTCGCATTTAGATCTAATCACGACCGTAGATAATCGATCATACGGTCAGGCGTTCAGCGTCCTTACCTTGACAACGAGCGGTGGTCGCGGCGGCGGTCGGCGCACGGTGGCTCTGGCGGTGATGGTGACGGCGATTCCGGCAGTCCTGGTGTAGTAGTACGACCAGGTTCAGCTCGTCGTCATGATCACGCGTCGTGCACTTCTTCGGTGCACTTCTCCGCCTAGAACGCCGACGAACTGTGGCTAATCGTCTGCGTATCTGGCGAAACTCCAGCGAGAAATTCCCGCTGCTCCGGTGATCTATTGACGGGGAAAAGCATATGAGAGAAAGAGGTACAACGAGGGGAACAGACTAGAGGGGAAAGTTGGGATCGGGGTGCTCCGAAGCGACGGCAACCTCAACCTCCGATCTTCAATGGCGGCGTTCCGACGAGATCAAATTTAAGGTCAAAATTGAGCAGCCTGGCGGAGTAAGTTCAGAGATTTTTAGGGTCTTTCGGAGAGCTATTTATTTCCAAAGTTTTGTGACCAATGGGTAACGTATATAGCCGAAATCGGCGATTTTTCTGGTCGGTTTCGCGTGCGTGTTCATCCTGGATTCTATCTAGAGGAAGAAGACAAGGTGGTGGGGTCCAGCTGTTAGAAAAAAAAATTGAACGAAGGGAAAGGAGAGAGTTCAGGTTAAGCGCTGCTTGCTGCTCGTCTTGTATTTGTGCGCTAGGTGGCTCGTGTTGAGT
This sequence comes from Avena longiglumis, assembly GCA_030063025.1. Taxonomy (NCBI): domain Eukaryota; kingdom Viridiplantae; phylum Streptophyta; class Magnoliopsida; order Poales; family Poaceae; genus Avena; species Avena longiglumis. Next base: position 269,446,190 of record CP125978.1, read on the forward strand.
CTTTTTATCTTTTGTTTTATTTTATATCTTTTTGAATATAGCTTCAAATGAGCTTATTTTGTCTCTAAAATTTTCTAAAAACCAGGGGATCATTTCAGGATCTATTTTTACCCCTTTTCACTAGTTATAAAATAGTGGATTTATAAATTCTTATATAATCATTTGTAGATTCATTTTAGTAATTTAAGATAGGGGTTTGAATATAGTGTTTTGCATTTAAAATTTCTTTTATGAATGCAAAATGCTATGCCGATACAATGCAAATGCAATTTTTTTTCTAGTCCCAATTTCTAGAAAACTTGGGATGTGACAGACTAACCCCCTTAAGTTGAATCTCGTCCCGAGATTCGGAATGGCTAGCAAGGTTATGGGTGTTGTTGTCGAGACTAACCCCTTTTAGAAAACTGAACTTGGCATCTCCAACATCTAATACTCAATTGTGGAATCTTGTGCTAGCTATGAATCCTTTCCAGTTGGTTCTCTTTAACAGATCCTCTAAATAACTCCATATGTAACTATTCTTCTCCATGAATGCTTCAATATGAATGAATACGATGCACCAGTATTGAAAAGGTATGAGTGCGATGCATAAATTAGCTAGAAGCTTACCAGTCATAGAGCATGGTTTATTGAGTCCTCTCTTCATGTTCATGTGATTCACAGTTGCCTTTTCAGTTGAGTTTGTCTTGGTTCCATCTTCTGGACAACTGTAGGCATAGTGTCCCAACTTCCTGCACTTGTAGCATTCCACATTACTAAGATCTTTGTTTCCATTATGTTGATGGCCATTGCTACCTTTGTTGTGGCCATTACCGTTGTGGCCATTAGCTCCGTTGTTGTGGTCATCAGAATTGTCATTGCCATCATGGAAGGTACGTTTATGATATGATCCTGAGTTGTGATTGCCATTGTGCTTCCTCTTGCGGTGTTCCACTTGCTTGTGCTTCCCTTCAAGAATTCTAGCCTTGTCCATCAGCTCTTGGAAAGTGGGGCAGTAGACCACTAAAAGTTGCAACGAGAGCTCATGACTGAGACCATCCAGAAATCTCTCTCTCCTCTTGGAGTCAGTGTCAACGTCTTCAGGTGCATATCGTGACAGATTATTAAACTCCTCTATGTATTCTGCCACTGTACGGTTGGTTTGGCGCAAGTTGTGAAACTCCTTTCTATTCAGACTCAGAACCCCTGAAGAGACATGGTTGGTCTTGAATCCATCTTCAAACAAGGCCCAAGTAACAGTGTCCAGCGGATGGGTGATTTGGAAAGTATCCCACCAAGAAGCAGTTGGTCCCTCCAGTAGGTGAGCAGCAAATCTCACCTTCTCAGCATCAGTGCATCCAACAGTCACTAAGTCTTTGTTCACCGAGCGCAACCAGTCAAGAGCAATTATAGGTTCAGGTGCACTAGAGAACTTAGCTGGCCTAAGTTTCAGAAACCTGGTGAGAGCATCCTCCTGGGGCTGGTTGTTCCCATTGTTTTTGTTGTTGTTGTTGTTGTTCTGGGAAGCCATGAATTGAGTCATCACCTGTGCTAGATGTGTCTGGAATGCTATCAGCTGCTCCATCTCAGTGGGTTGGCAACGAGGTGGCATCTGTTGGGACAGCATAGATGAGTTATAGATAGAAGGGACTAGAGAAAGTAGTACTACCCATAACTATATGAAGCAATCAGTGACACAAACAAGCAAACAATCATAAGCAATCAACACACAAGCAAATACTTGCATAACAACATTACAGGGGTCAAATATTAGCAGTATATAACCACAAAATAGTTTGAATAGGTTGGGGACAGTACTAGAGCAAAACAAAGCAACATATAAGCAATACACAAAATCTGTCAAAACGGTACAGCAGGTTTTACGAATTTTTCTGACAAACTTAAATACGTCTGGAATTTTAGCCAATTTTTATGCATATAGTATAGTAAGTTTTGAACCAAACCCTATTTTTTCAGATTTTTACCAGTTGCCAAAAATATATGAAAAATCACGCGGTACAACAGGTTCAGCAGAAAACTGCAGCAGCAATATCACGAATTTCAATCAATTCACACCAATAAACTAATCTAAAAACACCACGAAAATTTCAGAAACTTTGGAGTTCAAATGTAACTGATCCTAACAAGACATCACACAAAATAACCCAATACAAACAAGCAAGCAACCTATATTGTCATACCAAATAAGTTAGTAAGATCAATATGCTAACACGATAGCGATGATCTCCTAAAGAGATAAATATGGTGGACCAAAACTAACAAAACTTAGTGAAACATTCATTCATGTCATTCTATTTCTTATTTTACTTGTAGGCAAACTCTCATACAAGTATCAAACGAATGGACAACTACAAATTTTTGAACAAGAAGAGGTTCTAGAAAAGATAAACAAGAAATATAAGAACTCTAATAAGTAGAAAATATGATAGTTCTCCTAATAGAGGTCTTATATTTCTAATCCATTTCTAAGGTCACGAACCTACAGTCAACGCAATGCTCTGATACCATCTGAATCGATCCAACCCGTTAAGAATTGGATCCTGTATTTACAGTGCTAGTCCTTGGATCGACTAGCTAGCACACACAGTTTCGATGAATAAAAGAGTATCAATGCGTCACATTATTACAATGATTGATCCAAGAAAATAAATATTACAAAGTTTCTTAGCTCACAGCTAGCTCAAATAACATAGTTCAACAAATAAACAATAGATAAAGGCTCCATCACGCCACAGGCAACTCGCTGAGTGGAGATTCGCAACCTAAACGATAACCTTACTTGTCGTCGAAATTACCTGCAACATGAAAAGTTGCAGCCACGAATGGTCAATACATTTGAATTGTATTGGCAAGATGTCACTGTTATGTGGACACAATTGGCAACCTGTCATATACATGCACACTTTGGCTAGTGGAGGTTAGGCTATTTGCATAAAGCAATATTTTCTCCTACATTTTAAATAAAGTTTTAGTTCTTCAAAATAACTAAGAACAACTCGAGTCACTCGAGAGCTCCTAAATCTATGGACACATTGAGTCACTCAAGTGCTCCTATAACCCATTAAGTTCACCCATCAAGTTTTATTAGAGAAATTGGAATGAATGAGACTTTTCAACTGCGTCAAGAGAAGTTACTCATAATTGTCCATTACCGGGGACACGGCTAAGTACTTAGTTCATAAACCATCTGCAGAGGCTAGTACACTTTACCCACAAGACCCGATCAACCCCTTTTGAGAGAAGACCAGGACAAGACCTTTGGGAAACAGAATCATGAGCCTAACTCCGGACCGTACCATCCTAACAACACCTACATCTGCTAGTCACGGTAGGACATGATCCCATAACTTACTCAGTCAAGTCAGAGCCCATATGACATGTGGTTGTACATGGAAGTTACTAATCAAGACCGCCTATTATCTCTATTGAAGCCTGGGTGGAAATCCCCACCAAAATCCACACTCGATGACCCAATCAATGCCATTCCACCCAGGTGATTCATTGATTAAGTGGTTTTTATTTAAGCAAAACATAATCCTTCTCATACACATATGTATCATGAAAACCACCCACGCAACTAATAGCATGGCTAAGCATCTACAATACGATGGCTATCAAGAAATCAACTGGGGTCTATGACAATTCTATTGGGTACTCACACCATATCATAGCATATATAATATAAACCATTTTCTTCAATGCAAGCTACTGAAAACTAAATGCATAATAAAAAATAGGAGATTCATGATAGTGACACTTGCCTCAGTTGTAGTAATCGTTCACACAGTCGTCGCAATCACAATTATCTCACTCCGGGCAATCTATCGCACAAAACAATAATTGCAATCAATCAGACAGTAGCACAACACAACAAAACAGTATGTATGCATTTTAGAAAAGAAAAACATGATCAAAAGCATTTCATAGGCATTTTCTATTAATCAAATAGGCTTAAAATAGGCATTAATAAATTCTGAATACTTTCAGTACAGAACAGTTTCATAAAATTATGAGAACCATGCTACTGGATAGGTAATGTCAATAGCTTTCATTTGCCACTGGTTTCACCTTAAAATGATTTATAGATTAAAAGTTATAGCCAAAATACAATTTAATGGATTTAATCATAGATAATTATTTTGTACTGTAACAAATTCAACTAATGCTACAGTGACGTATATTACAATTTTCTGAATCCATAGGCACCAAATTTGCCAATTTTGAAGTTGTGGATATTTTTCTATGAATTGTTTACCATTAAAGAGATTTAAATAATCCAGGAAATATGCATTGGAAAAATTACGAATTTTATTGTATGATAATATTCTACACATTATTATGAATTCAGGGATATCTTATTTGTATTTTTCTGACCATTATTTATTTTATTATCAATTTATTACTCTAAATAAGCCATTAAACCATTTAATTAATAACGGTAAAACCTTGCCGCAAAAGCCTGAAACAATTGCACAGAATATTCTAAGTGGAAAACTGAATACATTGGTACCTTGTTTGTAATTTTTGGTCCAGTGGTTTAATTTCTATAGATTTTACAAGTTTCATCTATTTTCTGCAATTTTTAACACCTTTTCTATTTTGCAGAGGGTCAACTTGACCGTCCAGTCAGCGCTGACGCGCGGGACACGCGGCGAGCTAGCAATGGCGAGTACCGGTTCGCATTTAGATCTAATCACGACCGTAGATAATCGATCATACGGTCAGGGACGTTCGCGTCCTTACCTTGACAACGAACGGTGGCTGTCGGCGGCGGTCGGCGCAGACGGTGGCTCCTGGCGGTGATGGTGACGGCGATTCCGGCAGGTCCTGGTGTAGGCGAAGTAGACGACCAGGTTCAGCTCGTCGTCGCGGTCACGTACGTGCACTTCCCGGTGCACTTCTCCGCCTAGAACGCCGACGAACTGTGGCTAATCGTCTGCGTATCTGGCGAAACTCCAGCGAGAAATTCCCGCTGCTCCGGTGATCTATTGACGGGGAAAAGCATATGAGAGGAAGAGGTACAACGAGGGGAACAGACTAGAGGGGAAAGTTGGGATCGGGGTGCTCCGAAGCGACAACAACCTCAACCTCCGAGCTTCAATGGCGGCGTTCCGACGAGATCAAATTTAAGGTCAAAATTGAGCAGCCTGGCGGATTAAGTTCAGAGATTTTTAGGGTCTTTCGAAGAGCTATTTATTCCCAAAGTTTCGTGACCAATGGGTAACGTATTTAGCCGAAATCGGCGATTTTGCTGGTCGGTTTCGCGTGCGTGCTCATCCTGGATTCTATCTAGAGGAAGAAGATAAGGTGGTGGGGTCCAGCTGTCAGAAAAAAAAATTGAACGAAGGGAAAGGAGAGAGTTCAGGCTAAGCGCTGCTTGCTGCTGCTCGTGCGCACGCTGTAGCGCTAGGTGGGCTCGTGTTGAGTCGCTGGTTCGTCCGCGCAAACTCGCGTACGTTAGTTTTTATTTTTTTATCTTTTGTTTTATTTTATATCTTTTTGAATATAGCTTCAAATGAGCTTATTTTTGTCTCTAAAATTTTCTAAAAACCAGAGGATCATTTCAGGATCTATTTTTACCCCTTTTCACTAGTTATAAAATAGTGGATTTATAAATTCTTATATAATCATTTGTAGATTCATTTTAGTAATTCAAGATAGGGGTTTGAATATAGTGTTTTGCATTTGAAATTTCTTTTATGAATGCAAAATGCTATGCCGATACAATGCAAATGCAATTTTTTTTTCTACTCCCAATTTCTAAAAAACTTGGGATGTGACACAATGGCACTAGAAAATAGTCTTGATGACCCACAAGTATTGGGTATCGCAACAGTCTTCGAGGGTAGTATTACCCAATTTATTGATTCGACACAAGGGGAGCCAAATAATACTTGTAAGCTTAACAACTGAGTTGTCAATTCAGATACACCTGGAAATAGTTCTTGCTCGCAGAAGTTTATCAGTAGCAACAGTTTTGTAGTAGCAATAGCAAAGCAACAACATTAGTAAAACAAGAGCAATAGTAACTGTAGTAGCAAACAGTAGGATATGAGTGTGGTAGGCATAGGGATGGATGGACGGGCGTTGCATAGATGAGACTAAACATGTAACTTCAAGACATAGGGCAATTGGAGATAAATAAGATAAAGCATCCAAGTATTAAACAATCATAGGCATGTGCTCCATATAAAGTCATGCGTGCTTGCAATGAGAACTTGCACAACATCTTTTGTCCTGTCATCCCGTTGCAGCAGGGCCTCAAGGGAAATACTGGAAATTAAGGTGCTCCTTTTAATAGAGCACCAGAGCAAAGCATTAACACTCCATGAACACATGTGATCCTCACATCACAGCCATCCCCTCAGGTTATCCCAATTTCTGTCACCTTGGGGCCTTTGGATCCGTACAATGATATGTATACACAACTTGCAGATAAGATCACAAATAATACTATCATAATAAATCAATAATAAGTTCAGATCTGAGATCATGGCACTCGGGCCCTAGTGATAAGCATTAATCACAACAAGTTACAACAAAGGCAAATAGCACTAATAGAGATACTATGCACCTTGCCCTAACAATCTTATTCGATTACATGGTAGAACTCATCCAATCCCTACCATCCCCATAGCCTATGGCGGGGGATTACTCACTCATGGATTAGGGAAACATGGATGGTTTATGGAGTGGCGTTGGTGATGATGATGGCGATGATCGTCTCCAAATTCCCTGTCTCGGCAGGGTGCCAGAACGGAGTTTCTGGTTCCGAATCGCGGATTTTGGTGGTGGTGGCGCAGCAGAACTCTTTCTGGAAAAATATCGAACCCCCTGAGTTTTGAGGTCAAGAGGAAACTTATAGGCGAAGAGGGAGGCCAAGGGGGTGCCTGGGGTGGCCACACCCCCTCCAGGCGTGACCTGGGCCCACCCGCGTGGCAGGGGTGTGTGGGCCCCTCAGTCCTCCACTTTGTCGCGCATTTTGGCTCCGTGAATCCTCTGGTGAAATAGGATTTTTGGCATATTTTCCGGGATTTTTCCTGATAGTTGATTTTTTGCACAAAAACTAGACACCAAGGTAATTCTGCTGAAAACGGCGTCAGTCCGTGTTAGTTATATCCAAATCACACAAGTTTAGAGGAGAAACAATAGCAAAAGTGTTAGAAAAAGTAGATACGCTTTGGACGTATCACGCCACAGGTGTAACTACCTCGGTGAACTACGCTCCTAGATACAAGCCTGGATGAGAGATAGCGGTTGAAATAGTACGGCGGGGCCCCAAAAGCCACTCACTGGTAGTCCTTTCAGACGTCCCAACCGCTAACCTCTCACGGGACTGTCAGGCGGGCGTGGTCGGAAAGCGAAGGATCAACTACGTACACAAGTGGGTATGTACGCAAGCCACCATACAAGAGTACATCGAGCCACACCATCTAGAAAGAAAGGAAATATACCAACGCATATACGGCAAGATTCAAATGACCTAGATACATCTATAATTTAGGATAACTCCTCATACAAAGACACATCGTAGTATCATGCGGGCCAAACAAGATCCGAGTACGGATAAGAAGCAAATAGGCATAAGATGCGGAGAAAATAAGCACATCCCAACTAGGTCTCACGGATCCCGATCCCGGAATCTCTACACCATACGATCGTTGCCCACTTCATCGGCTTCTTCCACCCAGTATCCGGCCTGAGAAGGTACCTGTTCATCTGAATCAAGAATTTATCGTGTGAGACCCTAAGGGTACTCAGCAAGTCTTAATGCCTCTAAAGGGGACACAACCTGGGGTGACGAATTGCGGCATAAGATAAACCCTAGCAATTCTCAGATAAGCGCCCATCCGCCTAACCAAAGATAGACGGATGTCGTGAATTTAAGTACAACAGTTATAATGGCAATCTCATCCGATCCATCCTCCTCCCTGCTTACCAAAAAGGAAGCGAACGAACTGCCCCCCATTCTTTGGCAATTTTATTAACCATTCCATGAGTATTGCACTATTTACTAGTCAAATTACTTAGTCAAATTAAGGCGGTACTTTAGTTATGCTTGTATATGACCAAGAAACTGTGCTCCAAGTCGTCCATATCCGCGGACACGGCTTTCAGAAAGTTTTACCCGGCCGGGTGCACCAATAGCAACACACTCGATCAACCTCGGAAAAACCAAATCAAAACCCAACGAGGCTTTCACATTGAACAATCACAGATTCGAAATATTTCAGGGCCACCCTTTGAGTAGATCCATAGCAGAGTAAGCAAGCTCGAGACGGCCTCAAGGTTGCGACAATGGCTGTAAGCGCGGGAACCGAAAGTGTGGCTGGGCTTGTCGATGCAGCGTAAACATTCCGATCCTAAAGATAGTGCTCCTCGCAATCGTAAATAAGCGATAAACATGGCATAAGTACAGATCGTAAATAAAACCTCAAACTAGTTTGTGGCCCCAAGAAATAAGACGGAATCAAGCTCGGTCCAGGGGTCCCATATACCTCCGGATGTGGATAGCGATAAATCAAGGAACAGGAATCAAGTACTCGGGTCTTACGGGACACAAGTGAGCAGGAAAAACCAAATAGATTATTGCTCACCGTGCCACTTTCTTTAGTTATCCCATCTACTCAGGTTAAGTTGTTTAAGTACCTCGTTATTCACCAGACTCTCACAAACCCTACACATGCTGTTCTACGACTCGCATGGCTCAAACAACTCCTAAAGTAGTGGCTCATGGGATGGAGGTACAAGCTTGGTGGAGTTTAAAGTAAAGGCTATGCATACTTGGGATTCATTTTAATGCAATCGCGACTCCATGATGCAAGAATAAGATAGAGGCAATAGGTACTGTATGTATGCAAGCATGTGGTAGTGCTTGCCTGGTATCTCTGTTGAAGCAAGGGACGGTACTGGGTAGTGCTCCTGATTCTCTTGATACAACCCCTGCTCAGTGTCTATCCGAGAAAAACCAAACAAACAAGGCCAACATAAATATAGAGCACAAGCATAAGAATAAGATGCGTCAAGCAAACAATCATGCCATGATGAATGATGCACAATTTACATGGCAAGTAAGGTAGCATGGCATGGTTGAGGTGTGGAGGACAAGAATATAACAATTAAGTGGTTTTAGTCATATTTTGTTGTCATAACAATTGTTGTTTGCAATATATTTATATGATGCATGCTGCAATTGAAGTTATGGATGGCATAAACAGAAAGGTCTCGTCGAGCTGATCAATTTAGACTATTTACTTGCTAGATTTGGATTTACAAAACAAAAGTTATGGTTTATGAAAATTCAGTGGCATTTGTTGTAATTACACTAAACCTGGAATTTACTTGAGCAAAACACAAAACAGATGGCATATTTGAATTCCTCTCATTTTTCTGAATCAAAAACATATATCATTTGTCTAATTTGGATAAAGTATGACAAAGTTATTAAAAACTGAATTTGAATTTGAATTTTGCAAAATATTTGACAGAATTTGAATTTAACCACCTCTGAAACGTTTTCTACCGAACTACTCAGCCCTGAGTCGCTGACAGGTGGGGCTAGGGGTGTCCTGCGGCCCACGCGACAGTGACTGAGGCTCAGGGGACCGCGGGTTTATAAAGGAAAAACACCAGAACCTTTTTGCAAAACAACCACAGCCGCTGACAACGGGCCCTGCGGACCGCGGGTTGACGAACCAAAACGGCCAGGGGGCTAAACGTGAAAAGCACACGCGGACGCTTGGCGAAACGAGCGGCGATTGGCAGCGAGGAGGGGCCGCGGGTTTGATTAAACCAAACCCCAGGAACCTTTCTGCAAGATTCCCAGGGACACTGGCGGGTGGGGCGGCTGGGCTGGCGCGAGGCGGAAAAAGGGGGTTCATTTTGCAAACGCAGACGCGACGCTGTCCGCTGAAACGCGACGCCGCGGCGAGCTGGCGGATCTTCGCCGACGTTGGCGACGAACCGGTAGCGTCTCGGACGTCGCCAAAACAAAAGCTGGAGAAGACATCTTGGCCTACAACTTTGATGCAGGGTGACAGCGCGGAGGCGGCCTGTGGCGTGCGGGGCGGTACTCTGAATGTGCCCAGATCTCTGCTGCCTTTGTTGCCGGCCAAGAGCAGCCTATGGCGCCGGCGCAGATTGCTACGGCGGCTCACGGCGAGAGGAAGAGTAAGAGGTTGTCTGGGGGGAGGAGGGACTCACCCGCAGCTCGACGGTGTGGTCGATTCGGCCGGCGGGGAAGGTGATCGCCGGCGAGGCTGGCGGAAGCGTCTGGCTCAGCGTGGGCGCAGCGGCAGGGGTTCTCGGCGGGTTTCAATGAGCTCCCTCGTTCCACAAGCGAGGGAGGTGACGACCTTGTCTTTGTTGGCGCCTCGGGATCTGCGGGCGAAGAAGCCGGTCTTTGTCGATCTAGGGTTTGGGCGGCCTGGCGATCTGGGGAGGAAGAAGGGAGATAGGGGGGAAAGCAGAGAGGTCTGGGGGCGTCCTGGGGATCTAGGAGAGGCAGGGGCGAGGCTGGGTGGATAGGAACGAGGGAGGAGGTAGGATGTGGCGTGGGGGAGGGTAGATGGTAGGGTGGCGTGGGTGCACCCTCCACGTGAGCCAGGCAGCCAGCTGGGGCGTGGGGGAGCTGGGCGGCTGCCAGGTGGGCCAGGGGTGCTTCGGTGGGCCAGGGGGCGCGGGCAGGTAGGCCAGGGGCTGCAGGTCGAGTTGGAGGAAGGGGGCTGGTAGATAGAGAGAGAGGGAAAAGAGGAAGAGGGAGGCTCGGGTCTAGGCTAGGGAAGAGGGGCATGGTGCTGGTCACGTGTGGGGGGTAGATAGAGAGAGGGGGTGGCGAGCTGGGGTAGCTAGGATGCTGGGGTAGGCGCATGGTAGGGTGGAGAGGGTGAGAGGGACATGGGGCAAGCTAGATAGGAGAGAGGGGTACTTAGGGTTTATGTGTAAGGGAGAGGTAGATTAGGGGTTGTAGTTTAGAATAGATGTAAAAGTAGGTTTTTTGTTTGAGGGTAGAAAAGAGAGAGAGGGAGCACTTTGTTTTGTGTAGACTAGATGGGGTTTTGGGTTTAACTAGTAGGGGGTTTGGGTTAGAAGAGGTGAAGATGGTACTAAACTTGGCAAAGCAAGCTTCATCTGGCACTAGCAAGATTAAGCAAGAAAAGAGGGAGAGGAGGAGAGATGGTCAAGGTTGGTGATGGGGTTTTTGGGTTCATGCATGATCCAACATAGGTCAAGCAAGAACAAAGAAAGAGGGTGGTTTAAGGTTTATCATTGCTCATTAGCACAAGTGGGTGCAAGATGCAAGGGGTTTTGATGTAGCCAAAGGAGAAGGAGAGAGAGGTTTTAGCACTACCAACACAAGATCAAACAAGAAAGAAGGGATCCATTTAGAATTCCAACAAAACCAAAAGCTAGGAAAAAGGATACTTGCATGGCCCATGCAAGACAATTAAAGCCCAAAGGTCATATTGTGAAAACAACATTATTCATGTGGCTTTTAATCCTTGCATTCCCAAAAAGGTGGGCAAAGGCCAAGCAATAGATTAGGAGTGGATCCAACCAACAACATGGGCTAGGGAAACTCAATAAAAGGCCAAGCCCATATTATTGGATGGTGGAATTATAAGGTGGTGAAAGAAAAGGTGGTGGAGGCAAAAGAGAGATGCCCCCAACTCAACTTGGGCATTTAACAATTTAGTAAGAACCAAATACAATATCAAGAGGCAACTACAATTAATCATGCACATGAGATAAGAAGCAAACAAGAAAAAGGTTTTATATGATGCTCAAATGCAAGGGGACAAGATGACATGAGCATGATATGATGATGATGCAACAATTATATGTTGGAAGTGGCCCATTTTATTATTAAGACATGTAGCATTACAGGGGTTAGACAACTGGGATGCTACAACAGGGCAGCCGTACCACCCCCTGGCGCGAGACCACCCTAGGCTACGCCAGGGCATGGTGTGGGCCCCCTAGCCCTCAACCGACCTTCCCCTTTGCCTATATAAACATCCCGAGGCAGAAACCCTGAGAACCCGATCAGAAATCCACGAAACAGTCTATAGCGCTGCCACCATCGTCCCTAGATCGGGGGGGGGGGGTCTGAAGATCTTCCCGACAACCTGCCGGAGGGGAGAGATCATCCCGGAGGCCTTCTTCATCACCATGCCAGCCTCCGGAGTGATGCGTGGTGTCACATCCCAAATTTTAGATTTGGTACTGCACTGCATCATGATCATCATTCACTTGACATGTCATTCTGCATTCATGGAAAATTTCAAATGCAAAGCACTACTTTCAAACCCTAGATGGAGTTACTCTAGTGCTCCTACAAAAAGAAATTGTTGGACCTATGAAGTCACTATTTTGAAATAGACAAATTATTCCTAAAAATGATCCTATGTTGATCCTTTGATTTTTAGAAAATTTTGAAAACAGAAATCAATTCAATTGGGTTAGCTAATAAAGAGTTATAAAAGAAATAAGAAAAGAAAATTGAATAAAAGAAAAGAACAAAAAAATGGATGAACTAACCTAACCGGCCCACCTAGCCCCAGCCCACCCTGGCTAGCCGCCAAGACCTCAGAAGACGCACGCAGACGCGGCAAGACAAAGATTCGCCAAGGCCGCCCATCGCGAGCACCGCCACAGCCCGCTCCCCTCCCGCGGTCGCCGACGCCTCGGGCCCACCCGGTCGTCTCCCTTCTCGAGCTGGAGACCGGGACGAGCACGGGAACCGCCCGTGAAATCTGCCCCGATTCGGCGCGGTTCTATTTGATCCCGTGCCCCGCGCGCAGGAATCCTTCCCCCTAAAAACCCCTCTCTCTGTATCTCGCGTTTTGTTGCAACCTACCGAGCCCTAGCCACCTCAATCGGAATTTCCGATCCCGCCGCCGCCGCCCTCCATTGTCGAGCTTCGGAGCTCGAGGTCCTCGACGAGGTAGTCGCCCCTGACCCTCTACCTCCCTCTGATATTCACCCCCTTGCTTCGATGGACCTCCCTAACCCTCCTTCTCCTACTGCAGACGACCCCAGACGCCACCCGATCCCGCCGGAGCACCGACGTCGTCGCTCGCCTCCAGCAGCCCCTACATGCGGCTCCAGAAATCCCTCGGCGTCGGGAACCTCGCCATCGATCTCGCCGAGACGCTTCGCACCCTGTAGACCGCCTCGACCTCGCCAGGGACCGCCAGAGCTCACGCCACACATGCCGTGCACCGCCGCCGCCGCCGTTAAATCGCCAAGGTGAGTACGCGAGCACCCCTGGCCGTCCATCCTGCGATCATGATCGAGATTAGAAGGGCCCAAACCGGTGCACTGCCAACCCAGCACGCGCTGCGTGGAGGCTGCGTCAGCGCCAGTCAACGCGGCATATTCCGGGAATATTCCCTTTTGGATTAAAATTTAAATAGAATTTGCAGAAAATAGTTGAACCTTGTAAAAATCATAGAAATTAATCTGCTAGGCCAAAAATTACAAATAAAATATGTGTAGATTCAGTAACTCGTGTAGAATCTTTCTATACCATTGTTTTACATTTGTACAGCAAGATTTTGTCCATAATAATTAAATGAGTTAATGGCATTTTTAGGGTAATTAATTCGTAGAATAAGTTCTGTAACTCCAAAAATTGCAAATAATATGTCCCTGGAATCAGTAGAACAAGGGGAATCTCAAAGTGAATTAAAAAGTTAGGCTTACAGTAATAACCTTTGCAGAAACTATTTAAAGGCTTACTGCAGTATTTTAATTACTCAGGGAGTTATATAAATCCTTTTTGATAAATTCCAATTGGTACTGTTCCTATTTAGAGTTGCCTACACAGTAGAATTTTTCCAAGATTTTAAAAACAGTATGTTAGCAGTGGTGAATTATTTAGTTTCTAGCTCTATTATTGAGCATTATAAATTGCATATTTGTTTTCCTTGCGCTAAAAATAATTTCCATGCATGCATGTAGTAGCTTTACTGAATAAGATTATGCGATGCTTGTCATGCATGCATCTTGCATCATCTTTGTTTGCATATGATTGTGGATGGTTTGTTTATGATTGCAATTGTGCCGTGTAGATTGTGACGAGTGCAACGCTTGCTCGTGTGTGGATTGTTCTTCCGACCTCTACAACCAAGGCAAGTAGATGCTACTTTGTTCATGATGTTATCCTACTATTTTCATTGCATTGTCGTGTATTTTCTAGATGCATGTGTAGGATAATACTATCGCTATGCTATGTCCTATTATGTGGTAGGGCTTTCCTTATAGATGAACCACCGTTGGTAGATGTGCTTAGCCATGCTATGATGAACGAGGGCTGGATTACATCACTATAAGTTGTTTCTAAAGGTAATGATTTGTGAAAACTAAAACAACTTAATCAATAAATCTCCTGGGTGTGATGGGATTGATAATTTTTGGTGGTATCATTGCGGAAAGGCACCAAGGTATCAAGAGAAAATGATTGGCTTGTTTATTTTGTAGCTTACGTGTACAACCATGTGCCAATAAAGGAAATGGGCGGTTGGTTCGACTCAGTAGGTTGTGGTAAATCGAACCCGCGTATCCAGAGATGTAGAATTTTGGTAGATTGGACCGGTGAGCGTCGGGATTGGGAAGCTACTTCCTGAACGGTCTCTTTTTGGACTTCTCCCTATCATCATCCAAAATGAGAGTGATGGTACGAGCTGGGCTGGCCAAGTCACATGGGTAAAGTGTACTAACCCCTGCAGGGTGTATAATCTAATCGATTAGCCGTGTCCCCGATTATGGACGACTGAGTTGCTTGATATTGATTCCATGACATGTTTCTCGCTCATTCTAATTTCATAATTGCTTTAATGTTGTTGGGTTAACTTAATTAGGATCTTTTCAAAGAAAATCAAAAACTGTTTATGAAAGTAGGACAAAGGTATTTGCAAATGCAAGCTAGCCACAGCTCCACTTGCCAAATATGCATGTAGATGTTAGCACTATTGTCTACTTTAATAGCTCTACTTGCCATACATTCCATGTATTGACCCTTCGGGGCTGCTACGCTTCATGTTGCAGGATATTTCGATTCTGAGTAATCGATTTAGGCCACGGTACTCCACTCGGCACTTGTTCACTTGTGGGAAATTTGAAGAATGGAGGATTTGATTTATTTATGTTGCTACCTGAATAATTTGAGCTAGCCTTGAGCTAAGATTTTATTGTAATAATGGTACTCTGGATCTTCGTTATTTATGATGCACGGATATTTTGCTATGTTATTCATCTTATTCTATTGTGGGCCAATGAACTGATCCAGGGATTGGCATGTCACATAGAAGCTACGGTCTTTTCAGAACCGTAGTGTTACAAGATGGTATCAGAGCCCGTGTGTCGACTGTAGGATCGTGATCTAGGTTTGGAATAGGAAGCCATAGAATTATTAAAGCCTATATTAACTCTGTCTTTCATCTTATGCCTTTCACTCTCGTAAATTCTTACCATATGCTATTCTCACACTTTCCTCTTTTAATTGATAGATGGGAGAAGTCAGGACTGAGTATGCAACCATGGAGTCACCAAGGCCCTTTGCAAGACAGTTAGCACAGCTCTCGCAGTCATTGGGATTTCCACTGCCCATGTTCAAGGGAAGAAGGCTGTACACCTATGGATATGGCGAGGATGCATGGGAGATCACCACCTTCATCTTCAGGGATGCCACCTTGCCAAACCCTGTGCATCTGATCTACACCAAGACATACTGCAACTGGGGACTTGTAATAAACTTGGCCATGCATGAAGCCCTGTCTCGCCAGTGCCATCTTGTCCGACACCTACTGCCAGCAGACTCACCCTACTGTGACTATGGGAGGCGTGATGAAGATGGGAACATTGTGGTTACCCCGGGCAATAGGAACAACATGCCGCCCCGTCGGAGGCACATAGAGGACATGGAAAGGGAGAATGGAGCTCTAGCTGAGAAAGTGATGATGGTAAAGGAGATTGCAGATTTTGCCAGCAATGGTATGGTGGTCCAAGGACTGGAGATAGAGACCTTGAATGAAGTTGTGGGAGTTCTGGAGAATGCCCTGATAGGCAGGGATGCAACCATAGCTCAGCTTAATGGAACTGTGCATGAAAACAACCAGACCATACAACATTTGCAAGGGACCGTCCAGGAAAGGGATCAAACTATTGAGGATATGGCAGCCTAGATTGCCGCTCTCCAAGCACAACTGAATCCACCCTCTGATGATGACAATGGAGATGATGGCAACAATGATGATGATGATGACAGTGGGAACGATGAAGATGAAGGAGGATCGAGCAAAAGAATTCCGCGAGGATGAGCAAGGAACCTTGTGGTATGGAGATCGTTTGTGCGTTCCTAGCGATCCGGATATAAGGAAGTTGATTCTGCAGGAATCTCATGACTCGACGTATTCCATACATCCGGGCAATACGAAGATGTATATGGACCTAAAGGACAGATTCTGGTGGAACAACATGAAGGGAGACATCGCTGAGCATATTGCCCTATGTGATACATGTAGCCGAGTGAAGGAGGAACACCAGAAGCCAGCAGGACTACTGCAGCCATTGCCAGTGCCGGATTGGAAGTGGGATAGAGTGGGAATGGATTTTATCACAGGATTGCCCAGGACCAGGTCAGGATATGACTCCATTTGGGTAGTGGTCGACCATTTGACCAAGGTAGCCCACTTTATACCGGTGAAGACGACCTATACGAGTGCAAAGTTGGCCACGATTTATATGGACAGGATTGTGTGCCTACATGGAGTTCCTAAGAGCATTGTATCTGATAGAGGCACCCAATTTACCTCACACTTTTGGCGCCAGCTGCACTAGTCATTGGGGACTAGATTGGAGTTTAGCATAGCATTTCACCCCCAGACTGATGGACAGACCGAGAGGGTGAATCAGATTTTGGAAGATATGCTGAGAGCTTGCACTTTGGCTCATGGTTATAGTTGGGATGAGAATTTGTCGTATGTTGAGTTTTCCTACAACAACAGCTATCAAACTAGCATCAAGACGTCACCGTTTGATGTGTTGTACGGGAAACGGTGCCGGACACCATTGCTATGGGATGGAGTAGGAGAACGTCAGTTGTTTGGGCCTGATTTGATCAAGGACGCTGAGGAGAAGGTCGCCTTGATTAGGGACGGGCTGAAGGTAGCACAATCAAGGCAGAAGAACTACGCTGACGCCAAGCGCAAGGAAGTGGTGTATGAGATAGGTGATAGAGCATACCTCCGAGTGTCGCCGCTTCGTGGAATCAGGAGATTCGGAATCAAGGGTAAGCTGGCACCTCGGTTTATTGGGACATATCGGGTCTTAGCACGCAAGGGAGAAGTTGCTTATCAGTTGGAGTTGCCAGAGGCTCTGTCCGCTGTCCACAATGTGTTCCACGTGTCCCAGCTGAAGAAGTGTCATCTGGAGATGGTGGATACACCATTGAGAGACACTGTGCCATTGAGGAGGTTCAGCTTGAGAATGACTTGACCTATGAGGAGAAGCCGGTCAAGATTCTGGAGACAGCGGAGAGGATTACCCGTACCAAGACGATCAGGTTTTGCAAGGTGCAATGGAGCCACCACACCGAAGAGGAAGCCACTTGGGAGCGTGAGGATGACATCCGAGAAGACTACCCACACCTTTTTACTAGCCGCGCCGAATCTCAGGGATGAGATTCATCTTAAGGGGGTTAGTCTTATCACATCCCAAATTTTAGATTTGGTACTGCACTGCATCATGATCATCATTCACTTGACATGTCATTCTGCATTCATGGAAAAATTCAAATGCAAAGCACTACTTTCAAACCCTAGATGGAGTTACTCTAGTGCTCCTACAAAAAGAAATTGTTGGACCTATGAACTCACTATTTTGAAATAGACAAATTATTGATAAAAATGATCCTATGTTGATCCTTTGATTTTTAGAAAATTTTGAAAACAGAAATCAATTCAATTAGGTTAGCTAATAAAAAGTTATAAAATAAATTAGAAAAGCAAATTGAATAAAAGAAAAGAACAAAAGAATGGATGAACTAACCTAACCGGCCCACCTAGCCCAGCCCACCCTGGCTAGTCGCCCCTCGCACCCTTGTGACGCAAAGACGCAAAGACAAGACACCGCCAGGGGCGGCCCATCATGAACCGCACACAGCTCCCCTCCTCATGGCGCCTGGCCCACCCGGTCGTCTCCCTCCTCGAGCTGGAGACCGGGATGAGCACGGGAACCGCCCGTGAAATCTGCCCCAATGGCGTGGTTCTGTTCGATCCCGTGCCCCGCGCGCACGAATCCTTCCCCCTAAAAACCCCTCTCTCCGTATCTCGCATTTTGTTGCAACCTACCGAGCCCTAGCCACCTCAATCGGAATTTCCGATCCCGCCGCCGCCCTCCATTGTCGAGCTTCGGAGCTCGAGGTCCTCGACGAAGCAGTCGCCCCCGACCCTCTATCTTCCTCTGATATTCACCCCCTTGCTTTGATGGACCTCCCTGACCCTCCTTCTCCTACTGCACACGAACCCAGACGCCACCCGATCCCGCCGGAGCAACGACACCGTCGCTCGCCTCCAGCAGCCCCTACACGCGGCTCCAGGAATCCCTCGGCGCCGGGAACCTCTCCATCGATCTCGCCGAGACGCTCCACACCCCGTAGACCGCCTCGACCTCGCCAGGGACCGCCAGAGCTCTCGCCACCGCCACCATCTGCACCGACCGCCGCCGCTAGCCGCCGTTCGTCGCCACGGTGAGGACGCGAGCACCCCTGGCCGTCCATCCTGCGATCCGCGGTTGAGATTAGAAGGGCCGGCCGAACCGGTACCGGCCAACCCAGCACGCCGCGTGGCGCCTGCGTGGAGGCTGCGTCAGCGCCAGTCAACGCGGCATATTCCGGGAATATTCCCTTTTGGATTAAAATTTAAATAGAATTTGCAGAAAATAGTTGAACCTTGTAAAAATCATAGAAATTAATCTGCTAGGCCAAAAATTACAAATAAAATATGTGTAGATTCAGTAACTCGTGTAGAATCTTGCTGTACCATTGTTTTACATTTTTACAGCAAGATTTTGTCCAGAATAATTAAATGAATTAATGGCCTTTTTAGGGTAATTAATTCGTAGAATAAGTTCTGTAACTCCAAAAATTACAAATAATATGTCCCTGGAATCAGTAGAACAAGTGGAATCTCAAAGTGAATTAAAAGGTTAGGCTTACAGTAATAACTTTTGCAGAAACTATTTAAAGGCTTACTGCAGTATTTTAATTACTCAGGGAGTTATATAAATCCTTTTTGAGAAATTCCAATTGGTACTGTTCCTATTTAGTGTTGCCTACACAGTAGAACTTTTCCAATATTTTATAAACAGTATGTTAGCAGTGATGAATTATTTAGTTTCTAGCTCTATTATTGAGCATTATAAATTGCATACTTGTTTTCCTTGCACTAAAAATAATTTCCATGCATGCATGCAGTAGCTTTACTGAATAAGATTATGCGATGATGTTGTAGCATCAATCCACTTGTCATGCATGCATCTTGCATCATCTTTGTTTGCATATGATTGTGGATGGTTTGTTTATGATTGCAATTGTGCCGTGTAGATTGTGACGAGTGCAACGCTTGCTCGTGTGTGGATTGTTCTTCCGACCGCTACAACCAAGGCAAGTAGATGCTACTTTGTTCATGATGTTATCCTACTATTTTTATTGCATTGTCGTGTATTTTGTAGATGCATGTGATAGGGCTTTCCTTGTAGATGAACCAC
This sequence comes from Avena longiglumis, assembly GCA_030063025.1. Classification (NCBI taxonomy): domain Eukaryota; kingdom Viridiplantae; phylum Streptophyta; class Magnoliopsida; order Poales; family Poaceae; genus Avena; species Avena longiglumis. The sequence goes on from CP125978.1 coordinate 269,465,960, forward strand.
CGTTGGTAGATGTGCTTAGCCATGCTATGATGAACGAGGGCTGGGTTACATCACTATAAGTTGTTTCTAAATGTGTTGGTTTGTGAAAACTAAAACAACTTAATCAATAAATCTCCTAGGTGTGATGGGATTGATCATTTTTGGTGGTATCATTGCGGAAAGGCACCCAGGTATCAAGAGAAAATGATTGGCTTGTTTATTTTGTAGCTTACGTGTATAACCATGTGCCAATAATGAAATGGGCGGTTGGTTGGACTCAGTAGGTTGTGGTAACTCGAACCTGTGTATCCAAAGATGTAGAATTTTGGTAGGTTGGACCGGTGAGCGTCGGGATTGGGGAGCTACTTCCCGAACGGTCTCTTCTTGGACTTCTCCCTATCATCACCCAAAATGAGAGTGATGGTACGAGCTAGGCTAGCCATGTCACATGGGTAAAGTGTACTAACCCCTGCAGGATGTATAATCTAATCGATTAGCCATGTCCCCGGTTATGGACGACTGAGTTGCTTGATATTGATTCCATGACATGTTTCTCGCTCATTCTAATTTCATAATTGCTTTAATGTTGTTGGGTTAACTTAATTAGGATCTTTTCAAAGAAAATCAAAAAATGTTTATGAAAGTAGGACAAAGGTATTTGCAAATGCAAGCTAGCCACAGCTCCACTTGCCAAATATGCATGTAGATGTTAGCACTATTGTCTCCTTTAATAGCTCTACTTGCCATACATTTCATGTATTGACCCTTCGGGGATGCTACGTTTCATGTTGCAGGATGTTCCGATTCTGAGTAATCGATTTAGGCCACGGTACTCCACTCGGCACTTGTTCACTTGTGGGCAATTTGAAGAATGGAGGATTTTCTTTATTTATGTTGCTACCTGAATAATTTGAGCTAGTCTTGAGCTAAGATTTTATTGTAATAATGGTACTCTGGATCTTCGTTATTTATAATGCACGGATATTTTGCTATGTTATTCATCTTATTCTATTGTGGGCCAATGAACTGATCCAGGGATTGGCATGTCACATAGAAGCTACGTCTTTTCAGAACCGTAGTGTTACACGTGGATAGTTCATTGTAGCGACCCGAACCTGGTAAGATTCGAAGTCTCTGTGTTTACAGTGCTATCCCTGGATCATAGCTAGCACACACAGTAACAAATAAATGTCAAGATATAACATATGACATTTTATTACTCATCAATAAATCCAGAGTTTACATAATACAAGTTTCACAACATATAGTGGTTGGCTCACTTTACAGCGGAAACAAAATCGATAATCTTGGGCACCATCAACACCATAGGGCTTGTTGAGTATAGGCTCGTGATCCTAGTCGTCCTCACTTGTCTACAGAACACCCTGCAACATGATAGGTTGGAGCCACAAAGGGCCAATACTTTGATTGTATTGGCAAGTTAAACCACATACGGTATTAAGCCTATTTCTATATGCATATAGGCTATATGTGGAGGCCATATGGTTTATTTGCGTAAATCAAATTTTATAAAACTTGGTAAAACTTTCTTAATCCTACTTTAAAAATCATTTGATAAATTGAATAACCTAAGGTTGGTGAACACTTCCACTGAAACCTCAATATACGTCATCCATATTTCATAATATTTAATCCAGCATGTCTATACACAAGATTTACCCGACGACCAAAAAGATTGACTTTCCATTTAAATCTCCCGTCAGCACTACACAAGATTTACCTGACGGGCCATCGATAATATATGAGATTTACCCGATGAAATACCGATAAAATAAATGGTCATGCCGCCAGTACTACACAAGATTTACCTGACGGTCCATCGGTAGTACACAAGATTTACCCGATGAATAGAGGTCAAACAAATGAATATGCTGTCAGTACTACAAAAGATTTACCTAACGGACTGTTGGCACTACACAATATTTACCCGACAGTTTACATATCAAAAAAACTTAGCTTGAAATAAGATAAGAGAAGATCCTCAATGGCTCTAGTCTTCAATTCCTCAACTTGTCCTTCTCCATGATCATGGCTATCACGCAGCTCCTTGTAGATACTCCCGTCGTATCATTCCTCTCAAAATATTTTTACTTTTGAAAAATGCTTCTCCAAAATATACGCTCATAACTCGAGCTCATATACTTAGAATATTCCTTTGCTTTGAACCCCTCACAAAAATCCATTTTTGCATAGCACACAAAAACAAATAATAAATTTCCTAAGTTGTCAAGGAGTGTTTGAGTGGGGCACCTAAGTTTATAACTACTCAAGGTCATAGCTACATTTTTGCAAACTCCAACGTTCAAAATAGACTTGTGTCAAAATAAAACTACAAAACCACATGCATACTACCATTTTATAAACAAAATCATGCAAGTATAAAACATAGGTGAAGGATGATGAATGGTATAACTTGCCTTTTGGATAGAAGAAATTCGATAATAATTCCTCAATAATTTATCCTCGATAATATATATTTTCTTAATAATTTATCATCGATAATTTATCCTCGTCACTCCGCGTGAAATATATCGCAACGGAAAGAAGACAATACTATATATAAAAATATCCACACAAGCATAACATTCCAAAACGAAATATTCAACAAATGTGAGACATGGAAGTATGCATAAAACTGCAAATAAAACCAAATTACTTATATAGTGTAACAACCAAGATACTACGTGAGAGCAAGGAATACATATAAATGGTTAATTCCTAATTTCACCATTTTAAAAAATAGGCTTTCTAACAAATTGAACGAATTAAATTGTTAATATTGGCGAACAAGGTTTTAACCATAGTAACAGGTTGGTAGGTTCCTTAAACTCAATTTACAGAAAGAACCAATTTAATATACTTTATAAAATTAAAATTATTTCAAGGTGAAGCCTAGATTTAGAACTCTTTGTAAGCATACTATGGTGGGTCAATTCAAATCAATTCACTTGAACTTAGTTTTCAAAGACGTAGTGCACCGTTTAAGGTTTATTTTTTTAAGTGGATCCTGAGTATATGGAGATTAAGCCAAGAGCCATGCATCCTGCCTATTTATTCAGAATATTAGTGCATGTCAGTTTGTCAGTTTCCAATAGCATCGAGTAATACTATTTACGTCTGGTGTGAGGTTATACTAAGGGAATTGAGAAGATTAATTCTGCTACCGTTGTGATTTGCAGAGAGTTTAAGAAGATTATTGCTACAGAACTTGTACCTTAAACATTACCACGACATTGATTTCAGTTACACCCCATATCACTAATTTATTGGTATCGGCTCTGATAAGTGGAACACCATGAAATGTATGATCTAAATTCTTTAGGTAAATGCTTGGTCCAGTTCTATAAATATAGAGGAGGAACGACCAGGAGATAAAGATTATACCGATGATGGTGTAGGTGGTAGATCGTGATGTCGGGGACGCTGCACAGGCTCGGTGGTGAATACTGTTGGAGGCGTCGACGTTGTTGATCTCTTCCATGGGCTATGCCAAATACCGGATGAAAACTCGTTGGGGCCGCGATGGCGTTCGAGAGTGGTCGTGGAGGATCGCCGGATGCACTAACAGATGATTTTCGGAGAAGATAGGATGCTCACGGTCAAGGTAAAATGAGAGAAGAAGAAATAGGGCCTTGGTCTCTCTGTACCTGGCTGAATCGCTAATGGCGTAGCCGCGGCCGCCGGAACTAAGAAGAAGAAATCTGGTCGGATCAGGTGCACAGCTTGGGCACTGTTTTAAGAGATATGTAGTGACGCGAGAAGAAGACTCGGCGCTGTATAAATAGAGGGGAAAATTTTCTAGAGGACACCGTTATTTTTTGGCGTTTGCCAAAACACACCGCTGGAATGTGTCTTTGCTGAGTACCATTATAATTTCGTGGCACATTTGCCAAGACACACTGCATGCCGCAAATTGAAAGTTTGACTAATTTTATTGGGATGACCATCATATGTCTGGTTTGAACACTTTTTTCTCTAATTCAAATTCACCAAATCCAGCATGTGCATATACCGAACATGAATTAGAAACTATACGTAAGTTCACATCAAGTTGGAACATCCAGGCCAAGTCGCCATCCATTGCAGCATGCAGCATCGTGGTTAAGAAAAAAATCAACGAGGGAATTGGGAAAAAGCTGGATAGTTTTTTCTATCTGAAACATCGTGTATTTCAATTAAAATTCTAGACATATTTGCAACAAGGTAAAAAGGTAATCTAAAACGTCAAACTTTCCGTTTTGGGCAGTACAGTGTGTTCTAGCAAATTGTCACGAAATAATAATGGTACTGGGCAAAGTCACATTCCAACAGTGTGTTTTAGCAAACGCCGGAAAATAACAGTGTCCTCTAGCAAATTTTCTCATATTTCTATTAGTTGTTGTCTTATTTACATACGCTCCAATTTAACCATACAAAAATCGGTAATACTCAACAAATAAAAATAGCTATATTGGATTGAAGAAATAGTATTTCCGGTCCAATATAATTTTAGTAAATAGTTTTGTTGTACGGTCTTTATAAATTCCCTAGATTATTTTTAAGATTATATAAATAACCACGGATATATTCTAAATAAAAAAATGAATATAAAATACATTTGAATAATTTCCAACCTATTTTGAGAATGTCATATTAATCTCTTCTCTTTTATTTCATCCTTTTTCAGAAATGCATTTAAATATATTTAAAAATCCAAAAAAAAGTAAAACTCAATAATCCCCAAAATGGAATATTTTCCAACGTGCTTATTATTATTGGGAAAGTCATATTTTCCCTCTCTTAAATATTAAACATGGTTTGGAAAAAAAATATTGAAGTGCAACAAAATCAAATACAAAAGTTGGATTTGTTTAAAATCTTTCAAACCATGATTTATAATTTGGAATAGTCATTTTAATCCTCTCTTGGTCAAGGTTTGGGAAAAGTTTAAACTAGTCGACAAAAGTTTTAAATTGTTCAGAAATTTATCCAGGTAAAAGTGAAACACAGGATATTTATTTCATAATTTATTTATTTAACATTCCAAAATTTGGAAATTTTGGGATGTTACACACTACCACCCTTAAAAGGAATCTCGTCCTCGATATTCGAGAAGGCTAGCAAGAAATTGGGTTGGGAAGAAACTAGATGCTACCACCCTTAAAAGAAAACTTGCTATGTTGATATTACATGTTGGTTTTTCTTCAAGTATTCCTTCAGTTAACCTGTTATGTGGATTCATAAGATTTTCTCCCTAAGATATGTCCTATCTTGTCTTGTTGATGGAATTATGCTTCTCACCATTTCCATTACCATTGTCATTGTCTTTTCTGTTATTCTCTTCTGGAAAGTCCTTGGCAGAATGTCCAGGCTTGCGACAGTTGTAGCAAATGACTTTACTAGGATCCTTCTTAGGCTTCTCACTTTGGTTTCCTCCATTGCCATTTTCAGAATAATGGTGTCCCTTATGGATGTTGCTAATGTACTTTCCATTACTATCATTGTTGGAGCCATGGTGATTTCGATGACGATGACCATAATGGTAGTGATCATGTGACTTTGTTTTATGGCCATAGTGCCTCAATGGAGAAGAATGACAAAGTTTCAGATGTGAACTCGAATCATGTTCGTGAAATCCATTCTTCCTCTTTCTGTTTTTAGCCTGTTCATCTTGCTTTCTAGGATGGTTGCTTTGTCACACAGTGACTGGTAAGTGGGAACATAGGCAACTGACAGCTTAATGGATAGATCATCATTTAGTCCATCTAGGAATTTCTCCTTTCTCTTGGCATCTGTGTCAACATCATCCGGTGCGTAGCGAGCTAGATTGCTAAACTCATCAATGTATTCAGCCACGCTACGGTGGCCTTGCCTAAGGTTATTGAACTCCTTCTTCTGCAGGCTAATTACACCAGAGGATATGTGATGAGTGCGAAAACCATCCTCAAATATCTCCCATGTCACTTCATCAATGGGGTGGGTAATCTGGAAGTTGTCCCACCAGGTAGATGCAGGACCTTCGAGAAGATGGGATGCAAATCTGACCCTTTCAACATCTGAACAACCTATTGTCACCAGATTCTTGTTCATAGAGCGTAGCCAATCATTCGCTAACATAGGATCAGTGGTGCCGGAGAACTTCACAGGTCTCAGTCTTAGAAATCTAGTGAGCATGTCAATTTGATATGTCGGTGGGTTATTGTTGTTCATGTGAGTTATGGTATGCGTCACTACTTGCATCAGTTGAGCTTGTGACTCCATCATTTGTTGAATGTAGTGTGCAACGTCATTGTTGTTGTTGTTTCCCGTGTTGTTGCGTCTAGGAGGTGTCATCTGCTTCGGGTGGATATAAATGAGAATAGATAAAATAATCTAGGGAAAGAATTATTCCTAGTCCCTATCACACAAAACAATATGCAAGCAAAATGAATCAAAATTTTCCTAATTCAACTAACAAGGTTCATGCACAACTTGGCAAACAAAATAATTTTGGTCATACCACAATTTGGTATGATCAATGTTACTTTGACATCGACGTTTTAAGGAGTTGGTGGTCTACTATGTCTTCTTGAGCGATGCTAGTTCCTCTCATGCCTCCTTGATATCTTTCTGGGTGTTGAATATCCTATGTCTAAGTCTTTCTCCAAGTGCTTCAAAGTCTTAGAATCTTCAATACTTGTAGCTTTGATCTTTCTGATGATGTATGTTGAAGTTGGAGTTACTTTCAATATCTTCACACCGGTAGTTAATATTCCTCTTCTTAGCTTGAAGAATTTTGAGTAGAAAAGAGTTTCAATTCATTTTCAAAATCACAAAGGATGGGATAAGAAATAGTTGAGAAGTAGAATACAAGGTTCTTCACAAATACTTCGTTTTCCAATATAAGTAGTATTGTCAAAGAATTCTATTGAGAATTCCAGGTAGTAATGGGTGATGGCCAACTACTAATTTTGAAGGGATAAGAGGTAAACAAATATTTTCAATCTTAAGAAAGATGAGTGATAATACAGAGTGTTCTCATATTCCCTAAAAAATAGTTGGTCCTATGGATTACCATTTTCTAGGGTCGTCCTATAGTCAACATATGCTCTGATACCATTTTGTAGCGACCCGAACCCAATAGGATTCGAAGTCTCTGTGTTTACAGTGCTATCCTTGGATCATAGCTAGCACACACAGTAACAACTGAATACCAAGATATAACATATGTCATTTTATTACTCATCGATAAATCCAGAGTTTACATAATACAAGTTGCACAACATATAGTGGTTGGCTCACTTTACAGCGAAAACAAAATCGATAATCTTGGGCACCATCAACGCCATAGGGCTTGTTGAGTATAGGAACGTGATCCTAGTAGTCCTCACTCGTCAACAGAACACCCTGCAACATGATAGGTTGCAGCCACAAAGGGCCAATACTTTGAATGTATTGGCAAGTTAAACCACCTATGGTATTAAGCCTATTTCTACATGCATATAGGATATCTGTGGAGGCCATATGGTTTATTTGCGCAAAACCAGTTTTATAAAACTAGGTAAAACTTTCTTAATTCTACTTTTAAAATTATTTGATAAATTTAATAACATAAGGTTGGTAGAACACTTCCACTGAAAACTCAATATACGTCATCCATGTTTCATAATATTTACTCCAGCATGTCTATACACAAGATTTACCCGACGATCAAAAAGATTGACTTTTCATTTAAATCTCCCGTTAGCACTACACAAGATTTACCTGACGGGCCATCGATACTACATGAGATTTACCCGATGAAATACCGGTAAAAGAAATGGTCAAGCCGCCAGTAATACACAAGATTTACCTGACGGTTTACCGGTCAAAGAATTGGACCTGCCGTCAGTACTACACAAGAATTACCTGACGGTCCATCGGTACTACACAAGATTTACCCGATGAATAGCGGTCAAACAAATGAATCTGCCGTCAGTACTACACAAGATTTACCTGACGGACTTTTGGTACTACACAAGATTTACCTGACAGTTTACAGATCAAAACAACTTAGCTCGAAATAAGATAAGAGAAGATCCTTAGCGGCTCCGGTCTTCAATTCCTCAACTTGTCCTTCTCCATGGTCATGGCTATCACGCAGCTCCTTGTAGATACTCCCGTCGTATCATTCCTCTCAAACGAAAATATTTTTACTTTTGAAAAACACTTGTCCAAAATATACGCTCATAACTCGAGCTCATATACTTAGAATATTCCTTTGCTTTTAACCCCTAACAAAAATCCATTTTTGCATAGCAATGGGATAGCACACAAAAACAAATAATAAATTTCCTAAGTTGTCAAGGAATGTTTGAGTGGGGCACCTAAGTTTATAACTACTTAAGGTCATAGCTAAAATTTTGCAAACTCCAACGTTGAAAATAGACTTGTGTCAAAATAAAACTACAAAAATACACATGCATACTACCATTTTATAAACAAAATCATGCAAGTATAAAACATAGGTGAAGGATGATGAATGGTATAACTTGCCTTTTGGATAGAAGAAATCCGATAATAACTCCTTAATAATTTATCCTTGATAATATATATTTTCCTAATAATTTATCATCGATAATTTATCCTCATCACTCCGCGTGAAATCTATCACAACGGAAAGAAGACAATACTATATATAAATATATCAACACAAGCATAACACTCTAAAACGAAATATTCAACAAATGTGAGACATGGAAGTATGCATAAAACTGCAAATAAAACCAAATTAGTTATATAGTGTAACAACCAAGATACTATGTGAGTGCAAGGCATACATATAAATGGTTAATTCCTAATTCCACGATTTAAAAAAAATAGGCTTTCTATCAAGTTGAATGAATTAAATTGTTAATATTGGCGAACAAGGTTTTAACCATAGTAACACGTTGGTAGGTTCCTTAAACTCAATTTACAAAAAAACCAATTTAATATACTTTATAAAATTAAAATTATTTCGAGGTGAAGCCTACATTTAGAACTCTTTGCAAGCATACTATGGTGGGTCAATTCAAATCAATTCACTTGAATTTAGTTTTCAAAGACGTAGTGCACCGTTTAAGGTTTATTTTTTTCAAGTGGATCCCGAGCGTATGGAGATATAAACCATTTTTATGCCCCCCCCCTCTGTGATCTATTTTCCCATCCCCATGGAGGCTCTCATCCACTGGGATTTTTCACCTGGCCAAGCCCTAGCCGATCAGTTTTGTGCAAGGTTTGGATCTACAGTTCACTTCTCCCCCTCTGCAGGGGCCAAGGAATTCTTTCTTGTGGTCTCTTTCTCCTCGGCTTCATTTGCATTGTCTAAAGAATCTGTTGGTGTTGCACTCCAATGTTGCATTGGTGGTTTGGCTCAAGGTTTTAAGGTTTTCAAACTCAGTGATCGACGTTTTCGGTTCTTGGCTTCTTCAAATAAAGTGGGTCATTTTATCTATGGACTTAAAGATCGGATCTGGCCAGATTTTGTTTGCCACTTCTCTCTATTTCGTGGAATTCATCCAGATGTCTCAGAGTTTACTAATCGGTCTAGTTGGAGTTCCAATGAAGAGATTGTGGAGATTTCACATAGGAGTGCTACCAGAATTCGTTCTGATCTGAGTTTTCTCAAGGAAAGTGCTGCAAGTGACAGTTCTAATTCATCAGTTTTGGAATTTGCTAAGTTTGGGTTTAATTCTCCCAAGAAGAATATTGCTGCTCCTATTTCCTCATGTGATCGTCAAGACAGAGGTGCTTTGCGTTTCAGTTCCAATATTCAGACATTTAAGAATCGATTCATGTTGAAGTCTGCTAAGCTCGATTGTCAAAAGGTGATCTCTAATCCTGGTTTTTTCAATGATATCTCTAACTTTCACGTGGGCATTCTAGTTGTGAGATTTCATTTGGAAATTTTATCTGCACCCTACCATCCAATCGACATCATGTGACTGAGAGAAAGATGAGTTTCTATGGATTGACTTTTTCTGAAAACTTTTGTGCTTCCTGCGCGATTGTTAATCTTGAGGAAATTGTGGATCTTCTAGATGCTAGTTACTCGGAGGAAGAAGTCAAAGAAATTGTTAATATCTCGTTTATTCCGCCTAAAGATATTATTTTCAAATTCTTGGGCCGATGTAGCTCCTGCGGCCTGAAGGATCACTTTGTTGTAACGTGTCCTGGTTTCTATTTTGCTTGTCGTGATCGGGGTGCTGCTTGTGATTCATGCTCTATTGCTAGACGGGCCGATCTCGGTTGCTCTAAATGTCTTGGTGTTGGGCATCTAGCTAATAAATGCACTATTGGGCTGAGGTGTAAGAGATGCAAGAATCTTGGTCATTGGGCCTCTAATTGCACCCGACAAATCTTTATTTGGAGACTGAAGAGACACAATAACCAGGCCAATTTATGTTGCCAGAAAATTTGGGTGGTTAAAGCAGATAAACCTGAATTAAAGGTAACAACCTCTCAAACATCTCCGCCTCCTCTGTTTTCGCCTGTCGTTTCGTCTCCTCCTTGTTCTACAGTGCAACCCTTGATATCTTCGACTGCTGCCGCCATTGTTACTGTTGTCCCCCTTGCCATGGCCAACTTTCATGTCAACCCGCTCGCCTTCATTCCTGATGGCATGGCGGTCGAGCCAGGCCCAGTCAATCGTCGCATTCGTTCATACCTGGTGGTGAACCTGTTCACTGCCGCAAGATGACAATGTTGTCATCACTGAAACCAGCAGATTCATCCCAATCCAGTTCACGGAGCAGACACGTCTGGAGATTGCTGATCTCCTGGTTGAAGCTGGTCATCCGCCGCACCGTCTCGATGATCATCCTTTTGGTATTGGCACTTTTACTCTGCATGATGCTCTAGCTGCTGATAATGTCATTGGTCTGAATTTTGCTTTGGATGAGGAAACTACAGTTACTTTTGTCAAACATGATGCTGCTAGAAACATGAGATTATCTGATTTTGGTAGAGAAATTTGGATTATGTTTCTAGGTTTTCCCCTGGATTATCAGACAAACTTTTACATCAACAGAGCCTGTGATGATTTTGGTCTACTCTCTGAATGGCACTTGCCTAGGTCAAACAATAAATATGTGTTAGCTAAAGTCTGGATTGTTGATCCTAAGTTTGTCCCAAAGAGTTTTGTGATGATGCAGTTGGGTGGTGCTAGGCGTAGCTGGACCATTCCTGTGATTATGTTAAGGTCTGCTGATTGGAATTCTCATGCGCATGATGTTCCTCCCCCTCCTAAGGATCCAGAACCTAAAGATGGTAACCCACATCACCTATTTGGTGTGGAATTAACTGCAGAGCAAATTTATCAACAATAGGTTGCTAATTGGTTGCAGCAGAATGGAGCTCCCTTTGGTGCTCACAATAACCAGAATAATGGGGTCCAGCAGCACATGCCCATTGATAACAATGTTGATCTAGATAACATGATGGTGGATCCTCCTATGATCAACTTTCAGGCTATTCTTGCTGAGCAAGGTGTGCATTTCTCTGCTGGAGTTCATCCACCTGCCATTAATTTGGCTGATAGCCCTGCTCAAGCCTGGAATGACCGCATTTCTGATAACTCTGGCTCAAGTTATACCATTCAAGATATGAACATGGAAGATGTTAGCACCACTCTCACTTTGAATTGTATGGTTCATGCTGATCACTCACATGTTGATAGTGAACTACTGGCAAGACTGTTTGTGGCCAAGGCTTTGCTCTCTAGTGCTTTTGTGCCCAAGATTTAGAGTTTTGTGTCATTGTTTCCTTCTATCAAGCTGTCACCTGCTACTTTTCATGAACTTATTGTGGAAATCTTCACTATGTGGCAGAATACGAGAACTGGTGGGGTTTTAGTGTAAGCCCTGCCTCATCTATGAAAATAAGGGATTTATCTATCACTAGCAATACTTTGGTTGAGCCTGGTTCTGATCAGGATGTGGTTGTTGGTCAGAAGAGGAAATTGGAAACACCTATAGTGGAAAACCAAGTGAGGAGTAGTGCCAGGAAGAATAAATATGATGGTTTCAAACCTAAGGGCCCCTCAGATGTGAAGACAGCAAAGTCCAAAGTCAAGCCTAGGTTGGTGCCTGCTATTGCTGAATGTAAGGTGGATGAGGATATTGATATTGGTCAGGGGTGTGTCCTTAACCCAACCCCTCCTTCTACTCCAATTTCCACTATTCAAACTATTGGGATCAACCTCTGGGGGGTCCATCCTTACAAGCTCTCTCCTAATAAGTTGCTCAAGAATCCTCTTGATGAGGTGAAGAAGCCTAGAGGCAAGGAAGACTAGAAGACTTCATGCAGACTGTTAAGAAATGGTTTGTTTTGTGCTGGAATATTAGGCGTCTTAATGCTAGATCTAAACAACTAGCCTTATGTAATGCAATCCACTCTAGTGGGTGTGCTGTGGTTTGTGTTCAAGAAACTAAAAAGGAGCACTTTGATGCGGCTTTTATTAAGGAATATTGTCCTCCTTCTTTTAATGAATTTGTTTATGTCCCTTCTTGTGGTGCCTCTGGTGGTTTGCTTATTATCTGGATAATTGCAGTATTCTCTGGGCTTGTAATGCATTGTGAATCATTTGCTTTATCTGTCCATTTCACTGCAACTCAATATTCACAGGAATGGGTTTTGCTTAACATTTATGGGCCTTGTCATGGGCAGGCTAGGGAACAGTTTATCCAATGGTTGTATAATCTACACATTTCTGATACTGAAGATTAGCTTTTATTGGGTGATTTCAATTTCATTAGATCACCTAATAACAGAAATAGGAGTGGTGGTGATGCTAATGATATGTTCATTTTTAATGATTGGATAAGATCACAGCACTTGACTGAAATTCCAATTAAAGGGAGAAAATATACTTGGTCAAATATGCAGGAAAATCCTTTACTTGAGAAGCTTGATTGGTTTTTTACTACTTTACATTGGACCAGTTCTTACCCAGCTACTCTGGTAAATCCACAAGGAAAGCCAACCTCTGATCATACACCTCTTGTTGTGTCCATTTAAACACATATTCCTGCCAGTAAAATCTTTAGATTTGAAAATTTTTGGGTGGCACACCATGGTTTCTTTGACACAGTGGCTAAAAGTTGGGAGAAACCAACACATAAGGAAAACAGTGCATCCAATTTAAATGCTAAATTTAAAAGGCTTAGATATGATCTGAAATTCTGGAGTAAATCAATTTCTAGATTGTCTGTATGTATTGACAACTCAAACAAAGCTCTTTTGGAATTGGATAATCTGGAGGATTATAGGGGCCTGACTGTACCTGAGGCAAATTTCAGAAGCATTTTAAAGGAGCACATATTGAAGTTGCTAGACTTTCAGAGAATTTATTGGAAAAAGAGATGCACAATCAGATGGACAAAATTTGGAGATAAAAATACCAAGTTCTTCCAGAATATTGCTAATGAAAGATACAGAAGGAATTCAATTTCTCAGCTTAAACTTTATGATGGAACTGTTGTTTCCAGCTATGAAGATAAAGAGAAGGTCGTCTTTGATTCATTTAAGGTGAGACTTGGCACTAGTTGTTCCCCACCTATGCTTTTTGATTTAAGCTCCACAATTCAGCAAATTGATGGTTTGGATGATCTGTCTAAACCCTTCACCACTGAGGAAATTGATAACGTGGTCAAGCTTATGCCTGTTGAAAAAGCTCCAGGCCCCGATGGTTTCAATGGGCAGTTCCTTAAAAGTTGCTGGCATATCATTAAGCAGGATATTTATGAATTGTGTTTTTACTTCTATGATGGACAACTTGATCTTGAGAGTATTAATATGGGTCATATAACACTTATCCCCAAGGTCCATACCCCTGAAACTGTTAATGAAATTAGACCAATCACACTGTTAAATTGTTGCTTGAAGATTATTACAAAGTTATTGGCTAACAGATTACAAAAAGTAGTTCTGAAATTTGTGCATAAAAACCAATATGGTTTTCTTAAAGGAAGAACTATTCAGGACTGCTTAGCTTGGGCCTTTGAGTTCATTCATCTGTGTGTTGCTTCTAAAAAGGAGATTATCTTACTTAAATTGGATTTTGCCAAAGCCTTTGATACTATTGACCATGAAGCTATGCTGGAAATTATGAAACAAATGGGATTTGATAAGAAGTGGTTACAATGGATTTCACTTATATTTGCTTCTAGAAAATCATCTGTTCTGTTAAATGGGGTTCCTGGCAGACAATTTTGTTGCAAGAGAGGTGTTAGACAAGGTGATCCACTTTCTCCCCTGATTTTTGTACTCGCACCTGATCTTCTTCAATATATAATTAATAAAGCATTTAGAGATCAGATTCTTCTAGCACCCTTTTCCCCAGACTTTGGTATGGATTTCCCTGTTATACAGTATGCTGATGACACATTAATCATAATGCCTTCTTGCCATACTCAAATTAATGTGATAAAGGAGATTCTAAGAAAGTATGCAATATCTACTGGTCTTTATATTAATTTTCACAAATCATCCTTGATCCCAATCAACATTTCTACTGAGCAAGCACAAATTTATGCTGCCTCTTTTGGTTGTATTATTGGTCAGATGCCTTTCACTTATTTGGGACTACCATTGGGGACTACTAAGCCTTCGGTTATTGATCTTATGCCCTTAGTGGACAGGATTGAGAGAAAAATGACTACTTCCTTCTTGATGATGACTTATAGTGGTAGAGTCACTGTCATAAACTCTCTTCTTACCTCAATTTTCATGTTTCCCATGTGCTCTCTGAATATTCATTCAAAAATAATTGACCATGTGGAGAAAATCAGGAGACATTGTCTGTGGAATAAGAAAACTGAGGATGGTGAAAAGTGTCATTCTTTAGTGGCATGGGATAAAGTGTGTAGGCCAAAAAATAAAGGAGGTACTGGCATTTTGAATTTAAAAATACAAAATCAAGCCCTGTTATTGAAGCATCTTCACAAATTTTATAATAAGATTGACACTCCTTGGGTGACACTACTCTGGAAAACTTATTATCATGATAAGATTCCACATGTTTTGGCCCCTTGTGGGTTTTTCTGGTGGAAAGACATTATTAAACTTATGCCAATCTTCAGAGGAATTACTTCTTGTCAGATTGGTACTGGTGAGGCTGTGTTATTCTGGAAAGATGATTGGCTGGGAACAATTGCTGCTGATAAATTTCCAAGAGCTTATTCATATACTTTAAGTGAAGATGTGTATGTTAAGTCTTTCTTGTTGGCCACTAGCTTATCTGCCAATTCCTCCCTTCCTGTATCCTCTGAAGCATTTGAAGAAATTAAGCAACTTCAACAGGAGGTCAGAAATGCTGATATTGGAGGGGGACCTCAGGACATTTGGAAATATGTTTGGGGCTCTGACTTTTATTCTTCTAAAAAATATTATGAGTTCTGTTTCAGGAATATTAAGCCTCATGCTGCTTTTAATTGGATTTGGAAATCCAAATGCACTCCAAAAGTTAAATTATTCTGCTGGCTTCTCTTCTCAGATAGACTGAATACAAGAAATCTATTGAAAAGGAAGAACATGCTTCTACAATCAGGATATAGATGCATCATGTGTACAAATCCCCCTGAAGAAATAGTGGAGCATCTATTCTTTCATTGCCCTTTCAGTAAAGATTGTTGGAATATTCTGGAGATGTCTTGGCATAACCAAGGTAACAGGTTGACCATAGTTTCAGAGGCTAAACAGAATAGAAATTGTAACATGTTCATGGAAAAATTCATGTTGGGAGCCTGGAATATTTGGAAGGAGAGGAACAATTTACACTTCAAGGATATTACCCCCACATCCCAGAACTCGAGAACCAAATCTATAATATCTATAAAGTTGATCCCCACTACCGTCATTCAATGTTTGCAAGCTGCACATGCAGCATGTCCACGTCACCTCAATTTGTGTGAGCCGTTTGATTTAAGTCATGTGTCCACACAACATTGCATGTCACACCGTTGGATGTAAGTCATGTGTGCATGATATTATGGGGTGTACTCGAAGGACACTAATAGTTATGGCTTTATTAGGATTCATCTCAGCAAATAATAAGTGACATTTCTGTCCCATGTATGCTTTGGCAGTTAATTCTAGCCACTAGGCAGAAGTTCACTCGCTTCATCTGTTACAGAAGTTGAGCGGGCACTCAGGGTCGAAAGCCATCAATTTTTTATCGGCGACGTCTCATGTGCATCCTCTGTCCCTTGGTATTTCTCCTCTCACAATTGCACTATATAGCATCTCCATCTCTCAATCTTGTGGTACCCCTGGCGCTGAGGAGAGACACACGATTGTGATAGATCGTGAGAGACTACCCCTCCCCGCCGAGCTATGCCGTGGAAGCTGGCGCCGCACCACGACGAGACTGGCCCTTATCATCACTTGATCAGAGTAGGAACGATCTGATCGACACCATTCGATTTATTTGTTGTTGCCATGATCCTACAGCTGTATATGGTCCACCCTTTCTCTCATTCTAGATCCCTCACGTTTTCTGCACTTCTGTTTTTCTTTGTGTTTGCGTATATGAATTTAGGTAGTACTGTATATGATTTAGATGCTTTCAGTTTAGTCCATATTAATCCAGGCTAGCGAGGCAAGGTGCTTCCATTTTTTCATTGTCGTTGTTCTGGCGTACACTATCTCAAGTAACATGCGTGTCGATTTGATTGACCCTCTTTTCGTTGCCGTTCTTTTCTAACACTCAGAGCTTTTCATTATTTATTTGCAGATGCTTGATAGAACATAAGTGACATGCTATTTAGTGCAGGTGATGAGGGGCGATACACGATAGTCTTCCGTGGGGTGCTATCTTCCTTATGTTGCTTCCCGCTGTGTATATAACTATATATATATATATATTCAGATATACGAGTATCTTTGTGTCCACTATATGTTTTTGTTTTTCAAATTGGTGCAGACTTGATGATTTGTTTGGAGGTGTGCACTACTGTATGGTATACGAGATACACTCCCTGCTGGCAAGGTTCAGGGGTCGTCTCTTAAATATTGTCATCTAGCTCTGGATATTTAGTCTGTTCTCACATTTCAATTTCGTCTGATGGAAAATTTAGATGACATGTGATTTCCTTATTTGTTCTTTGGTCGAGAAATTTAAAAACACCACCCCAACTCTTTTTATGCTTACATGTTGACTCCGCATTAATATATTCTCTCCGTCTAAAAATAACTAACTTATGTTTGTCTAGATTTGAATGTATTTATATACCCATTTATTTCTGGATGGAGGGGGTACATCACCCAATATTTTGTAAACTTACAACTCCATGTTAGCTTTACATTGAATTCAATCAGTGCCTTCAAGCAAGACATGTAGTTGTCCATACTCAAAGCCGAAAGTTTATAGATTAACAATATACCATAAATCAGCACATGTTCAAATTTAGAAAGATTCAGCTACAAATTCCGCAGCAACGCGCGGGGTATCACCTAGTTTATTAAAGATTTTGGTCTTCTGGTGCATAGAACCAGAGAGGATTTGCATCCTTTTATTCATAGTTTTGTAACTTCTTTGTAAGACTTATGTTCTTCTTTTTATTTTTGGATGCCCTCCTTGGCACCCACCCCCCCTTCATGTAAGTCCCCAGTTCTTATAAGTTAATGAAGAAAAGGAGGCAGTAGGGATTTTTCCCCTACTGTCATGAGGTTAAATAAATGCGTATGGAGATTAAGCCAAGAGGCATGCATCATTCCTATTTATTCAGAATATTAGTGCATGTTAGTTTGTCAGTTTCCAATAGCATCGAGTAATACTATTTACGTCTGGTGTGAGGTTATACTAAGGGAATTGAGAAGATTAATTCTGCTACCGTTGTGATTTGCAGAGTTTTAGAAGATTACTAATACAGAACTTGTACCTAAAAACATTACCATGACACTGATTTCAGTTACACCCCATATCTCTAATTTATTGGTATCGGCTCTGATAAGTGGAACACCATGAAATGTATGATCTAAATTCTTTAGGTAATTGCTTGGTCCAGTTCTATGAATATAGAGGAGGAACAACCAGGAGATGAAGATTATACCGATGTTGGTGTAGGTGGTAGATCACAATGTCAGGGATGCTGCAGGCTCGGTGGTGAATACTATTGGAGGCGTTGACGTTGTTGATCTCTTCCACGGGGTATGCCAAATCCCGGATGAAAACTCGTTGGGGCCGCGATGGCGTTCGAGAGTGGTCGTGGTGGGTCGTCGGCTACACGAACGGATGATTTTCGGATAAGATGGGATGCTCATGGTCAAGGTAAAATAAGAGCAGAAGAAATAGGGCCTTGGTCCCTCTGTACCTGGCTGAATCGCAGATGGCATAGCCGCGGCCGCCGGAACTAAGGGGCTGTTTGGTTCGGTGGCTATCCACTGGATGGCAGGGGATATCCACTTTTTTGGTGGTTATCGAGCGTTTGGTTTAGAGGCTATAAGGGATAGGGATAGCCAAATTTGGCTCAAAACGGTGGTTGATCCCATCCCACCGAAAGTGCTGGATGAGGGCAACCACTTCTGGATGGCTCACCTTCGAAGCGTTTCTCTTCGCTCACCCCCTCCTCCCGAGAAAAGAACCTTCTTTTCCCTCCCATCTCTGGGGCCATGGCGGAAGCTCCAGATCGAGGCAACGACGACGGCACATCAAGGGAAACGGCGTAGGGGCCCTGATTCCGATTTTCCAGTGCCTGCCCTTGCCCTTGACCAGCACTGAGGCATCCGTGTCGGCCATGGCTGACAAGTCCATGGAGCACGGTCGATGTAGAGCACGGCCGACAAGTCCAAGTCCATGGCGAAATCTCCTACAAGGGCTCCTCCGGCGTGACGTGGCCGATGGGGATCTGATGGAGAGCGGGCTCGGGGCTAAGCTGCTCCGCGTCGTCGACAAGGCTGGGTATGGGACGCCGACTTCTCACCCCGCCTCTCGGCGGCAAGAAATCGAGGCGCGGCGGCGTCCCTGTTGGTGTTGGGGACGATGACGCGCTCGTACTCCTCCTCCTCGTTGACGCGCGCGACGCGCTTCTTGGCGGCCTTGGCCACCTCCAAGACCGACGCCCAAATCCGTTGCGGCACATCGCCATCACGTCGGACATCGCGATAGCCAGCGACGTCTTCTTTTTTTTGAACGTGAGAGGGGTCTCGAAGGACCCCGAGGCTTCCAGCTTATATTACTCGGTGGGTATAAAATACAACAGGACAAGAAGAAAAGAAAATTACACTGGAGTCCTGCAAATAAGCAAAGAGGACCCTGAAACTAAAACAGGAAAAGCAATCAGGTCCTTTATCTTCTCCACCGAAGATGAACCTTGGCTGCCGGCCGCCATGACTCCGCCGGGGACGCACCACTTGGCGGGGAGACGGCAGGGAACTCCGGCCCAAGGTTCCAGAGAGGGCCTCCACACTGGAGGTTGAAGAGACGCATCCATGGCGTCGAATCGGGCCGCCCTTCTGGCCCCAGATCATGGCGACGACGACGGCCGCCATGTGATTTGCTCGAATCGGCAGTAGGATATCTCCCCACCCACGAGGGGGAGCCAACGGCGCCTCGCAGAAGCCACTCCCCTCGCCTCCATGGCCGGTCGGAGCACCCTGCAGCACACCACAGCACCACCACGAGAGATGGACAAAGGCGACTTGCTTATTAACGGAGACGGTGGTCTTCTCCGGCGTCTTCAGCCCTGCTCTCCCCTCGCCACCATGGCCGGCCAGAGAGCATAGGAAGACAAAGAAGAAGAACCCTAAGTGGATCCAGATCCCGTCGCACAGATCCTTCACCCAGCTCCAAACTACAGGCACAAGGCCCACAACCCTATACCTACTACTCCACCATGCAGGCACCTCCTCCTCCTCGACTCCGGCGCAGCGCCGAGCGAGGCTCTGAAGGAGGGCTCGAGCACGCGACTCTCAAGGCTTAGAGCGAGGGGAACGCGGGGCGGGGCGGGAGATCTCCGTGTTGTGGTTTCTGAACACGACGTCTTCAACGACGACCCGGAGGAGACCAACGAGCAGCAGATCCTGGGGCTGGCACATGGGACCAACTGGAGGAACTACACGGCGGCGCCGCCCAAGGACATTCCGGACTCCTCGGCGGAGCGACGCTCGCGGGCAGCCTCCATACCGGCACCATATCCACTCCCCCCAACCATATTTTATCTTTCTAACCAAACAAAAAATTGGCTCATCCCTCACACTCAACCAAACAACAAAAATGGCTATCCCTAACCAAGTGGTTGGGGATACGCTCATCCCCTAAACGATACCCCTGAACCAAACAGCCCCTAAGAAGAAGAAATATGGTCGGATCAGGTGCATAGCTTGGGCACTGTTTTAAGAGAGATGAAGTGACACGAGGAAAAGACTCGGCGCTGTATAAATAGAGAGAGTAGGGAGCCAGGCGACGTAGCGCTGAAGCTAAATCATAGATATTCGACGGACGTTTCGGCCATGATGTATAGGTGAGTTAAGTTGCAACGAAGTGGGGTTCTAATATCCTGAATGTAGTCGTGGTTGATATAAGAACAATTTTTGTTTTTTTGCAATTAATTTCGTGTTCTGGAGCGGTCTTAGAAGTAGAGGTGTCCTGCTCGTGTAAGTGAGCACACGAGCAACATGAAGAAGATGACCGGCCGCTTGCGCGTGTGGGTCAGTTTTGGTCATGATGGATATTAATGGCGATTTAAGATGAATAAAAATGGGTTTTAATATCCCGAATGAATACATGGGTTATTAGGAAGTAATTTTCGTTTTAAAGCGGGGCGTTTAGAGGTCTAAAATAAATTGAATTATAGGGACAATCATGGCTGTACGCTCGATTTCAACTTTCAGTTTCTCAACTTCTCAACGACAACCACCTTAAAAGATACCAAGAAGACAACCGGTTCCACTCTTTTGGTCTAGTTGGGCCAAAAAAAAGGAAAAGGCCTAAAGAAAAACATAAAGTGAGAGAAGGGAAAATAAAATAAAGGGCCATGCCGTTTAGAGTAAAACATTGGCTGGTCGGCTGGTCGGGTCAGCTTTTCTTTCCTTGTCATAACTGATATTTTTAATAGGTGTTGTCTTATTTACATACGCTCCAATTTAACCATATAAAAATCGGTAATACTCAACAAATAAAAATAGCTATATTGGAATGAAGAAATAGTATTTTCGGTCCAATATAATTTTTAGTAAATAGTTTTGTTTTATGGTCTTTATAAATTCCCTAGATTAGTTTTAGGATTTTATAAACAACCACGGATATTTTCTAAATAAAAAAATGAATATAAAATATATTTAAATAATTTCCAACCTATTTTGAGAATGTCATATTAATCTCTTCTCTTTTATTTCATCCTTTTTCAGAAATGCATTTGAATATATTTCAAAATCCAAAAAAAGTAAAACTCAATAATCCCCAAAATGGAATATTTTCCAACGTGCTTATTATTATTGGGAAATTCATATTTTCTCTCTCTTAAATATTAAACATGGTTTGGAAAAAAATATTGAAATGCAACAAAATCAAATACAAAAGTTGGATTTGTTTAAAATCTTTCAAACCATGATTATTAATTTGGAATAGTCATTTTAATCCTCTCTTGGTCAAGTTTTGGGAAAAGTTTAAACTAGCCCGCAAAAGTTTTAAATTCTTCAGAAATTTATCCAAGTAAAAGTGAAACACAGGATATTTATTTCATAATTTATTTATTTATTTAACATTCCAAAATTTGGAAATTTTGGGATGTTACATTCATCCTTGGACTATGGATCCATAGCAGTAGCTAGATGGTTGTTTCTCCTCCTTTGTGCTATCATGTTTAGATCTTGTGAGCTCCGTTCATGATCAAGATCATCTATTTGAAATCCTACATGTTGTGTTTGCGGAGATCCGATGGATATTCAGATACTATGTCAGATTAATTATTGATTCTATCATGTCTACGTTATTTGTGATCTTGCATGCTCTTCGTTGCTAGTAGATACTTTAGCCAAGTAGATGCTTGTAACTCCAAGAGGGAGTATTTATGCTCGACAGTAGGTTCATGTCTCTAGTAATCTAGGAGAGTGACAGAAACTTCTGAGATTGTAGATGTGATGTTGCTACTAGGGATAAAACAACAAGCCTTCGTCCAAGGGCAATTGTATTGTTTACTTTACACACTTTACTTAATGCAATTATCTGTTTCTTGCAACTTAATACTGGAAGTGGTTCGGATGATACCTGAAGGTGGATTATTAGTCATAGATACAATTGGATTATGGTCTATGTATTATGTTGTAATGCCCAATCAAATCTCGTAGAGATCAAGATGTCTAGTATATGCATTGTTATGCATGCGCAATCTATCAATTGCCCGCTGTAATTTGTTCACCCAGCACGCTATCTATCTTATGGAGAACACCTCTAGTGAACTGTGGACCCTGATCCATTCCTTACCATTGATATACTATCTACTTTTTACCGTTTACTTTCTGCAATTATTACAAGCAATTACTATCTTCCACACTATACGTTTAATCCTTTGATTTTAGCAACCCGGTGAGATTGACAACCTCACTGTAAGTTGGGGAAAAGTATTATGGGTTGTGTTGTGCAGGTTCCAAGATGCTAGCAACACCTTAGAGTTGTTTCCTTACTCCTACTGGATCGATAACCTTGGTTTCATAACTGAGGAGAACTTGTTGTTGTGTTCATCATACCTTCCTCTTGGGGTTCCCAATGAGCTCTACATATGTGAGCCATCATACGCCAAGCTACGGTTTGGGTATAGGCTTGTACGGGAGGGAGGACTATGGCTCTGGGCCACATACTCGTTGTCGGGGAGAACAAACCCAAAAGGAAAAGCCGCCTTTGTTAGGGATGGAGAAATAAAAAGGTAGGTTTGAATATCTCTAACACCCCCGGTCACTCCGGACCGACGGCTGTCACTTCTAGCAGCTCAATAGGATCTCTAGACTAACCCCACGGACCAACACTAGTTTTTGATGCGCACTTTGTCCTCACTCATTCGTACCCGGTACCCACTTCCCGGTCACCCATCCTACAATTGCTCTAGGCCAAGAACGCTTAACCCTAGAGTTATTTTCAGATGATCTTCCAAAAAAGAAGTTGCAACTTGTTGGTATGGGTTTCCTATTAATCCTATTGAGCCATGCGCAAGGGTCTCACATATGGTATCAGAGACGATCCTCGTGATTAAACGGGTGTGTGAGGTTCAGTAGTGGGACATGTGGAGCATGACGTGTGTGGCTCGGAGTGGACACGGCATGGCACATGTGCCGGCACTGGACGCACATACGCGTGCCGGGTATGTGCGGGTTAGTGGCGGGACATGTGGAGCATGGAGCGTGTGGCCCGGAGTGAACACGGCATGGCACATGTGCCAGCACTAGACGCACATACGCGTGTCAAGAGGGAACCTTTTTGGGGTGTGCTTGATCGATGAGGACATCGATCTTCTAAAGGGTGGGTGTATGTGAGATCCAAGCACATGACTTAATAGGATTGATAGGTACTCATACCAAAAAGTTGCAACTTCTTTTCCGAAAGCTCATCCGAAAAAAAATCTAAGGTTAAGCGTGCTTGGCCTAGAGCAATTCTAGGATGGGTGTCTGACCGGGAAGTGGGTACGGGGTGCGCAAGAGTGAGGACAAAGTGCACAAAAAAGACTAGTGTTGGTCTGTGGGGCCAGTCTAGATATCCTATTAAGCTACCAGGAGTGACACCCCCGGGGCCAAGTGGACGAGGTGTTACATTATCCGAACCCCCGTCTACCGTGTGTAGCGGGCCGTCGTTGTATCCGGATGTATTGATTCTTGTGGGTAAAGTGCACAAATTCTGTAGAGTCTAATCTATTCGAATATTCGTGTCCATGGTCAAGGATGGTTGTGTTTGAAATGAATAAATAGGTTGTAACTTGGTCACGGGAAGGTATGAGAAAAAGCTTTGTTTTGACCAGGGATGGTTGGAGATGTTTTAAAAAGGATTCTCTTCAAAAATGTTTTTAAAAAAGGAGACATGTTTTCCAAAAACACTTTTTCAATAAATATATAGAGATGCCAATTTTAGGCTTTTACAAAACAACCCTAGTTAGAGCTATTTCTCCACAACTACAAATGCATTATCTTGTTTACCTTGTCTCGGTGGTTTGCGAGTACATTAGAAAGTACTCACGGCTTTGTGTCTGGCTATTTACTTGGCTAGACTTTCAGAAGAAAGAAGAATGATGAAGTTGTCGACGTCTATGCGAGCTAGGCCGTCTTTCCAGTCAGTTGCCTGTAGGTTAAGGCATTACATGGGATCTCCGCTTGAATATTCTGCTATTAATGTTGTAATCGATATAATGGCAATAATGTAAGTATTGTACTCGCTAATTACGGATGATGTAATAATATTAGTCTGTTATGCTCACGGCTCACTGATCATGGAAAAGTGAATTGCAGGCATAACGGGGATTCTCGGACCGTAAATCTGGGTCTTACGTCGCTCCTCCTTTGCCTTGTAGAGGCTAGAGCTGCCACACCGCGGATTGGCGGCCAGCAGACGACGATGTTGAACCGGAAGATCCATTCGGGCTTGGCATCAGATGATATTTCCAGGGTCTCGAAGATCTTCAACCACTGTCGACGGTCATGGGCTAGGGTTGATATTTAACAGTTTTCATTGTGGTTAACCTTATGTTTGGGTTGCCCTTATATGGAACCTGCAGAGGGTGGGATTTGTCGCTTTGATCGATCGATGTCAGTTCTTATCAAAGCGTGGTTACGTTTTGTACTCAGATCGGCGGACCTACAGGGAAGCGGGACCTAGCGTAGCCGCATAGGAACATGGACGTGTTGCGGCAACGTAGAAGGCACCTAAGTGAACACACCCTTTGACAGATCGAGAGTGAGACTTTAGCCCCTTTATTATTAGGTATAGATATAGATATTGAAAATATTATCCTGAAACAAGAATTTTCAAATTCAGATATTAGAAACATGGTGGGGGTGAAAAGTACGTGTTGATCCCGTGGGAGACGAAAGATTAGTACAAATTCACGGGTGGAACGAAAACTACTTATTGTTCTCTCATGGTCAACTATGCTATAATTTTAAAAAATTCATATTTCATGATTACACTTTAGAAAATTCATATTTTTCTATAAAAATATCATGTTCGATCATCCTTCAGTTGTTGCTTGACTGTTAGTTACCACTTTATCTTTCGGCACAAGTAGCTCGGCCAAGTTAGGTTCATCCATACTTGGCTTACTCTTGCCTATAGCCGTTGTTAGGAGAACTTGAGAGGGAATTTTACTCATATCGAGGTCAGTTGGACCCAAATGGCCTAATCTTTGCCTTCGTTTAGTGAAAACAAATTCACATGACCCCGGAAACCCGACCGAGCTCCATTATAATCGAGTTATTTAAGAGTAAATTATATATTTTTATTGATATTGTGACGAAGCACATTTGTTTATTAGATTCATGTTTTTTAGTTGACCCCAAATCCTTGATGTTATTAGATTTTGTATATAAATGGGTTAGAATCTTTTCTTGGGCACATTCTATCATCCTCCTCCTTCATCGGTGGACACGCATAAAGCCATGAACCTTCGATATGAGAAAAAGGGATGAGAAAACAAAGTAATCCCTCTGATCTGTATTATTTGTCGCGAAAATAAATGTATTTAAACATGTTTTAGTGCTAGATACATTTAATCCAGTGAAAATTAATATGGATCGGGAATAGTAACATGTAAGGCTAATGTGGGTCCTAGTATGTTTCACCAAACTGCAAAATCGAGTATACTAAAAATTTCTTGTCCTAAGTCAAAGTATTTGACAAATACTAAACTCTAAGCCCTAATTTTAACAAAAAGCATCCCACGATAAACAAAATCTAGTCAAAAGTTTGTACCCCCACTCTTCATTTTTATTTAGCATGTTTTTTTTAGAAAATTCATAATTCACAACTAGTTTTATTGATAATTCACATAGCATTTTGTTCTAGGTAAACCGTCATGGAACATGACAACATAGAGGGCACCATATTTTCTTTTTCGAAAAGAGTATATATTAATATCACGGAGATACCGACTACACCCAGACTCTGCAACAGTGCATGCCCTAGCGTCCTTATGGTTACACACAATCCAGAAAAAAAGAACAAGTACAAAAACAGAAAAGTTCCGCTAAAAAGAACTATTCCTCAAAGCAACGACACTGACATCACCAGAACAACACCAATACATCCACTCTAATAACAATGCCTTCAAGAAGGAAATGGTGCATAGGCGTTGTCGTTGCCCGGTAAAAAATCATAGGTTTTTAACCTGGAGAAAGTCCTCGCTCACAAAAAAATGTCTTCAACGAAGGCCATTGCAGGCACAACCAGTTAAGGCCAAACTTTGAATTTTCACCCTGCAAGATAAGATTAGAAACTCCTCCTGTGTTGTCTCCCCCCATAAACAGTCGCTGTTGCGAGTCACAGATCATGCAGCCAGTTCGTCGTCGTTACAAAAACTCAAATTACCATCGCTGCTCTCATGTTTTCTCTTTCCTGACATTCTCTGCATCTGACTTCATCATAGCTCGTTGAATGGCACTTGGTGAAAACAAACAGAAGAGATTCGCAACGCTCCCGCTGAAACCAAACGGTCGAAAAACAAGTGTACGCACGACCGAATACCTTCCGATCCAGCAATCTCCAGGCCTGATGCGCCCATGGGAGTTCGCCGGTGGAGCCTTCCGAAACTCGACACTCCAGCCAGATCAACGAGGGCAAGCATCAAGCAGATCTTCTTCTTCACACCATATGAACCCTAGGACCACCTCCATTATTCGGGCCGAACCAGCAGTCCCCACACCGCTGGCGGCTACCAGTAATTGGAACGAGCGGGTCAGCCATTAGCCCTTTCAAGCCCATGGCCAAACCTAGAGATTGAGCAGGACTCTGGGAGCAACATCGCCTCAGGGCAGTCGCCGCCACCAGGTCCACATCAGACCCCCTTTTGCTCTTTCGTGACTCCCATCCGAGCCGCCAGCCTACGTCGCTGGAGCGCCGTCGCCCGTAGCCCGAATCGACCGACGCAACCCCAAGGTGTCTACCCCCCGCGCGAAGGAGATCGACGGAGTCCGCACAAACCACATGTCACCTTCGGTGACCAAGGCGTGGCCGCCACCGCCGACCAGGAAGAGGGTGTGATGGCAGCGGCCGGAAGGAGAGGGCCTGGCGGCAGCCTGCTAGGGTTTTGAGGCGAGCGACCCAGGGGCGGCGGCTCAGAGGGCACCACATAACCACACAACTCCCTACATGTCGTTGAGAGAAGAGGAACAATGTCGAGGTTGATGGCAACTGTCATTGTCAACGCTCATGCTCGAGCTAGTGACCGTCACTTCATCGCAGATGGATAACAAAGTCCTCGCCACAATAACCACTTGCTTTTCTGTTTATTTTGTACTTCAAAACTAGTTACTAGAATATCAAAATTAATACTACATAGCGTGTGCTAATAATGGCAAGATTATACTAGTGTCCCGATCCATTTATTATTTGTTCGAAAAGGTATATATACTTTTAGTCCCACATCTTATATCATATAAGAGTTTTAGTCCGACATCTTGCAAAGTGAGCGAAACTAATCTTATTTGTTCGAAGAGGTATATACTTTTAGTCCCACATCTTATATCATATAAGCGTTTTAGTCCGGCATCTTGCAAAGTGAGCGAAACTAATCCAATAACTTGTATCCTTAGAACATTTTAGTCCAATTTGATTAAATTTCAACAAGTTTTACTAAATTCGTCCATAATTTTTTCAAATGATTCATATATATTTTTCTCAGTACAAATACAAATAAAATAGTTAAAACTCAACATTGTGAGACTCGAACTCAAAACATATGCATAGCTAGACAACAACTCAAGCCACTACGGCGAGAGATGCTATTGCTTAAATAGGAGGACATAATTCTTTTATATAACATGAAAGAACACATATACGGTAAAAATGCAATTGAAAGTATCGAGAAGAGCTTAAAAAATATATATACATGTGGATAATGATATAATAATTTTTATTGTACAAAATTTTAACCCAACTGATTTGTATTGGACTACACACAAAAAAGATAATTCTACGCACAGTTTGCAAACTTATATCTCTAGTTTTGTTTTTTTTATATCTAGCTCAGAATACAAATTATTTTGGATTGAAATTTTGCATCTTTTTTAGAAATTTTCACAACTTTAGAACAATATTTTTGAATATCTAAAATAAAGAATTACATGTAGCTCGTGCGTATATACTCACTCAATCAAGATTCACTTCACTCGTGTGTGCGCACGCGCTTAGTTTATATATTTCATGTTCGTTGAGCTAGCTAGCATGTTGCCTGACGATGGAGGGATTCCCCGTCGCGTCTCGTGTCGCCTCCCGCGAGGGCGGCGAAGACGCTAACCCTAGCTCACGCTGCCCCGTCCCTCCTCCTCCCTTCCTACCCTGCCGCCGCCCGACAAAGTCCGAGCGGTCTGGAGGCGGCAGAACTTCCTCTACCCGGTGATGGAGAGCCATCGTGGGGTGGTGTTGCTGGCGGCAGTGCGTCATGGAATTGACGATGGAATTGTCTGGCGGCGTCGCGACAGTCACGTGGTCCCAGGGCGGTGCGGCGGAGGGGCTACTTCTGGCGGGGACGCTCAGGCCTTGGCCGACGACCTGCTAGGGAGAGTGCGGTTGCGGCGGCATGACAGGCACGTGCTCCTAGTGCGGTGCGGCTGCTTCTGACGGGAACGCTCAGGCCTTGGTCGGCGACCTGCTAAGGAGAGTGCGGTTGCGGCGGCGCGACCGATGTCCTCCAGCGCCGTGGCAAAACGGAAATTCTCAAAAGTATTGTTCTAAAGTTGTAAAAAGGTCTAAAAACAAATTTTCAATCCGAAATGATTTGTATTCTCGGTTACATAGAAAAGAAAAAATTAGAGCTAGGTTTGCAAACTGTGCACCTTTAAATCATGCTAGAATTGTTTTTTTTTTTCGTAGCCTAATACAAATTAGTTGGGTTGAAATTTTGCATAATAAAATCCCGTACATCTTTGCCTACATGTATATATATATTTTAAAGTTGTTCTCGATACTTTCAGTTGCATTTTTTATGTCGCTGTGTGCTTTCATATTTTATAAAAAATCAAGTCCTCCTATTTAACCAATACCGTCTTGCCGCAGTGGATTGTGTTGGTGTCTAACTACACAAAGGTTTTCAGTTCAAGTTCCTCTGATGCTTGGAGTTTGAACTATTTTATTTATATCTGTACTGACAGGTGGGTCTATCTGTCCATGTCAAGAACATAAATGTCAAAGAAAAATATATAGGGATCATTTAAAAAAATATGGACGTATTTAGTCAAACTTGCTGACATTTAATCAAATTGAACTAAAATGTTCTAAAGATGCAAGTTGTGGGACTAGTTTTGCTCACTTTGCAAGATGTGGGACTAAAACGCTTCTACGATACAAGATGTGGCACTAAATGTATATATACCTCTCGTTTAAAAATATAGTCAACAGATCAGTTCAAACTCTTTAAAATATCGGTTCAAAGCTTAAGTCATGTGTTCAAGCATTTTGTGCCGGTTAGGATCATGACGATGAAGACCTGTTTTGGAAAATGAGGCTACCTGACGTGACGTGTTCCAGCCTTGAAGCCGGATTATGACGGAGTTGAGGAAGAGGAACAAGTCAATCAGGAGAAAGGAAGGATCCGAAATGATAAAAAAACTGTTTTAGGAAACCCATTTGGTGTTGACACTTACCGCCATATAAAACCCATTGGGGTGTGTGGTTCAAAAAAGAAACTCATTGGGGTGTGAGGTGTGAAAGCGAAAGCATGCAGGATCATGAACTGGAAAGCTGTTTTATTTAATACGGGTGGCTGGTCAGCTAACCTAAAGCCTTTTACAATGGTAAATACTATTGTACGGGGTCGATGGGAATGCAACCATCGGACCATCCACCAAGCGTCGATTCTAATTTGATTGGACGTTTTATGTAGGCTTTTTTTTCTCAATCAATAACCGTGCGTCTGCTCCCGTTAGGTAATAAACGGCGTGATACGCAATTAATTACCCTACCGACCAGAAACCGCTCCACAATCGCCGCACCGCCCTCGTAAGTCCACTCCCGTCACACCGCCTCGCCATCCGCCTTCCTCATCCGGCAAATCCGCCTCGGAGCACCGATTGTCGCAACCTCCGGCACCGGAACCTCCCTTCTCCCCCTTAGCACTGCTTGCTTCCCTCTCATCCGCGCCTCCTCTTCAGCAACCACCGCGGCGGCGCGAATAAAGCTCCGAGGTTGTGGGGCGTCGGCGGGTGACCAGCGGCCGACGGAAACAGAGGTGAGCCCCGGATTTTTTTGCTATCATGAGCTTCATCCGAATTAGGTTGGGCGTACGTCCCTCACCAAATGTGGATCCTTTTCAGCATCCATCGGCGGCTGCGCGTTCTTGGTGGATTCGCGGCTGCGGGTCATCGGCGGCATCGCCCACGGAAGTAGAGAGGTCAGGGGGAGTTCTTGGTGGATTCAGGTCTCCGATTAAGGTTCGGAGGGGATTTCTTGTGGTTTTCTTGGTCGATTCCTCACGGTTTAGCAAGCGGCATCCCTACCACGACGACAAGATTGTGCCAAGGTGATGAAATCTATCCCTAAATATGTGATTTGTTTCCTGCACTTATCGGGCACTAGATCCACTTATACATGCATATGTGCATTTTCAATGTAGTCAATTCACAAGTGTGTTCTCGCATCTGAGGCTCGAGACTAGTTTAGATTTTGGCATATAGACATTTTATTATTGGATTAACACTAGTCTGCGTATGTACGCTTCCATGAACTGCTTTTCATTCTGTGCTAGATTTAAAATCAAGCTTCATGTATACTATGTTTCTCTGTTTTTGCTGGTTGGTTTTGAAGATTTTGGGTACACTTCCAATTAGATTGTCGGCAATGTTTGACTATCTCACTTTTTAAATATACATGGTTCCACACAATTGTAAACCAGCTGCATACAAACAACCACATGCTTCTATCATCCACGACTCCAACCCATCAATATGGATTCTCATGTGCTTTGCTTTCACATAAAACCCCACCGCTTCAAACAAAAAAAATACATGCTTCTATCATCCATGATTCCAACACACTACAAATATGTTTCTGTAACTATCATTCCTTAATTCCATATATAGTAAATTACAACTACAGTCCAATAATATACCATTTACCTTTTCGCAGGACACTTATCCAACATGCCAAAAGCTGCGAAGGCAGAAAAGGATGACGATCCAGGATGTTTGCTGAAGTATCGTTTTTTGGGGCCTCGATTGAGGGACATAATACTGGGTCTAAAGAAACCTCGAAGAGATCTCATCATAGCTCGAGGGTGGGGGGTTCTTCTGGACATCGGCTCTTTCTCTACTCCCAAGGGTTTGCTGGAATGGATAGTTTCGAAGATTGATCCTGAGCTCGGTGAATTTAGGAATCCTCGCAACAACACTCACATAGTCTTTAACAAAGAAATGGTTGTCAAAGCCCTCGGTCTTCCTCGTGGAACTAGGCCAGTGGTGCTCACCAGTGATCATGAAGAGTCACCACATAGTGATTTCTATAGAATTCGGTACAAAACAGCTGGAATGAGGTCACCAATTTACTACGCCGAACATTTTCTAGAAAATGATGAACTGGACGATGAAACATGGTTCAGGACATTCTACCTAGTGGTGATTGGTAGATATTTCTTCCCGGAAACCAGCAGCATGTTGCTTCTAGAGTACCTGGGTAGTCTTGGCGATTCAAAGCTTGTTTGTGAATACGATTGGGCCGACCAGATTTTTCGACATACAATGTCGGGAATAAAGTTCTTCCAAGAAAGATGCAGGAAAGCAAAAAAAGCTGGAAACACAAATCCATTATGGGCTGGTGGTTGCTTACCATGG
The DNA here is from genome assembly GCA_030063025.1 of Avena longiglumis. Classification (NCBI taxonomy): domain Eukaryota; kingdom Viridiplantae; phylum Streptophyta; class Magnoliopsida; order Poales; family Poaceae; genus Avena; species Avena longiglumis. The sequence continues at coordinate 269,497,892 of CP125978.1, forward strand.
ATCGCGGTAATGCCATATCCCATGTTTTTTATTCATTCATATAAGGTCCTTTCATGCTGTTTTTAATTCTAAAAAATGGGCCTAATTTTTTGTTCAACAAATTTTTTGTCCAGATTGTCTACACGGATCATCTGGACTCCCCCGTGTCTACTTTTTCCACTCATCGGATTAATGATGCCATCCCGCGAGCCTCCAATATATTAGATGCGGACTTCATGTTTGTTGTGAAGCATGACAAAAACAAGCTGACATTAATTTCAAATACATACGGTGTCCGACCAGTGAGTCATTCCACATTTTCTATCCCCAATACCTTATACTTTGCATTGCATGGGCTTATTGTTGTTATGCAATACTCTTTATTTTGTAGTTTCGTCCATTCAACGCCACCCCCTACGCTGTTGTGGATGCAAATCTTAGAAACAAAGATTTCGAAGCACCTATTCTACCACAGCCTAGAGAAGCACACCCAAGCCATTCTGGACAGGTAATTTTTCAAACTTAATGTTTCATGTTTCTAAGCAAATAATTCATGCTTCTTATACATGTGCAGTAGATTCCATTAATTTTTTCCTGATCATTTTTTGCTTCCAACTGGATGCATCTCAGCAACACACTACACAAACCTTAAGTTCACCTGAGGTGCTTTTAAACTAGTTTTTTTGCTTCATACATGCTAAACCAGCTGTTCAATATACCAACTATCTTTAATCCACTTGTGCAGGATCTCCCTGAATACTTGAGGACGATCCAGGAGAAGTACAACACCTTATGGAAGGAAGGAGTTTATAGGTTGACAAAATTTCACGGCAATCAAATGACCCAATTTTCTTCTGAATTGTATGTAGCTATCAAGCAAAATGCCGCCACTCTAGATGGCTTAGCCTCCCCGCCCAGAGCCCCCATGCCCGCTGCTTCTGTGCCTAGTGCTTCCACTCCCATAAAATCCTCACCAATTAGTAACCAACCTGTGTTTGGTGAAGGTGTCCACAATTCTGATCCTACAACAACACCAAATACACAATTTTGGGTGGAGGCCAGCAAGATTGCCGATGAAGTAGAGCAAAGCGCTAGCAAATCAGCAAATACAAAGGATCCATCTACTTACAACCATCACCATTGTAACTACCTCGGTGAATTACGCTCCTAGTTACAAGACTGGATGAGCGGAAATGGTTGAAATAGTACGGTGGGGCCCAAATGCCACTCACAGGTAGACCTTTCGGTCGTCCCAACCATTTCCAAACATCGGGACAAGAACGGGCGGCGTAATCGGCAGGCGAAGGGATCAACTACATACACAAATGAGTATGTATGCAAGCCACCATACAACAGTACATCAGAGCCATTCCATCTAAAAGAAATAGAAATATTGCAACGCCATACGGCAAGATCCAAATGTCCTAGATAGATATAATAGTTTAGGATATCTCCTCATACATCAAACATCGTAGTATCGGTGAGCGGCAAACAAGATCCGAGTACGGATAAGAAGCAAATCGGCATAAGATGCCCCATAATAAACACATCCCGCCCACAGATCTCACGGATCCCCATTCCCGGAATCTCTACACCGAATGATCGTTGCCCACATCGTCCGTCTCCTCCACCCAACATCCATCTTGTGAGTGTACTGCTCATCCGAATCAAATAATTTATCGTGTGAGACCATAGAATTTTCAGCAAGTCTTTATGCCTCTAAAGGGGACACAACCTGGGGTGACGCAATTGCAGCAAAAGATAATACCTAGCAATTCTATAGATACTCGCTAACCATCCGCCTAACCAAAGATAGACGGATGTCCGTGAATTAATAACAACAGTTATAACAGTAATATTAACAGATCCATCCTCCTCCTCGCTTACCAACGAGGAAGCGGACGAACAACCCCCATCCGTTGGCAGTTTTATTATCCATTCCATGAGTGTTGCACTATTTACTAGTCAGTTACTTAGTCAAATTTAAAAGCGGTACTTTAGTTATGCTTGTCTATGATCAAGAAACTGTGCTCCAAGTCGTCCATAACCGCGGACACGGCTTTCAGAAAGTTTTACCCTGCAGGGGTGCACAAATAGCAACACACACTCGATCAACCTCGGAAAAACCAAATCAAAACCCAACGAGGCAGTCACGACAAAGCAATCACCAGATTCAGAAATATTTCAGGGGGCCACCCCATTGCTACCCGCAATAACCGGCGGCTCGAGACAGACTCAAGGTTTGCGCCAATGGTCAAACGATCGGAACCCGAAAATGTGGTGGGCTTGTCGATACCGCGAACACTCCGCTTACCTAAACAAAGCAGTGCGATTCGCATAATTTAAAATAAAGCAGTAAAGCATGGCATAAGTACATGATAGTAAATAAAACCTCAAACTAGTTTATGGTCCCAAGAAATAAGAATGAATCAAGCTCTGGCTCAGGGGGGTCCCATAATCCTCCCGGATGTGGATAGCGCGAATATTCAAGGAACAGGAATCAAGTACTCGGGGTCCTCACGGGACACAAGTGAGCATGAAAACCAAATAGCGATATTGCTCACGGTGCCACTTTCATTAGTTATCCCATACTACTCGGTTAAGTTGTTTAGGTACCTCATTATCCATCGACACTCACATACCCTACACATGTTGTTCTCGACTGCATGGCTCAAACAACTCCTGTAGTAATGGCTCATGGGATGGAGGAACAAGCTTCGGTGGGGTTTAAAAGTAAAGGCTATGCAATACTTGGGATTCAGTTTAATGCAATCGCGACTCAATGATGCAAGAATAAGATAGAGGCAATAGGTACTATATGTATGCAAGCATGTGGTAGTGCTTGCCTGGCAGCTCAGTTGAAGCGAGAGAAGGATCTGGGTAGTGCTCCTGGGTTTCTTGATATATCCCCTGCTCAGTGTCTATTCGAAGAAGAACCAAACAAACAAGGGCCAACATAAATAAAGTGCACAAGCATATGAATAAAATGCGACAAGCAAACAATCATGCCATGATGAATGATGCACAATTTGCATGGAAATAAAGTAGCATGGCATGGGTGAGGCGTGGAATACAAGAATAAAGCCTTTTATTGAGTTTTAATCAGATTTTATACTTCAATTAAGTTGCTGTATACTTTATATTTATATGATGCATACTGCAATTCAGAATATGGAATGCATAAACAGAAAGGTCTCGTCGATCTGATCATTTTAGACATATTATTTGTCAAATTTGGAGTTATAAAACAAAAGTTATTAGTTAATTGAGAAAAAGGCATTTTATTGTAATTTTAATCAACTCGAAAATTAAAGTGTTCAAAATATATTTTGGATGGCATATTTGAAATCCTCACATTTTTCTGATTTCAAAACATATATTACATGTTTAATTTGAATTTATATTTTTAAAGTTATTTGAAAACATATTTCAATTTGAATTTGAATTAATTTGAAATTTTTTAAATTAAAACAGAAGGTCTTCTGTCACTCAGCCAGTCCTAGCCACAGTCACAGACAAGTGGGCCAAGGCTGACTAGGACACACGCGCATAGAACTGACTTTTCTCACCGCGGGGCGAGCTAGCCGGGGTCACAGACAGGTGGGCCAGCGAGTGGGGAAGCACTGCACGCGCGAGCAAACGAGGTGGTGACAAATGGCACGGTTGAGATTGGAAAAGGGAAAGGGGCTTTTTGCAAAACGTCTAGGAGCTGTCGGTTAAGAGCCTGACGAAACTGAAGATCGGTTCGCGAAAATAGGCTAGCTGCTCCAATATTTGAATGACGATGGCAAGCGATCCGCTCCGAATCTTGATATTCCGCAAAAAGCAAAGTTGTAGAGGGGGTCAATTTCTACAATTTTGGTTCGGGAAGTTTTTCTACAGGAGGGCTTTAGAGACGGTAAAACAGCGACGAACAGGAGGCGAAAGTTGGTCGAAACTGAACCTGGCATCACTGAATATCTAACTGATTTTCTGCGAGATAGTCTCGATTTCGGAGGATGATTTTGAGAGATTTACTACTCAGCTTCATGCGCCGTTTGATCCTACTGAAAGCTGGAAGTTCCCTCTTTGCAGGTATGTACAGTGCGCCACTGGAGGTGGTTGGAGAGGGCCAGAAAACTATCGGGAACAGGCGCGGTGATCTGCCGCTATCTGCGGATGTCATGCCGCGCGGTGGTTACCGACGACGGCGATTCAAGGCGGCATGATGCGGGAAGGTGGAGAAAAAGAAGGGGGGAAAGGAGGTGGCACTCACCTCGACCAATTCCCGCAAGAATTGGGGTCGGGGACGGAGGAATATGGTCAGGGCGGTGGCGACAGGGCGGCATGCTCGGTCACGACCGCAACAGATACGAGGAAGCAGTCACCGACAGGTCCGGCTCCGGTGCTTCGGGTGGAGGATGGAGACGGCGATCCTAGGCGACTCCCGCACTCAGGAGCTCTTGGTGTCGCCCATGGCAATGCTCGTTTGCCGTGCCTACCTCTCGGTCTCCCTCTCAGACCGTGGGGAAAGGAGGGATGGAAGGTGGCGGCGCTGGGGAAAACAGAAGGAAGGGTCTAGGGTTCCAGGTCCTCTCGGCTTGGGAGATAAAGGGGAGGACTGGTGACGCGGCTGACGGGAGGTGACGGCCACCTGCTTCCTTCCGTTAGCAAATCAGAGAGGAGAAGAACGGGCAGGCGATGAGAGGCAGCGTTGGGGTGAAGGGCATCGGGCCAAGAAGAGGGAGAGAAGGACCCAGTGGGCCTTGCTTCACTGGATGCCTGGGCTAGGTGGCTGCTGCTGCTCCTCTCTCACTATTTTTTATGCCCTTACATTTTCCTTTATTTGTTGTTGTTTGTTTGTCTCAAATCCAAACAAGTTACTAATTCAAAACCTTTTGAACTTTGTAGGAGCATTTGAGTAGGGGATTGTGGTATGCAAATAGAAATAGAAAGGAAAAGGCACAAAGGGGAGGAGATGCCCACATACATGTTCCTTGGGCATTAAGGAATAAGGATTAGGGTTTAGCTTAGGTGAGAGATTCGAGAAAGATAGAGAGATGGGGTCTTAGGGTTTAGAGAGAGAAATTAGGTGGAGTGTTCTCTTTTGACAAGACCAAGCAAAATCAAGCCAAGCTCAAACAAGATCTAGTCAAAAGAGAGGATGGGATAAAAGGTGGTGAGGTTTGTGGGAGTAGCTCATGGTGGTGGTTTTTTTAGCAAGACCAACTAGATCAAGCCAAAGGAGGGAGAGAGAGATGAGAGATGATCCACTCAAGAAAAGAACCAAATAAAATCCAAAAGACTAGAATGTGGTGGTTCTTGCATGGGCCATGCATAAATAATAAATGCCTCCTCTAGTAGTGAAACCCACTAGATTATCTCATGGCATTTGTATAAGCAAGCTTCCCAAATTTTGGAATAAGGCCCAACAAAAGAAAAGAGAGCTTGTTTACCACATGGATTAAATAAAAGATCATGCATGAATATAAGGTGGCCAAGCTTGTGTGTATGTTCCACTAGCCAACATGACCCCAATGGTATTCCTACATGAGCTTATATTCATATTTAAACCATATGAAAGCTTGACAAGGGGTTCCACTCACATAGCATGCAAAGGTGGCCATGTGGCTCTCATATACCAATAATGTGAAAACAACATGGTGCATACATGGGAGCATGTGGAGCTAGAATTGGATCCATCCCAACCCACATGAGCTAGATGTAAAACCAAATAAGTTGCAATGCTCATATAGGGTGGAATGGTGGAATGATGGGTTGATGACAAGAAAGGTGGTGGAGTTGAATAAAAGATATGCCCCCAACTCAACTTGGGCATTTAAACAATATATCAAGAACCAAATACAATATCAAGAGGCAAATACAATTTATAATGCATATGAGAGAAGAACCAAATCAAAAGGGTTTTATATGATGCTCAAATGCAAGGTGGCATGATGACATGAGCATGATATAATGATGATGCAACAATTATATATATGAAGTAGCCATTATATTACTAGACCAAGTAGCATTGCAATTGATAGACAATTGGGATGCTACAACCATATAGTAGACGAATCCGTCACCATAACAACTCGTACAATCCGTCGCGGTGATGACATCGAATGCCCTTCATTCGACCTTCTGCCACCAGGGGAAACTTGGATCCAACAATTTGTAACAAATAACCAACATAACTCAGACTATGTCCGCAACGGATCCACACATATCCTGGGAGTACCAAATGTCAATTCAGGTAATGGCTGCCACTAATCCGAGTTTCTACACGCTACATCTACATACTTTTCATTGCTTATTGACTATCAATCATCTATGTAACATATTCCCATTCCCTTGCTAGTGTCTTCCAAACTCTGACACTCATCACAAGACTGTTGACCATACTCCAAGCGCCGAGCCGGCCACGTAAAAATATTGGATGCAAGTAGGGTTGCAACTACTCAAAGAACACCTGCTGACAACCACTCTGCTTCCTCGGACCTCCAAAATTTGATGCAACCACCGTCTACCAATGTTTGCCACCCTACAGCAATAGGGTAGAATAACACAAGTATGCATACTTGTCCACTTGAAACACAAATTTATTCATACATATTATTTCTTTTCTTACACACCACAACATATAGTTTCATATTTTCTTGTTCCCACTAGAATGTAAAAACTTTTGTGCCTCATGAATGATAAAGATGCTTCCATCCTATACCACATGTATTTCAATCAAAATTCCATAACTATATGACTATTAGATAACATCCGTAGAATCCTTTACTTTACCATTTAACACTTCATTACTTTATACATACTATCTGATTACTCACATAAATGCAGGCACAATCACGCATCCGGTGATCCAAGTAGATAGTACTGCAAAGAAAATCGCTTCTAAAGCGTCAACCCCTGAGGATGGTCAATATGGTTCTTCTTGTGTCATAGTTTCCAAGAAGCCACCATCTCCCAATGAGTGCTAACTAAAAAAACTATGTAAGCCCGTCCCAAATGTGGCTCGCACGTGAAGGGAATATGTCCAAGAGGCAATAATAAAGTGGTTATTATCGTATTCCTTATTTATGATAAATGTTTATTTTGCATGCTATAATTGTATTAATAAGGAAACGTCAATACATGTGTGTTTAATAAACAAAAAGGAAGTTCCTAGTTATGCCTCTCTTATAAACTAGCTCGTTGATTAACAAGATGATCAAAGTTTCCTGATCATGGACATTGGATGTTGTTAATAACGAGGTCACAACATTAGTGTAATGATGTGATGAACATTCATCCGAAGCATAGCATTACGATCAAAGTCATTGAGTGTATATTGCTATAACAACTTACGAAGTGATCCTAATCCTTAGACCATGAGATCATGTCAATCACTAACACCGGAAGAGTTTCTCGATGACATCAAACGTCACACCGTAACTGGGTGATTATAAAGATGGCTTCAGAACTACTAAAGTGTTATGTTGAGACCCATGGATCGAGAGTGGAATTTGTTCATCCTGATGACGGATAGATATGCTCTGGGCCCTCTCGGTGATATCACATTAATTAGCTTGCAAGAAAGTGATTTGATCACTAGAATGTTATATCACGGGAACGAGAAAAGAGTTCATGTCAGTAACGAGATCAAACTAGTTATGGAGATACCGATGATCGAATATCGGACATGTAATATATCGTGAAACAAAGGGATTAAGATACTAGCGTAAAAGGTTCACATGATCACAGAAGTCATCGTTGAATGTGTGGGAGTCAGTATGGATCTCCAGGTCCCGCTACTGATTATTGATCAGAGAAGGGTCTCGATCATGTACGCATTATTCGCGAACCGTAGGGTGACACACTTAAGGGATACCGACACCATTCGGAGCAAATGATATGCCAGAAAAAGAAAAGGAAAGCGCGGGAATTTATTTCACTAGACACCGGAACTGTTTCGGTTGAAATTGCTGAAACTGGTTCTGCATGTGAAATTGAAATGTTGTAAGGGGTTTTATGTGAATGTTTGTTAATTAAAGTAATTAACAAAATTCTGAATAAATAAATAAAAGAGTTTTATTTAAATGAGAGCTTGTATTAAATTTGGTGGAAATTTAATGCATGTGAGTGGATTTTTGAGGGGAGGCTTTTTAATGGGAGTGGAGGATTTTCATTTTGAGTGGGAGCTCCACCCACATGAATGTGGAAGAGGTGGGTGCAGCCCCCATGGCTGGGTGCCATGCCCCTTGGGTGCCCCCCCTCTCCCCTATAAAAGGCCCCCCTGTGGCGGCCCGCAAAAACCACTACCAGAAAATCGCGTTGTTTTTGTGCATTGCATCATCATGACCGCATGCTCATGTCATCATGCCACATTGCATTTGGGCATCGTCATGTCATCATGCATGGTTTTGTCTAAAACTATTTCGAAAAGTCTTTTATTGTTTTCTAAATACCCCGTCTTTAATTCAAATCAAAACCTGGGTCTCCGGATGTATTTTGTTTTGGCTACCAACGGTTTTCAAAAGCCCCAGTTTAAATAATAAAATATTTAGTTTATTTTAGGGGACAGCCGTACCGGGCCGCTCCGACCCAGTCGGCCATCCCCAGTAAAAAAACCGGTTTCCCAAAACCTATTCCACCATATATTCTACCCACTCTAATCCTACCCAGCCCTCCACATCACCCCGACCAATCGCCACCCGCCACCTCACCACTTCCCCAACTCCCTCCACTCCCATGCCGCCACATCAGCCTCCTGGTCCCACCTCCTCTCCACACCCTCACCATTTCCCCCACCCCACACTCCCAGCAGCCGATCCACCCCCTAGCCTCCTCTCCCTTCCACCCCGGTCCCACCGACCCAACCGGCCCCACCACTCCCCACGCGCCTGTCCCATCTCTCTCTCTCTTCCACCCTACCAACCACCGCTCCTCAAGGGCCCGTCTTCCACGCCTCTCTGCGAAGCGCCCCAGACGCCGCCGCCTCCACGCCAATCCTCCGCCTCACCGCCGCCACCCACCGCCTGGGCCGGTCACGCCCCTCCGCTTTCTCCTGCCGCCTCCCGCCTGCCGCTTCTCCGCCGCCGCCCCGACCAGGCCCCGCTGGCGCCCGCCTCCGCCTCCCAGGCTGCCGCCTGTCGCTGTTCTCCTCATGAACCTCGGCGCCAGTGCTCCGCCTCCGCCCGCTTCCTCGCTGTCCACCACCGCCCACCCACTTCTCCAGCGCTGACCTCCTCTCCCGGACGCTGCCTCCTCTGCCTTCTCCGAGCGCCAGGCCGCCCTTCTCCAACCACCTCACCCGCGTTTGGTCGCCGCCGCCATGACTCCTCTCCTCCGCGTCAAGCTCGCCACGCCTCCCTTCGCCAAGATGCCTTGCCGCCGGGCACCTTCTCCTCGACAGCAACGCTCGCGTGGCGTCCCTCCTCGAGCCGTCGCGTGGCCTCCTCGTCCCCAGGCTCTACTTCCGACCACCTCCTCCGTTGTGCGCCCGTCGCCGCCGAGCCTGCGCGAGCGCTGCCGGTGTGCCCAGCTTCCGCCTGTCGTCCTCACTGCACGAGCGCCTCCTGCGGGCCCCGTGCCGCCGTTCGTGTCTCCTGGCGACCGACCTCTTTGCGTGTATCTGCTAGCTGCAGCAAGTTGCAGCCCGTGTGTGTACCCGCCTTCCTGTAGCATCTAGTTGGACCGATTCCGGGGGAATCTGACCAATAGGTTGCTGCCAGTTTGCTACTGACGTTTTTCAAGATCGCCACCGGCAACCGAAGCCATAGTGACAAGACCTTCGTCACACATTAAAGGACCCGGGAGATCATCTACACGGACGTCATGATCTTCGATGCAGGACTGCTCGTGGATCGGTACCAATGCGAGAAGCTCGAAGCCCCGTTGCCAGGCCCGGATGTTTCAAACGCGAAGATCTGCTTCATGGATCCGAGACCGATCCGGAACGCCAAGTACTTCCCTCGGACGCCAAAACCCGAACCTGAAGAACGCCAAGATCGCCACGAGGACGACAAGTTCTTCTTCCCGAACGCCAAGACCGACCCGATACGAGGACCCGACAAGATCTTCGTGACGACAAGATCGGCACCGACCAGGGCGGATCTGATGTGCCCCCGACGCCAACCAAGTTCTTCTTCTCGGATGCGACAAGATCGACTTCCGTTGTCCGAGACCGATCTCGTCGAGCCATTCTCCCGTCGAACCCTGAGACCCGACCCCGAACCCCTCGGAGCCCAAGTTCGCCGAACCCTAAAGTGATTCCCTATCCGAGACCCCATTATTTTTATAATATGACATTATCAACTGATGCATATTAAATTGTTCATGCATGCATACTTGTCTATGGTTTGGGGGCATTATGCCAATTCATCTCATAATTAAATATGGAGTCTATATGCGGGATATCTTTGTCTTATTCCGGACTTCATTTAAATTGGCATAGCGAACCGAAGCCATGTTTGGTCTTGCTAATCCAACATTTAATTTGCGGGGTAGATAAATAACTTGAACCGTTTAATTAAATGTCGGGACCCCGGTTCCGCTTAATATGATCTAATTGCATTGCACCTTTGCCATGTCATACATCATACATGCATCATGCCCGATTTTCTACCGTAGTATTAAATAGTCCATCCGGTGTTTCTTCTAGTGTTTTGCTTCTTCACGGATTAGGCCGATGAGTTGATGCGAGTGTCGACCCGATCTTCGGATGAACCTTCGGCAATGTTTTCAGGCGAGCACCTCCCCCTTTCTACCTATCTTACTTTTATAGTATTTATTCCCCCCTGTTGATCTATTGCTATCTGTGTTGCGATGATCTAGTTTTCGTACCCGTGATATCCCTTGCAGCCTTATATTGCCTTGGACACATCCTATTAACGTTTGTTTGGTAGATAGTTGGACTTGCGCGTCATAGTCGCTTGCTCAAGTGTTGTTGCGTGTCGTCCAGTACCACAGCGGTTGGAAGGCTGCCATATGCTTTATGTTGGAGATGATCATGGCTTTAATTACTGCTTAATAACTAAAATTGAAAGTAGGTAAATGCAAAGGCACCGGTGGGTAATAGACAATATTTGGATTTTAACCGCTCACTCGTGTCCCGTAGGACCCCGAGTTCTTGACACCTGTTCGGAGATCGAGCGCGCTAACCACAGGTGGGGTGTGTGGGCACCCCCATCGATTAGTACCTGAATTCAAAGTATTGTACCGGGGGCCACAAGTAGTTTGGGGCTTTATTACTATCCTGTACTTATACCATGCTTTACTGCTTTATTTACGATTGCGCGTGGAGCGCCTGTACTGTTTAGGTAAGCGGAGTGTTTTCGCGGTATCGACAAGCCCAGTCACACTTTCGGGTTCCCATTCGTTTACAGCCATTGACGCAAACCCTGAGTCCGTCTCGGAGACCGTCCGACTTCATTGCGGGTAGCTTAGTGGGGTGGCCCCCATGTACTTGCTTTGGGTCTGGGAAACGTCATGACTTAGGCCCCGCCGACATACCGATGGGTGTATGTTAACTGATCTGGCAAAAAGGGTCGAAGTGCGTGTGGATACTTTGGTGCACCCCTGCAGGGTTAAATCTTTTCGAGAAGCCGTGTCCGCGGTTATGGACGACTTGGAGCACAGTTCTTGATCATAGACAACCATACTAAAGTTTACTGTTATAATTTGACTGGTATCCGATATGACTAGTAATCAGCTCCATTGCAACGGAATGGCTAAATAAAAGTACCAACAACTGCTGGGTTTGGGGATATCTCATGCTAATCGTATCTGACTAGTAAGTGTTGCAACTACAACGGAATGGTTAACTAAAACTGCCCACTGCTTATTATATCAGGATGACTCATGCCATCTTTATTTGACTAGTAATTGCCGCAACTATAACGGAATGAATAAAACTGCCAACGGTGTAAGTTCCTCGGTTGACTTCCTCGTTTGGTCTCGAGGGGAAACACCAGGATGGGTATGTTTGGTGGTAGTATCAGGTTGGTTCCGAATAGGTCTTTCTTACCCCTCTCTGATAGCCGCTAGTTGTATCGAGTCTATATAGGTTTTTAGTGCATGTAGCGCCGCCTGATCCACCATACCTATGTAGGCGAGGACCGCTGAATTCTAGTCTCGCTGCATCACCTCGATCGACCGCTTCTTCTTTTCCTTTGCCCTTTGTCGGCACCCCTTTTGTTTAAGCAGGTTTTGAGATCGACGTCGTTAGCGTGGTTACCCTTCCTTGGCCTGGGCAGGGTTATGGACGCCATTGGTTATTCTTCGTGGCTCTTAGCTCAATTTGCATCTTGTCCGCATTTCAGACTGTATCGCTTTTCCGGTGATTTGGATCTTTGTATTGTATATCCGTATTCTTGACTCTTTGAGTCGCTGTTGTATATATATGTTTTGTGGGTTCCATCGAGGACTATTGTGTAATGATATTACTGCTTTCCACCGCATTTAAAGTTCTGGTGGGCACCTTTGAATCGTTTCTATGCGGGTTTGGCGGGAAGCGCTAAAACTTGCATAGGGCCGATTCTGAGGGTGTTACACCCCCTCTCCTCCTCTCAAAGCACACCTCCTCGTGAAGGATCTCTCTCCCCCCTTTAGAATTTCCCCATGGTCTCGGATCAGCGAGATACATGTTCCCGGTGGATTTTTCTGGAAGGATTTGTTGTGTCCGCTTCACCGAGCGAGGCGCGAGGTTGTCGGGTACCGACGCAGTGTGCGATCACGGATGCACCACTTCTTGGCGGTGCTGGACTTGATCGTGCTGGACCGGCTGGACCAGATGGACTTCATCACGATCTTGAGATCGGCAAGCGTTCGTCTACATCATCCACGAGTACAACCTCGTTAACGCTATTCGGTCTTCGAGGGTATGTATTCTATGGATGTATATCCACCCTTTGCTTGTATCTAGTAGGTATATCTTGGTACATAGTTGTTCCTATCGTAGGAAAAATTTTATTTTCTATGCTGCGAACCCTACAGTGGTATCAAAGCTGAATCTATGCGTAGATACTTTGCACGGGTAGTACACATATGAGTATGTGGGCGATGATGACCATTTTATTTCTTCTTAGTTGTAATTTGGATATTGGTGGCATAGTGGGATGAAGCGGCCCAGAAAAACTTTACATGTCCTCGCACATGAGACCTGTTCCACGCTTGACATGCAACTAGTTTTGCATATGTGGCTAGCGGGTGTCTGCCTCTCCTACTATAGTAAATATCTAATTTGCAATGAGTTGTCAACAATTTAGTTATCCTCGTTGTGGTTTATGTTCGTAGGTATGAACGGTTCTATCTTCGAAATCCCTAAGACACGTAAAACTTGCAATGGATAAATTAGAGGCGTCTAGTTTAGATTGTTGCTAGGCTAGTGTTATGATATGGTGATGTTGTAAGTAGAAGTATGAGATGATACTCTTACAACACACATAACGTGTAAATTCCATAGACCTTGGCCTTACACATGATGGAGATCATATGCGGGAACCATATCATTTCACTTACAAACATGTGATGTTTGATTGCATCTTATATTTGTTGTTTGGCATTTTATAAGCATAATAAGATGATCCGTCATTTAGATATCAAGATAAAAATGTGTTCTTCCTTAAGTATGCACCTACAATGTTTCATCGCTTCAAGACATCATGTGATGATCGGGTGTACTTGAATCCACGAGCATATCTCGGGTGTAAGACAGTTACACACGCGAATACTAAGGTTGTTACTTGGCGAGCCTAGCATGTACAGACATGGCCTCAGAACATGGACCGAAAGGTTAAACATGAGTCATATGTTTTGATATGATGACAATATGGATGCTCGCCTATGAAGCTACACCGACTCACGTGATGATCGGACTTGGTGTAGTGGATTTGGTTCATGTAATCACCAAAAAGGCACAAGGGATGTCGTTTTTGAGTGGGAGTTCATTTCTAATTTGGATTAGTAGAACTCAAATCAAAGTGAATTTGCATAATCTGTTGTAGTCATTGGCATTCGTTCACCACCTTATGCTTAGTTGTAATTGAGATAATAGAACTATAGAATTCTGGATATATACTTTACGAACTGGTATCGTATTGTGTTGATTGTCAATCTAAAGTTTAAAGTCGTATTGCAAACTTTCAGTAAACTCTGTTTACTCTGTGAAATTTAATAATTGGTATTAAATCAAGATTAATAATTCCAGTGTTAGTATCTTAAGTATCATGTTTGCCTCCATGATTCTTGATTGTTTTAATATCAAGTTTATCTAGGAGCTGAAAGAATTGTTTCAGAAACCATCATGTGTGGCAGATATAATGATATCTGAAATAATGTTTTTGGTTGCAAGATGATAGAGTATAATATATGTTCTCATATTGGATGAGAATTTGCAAAGGTTGGAGACGCTAGATATCCTAATCATCCAAAAGGGTTTTGGAACGTAACATTATACTCAAGATTCATCCTTATAAGCTACATTAGTTTGATCATGAAAGTCGTCATGATAAGGGTGAATAGAAGATGTATGTAAATTGTTTACTACACTAAAAGATTACTAAAGAATGTATTTTGAAAGAATACCAATCATTTTGATGATGGTGATCTACTTCAAAGTGCAAGTCCAAAGGTATTATTATTTGAATATACACGCTTTGTACTATGTGTCATGTATATGGCGCCACTTTTGATGTTGATATATTATTTTAAAAGTAAAAGGAAATGCTGAAAGAGGATCTACAAATATATTTGGCAGAAAAGAAAAGATTGGAAATATCCAATTTAGGTATATAGATGATATACATGTTATGGTTGTATTCTTTGCTTGTTAAACAATGTGGTTCGTGGGTATTGGATACCGAATTGGTTGGTATGAAATTTCATACGGAACGACGCAATTCATGAACCACAATGGCCTAAGCTAGCAAGAGAATATGTGATGATGTTCATCGAAAACAAACAAACCGTTGTTTGTATTTCTCGTTGACATCAAAGCTTGACTTCATGATTTGTTTTAATAATTGTTATTTAAATCAGGTATTATGAGAACAAAGGTTATTCAAATAATTACTGTATTCCATATAAGATGGATGATTTACAAATCTAGTTGGAGAAATCACATCCATAAAACCTAATGCTAAAATGTCGCAAGACAAATGGTTGAAAGATCACTTACGAAGTGACATCGCCGTTTAAATTATATTGGAAATAAAACATGAAGAATCTCCATATTCATGGATTTTTGGAGTCTTTGATTTAATAAAGTGACGCTTGTGAGACTTTTCTCGGGATAATTAAAACTTCGTTCAAAGGCCAAAGAAGAACGATCGACTAAAATATTGGAATTTATACATATCAATGTATGTCGTCCATTATGTGTAGTCGTGAGCGATGGATGTCAACTTCATATGCTTTCTCCGGAAATTTAAGTGAATATTCACTTAATGAGAAAGAAGTAAGAAATATTTGAAAAACGGTTCAAAGACTTTCAAGATGAAGTGGAAAATCATTGTAACAAGAAAATAAATGATTTATGATTTTATCATAAAGGGATTTATTTGAGTTACATGTGTAACAAGAAAATAAATGAATTATGATTTTATCATAAAGGGATTTATTTGAGTTGCAAGTTCAGCAAAACACCTAGATTTACATCTCCCGAAACACCATAGTAATATGGAGTGTTTGAGATTTGTAATGAAACCTTGTTTGACATGGTTGGATCAAAGGTGTTATTTATAAAACTGCCATTATGTTTTAAAAAGATTAATGCTTTAGAGACTACCGCTTTTGCACTGAAAAGAGATCCATCTTGATCCGTTGAAATGGCACCATATGAGTTATGGTTTGTGGTAAAACCCAAGTTGTCATTTCTTAAATTTTGGTATGCTAAACATAATTAAGATGTTTACAACCGAAGTCGGATGAGCATGTCTTTGTAGGTTATTTCGAATAACAATTGGGTATTCCTCCATATCACCAAGAACAAAAGGGTTTGTTGCTTGAAACATGAGGTTTCTTGAAAAAGGAATTTTTTGCAAAAAGTTAAGTGGGAGGATAATAGAACTTTGATAAGGTTAACAAACCTTAGCTATATTTCCTGAGTTGCGCAGCACCGAAAATTGTTCCGAAGGCTGCCATAGTGCTCATAGCTTATGTGCCTCAAAGGTTGTGGTCACGGAGATCTAAGTTCTTATTAAACCAAGTCGGTCGGATAAACAATCAAATGCTAAGATTTGAGATTAAATCATTGTTGTTTGACAATGATGAACCGACTACATGCAAAGAAGCGATGATGCGCCCTGATTCCATCAAATGGCTTGAAGCCATAAAATCTGTGATAGTTCCATACACGAGAAATCAAGTTTTGAACTTGGAAGACCCTCCGGAAAGGTGTAAAAACCCGTCGGTCGTATTTGGATCTATAAAGAAACAGACATGGATGTTTCACATCTATGAAATAGTCGACATGTCGTAAAGTATTTTATGACAATTTTCAAGGAGTTGACTATGACAAGATTTGATCTTTCATAGCGATATTTAGTCTGGAGATTAAAGTAGCAACCACTATATATAATTTGGTATATGGTAGATGAATAAACAAAACAAAGTTCTTCTAATAGAATGGTTACCTAGGACGTGTACATGACACGGTCCAAAGGGTTTTGTTAATTCAAAGGATGCTAAAAGGGCATGCAAACTTCAATGGTTGAAGTAAGCATCACGGAGTTGGAATCTTCACCGGGATGAAAAGGAGTTTTCATCAGGAGACGATGAAGATGCTTGCATTTGCAAGAAATTAAGTGAGAGCGCTGAGACATATTTCTAATACATTATGTGGAGGACATCTTGTTGATTAGAAATGATGTAATTTTTATTGACAAAGGTTAAGAATTTCATTTCGATGAAAGACTTAGGCAAAACCCGAATATTTAGCATGAATGTCTATAGTGGATGGACTGTGACGCTAATATGGTTGTGCCAATTGTACATATATGAGATATTGAAGGAGTTCAATATAGAAACGACAAGAAAAGGTTCTTGTCGCATGGAAAGGAATTGAATCAAGATTCAAGTGTATCGACACTTGATAGGTGAAACAAGACTCAAGTGCTTTGACACTTGATGAGTGAAATCACGAGAATGTTTTGATCCATCATACCATGATATGTACACATCCAGATATGTCCTATGCTCTAAGTGTTATGCGCATATACCAGAATGAATCATAAAATGATCATTGGACTATAGTAAGGATATTCTTATGATCTTTTGGAAGAACTAAGAATATATTTGTGTAGAGGTGACAAACAATTAAAAATAGTTCATTGTAAAGAGTTACATTGATACTAGTTTTGTCACAAGATACAAATTAAGTTTATCTCAATTTAAACTATGAGTGGCACAATGTAATGGAAAGGAGATTCCATGATGGATTTGGAAGAGTTCCAAAGTTAAGACATTGTGACGAATACTACGAGAAAAGGCTAAGTATATGACTGCTATAGTAGCGGCAAAGGAGGGAATTTGTGTCAAGTAGTTTGTTATCAAACTAAGGTGTGGTTCGCAACGGGCTAACACTAAAGATATATTGTGTGACAATAGTATCGACGTGTTTTAACCCCAAGGAACTAAAGGTCTCACCAAAAGACCAAATTTATACAATGCCATCTCATTGGAGAATGAGTGATGCGTGAAGACGCAAAGACATGCAAAGACACATGGACCTGAAAGTGTCAGATCCGTAGATTATGTTAACCACTTGCAATTGCGTATTTGGAACACCAGAAAGCCATAGGTGTTCAATACACAAAGTTTTCAAACTATATTATTGTCTCTAGTGCAAGTGGGAGACTGAAGGGAATATGTCCGAGAGGCAATAATAAACTGGTTATTATCGTATTCCTTATTTATGATAAATGTTTATTTTGCATGCTATAATTGTATTAATACAGAAACGTTAATACATGTGTGTTTAATAAACAAAAAGGAAGTTCCTAGTTATGCCTCTCTTATAAAATAGCTCGTTGATTAACAAGATGATCAAAGTTTCCTGATCATGGACATTGGATGTTGTTAATAACGAGGTCACAACATTAGTGTAATGATGTGATGAACATTCATCCGAAGTATAGCATTACGATCAAAGTCATTGAGTTTATATTGCTATAACAACTTACGAAGTGATCCTAATCCTTAGACCATGAGATCATGTCAATCACTAACACCGGAAGGGTTTCTCGATGACATCAAACGTCACACCATAACTGGGTGATTATAAAGATGGCTTCAGAACTACTAAAGTTTTATGTTGAGACCCATGGATCGAGAGTGGAATTTTTTCATCCCGATGACGGATAGATATGCTCTGGGCCCTCTCGGTGATATCACATTGATTAGCTTGCAAGAAAGTGATTTGATCACTAGAATGTTATATCACGGGAACGAGAAAAGAGTGCATGTCAGTAACGAGATCAAACTAGTTATGGAGATACCGATGATCGAATATCGGACATGTAATATATCGTGAAACAAAGGGATTAAGATACTAGCGTAAAAGGTTCACACGATCACAGAAGTCATCGTTGAATGTGTGGGAGTCAGTATGGATCTCCAGGTCCCGCTACTGATTATTGATCGGAGAAGGGTCTCGATCATGTCCAAATTATTCGCGAACCATAGGGTGACACACTTAAGGGATACCGACACCATTCGGATCAAATGATATGCCAGAAAAAGAAAAGGAAAGCGTGGGAATTTATTTCACTAGACACCGGAACTGTTTCGGTTGAAATTGCTGAAACTGGTTCTACATGTGAAATTGAAATGTTGTAAGGGGTTTTATGTGAATTTTCGTTAATTAAAGTAATTAACAAAATTCTGAATAAATAAATAAAAGAGTTTTATTTAAATGAGAGCTTGTATTAAATTTGGTGGAAATTTAATGCATGTGAGTGGATTTTTGAGGGGAGGCTTTTTAATGGGAGTGGAGGATTTTCATTTTGAGTGGGAGCTCCACCCACATGAATGTGGAAGAGGTGGGGGCATCCCCCATGGCTGGGAACCATGCCCCTTGGGTGCCCCCCTCTCCGCTATAAAAGGCCCCCCTCCTCCTCTCAAAGCACACCTCCTCGCGAAGGATCTCTCTCCCCCCTTTAGAATTTCCCCATGGTCTCGGATCAGCGAGATACATGTTTCCGGTGGCTTTTTCTGGAAGGATTTTTTCTTCGCTGGAGCGAGGGTGCGGAGGTTGTCGGGGTACCCGAACGTGTGTGCAATCACGGATGCACCACTGCTTTGCGGTGCTGGACTTGATCGTCTTTGGACCGGTGGACCGGATGGACTTCATCACGATCTTGAGATCGACAGCGTTAAACTACATCATCCACGAGTACAACCTCGTTAACGCTATTCGGTCTTCGAGGTATGTATTCTATGGATGTATATCCACCCGTTGCTTGTATCTAGTAGATAGATCTTGGTACATAGATGTTCCCATCGTAGGAAAAAATTTCTTTTCTATGCTGCGAACCCCTACAGCACGAACTACACAACCCGTGCTTCCAAACCTCGACGCTTCCTAACATTGATGTTTTTACCTTTCACATGGTTGATAATAGACATATTTGCAGGCACACAACCGGGAGAGGCGATTCAGAAAGGTCCTGGTAAAAAATGCGTGGCTACCACTGCACCAACCCATTCTGACAAACATAATGGGTCTACAGAACCACAATATTCGCAGCTACCTTCATCTCCCAACGATGTCCAACCATCACAACTAGGTAAGAACATTCACAGTTTCCACTTAGTCCTCAAAATCTAAGCTACATTTCAATAAATTCAGTTCTGAAGTAGAAATACATGTATGCTTATTACTGTCAAGAATTTGCTCCATTCCTACTTATTGCTTGCTCAAGTAGTACTACATGTTAGCTTCCATTTGTGATAACACCGATGACGTAAAAAAATCACATGAATCTAATGTTGTCAACATTTATCAGTACAAACAATCAAGACCCCTCCATTACAACACTTTTTGTAAAGTTTCATTTCGAAGTACACAAAAACTTTACACATATCCTCCTAAAACCTATAATTAAATGTTTACGTAATAGACACTACCTTCTGACTGACACAACCTTGTTAAGATTGATAGTAACACACATACCAACCACAACCTCCATGTTTCCTAACAATTACGTTTATGTTTCATTCACCACCCCGTGAAATCATAGTTTCGTGCACTATTGGCACTCAAACTCAAGAGAAGAAAAACAGGAAAAAGAGAGCCTTCTTGGGCATTAATGATGATGCGAACCAGAAGATTCTCAAGAAACTCAAAGCTACTGATGTATCAAAGGAGATATATGATACATACATTTTGAGAAGGTGCATCAGGCCCCCTTTAGATGGAGAAGAAAGGTACCATTCAGCTAAACCATTTAACTTCATGTTTCAACATCCCCTTCACTATACTCGATCAATAATACAATGCATGTGCTTCATTAGGCCTCCTTTTGTTGATTTTGGGAAATATCATATATCATCTGAAGACTTCCGCGAAGCACTGAAGCCTCGAGGGAGAATTTACACCCAAGTCATGGAGCTTTTCATTAGACACTTCAACTCAATTACGAACGAAGTCACAAGCAGCGAGCCTACATATACAAAGTTTGCATTCTCCCAATCCTTGATTGTACGTCCCTAAAAACACCCACATTATCGCCTACCAGAATTTACTGTGTTTCTAGACTTTATCTTTCATATGCTACTTTGACTTTTTTTGTAGACAAAACTCTATGTTTCTGAAGGAAAATTTGACCCAAAAGGTTCCCTGAAAGAATTCTTGGAGGCATACAAAGATAATAAGCTCAACTCTAAGGATATGGTATTTTTTCCAATGTCCATTTAAAATCAGTTTCTTAAGTATGTCATACTTGCTAACATGATGCACAAATGAGCTTCATTTTTTATTGTTTTCCTAGCTATATTTTGCTGTAGTCAACAATGAACACTGGGTGCTAGTGTCCATCAACATACTGTACAAACAAGTTAATTTCTTGGACTCTATGATCAGCACGAGGAAGACCAAAGTATATGAGAAAGCTCATAACCTGGTACATGCTCCATAATTTTTTTTGATTCCACTAACCTAGTAATATGATTCGTATCATTCATGTTTAAGATTACTTACTTCAACCTGGCTTCCTATCATTTCAAGTTTGTACATAATGTTAGCTTCCTACCATTCGTTTTTCACATACTGATTGCAATCAGACAAGGAATCTGATTTGCACATTTCAAATATGTTTGCACATACTGATTTGTACTTTGTTAGCTTCCTATCGATCAAGTTAGCTACCTATCATTCATGTTTGCTTCATACTAATTTCAATCTGATTGAAATCTGATTATACTATTTTTTTAATGCTCTGGCGACTACAATTAGTGATTCATAAGACAATATATCAAAATAATATTATACACTAGTGCCTCCATAATTCCATATTAAATTTTCTATCAATCTCTCAACCTTGCTTCCACTCACTTTGGGTTATTCTTCACAGGTCGATAATTTTATCACACTAGCCACACATGCCAAAGCTTTTCCAAAAGCAAACTTCAGTCGGTACGTCTAACACAATCCTCAGGATATACGCCAGCAAACCACAATGTAATATGCTTGTCCACGTCTAAAATGTGAGAAAGTTGTTTTTCCAATATTATTTGCTACTCTCTAACATTATTTTTCTAATTTCATGTGGCCAGATTTGACTGCGGAGTCTTCGTAATGCTGTTCATGAAAATGTGGGATGGCAAGATGATAAAGCCCTTTGGCATGGTCTGTCCACAAAATAAATTTGTTTAACAAAAATCTCACATGCTTCACTACAATGCTTCCTACACAAATCTGTCTTTCTGTACATTACTTTGATACTACTACAACTTACTTTCTGTCTCCTGACTTGCAGACGGGATATTCTAGATCACTGCATGGTGATAACCCAGATGATCATGACATCAGAGTTAAACAAGGTGAATCCAACGTGGGTACTAAAGAAGAAACAAACTCTATTCACATTCATGTCTCCATAGTTTCAAGTTCTACTCCCACAAACTATGCCTAGACGTAGCATCTGCTATTTTTCTTGTTAACCTAAACATTTCCCAAATTGTAATAATTGGTCAAAACCTGTCAATGATGGCCGTACTTTATAATACTGTTATCGCCGTTCAATGTCGAGTGAATTATGTTATAAATATCTTTTTCATATCTGCCTTCTATGCAATATTTTTGATAGTATGTCCAAAAAGAGCTGCGCTTCATAGTCTTTGCTTGATCCCTCGACCATCTTCCCATAGTCTGTTCAAATTTGTTCTACTTTCCCTAGTAATGCATCTTCCACCAGGTAGGCTGATTCTATCATATTCTACCAGTTGATTAAGTTTGAAATAACTGTTTTCATGCTTCCTCTCCAAAATCACATGCTTCATGTTGATCACATGAAGTTCTTGCTACCACTAGTAATAAACTCACATCTAGTAACAAAGGGATATAAAGATGTTACTTCAATATGATTCTCACGCTTCTTACACTAGACACGCTTGCTTCTTACACTACATGCACAAAAATCATACAACACTAATATAATACCATACTACCATTCAACTTTTCTTTCCTTAGATAGTATGTACCTTCAACTTTCCCTACTTACATCTGTCAAACAGGTTATTAAGTTTCATACCATTATTTTCATGCTTCACGGCCACATCACACGTTTCATGATGGTTCGCAAGAAATTATTGCTTCAACTAATAATAATCTCACATGAAAGTAAAAGAAGGATGTAAAAATGCATCTACAATATAAGTGACACGAAACTAACACTACACACGCCCGCTTCTTCTGTCAGAAGCACATAAACCACACAAAACTAATATGAAACAGCATTATCGTTCACCAATTGCTTATGTGTTTCATATATTTTATCTTTATTGCTTCTAAAGAAGTTACTTCAACATAATTCACACGCTTCTAACACTACACATGCACGCTTCTTCCATCGGAAGAACATACACCACACAAAACTTATATTAAACCGCAATATCGTTCAGCTATTGCTTCTGTAATCTCCTACCAGGTATCTGTGTTTCATATAAATATTTTTATTGCATCTTGTGGCATCCCGCAAAACCACTACTAGAAAATCGCGTTGAATTTGTGCATTGCATCGTCATCATCATGCATTGTTTGCATAAAACTATTTTCGCAAAGCATGTTTTGTTTGCTAAAACGCCCCGTCTAGTTTGCAAACACAACCCGGGTCTCCGGATTATTTTGTTGTCTACTATCGGTTTGCAAAAGGTGCATTTAAAATAAATAAAAGATTTAATTATTTTAGCGGGGGCAGTCGAACGGGCCGTTTCGACCCGAACGACCACCCCCAGAAAATACAAACGGTCCACCTAATTCCTAAACCTACCAACCTATCTACCCAACCCTCCTCTCCACCTCACCCCAACCAGTAGCAGCTCGCCACCTCAGCTCCCCTCTCTTCCCCCCCAATTAAACCCTGCCACCTCACCCCCACCCAACTCTCTCTCCTCTCTCTCCCACCAGCACACCACCCCACACACCCAGCCCCACCCACACGCGCCCTCACCTGCCGCTGACCCCCTGGGCCCGCAGCCCACTCCACACCCCACCGAAAACCACACCCAGCCACACTGCCCCCAGGCCCCACCCTGTCCCCCGCCGACCCCGCCCTGGTCCCCACGCACGCTTCCCACGCGCACGCGCGCGACGCCCCCGTCCCTGTCTTCTTCCTCCCCGCGGCAGCCTCCCCTTCCCTCCTCCTCGCCCGCTCCAGCTCCTCGGCCGCCGCCAAGGCCTCCGCCGGCCCGGATCCCCTCTCCTCCGCTGCCGCCCGACCCCAAGCTCCGCCGGCGCGCCCTCCATCTCGCGCGGCTCTGCCTCCTCCGCCGCGGACCGCCTCGCTCGCCCCTCCCCGACGGCTTCCTCCTCCCCGCCTGCCCTCACGCGCTTCGCCCAAGACGAGCCTCCCAGCGCCGCCCAGGCTCCATGCCGCCGCCGCTTGCCGGTCCTCCGCCACCGCCTCAGTGCTCCGCCGAGCCTCCCCGACCTGCGCGTCAGCGACCCCGCGCGCCGGCTCCGGCCACCCCCTTCCGCCTCCGGCCGCCGTGCTCCGAGCCGCACGCCGCTCCGCCTCCGGTCTCCCTCCTCGCGACCTCGAACCTCTGCCTCTCCCTCCTCACCGGCCACCTCGACGACGGTCGTATCTCCGGGCTCAGCGGCATCAGCGTCAAGGCCTTCTTTCGCTGGTGGTCAATCACGGGGATCCGCGCCGATGGAGACGAGCTCGTCTTCGAGGTGGGCTCGCCTCCAAGTTCCTGCTCCACTTCAACACCTCCCTCGAGCCCGCCAGCGCCTGGACGCCGCCTTCCTCCCTTCTGGCGCCCGCTGTAGCGCGCTGCTGGGCCTCTCCACGTCGCTCCGGACCCCGCCGTTCGCAGAACCGCCGCTGGCGTGCACCTCCGGTCATGGTCCGCTTCACCGCCCTCCGACGTCGTGTCCTCCTGGTTGCAGTGGGTCCGACAGGGTCAGGGAAGATGTATGCTGTGTTGGTGCCACAAGATATCCTGTTTTGTACCACTCACGCTGCAGAAGATCTTCAATGCGGTAGATGAAAGCCACAGTGGCAATCCACCGACAAGATGTTGTTGTTGCTCGCGGGCGCCCGGTGTTCTTGGTCTATGTTCCCGATGTGGCGTCGAGACAGTGGCCGCGAACCTATTCATCACCAAGTTCCCCTCGCCTTGCCAAGCTCTTCCTCCTGGAACCCGCTGACACATGCCTGAAGACCGATCCGAAGGACGCCAAGATCCGGACCCGGAGATCGAACCCCGTGCCGACAAATCGCCTACCGGACACCGGCGCCAAGATCGCCACCGAACAACAAGCACTTGCCCCGGACGCCAAGACCGACTCGATGGCGCGCACCGACAAGACCTCGCGGCAAGACCGATCCCGTGGGACCCGACAAGACCTTCGCGACAACAAGGACGACACCGACCAGGGCGAGTCCGATGCGCCCCGACACCGACCCAAGTCCCGCACCCGGACGCGCCAAGATCTACCCCGATCCGAGACCCTAACCCCGGAGTCCGAGAACGACCCCGTCAAAACCCTGGACCCCGAGACCGGACCCTGGACCCTGTCGAACTCCGAACCCCGGAACCCCAAGATCTGCCGAACCCTAATGTGTGACCTCTTATTCGAGAACCCTATTTTATAATATGTAATAATGTGGCATCCCGCAAAACCACTACTAGAAAATCGCGTTGAATTTGTGCATTGCATCGTCATCATCATGCATTGTTGGCCAAAAACTATTTTCGCAAAGCCCGTTTTTGTTTTCTAAAACGCCCCGACAATTATTCAAACGCCAAACCCCGGTTGTTCCGGATATTTTGTTTGTCTAAAATTAGTTACAAAAGACAATTAAGAATAAATAAAATTATTAATTATTTTAGTAGGGGCAGTCGAACGGGCCAACCCGACCAACGATCCCTGCATTTAAAATCGGTCCACACCAGCCCCTCCTAATCCTATGGCCACCCAAATTCCTACCCACCCCTTGCAGCCACATCACCCGGGCCAATAGCCATGCGCCAAATCAGCCCTCTCCTCTCCTCCCACCAACCACAAGGCGCCACGTCATCCCTCAACCCTCCCCACCTAACCTCTCTCCTCTCTCCCCCACTCAGCTCACCCCACGCGGTCCACCACTCCCCAGCTGCCCCACACGCACACAAACACAGCACACACGCATGCACCAACCCCTCTCAACCTCCCTGCCACTGGGCCCCGCCCGCGTGGACCCGTCCCCAGCCCACCTCTCCTCGGCTTCTTCTCCCCGCCCCTTCCCACGCCAAGACGCCCAACTGAGAAGCCCCGCCCTGCTCCTCTCCCTCGCCGGCC
This sequence comes from Avena longiglumis, assembly GCA_030063025.1. Classification (NCBI taxonomy): domain Eukaryota; kingdom Viridiplantae; phylum Streptophyta; class Magnoliopsida; order Poales; family Poaceae; genus Avena; species Avena longiglumis. The sequence goes on from CP125978.1 coordinate 269,523,849, forward strand.
CCTCCCTCACCAACCCCGCCGCCTCCCTAGACGCCCGCCGCCCGGCCACAGCCGCCTCCCCGCCGCATCTCCTCTCGCTCAACGCCCAACCCCACCGCCTGGGCCACCGCCACCTCGAGCCTCCTCAGTTCGCTGACGCCACCGACCTCCATCAAGGCCCGACACCTCCGCTTCTGCCTCTCTTCCTGAAGCCACAAGGCCCTTGGCCACGGCAGATCCTCCGCTCCACCACTCCCGCCTGAGCCCGGAGCTCTGCCCGGAGCTCCGCTTCCGCTCTCTCCTGTCCCTCCGCTGCTGCTGGCCAGCGCTGGCCCTGCCGCCCTTCAAGGCCGCCTCGCGCCTGCCCGCCGCCACTTCGACCTCTGCGCCGCCGACCTCGAAGCCTCGCCACACACAAGGCGCTTCTCGACGCACCTCCTCGCGTCCTCGCCAACGCCGCCGAGCGCCCTCCTCGCCAAGCCACGCCATCACTTCCTCTTCGCTGAGAAGGACCTCGCTGAGTCCGCGCCGCGCCCGAGCCTCATGGCCGAGCTCCGCGAGCCTGCAGACTGTGACCGCCTGGGCCTTCCTCCAAGGCCTTCTGCCACTCTGCATGGCCGGCCAGCAAGCCGTCGCACCGCCGCCGGCACTGCCCGCCCGAGCCACCTGCTCCTGCCGCCCGACCAAGGCCACCACTCTGCAGCGGCAGCTGACCCCGTCCCGAGCTGCTCGTGGGCCCGCTGCCGCACTCAGGGCCCCGCCAAGCTCGCCTCGATGAGCCGCATGAACCGCAGGAGCCAATACCACACCCGATGCCGTCGCCGCTCCAAGATCCCCTTCACGGGGTTGATGACCCGAAGGCCGGCAAGATCGCCACGGATGCGACAAGTTCTCCATCACGGAGCATCAAGACCGCCACATGAGACCGACCTCGGCCGCCGAAGTTCACCGAGACCCTAGACGCAAGATCCCCTTCATGGGACGACAAGTGCTCCTTCCCGACCAAGACCAACGTTAAGTTCACCACCGACAAAAGACTCACGAGATCTACTTCATGAAAGCACATGCGACAAGAACTACCCGATCCGAATACCCGCATCCCGAATCCGAGACCGCCACCGACAACAAAACCGTGGAACCGACGAGATCGACCACCGACGCCATGATCTCCTCACGGAATCCGCGCGGACCGCCAAGACCTCGAACGGCAAGATCGACTGGGACCCGACAAGACCTTCGCGACAATAAGAACGACATCAACCAAGCCCGGTTTCCGAACTCCAAGATCCTCCTCCGATATCCGAGAACGAACCGTCAACCCCGGACCTCGACTGAACCCCGAACCCCGGAACCCCAAGTCCGTTGAGAACCCTCTATGTGTGACCCTTTTCCCTCGTTACCCTATTTTCATAAATGATATCAACTGTTGCATATTTGATGGTCAACTCGCATGCATATCATGTGGTTTGGGGGCCTTATGCCGATTCACCTAATAATTAAATATGGGGCCCATATGCGGGCAACTCTAGCCTTATATTGGCCTCATTTAAACATGTGTAGCGAACCGGTTACATCTGTTGCATTGCTAAACAACATTTAAAGTGCGGGGGTTCTAAACAACTTGAACCACCTAATTAATTGTCGGGACCCCGGTTCCGCTTAATATGATCTAATCGCATCGCACCTTTGCCATGTCGTCCATCATACATGCATCATGCCGATCTTCTGCCGTGTATTAAATATTGCATCCGGTGTCCCTTCTAGTGTTTTGCTTCTTCGCGGATAAGGCCGTTGAGTTGATGTGAGCTTCGCCCCGTTCTTCGGGGAAAACCTTCGACAATGTTTTCAGGCGAGCATCTCCCTCTTTCTACCTATCTTACTTTTATAGTCTTTATTCCCTCCTGTTGATCTTTTGCTATCTGTGTTGCGATGCTTTAGATTCTGCATTTGATATACCGTGCAGCTATATTGCCTTGGACACACCTATTCGTTGTTTGGTAGATAGTTGGACTTGCTACCGTAGTTGCTTGCTCAAGTGCTGATGTGTGTCGCCTAATGCCACAGCTTTGATGTATTGCCGCATGTTGTTGTTGGAGATGATTCTAGTTACTTTTCGTCACTTTAATTTCTGTTTAACAACTAAAATTGAATAAGGTAGGCATCGTGGGTGATAGATAATATTTGGTTTCAACGCCACTTGTGCCTGAAGACCCCAGTACTTGATACTGTTTTGATTTATGCGCTATCCACATCCGGGAGGTATATGGGACCCCCCGACCAGAGCTTGATTCCGTTTTATTTCTTGGGGCCACAAACTAGTTTGGGGCTTTATTACTATCCTGCATTTTATGCCATGTTTCATCGCTTTATTTACGACATTGTGCGAGATAGCACATCGCATCGCTTTGAAGCGGAGTGATTACGCGGTGTCGACAAGCCCGCTTGGGGTTCCCACGCTCCACGCCATTGTCGCAGACCTTGAGGCCGCTCGAGCTTGTTTACTCCTATGATTCTACTTAAGGGTGGCCCTCAAATATTTCAATCCTAATTGTTCACCGTGAAAGCCTCGCTGGGTTTTGATTTGGTTTTTCCGAGGTTGATCGAAGGCGTGTTGCTATTGGTGCACCCCGCCGGTAAAACTTTCAAAGCCGTGTCCATGGATATGGACGACTTGGAGCACAGCTTGATCATAGACAAGCATAACTAAAGTTTTCATCGCTATTAATTTGATTTATAATGACTAGTAATCAGCTTCACTATAACGGAATGGCTAATTAATACTGCCCACAATTGCTTGTTGGTTGTCGCTTGCGACAAATGTATCTGACTAGTAAGTATTGCAACTACATCGAAATGGCTGAATAAAAGTACCAACAACCGCTGGTTTTGGGTTTATCTCATGCTATCTCAGATCTGATTAGTAATTGTTGCAACTATAACGGAATGGTTCAATAAAAGTGCCCACTGCTTACTTTATCAGGACGATTATCTAAACCTGACTAGTAAAGTGTCGCAACTATAACTGAATGAGTAAAACTGCCAACTGTGTGAGTTCCTTGGTTGACTTCCTCGTTTGGTCTCGAGGGGGAAACACCAGGATGGGTTTGTTTGGTGTTAGCTTCGTGTTGATCCGGATAGGTCCTTCTCACCCTCTCTCGATAAACGCCATTGTATCGAGTCTCTATAGGTTGTTTAGTGCATGCCGCCGCCGCTTCACCACCATACCTATGTAGGCGAGGACCCAATTCTAGCCTCGCTGCATCGCCTCGATCGACGCTTTTCTTTTGTTTTCTGCTTTGCCCTTTGTCGGCACCCCTTGTTAAGCAGGTTTTGAGATCGACGTCATATGGTTACCCTTCCTGGCTTGGGCAGGGTTATGGACGCCATTGGTTATTCTTCGTGGCTCTTAGCCCCATTTGCATCTTGTCCGTAGTGGACGCTCTATCATTCTCAAGGTGATTTGGATCTTTGTATATTATATCGTATTCTTGACTCTTTGAGTCGCCGTTATATATACTGCTCTGGGTCCCATCGAGGACTGTTGTGTAATGTTATTATTTGCTTTCCACCCGCACGAAAGTGCTCGGGCACCTTTTGAATCGCTTCTATGCGGGTTTGGTGAATTTCGCCCAAACTTGCATAGGTCCGATTCGAGGGTGTTACAGAGTGGTATCGAGCAGCGCTACGATATTCACAAGTCCAAATTTCAGGATAACCTAGCTAACGGCAAGTAGAGTGTCCAAAACTATTTTTGAAAATCGGATAGTTCGATTAGGTCTGAATTTATTCTTACCCCTCTGCTATTCTCCTCTTACCTCGCGTGATTGAACCTACCTCTTACCTTTTCTTCGAGTCCAGGATTTCGTGGTTGGGTTTCCGCCGACCTTCGTGGTTTCGCTTCCTCTTCGATAACGGTGTTACGGTCCGGGTCTTCATGTCGCCGAGGAATCCTTCGTCTGTGGTACCCTCCTTTGTTCCTTGTTTGTGTTTTCCGGTTTTCTCCGACGGCGACATCCTCACGCCAGATCCGATGCCAAGTCTGATCACTCCGCTGCTTCAACCTCGCTTGTCGAGATCTTCCGTCGATTCGAGAATGGTTGCACTCTTCTACTTATTGTCGGAGTAATAGTTTGGCGTGATGGATTGGCCCCCATGCCGACTACCCTTTCTATTCGCTTTTGTACATTGAAGTGGATTTAGAATGCATCGGTTCCTCCTCCCATCGAAGCTAGAGGTGGCTTTATTTCATATCTCTACCTTGAACTTTTGTTTCCGGAGTGCTCGCGACGTGAACAACGACCCTTTGTTGGTGGTGTCGCCGATTCCCAGATGAAGAAGGAACCCTCGTTAGTGGTGTCGCGAGGGTCTACACGAAGTGAGAAGACGCAGACCGCCGACCTTCCTTTCCGGTACCATGAGGCGGATCTCGAGGGCGAGATCCATTGTTAGTGGTGTCGAATTGTGGCATCCCGCAAAACCACTACTAGAAAATCGCGTTGAATTTGTGCATTGCATCGTCATCATCATGCATTGTTGGCCAAAAACTATTTTCGCAAAGCCCGTTTTTGTTTTCTAAAACGCCCCGACAATTATTCAAACGCCAAACCCCGGTTGTTCCGGATATTTTGTTTGTCTAAAATTAGTTACAAAAGACAATTAAGAATAAATAAAATTATTAATTATTTTAGTAGGGGCAGTCGAACGGGCCAACCCGACCCGAACGACCGCCCCAGATTTAAAATCGGTCCACCAGCTAGCCCCTCCTAATCCTATGGCCACCCAAATTCCTACCCACCCCTTGCAGCCACATCACCCGGGCCAATAGCCATGCGCCAAATCAGCCCTCTCCTCTCCTCCCACCAACCACAAGGCGCCACGTCATCCCTCAACCCTCCCCACCTAACCTCTCCTCTCTCCCCACTCACCACCCCACGCTGTCCACCACCCCAGCTGCCCCACACACACAAACACAAGACACACGCATGCACCAACCCTCTCAACCTCCCCGCCTGGGCCCGTGGACCCGTCCCCCCAGGCCCACCGCTCCCTGTGCTTCTTCTTCCTGGCCCTTCCCACGCCACAAGACGCCCCCAACCTGAAGCCCGCCTGCTCCTCTCCTCGCCGCCCTCCTCACCAACCTCGCCGCCTCCCTAGACGCTCCAGCAGCCAAGCCGCCCTCCCCGCCAGATCTCCTCTCGCTCAACGCCCAACCCCACCGCCAGCGCACTGCGCCAAGCCTCCCAGTTCACTCCGACGCCACCGACCTCCATCATACTGGCCACCTCCGTCGCCGGGCCTCTTCTCAGCAGAAGAGGCCAAGGCCGCTCGCCCGCCGGCAGATCCTCCGCCGCCCACCACTCGCCGAGCCCGTCTGAAGCTCGCTGGAGCCTCCGCCTCTCCGCTCCCTCCGCTGGGCCTTGCTGCCGCCGCCTGCCGCTCAAGGCCGCCTCGCTGCCTGGCCGCCCTTCCAGCGCCACACAGACTGAAAAAGGCCACCTGACCTGAGCCGCTTCGTCACACAAGGCGGGTTCTCGACGCACTCCTCCTGCCTCGCCAACCGCCTGAGCGCCTCCTCGCCAAGCCACAGTCCACCGCGCTCTTCGTGCTTTCGCTGAGGACCCCGCTGAGTCCGCTGGCCGCCGAGCCTCATGAGCCTGCAGGACTGTGACTGCCTTCTCCAAGGCTCTGCGGCCCACTCGCTGGCCAGCTGCCAAGAAGCTGCCACCGCCCAGCCGCGCACGTCTGCCCGAGCCGCCCGGCCTCGTCGCTCCGACCCGCTGCCACCACTGCGGCCGCTGCCGCTGCCCGTCGAAGCTGTTGTGGGCCCGCCGCACTCGTGGCTCGCCAAGCTCGCCGATGAGCCGCATGAACCGCAGGAGCCAATACCACACCCGAACCCGGCCTTCCAAGATCCCTTCACGGGTTGATGACCAAGGCGGCAAGATCGCCACGGATGCGACAAGTTCTCCATCACGGAGCATCAAGACCGCCACATGAGACCGACCCTCGCCGCCGAGTTCACCGAGACCCTAGACGCAAGATCCCCTTCATGGGACGACAAGTGCTCCTTTCCGACCAAGACCAACGGTTAAGTTCACCACCGACAAAAGACGGACTACGAGATCTTCATGAGCACATGCGACAAGAACTACCCCGATCCGAATACCGCATCCTAATCCGAGACCGCCACCGACAACAAAACCGTGGAACCGACGAGATCGACCTCACCGACGCCATGATCTCCTCACGGAATCCGGGCGGACCCGCCAAGACCTCGAAACGGCAAGATCGACCCGTGGGACCCGACAAGACCTTCGCGACAATAAGAACGACATCAACCAAGCCCGAACTCCAAGATCCTCCTCCGATATCCGAGAACGAACCGCTGAACCTCGACCTCGACCTGTCAACCCCGAACCCCGAACCCCAAGTCCGTTGAGAACCCTCTATGTGTGACCCTTTTCCCTCGTTACCCTATTTTCATAAATGATATCAACTGCATATTTGATGGTCAACTCGCATGCATATCATGTGGTTTGGGGGCCTTATGCCGATTCACCTAATAATTAAATATGGGGCCCATATGCGGGCAACTCTAGCCTTATATTGGCCTCATTTAAACATGTGTAGCGAACCGTTACACATCTGCATTGCTAAACAACATTTAAAGTGCGGGGGTTCTAAACAACTTGAACCACCTAATTAATTGTCGGGACCCCGGTTCCGCTTAATATGATCTAATCGCATCGCACCTTTGCCATGTCGTCCATCATACATGCATCATGCCGATCTTCTGCCGTATTAAATATTGCATCCGTGTCCCTTCTAGTGTTTTGCTTCTTCATGGATAAGGCCGTTGAGTTGATGTGAGTCACTGCTCTTCGGGAAAACCTTCGACAATGTTTTCAAAGCGAGCATCTCCTCTTTCTACCTATCTTACTTTTATAGTCTTTATTCCTCCTGTTGATCTTTTGCTATCTCGTGGTTGCGATGCTTTAGATTCCGTACCTTGATATACCGTGCAGCCCTATATTGCCTTGGACACACCCTATTACCGTTGTTTGGTAGATAGTTGGACTTTGCGCCGTAGTTGCTTGCTCAAGTCATGTGTGTCGCCTAATGCCACGCTTGCTGATGTATTGCCGCATGTTGTTGTTGGAGATGATTCTAGTTACTTTTCACACTTTAATTTCTGTTTAACAACTAAAATTGAATAAGCGAGGCATCGTGGGTGATAGATAATATTTGGTTTCCGAACGCCCACTTGTGCCCGTGAAGACCCCGAGTACTTGATAATTGCCTTGATTTTGCGCGCTATCCACATCCGGGAGGTATATGGGACCCCCACGGACGAGCTTGATTCCGTCTTATTTCTTGGGGCCACAAACTAGTTTGGGGCTTTATTACTATCCTGTACTTATGCCATGTTTTATCGCTTTATTTACGACAGCGGATGATAGCACACTGCATCGCTTTGGAAGCGAGTGATTACGCTGTCGATAAGCCCCGCTTAGTTCCGGGCCACAGCCATTGTCGCAGACCTTGAGGCCGTCTCGAGCTTGCCTACTCCGCTATGGATTCTACTTAAGGGTGGCCTCAAATATTTCTGAATCTGTAATTGTTCAACCGTGAAAGCCTCGTTGGGTTTTGATTTGGTTTTTCCGAGGTTGATCGAGCGTGTGTTGCTATTGGTGCACCCCGCCGGTAAAACTTTCAAAGCCGTGTCCATGGATATGGACGACTTGGAGCACAGTTTCTTGATCATAGACAAGCATAACTAAAGTTTATCGCTATTAATTTGATTTATAATGACTAGTAATCAGCTTCACTATAACGGAATGGCTAATTAATACCGCACAATTGCTTGTTGGTTGTCGCTACACAAATGTATCGACTAGTAAGTATTGCAACTACATCGAAATGGCTGAATAAAAGTACCAACAACCTTTGGGTTTCGGGTTTATCTCATGCTATCGATTCGATTAGTAATTGTTGCAACTATAACGGAATGGTTCAATAAAGTGCCCATCGCTACTTTATCGTGACGATTATCTAAACCTGACTAGTAAAGTGTCGCAACTATAATCGAATGAGTAAACCGCCAACCGTGGTGAGTTCCTCGGTTGACTTCCTCGCTTGGTCTCGAGGGGAAACACCAGATGGGTTTGTTTGGTGTTAGCTTCGTTGGATCCGGATAGGTCCTTCTCACCCCTCTCTCGATAAACGCCTTGTATCGAGTCTCTATAGGTTGTTTAGTGCATCTTTGCCGCCGCTTCACCACCATACCTATGTAGGCGAGGACCGCCAATTCTAGCCTCGCTGTCTTGGCCTCGATCGACGCTTATTTCTTTGTTTTCTGCTTTGCCCTTTGTCGGCACCCCTTTGTTAAGCAGGTTTTGAGATCGACGTCGTTAGCGTGGTTACCCTTCCGCTTGGCTCAGGCGGTTATGGACGCCATTGGTTATTCTTCAGGGCTCTTAGCCCCATTTGCATCTTGTCCGTAGTCGGACGCTCTATCATTCTCAAGGTGATTTGGATCTTTGTATATTATATCTGTATTCTTGACTCTTTGAGTCGCTGTTATATATACCTGTTCTGTGGGTCCCATCGAGGACTGTTGTGTAATGTTATTACTTCGTTTTCCACCCGCACGAAAGTGCCTGGTGGGCACCTTTGAATCGTTTCTATGCGGGTTTGGTGAATTTCGCCCAAACTTGCATAGGTCCGATTCTGAGGGTGTTACAAATAACAACTTGTTGCATATTGAATTGTCATACTCGCATGCATATTCTGTGGTTTGGGGGCCTTATGCCGATTCACCTTATAATTAAATATGGGGCCCATATGCGGGCAAATCTAGCCTTATATTGGCCTCATTTAAATCTTGCGTAGCGAACCGGTGCTATCTTTTGCCATGTTAAAACCACATTTAAATTGCGGGGTAGCTAAACAACATGAACCACCTAATTAATTGTCGGGACCCCGGTTCCACTTAATATGACCTAATCGCATCGCACCTTTGCCATGTCATACATCATACATGCATCATGCCGATATTCTGCCATGTATTAAATATTGCATCCGTTGTTTCTTCTAGTGTTTTCCTTCTTCGCGGATAAGGCCGTTGAGTTGATGTGAGCTTCGCCCCGATCTTCGGTTGAACCTTCGACAATGTTTTCAGGCGAGCATCTCCCCCTTTCTACCTATCTTACTTTTATAGTGTTTATTCCCTCCTGTTGATCTATTGCTATCTGTGTTGCGATGCTCTAGTTTTCGTACCCGTGATATCCCTTGCAGCCTTATATTGCCATGGCCACCTCCTATTACCTGTTGTTTGGTAGATAGCTGGACTTGCGCGTCGTAGACGCTTGCTCAAGTGCTATTGCGTGTCATCAAGTGCCACAGTTGTTGGTGTATTGCCGCATGTCCGATGTTGGAGATGATCATAGTTTTACTTACCGTTCACTTTAATTCCTGTTTAACAACTAAAATTGAATTAAGCAGAGGCATCGGTGGGTGATAGATAATATTTGGTTTCCGAATGCCCACTTGTGTCCCGTAGGACCCCGAGTACTTGATACCTGTTCCTTGATTTATCGCGCTATCCACATCCGGGAGGTATATGGGACCCCCCTGAGCCAGAGCTTGATTCAGTCTTATTTCTTGGGGCCACAAACTAGTTTGAGGTTTTATTTACTATCCTGTACTTATGCCATGCTACTTCTGTATTTAAATTGTGCGAGGAGCACACCGCATCGTTAGGTAAGCGGAGTGTTTTCATGTATCGACAGTCCCGTTTGGGGATTTGCGTCGTTCTACCACGACGCAAACCTTGAGTCCGTCTCGGATCTTGCTTACTTCTAGGGTGTACTCCAAGGGTGGCCCTGAAATATTTCTGAATCCTGTGATTGTTCAATGTGAAAGCCTCGTTGGGTGTTGATTTGGTTTTCCGAGGTTGATCGAGCGTGTTGCTATTGGTGCACCCGGTAAAACTTTCGAAAGCCGTGTCCGGATATGGACGACTTTGGAGCACAAGATTCTACCATAGACAAGCATAACTAAAGTTTATTGCTATAAATTTGACTTTATAATGACTAGTAATCAGCTTCACTATAATGGAATGGCTAATAATACTGCCCACAATTGCTTGTTTGGAGTGTCGCTTGCGACCATTGTATCTGACTAGTAAGTATTGCAACTACAACGGAATGGCTAAATGAAAGTACCAACGACTGCTGGGTTTTGGGGTTATCTCATGCTATCTGTATCTGATTAGTAATTGTTGCAACCATAACGGAATGGTTAACTAAAATTGCCCACTGCTTACTTTATCAGAATGATTATCTAAACCTGACTAGTAATTGCTGCAACGATAACTGAATAAATAAAACTGCCAACGGTGTGAGTTCCTCGGTTGACTTCCTCGTTTGGTCTCGAGGGGGAAACACCAGGATGGGTTTGTTTGGTGTTAGCTTCAGGTTGGATCCGGATAGGTCTATCTTACCCCTCTCTGACTGTCGCCAGTTGTATCGAGTCTCTATAGGTTGTATAGTGCATGCTGTCGTTGCCGCTTCAGTCCACCATACCTATGTAGGCGAGGACCGCCGAATTCTAGCCTCGCCGTGTACTGGCCTCGATCGACTCTCCTCCTTTCCTTTGCCCTTTGTCGGCACCCTTTGTTTAAGCGGTGTTGAGATCGGCGCCATAGCGTGGTTACCCTTCCGGCTTGGCCTGGGCAGGGTTATGGATGCCATCGGTTATTCTTCAGGGATCTTAGCCCCATTTGCATCTTGTCCGTAGTCGGACGCTCTATCGTTTTCAAGGTGATTTGGATCTTTGTAAATTATATTTGTATTCTTGACTCATGGAGTAACTGTTATATATATATCTGTTCTGTGGGTCCCATTGAGGACTGTTGTGTAATGTTATTACTTCGTTTTCCACCCGCACGAAAGTGCCTGGTGGGCACCTTTGAATCGTTTCTATGCGGGTATGGCGGGTTTTCGCTAAAACTTGCATAGGTCCGATTCTGAGGGTGTTACACATCTTAACCAGAATCACACGCTTCATACTGGCCACCTGAAGAATGAAGAACTTCCATAAATCTCACAAGAACATGTTTGAAGAAGAAAAGTGCAAGTAGTATTTAATATGTTCCTTCAAACAACTACAAACAATAATTTATATGCTTCTGAACATATTTAACGCTAAATGGTTTCGTATCCTCATAGTGCAAGCTCCGTCTCACGCCTTAACTGTTCCTCACGCTCGGCATTTTGCTTATTCTCCAAAGCCAAATATGGACAATGCCTCCTGATGTGATCTTCTTCACGACATTTTGAGCATGCGTAATTCTTCCTTTTGTTACCTTTCTTTTTTGCCTCCTCCTGGCGAATCTCCACCAATGGCTTCCTCCTCTTTTCTTTATCAGCAGGACGGCCTTTCTTTGTAGACCGCGACGAATTCTGCAAATTGTTCGCAGCTGCTTCTGGATCTTCGCATGTTTCAGATCCCATCACACCTCCAGAAAACCGGAAAGTATCCACTAAAGAGTTCAAATGGTCCACCCCACCTTCCACAATCTTTATGATTCCATGCCAACACACGCTTTCGCCACCAACTTATTCATCATCTTGCATAGGGCATTATACCTTAGTGTGTTTGTATCTGGGATTGCGCTTCTGCCAGAACCTAATATATTGCTCTTTGCTTCACAAACTGTAGCAGCCTCAGACCATCTATGAAGCAGGTACTTCTCAGGTATTTCCTGCACGTTTGTGTGCACCATAGCCTTTAGAATGTGGTGGCACAACATCCCATTCATTGAACCGGTTGCAAGTGCACATGTAAGCATTATCCTGCTGCTCTACAGTTACAATCCTTATCTTCTGTGCTCTACGATCATTCATGTGGATCTCGAACTTCAAACCACCCCCGGAAACCGGGTAAAGGCTATAAACTGTTGTCATCTCCATGAATTCCCTGAATTTTTCAAATGCAGCTCTGGTATAAAATCTAGAAGCTTGCTCCTCAATCTTGTAACTGAAAAAAAAGCTTCATAAGAAAAATACTAAACAATATTAATTAAAAATATGAGGTCATGTTTTATTGCTAACACACAACTGTACCATATGGACGCTGTTGTCGCCTCCCCTAGGAAACCAGCATTGTCCTCTCGATCTAACCTTGTTTCTTGAATGTACTCATACTGCTTCACAAATTGCCAAACAGAGTCCTGTGGATGCACGAGCTTCTTGAAAAATGAGTTTAGACCTTCTGACCTCCTAGTTGTACCAGTGAAAGGAAAGAAATTCTTCTTGAAATATGCGGGTGCCCAAGTATTCCTACAACCCCACATGTTGATAAGGTGTTCGTTGCTGACCAAACAATGCTTCGACAACATCGCCTTCCACATGTTCTCAAATTCTTCAACAGTATCCGACCCATAAATACAATAGAAAAACTCCTTATCGAAACCTCTTCGTGTATGGAAGAGTGTGCCAAGCTTGTCCTTTGCTATCCAAAGCACATGCCACAAGCAACAACGATGCATCGTGCCAGGAAAAACATCATCTATAGCTCCCGCCATTGCTTGGTCTTGGTCAGTCATTATGCAGGTTGGATGTTCTTGACCCATTGCATCCATCCAAGCCTCAAAAACCCACTTGAACGTCTCCTTTTTCTCATCTGGTATCAACACACAACCTAGCATAATGCTTTGCATGTGGTTGTTTATACCAACTATTGGCGCAAATGGCATGTCATAGCGGTTCATAAAAAATATGGTGTCAAAGAAGACACAGTCTTTGAATTTTCGATACAGCTCATGTGTCCTTCCATCCACCCAGAATAGCGCCCTCACTACATTGTTCTCATCCAGCTTGATAGTGTAGTAGAATTGCGGACTCTCTGCCTGTAACTTCTGAAAATACTCAACTGTTTTGGACATGTCACTATGAGAAACCTCGTGCCTCAGCTTTGTCCGGATGTTTGTAACATCACGGTTAGTGTACGGCAATGTCCTCAGTGTTCCATGAAGGTCACCTAGCATGGCCATGATAAGAGATGTGTCGGCGTTGTGCAATGTCTTGATCAACATGTAGTCCTCATATGGCACCTTTCGATGGGATCTGTAATACCTTGTCCACTCTTCTCTACTCATCAATGGATGTGTGTGTTCCTCAATGAAAATTGTTACTTACCATTTATCTTTCCTTAAGCCAACTGACATGCGAGCTTTGCAATCATGACGCTTCAGCTTGTTTTTTTTCCTTTTTCCGGCAACCGGCGCACTGCCGAAATTTTGAGTTTCTGAAGTTGCTTATGTTGCTTCCACCACCTCATCCAACACTTCTGGATCCATTGCCCCAACACCTGAACCCACATCAACCTTGTCCTTCCTTGCATGAGCACACTCGAAGTCCCTCCTAATTAAATGGTCACATCCTTTTTTCTGGCTCCTTCATGAGCATCCAATCCTGCTACCAAAATCAATCTTCTCCGCATATGTATTATAAAATATCTGCTCCTCGTCAACGCTGTTGAAAACCATTCCTACTCGCGGACACACTTGCTCGAGCCTTCACCATCTCCTGGTGAAGGAATCGAAGAGCTGTCTTGCGTATGCATCCGAACATCCTGCACACAGAAGCCAAAAAGTAAAAACCAGAAACATAAAAAAATACATTTAGCTTCCACGAATTCATCCTCATGTTTCTACAAAAACGACGAATCACTTCCATACATGATGACTGGAATAACATAGACTAAGACCTAAATTAAAACAGTTTCAAGATCTGAGGAGACACAATTCCAACATGACCGAATAAAATAGCTTCTAATCAATAATATTTTGTCTTCCACTAATTGATGTAGAAGCTTCCACAGTACACAGCAATGCTACCACCAAATTCCTGTACTATTTATCAAGTACCCCCTTACAATTTTGGCTTCCTGTCAAATTTACAACAGATTGCCAAATAATAACCAATGATTCCACTATCATCTTTTACTACTTCACTAGAGCTACCCCTAGTATCTTCAGAAGCGGTATCACAGCAGATTCAGAAACACCGGAGACTGAAGTTTCTCCCATACTATTAGTTAGTGACATCTATTCTTTTCTAAGTCATAATATATTAGCTTCAGGTAGTTTTTTATAAGGCTTCCCCTATATGTACCACACTTATAGTACAATACCTATGACTCATCCTGTGGAAACAAAACATTACATTTACAATTCCAACATGACCAAGGAATCCAGCTTCTGTACACTAATATTTTCGCTTCCACTAATAACTGTCATAGCTTCCACTATCATATTTTACTACTTCACTAGAGCTACCCCTAGTATCTTCAGAAGCAGTATCACAGCAGATTCAGATACACCGGAGACTGAAGTTTCTTGCATACTATTAGTTAGTGACATCTATTCTTTTCCAAGTCATAATATATTAGCTTCAGGTAGTTTTTCCTAATGCTTCCCCTATATGTACCACACTTATAGTACAATACCTATGACTCATCCTGAGGAAACAAAACATTAAAATTGCAATTCCAACATGACCAAGGAATCCAGCTTCTATACACTAATATTTTGGCTTCCAATAATGACTGTCAGAGATTCCACAATACACAACAATGCTACCACCAAATTCATGTATTTTTTTATCAGATACTCACACCGCAAAGTGCGTCCGATCATTCAGCAACCCAAAAATCAAGGATTCCTTTCAATCTCGCTTCAAAAAAGACTACAACATCACTACCATGGAGCGCACACAAGAAATACCAATATACTCTGGCAGAAACATAGGAAGAAGCACAAGAAATTCAGAAACAAATGTTGTACCTCTGCATCTCCATGGAAAATAACAGGGGGGTTCCAAGCTGTTCGTCCCTGGTATGAATTCCACCCCTCAGAGCTCCACCTAGCCTCGCTTTCAACATAGGATCTATCACACACGAAGCACGCCTGAAAAAGGGATTAAGATACGGTAGATATTCGATGTTCTCCTTTAGACGTGCCATTTTCCTTTCAAAACCGAGCTGGATTGCAGGTCGCTAGACGGAAGAAAGAAATGGCGGAGTGGGGCAGCTGTAGGAGATGAAGAAACTGGCATCAATTAATCTGGGCATCCATCAAGGAAGCATTCATTTCTAACGGTGACGGGAGACGGTGCAACCAGACGGAACCGCGGGACTGGCGCGCGCGCGGAAGGCCAGCTCAAATCAACGCACCACCTGCCTCCAATCGTACGGCTGTTGTCTGGTCCGACCGGAAGCAACGCATCAGCGTCCGATTCCTAGCAGCTGTTACAATTGGTATTTTTTAGCGTGTTATCCTAGGTGATTTGTCTATATAACGTGTCATTTAATGAAGAAAGGTGCCGATATTATGCATCCCTTACACGGTATCATAGGCAAAAAACTTGGCTAAATTAATCACACACATGCATGAGACTAAAATCATTAAATGCAACACCACTAAGAAACACCATCTAAGGCCTTTTCTAATGGGTGTATCTTAGCATGGTATCATAGGCAAGTTGTTTATGTGGCACCATACGTAATGAAGAGAGAATATGTTATTGTATTTTAGCTTAGATACAAGCCTTGCACGGCATCATAGGCAAAATATATAGTTAGACCCATGACATGCATATATGTACCCAAAATTATTAAATGTAGATATAACTCTTAAGATACAATCCATTGTACTAGTTGTTTCTTAACATACATCACTGTCTAGGATACCGAGATAAGAGACGCCCATTATAAAAGGCCTAAGAAACAATACATTGTCATTGTTGTTTCTTAACATTTACTCTCTCTGTTTGGGATTATAGGTCCTACGCGTATACCTAGATTGTTAATTTAACAAACAAAACATAACTTATATATCATAAAAGTTATACTATTAAAAAATATAATCTCTAAAGTTTTTAATGGTATAATTTTTATGCTATATTATTTATATTTTGTTGTTTAAATTAGCAACCTAGTTATCCGCGCGGGACTTATAATCCCAAATGAAAGGATTAATTACTTCTATGAAAACATGCTAAGAAACATTCTATTGTGAAACGCCTAAACATAGCTAGATGGATCGGGCGAAGTGATTCTCGCATCCCGTCCATCGTTGACGTTGGCATATCATTGCGAGACGTTTATTAAAAAGGAGTTATTTGGATTGGAGTTGTTGCCCTTTTCAGGCCGGCTCGTGTTTGACGATATATTTTTCCTCTTTGAAAAACCCTGTTGTTACTCTTGCATTTATGGTTGCAAGCCGCACCCACCCGATCCACGCTGCTTCGTAGTAAAATTGGTTAGTCTAGTTTAACTTTTTTTAAATAAATTCTAGCTTAAACTAAATTTTGCATTCGCGGGCTTATACATTTGCTATCCTACTTACCTTGATCATTTGCGACCAAGTAATATCATTTTGTTATCCTAAAAAAAGTAATATCATTTTGTTTCCCTTAAAAAGGTACTAGTTGGCATTTGTTTTTGTTCAGTGTCATTGCCTCATCAGCGAACATATGGAAGGTGTGTATTGACAAGAAAGATGGAGGTATATGGGTATTATTTTAATGTCATTATCGATGATTTTTAATGATGAATAGACAGTCAGTTAAAATAGAAACCCGACGACTCTCGCCATGTCTTGATTTCACAATCATGGTGTCGATTTTTTATGGCATTAGTTTTATAGGGTAACATGAGGTCAACAAATCGATGGATAGCACTAACCTGAAAAAAAGGATGGATATTACATAAGGGACATAAGGATGTATACATGTTCGGACCTCCGGATGAACACGTGTAACAAATCTATTGTTTTGTTGTGGTTGTGTTGGGTATTATGTGTTGGCCTTATATCCATGGTTTGATGGGAGTTATGGTAATGTGTTACAGGGGATCATGGGTTAGCGACAAAGGTCGTGATCTCATGCCCAGTTATTGCCATGATCTTTCAGTATGGTGCACCATGCAACGTTCGGGTATCCAAGCGTGACTTAGTTCGGAAATCCCAAACTACATATACGTGGGCGTCCCGGGCTTATATAGGGTTCCCAACATGGAAAACAAAAAAATTATCATGGGAACACACAAAAGCCAAGATTTAATCTACAAGATCGGTGCAACGAGTTTATAGAGTACTAACCTTCGTAGATCCAAAGTGTTTAACGAGATTGGATTCTTGTATTTGATGTAGTCGTTCACTTGCTGATCTCAAGATCGCGAAAACGATCCTTCCGGTGCCACGTTGGCAGCGCTTCCGCATCGGTCATACGTACGGTAGTCGATGAAGAACTTACTGTCCTTTGTTCCAGCAGGGCGGAGGAGGTTTGTAGATCTCCATAGAATCCCGACAACATGACGATGTGGTGGTGGTGGAGAATAGATTACTCCAGGGCTTCGCCTAAACCGGAGCAACTATATGGAGGAGAGAGGGAGGCGCCTGGCGGCTAGGGAGTAGGGGGCGCCCCACTCCTACTTATATGGATGGGAGGGGCGGAGACCAAGGTTCCTAGCCCTGGACGAGTCCACCCCCAACTCCCCTTGGTCGGTGACAATGAGAGGGAGAAGGGAAACCTTGTCCCTCAAGGTTTCCTTTCCTTCCTCCACTAGGACTTTGACTTTTAAACTAGGATTTGACTTTTCAAACTAGAGTTTGACTATTCAAACTAGAGTTTGATTATCTCTTCCATGTCCTTGGCCGACTTGACCTAGTGGTCCATGCTCCTATACTATTAGGGTATGGTGCATTCCATGTACCCCCTCCCGGGATGGTGAACCTTACAGAATATTCTAGAAGTTTCCGGTCAAAACACCAAAAACATTTTTGAACCCCGGAAATTGACTTTCCTTATATGAATCTTATTCTCTAGACCATTCCGGATCTCCTCGTGATGTCCTGGATCAAATCTGAGACTCCAAAAAACATTCGGTCTCCAACTCATATTCCATATCTACTAAACAACATTGAATCCTTAAGTGTGTCTCCCTGCGGTTCGTGAACTATGCAGATGTAACATCCCAGGATTGGCACCTAAAATTATAGGGGACACAAGTTTGTGCATTACATTCATGCATAAGAAAATCCGGGAAATTTTCGCGCAAAACTAAAAGAGCTATAGTGGGATCGAGATCTCTCTTGGACTGATGGAAACTTTGGAGCAAGTGCGTTAGATTCCGACATGACCTTTATAGAATTCCTTTCTTAGGGGGGAAGTTGCTCAAGCATGTAATTGAATTTCAAATATGAAATTAAAATGAATTTATAAAATTCACAAATGCAAATTAGAAACACTTAATAACTTGAATTGAAGTAATTACAAAATAAATTGATATAAACAGATTTCATTATTAATATATATATAAATATAGTATTACATTGATCCTTTACAATAAATGAATAAAAGTAAAGTATCAGGAATTACATTACTGAAATAAATAAAAGAACTCTTTATTACAACAAAATAAATATGACATTGTCTTTACAAAAGAATTGTAAAATAAAAAGGAAATAAGTAAACCTTATTAAATATGATACAAATCCTTACAAGTTTCAACTAACAAAGAGAAAAATGAACTTTATTCCATTAATAAAAGAATACAATATTCTTTACAATATTTAAGAATCAAATAAAGTTGTAAAAGAATAAAAAAGAAAACCTAAACTATTTCCCTAAGTTAGTCCTATGTCTTCTGTTCTTCAACTCTTCACATTCTTTACTCCTGCAAAACAAACAACAAAAAACAAAACAAAAAATAAAAAAAGTTATGTTGGTTAGTTTTGCTCTCAGTCTGACAGTGAAATGCACTGGTGGACACATCATTGAGCTTTTAATTGAAGGGCCAAGTTTCACCAAATAAAGCATCTGTTCTTATGAGATGTGTAGCCTCAGTACAACCTCATTGGCAGTAATTTATGGGGCAAGTTTCACCAGAAAAGTAGAAGAGTGGAAGTAAGATATTTTTGCCCTGCACTGATCCAGAACAGTGCAAGCAGCTCACACATACATGCAGGAATGTGGTGCTGTCAACACAGGAAGCAAACAGGACAGGGGATAAGTATCAGCCGAAGAAGAGTGAGGATACTCTGCTAAACACTAGCTACAACACTCAGAACAACAAGAAACCATTTTATCATTAGCTCTCATCAGATTCACATAAACTCATCCCCATCTCATCAACCAAGATATTAGCCAGATCACCACCACATCACTTACACCATGGTTGCTGCAAGAAGCCATCCAATGGCAAGGACAAGGTGGAGAAGGCCAGGCTATGGCTGCTGTAGTGGATGATATAGTAAAAGGAGAGGCGAGTAGGATATAAAAGTACAGTAGCAACTGATCAAGATCCATCACAAGGACAAGCCTCCAGCACCACCCCATCTGTCAACACTACAAACAATAAGGTAGATGGTAATATAGCTAGATTGTGTAGCATCTGTTCTTATTCAATTTGGAAATGACATTCTTGAGGGTTAAGAAAAAGAGAAGTGTAGCAACCAAATCCAATTACCCTGCAACTAGAACATGTCTAGGAAGATAAGAGGATTGCTTCTCTTAGTTTTGCATGGAAATTCCATGCAAAGTTCCTCATAGAGAATTGAAGCCAAAAAAGTAAGTATATGTTCTTATTTAATCTTAGTGCCTCAGCCTTTGCATCATTGGCAGCCAAAGTTTCATCTTTGGTGAGTAAAATCTAGCAGCAGATCATGTTGCTATACATCACTACTGTGCACACTTACTAGAGGCACCATAGTAGGGTTATACAGCTAACAGAAGCTACCAAAATCACTCTCGAGAACCACTAAATAATTTCTTTCCAACCAAAGTTTTAAAAAGTTATTCAAATGATTCACTGTCATGTTGCCATCCCATATTCAGTAAGCAACACTAGAAAAAAATCATCCCAAACATATTTACATTATATTCCTAGTCAGAATTCCTAGGAATAAATATTCATATTTAGTAATCACTTCACCAAATCAAATATACAGTCAAGCATAGAAGCATCACCCAGACCCAAGTACATACGTATGCATAACCAAGTCATCATTGGTTCATTCTAACCCACCTGCAAGCAACCATAGAAGTGTTCAAATTATTTTCCTAGCTAGTTAGTTAGGAATCATTCCTTAAGAAAAATATTATTATAAATACCATTTTGTTCTACAAGTAAGAATGGCTCGAGATCACATTGAGCCAAAGAAGCACTAATCATAGAACTGAATCAAAGATTCAGCTAAGTATATATACAAATATTTCTTGACCAAAATAAAAAGATATACCATCTGTAAATAATCAATGGCTATCCATGCACTACTTATTTATCTGGACTAGTACCATATTATCACTACCATCAGTATATGTCCAAATAACAACCATATATATGCTCCTACTTATCATATTCACTTTGGCACAAAGAAAACAATCTGTATTCTCTATTGTCAAAGAAAGGTGCTAAGAATAACACA
Organism: Avena longiglumis; assembly: GCA_030063025.1. Taxonomy (NCBI): domain Eukaryota; kingdom Viridiplantae; phylum Streptophyta; class Magnoliopsida; order Poales; family Poaceae; genus Avena; species Avena longiglumis. Next base: position 269,544,322 of record CP125978.1, read on the forward strand.
AGTGACCTTTAGGCATACTTGAATATGTACTTGGACAAGACAATGATCTTATTAGTGTTCTAGACGAAAACCATGAAATTACAATCAGTACTACATTATATATGCATATTTGAATTTGTTTACACTTCTCACACACCACTGTTGCAAGAAACTACAATTGTACATTATCCTTATAAATTATAAAATTATTTGCATCTAACCAAGTCCTAAATCTACTAGCAGGAGTTAATCAAAAATGTAATCAAACAGATTTTGTTCATTTCTTCAGATAAGATCAACACACTAACTAAAAAATTAAATTGGGCTGAACCAAAAGAGAGCATACATGAGCAAATCAACACACTAACTAAATAATTAACTTGGACTGAACTAAAAGAGAGCAGACATGAGCAGATTCAACACACAAAAACTATTAAGCCAATGGTACATAGTAACATATATAATCTACATCGCAACATCTCCATTATCACCTGACAAGTTTTCAGAAGATCATAACCACAATCCCAGTTCCAAAATTATCTGAGAATTACTTGACTAGAGGCATGGTTGATGGAGTAGAAAAGAAACCAGACGCCGGGGTTGCATCTACTGCCGTCCCACTGGCATAAGAATAGAAGAAGAACCTCAACTTCAGCACCATCAAACCACCAGTAACACAGCACCAAATCATCTCGAACCACCATCAGGCCATGGCCAACCTTGGTGACTACGGCAGGTAGTGGTCGTGGAGGGAGGGGTGACGCAGCAGGGGCATCAATGATCATGGCGAGGTAGAGGAGGCATGAGAATTGATGAAGAGCCGCTGTGTCACCGGCACACCCGACCCGCACGGCTAGGGTTAGCCGTGAGCTAGGGGTCGTGCAGTGCAGGGCAGCATCGAGGCGGCGGGGAACCGATGAAGGAAACTCGGGCCATCTACCCTAGCAAGCGGCAGCGATTGGCGGTGCTGGATATGTCCGGCGATGGAAGGGATGGCGTCGGTGGCGGCGGGCCAGTGTGTGCGTGTGAGAGGCAGAGGAACGGGATAAGGGATTATGCATGCGTGCGTGCTCGCGTGTGAGGGAGAGAGAGTGGGTCGGGGGTCAAAGTGACCCCAAGCCCGATCCAAATGGGCCAGGCCAGCCCAGCCCACGAACCCAACCAAACGGCCCAAGTTAATTAGGTTGAGCAATAAAATAAAAATAAAAAAATGAATGAATTATTAAAAACCTCCAAATATTTTTAGCTATAGAAAATTATAGAAAAATCATAAAAATACATATGATATATCAAAATGACTACAAAAATAATATCTACCTAATACAAATATAAATTTAAGTGTTTAAAATAAATTTAAAGTAAAATAATTATTAACACCATTAAATCTTAAATGAAATTTTATAAAATAAAAAAAACACTAAAAATAAATAAAAAATCATTTTTTTATATCAAAATAACTCTATTATTTTATAAAAATACTCACTTAGAGTTTTACAAGCAAAACATAAAGCAGATATTTAAAAACACTTAATTCTTTGATGAATTTTATAAAAATAAAGAAAATACATAAAAATAAATAAAATTCATTTTTAAGGTCTTGAATAAATATATTACACTAGAAAAATATTAAATATATTATTAGGAAAGTCTTTAATATTCTAAATAATAAATCCTTACCTAATACCTATTTTGTGAATTCTTATAAAAAAATTCTTAAGTAAAAATAATAATCACAATTCTTATAAAACCCTGAGCAATTAGTGTCTTAGTACTAATTCCAAAACCATCACTTGAATTCATAATGAAACTTAAGTATAACTTTTAACTTTAAAATATTCTTTTAAAAATCTTATTAAGAATCCTTTTAAATAAACATTGGGTATCACCCATTTATATAATATGGTGAACAATCATTATATCTTAACCACTATTAACATAACTTTAAATTCTAACAAATTACTAAGACCATCTAATTATGATTTCATTAAATAAATACATATTCATTTCATAATAGCAAAAAAAAAATCTAATCATTCGCTTAAATAGAAAGTGAATAATTCCACACCTTAGTATACCTATCATAAATCTAAAACTTGGGAATAATGAAAATATAAGTTTACTTAACCTTTTAAAGTTAACTTTAGTCTCAAAGCTTATAAACATTTGGTCTAATAAATCACGTATGTTTTTATAGTTAACTTTGGTCTGTTTAACTTAAGACATAAAACATCTCAAGTCCAGACTATTCAACCAAGCATAAACAACATCAATCACATTCTATCAATCATATTCTAAAACCTATCAGGGTTGTTTAAACCTTAGGAAGGAAATCTTTTCTTCAAATGTTATTCTTTTCGCCACTTCAAACAATAATCTCACTAAATTCTTCAACTCTTAACAATTAAAACCAAGGACTTTTATCTTAGTCACCAAATGACAATTAATCATAATCACATTACTTTATACTTTACCTGTATATTTAGAATTGTTATCACTTAAGTTCCTTATAAATGTCATTACTTATAACATAAAATTTGAAGATAAACCAACTCTTAAAAGAATCACCTAAATTCACTTCACTCAAAACATTGGGGATTAACTTTGGGAGTTTTACAAAATGCATATCATTACTTATGCATAACTGCATCTTGCTTCTTTAAACATTAGTCCTTACCAGACCAATGATGCCGATTTCAGATATTGGATCTTATATTGTCCTGAACACCGTGAGTGCATAATCTTGCAATCACAAAAGGCAAGTTCACACTTGCTCATGTACTTTGATTATTTTCTGTAAAGTATTTTACGAATCCAGTGTTGTCATCACCTGCATTTGAAAAAGGTCCGAAAACACTATTTTCATAATAATGTGATTATAGTTTATTTACCAGGAGGTAATAACCTACTAAGAAAGTTCTGGTGGTAAAGGAACATATTATCTAGGACTTAACAACCAATGTCGCCAGTGATTCTTGCGCCGTATATTATCCGTTAACCATGAGATTTGGAATGGGAAGGAGAAGTCAGTTGTATCTTCTTCCTCTCGCATGTAGCCGGATGTGCAGGTCGTGGTTGTTATCACTCGTAGCGTGCATATTAATTGGTAATTCATAGAGGATATGCAGCATATGGGTGGGAACCCTCAACGTCCCACGATAGTTCTGGCATCTAACGGTTTGTACAAACCATTGTCGTAATTCAATATGTGGGCATGGTGTACACCAAGGAGGCATGCGAGGTCGCGAAGGGGGCAGTGATTGGCTTGGATCATCTTCTAGGCCCCACACCATAGGAAGTGTGGACGGGAAAGATCGCCCGGTTGTGCAACAAGGATTTGATCTCTCATGGGAAAAGTAATGCACCTCTACAGAGTGTAAGAACTGTAACTTGTTACTCCCTGTTCCGGGAAGGAGCTGCGAACGCGGCGGGAAAGGAACCCCATGAAGGTTCTGGTAAACCCGTGAAGGCTGACGGACATAGCTTTTCAGAATAAAAGCAACCTTTGAAGAAATGTTTATGAAAACTTGAATTGCCTACGACCTATGGTCTGTGGCTGTAGTTATAGTGCATCAAACACTCCTTTTCTAGTGGACTTGCTGATTACGCTCGTACTCAAAGTATCTTCTTAACCCTTTCTAGGTTCTAAAGCCAGTACAGACGATGACTACATCAAGCCATGCTCCAGGAATTATCATCAAAAGCTAAAGCTCTTCAATGAAGTCAAGAAAGTCAACATATACATCTGCTCAAGTGAAGACGAAGTTGCTGATTAGTTAAGAATAGAATCTCTAGCCATAGAACCTATTTCTGTAGTGTATTGCAATAGAAGCAATGCCAGACCATTAGTTAAGATATTAATCTTAATATTATTATAGTTTTGGAGTTGTTTATTTCTGATTCTTCTTTGTAAGAAGTTTCTTTCTCTCTCTTTAACCTAGAGTGTTCTCTGGATCTTGTGTAAAGATTTGAGTTGTAACCTATAGTCATGACTTGGACCTGCTGTGTTTCTGTTGTAGCACTCTAAGGGATGTAATACTAGTGAACGGTGTTTCATTGGTGTTATATCAACGACTATAGTGTAATACATCATGTAGTGGTATGCTGGGTCACCGCAGTTGGTATCAGAGCATTTGCTTTGACCTTAGGATTAAAAAACCTTTTAGGAAGATCTATAGGTTGGATAGTGACTATAAGAGCCATATTATCTTAACCAAATATCGATATGACTTGTGATGAGTATCCACTTGAGGATAACCTTGTCACACCTAAGTCAGATGCTTAAGTCATTCTTTCTTAGTAGTAATTATTTTATCTTTTCTCAAGTATAGTGCTCTTTAGTGTCTTCCCAGGGAGACATAAACTTCCAAGATACTGTAGGAAAGTGTAAGACATCAATTGAAGTAGTCTTAATGGGGTAGCCCAACCTTCGAATTCATGTAAGGCAGTGGAATCTTAGTGTTAGTTGATAACCAAAGACAACATAATGAAGACCGTTAGAGTATGTATAGTTGTATTGGCTAGTAAATCATGTGGTACTCATTTTAGAATTCTACACGAAGGAGTGAAATTATGTTAAAGATCAATGCTCATACTATGAGAAGTAAAGTCATCATGGTGAGATTAGCTTTTAAATCATGGTAAAGTGGGAAAGCATAATAAGATCATGGTGAAATTAGCTCCGATACCATGATGTAAGTGTAAGTATGACAAGTACTTAGTGAATTATCTTGGAGTAGAAGTATGAAAATTACATAGTAGAGTTATGATAGAAGTCATGGGTGCTAAAAATTTCTAATAATCTTTGCTTTAAGTTAACAAATAGAATCTGATTAGTCATTTGGAGAGATCATGTGAGGTTAGTTGGCTAATAAAGAAAGGTTGAACATAGTTAATCATTCCAAAGGTGAAACCAAAGTTTAGTCAAAACCAAATTGAGACCACTTTGCTTAATATTATCCTGTTGCACTTGAGAAATTTTGGGTAAATATTGAGCTAAAGAATAGTTGACTCTATGTGCTAAGTATCACAATGCAAACCTATATGACGAGGTGTCATATACTACACAACTAAGCCTGAATTCTAGAGATATTATACTCAACTACTATATTCTGGGATTAGAATATTGTGTGTTATATGTACCACATTTGGATTTATTTGTTTTTTCTTGGATCTTCTTGATTGACTAGATCTGTACATGAAGTTTGACTTGGTGTGCAAATGCATGTTGCAACAGCCAGTTACTACTTGATGTTATAGACCTAGATAGAGTAAGGGAATTCGTGTAAGGGAGTGACGAATTTCAAAGACCAAAATAAATATTTACATGAAGAATAAAGCCAATTGTAAGGATTATCAACTCAATTTGGAGGATGGATCAAGCTTAGATCATTATTAGTCAGCAACAAGAAGTGATGAACTTAAAGTTCAATCAAAATAGGTAATTTTGCTAAGAAGTGAATGGAGTAATTATGCAAGTTCATGGAAGTATCATGAATAAATATAAATAAGTAGCTTTGAAACTAGGATGGTATTCAAGCTCTGACAATTCAGAGAGAATGTCAGAAGTATCTCAGAAACCATAGGGTAATACATACACCCTAGGATGGATCGCAGCTGGTAAATATCCGTAGCTGGTACTTGATCCATAGTCGGTATTCTGATCCACAGTTGGTAATTGTCTGCAGTTGGTATTTGGTTAACTTAGTTAACCATACCTTCTTAGAAGTTGCATAAAGAGCATAAAATTTGGCCTAAGTTAAGTAAAACACAAAGGAGTATAAAAAAATTGAAAGCGATCATCTTTCAAGACTCTTCCCGAAAGTTGACCTATCAAAGTGAAAAGGTCCACATCATAAGTAAGACAAATAATGTTGAAAGATTCACTTCGGAGATCCACAGTTGTGTGGATACACCGTATAATCTTTCATAAGACCCTAACTAGGTAGAATATAAGCTGGATAGAGACCAATATTCTAATTATAAAGCCAATAAATACTATGTAGACAGTTTGAAGACTATTAGTAAACCCTAAGGGGGAGAGTAAACATTAGAAATGAAAGTAATATTATCTGACTTTCTGAATAAAGGTTGGAGAAGAAAGATTTTCTAAAGCCTGCCAAGGTAAAAGCTTGAAAGAGATATTCTAACGAACTAATTCTAAAGGAAACAACTCTTAAGTGATCTTTAAGAGTGAATAATCACATCAAATTGGTCATGTGTAGAGGAACAAGAAATTCCAATGGGTATGGACTAAATGTGTTCAAATCCAATTTTCAAAAGGATTACCAGTATAAACTAATATCATCACAAATCAAAAGTTAGTCTTTTGACCATAGTTATTGTTTAATAGAGTTAAAAAAACCTGGTTTAGTTAGACTTCCTGGACCTTATATGGTATAGCAAGGAAGTTTTATGATCAAGTAAAATAATTGGATTAGGATACCTAATCAGAATAAGGAACTAAATAAGAAACCCCAAATTTAAGGAATTATAATAAAGACATATCCCTAAGGGACTAAAGTAAAAGGAACTTTGGAGTATTGGAGACAACAAGATTAAAGATTGCCATGTATGGTAGAAATTCAAGAAAAGGATCTGGATATGGAATACTACCATTACTTCCATTTAAGGTTACCATGAAGTGGAGAAATACAGTACCCAATACAAGTCAATTCCTTACTCCGAAATGTGAGAGTTTACGAACTTCGAGGACGAAGTTTATTTTAAGGGGGAGAGTCTGTAAAATCCCAGAATTAGCACCTAGAATTATAGAGGACACAGGTTTGTGCATTGCATTCATGCATAAGAAAATCCGGGAAATTTTCGCGCAAAACTAAAAGAGCTATAGAGGGATCGAGATCTCTCGTGTACTGATGGAAACTTCGGAGCAAGTGCGTTAGATTCCGACATGACCTTTATAGAATTCCTTGCTTAGGGGGGAAGTTGCTCAAGCATGTAATTGAATTTCAAATATGAAATTCAAATGAATTTATAAAATTCAAAAATGGAAATTATAAACACTTAATAACTTGAATTGAACTAATTACAAAAGAATTGTAAAATAAAAAGGAAATGAGTAAACCTTATTAAATATGATACAAATCCTTACAAGTTTCAACTAACAAAGAGAAAAATGAACTTTATTCCATTAATAAAAGAATACAATATTCTTTACAATATTTAAGAATCAAATAAAGTTGTAAAAGAATAAAAAAGAAAACCTAAACTATTTCCCTAAGTTAGTCCTATGTCTTCTGTTCTTCAACTCTTCACATTCTTTACTCCTGCAAAACAAACCAAAAATGAAAACAAAACAGAAATAAAAAAAGTTATGTTGGTTAGTTTTCCTCTCAGTCTGACAGTGAAATGCACTGGTGGACACATCATTGAGCTTTTAATTGAAGGGGCAAGTTTCACCAAATAAAGCATCTGTTCTTATTAGATGTGTAGCCTCAGTACAACCTCATTGGCAGTAATTTATGGGGCAAGTTTCACCAGAAAAGTAGAAGAGTGGAAGTAAGATATTTTTGCCTGCAGACCGATCAGCATAAGCAGCTCACACATACATGCAGGAATGTGGTGCTGTCAACACAGGAAGCAAACAGGACAGGGGATAAGTATCAGCCGAAGAAGAGTGAGGATACTCTCCTAACACTAGCTACAACACTCAGAACAACAAGAAACCATTTTATCATTAGCTCTCATCAGATTCACATAAACTCATCCCCATCTCATCAACCAAGATATTAGCCAGATCACCACCACATCACTTAGACCATGGTTGCTGCAAGAAGCCTTCCAATGGCAAGGACAAGGTGGAGAAGGCCAGGATATGGCTGCTGCAGTGGATGATATAGTAAGAGGAGAGGTGAGCAGGATATCAAAGTACAGTAGGAACTGATCAAGATCCATCACAAGGACAAGCCTCCAGCACCACCCCATCTGTCAACACTACAAACAATAAGGTAGATGGGAATATAGCTAGATTTTGTAGCATCTGTTCTTATTCAATTTGGAAATGACATTCTTGAGGGTTAAGAAAAAGAGAAGTGTAACAACCAAATCCAATTACCCTGCAACTAGAACATGTCTAGGAAGATAAGAGGATTGCTTCTCTCAGTTTTGCATGGAAATGCCATGCAAAGTTCCTCATAGAGAATTAAAGCCACAAAGTAAGTATATGTTCTTATTTAAGCTTAGTGCCTCAGCCTTTGCATCATTGGCAGCCAAAGTTTCATCTTTGGTGAGTAAAATCCAGCATCAGATCATGTTGCTATACATCACTACTGTGCACACTTACTAGAGGCACCACAGTAGGGTTCTACAGCTAACAGAAGCTACCAAAATCACTCTCGAGAACCACTAAATAATTTCTTTCCAACCAAAGTTTTAAAAAGTTATTCAAATGATTCACTGTCATGTTGCCATCCCATATTCAGTAAGCAACACTAGAAACAAATCATCCCAAACAGATTTACATCATATTCCTAGTCAGAATTCCTAGGAATCAATATTCATATTTAGTAATCACTTCACCAAATCAAATATACAGTCAAGCATAGAAGCATCACCCAGAACCAAGTACATATGTATGCATAACCAAATCATCATTGGTTCATTCAAAACCATCTGCAAGCAACCATAGAAGTGTTCAAATTATTTTCCTAGCTAGTTAGTTAGGAATCATTCCTTAACAAAAATATTATTATAAATACCATTTTGTTTTAAAAGTAAGAATGGCTCGAGATCACATTGAGCCAAAGAAGAACTAATCATAGAACTGAATCAAAGATTCAACTAAGTATATATACAAATATTTCTTGACCAAAATAAAAAGATATTCCATCTGTAAATAATCAATGGCTATCCATGCACTACTTATTTATCTGGACTAGTACCATCTTATCACTACCATCAGTATATGTCAAAATAACAACCATATACATGCTCCTACTTATGATATTCACTTTTGCACAAAGAAAACAATATGTATTCTCTATTGTCAATGAAAGGTGCTAAGAATAACACAAGTGACCTTTAGGCATACTTGAATATGTACTTGGACAAGACTATGATCTTATTAGTGTTATAGAAGAAAACCATGAAATTACAATCAGTACTACATTATATATGCATATTTGAATTTGTTTACACTTCTCACACACCACAGTTGCAAGAAACTACAATTGTACATTATCCTTATAAATTATAAACTTATTTGCATCTAACCAGGTCCTAAATCTACTAGCAAGAGTTAATCAAAAATGTAATCAAATAGATTCTGTTCATTTCTTCAGATAAGATCAACACACTAACTAAAAAATTAACTTGGACTTAACCAAAAGAGATCATACATGAGCAGATCAACACACTAACTAAATAATTAACTTGGACTGAAGTAAAAGAGAGCAGACATGAGCAGATTCAACACACAAATACTATTAAGCCAATGGTACATAGTAACATATAAAACCTACATCGCAACATCTCCATTATCACCTGACAAGTTTTCAGAAGATCATAACCACAATCCCAATTCGAAAATATATTATTAGGAAAGTATTTAATATTTTAAATAATAAATCCTTACATATTACCTATTTTGTGAATTCTTTAAAAAAATTCTTAAGTAAAAAAATAATCACAATTCTTATAAAACCCTGAGCAATAAGTGTCTTAGTACTAATTCCAAAACCATCACTTGAATTCATAATCAAACTTAAGTATAACTTTTAACTTTAAAATATTCTTTTAAAAATCTTATTAAGACTCCTTTTAAATAAACATTGGGTATCACCCATTTATATAATATGGTGAACAATCATTATATCTTAACCACTATTAACATAACTTTAAATTCTAACAAATTACTAAGACCATCTAATTACGATTTCATTAAATAAATACATATTCCTTTCATAATAGAAAAACAAATTTAATCTAATCATTCACTTAAATAGAAAGTGAGTAATTCCACACCTTAGTTATACCTATCATAAATCTAAAACTTGGGAATAATGAAAATATAAGTTTACTTAACCTTGTAAAGTTAACTTTAGTCTCAAAGCTTATAAACATCAGGTCTAATAAATCACTTATGTTTTTATAGTTAACTTTGGTCTGTTTAACTTACGACATAAAACATCTCAAGTCTAGACTATTCAAGCAAGCATAAACAACATCAATCACATTATATCAATCATATTCTAAAACCTATCAGGGTTGTTTAAACCTTAGGAAGGAAATCTTTTCTTCAAATGTTATTCTTTTTTCCACTTCAAACAATAATCTCATAATAAATTCTTCAACTCTTAACAATTAAAACTAAGGACTTTTATCTTAGTCACCAAATGACAATTAATCATAACCACATTACTTTATACTTTACCTGTATATTTAGAATTGTTATCACTTAAGGTCCTTATAAATGTCATTACTTATTATGTAAAATTTGAAGATAAACCAACTCTTAAAAGAATCACCTAAATTCACTTCACTCAAAACATTGGGGATTCACTTTGGGAGTTTTACAAAATGCATATCATTACTTATGCATAACTTCATCTTGCTTCTTTAAACATTAGTCCTTACCAGACCAATGATGCCGATTTCAGATACTGGATCTTATATTGTCCTGAAGACCGTGAGTGCATAATCTTGCAATCACAAAAGGCAAGTTCACACTTGCTCATGTCCTTTGATTATTTTCTGTAAAGTATTTTACAAATCCAGTGTTGTCATCACCTGCATTTGAAAAAGGTCCGAAAATACTGTTTTCATAATAATGTGATTATAGGTTATTTATCAGGAGGTAATAACCTACTATGAAAGTTCCGGTGGTAAAGGAACATATTATCTAGGACTTAACAACCAATGTCGCTAGTGATTCTTGCGCCGTATATGACGCGTTAACCATGAGATTTGGAATGGGACGGAGAAGTCAGCTGTATCTTCTTCCTCTCGCATGTAGACGAATGTGCAGGTCGTGGCTGTTATCACTCGTAGCGTGCATATTAATTGGTAATTCGTAGAGGATATGCAGCATATGGGTGGGAACCCTCAACGTCCCACGATAGTTCTGGCATCTAACGGTTTGTACAAACCATTGTCGTAATTAAATATGTGGGCATGGTGTACACCAAGGAGGCATGCGAGGTCGCGAAGGGGGCAGTGATTGGCTTGGATAATCTTTTGGGCCCCACACCATAGGAAGTGTGGACGGTAAAGATCGCCCGGTTGTGCAACAAGGATTTGATCTCTCATGGGAAAAGTAATGCACCTCTGCAGAGTGTAAGAATCAGAATTTGTTACCCCTGCTCGGAAGGAGTCATGAACGCGGAAAGGAACCCCATGAAGGTTCTGGTAAACCCGTGAAGGCTGACGAACATAGCTTTTCAGAATAAAAGCACCCTTTGAAGAAATGTTTATGAAAACTTGCATTGCCTACGACCTATGGTCTGTGGTTGTAGTTATAGTGCATCAAACACTCCTTTTCTAGTGGACTTGCTGATTACGCTAGTACTCAAAGTATCTTCTTAACCCTTTCTAGGTTCTAAAGCCAGTACAGACGATGACTACATCAAGTCATGCTCCAGGAATCATCATCAAAAGCTAAAGCTCTTCAATGAAGTCAAGAAAGTCAACATATACATCTTCTCAAGTGAAGACGAAGTTGCTGATTAGTTAAGAATAGAATCTCTAGCCATAGAACCTATTTCTGTAGTGTATTGCAATAGCAGCAATGCCAGACCATTAGTTAAGATATTAATCTTAATAGTATTATAGTTTTGGAGTTGTTTATTTCTGATTCTTCTTTGTAAGAAGTTTCTTTCTCTCTATTTAACCTAGAGTGTTCTCTGGATCTTATGTAAAGATTTGAGTTGTAACCTATAATCATGTCTTGGACCTGTTGTGTTTCTGTTGTACCACTCTGAGGGATGTAATACTAGTGAACGTTGTTTCATTGGTGTTATATCAACGACTATAGTGTACTACATCATGCAGTGGTATGCTGGGTCACCGCAGTAGACATGATCGAGACACCTCTCCGATCAATAACCATTAGAGGAATCTGGAAATCCATTAGGGCTCCCACGTATTTCTACGATTACATTGTGATTGAATGAACCATTTACATACGATACCGATTCCCTTTCTCGCGCGGTACTTTACTTATCTGAGGTTTGATCGTCGGTATCTCTATACCTAGTTCTACCTCGTTACAGATAAGTACTCTTTACTCGTTCCTGTGATATGTGATCCCTTGTGAGCCATTCAAATTCTTGCAAGCTAATTGGATGACATTCCACCAAGAGGTCCTAGAGTATATATATCCGTATATGGATGGACAAATCCCACTCTTGATACATGTGCCTCAACACATACTTTCCGAACACTCAATGCCACCTTTATAACCACCTAGTTATTAAGTGGTGTTTGATTTCATCAAAGCATTCATACGGTGATGGTGATTAATATGATCTCATGGTCGAAGGATTAGGTTACTATGTATTTGAAAGCTTTGTAGCAAACAACTCTAAATGACTTGATCTTACGCTAGGCTTACTATAGGAGTGTGTCCATCATATCATTCTCCTAATAACATGATCTTGTTATTAATAACATCTAGTGTCCATGATCAGGAAACCATGATCATCTATTAATCAACAAGCTAGTTCAACAAGAGGCTTTCTAGGGACTTATTTTATGTTTATAAAACACACAAGTATTGATGTTTCCGGTTAATACAATTATAGCATGGGTTGTAAACATTTATCATAAACACGAAGATATAATAATACCCATTTTATTATTGCCTCTTGGGCATATATCCAACAGTCTCCCACTTGTACTAGAGTCAATAATCTAGATTACATTATGATGTACCTAACACCCATGGCGTTCTGGTGTTGGTCATTTTTTCCCTAGGGAGAGTTTTAGTCAACGGGTCTGCCACATTCAGATTTGTGTGTACTTTGCAAATGTTTATGTCACCATCTTGGACATGCTCGTGAATAGCATGATAACGTAGCTTGATATGCTTCAGATTCTTGTGTGACCTTGGCTCCTGTGCATTGACTATGGCACCCATGTTGTCACAATAGATGGCCACTAGGTCCAACGCACTAGGAACGACACCAAGCTCTGTAATGAACTCCTTCATCCATATCGCCTCTTGTGAAGCCTCTAAAGCAGCTATATATTCCGATTCAGTTGAAGATCTCGCCATAATGCTTTGCTTAGCACTCCTCCAGCTCATTGCTACACCATTCAAAGTAAATACGTATCCAGATAGTGACTTAGAGTCATCCATATCGGTGTTCCAACTAGCATAGTGTGTAACCGTTTACAACAACTTGTTCATCACCTTCATAAGAAAGAACCTGTAACATCCCAGCATTTAGGACTAAACGAAGGGTAGCTTTAGGATTTTGTGGATCTGCATGCACGCATCTGAAAATCCGGGTAAATTTTTCGCCAAATTAAAGAACTAGAGTGATCAGAATTCTCACTCTGATGAATTAGGTTTAGTGTCATCCAAGGGGGGTGTGATGAATTTTGACATGACCTCTGTTGTTTTGTTGAATTATGAGGGAAGGAATTTGAATTATAAATAATTATTCACAATAAGACAAATACAAGTGATATCAACAAAGTATAAAGATTCTTTAAGACCAACATTACATTATTATTTCATAATAAAAGAATAAAGAAAAGATTATAATAAAATAATTAAATGAATAAAGAAAATGGACATGAATTACAATAATAAAACAAATAGAAGAATTCTTTTTAAAAGAATATATGTATATTACATTATCCTTTTATAACAAAGGAATAACAAGAAATGGTCACAATAATAATAAGATAAATTAATATATTACAATGTCTTTGCATTATTGATAGACAGAAAAGAAGATTACAAAATTGCATAAAAGGAAAATCCTAGAACTAATCTTCATCTTCACATGTTCTCATTTCCTGATCTTGTTCCTGTAAAAGCATAAAGTAAACAAAATAAAGTATACAGGATTTTGGGGGTTAGTATTACTCTCAGTAATGCAATGTGATGCATTGCTTGTCACATCACCGAGTTTTAGGGAAGAAAACTAGTCAAGTGTAAATTTGTTCTTATCAAATTTGTCTCAGCACAACATCATTGATAGAAATGGGGCAAGTTTGAACAAGGGCAGGTAAAAGGCAAAGAGGTAAAATCCGAGAAAATATCAAGCCTTTTACTTGATGTGATCCACTAGAGTGAGTAAGAAAGAAGGCAGCACACACACCACATGCAGCTGTTGTGTTGTAAACACCACAACTAGCACATGAAGTACATAAGAAAAAGCACCAGCCGTGGCAAGGCTGCTACCATATCCTTTCAATACACCCTCACAAGTAAAAACACTACCATATCTTCCTTAGTTCTTCATTCATCCACACAAATCAGATCCACTGAAGTAAATTGCCAAAAGATCACAAGTATCACATTGATACCTACATCAAGATATGCAGCAGAAGCTAGTAGGAGTAGGATAAGTAGGAATCTGAAGTCAGGAGGAGAAGTTGTCAAGAACAAGCTCAAGATCAAGTCCATCATTAGAAAGAGTAGGCAACAACAGATCAAGGAGGATCAGTTTAAACACAAGGATAAGAAGAGCAAGCTGATCCAGCTAATCTTAGGAACAATAACATTAAGCTTCCATACTAGGTAACTATTCATCACCAAGCTAGCATGTAGTGTATGGGAATATGTTTAATTATATGTAGCAGTGTGACATCACACTCATATCAGATTGGAATCACAAGATCTGTTTCTTTACAAGCATAAGCACCAACAACACCAATTCATGCTAAAACAAATATTTACACTATGAACACTCATGTGAGGCACCAAATGTCTAAATCCAGTCTAGGAGAAGCACATGGGCACAAATGCAAGTAAAATTAAGCAACCATCAGATCTTAAGCTCTTAGACAAGACCAGAAAATCAACCATGTCTAGAGTCCAGACAACAACTCATAATATAATCCAAAACCTTGGGATTGTGAGGTGGTTACTCTCAGTCTTGCAAAGAATTGCTATGCAAGATCATCACGGAATATTATAAGCCATTAAAGATCAGTATATGTTCTTATCCTACACAAATTAAGGCCTCGGTTTTTTGCATCACTGGCCAGGAACTTCCAAAATCATTATGTTCCATATAAACTATATCCAATAAATTATTCCAATTTCATCTCTTCAAAGATTGAGTGTAGCAAACCAGGTTAAGTACACACCTACTATTCCACTCTAATTATAGGTACCTGTAACATCCCAAAAATACTAAAACATGGTTATCAATTTCTAATCACCAAAATTAGGGTTAACAAAAACTTTGATTAAATAAAAACCAAATGAATGCATGTGTGTATGTGATGATTGTGTGAATGCATGAATGGACTTGTGTGATTAACCTAAATATCAAGGAATGGTTTAAAGATGAAAATAACATCATCTAAAACATTTCCAAGCAGAAACAAATCAAGAGAAAATAAAAAAACAAAACAAATAAGGCAAATGGTCATTTTTGCCAATCTTGCTCACTAGGCCACTTTGAGTGTTTCTAGTCCAAAATTTCAAACAGAAACTTTTCCATTTATTTTCACCCCTTGCAAGACCAAGTAAAAGTGAATCAAGGACCACCTTTCAAACTTGCAGAAACATTTGGCATCTTGATTCAAATGACAATTTAAAATTGAATCTACAACATATGGGAAGATCGGACATTTTCAAAACCCAACAAAACCAATTCCACTTGACAAATCCAACTAACCAGAGACTCCCTAGTATGTACCTAGCAAACCCACCAAGTTTGAATCCAAAATTCAAATTTGAATTTCTTTTGGTCATTTCATCAAACATCTTGTAAGCAGCAAACAAACAAACATCAAACACTGTTAGTAGCAGTAATTTTGGCCAACCTTGTCCCCTCTCTAGCTCACTCTACACTCTCAATAGATGATCAAACTAATCTAACTAGCTATAGCACCACTATGGGCATGCATAGCCATTAATGGTGACCAGGCCGAGAGCACCCTTGCCACCCCCATGTCGCCAGCGAGCTAGGAGAAGCTCTAGCTTTGCCAACCTTGTCTAGGACACGCAACACCGTCCACCGCCACCCCCTGTCCAACGCTCGAGCCTTGCCAGCCACTGGACCACACGTAAATCTCGCGCCCAGTTTCTCTGCGTGCGTGCCGAGAGCGCGTGAGAGTGCCGCACGCGACACCAGCCCACAGACCGTGCGCCGCCCTCGCCTCTTGCGTGCATGATCGCCAACACCCCAGAAACCCGCAAGACAACCTGGTTCGCCGCCGCGCGGACCATGGACGATGTGCGCCATTAAACTTGCCGTCAGACCCGCTCAGAGCACCGTGACGTTCCGACAGTTCCGCATCGGCCCACGCCTCGCCATCAAGCCGTTGAGCTTCGTCAGGAGGCAACACACCGCCCCCTATCGTCGCCCATGCCATTAGCACGCTGTGCCGATGACCCTGACGAGCTCCACCCGCGCCCGTCGGTCCCCTTAAGGAACTATAAAAGGAGGCCACCCCTGTTCGATTTGAGCACACCATCTCACTCCCCACCTCTCACTGATAACACCCACTCACCCCCGGAACAAGGCGAGCACCATGTGGCCGAAATTTCACTAGAGTTCGCCGCTGCAGAGAAGGAGAGGCGCCGCCTATTGGAGCCACCCCAGGAGAAGCTTCCGGTACCAGGAGGATCGCCGTCGTCGACTTCGTCGTTCGCCCCCATCGCCGACCATCGCCAGAGCCCCGGTGAGCCCCCACTGACCCCCACTGGCCGCGTTAGGGTTCATCCTTGCCGCGTCCTATTCAGGCGTGGACGATGAATCACAGCCGTAGGATTAGAACTAGATCGCACGGCCTAGATCGCCCCGTACCCCTTTGCCACTCGCTGTCTCACTAACGAGTGGTGTCGTTCACTTAACCAGCCCGCGCGTGCTGTGCGTAGTGGGCCGG
Source organism: Avena longiglumis (assembly GCA_030063025.1). Lineage (NCBI taxonomy): Eukaryota > Viridiplantae > Streptophyta > Magnoliopsida > Poales > Poaceae > Avena > Avena longiglumis. The sequence goes on from CP125978.1 coordinate 269,561,329, forward strand.
CCCAGTTAAACATCCGCGCGACCCAGCAATTCAAACTTAGGTTTATTCTTAATTTCAAAACCAGTTCTGTACCTAGATTCAAAAATCAACCTAGCTCGATTCACTAAACCAAAAAGCATGAAACCAATTTTGTTAGAAAGGTACTAGAATGTTTAATACAAGCTCGTTGTATTCAAACTATTTAGATTTGTAGATCACCCATGGTAAAAATAACAAGGCAGAAGATTTTCTGCATTCAACCATTTTTCAAAATTCAACCATGAAAGCTTTTGAGTTGATTCCAACTCTCGAAAATCACATTTAACCATACCTTTCAGATTATATAAAAATATATAGGGTTACTTGCAGAAATAATGATCAAGTAATAAAATAATACCTCATAAGCCATTCTAGTCACTTTAATTAATTAAAATAAAAAGGTTAAACCTTATTAAATTGTGACACCACTTTAAATCACATTCCCATGTACTGAAATGTGTGGTGATGACATGTGTCAACATGATCCCATGTTTGAGTTGGAGAATATTAAATCTTAAGTAGTTTTTCAATGAGTAGAAATTACTTCTCTAAAATAAAGGAAATAAAACTATTTGCCTTAATGATTGTAATGTTTGTGATGATCCTATATCATCTAGTGAAAACCTTGGCATGATGAATAGAATTAGTTAAGTGTTGTTTAGTGATTGTGTACCTTGTATTTATTTATAGACGCTAGTACCGACCAAGGATACGAGGAGGAAGGAGGATACTACGAGGAAGAAGCCAAAGAGAACTTCAACCACAGCTCTGCACAAGGCAAGCTAACACTTGAAACTACGAAAGTTAGATAACCTATGCAATGCATTAAGCATGCTTGGTTAGATACATTTGATGCTAGCAAATCCCAGTTTTAATTGCAAGCTTAGCTATTTTATTTCTTTATCAAAGCTTTCTCTTAGAGTTTACTTAGTGACTTGTAGATTTTAGAAAGATAATTGAAGGTAGCATAAAGAGCATAAAACTTGACCTAAGTTAGACAATCTTGTTGTCATCCTGAGGCATATGATTGAACTTAGATAAGCTACACTTGCTTACCACCCCTCATTAGTATTTACCCCCACTTGTAGATGCTAGTGCTAAGCATAAAAATTGATCAACTTTGGATGGGAATACTTGGTGAAAATGGTTATGAAAACCTTAGAATGATAAGTCATTCTACTGAAATGTTTTGACATATGTTCTTGAACACCAGATGATTTTGATGATGAAAATGTTAAGGCATGAGCCTTAGCCCTTTATAAAACTGATGGTTGTCTAGATGCGATACCATTCCAATTTTACCGTACAACCACAATACCCGAAAATTGGGTAGGGCTTGACAGGAAATTTATATACCTTAGTATGGGTTCCCTTGCAGCCAAGGTTTCAGCTGAGGCTACCTTGTGAAGATTGTCCACCTGTGCAGTACCCAAGATGACAGTTGGTCATGGTTGGGAGGCCAAACTCACAGGAGAGGTGCCTATACTTGGGCGTGTAATTGAAAGGTTAGGATTGATTATCCGCATACTGAGTATGGTTAATTCAGGATTTGTTCCTGACGGATGTATCGAATGTTGTGGTGAAAGTGTACAATCTCTGCAGAGTGTCAAACTATTCGAATAGCCGCGTCCGCGGTTATGGACAGTTGGAGTGGCCATACTGTTCCATTGTCAAATGTTTTCAAAATGACTTGTGAACTGATTTATGACTTTGGCTTGACCACAACAGAGTTGTGATATGAAATTCAAGTTCCCACTTAGGTGTTATAAAACTTTCAACTAGCTTTCTTTTCTTCTAAACTTAGTAGAGATAAACCTGGCTTTTTGCAAAACAACTTAGAGCTTAGTTTTCCTACTCAAAACCACTTCACTTGTTAGTATTAGTTTGCGAGTACTTAAAGAGTACTCATGGCTTTGTCCCTGGCGATTCGTGTGGCCAGACTATGAAGAAGACTATCAGGAAGACGGACAGCAGGAAGGTTACGACAACTAGGATCATCTCCCATCGTCAGCATTGCCTTTGACCATGAAGATGGAGTTTCGCCTACGCTATCGTTATTATTACGTTATTCCGCTGCTTGAATTGTATTAAGACTGGATCATGAGATCCTTATTTGTGTAAGACCTTATGTATGGTTTGTAATGGATGATGTACTGTGATATCCAATCTGTTATGTCTCGCAAAAATGGTAATCCTGGGATTGCGATGTATGGCATAACAGGCATCTGGGATTAAAAATACGGGTGTTGACAGTACCACAGTGGTATATACACTACTAGTGCTGGAATTATGCCCTGGAGGCAATAATAAAGATGTTATTATTATAATTCTTGTTCATGATAAATTTTATATTCCATGCTAGAATTGTATTAAGCGGAAACTTTGATACTTGTGTGGTTTATGAACAACACCGTGTCCCTAGTATGCCTCTATGGACTAGCTCATTGATTAATGATGGTTAAGGTTTCCTAACCATAGACATGAGTTGTCGATTAATAATGAGATCATGTCATTAGGAGAATGATATGATGGGCAGACCCAAATTAAGCAGAGAAATTAGATCGTGTCATCGTGTTCATCTTTGCGAAGCTTTTTCCTATGTCAAGTATTGTATTCCTTAGACCATGAGATAATCCAACTCCCTGGTATCGGAAGAAAGCTTTGAGGTCATCAAACGTCATCCTATGTGAGGGTGATCATAAAGGTGTCTCTCAGGTCATCGGAAAGTACTTTTTGGGTTGTATGTATCGAGATGGAATTTGTCCCTCCCGAGTCGGAGAGATATACTTCGGGATCACTTGGTAATCGATATCAACACCGCTTACAAGAACGTGGTTAAGGAGTTAATCACAAAGTGATATAGGATTACGGAACGAGTAAAGTACTTTCTATGAACGAGATTGAACTAGGTATGCCGATACCAACGATCGAATCTCGGGCAAGTAAAATATGGCGTGACTAAGGGAATACATATATGGGATTAATTGAATCCTGGAATAGTGGTTCATCCGATATGATCATCGATGAATATGTGGGAGTCAATATGGGTTTCCAGATCCCACTGTTGATTATTGATAGAAGATCATGTCTGCATATTCTCGAACCTGTAGGGTCGCACACTTAACGTGCATCAACGCTAGGATAGAATGGATAATTGGTTTATGAGTTTTTGTTTGGAGTCTCGGATGAGATCCAGGGCATCATGAGAGGTTCCGGAATGGTCTGGAGAATAAGATTCATATAAAGGAAAGCAGTTTTGGGATTTCGGTATCATTTTGGAGTTTATCGGTATTGTACCGGAAGGTTCTATAAGGTTCCGAAGTGGGACCAACGTGGGCCCACTTGTCGGAGGCATGCGTGGGCCTGAGGGGAAGTGCCCTGGCCACTTTGCGCCAGGGGCACAAGGCCCCCAAGGCCCAGCCGGCCAGCCCTAGGTGAAACCCTAGGGGAGCCTTCTAGAAGGAGGGGGGAAGACTTGCCCCCCACTCCACCCTTGGGGCCACCGCCCTAGGGCTTGGAGGAGGGGCCAAGGGGGGCCGGCCAGCCCCCTATATAAGGAGGGCAGGGGCGCAGCCTCCCCCCCACTCCTCCAACCCTAGCCGCCAACTGCTGCCCTTCCTCTCTCTCTCTCTCTCCCGACTGCGCGTAGGCGAAGCCCTGCCACAGAAATTCTCCACCATAAGCACCACGCCGTCGTGCTGCAGATTCAATCTATCTCTCCACCATACTTGCTGGACCAAGGAAGGAGGAGACGTCGTTGCACCGTACGTGTGCATCTTTCGGAGGCGCCGCCACTTGTGGCGTAGGATCGGATCGGATCGCGAGGAGGAGACGGCTAGTACGACTATATCAACCACGTTCTGTTGAACGTTTATGCTGTGCGATTTCTTCAAGGGTATGAAGATCTCATCAATCTCTCTCATTGATTGCATAACCTAGATTAGAGCTTGGCTTTCTTGTTCGTATCCGTATAAATTTTTTGATTTACTATGTAGCAAAACCCTTCAACTAGAAGCACTCTAGAAAATCTCATTCGGAAAATCATAATCATTTCCCTAGTATATACTAGGAATCATATTTTTTATTTACTGCTTGATTGACAACTAATACATAGTTCCAAATCTCATCATAAAGGAAACAAACCATAGTAATTGTTCTTATTATCATTTGAGCCTCAGACAATGTATGAATCATTGGCAGCCAACTCTAGAATCCTTGCAAAGAAATCAAGCCTCATATATAGCTACTTTGTTGTTCACCACTGTGCTCAATCCAAAAGGAAGCGCCACAGTGGCAAACATCATAGTAACAACCACCAGATAATTTACTAACTAGTTAACCATTTAGTGACAGTTCTTCAAATATAATTTATATTTTCATATCTTAGAAAGCTAGGAATCAATTACACCATTATTCCACTGTCAACAAAATGACAGGAAGTTAGATCTTTCTCAAGTTCCCAATCTGCAGCAAGGTTGCAACCATCATTTTACAATCCACCAGCACTTAGACAAGTGGATCAAGATTTAACCATATATTGTATACAAACCACTTTTGCAAGAAAATTCAAATGTAACAGAAATCATTTTCCTAGTCACCAATCTAGGAAACATTTCATTTCAAACATCATTTTACCCAGCTTATAATCCACATAAAATAGCCACAAAGTATCAGGATATAATTATATAACCCTTAACCTACTAGTGCCTGGCATCTCAAAACAACATTGAGAAATATACAGTATTGCCTTGATTCAAATAAGAAAAATTAGAGTATTATTATGAGTCACACATGCCAAGCATGATTAAGTCATCCTAATTGAGTTAACACACTTAGCAGCATTCCAGCAAACATAAATCGGCACCACTACTATCACTTATGCACACCATCATAACCAAGAGATCACCATAGTATTGCAACCAGCATAGCAAAACATCGGCCTGAAAGCCGGTCACAGCAAGAACTTACCGTGCCATACAAATGGGTGCAGCAAAGAATGGACGTCGGGGTTACGCCTGCAGCAACATCCCGCCGGCATCAGGGTTGAGGTTGCCGTGTGGGAGCAGCAGGAGGCAGGCCTCGATCTGGAGGCGCGCGTCGGTGGCGGCAAGGACCAAGGGAAGCCGGGTCACCCCGTCCTCAGCGCCGGTGACCAAGCTGAGTCGGGCTAGGGTTAGCTAGAGCGCCGCATTTGGGGACAGCGAGAGCAGGCGCTAGTGGGGTTAGAGCAGAGGAGGTGGTGGCGGAGCCACCCAGCAAGCGACGGCGGCCGGAGTAACCAGAGCTAGCCGGGGCAAGCGACGGCGGTGGCGATGCCAGGGTCGCTAGAGAGAGAGCCAGGAGAGGACCACGAAGAGAGAGGAGGAGAGAATCAGGTCAGGGTCAATCGACCCTATAGACCAGATAGAGTGGTTTAGCCCAACCCAGTGGGCTGGACTGACCAATAGGCCCACGACTAAGTAATAAGGAAATTAGCAAATATAAATAACAGGTTGTAAAGTAAGAAAATTACTAAGAAACCCTCTAAACATTTTAAGCTCTAGAAAAATGTAGTAAAATCCTAAAAATATGTTTAATACATCAAAATGTTTATTAAAATAATACCTACCTAATAAAAATATAATACTACTAATTTGAGTGAAATAAAATGCCAATAAATATTAACACACTTAAATCTCTAAATGAAATTTAATAAATTTTGAAAAAATTCTAAAAAATAAATAAAAATCACTTTTATGCATAAAAGAAATATGTTATCTCATAAAAAACTAACTTAAAAACGTTATAAATAAAATTTCAAACAAATATTTCAAGACATTAAATAATTAAGAATTTTTATAAAATAAAATAAAGATAATTCCTAAAAATAAATAAAATTCATCTTTAAGGTTTTAAGTAAGTATATTTACTAGATAAATACTAATTATATTATTCCAAAAATACTTTAAAGTCCCTTGATCATATAACTTCAATTATCTAAATTATTAAAATAAGATAGTTGTTTTGTTAATTATTTTTAAATTATTTCCTAAGTAAGAAAGGATCTTATTCAAGACATAATACTTTAATAGTTTAAACCTGTAATTATAATTTAGGATACAATCCAGGTGTAAACAATTAACTTACAATATTCTTTTCAAATCTTTAACTAATTATAAGTCAAAGATTTACAAAGTTATTCTTTTGCAAATCATTAACTTATATTAGAAGTAAGTGGTATCAATTTATATATAATCATATTTAGTAAACTTGGTATTCAATAAATAATTATAAAACAAATTCACCTATTTTTATTTATATATAAAAATCTTATAGTACAACCTATAAATATTACACATGCTAGATTTAAATCTTTAAAACAAAGTTTTATAACTCTAAGATTTCATGTTTGATTATGCTTATGAAAAACCCTAATAGTTGATAATGCTACAAGTGTTCTATTTCAAGTCCAAATATATTTTTTATAGTTTACTTTGGCCTAATACACCCTAAGCTAGGTATATAATAACTCAAGATCATTTGAACTTTATTACAAAACCATAGCTTCAATCCTACTAATCTTCGGAGTTGATTAACTTAACATAAATAATATTTTCTTCAAATGTTATTCTTTTTGCCACTTCAAAAGAAACACTATACCATTTATTTTAAGCCATAACAACTTAAAACATAAACTTTATAATAACTACATAATACCATTGATCCTTTGAATTGTATTATGATTGTACTTTAATTTTCATATTTTATGTGTTATATCTTAGAGTTCTAGCAATTATATTTTTTATGAAGTAAACTTAAAATAAAGAAAATCTTAAAATAAATCATCTAAGTCCATCTCATTTGTAATGATTGGGGAATTACCTGGGACTTTACATTATGCATCTCATTACTTATGCATAACAGCATATTGCTTCTTTAAACATTGTTCTTACCGGGCAATGATGATATTTTTGTAGAACCCGAGGTCTAGGGTCAAGTCGAGACATTCGACTACCATACTTCGCTTTATCAAGGCAAGTTCACACTTGCTCATGTCCTTTGATTATTTTATGTAAAGTATTTGCAAACTGTTGTGTCATCACCTGCATTTCAAAAAGTTTGAAAATACTATTTTCATAATTAACTTGAAGTATCGGTTACTGATCCAGGGTGATCAGCTAATCTATTAAGTCTGGCAGTTGGAATACCACTGCACAGGAATATATCATCTAGGACTTAACAACCAATGTCGCCAGTGATTCTCGCACTGTATATTACGTGTTAACCATGAGATTTGGAGCGGGACGGAGAAGTCAGCTGGATCGGCCCCCTTTCGCATGCATTCAGTGGCGGACCCAGGAATTTTGTTTAGCCGGGGCGAACATTTACGGGGAAAAAATTACGAACAAATGCAACTCTACTAGATAGAAATCACATGGTAAATGATACACAAAATATTCAATTGTCAAGATCGATGAAATAAAACTAATAAGAACATGAAAAATCATGGGAACCTACTAACATGGAATTTTGTTGCGTGAGACACATTGGCAGCCAACAGAAAAATGTGATCACATCATCAAGATGAAATACAACAGGAACACTTTGTAGAATTTCCTACAATATTAAATGCCCAAATTGAATACTCTGTCAACATACAAAGGTGAATCGCCACAAGCCTACAGGGAAGAATACCTGCTGCTACTTGTTGTGGTCATCGTGTGCCCGCTTGCGGTTGATTTCGCATGTGCCATCTCTTGTCGTTGCCGGCATCGGAGCTGCTGCCGCTGCCTCCCCTTCCTCTTCCTCTAGCTGTAACGCGATTAGGTAAGCCTCCTCTTCCAAGTTTGGGAACTAGGAGACGGGAATTGGGAACGGTGGAGGTCTAGGCACTGATCGAACCAAACAGTCGTTCCTGATCGGCTGATCACACTACCCGATCAATCGTGTTTGGCTAGCTGAAATAAACCACAAACGGGACTTTCCTATTGTCACTTAAGCCCAATATAGACTAACCCCAGCTTTTTCTTCCTCCTCTACGTACCCCTTCGACTAAATTCACAAGCAGACCTGCTGCAGTTATATGGCGCTGCTACCTTCGGTAGAAAATAGAGGGGATGAGCCATGGGGTACCCTGCTCCACGCCGAGAGACCTGGGGCGGCCGCCCCTGCTCGCCCCTATGGTAGGTCCGCCCCTGCATGCATTGGACACTATTCTGGGTGTTTTATAAGTTGCAGATCGTGGGTATAGCCGTTTTATATGGGAAAAGGTCTACCATGGATCTGGGCTTACAAAAGATAGATTTATAGTGTTAATGGTTGTTGTGTGTATCTAACTAAGGTATAGTCGTTTTATACGGGGAAAGGTCCACCTTGAGTTTGGGCATACAAAAATTGCGATATATGCGGGGTCGCGGAGAAGGACAGCGATTGGCTTGGATCATCTACTAGGCCCCACACCATAGGAAGTGTGGACGGGAAAGATTCGCCCAATTGTGCAATAAGGATTTGATCTCTAATGGGTAAAGTAACGCACCTCTACAGAGTGTAAGAACTATAACTTGTTACTCCCTGTTCCGGGAAGGAGCTACGAACGCTGCAGGAAAGGAACTCCATGAAAGTTCTGGTAAACCTGTGAAGGCTGACGGGCATAGCTTTTCGGAATAAAAGCAACCTTTGAAGAAATGTTTACGAAAACCTGCATTGCCTACGACCTATGGTCTGTGGCTGTAGATATACTGCATCAAACACTCCTTTTTAGTGAACTTGTTGAGTACGCTCGTACTCAAAGTATCTTCTTAACCCTTGCTAGATTTTGAAGTCATTAAAGATCAGGAAGAGGGAATACTATATCCAATTGGCGACCAAGAAGAATTCCGTTATGAAGAACTAGAAGTATCTGGAAGCGTCGAAGGGGACAATTACGAAAACATCTATGGAATGGAGACCGAAGTATCTGAAGCGTAGATGTGTTATCTATAGTGATCCAGTCCAGTAGCATAGATCTCTATCCTCTCTATATATATTCAATATCGTATAAAATTTAAAGTTTAGTTGATGCTTTATCTTGTTCTCAGAGTTATTATAGTTTAGCCCTGAATCATCGGGATACCTATATGGACCTAGGAGGATCTCGAAGTCGTCATGTAATTTCTGGTTGTAATACTGATAATGTATGTTGTGGACCCACTTTGTTTCTGTTGTACCACTTTGAGGATGTAACATTTGCGGAATGGTACTCCGTGAGTGTTATGTTGATGTGTGCACCCAGTGTTAACGTGGGACACTTCGTTGAAACCCTAAGACCAAGGTGTGATGAGCACAGCAGCAAGTTTCCCTCAGTAGAGACCGAGGTTATCGAACCCGAAGGAGGAAGGAAACGTCTCAAAGGTGTTGCAAGCAACATGGAGACCTGCACAACACAAACTCAAGACTTTTCCCCAACGAATCAGTGAAGTTGTCAAGATCACCGGTTTCCTGTAACAAAGGATTAAACGTATGGTGTGGAAGGTAATGGTTTGCAGGAAGTAAACAAGTAATAGTGGAAGATGTATCAATGGTAAAGATTGGACCAGGGTCCATAGTTCACTAGAGGTGCTCTCCTTAGATAAACAACATGGCATGAAGGGTAAATAAATTACAGCAGGACAATTGACAGGAACTGAGCAAGGCATAACAATGTAATTACTAGTCACAAATATCCTATGAGATTCGATTGGGCAATACAACAAGATACATAGACCGCCATCCAACTGCATCTATGACTAGAAGTCCACCTTCAGGTTATCATCCGAACCCCCTCCGGTATTAAGTTGCGAGCAATAGACAACTGCTTTAAGAAAAGTGTGTAAGGTAAACAGTCCACATGTTCCATGAACAAGAGACCGTTATTTTCTCCCTAGTGGCAATAGCACATCTACAACCAAAGAGATTTCTGTCACTTCCCTTGGAAATTAGATGCATGAACCCACTATCGAGCATAAATACCCCCTCTTGGAGTCACTAGCAACTACTTGGCCAAGATAGCTACTAACAATGGAGATAATGCAAGATCACAAACAACACAGACATGATAGAATCATAAATACAAAACCATTAATTAAACCAACATAATAATCTCAATATCCATCGGATCCCCGCAAACACAACATGCATGATTACCAATATATTAGATCTTGATCATGAACGGATCTCACAAGATCTATACATGAAAGCACACGGAGGAGATACAACCATCCAGCTACTACATGGACCCATAGTCCAAGGTGGAACTACTCATGCATCATACCAAAGAAATGGCCTCCGAGATGATCTCCCCTCCGGCATGGTGCCGGGAAGAACTTCTGATCCCCCCGATCTAGGGATGATGGTGGCGGCGGTTACAGACGGTTTCGTGGAGATTTGATCGGGTGCTTAGGGTATCTTCATCGGGGGCTTTTTATAGGCGAAGGGGGAGGCCGAGGAGGCGACCAGGGGGGTCAAACCCTACCCAGGCGAGGGCCCACCCCTGGTCACTCCTGGGGCGTTTGGCCTCCCTGGCCCACTTCCTCGTCTCCCCTCAGGAATTCTTGTTCCCCACAGAAAGTAATTGACTTTGACATTTGTCCTATCCAATTCCGAGAATATTTCATTACTAACTTTTCTGAAACCAAAAACAACAGAAAACGGGCAACTGGCACTGTGGTAACTTGTTAATAGATTAGTACTAGAAAACATGTAAAAAGCACCTCAAAGTGTAGACAAGCAAAACAAAGTAGATACTAAACAAGCATGGAGCATAAAAAATTATAGATACATTTCCGACGTATCATATGTCCACGACTATAGTATACTAGAACATGAAGTGATATGCTGGGTCACCACAGAACCATATCCTTAGTCCTTCTTAAGTACTTTAGGATATTTTTTACTGTTGTCCAGTGATCTACTCCTATATCACTTTGATATCTGCTAGTCAAATTAACAGCATATGCAATATCTAGTCTTGTACACAGCATGGCATACACTATAGATCCTATGGCTAAGGCATAGGGAGTTTTGCTCATCCTCTCTCTATCTTCTGTCGTAGCTGGACTTTGAGTTTTACTCAAGGTCGTATTGGGCAACCTGGGCAAGAACCCTTTCTTGCTATGTTCCATTCCAAACCTCTTTAGAACCTTGTCCAAATATGTACTTTTTAAAAGTGCTATTAAGCGTCTTGATCTATCTCTATAAATCTTGATGCCAAAAATATATGCAGCTTTGCCAAGATCCTTCATTGAAAAACTATTGTTCACATAGTCTTTGCCACTTTTAAAAGTTCTATATCATTCCCAATCAACAATATGTCATCCACATATAGTACTAGGAATGCTACAGAGCTCCCACTCACTTTATTGTAAATACAAGCTTATCCATAAGTTTGTATAAATCCAAAGCTTTTGATCACCTTATCAAAACATTGATTCCATCTCTAGGATGCTTGCTTCAATCCATAAATGGACCGTTTAAGTTTGCATACCTTGTTAGCATCTTTAGGATCGACAAAACCTTTGGATTGTACCATATACAACTCTTCATCAATATCACCATTAAGGAATGTTGTTTTGACATCCATCTGCCATATCTCATAATCATAATATGCAGCGATTACTAACAAAATCCACACAGACTTTAGCTTTGCTACTGGTGAGAAAGTCTCATCGTAATCAACTCCTTGAATTTGTCAGAAACCTGTCGCGACAAGTCGAGCTTTATAAATGGTTATATTACCATTAACATATGTTTTCTTCTTGAAAATCCATTTGTTTTCGACAGCCTTGCGGTCATCCGGTAAGTCCACCAAAGTCCAAACTTGGTTTTTGTACATGGATCCAATCTCAGATTTTCATGGCTTCATGCCATTTTTGGAATCTAGGCTCATCATTGCTTCCTCATATGTCGCGGGGCCGTCGGTGTTGTCCACCAACATGACATTCATAATAGGATCATACCAATCAGGAGTGGTACGAGTCCTTGTCGACCTACGAGGTTCCGTAGTAACTTCGTTCGAAGTTTCATGATCATTATAATTAGCTTCCTCTCTTATTGCTGCAGGCGGCACATGAACATCTTCCGGCGCTGTGCTAAATCCGAGAGAAGGTTTGATAACCTCGTCGAGTTCTACTTTCCTTCCAGTCACTTCTTTCGAGAGAAACTCCTTCTTTAGAAAGGATCCATTCTTGGAAACGAAAACTTTACCATAGGATCTATGATAGAAGTTATACCCAATTGTTTCTTTAGGGTATCCTATGAAGACGCATTTTTCCGCTTTGGGTTCAAGCTTGTCGGGCTGTAACTTCTTTACATAAGCTTCGCATCCCCAAACTTTAAGGAACTACAACTTAGGTTTCTTCCTAAACCATAATTCATACGGTGTTGTTTCAACGGATTTAGATGGTGCCTTATTTAAAGTGAATGTGGTTGTTTCTAATGCATAACCCCAAAATGATAACCGTAAATCTGTAAGAGACACCATAGAACGAACCGTATCTAAGAGAGTTCGATTATGTTGTGTGTCGAGCCCGTGTCCACGATCAGGAAACCATGATCATCTATTAATCAACAAGCTAGTTCAACAAGAGGCTTTCTAGGGACTTCTTTTATGTTTACAAACACACAAGTATTAATGTTTCTGGTTAATACAATTATAGAATGGGTTGTAAACATTTATCATAAACACAAAGATATAATAATAACCATTTTATTATTGCCTCTTGGGCATATATCCAAGAGTCTCCCACTTGTACTAGAGTCTTACATTGTGATGTACCTAACACCCATGGCGTTCTGGTGTTGGTCATTTTTTCCCTAGGGAGAGGTTTAGTCAACGGGTCTGCCACATTCAGATTTGTGTGTACTTTGCAAATGTTTATGTCACCATCTTGGACATGCTCACGAATAACATGAAAACGTGCATTGACTATGGCAGCCATGTTGTCACAATAGATGGCCACTAGGTCCAATGCACTAGGAACGACACCAAGCTTCGTAATGAACTCCTTCATCCATATCGCTTCTTGTGAAGCCTCCGAAGCAGCTATATATTCCGATTCAGTAGAAGATCTCACCACAACGCTTTGCTTAGCACTCCTCCATCTCACTGTTGCACCATTCAAAGTAAATACGTATCCAGATTGTGACTTAGAGTCATCCAGATTGGTGTTTCAACTAGCATCGGTGTAACCGTTTACAATAAGCTGTTCGTCACCTTTATAAGAAAGAACCATATCCTTAGTCCTTCTTAAGAACTTTAGATATTTTTTACTGCTATCCAGTGATCTACTCCTAGATCAGTTTTATATCTGCTAGTCAAATTAACAGAATATGCAATATCTGGTCTTGTACACAATATGGAATACACGATAGATCCTATGACTAAGGCATAGGAAGTTTTACTCATCCTCTCTCTATCTTCTGCCGTAGCTGGACTTTGAGTTTTACTCAAGGTTGTATTGGACAACATGGGCAAGAACCCTTTCTTGCTATGTTCCATTCCAAACCTCTTTAGAACCTTGTCCAAATATGTACTTTTTGAAAGTGCTATTAAGCGTCTTGATCTATCTCTATAAATCTTGATGCCAAAAATATATGCAGCTTTGCCAAGATCCTTCATTGAAAAACTATTGTTCAAATAGTCTTTGCCACTTTTAAAAGTTCTATATCATTCCCAATCAACAATATATCATCCACATATAGTACTAGGAATGCTAAGGAGCTCTCACTCACTTTATTGTAAATACAAGCTTCTCCATAAGTTTGTATAAATCCAAAGCTTTTGATCACCTTATCAAAACCTTGATTCCAGCTCTAGGATGCATGCTTAAATCCATAAATGGACCGTTGAAGTTTGCATACCTTGTTAGCATATTGAGGATCTACAAAACCTTTGGATTGTACCATATACAACTCTTCATCAATATCATCATTAAGGAACGTTGTTTTGACATCCATCTGCCATATCTCATAATCATAATATGCAGTGATTGATAACAAAATCCTTATAGACTTTAGCTTCGCTACTGGTGAGAAAGTCTCATCGTAGTCAACTCCTTGAATTTGTCTGAAACCTTTCATGACAAGTCGAGCTTTATAGACTATTATATTACCATCAACATCTGCTTTCTTCTTAAAAATCCATTTGTTCTCGATAGCCTCGCGGCCATCCGGTAAGTCCACTAAAGTCCAAACTTAGTTTTCGTACATGGATCCAATCTCAGATTTCATGGCTTCATGCCATTTGTTGGAATCTAGGCTCATCATTTCTTCCTCATACGTCGCAGGGTCGTCGGTGTTGTCCACCAACATGAAATTCATATTTGGATTATACCAATCAGGAGTGGTACGAGTCCTTGTCGACCTACGAGGTTTCGTAGTAACTTCGTTCGAAGTTTCATGATCATTATAATTAGCTTCCTATCTTATTGGTGCAGGCGGCACAAGAACATCTTCCGGCGCTGTGCTAAATCTGAGAGAAGGTTCGACAACCTCGTCGAGTTCTACTTTCCTTCCAGTCACTTCTTTCGAGAGAAACTCCTTCTCCAGAAAGGACCCATTCTTGGCAACGGAAACTTTACCATTGGATCTATGATAGAAGTTAGACCCAATTGTTTCTTCAGGGTATCCTATGAAGACACATTTTTCCGCTTTGGGTTCAAGCTTGTCGGGCTGCAACTTCTTTACATAAGCTTCGCATCCCCAAACTTTAAGGAACAACAACTTAGGTTTCTTCCCAAACCATAATTCATACAGTGTCATTTCAACGGATTTAGATGGTGCCCTATTTAAATTGAATGCGGTTGTTTCTAATGCATAACCCCAAAATGATAACGGTAAATCTATAAGAGACATCATAGAACGAACCATATCTAGAGAGTTCAATTACATTGGGCGTCGAGCCCGTGTCCATGAGCGCGGTGAGGCGCTCACCGTTGATCGTCACCGGAAGCCGCATGGTCTTTGCCGTCTTGATGCCTGCCATCGCGTGGAGGGTGACGAAGAAAGCGGTCGCGTTGACAAACCTTTGCAGCGCCGCTCAAGCTGCTCGGCCGAGGTTTGGTGACAGATGTAACACCCTCAGAATCGACCCTATGCAAGTTTTAGCGAAACTCGCCAAACCCGCATAGAAGCGATTCAAAGGTGCCCACCAGGCACTTTCGTGCGGGTGGAAAACAAAGTAATAACATTACACAACAGTCCTCGATGGGACCCACGTAATATATATATACAACACGACTCCAAGAGTCAAGAATACAGATATAATATACAAAGATCCAAATCACCTTGAAAATGATCGAGCGTCCGACTACGGACAAGATGCAAATGGGGCTAAGAGCCCTGAAGAATAACCAATGGCGTCCATAACCCTGCCCAAGCGGAAGGGTAACCTCGCTAACGGCCGATCTCAAAACCTTCTTAAACAAAAGGGTGCCGAAAGGGACAAAGGAAAAAGAGGAGCGTCAAGATCGAGGCCAAGACAGCGAGACTAGAATTCGGCGGTCCTCGCCTACATAGGTATGGTGGACTGAGCGGCAGCGGCAGCATGCACTAAACAACCTATAGAGACTCGATACAACTGGCGGCTATCAGAGAGGGGTAAGCAAGACCTATTCGGATCCAACCGGATACTATCATCAAACAAACCCATCCTGGCGTTTCCCCCTCGAGACCATCGAGGAAGTCAACCGAGGAACTCACACAGTTGGCAGTTTTACTTATTCAGTTATAGTTGCGGCACTTTACTATCCAGGTTTAGATAATCGTCCTGATAAAGTAAGCAGTGGGCACTTTTAGTTAACCATTCCGTTATAGTTACAACACTTACTAATCAGATACAATTAGCATGAGACAACCCCAAAACCCAGCAGTTGTTGGTACTTTTATTTAGCCATTCCGTGGTAGTGAAGCTGATTACTAATCATAACGGATACAAGTCAATTTGTAACAGTAAACTTTAGTTATAGTTGTCTATGATCAAGCACTGTGCTCCAAGTCGTCCATAACCGCGGACATGGCTTCTCGAAAAGATTTAACCCTGCAGGGGTGCACCAAAGTATCCACAGGCACTTCGACCCTTTTTGCCAGATCAGTTAACATACACCCATCGGTATGTCGGCGGGGCCTAAGTCACGACGTTCCCAGACCCAAAGCAAGTACATGGGGGCCACCCCACCAAGTCGACACCCGCAACGAAGTCGGCCGGTCTCCGAGACGGACTTGGGGTTTGCGTCGATGGTCAGAACGACAGCAAATCCCCAAACGGGGACTGTCAATACAGCGAAAACACTCCGCTTCCTAAACAATACAGTGTGCTCCTCACACAAACGTAATAAAGCAGTAAAGCATGGCATAGGTACAGGATCGTAAATAAAACCTCAAACTAGTTTGTGGCCCCCAGTACAATACTTTGAAATCAGGTAATAATCAATGGGGGGCCCATATCTCCCCACCTGTGGTTAGCGCGCTCGATCTCGGAACAGGTGTCAAGAACTCGGGTCCTACGGGACACAAGTGGGCGGTCGGAAACCAAATATTACCTATCACCCACCGATGCCTCTGCTTAATTCAATTTTAGTTGTTAAACAGGGATTAAAGCTGAACGATAAGTAAATCCATGATCATCTCCAACATCAACATGCGGCAATTCTCCAACAATTGGGGCAATTGACGACACGCAAAAGCACTTGCGTAAGCGACTACGACGCGCAAGTCCAACTATCTACCAAACAACAGGTAATAGGGTGTGTCCAAGGCAATATACGGCTGCAAGGGATATCATGGGTACGAAAACTAGAGCATCGCGACACAGATAGCAATAGATCAACAGGAGGGAATAAATACTATAAAAGTAAGATAGGTAGAAAAGGGGAGATGCTCGCCTGAAAATATTGTCGAAGGTTCAACCGACGATCGGGGCGAAGCTCACATCAACTCAAAGGCCTTATCCGCGAAGAAGCAAAACACTAGAAGAAACACCGGATGCAATATTTAATACAACGGCAGAAGATCGGCATGATGCATGCATGATGTATGACATGGCAAGGTGCGATGCAATTAGGTCATATTAAGCGGAACCGGGGTCCCGACATTTAATTAGATGGTTCAAGTTGTTTAAATCCCCCGCAATTCAAATGTTGTTTAACAAGGCAGAATATATATCACGGTTCGCTACACAAATTCAAATGAGGCCAATATGAGACTAGATTTGCCCGCATATGGCCCCATATTTAATTATAAGGTGAATCGGCATACGGCCCCCCAAACCACATGAATGTATGCATGCAAGACAAATGATTTATATGCAACAGGTTTTATATTTAGCATTTATAAAATAGGGCTCGGGAAAAAAAAGGTCACACATTGAGGGTTCGGCGAACTTGGGTTTCCGGGGTTCGGGGTTCGACAGGGTCCAGGGTCCGGTCTCGGGGTCCAGGGTTTTGACGGGGTCGTTCTCGAACTCCGGGGTTAGGGTCTCGGATCGGGGTAGTAGATCTTGTCGCTTGGCATCCGTGAAGTAGAACTCGTAGTCCGTCTTTAGTCGGTGGCGAACTTGACCGATGGTCTTCGGGTCCGGGAAGGAGCACTTGGCGTTGCCGAGCGGGAGTTCATGTCGTAACCGTGTCGACGATCTTGGCGGTTATCGGGTTTGGTCTCCAGATTCCGGGACGGAGCGCTTGGGTTCCGACCATTGTCGGTGGCGATCTTGGGCGTCTAGGTACTCCCATCTTATCGGAGTCTTGGCGACCTTGGTGTTCTAGATTTGGTTGTTGGCCTCGGGTTCCTGATCCGCTTGTCGATGATGACCTTGGAACGGCACCGACGGTCTTCGGTTGGCATCGTGGTGGTAGTGTCGTCGGCCACCTAGGCAGGTACTTGCCCGGATGTAGGTCTTGTCCACCTCGTCGGTCTCGGGCAACATCACCATCTTGCATTACCGAAAACGGGGTAGCGTCGACGACCAGGGCGGCAGCACCTCGGGCTGGTGACCACTGTGCCTCCACACCGCGCCATCACTGCAACGCCGCAACCTCATCCTGCTCCCACCGCCGGCCATGGTCTGCGGACGTTGCCGAGAGCCGCGACGTCTTGCTCGACCTCGCCGGCCACCAGGGACGAGCAGGAGCATGGCTTCCGGCCTGCGCGGTTCGCTCAGCGCCTCCATCGTGGTTGCTGGTCCGCGAAGAACGCGAGGAGGAGGGGGACCGGTCCGGCGGCGCTGCAGGTCTGAGAACAACGCGTGGCCGGCAACGCTGCTAGCTTTGCGAACGGAGGCGCACTGGGGGCGGAGAAGAGGAGGGACGAGGTGGCGGAGGCGGCGGCGCGGAGGCCGGCGAGGACAGGGCGGGGGCGGCGAGGCTCCAAGGCGGCTCCGAGGAGGCAGCGAAGGCTAGAGGGGAGAGCTCGAGGCGGCGCAAGGAGAGGGGCCACGGGAGGCGGGCCGGAGGGGAGGGTGGAGCGGCGGCGGGGACGAGGTGGGGCAGACGCCGGAGGGGGAGAGGAAGGGCGCGGGGCTGCGTCTGGGGAAGAGGATGGGGAGGAAGGGAGGACGGGCGAGGTGGGCCTGCTAGGTGGGCCCGCGGGGGCAGGGCGCGTGGGGAGTGGGGGACGGCTGGTGGGGCCCGAGTGCAGCGGGTGAGGGTCTGGGCAGGCGGTGGTGTGCGTGTGTGTGTTGAGAGGGAGTGGGGGTTGTGTGGCTGGGCCAGGTGGCGGCGTGGGAGTGGTTGGGGGAAGGGAGAGGGTGAGGTGTCAGGAGGGGGTTGGTTGGGGTGATGTGGAGGGGGTGTGGGTAGATAGGTTGGTAGGTTTAGGAATTAGGTGGACCGATTATTGTACTGGGGTGGTCGTTCGGGTCGGTTCGGCCCGTTCGACTGCCCCACTAAAAAAATAATTAAACATTTTATTTGTTTTAAACGGGCCATTTGCAAACCGATAGAAGCCAAAACAAAATATTCCGGAGACCCGGTTTTGGTTTTGAATTAAAAGACGGGGCGTTTAGAAAACAAAACCAGACTTCTCCAAAATAGTTTTATGCGACCAGATGCAAGATGATGACGATGCTCAGATGCAATGTGGCATGATGACATGAGCATGCGGTCATGATGATGCAATGCACAAAAACAACGCGATTTTCTAGTAGTGGTTTTGCGGGATGCCACAATTCGACACCACTAACAATGGATCTCGCCCTCGAGATCCGCCTCATGGTACCGGAAGGAAAGGTCGGCGATCTGAATCTTCTCGCTTCGTGTAGATCTTCGCGACACCACTAACAAGAGGTCGTTGATCCTGTTCATCAAGAGAACACTCCGGAAAACAACGGACGAAGTTAAAGGTAAGGCCACCTCTAACTTCCATGGAAAGAGTAGAGTTGCATCGATCTACCATCCAATATACAAAGCAAATGATAAGAGTAGTGGTATGGTCGCGACTCCATCCCGCACTCAAAGCATTACTATGTACACGAATAGACAGATTATGCAACCAACCCTCAGGATTTAGACTGAAGATCTCGACAACCAAGGTTCAGGGACAAAGGGGTGATGCAGACTCTGCATCGGATCTGGCGTAGAGGATGTCGTCGCGTCGGAAAACACCGGAAGTCACAAACAAAGGACAAAGAATGGTACCACAGCAGACGGATTCCTCAAGCAGCAAGAACACCGGATGGTAGAACACCGTTATCAAGGAAGGAAGCGAAACCCTGAAGGTACGACGGAACCCAACCACGAGAATTCCTGGACTCGAAGAAAAGATAAGAGAGTAGGTTCAAAAAACGTCGAGATAAGAGGAGAATATCAGAGGGGTAAGGAGTAAAATCAGACCTAATCAGAACTATCCAACCGATTTTCAAAAATAGTTTTGACACTCTACTTCGGCCGTTAGCTAGGTTATCCTACAGGCTGGACTTGTGGGGTATCGCAACGCGTGCTCGATACCACTCAGTAACACCTCGAATCGACCCTATGCAAGTTTTAGCGAAACTCGCCAAACCCGCATAGAAGCGATTCAAAGGTGCCCACCAGCACTTCGCGGGTGGAAAACAAAGTAATAACATTACACAACAGTCCTCGATGGGACCCACAGAACAGATATATATACAGCACGACTCCAAGAGTCAAGAATACAGATATAATATACAAAGATCTAAATCACCTTGAAAATGATCGAGCGTCCGACTATGGACAAGATGCAAATGGGGCTAAGAGCCCTGAAGAATAACCAATGGCGTCCATAACCCTTGGCCAAGCCGGAAGGGTAACCGCTAACGGCGTCGATCTCAAAACCTGCTTAAACAAAAGGGTGCCGAAAGGGCAAAGGAAAAAGAGGAGCGTCAAGATCGAGGCCAAGACAGCGAGACTAGAATTTGGCGGTCCTCGCCACATAGGTATGGTGGATCGGCGGCGGCAGATGCACTAAACAACCTATAGAGACTCGATACAACTGGCGGCTATCAGAGAGGGGTAAGGAAGACCTATTCGGATCCAACCGGATACTATCATCAAACAAACCCATCCTGGCGTTTCCCCCTCGAGACCATCGAGGAAGTCAACCAAGGAACTCACACAGTTGGCAATTTTATTTATTCAGTTATAGTTGCGGCACTTTACTATCCAGGTTTAGATAATCGTCCTGATAAAGTAAGCAGTGGGCACTTTTAGTTAACCATTCCGTTATAGTTACAACACTTACTAATCAGATACAATTAGCATGAGACAACCCCAAAACCCAGCAGTTGTTGGTACTTTTATTTAGCCATTCCGTGGTAGTGAAGCTGATTACTAATCATAACGGATACAAGTCAATTTTTAACAGTAAACTTTAGTTATAGTTGTCTATGATCAAGCACTGTGCTCCAAGTCATCCATAACCGCGGACACGACTTCTCGAAAAGATTTAACCCTGCAGGGGTGCACCAAAGTATCCACAGGCACTTCGACCCTTTTGCGGATCGGTTAACATACACCCATCGGTATGTCGGCGGGCCTAAGTCACGACGCGTTCCGGACCCAAAGCAAGTACATGGGGCCACCCACCAAGTCGACACCCAAGCGAAGTCGGCCGGTCTCGACGGACTTGGGGTTTTATGCGTCGGTGTAAACGACATCAAATCACCAAACGGGATCGTCGACATGAAAACACTCCGCTTCCTAACAGATGTGCTCCTCGCACAAACGTAATAAAGCAAAAAGCATGGCATAGGTACAGGATCGTAAATAAAACCTCAAACTAGTTTGTGGCCCCAAAGACAATACTTTGAAATCAGGTAATAATCAATGGGGGCCCATATCTCCCCACCGTGGTTAGCGCTCGATCTCGGAGCAGTGTCAAGAACTCGGGTCCTACGGGACACAAGTGGGCGGTCGGAAACCAAATATTACCTATCACCCACCGATGCCTCTGCTTAATTCAATTTTAGTTGTTAAACAGGGATTAAAGCTGAACGATAAGTAAATCCATGATCATCTCCAACATCAACATGCGGCAATTATCCAACAATTGGGGCAATTGACGACACGCAAAAGCACTTGCGTAAGCGACTACGACGCGCAAGTCCAACTATCTACCAAACAACAGGTAATAGAGTGTGTCCAAGGCAATATACGGCTGCAAGGGATATCATGGGTACGAAAACTAGAGCATCGTGACACAGATAGCAATAGATCAATAGGAGGGAATAAATACTATAAAAGTAAGATAGGTAGAAAGGGGGAGATGCTCGCCTAAAAACATTGTCGAAGGTTCAACCGGCGATCGGGGCGAAGATCACATAAACTCAACGGCCTTATCCGCGAAGAAGCAAAACACTAGAAGAAACACCGGATGCAATATTTAATACAACGGCAGAAGATCGGCATGATGCATGCATGATGTATGACATGGAAAGGTGCAATGCAATTAGGTCATATTAAGCGGAACCGGGGTCCCGACATTTAATTAGATGGTTCAAGTTGTTTAAATCCCCCGCAATTCAAATGTTGTTTAACAAGGCAGAATATATATCACCGGTTCGCTACACAAATTCAAATGAGGCCAATATGAGACTAGATTTGCCCGCATATGGCCCCATATTTAATTATAAGGTGAATCGGCATACGGCCCCCCAAACCACATGAATGTATGCATGCAAGACAAATGATTTATATGCAACAGGTTTTATATTTAGCATTTATAAAATAGGGCTCGGGAAAAAAAAGGTCACACATTGAGGGTTCGACGAACTTGGGTTTCCGGGGTTCGGGGTTCGACAGGGTCCAGGGTCCGGTCTCGGGGTCCAGGGTTTTGACGGGGTCGTTCTCGAACTCCGGGGTTAGGGTCTCGGATCGGGGTAGTAGATCTTGTCGCTTGGCATCCGTGAAGTAGAACTCGTAGTCCGTCTTTAGTCGGTGGCGAACTTGACCGATGGTCTTCGGGTCCGGGAAGGAGCACTTGGCGTTGCCGAGCGAGAGTTCATGTCGTAACCGTGTCGACGATCTTGGCGGTTATCGGGTTTGGTCTCCAGATTCCGGGACGGAGCGCTTAGGTTCCGACCATTGTCGGTGGCGATCTTGGGCGTCTAGGTACTCCCATCTTATCGGAGTCTTGGCGACCTTGGTGTTCTAGATTTGGTTGTTGGCCTCGGGTTCCTGATCCGCTTGTCGATGATGACCTTGGAACGGCACCGACGGTCTTCGGTTGGCATCGTGGTGGTAGTGTCGTCGGCCACCTAGGCAGGTACTTGCCCGGATGTAGGTCTTGTCCACCTCGTCGGTCTCGGGCAACATCACCATCTTGCATTACCGAAAACGGGGTAGCGTCGACGACCAGGGCGGCAGCACCTCGGGCTGGCGACCACTGTGCCTCCACACCGCGCCATCACTGCAACGCCGCAACCTCATCCTGCTCCCACCGCCGGCCATGGTGCGGACGTTGCGAAACGCGACGTCTTGCTCGACCTCGGCCGCCACGAGGGACGAG
This sequence comes from Avena longiglumis, assembly GCA_030063025.1. Classification (NCBI taxonomy): domain Eukaryota; kingdom Viridiplantae; phylum Streptophyta; class Magnoliopsida; order Poales; family Poaceae; genus Avena; species Avena longiglumis. The sequence continues at coordinate 269,584,297 of CP125978.1, forward strand.
CACGAGCATGGCTTCCGGCTGCGGTTCGCTCAACGCCTCCATCGTGGCTGGTCCGCCAAGAACGCGAGGAGGACGGTCGGCCTGTGGAGTCGAGAACAACGCGTGGCCGACAACGCTGCTAACCATGGCGAAGGGGCGCCAAGGAGAAGAGGAGGACGATCTGGCGGCGCGTGAGGCCAGCGAGGCGGCGGAGGCTCAGCGCCGCGGCTCCGGGCGAGGAGCGGCCAGCTAGAGGGGAGAGCTCGAGGGCGCAAGGAGAGGGGCCGAGGCCGGGCGCCGGAGGAGGTGGAGCGGGGCGAGGTGGGCGAGGCGGAGGGGGAGAGGAAGGACGCGGGGCTGCGTCTGGGGAAGAGGATGGGGAGGAAGGGAGGACGGGCGAGGTGGGCCTGCTAGGTGGGCCCGCGGGGGGTAGGGCGCTTGGGGAGTGGGGGACGGCTGGTGGGGCCCGAGTGCAGCGGGTGAGGGTCTGGGCAGGCGGTGGTGTGCGTGTGTGTGTTGAGAGGGAGTGGGGGTTGTGTGGCTAGGCCAGGTGGCGGCGTGGGATTGGTTGGGGGAAGGGAGAGGGTGAGGTGTCAGGAGGGGGTTGGTTGGGGTGATGTGGAGGGGGTGTGGGTAGATAGGTTGGTAGGTTTAGTAATTAGGTGGACCGATTATTGTACTGGGGGTGGTCGTTCGGGTCGGTTCGGCCCGTTCGACTGCCCCACTAAAAAAATAATTAAACATTTTATTTGTTTTAAACGGGCCATTTGCAAACCGATAGCAGCCAAAACAAAATATTCCGGAGACCCGATTTTGGTTTTGAATTAAAAGACGGGGCATTTAGAAAACAAAACCAGACTTCTCCAAAATAGTTTTATGCGACCAGATGCAAGATGATGACGATGCTCAGATGCAATGTGGCATGATGACATGAGCATGCGGTCATGATGATGCAATGCACAAAAACAACGCGATTTTCTAGTAGTGGTTTTGCGGGATGCCACAATGAAAGGGACGCTCGGCGCGGCAGTGGAGTGCGCCCGGCGAGCGGTAGCGTCGGGTCGGGGGTCACCGGTGCGGGGCGGGGCGGGGGTCGCGCGCCTCGTCCCTAGAAGGACTGCTGCAGGTCTAGGGCGCGCTGCTCATACGCGCGTGCGTAGTACATGGCCGTCTGCAGGTCCTGTGGGTCGCGCATCTCCACGTCAACGTGGATATGGTCGGGCAAGTTTCCGATGAAGAGCTCGGCGCGCTGAAGAGCCGTGACGCCCGGCGCATGGCACGCTAACGTCTAGAAGCGGTTGGCGAAGTCCTGCACCGAGGAGGTGAAGGAGATGCGACCGAGCTCAGCCAGCCGACTCCTGCGTATCGGGGGCGGAACCGAAGGAGGCAATGGTCGCGGAAGCGCTCCCACGGAGGCATCCCGCCCTCGTCCTGCTCGAGGGCGTAGTACCATGTCTGGGCGGTGCCGCGGAGGTGGTAGGAGGCGATCCACGTGCGGTCGGATGCCAGTGTCCGCTGCCCCCTGAAAAAATGTTCGCACTGGTTGAGCCAGTTTAGGGGGTCGACGGTGCCGTCATAGGTGGCGAACTCCAGCTTGGTGAAGCGGGGCGGCTACGGGACATGCAGAGCGGCGGTGTAGGCTCCCTTGTGATGGAACATCGCGGCGGGAGGGTGATCTGTGTGGCACCAGGGACCCCCTGGTGTAAGGGTCGGCATACCCGCCGAGTCCACCGAAGGCGGTGGTCGAAGGCGATGCAGACGGCTGCAGCAACGTCGGCTGGGCGGCCACCGTCGTGAACACGGGCGCGTCGAGCCACGCCGGTAGCGGGGACGGCGAGGGCGGGAACCGGATCTGGGTGATCGGGATCCCTTGGTGAGAGGCGGTGGCCGGCGGGGACGGTGCGAAGGCCACGGATGGCGATGGTGATGACGAGCTCGGCGGTGGTGGCACGTAGGGTCCCTGGAGGAAGGTCCGGAGGTTCGAGACCGCCAGGGACAGATCACGGATAGCTGTCGACATCTTCGCCGGAGAGAGGACGGGGGCCGGGTCGAGTACCGGCGCCGAGGTGATGGAGGCGGCCGGTCCCGAGGTGATCGGCGGCACCCCCGTGATGGCTGCTGGCGCGCCGGTGGTCGCGGCGACGGAGGTGATGGGAAGGCCAGAAGACATCATCGATCCTGGGCAATCTGATACTAAATTGATAGGAGCTACGGTCCTACCAGGCCTAGGGCGCAAGTTGTAGGGGTGGAAGGGAGGGTGGCGAGGAGCTTGGCGCGGACGACGGCGATCGGGCGTGAGTGTGAGGAGGCGGCAGTGGCGCAGGGAGGCGGCTAGGGTTTAGGAACTCCCACTCCTGAGGGAGTCGGCAACAAATATGTTTATTGCTTGTTTGATACGTAGGGATTACATGTATTTATATAATAGTCTAGCTAATCAAAATCTTAGATAAGTTGGGCCAAGCCCCTAAACCGGTCCACTATTGGGCCTCTTCCGGGTATAGTGCAAACCGGTCATAACAATTGCATATAATATAAAACTATGTTTTATGACATATCTAGTTATGATTATTATATATTTTGGATGTTGATATTTTTTGTTATATACATAATCAAAATTTATAAAAATTGCGGAGTAATTTGATTAGAACGACAGACCGGCGTTGTGTGTTCTCTGGTTCTAGGATCTTTTAAGTACACTTTGCATTGGACCGAGGGCATTCGGATATGCTCTGTCTTCGTCTCAGAAGAAAGTACCTTGTTCCTTCGTCTCAAAAGCAAGTACTATATGCTGCTACCGTTAATTCCAACTGTTTCAACCAGCAAAAGAAAATTGTTTATTATAGGACGGTGAATTGAATATATAAGACAAGACAAACACTCGCCTTTACGCCAAGAAAATGCATGGAAAACATCGCTTTGATTTGAGTCGTGAACATGAACATCACTTTGCTGAATGGTCAAAAAGGCCGTGAAAAACATCCCATGAAGAAAACGAGATATGAGCTCTGAAGACGTTGCACCAGATCTTGTGCGGATTATACTGTTACCGACATGTGTAGAAACTGTAATATCTATTCTTAACTCATTTTTGTAAAAACAAAAGTGTAATCGATCATGGAAACGACGAGCTAAAGAGGCTAGGGGATTATATGGCGCCTTGGACTAGAAGCTGCTGCCATTGTCCAGCATCATGATTTCCTGCAACACGTCCCAGAGCTCCTTCTCCCCCGCCACCGGCCTCCCCTGCTCCGGCAGACGCGGCACGTCGGCCGGCGAAAACCCATTCGACCCGCTGTTCTCGCGAGGGGTTTCTAGCAAGTGCTGTGGCTGCATCGTCGCCCAAGAAGAAGCGGACGCGGATGCCGACGCTGAAGACGACGCGGCGGCGATCGGGAAGTTGAGCTTGGCGCGGCGGCCACGGAACTCGAGCGCCGCAACGTCGTAGGCGCGCGCGGCCTCGGCGGCGGTGTCGAAGGTGCCCAACCACTTGCGCACGGCGCGGTGCGGGTCGCGAATCTCCGCTGCCCACTTGCCCCATGGCCGCTGCCGCACACCCCTGAACTCGCTACCCCTCCTCGCACGACGCTTGCCCACACCGCCATCCTCCACGAAGCTCCCGGCGGAGCACTCTTCGCCCTCGCAGCTCGAGCCGGTCGCCGCCGTGGCGGCGGTGTCGAGTTCGCAGCCGGGGCACCCGGCCGCGCCACACCTTGCGCACGCAGCAAGTGGTGGCACCGCGACGGCAATGGGCGGCGTCGGCGGCTCCAGCTGCAGCGTCGTGGGGACGGCGGTGTCCCCGGACACGACGGACATGAGCGCGCGGAGGAAAAGGGAGTTCTCCTGCTCGGAGTTGGGGAGATGGAACCCGCCGGCGCCGCGCTCTAGCCTCGGCACCATGACGTGAGCTCGAGTAGGTATGCTGTGACTGTGACGCGCCTACGTGATCACTAGGTTGATGAGTTTCGCGTTCGAATTTGGTGGCTAGGTTGATGAGTTCTCGTTATCCGCGCACCCATGTTTCAGGTCGTTGTTTGGTGCGGACGTTTCTCTGCTATCTCTACTTATTCAATCTTAGTCATCGATTTCCTTGAATCGAACGGCTGCTCTCAGCCGGATTCGCCACCCCTCAGGTCCCCGTCAACCCACGAAACCGACGACTGTTCTGGAACAATCCAGTCCACGGCGCACTGTTCTTGCCGCTCTAGCAAAAGTTGAAGCAGCCCAATTTCTTGCGGGTTGCAAGCTCTCCTCATTCCACCTCAATGAAGCATCGGCTAGCGGTGCTAATATCTCTTGCTCGCCCGTCACACGTCACCACTCACCACCTCCTCCGGTCCATCCTCTCCCGTCCTCCCCTCCACGCCACCACCACCTGCAGATCTCTTCTCAGTCTCTCACATCCGTATTTCAGCTCTACCACCATTTCTTTGCGGGCTCGCACTAGGTTATAAGATTATGACTCCTGTTGGATTCACTCTGATCGGATCTGGGCATCCTTCAATGAACATATGGCCATAGTGCAGCGGCCCATAGGTAAGTTGCTCTTTCTCTTGATTTCCCATCTTTTCCTAATTCTTGTGAAATTTGTGACGATTCTTTTGCGTTAGAATGCTGCACAAATGATTGTTCTTAAGTATGTTGATCAACTGTCACTACAGTAGCACACGGGAATTGTATATTGGTCTGATTGTACCGTGTAGGATTTCTGTCTTTTTTCTGCACGCAAGGTGTTTGTGTTTTGGTCCAAGGTGCTAACTGTTGGTCGGCCATAAAAGGCAATGCTACCTGAACACAAATGAGTCCAGATCATTGCTTCTCCTGTAAAATTTTCTCTCTTATTGCAACATAAAAATGACTTAATACTTATACTGTGGGTGGTTGCTGAAAACATAGGAGGCCATCCAACAAGATCCAACAAACTGGGAGGACAAGATCCTTTCAGAGATATAATATAAAAATCTACACTCTGTAGCTTCACCGAAATGGAACCAGTATATATATTACGATCTCTAATTATTATCCTTGTCAATCTCTTGCTGTGTTGTATATAACCATTTCTGTGCTTTTGCTTGTTTTGTTTGGTGCTTAACCAATAGTTGTCGCTAAAGAGCAGAATAATCTCTTGCTGAAACAAAATGTGTTACACAAATGAGTTCGTCTCAGCGTAAACGTTATCGTGATCGAGATAGATATCTTCAGATGACTCCAGATCAAAGGGAAGCCTATTTGCAAAGGAATCATGAGTATAAAAGAATTAGGCGTGAGTACACTACAAGTTGTACCAATGCACAGCCAACGCCACAGCATATAAATTCTAGAATTAATAACGACATATACATTACAGATGACTCTTCCAAATCGACAAAAGGTACAATTATAATTTTATTATGAAAGAGAGTCAGTTCATTTATCTTCATATATATCATGTATAATTTTGTGATACCTAATCTATATTCCAGGAAAGGAAGTTGTAGCCAGTTCAACTTTTCGCTCTGAACCATCTGCTTCGCTACAAGAAAATCTTCTATTTTCATATCATGAGAAGGATAATTCAGCATTTAGTCGTGAGAGTTCTTCATCAAATGGAAAAGAAGGTTGTGATAACTTATTTAAAAAATATAATTATTATTATCAAAATATTTTGCTTTCTACACTGCTGTTTAATCTTTATCCATTGAAAACATTGGCAAGCTTTCTACACTGCTTTCTTAAATCTCTTTTGCAATATTATGTTCCTTTTCTGTTGCATTGATGCAAGGAGTGTCCAGAAAAATATTAAAAGGAGGTTTGGTCCTTGTGAAAGACACGGAGTATTTGATTTGGTAATGTTCTAGCATACAGTACTGGCTCTATAGATTAGCATTAACACTAATTTTTCAATGTAGCATACAATGGGGCACAGTATCCTTCCTTTTCCTGATACAGATGCACACTGGGATTCCAACGTATATATGCATCATATTTCAGTTTTAGCATACAACAAAAGCATCCGACAAGAGGAGTTGTGCAATACTGCAATGGGTCTCAAGCTTGTGAGTAACTTTTTTCATCCCCGTTTGTTCTGGAATATGACAACCACAAAACAGATGTTTTAAAAAGTTCAGTGCGTAACGATGAGATCGACTACTTGATGAATTGACTAAATTTTTTTTAAGTCGGCAAGATTTAAAGGGAGTACAATAGAGCTTCTCTAGGTATAAGAAACAGCACCACGAGGGGGTAGTAGGCCACACCGTAGGCACACTTGCGCATCTGGATCGACATTGGGGTTTAGGATCATCGCGAAAGACTAGTTACGTGTGGTTTTGCCTCCGGTCAAAGTTTGGTCAAAATTGACAAAATTTGGCTAAATCTGCACGCTACAAATGATGCTTCTGTATTTTTTTTAAATCAAACCTACGCCTAACTTAGCTTGTGTCAGCTAGAGAGATTAGTGAGATGTGATTAGAGAATTCATGGGATATTCAGGTGCATGTATGTGTGCATGCTGGAACTTTATGCCAAAACTGATGTAACAGATCAAACATTAAAGCTGGTCTCAATGCTGGTCTTAATAGTACAAACTTGTGCATGACATACATTTCACTACATACAGAATATTTCACAGCAACAACCAGGGTTGTTCTTGCAAAAGAAATGTTCTGAACTACTAAACAAACAGAAGTGACAACACGCCACAAGGAGGTTACGATAACTGGTTCTTACGGTCCAACTACATGAACGACGGTACATACAGTTAACATAGATCCAACTGCGAAATTGTCATGTAAGCTAGGCCATGGACAAAAAAGCACCTCCAACATAGCCCTATGTTCAGCCTTCTCGCGAGCAATTCTGGAATTCTCGGCTACTTCACGAACATGCATCAGCAGGTGCATCAGATGACCACCCTTCGGCTTGGAGCTATGGCAGTGGCATCTGTACATGCCCTTCTTCATGTAAGCAGACTCGCCCAACTTCTCTAGCTTCGCCCAACTTCTCTAGCTTGATGATCTCCTTGGAAATGAAGGAATTCTCGTTCCGATGGTCCACTTCCTCTGCGGAGTCGTCAGAGAGAAACTACATGAAAGTAAAATAATCTCAATACCTTATCAAATATAATTTATAGAATACAAAATTAATGTACATGCAGAATAAACTTTCTGAAATGATCACCGATACTGGGCTTCCCTCCTCGGTCACTGCGTAAGGAACATCAAACTCAAACTTGTCGACTCTATCTAGTTCCTCTAGCTTCCTCTTCTTATTACCATGAGTGACCAGCAGTTCAGTTCTAATCAGATTAGGCCTTGCAAATTGCCACATAAAATTAAGTAAAAGGACCAACCTCTCTCCAGTGCTCACCTTCCTCATCGCCGTCATGCTGAAGATGGAACCGCTGAAGGTGAAGAGCACGTCCGGGTCGGCGAAGATCGCCAGGACACTCATGTCGCTCGCTGGCCTGCTGCTGCTGAGTCTCTACAAGGGTTTGCCACTTACGCACCAGGCTGCCGCTGCACTGACCCCGGCTGCTCACCACTCTGAAGCTGTAAAGATTACACACTCTCGGCTTGGATTATTACAGCAGATAATATGTAGTTGTTCTTCTCATTGTGCTGCTGGATGCAGACAGCTATATAAAGTTATTCAAGCATGTGCAAAATTAATCTACAAGAATTAACAGAAGTAAACCAGACCTTAATTGCAACCTCCACCGCCGCTTGATCCGCCACGGCACCATCCGGCGCCGCTTGCGCCGCCAACGCACAATCCGGCGCCGCTTGCTCCGCCTTGCCCACAACAACCTCCACCCCTACCTTCACCTCCTGATCCATCACGGCCGAACCCACCGCAGCCTCCTATGCCTCCAGATCATCCACGGCCGCGACAATCACGGCCACCCCTCCGCCGCATCTACCGCTACCGAGCCACCATCGATCTGAACCTCCAGCTCTTCCACATCAACCGCTCCCGCACCACCACCGGATCCAACATCTGTGCCGCCATCCATCGTCGACCTCCACGAGCGGTGGAAACTAGGAGGCGAGGCGAGGCGACGGGAAGGGGAACTAGGAGGCGAGGCGAGTGCCGCCATCCATCGTCGACCTCCACGAGCGGTGGAAACTAGGAGGCGAGGCGAGGCGACGGGAAGGGGAACTAGGAGGCGAGGCGACGGGAACTGTACGAGCGACAGTTCGGTGCACCGCCCACGTCTCCCGTACAGAGTACACGCATACGTATTTGATCGATAAACGGGTAATACGGACGGATCCGGGCCGCGCGGGGGAAGGAGGTGGGCAATCGCTAGCTGATAAACGGGCAGATAAAAAAGGATCTAGACCGTTCAATGCATCCAGGCCAACGTAGGGGGGGGGGGACCCAAGCAAAAGTGCTTCTCTAGGTTCTTAGGCCAGATTTTGGGAGGTTAATGAAACCTTGCTCAGTTCATGTCTTTGTAATTCTGAATGAGCTAATTGTACATGACATGATAACTCCAATTGAAGTGCCTCTCTGGCTCTCTCCCTAAAAAGGGAAAAAGAAAACTAGATATCCCAAGAGCTGGTTGTATGGATCACTTTATACAGTGAGCCATTGTTCGGCTTCACAACGTGTATTTAATATCCGAGATCATTTTGCTATGAACACTGATATCTCTTCTCTGATGCTGATAGATTAATATAATGAGTACTTTTTTCCGAAAGATGCAACACTATATAGGTCAAGAAGATAAATATCTGAGAAAATAGGTATTAGAATTTACACGATTAATGACAAGCAAGGTGTCTGTAGCCTTCTATCACAAATCTGATTTATTTTTGTGCAAAGGTATATACAATTGTATATCAAGGCACACGTGCAAAGCACGTGCCTTCTACTAGTTATAGTAGAACGTGTAACGGCACGCGCATTTTTTGAATGACCAGTTTTTTGCCACGTTCATGTCGTGGGAACACGAAAGAGTGATCCACACTGCTGACACCTGGTTATATGCTGTGTTCAAACACGTCATGTTGTCAAATTGCCTTACTTAGGCATTGATAACGTGCAGTCCTATTCTATAAAACTCATTGATAAATGTTTGGAGGGTTTACCCGTGACTAGATTTGCACCCTGAAGAAAGTCATTTGCTCGTAAAAACAATGCCTTTAACGAGGTTATTGCCAGACACAACCAATTAAGGCCAGAACTTAGATTTTCACCCTGCAAGATCAGACACAGAACGTTTTCTTTGTTGCCGTTCCACTAATAAGCCGCTGCTACAATTCATGGATCTCCAAGCCAGTTACTCAGCACCGAAGACTCGAACCACTTTTGGTAGCCCTCAAATCTCTGCTTTCATGACATTCTCTACCACTGACTTCACTATGGACCGACAAAGAAAATGTCCAATGATGATAACATACAGCGGAGCTTTATAGCGCTCTCGCTGAAACCAAACGGTTAGAACATGCACGGGTGCGCTCGACCGAATCCCATCCGATGAGCATTCTCCAAGCATGAGTGCCCATGGGTGATCGCTAGCGGAGCATTCCGGAACTCGACAACCCTCACAGTTACAATGGCACGCATCCAGTGGTTCTTCGTCTTTGCGCATGAGAAACCAAGGGCCACCACCATTATTCGTAAGACTCGCAAGCCCTCACGCCGCCAGCCTCCTCCAGCACAACGACAACACACAAAGAAGCAACAAGAAGACCGAGTCGAAGGGGACCAACCCCCCGCAACAGCAGCCCAACTGGATCCTACAACCTCGAACATGGCCCAAGGCCTAGATCTTGGCTCGCCGAAAACCCACATCGCCGCCGCCAATGACCTTTGCCGCTACCGGCAGCCACCATGGCGACGCCTTTCCACCTCTAGGCTGCCGCCGCACAGTGTACTCCGCCGCCACCACGCTATAATTATATGAGGAAGATATTTTCACTATGAATCTAATCGGACTAATTTTGTGCCCACTAATATAAACACGGTCAAACTTAAAAACTTATGACTATTTAAGAAAGCTGGAAGTGCACTCTTCTGTGGACGGAGGAAGTGTTGCACAAATCGAAAAAAATTCATGAGTTTGGAACCAAAGGAAAATATCCTAGAATTGCGTGCAAATAGACCATACGAAAAAAAGTTATGGTTTCATATCTGAAAAATTGAAGCCTCTGTAGGAAAAATCGAAGGAACAGAATTCTCAAAAGTTCCTATAAAATTCATTTGAACTAAAGAGGCTTGAATTATGTAAACTTGTATGTTTGCTTCGCAAGAATAGGACAGACACACGAATCTTAGTAAAATATTCAAATTGCATAAAATTATATACTTATGATGTTATTATGTCGCTAATGTGCTTGTACTTCATGCGTAGGAACTCTAAAATGGGGTCCAAATAAATTATAATTCACACACTTGTCCTTGAAAACTAAGACCAAAGAAGAATTCTTGCCCCATTCTTTTGAATTAAGGAAATAAATATCACCAAAGTAAACTTTTCGTTTTCTATTTTCCCACACGGGTTTTCTATGACCGAATTTTTTAAAATGTTCACATGGGTGGGGAGAAATTCCCCCGCAGAGTCTATATTGAAAAAATTATAAAAGCCAAACATTCCTTTTTCGGAGGAAAAGCCGACCTGGCTTTATAAAAAGACTACATAGATCAATTCGAACAATTTTTTGTTGTACATGCTTGAGTTGATTATTGATTATTTTTATTATAGTACTAACTATTGAATGATATTGAGCCTCGGTTAGCCAGATGCCTAGAATCATCTTAGCTCAGAACTGGTAGAGTACCACGAAGCACGCCTTCCCAACAATCCGTCTAAAACCGTAAAGAAACAATTTTTTCCATTTAAATTCAGAAAAGTACTACTGTATTTATTACATGACGGTGCAATAAGAAAAGAGAAGCTGAAAGCAGAACCAAACAGCTTGACGCTACGACGACCAGGCACTGTCTATCCAATGGAACGGTGACAAAAGGAGACGAAGACTTTGACTGACCGGTTGCTGATGCTGGAGAAGGATGATTAGAAAAGGTCAGACCTCCCTCCCACCGGCGCGGCGGCGTGTGAAAGCGAAAGCACGCCCGATCTAGAATACTGTTTTAATACTAGCCGCGTGAGCGTGCTTTCGCAGCCTTTGGCCTTGCCATCCTTGTAGAACCTGATTAGGTTTTTGTTTTCTTTTTATTTGTTGGTGTTTTTTTGGCATGTTTTTACCTTTTTAAAACACGCCCTTAATGTACCTTTTGTTGGGTTTTCCTCTTTCTAATTAAAAAAACAGAGCTTATGTCGGCTGTTCAAAAAAGAATACTATTTTAATACTCCCTATACTGCTGGCTTTTCAGCTCGACAAGTAGGCCCACCAACTCCTTTATAAATGTACTTTTAGTCTTGTCGTAATTTAAATTTAGTAAAATTTAACTAACTTTATAAAAAAATAGTAATTTATGACACTAAATTAATATCACTAGATTTATTTTTAAATTTAGTTTCATGATATGATAATTTTATGCACTCCGTTTGTCTCAAAATATATGTCGTATATTTGTCAACATTTGATAAATCTAAACACTATTTATTATATAAATTTATCTAAATTTAAAAAACCCGCAACACTTGTTTTAAGACAGAGAGTAATATATATTACTATATTTATATATAAGATTGGTCAAATTTAATATAATTTAATTTAAACAAAAGCTAAAAGTATACTTATTTATGCACGGAAATAGTAATTAACACGACAGATGGGTCACTAGATGTGCTCTCGCGTCCCAGCCATCGTGGACGTCGCCTTAAGACTTTTATAAAAGAGGGTTTTTGGATTGGAGCGGAAGTTGCTTTCAATGTGGCCCAATTCGATAATTAGCATTTGTTTTTTGTCAGGGTCTGCCTTGCTATGTACGCCAGCAACAGGTGGTCACACGCGTCAGAAAGAAACTACATCCACTAATTTAAACGGTTATGCCATTTCTTAGTAACGGTATAGAATCCTAGGGGCTACCTGATTCAAAGGATTTTCCCATTTTTCCGGTGCTGAGACCGAACACACGGGGCGTGTACGGTGGCACGATTCATTTGGTCCCATTCAAAACGGTCCAACGGGATGATCCAAACGGACTTGACGTCGGTTGTCTCTCCTGCTAGTGGCACATGAACCAATCCATTCCTTCCAAAAGAAAACCTTTTCTAAAATTTGACCGGGGGCGGAAGCAAAAGCGATGGAACCGCCACCACACCCGTAGTTGTGTGTGCTGCGCTACATCGCCAAGAAGAAGCTGGCCAAGCCGAATAAGTTCACAAGGGTCTGACATCGGAGGAGCACCGGGTCATGTCGCACAAGCAAACAGGTCGGAGTGAGGCGCCAAAAATTATACGACCACTGCGAAGCTCGAAGAGGAGCGGCGGAAAGAGAAAGACCGCATTCTAGCGCGCGTGGTAGCGACGTTCTAGCCAAGAAAGCCGCCGAGCAAGTCGTCATTATGATGAAGCTAGCAGAAGACGCTGGATGTCGCATTTCTCAATGGCGTTGTTCTACCCTGGCCTCTAGTTATATGCATGTTCGTCTCTCTCTAGCCTCTAGAACAAATAATATTCAAGTTGGTTTGTTGCATGGTATGAACGGTGACTGTGCGTTGGCCATGTTAAAATTTAGAGAAAGAAGCAGTAGGACAGATCGGCGTTGCCTGTTCTCAGGTTCTGGGATCTTAAGTAGACTTTGCATTATTGGACCGATCGAGGGCATTCAGATATGCGCTGTCTTCGTCTCAGAGGAAAGAGTTAAATTTATGGTTAGTCATTTGAACTTGCGAAATCAATACGAATCACGTTCTGATCGCTGAAGACGCGTCGAGCGTCATCATGCCGCGGGCGTCGTAAAGATGTATTTGATGATGTGGCCCCAGTATCAAATAACTTAATATATCAGTAAAAAATAACAACATATACAAGGGCTTTTTTGCAAAACTATTGTCTTCTAGGTACTCCTAGTTCCTCACTTCGATGGCTTTGAAAATTCCAGCGTCGACGTTGCCTTCCAATTCTGTATTCCATTTTTATTTTTCTAAAGACCAGGTCGGTTTATTATTTTCTATTTCTACATTTTTTATTTTTTATTCCTCTATTCCTATTTGTTCATGGCGTTGAATTTTTTTCCAGGACGCTGTGCTGACGCTCGGCATCCCATGCTCGCGCTGCAGCTCGCCGCCCCACACTCACGCCTGCAGCTCGTCGCCACCGCTCGCCGCCCCGCGTCAGCAGCTCGCTGGCTGCTGCTCGCCTCCCCGTGCCCGGAGCTCGTCGCCACCGCTCGCCGTCCGTGTCCGTCTGCTGCTCGACGCCCTGCGCCCACAGCTCTCGAGCCGCTGCTCGTCGCCTCGCGCCCGCAGCTCTCCGGCTACCACTCACCTCCCCGTGCCCGCAGGTCGCCGGCCACCGCACGACCATAGCTCGTCGCCACCGCTCGCCGCCCCGTGTCCGTCCGCAGCCCACCGGCAGCCGTTCGCTTCCCCTGCCCTCCAGCCTTCTCCTCTATGTTCGACCTCCGGCGACCTCCGACCTGTGCCGCAATAGGAGAGGCCGGCGTCGACGCGGCGGGAGACCGCGTCGAGCGCGTGTTCGAGGGCGGGTGCGAACGCGGCTTGCTGGAGCTCCGGCCGCCGGCGTCGGGGAGGCGCGGGAAGCCATGGCGGAACGGGAGGAGGTCCTCGGCGTCGGCCCACGAAGGTCCGTCCGGCGGCGGCGAGGATTGCGGGCGCCTCTTCGCGGGCCTTGAGCGCGACGCGTCGGCGAAACCACGGGTGGCCCAGACCTGGTCCACTGGCCGGACGGCGGCGCCGGCGCCTCCTCCTCCTCCTCCTCGAACGAGCACTCATACCGCGCGTGCGCCTCGTCTGCAGCGGGTTTCTTTCTCCGGCAGCGGTGTGCGGTTGATCCGGCAGCCCGGAGGAGCTCCGGCACGTCCGCGTGCATGTGGCGCACCGGGCTGGCGACGGCGCGTCTGTTCCCGACATCAGTGTTCTTGGAAACCTGTGATTCATGGCAGCCTCTGATTTCTATCTGATCTTCGCGCGCTGCGCGCAAGCTGTACAGCCACAGTTGCGGATGTGGCCACCGACGAAAAAGCCGCCGCCGCCGATGGAGCACGCCGGCGCGTGCTCCCCACCTCCACGCCGGTGCACGCTCCCCTCCTCTAAACTCCAGCACAAGCTCCCCCTCCTCTAACCATTTGACCAGGATAAAAAACAAATTTAAGGGGTTTTTCTGCAAATGAAACACACATAGAGGCTGACAGTGGGTCCACTCAGCGCCACATCGTCAAATACATCTCTACGGCGTCCGCGGTGACCACGAGTGATGCTTCGACGCGAGTTCGATGACCGTAAATTCGTATTTCCGTTGTACAATAATCGTATCAACTTGCTAAGCAAGTTCAATGACTAACCATGATTTAACTCATTGCGAAGAGAAACAAGATGATCATGCACTCCATGGACTAATAGACAGTTCAAGCTAGGCCTACCACACTAAGGCTATGTTCGGTTAATCCTCTTCTCAAGAGAATTGAAGTGGAATGAGGTGGATTGGGGTGGATTTTGACTTACATGGGATTTAATCCACCCCAATTCCTGCCAATCCTCTTTAACTCCTTACGAACCGAACAAGGCCTAATAGATTCAGTCTTGGGTTAACCAGAGGAGAACTACGGTACTACACTGTCATCTAGAAAAACAAAAGATGGATTTGCCTTCTCTAAGCTACATGTACGCCACAGGCAGGAAGCTGTGATCTTGTTATGGAGACGGTGAGGTAGTAGAGGCGTTTCCGGCGTCGGCATGGTGTGAGAGGCGGTCGGCGCCATGAAGGAGCGGGGACATGATTTAGAGCTTCGGGTCCCTTGCAACGGCTAGATCAGATGATGCATGTCGCTTGTCGCCGCCTTCTATGCGGCACCGATCTCCTCTGCCGGCACGGAAGATAGATTCGGGAGGGATAGTCAGGAGAGAGGTGGATGTGAAAAATCCCGGGGATGGAGGTATCAGGGGCTGGAAGGATCGTGGAGAACTGGAGGAATTGCAGGGAGGAGATAGGGAATTGTTTCGGTGGATCACCTAGACGGGGAATTGTTTCGATGTGAAAAATACCGTGTTCCTTCCTTCGTATCGAAAGCAAGTATACTGCTACATTGCACGTAGACAAGATGCCAGTAGTCAAAAGTGGACTAACAACTGTTTCAACCAGAAAAGAAAAGTGTTTATATGACGGTGAGTTGAATAAGACAAGACAAACACTCGCTTAATTTTACGCCACGAAAATACATGGTGAATGCTCAAAATTCAAAAGGGCCGTGAAAAACACCCAATGATGAAAACGAGAGATGAGCTCTGAACTCTGAAGCCCTTGCACCGGATCATGGACCAGAAGCTGCTATTGTCCAGCATCATGATCTCCTGCAATCCATCCCAGAGCTCTTTGTTGAAGGGTAGAGGGAGAGAAAGATTGCGGAATATGATGATTGTATTATTAAGCCTCTCGGACGAGTATATAGGAAGATTTGATTATAACCCCCCCCACAGCTCGTTGCACTTTGATCTTATACCCCCTTGTACGTCTGCTTCGATTCTAGCCCCCCAATTTAGCTAAACTTTGTTGATTTCCTCTCTTTAGGCTGTTAGCTCGTCAGTTAGATGCGATGCAGATAAATTAGTGCTAATATTTCACAAATTGACTAAAGTACCCCTGTGGAACAGCCCGCACAGGACATACAAGCGCTCCCCGTCCCGTCCCGTTCTCGCGCACAGGACAGAGGGAGCTCGTCCCGTTCTTATCGCATGCAAGACACAGGAGCAGCGCCCCGCCGCCAGGCAACCACCATCGCTCCGCCACGGTTCCACACCAGCCGCCGCTGCCCTCCATCGCCGCCCAGAGGTAAGGCAATCTTTCTCCCCACCTTATTTTTCCGGATTTGATCATTCTTGGTTACTGCTGTTCTAAATCGGGTCAAACCCTAGGTGATTTACATGGGGATTTGAGGGGGACGGGCTGGATTCGCTAAGGGGTGTGATGGATCTGAAAAGGTAACATCATACTCCCTTATTTTAGCCCGATTTATGCATGAGTTTTTGGTGTGAAATTTCTGATTTTTTTGTTTATATTGAATAGGATCGATGCAATGTCTGTGCATGATTCTAATCAATCAAGTGTGACAAACCTAACCACGGGATTGATCTCGTGTGCTGAAGTAGAAAATGATAGCACCATTGTTGACTGGTCTAGTCTTATGATTGAGTCCCAGATTGAACCCGAAAATGAATGGGAGGAAAAGGGAATCCCGATGAAAATCCGGTGAATGAGAATGCACTGTTTGCTCTGTTGGGTTTAAAAACAGAGGCGAACGAGCGAGAAACTAAGTCAGGTCCTGTTATTGCTCCTATTGCTGATTATGCTTTGCATGATATCAAAGAGGCAGATATTGTTGTCGATGATAAGGCTCCGGAAGAGCCACTTATTGTGTGGGATGAACGAAAGCCAAAGATGGATATAGGAACTCCTTATCCTGATATGGCTGCATTTAGAAAGGCTATGAAACAGTTTGCTATCAATGGGGAGTTTGAATATGGCACTAAAAAAAATGAGCCAAAGAGGTTTCGGGCTTTTTGTAAAGGTGAATCAATAAAAGGTGAACCTTGCAAATGGTCTTTAACTGCTTGTTGGCAGAGAGTCGAAAATTGTGTGATGGTAATAATTTTTCTAAGACTTGTATATTTCTTATTTCATTTGTAATAATAATAATCAGCACCATTTTTCATTTGTACTAATCTGTAGCATTGTTTGCTATAGGTTGTGAAGCATCAGACAGAGCATATCTGTAGCTCAACCAGTGGCAAAGTGACCAGCATGACTTCCTAATCTTGGGTGGCTGATAAGGCAACAACTATGCTTAAGAAGGATCCAACAATTGGTGCTGTCAAGATTCTTAAAGAATTGCAAGATGAGCACCATGTCACTCTAGATTATCACACGGTGTGGAAAGGGAAACAAAAGGCTGCAACAAGCTTGTATGGTAGTTGGGAAGAAAGTTTCCGGATGCTATACAACTACAAGGCTGAGGTAGAATTGAGGTCTCCAGGGAGTATTGTGGAGATTGATACAACAACAATTGAAGGTGAAGTACATTTCAACAAGCTATTTATTGCTTTCAAGCCTTGCATAGATGGTTTTCTCAATGGATGTAGGCCATATATTAGCATAGATTCAACTCATTTGAATGGCAAGTGGAATGGTCAGCTAGCTGTAGTCACTGCGTTAGATGGCCATAATTGGATGTTTCCGGTAGCGTATGGCTCTATTGAGTCTGAAAATGGAGATAACTGGGCTTGGTTCATGAATCATGTGAAGAAAGCAATAGGGGACCCCTCGGTACTAGCTGTTTGTACTGATGCTTGCAAGGGTCTGGAAAATGCTGTTAAAAGTGTTTTTCCTCAAGTGGAGCAGCGGGAGTGCTTTAGGCATATGTGGCACAATTTTCAGAAATATTTTCATGGTGATGTGTTTGGATG
Organism: Avena longiglumis; assembly: GCA_030063025.1. Taxonomy (NCBI): domain Eukaryota; kingdom Viridiplantae; phylum Streptophyta; class Magnoliopsida; order Poales; family Poaceae; genus Avena; species Avena longiglumis. The sequence goes on from CP125978.1 coordinate 269,601,808, forward strand.
GTTGTGGCCTGCTGCTAGGGCATATAGGACAGAAGAATATCAGCATCACATGAAAAATGTGTTTGAGGCATCGGAGAAAGTATATCCTTATCTTAGGGACTACCATAATCTGTTGTGGATGAGGTGTATGTTCAATCCAGAAATCAAGTGTGACTATATAAATAACAATCTCGCTGAATGCTTTAACAATTGGGTGCGAGATATTAAAGACTTGCCCATTGTACAGCTAGCCGACAAGATTAGAGAGATGATCATGGAGCTATTTAGAAAGAGGAGAATGATTGGAGAAAGATTTGAAGGGATAACACTACCATTTGTTATACATCAACTAAATGCAAATACTAGAGGACTAGGACATCTCAAGGACAAAGCATCTGCTGATTTTAGTGGGGAGGTGAGAAACATTAACAGAGATGATGAAAGGCATGTGGTGAACACACTCGCACATGAGTGTACATGTCTACAATGGCAGCACACGGGCAAGCCTTGTGACCATGCACTAGCCTTCATTAATGTTTTGCAAGCTCGAAACTTTGTAAACATGGAGGATTTTGTGCATGAGTACTACTCGGTTAGCAGATTTAAGGCAGCATATGAAGGTGTAATTCAGCCCCTTACGGATAAGAATCAATGGCCACATGTGGATACCGGTTTTGTGTTGCGTGGACCAATTCCAAAAGGCAAGAAAAAGGGTGCCGGAAGAATAAGGAAACAAAGGATAAAGAGTTGGTGGGAAGGTGGATCAAGGAAGGGGTCATTGAACAAATGCAAGAAATGTGGAGAGATGGGACATAGAGAAGCTGGATGTCCTACAAATGGAACAAAGAAAAGGTAAAAAACATATATTTGTTTCCAGTTCTAATAACATGTCCTGTACTTGTTCTATACTTGTTGTTTCTAATTGCTTCTTCTTGTAGGAAGAGTGGGGGAAAAAAGAATGCATCATCATGGTTTGATGTTTCGGTTAGCAACGCAATCCCTTCTACACCAGCAAAAAACAAGAGCATGCCCATAACAAGTAGTCCAGGGCCTGTTACAAGGAGCCAAACTGGCAGTACACCAACCAAGAGCAAGAGCACAACCAACACTAGTAGTCCAGGACCTGTTACAAGGCGCCAAGCTGCTACTACACCAACAAAGCATCCAGCAAAAGAAAAGAAGAAGAAATTGACTCCAAAGAGGAAGAAACTAAGTGATATTTTTCTGTCATGAACTATTTTAGAACATGTTTCCTGTGTATGTGAGTAGAAAGCTCACTTATTTGGTTGTACGTGAGTAGAAAACTCACTTATTTTGCTTTCATTGAACTACTTCAGAACCTGTTGAACTCCTCCTGCTCTTGCTATGTTGTGCTGTCATTTTCTGAATGTTCAGATTGCTATGTTATGTGCTATCAGTTTGTGAATGTTCAGACTGCAGCAAAATTATAGCCTTTTTTTATTTGAACCAAAGAAATATTTGCTGTCATCTTTTGTGTCGCTGGAGCAGCACATGTGTTCCCGTTGAGATGAAGGGTATTTCTGTCTATTCATGTGACCAAAGTTAGTTATATGTTGACAATTCTGTCAAACGTGTTAAAAGGGGTTATAGGGCAGAGTTTAGCTGAATTGGGGGGCTAGAATCGAAGCAGACGTACAAGGGGGTATAAGATCAAAGTGCAACGAGCTTGGGGGGTTATAATCAAATCTCCCGAGTATATATAGGCGTACAGGGACCGACTTGAAGTACAAGACAAGTAACCTATTTGGAGTAAATACAAATAACCTAGTCTATCCCTAACAGATACGTATACTCTAACATCCCTCCGCAGTCGTAGCGGTAGCATCATGAATAACTGGAACGTCGCGAACGGTCGACCGAGAGCAAGTAGACCAGGTGTCTTGACATACCCCGATGGTAGCGGGAACGTTGTAGACAGTGTCACGTCGCAGAAGCTTGGACCATAGAGGATGCCGGTGAGGAGCTCAGGCGAGGTGGTAGCCCTTGTGCCGGTGTCGAGTGAGCCGAGAGCGGTGGGTGCTACAACCTTGGTCGAGGTATCCGCGCAAGGGGTCGCCGTGGTCGATGTCATGGTCGGGGTTGCCGATGTCGAGGTAGCCGCATATTAAGCTGCGTGCGCATAGTGCAGCCAGTAGAAGGATGGAGACGCGTCAGGGCAGTCGTCGGAGAGAGCGATGCCGAAGCCGATGCAGTCCGAGCCGTCGAGGACGAGGTGCGGCCATGGCTTTGCCAGAACCAGGCGCACGTCAGGAACGAAGGCATACTCTGGTTGTGCCAAAACCGAGTACGCGAAGACGAAGTCGGTGTGACGCAGTCGAGGCAGACGTAGAGGAGGTAGTCGATGCCGATGAAGACCTTGTCGAAGCCGATGAAGACGAGGCGCTACAACCGAGCTTGCCAGACTCAGGAACGCGTCGGGGACGAAGGCACGCACCGGTGTTGCCAGTATCGGGCATGCGAAGAACGGGACCAGTAGAAACAGCTTCACGCCATGTCAGAGAGGAGACTAGCAGAGGAGGACTCTATGACGGTTGTGTTGCGCAGATCGGCAAAGTGCCGATGCAGGCCGCGGTTGTCAGAGTAGACAAGTAGGTGTGGTCGAGATCGAGGGGAGGACGATGGCGACGAAGTCGTGCTGGATGAAGACGTAGAATGCGGCGAACCAGCGACGACCAAGAGGGGTCATACTGGATGCCTAGACGGAAGGGAAGTCGGCGGGACCTACGACAGCCAGGAGTGGCCATGCAGGCTACCTGTGGAGATGCGGCGGCGGTGCTCGAAGTAGGCAAGAAAGAACCCGATGACGTGACGAAGACCATGCACAAACGGCGGCGACCCGCGCCGAGGGAGGTGGCGCGGTGGAAGCCTGCGACGTCCTTGCGGGGTGACGGCGATGACCCGCAGCGATGACGCCATCGCTGATGGGCGGCGTAGTTGCAGGGCGCGAGTCGGTGCAGCGGCGTGAGAACCACCAGCGACGGACACGCCTGAGAAGGCACGTTGGTAGCCGGCGGCAGGGACCAAAGGCGGCGACGCTACGGCCCAAAGGGGCGACGCAGCGGCAGCCCGATGCTCGATCGGTGATAGGCAGTGCTCGGGGACGTACTCGGCGGAGACGAGCGCCAGATCGGTTGATTAGACCGACGGCGGCGCTTTACGCGCCAAGTCCGTAACGACGACAGATCGGAATCCGCGGCGTCGTTGTCGGTGCAATCCCGGGCAATGACGGCGAAGACAATCCGAAGGAGGGTCGGCCGCGGCAGCCTCCCGAGGAAGCCGCAGCAGCCGACCGCGGTGCGCGGCAGCCTGTCATGAGGCCGCGACGGCCTACCGAGGAAGGCATAGCGGCGCAAGTGACAGGCGCACGGGCACGGTGGAGATCGTCGATGCCGATGGTCGGATTAGAGGCGCGACGATGACGACGGCGATGGGCGACGCAATCCGATCTAAGATTGGTAAACCAAAAAAGAAAACCGATCAAGAGATCGGAAAAAAAAAGACTTCCAGGGCAGCCGATCACGGATCAGCGAACGAACCCTGCGTACGGGTTGCGCAGCCCCCGACGGAGATCATGGAGATCGAACTCCCCGGGGGCGGCGCGGCGGAAGCGGAGGCGGCGGCTAGGTCGAGGACCGTGCCGCTCTGATACCATGTTGAAGGGTAGAGGGAGAGAGAGATTGCGGAATATGATGGTTGTATTATTGAGCGTCTCGGGCGAGTATATATAGGCGTACAAGGACCGACATGGAGTACAAAACAAGTAACCTACCTGGAGTACAAGACAAGTAACCTAGTCTATCCCTAACAGATACGTATACTCTAACACTCCTCCTTCTCCCCCGCCACCGTCCTCCCCTGCTCCAGCACGTGCGCCGGCGAAAACCCGTTCGACCCGCGAGGGGTTTTCGGCAAGTGCTGCGGCCGCGTAGCCGCCCAAGGAGAACCAGAAGCAGACACGGATGCGGTGGCGATCGGGAAGTTGAGCTTGGCGCGGTGGCCACGGAACTCGAGCGCCGCAACGTCGTAGGCGCGCGGGGCCTTCGCGGCTGTCCAAGGTGCCCGTTGATGTTAATCTTGTTATCCAAGTTTTGAGTCTTAAGATTAGAGGAGTTTTTCGTTTAGTTTTAGAAAAGTTTAAGAAGAGTTTAAACCGTGTACGACTAGGTACATCGTGTTGGGTTCAGCTTGGCTGTTCCGTGTTAGCCGTGGAATAGTATTCGTAAAGGCATATATAAAAAGAAGAAAGAAATCAGAAAATATGCGTTCGTTGTGCACCACCAAAATTTCGTTTTGCCTATATCTCTCTCACGTACGTACAACTTGAGTTCTTGTTTTTCGATCTGTTTTGCTCGTTAGATTCAAGGTAGGAAACCAACAAGTGGTATCAGAGCCTGGACGAGCTAGAAGGACCGATCGGACAAGACACGATGTCAAGCGACAACGAGAAGAAGGCGGCGGCGGCGAAGAAGGCTTTGGTGGCGGCGACCGAAGGTAGTGGCAAGCCGATCATGATGATGCCGAGGACGAGCACCATGCCAATTCAGTATCCAATGCTGACCGACACAAACTATATGGTCTGGGCCACAAATATGAAGTTTATCCTCCGTAATCTCCGTGTGTGGAAGGCTACAGAAGGCGACGACGCGGTCGATGACGAGGTCGATGAGGGTGCCATGGCTGCCCTCTCGCAGTCTGTGCCAGACTCCATGGTGATGACACTCGCAAACTATGCGACAGCGAAGGAAGCATGTGAAGCGATATGGGAGATGCGTGTGGGCAAAGACAAGGTGAAACGTGCCCGTGCACAAGTGCTGAAGAGCCAGCTTAACAAGTTGGAGATGTCCCGAGGAGAAACGATCGCTGAGTACTCTGTGAAGATCACGAACTTGGTTAGCGAGATTAAATCTCTCAGAGGGCCCGTAAAGGATACAGAGGTTGTCGAGAAGCTATTTTCATTGGTCACCGGAAAATTCCTAGATATTATCGGGACGATCGAGCAGTTCAGCGACATAACCAAGATGACGATACCTAAAGCGATTGAAAGATTGAGGACACATGAAGAGAATCATAAGGGGAAGAAAGATGCGAAGGACAATGACGAGAAGCTGTTGTACTCACATGCTGACCTGGAAGCTCGTATTGCTAAAGAGCGAAAGAAATATGAAGGTTCCAGCAGCAAGAAAACCGACGGCCGTGGTGGTGGCAAGGGCCGCGAACATGATTGCCCGCAAGGGGATGGTCGGGGCAAAGGTGATCGTTTCGTTGACGAAAGAAGGCCATGCGATTATAACATATCAAAGGTGAAGTGTTTTAATTGCAACGAAAAGAGTCACTTTGCAAAGACTGTAAGATGAAGAGGAACATCTCCTGTTGATGGAGAAGCGTGTGCTCACGCTAGATGCTCCGGGTATGAACCAGAAGGTGTTCTTGAACGAGAGGAAAGTCATCCCCAAGCTAAAAGGTACCCAAAATATTGCATGATATCTGCATATGGGAGCGAGTAACCATATGACCGGTTGCCGAGAGAAGTTTGTCGAGCTAGACACCAAGGTGACGAGCTCAGTTAAATTTGGGGATGGCTCCATAGTTGAAATCTGTGGAAAAGGATCTGTCCTGTTCGAGTGCCAGAACGGCGAGCATCAAATACTCACCGAGGTGTATTATATACCACGGTTGAGGAGAAACATCATCGGTATCGAGCAGCTCGATGAGTACGGTTGCAAAACACTTGGCGAGGACGGTAATATTACAATTTGGGACATAGCAAGGAAGGTGCTCGCAAGGGTGAGGCGCTCCAGCAATCAGCTTTACATTCTCAATATCAAACAGTCCATGCCGGAGTGTTGGCTAGCTAAATCAAAAGAAGATCCATGGTTGTGGCATGCAAGGTATGGTCATGTGAATTTTCATGTCCTCAAGAAGCTAGCTGACAAGGAGATGGTGAATGGGATGCCACAAATCAATCACATTGAGCGCGTGTGTGATGGATGTCTCATTGGAAAACAACACGGGGCTCTATTTCCAAGTGTGTCGAGCTTTCATGCCGATTCCCCTTTGGAGTTGCTGCATGGTGATCTTTGTGGACCAATTACGCCGGCCATAAACGCAGGAAAGAAATATTTTCTTCTCCTAGTAGATGACTTCTCAAGTTACATGTGGATCATCTTGATAAGAAGCAAATATGAAGCTTTCGAGGTGTTCCTAAAAGTCAAGGCAACAACGGAGATAGAATTGAAGCTGCAAGTGCGTTCTCTACGTACTGACCGAGGAGGAGAATTTACGTCAAAAGAGTTCAATGACTACTGTGAGGAGAAGGGAACAAAAAGATTTATCACCGCTCCTTATTCACCATAGCAAAACAGAGTTGTAGAGAGAAGAAACCAGACTGTCGTAGCCATGGCTCGCAGTTTGCTAAAGAGCAAGAACTTGCCTAACACGTTTTCGGAGAGGCGGTCACTACTATAGTATATCTCCTAAATCGGGCACCAATGAAGAGTATGCCTGACAAAACTCCCTACTAAGCGCTCTATGGAAGGAAAAACGTATCTCATATGAGGATATTTGGCTGTGTTGGACATGTGAAGAAGCCAACGCCTCACCTGACCAAGCTAGAAGATCGCAGCACAAAGATGGTTTTAATTGGCTATGAAACTGGTGCTCACTCGAAGGCCTATCGGATGTATGACCCGGTGGCGAAGAAAGTGCATATTTTTCAAGATGTGGTGTTCGAGGAAGATAAGCTTGGGCGTGGAGCAGCGAACCCGCGAGTAATTATGCCGGTGAGCCGTTCATTGTTGAGTATTCAACTCACTTTGTGTAACATCCCTAAAATCATGTTTCAAAAACTCATGCATATCATCCATGCATCCATGATCATGTAGGATTCCATTTCAAAATCATTTCAAAACAGGAGCATATGTGCTCATTATTTTATGTATGAATGCTCTAGCCTTGGTGCTACTTGCTATTGAGAAAAGTACTAATATTCACCCAGTATTGTTTAAAATCCTAACTTAAGTGGTTTCAAAAGCTTGAGCAAAGTTTCAAAATAAAATATGAAATAAAACCAAATCTATGCCTTTTTATCACATCTTATAAAGGCTTGATTTTATTTTTATTTTCAAATAACCCAAGGGTGTTTGTGTTTACAGTAGTGTTTGACTCATATTTGGATACAAGTTTCACTTTACAAAAATCCTGAAAGGGTTTGAATTCAAATAGCTTTTGAATTCATATGAAAATGTTTCCTGGAAATTCAATTAGAAAAAGAAAAGGATTAAAGAAATGAGAGAAGGCCGGCGCTGCTATTCTAGCCCAACTGTGAAACCAGACCACTAAGCCCACCCGGGGTTTTCCCCTCTCTCTCTCTCACACGCACCCACTCGACCCCGCGCTCACTGACCAGTTGCCCCATCGCCACGTCGTCATCGTCTTCCCAGAAACCACGCGAAGAACACGTCGCCGCCCGTTTCTTCCCCCGCCTCTGCCGCGTTTTAAAATCTCTTAATTGACGATGAATGCGTGCGTGATTCTCGCCCCTGCTCCGGCTATAAGACCCCCTCCCCTCGCTGCTCTTTTCCCCTCACTCAACATAGACACCACGCCACCAGGCTGCCCGTAATCGCGCCCACACCGCCGTAGCACCGACGATCTCCGGCGACCAATTCCGGTGAGCATCGTTTTCCCCTTGGCCTTTGCTTCATGCGAGCATGATCTACATGTCTTTGCGCACCTTCTCATACTTTCCATTTTCTCTGTGTCGTCCTAGAACGCCGTCACCGTCCACCACTGGAAGCAACCGAGATTCGGCGCAACTCCGGCAATCCCTCCTGGTAGTTTCCGACCACCCCTTCTCTCCTTTTCGGTACAGACATGTTCGCCAGGTTTGTGCGCATCTAACAGCACCGTTAGTTTGTCTTAGCTCGCTCCAAAATCTTGCCTCTGACGACGCCAAGGTTTGCCCGACGTCTGCTTCTACTCCGACGAGGAATCCTCGCCGTGTCCGCACGCCCCTTGACAAACCACCACCACGTTAAGCTCCAAAGACACCACCATGAAGTCCGTAAGCCTCTCCGACGACCCCTCTGTAGCCACCGCCCGTGAGACAGGCGCACTGCCGCTCTGCCGCCATGGCGTCGCCAATCTTTGGTAGGATGATCGAGCACCGTAGGATCTAGATCTAACGCATAGGATAGATCTTAGGAGAAGCGGTAAGTTCATATCTGAGCCTTGCGATTAAGTTAGATCCAACGGCTCGGAAGCGCAATCCAGCGCGAAACGGTACCAGCCAGTTAGAAGCTGCCGCGTGGCACATGTTTCGTTTTAAAATTTTGAATTAGATCTATTAGATGTTTGATTTTGTTTTAATCATAACTTTTGATTCCCACGGCCAAATTTGACAAATTTTATATCAATGGAATCAGGAGAGAAAGCCCTTTCCATATATGCATTGTGTTTAATGTTTTGTGTCTGTTAAAATGGTTATTTTTATAGAAACATGTGTAGGCCTATTTTGAGTATATTAATTATTTGAGAAATGTTTTAATGTTCAAATAAAGATTGTTTGGCAAGTTTTGAACTTGTTTATGAACCGGTACTGTGCACTTGTCTTGTTGAGAATATAAAATCATCACATATCATATTGCATGCATCCATATATTTTTCTTGTATTTATTTTGTATGTGATTTGGTGCTATCATTTTATGTGTAGATTTTGGTGCAAATAGTGATTGTGATTGTGAGGATTGTATCTACTCTCCAAACTACCAAGGCAAGTGGTGCTTCATGATTTTATTCCTATGTTTTTCAAATATGCATTAGAAATATTTTGCTAGACTTGCATGGATAATTTTTGGTCTTTATATGCTATGCTTGGGAAATCCTAGTAGTTGTAGAATTGCTAGAAATTTCTAAGTTAAGATGTTTATCTATGCCATGCTTAGCCTAGCTAGTAGCAACCAAGGGTGGTGAAATATTCATGCTATGATAAAATATTTCTAAGTCTTTGGACTTGTGTTTTGCTTAATAAAACAACTAAGTGAATGAAACACCTGGGTGGAATGGAAGGAATTGTTTATGTTGAGTGGTTACACAAGGCCCATTTCTATGGTTTACCTTGTGTATCTAACTTGTGGAAAGCCACCCAGAAACAAAGGGATTTGAGATGCCAAATGTTAAGAAGCTTCTAGTGCAGCCACTTGGCAATATGGGCTCTGCCTGGATCACATAGGTTGCAATAACTTAGCCATTTGGACAGTTGGTGGTAGTGGGATGATAGGTTGGAACGCGTCATTTGATCTAAGGGAAGGCTTCTGAAAGGTCCTGTCTTGGTGAAAATCAAGTCTTGTGGGGAAAGTGCACAACCTCTGTAGATGGAAGAATCTAAGTACTTAGCCATGTCCCTGGTATTGGACAATTTGAGCATCAAGACATGGAAGCTATCAAGAATATCCTCATCCCAATTTCTAAGTAAAAACTTGTGGTTGAACAAGGGTGAAGGACCCCAATGTCTATTGTTGGTTCCTTGGGAAAAGTTTTGACAAAGAAAAACTTAGTGTTTTCAACTGATAGGCAAAACCTATTTTGAGCAAAGCAAGCCTAAGCTACACTTAGCCAAAATGCATATAGTATATAGTCCACCTATATTCTAATAAGGTATCACTTGCCAATACTATTCCAATGTATTGACCCACTATGGATGTAACTTGTGATGTTGCAGGATATTCTGATGATGATTAGGAGTCATGAGTCTACACTCAACATGCTTGCCTGTGGCACATGAAGATGAAGACTTATTTATCTTATTATATATTTGAACCCTTGAATTAGGACTATGGCCATGGAGTTGTAAAGGACTATGTTTGTCTCTGGAATGATATGTAATAATGACCTTTGTTTCTGTGTACTTCATCTTAAACTGTGGATGCTAGCATTGATCCAGGGACTAGCATTGCAATCACAGGGATCCTTTACTTTACAAAGGAGGGATCTTACAGATGGTATCAGAGCACTGTGTTGCCTGTAGGATTATGACCCTAGGATTGGAAGCCACTAAGGAAAAAATTTCAACAACTTCCACACTTGTCTTTTCTTCTCGTAAACTTTTCTAATCTTCTTTCTGATCTCTATTTGTAGATGAACTCCATCAACGAAGCCATGAAGAAGGGACCACTCATGACTATGACTTTGGAATGTGAGACAGAGTTACCCAAGGCTCTGAAGGAACTCATGGTTGCCATGGGAATACATGGTGCAGCTGTGTACAAAGGTTTTCTTGTGATGGATGAAGGAGTTGAGTACTGGTGGGTGCAACTTCACTTGTATAAAAACAAGGAAGACAACCACAAGGACTCAGGATTCTGCATGGTCACCAACACAATGATGCACACCACATTCTTTGATTCAGCAAGGGATGCAACTTGGAGGGCCATCAAAGAACTTGATGAAAGAATCAAGTGCAGAATTCTTAACACTCAGAATGATCTTAAGGAAGAAAAGAAGCATACCCAAGAGTTAGAGGCTACCAACCAAAGCTTAAGGAAGGACATCATAGACTTAGCAATGGAGTCTTGTGATCTAGACAAACAGATTGCCTCTAGGGATGCCCTGCTAGCCAACTTGGCAAGTGAGATGGGATTGTAATGTACCACATTAGTTGGACCACCACACTTATCATTTTATTTTCCAAATGTTGTTTAAAATAAGATGAACCTTGGTTGTTTGTAATGGATCCATGTATGCCATGACTTGTGTGTTTTGATTTCCAAAGTTATGCATGTGATGCCTTGTCTTGTGATTTGTCTTAAAATTGTGTTGATTCTAACTTTTTATATCTTATTAAATAGATGCCTAATGTTACCATCAGCACTGCTGAAGAGTTCAAGGGAACTTGTTTTGGCCCTCGTATTATTGAGCTCACTAGTTTGCTCAATCTCCCTCTTCCTACCATCATGGTGCTTCCCATCACCAAGTTTGAGAGGAAAGACCTTTGGGGCTTCAAGGTCAATCAGCCCGGACGCCAGACTGAGCCTACCACGAAGGCAATCATCTTCAAGCTCATGCACGATGACAAGGAGAGAGGCCTAGAGGTAGTCATGCAGGACTTGACTGGACGTTTGTTAGGGAGACACTCTCGACAGGTTAGAGGTACTTACTTCCACACCTTCGGTAGACGTGATGAGGATGGTGAGGCCATTGACTTCGAGGATACTTCGAGGGAGACAGCAGAGCCGATTCGTCTATACCTCCAGGACTTAGAGGTTCTTCTTAGGCACATAGACACCGATAGGACCAACGTCATGCTCAGCAATGACGAACTCCAGGTGCAGCTTCGTGAGAAGGACAAGATCTTCGCGGAGCAAGATGAGATAGTCAAGGAGATGGAGGCCAAGTTCGAGAGTCAGGACAGATAGTTCAAGAGTCAAGAGAAGCGAGTCCAAGATAGGAACAAGAGGATTCGAGACATGACTGCAGAACTGGAGGCCAAGGACTTCAATCTCGAGCATCAGCAGACTGTGATTGAGAGGCTTCGTTCACAGAAGAGGGCTCTCAAAGCCAAAGTAGAGACCTTGACCACCAATGTCGAGGAATACAAGACCGCTATGGAGAATGCATGTCTTACATTTGTTGAGGAGGAGGTTGATGCCGAGGAGTAGTGATGACTACTCATTTACCTTTATTTATCATGTCTTTGATTATTGAGTCGCAATGACCATCCAACATGTGGATGGCTTGCTATTGGTGTGTTTACTTTGCAAACTTGTCGTTTATGTTGTTGAACTATCATTACTATGATGCATGTTTGGTGATTGTTTATGTGATGTATTGTGCATGATAGCATCTATGGGTATCTCATTCTTATCTCTACTGAACAAACCACAGATGCCTCCCCGACGTGCCAATCCCAACCCCAACAACAACAACATCACCCCTGAGATGCAGCAAATGATGACAGCTCAGACTCAGCTGATTCAAATGATGACTACGTTCATCCAGAACCAGAACAACAACAACAACAATAACAACAACAACAATCAGAACAACCCACCGGGTTTTGACATGCTTACTGGTTCACGAGATCGAGGCCAGCAAGTTCTCGTGAACTGATCCTATGGTGGCCAATGATTGGCTACGCTCTGTGAACAAGGACTTGGTAACAGTTGGCTGTACTGATGAAGAGAAAGTCAGATTTGCAGCTCACTTATTGGAAGGACCAGCAGCTACTTGGTGGGATAACTTCCAGATCACCACTCCCATTGAGGATGTGACGTGGGCTATCTTTGAAGATGGTTTCCGTACTGCTCACATCTCATCCGGAGTGATGAGTTTGAAGAAGAAAGAGTTCCATAACCTGAAGCAGCACCACCGCAGCGTGGCTGAATATATTGAAGAGTTCAACAATCTGGCGCGTTATGCACCGGATGAAGTTGACACTGATGCTAAGAGGAAGGAAAAGTTCCTTGAAGGGTTGAATGATGAACTGAACTTGCAGTTAGCTGTGGCCTATGTTCCCACATACCAGTCTCTTTGTGACAAGGCTGCTATTTTGGAGAACAAGATGAAGCAAGTTGAAAGTAGGAAGAGAAAGCACTCTAACAAGCACAGCTCGGGATCGTCTCACAGGCGTTCCCATTATGATGATAGTGGGAGTTCAGGATCCCACAAGCATGGGAAATTTAACAAGAACCACAACCACAACCGTCATCATGAAAACAAGAGTCACCGTAGTCATGACAATGACAAGTATAAAAATCACAAGGGTGGATATAAGAGCCACCACAGTGGAAGTGGCAGTGGAAGCCAGCCTGTCAAGAAGGATATTAGTCAGGTTGAGTGTTTCAAGTGCAAGAAGATGGGGCATTATGAAAATGAATGCCCAGAAAAGAAAGTTGAAGGACCCAACAAGCCCAACCCTTTTCAAAAGGGACAAGTGAACCACATCAATGTGGAGGAAATTTATGAGGAGCCTGATGCTGTTGCTGGTAAGTTCAAACTCAATTCTGTTCCAGCATTTGTTCTCTTTGATACCGGTGCATCTCATTCATTCATATCAAGAGAATTTGTTGAAAGAAATGAACTACCGGTAGAAACTATTGGGTGCCCTATAAAAGTAAGTTCTCCTGGTGGAGAAATGATAGTGAATTCAGGATGTCATGATCTAGTCATAGAGTTTGGGAAGTATAAGTTTCCCGTTAATCTGATAATCCTAAATTCCCAAGGATTGGATGTTATTTTGGGAATGGACTGGATGACTAAACACAAGGGAGTGATAGATTGTGCAAATCATACTGTCTCACTCACAACTCCAGAAAACAAAAGGATCAGATTCAAGACCAACTTTGAAGCAAAAAGGAGTAAGCTTAATTCTCTTAAGGGGGTTAGCATAGACAGTGTGCCAATTGTGAATGAATATCCGGATGTGTTTCCAGAAGAATTGCCAGGAATGCCACCATATAAAGATGTGGAATTTCTTATTGATTTATTACCAGGATCTGGACCAATAGCAAAGAGACCATACAAGATGTCAGTGGATGAGTTGAAAGAACTCAAGAAGCAACTTGGAGAACAGTTGCAAAAGGGATTTATCCAACCAAGTTCCTCATCTTGGGGAGCACCAGTTTTGTTTGTGGAAAAGAAAGATAGAAGTCAGAGGTTATGCATAGATTACCGTTCACTCAATGAGGTGACTATCAAGAACAAATACCCTTTGCCTAGAATCGATGACTTGTTTGATCAGTTAGAAGGAGCTTGTGTGTTCTCAAAGATTGATCTCTGGTCAGGTTATTTCCAACTCAAAATAAGAGAACAAAACATACCTAAGACAGCTTTTACCACCAGGTATGGGTTGTATGAGTATACTGTGATGCCATTTTGTTTGACCAATGCACCAGCATACTTCATGAATATGATGAACAAAGTGTTCATGGAGTTCCTTGATAAGTTTGTTGTCATATTCATCGATGACATTTTGATCTACTCCAAGAGCAAGGAAGAGCATGAAGGACATCTACGCTTGATACTTGAAAAACTTAGAGATCATAAGTTATATGCCAAATTCAGCAAGTGTGAATTTTGGTTAAATGAAGTTGGATTTCTTGGACACGTTGTGTCAGGAGATGGAGTAGCAGTTGATCCTGCTAAGGTTTCAGCTATAACTGAATGGGAATATCCCAAGTCAGTGAAAGAGGTTCGTAGTTTCGTTGGCTTAGCAGGTTACTACAGAAGGTTCATTGAGAATTTTTCCAAGGTAGCTAAGCCTATGACATAATTGTTAAAGAAAGACAATAAATTTGCTTGGTATGAAGGATGTGAACTTAGCTTTCAAGAATTGAAGAAGAGACTTGTGACAGCACCAGTCTTGTGTTTGCCAGATTTGGAAAAAAAATTCCAAGTATATTGTGATGCATCTCATCATGGTTTAGGTGCAGTACTTATGCAAGAAGGGAAAGTTGTGGCCTATGCCTCGAGACAACTCAAAACTCATGAAGTGAACTACCCTACACATGATTTAGAGTTAGCCTCTGTTGTCCATGCACTCAAAACATGGAGACACTATCTTTTGGGAAAGCGTTGTGAAGTGTTCACAGATCACAAGATTTTGAAGTATATCTTCACCCAGAAAGAAATTAACATGAGAAAAAGAAGATGGCTAGAACTCATCAAGGACTATGAATTGAGTTTGCAATACCACCCCGGTAAAGAAAATGTTGTAGCAGATGCCCTAAGACGTAAGGTTTTTGTGAATGGCCTTACTAAGGGAGAGTTGCCAGATGATCTGTGTGCCCAATTTAGAGACCTCAGATTGGAGATTGTGCCTGAAGGACATCTCATGACCTTGGATGTTCAACCTACTTTGTTGGACAAGATCAAAGAAGCCCAGAAGACTGATTAGAAAATTGAAGAGATTAAGGAAAAGATTGGCAAGGGAAAAGCCAAAGGATTCCATGAAGACGAACATGGTACTTTATGGCATGGAAAACGTATCTGTGTTCCACAAGATCCGGAGCTTCGGAAACTGATTTTACAAGAAGCACACAACTCACCGTATTCCATCCATCCGGGTAACACCAAAATGTACATGGATATGAAGGAAAGATTTTGGTGGAATAATCTCAAGAAGGACATCGCCGAACATATTGCTTTGTGTGATGTATGTAGTAGAGTGAAAGCGGAACATCAGAAACCAGCAGGATTGCTTCAACCACTACCTATTCCTGATTGGAAGTGGGATAAGATTGGTATGGATTTCATTACCGGATTGCCAAGGACCCGGTTAGGATATGATTCTATTTGGGTAGTAGTGGATCGCCTAACTAAAGTGGCTCATTTCATACCCGTAAAGACAACCTACACAAGTGCTAAGATAGCCAAGATTTATATGAGTAGAATTGTGTGTCTACATGGTGTACCCAAAAGTATTGTGTCGGATAGAGGAACCCAATTCACTTCTCATTTTTGGAGGCAATTACATGAGTCATTGGGAACGAGGTTGGAATTCAGCACTGCATTTCATCCTCAAACTGATGGACAAACAGAAAGGACTAATCAGATTCTTGAAGATATGTTGAGAGCATGTGCTCTAGACTATGGAGCCAGTTGGGATGAAAGTCTGCCTTACGCAGAATTCTCTTATAATAACAGCTATCAAGCCAGTATTGAGATGGCACCATTTGAGTTTCTATATGGGAGAAAGTGTACCACCCCATTGCTATGGAATGGTGTGGGAGAAAGAAGTTTGTTCGAACTAGAACTAATCAAAGAAGCTGAGGAAAAAGTCAAGTTGGTTAAAGACAGATTGAAAATAGCACAGTCCCGACAGAAAAGCTACGCAGATCCTAAGCGTAGAGAAGTCACCTATGAAGTTGGTGATAGAGCCTATCTTAGAGTGTCACCACTTCGTGGAGTGAAGAGGTTTGGTGTCAAAGGTAAATTGGCCCCAAGATATGTTGGGCCATTAAAGATTCTGAGTCGTAAAGGAGAAGTTGCTTATGAGATTGAATTGCCAGAGTCTTTGTCAGCAGTTCATAATGTGTTTCATGTGAGTCAGCTTAAGAAATGCCATCCAGAAATGGAAGAGACTTCTTTAAAGGATACTATACCTTTGGAAGAGGTTCAATTGGAGAGCCTATGAGGAGAAACCAATCAAGATTCTTGAGACTGCAGAAAGAGTTACTCGAACTAAAACTATCAAATTCTGCAAAGTTCAGTGGAACCACCATTCCGAAGAGGAAGCAACAAGGGAAAGAGAAGATGATCTTCGGAAAGACCACCCTCACCTATTTGCTAGCCAATCCGAATCTCGAGGGCGAGATTCACCTTAAGGGGGTTAGATTTGTAACATCCCTAAAATCATGTTTCAAAAACTCATGCATATCATCCATGCATCCATGACCATGTAGGATTCCATTTCAAAATCATTTCAAAACAGGAGCATATGTGCTCATTATTTTATGTATGAATGCTCTAGCCTTGGTGCTACTTGCTATTGAGAAAAGTACTAATATTCACCCAGTATTGTTTGAAATCCTAACTTAAGTGGTGTCAAAAGCTTGAGCAAAGTTTCAAAATAAAATATGAAATAAAACCAAATCTATGCCTTTTATCACATCTCATAAAGGCTTGATTTTATTTTTATTTTCAAATAACCCAAGGGTGTTTGTGTTTACAGTAGTGTTTGACTCATATTTGGATACAAGTTTCACTTTACAAAAATCCTAAAAGGGTTTGAATTCAAATAGCTTTTGAATTCATATGAAAATGTTTCCTGGAAATTCAATTAGAAAAATAAAAGGATTAAAGAAATGAGAGAAGGCCGGCGCTGCTATTCTAGCCCAACCGTGAAACCAGCCCACTAAGCCCACCCGGGGTTTTCCCCTCTCTCTCTCTCTCACGCGCACCCACTCGACCCCGCGCTCACTGACCAGTGGCCCCATCGCCACGTCATCATCGTCTTCCCAGAAACCACGCGAAGAACACGTCGCCGCCCGTTTCTTCCCCCGCCTCTGCCGCGTTTTAAAATCTCTTTATTGACGATGAATGTGTGCGTAATTCTCGCCCCTACTCCGGCTATAAGACCCCCTCCCCTCGCAGCTCTTTTCCCCTCAATCAGCACAGACACCACGCCACCAGGCTGCCCGTAATCGCGCCCACACCGCCGCAGCACCGACGATCTCCCGCGACCAATTCCGGTGAGCATCGTTTTCCCCTTGGCCTCTGCTTCATGCGAGCATGATCTACATGTCTTTGCGCACCTTCTCATACTTTCCATTTTCTCTGTGCCATCCTAGAACACCGTCACCGTCCACCACTGGAAGCAACCGAGGCTCGGCGCAACTCCGGCAATCCCTCTTGGTAGTTTCCGGCCACCCCTTCTTTCCTTTTCGATACGCACATGTTCGCCAGGTTTGTGCGCATCTAACAGCACCGTTGGTTTGTCTTAGCTCGCTCCAGAATCTCGCCTCCGACGACGCCAAGGTTTTCCCGACGTCTGCTTCTACTCCGACGAGGAATCCTCGCCGTGTCCGCGCGCCCCTTGACAAAGCACCACCACGTTGAGCTCTAGCACACCACCGCGAGTCTAGTAAGCCTCTCCGACGACCCCAAACCTCTCTGTAGCCACCGCGCCGCCGTAGACAGAGCGCACCGGCGCTCACCGTCACCGCGTGCCGCCAGTCTTTGGTAGGATGATCGAGCACCGTAGGATCTAGATCTAACGCATAGGATAGATCTTAGGCGAAGCGGTAAGTTTAGATCCGAGCCATGCGATTAAGTTAGATCCAACGACTCGGAAGCGCGATCCAGCGCGAAACGGTACCAGCCAGTTAGAAGCCGCCGCGTGGCACAAGTTTCGTTTTAAAATTTTGAATTAGATCTATTAGATGTTTGATTTTGTTTTAATCATAACTTTTGATTCCCAGGTCCAAATTTGACAAATTTTATATTAATGGAATCAGGAGAGAAAGCCCTTTCCATATATGCAATGTGTTTAATTTTTTTGTCTGTTAAAATGGTTATTTTTACAGAAACATGTGTAGGCCTATTTTGAGTATATTAATTATTTGAGAAATGTTTTAATGTTTAAATAAAGATTGTTTGGCAAGTTTTGAACTTGTTTATGAACCATTACTGTGCACTTGTCTTGTTGAGAATAGAAAATCACCACATATCATATTGCATGCATCCATATATTTTTGCTTGTATTTATTTTGTATGTGATTTGGTGCTATCATTTTATGTGTAGATTTTGGTGCAAATAGTGATTGTGATTGTGAGGATCGTAGCTACTCTCCAAACTACCAAGGCAAGTGGTGCTTCATGATTTTATTCCTATGTTTTTCAAATATGCATTAGAAATATTTTGCTAGACTTGCATGGATAATTTTTGGTCTTTATATGCTATGCTTGGGAAATCCTAGTAGTTGTAGAATTGCTAGAAATTTCTAAGTTAAGATGTTTATCTATGCCATGCTTAGCCTAGCTAGTAGCAACCAAGGGTGGTGAAATATTCATGCTATGATAAAATATTTCTAAGTCTTTGGACTTGTGTTTTGCTTAATAAAACAACTAAGTGAATGAAACACCTGGGTGGAATGTAAGGAATGGTTTATGTTGAGTGGTTACACAAGACCCATTTCTATGGTTTACCTTGTGTATCTCACTTGTGGAAAGCCACCCAGTAACAAAGGGATTTGAGAGGCCAAATGTTAAGAAGCTTCTAGTGCAGCCACTTGGCAATATGGGCTCTGCCTGGATCACATAGGTTGCAATAACTTAGCCATTTGGACAGTTGGTGGTAGTGGGATGATAGGTTGGAACGCGTCCATTTGATCTATGGGAAGGCTTCTGAAAGGTTTGTCTTGGTGAAAATCAAGTCTTGTGGGGAAAGTGCACAACCTCTGTAGATGGAAGAATCTAAGTACTTAGCCATGTCCCTGGTATTGGACAATTTGAGAATCAAGACATGGAAGCTATCAAGAATCTCCTCATCCCAATTTCTAAGTAAAAACTTGTGGTTGAACAAGGGTGAAGGACCCCGATGTCTATTGGTGGTGCTTGGGAAAAGTTTTGACAAAGAAAAACTTAGTGTTTTCAACTGATAGGTAAAACCTATTTTGAGCAAAGCAAGCCTAAGCTACACTTAGCCAAAATGCATATAGTATATAGTCCACCTATATTCTACTAAGGTATCACTTGCCAATACTATTCCAATGTATTGACCCACTGTGGCTGTAACTTGTGATGTTGCAGGATATTGTATGATGATTAGGAGTCATGGGTCTACACTCAACATGCTTGCCTGTGGCACATGAAGATGAAGACTTATTTATCTTATTATATATTTGAACTCTTGTATTAGGCCTATGGCCATGGAGTTGTAAATGACTATGTTTGTTTCTGGAATGATATATAATAATGACCTTTGTTTCTGTGTACTTCATCTTAAACTGTGGATGCTAGCATTGATCCAGGGACTAGCATTGCAATCACAGGGATCCTTTCCTTTACAAAGGAGGGATCTTACACGTTGATGCAGGTGATGGAGAGCACAAGGATGGCTTGCAAGACACGCATATTGCAGGCGACCACGACGTGTTGGATGCAAGCCATGATGGTGGTCAGATTGACGAGGATGGCAGTGATGTGGACCACGACCCCGAGCTACAAGATGAAGGGGTTTCGGTAGCTTCACCAAAATCAACATCTTAATCGGCAACACCTACACCGGCCATTCCGGGCTCCCAAAGGACGCCGGTTGCAAGCGCGACTATGGACACGTCCTCGGAGAGTGAACAACTAAGGCTGCGCAATATCTCATCCATCTACATGGACACCGTTCCTATAGACCTCGAGTACTCCGGGCTTTGTCTTCTCGGGATCGAGAAACCAGCCAACTTCAGCGAGGAAAATGGAGTGCCAAGTTGGAGGCGTGCCATGGAAGAAGAATTATCGTTAATTTTCATGACAACAAAACATGGACTTTGACCACGTTACCTGCTGGTCACAAAGAAATTGGTTTAAAGTGGGTGTTTAAATTGAAGAAGGACAACAAAGGAGAAATTGCGAAGCATAAGACGCGGCTACTAGCAAAAGGATACGTACAAAGCAGGGCATTGATTTCGAGGAAGTTTTTGTGCCTGTCGCTCCGCTTGAAACTGTGAGATTGTTGATAGCTCTTGCAACACAAGAAGGATGGCAAGTCCATCATATGGAAGTGAAGTCAGCGTTTCTAAACAGAGATCTAGTTGAGAAGGTGTACGTAGCTCAAGTGTCTGACTTTAAAGAAAGGAGAAGAGCACAAGGTGCTGAAATTGCACAAGGCGTTGTACGGACTCCGACAAGCGCCTAGAGCATTGAATCCTAAACTCGATAAGTCACTTGTTGCTCTTGGTTTTGAGAAGTGTCCACTAGAGCACGATGTGTATAAGAGAAGCCGGCAAGGAAAAAGACTCTTGGTTGAAGTGTACGTAGATGATTTAATCATCACCAGAGGAAGTACTAGAGATATTGAAGCATTCAAAAATCAGATGAAGAAATTGTTTAGTATGAGCGACCTCGGCTTGCTCAGCTATTATCTTGGAATTGAAGTGCATCAAAACTCTGGAGAAATTTCTTTCAGTCAATCGGCATATCCAGCAAAGTTGCTGGACAAGTGTGGGATGAAATATTGTAACCCAACTCTGATTCCCATGGATCCACGAACGAAGTTGAGTAAGGAGATCTCAAATCCTCTTGTGAACAGTACTCAATATCGAAGCATCATGGGCAGCCTACGGTACTTGATTCATATACGACCAGATATAGCTCACTCTGTTGGTATTGTGAGTTCGTTTCATGGAGAAGCTGGCTACTGAACATCTTGTTGCTGTAAAACAAGTGTTGCAGTACGTCAAAGGAACCTTGGATCATGGCTGTGTGTATAAGAAAGGAGAAGAATGTATAAAGCTTCATGGTTACTCGGACGACGATATGGCGGGTGATATAGACGATCGAAAAATCATTTCGGGTATGATATTCTATCTCGGCCATAACCCGGTCAGTTGGTGCTCTAAAAAACAGAAGGTAGTGGCGCTCTCCTCTTGCGAGGTTAAGTATATTACAGCAAGCACGGCGGCATGCTGATCTGATGATGAAGACGGAGGTGGAACCAGTGGTGCTCCGAATTGATAATCAATCAGCTATTTCACTCTACAAGAATCCGATACTCCATGAGCAAAACAAACACATTGAAACTCGGTTTAATTTTATCAGGAAGTGTGTGGATGCTGGAAGCATTGACGTGCAATATGTTTGCACAAACGAGCAACTTGCTGATATTCGAACTAAGCCACTGAGTCGGCCAAAGTTTCAGGAAATGCGAGGTAAGATCAACGTTCAAGCAATGAAGGATACGACAATCTTAAGGAGGTGATTGTTGATGTTAATCTTGTCGTATAAGTTTTGAGTCTTAAGATTAGGAAAGTTTTTCATTTCAGTTTTAGGAAAGTTTGAGGAGAGTTTAAACCGTGTACGACTAGGTACAGGGGTCACCTCGTGTTGGGATCAGTTTGGATGTTCCGTGTTGGGCGTGGAGTCGTATTTGTACACGCCTATATAAAGAGAAGAAAGAAATCAGAAAAGGTGTGATTGTTGTGCACCACTAAAATTTCGTTTTGCCTCTATCTCTCTCACGTCCATAAAGCTTGAGTTCTTGTTTTTCTATCTGTTTTGCTTGAAATATTTAGGGTAGAAAACCAACAATGCCGAGCCACTTGCAGATGGCGCGGTATGGTTCGCGAATCTCCGCCACCCATTTGCCCTATGGCCGCTGCCACACGCCCCTGAAGTTGCTACTCCTCCTCGCACGACGCTTTCCCATGCCGCTGTCATTCACGAAGCTCGCGACGGAGCAATCGTCGCTCTCGCTGATCGATCCGGTCGTCACCACCACGACGGTACCGAGCTCGCAGCAGCCGTCCGCGCCACACCTGGTGCATGCAACAGATGCTGGCACCGCAGCAGCAACGACAATGGGTGGCGTCGACAGCTCCTGTTGCAGCGTGGGGACGGCGGTGTCGCCGGACACGACTAAGATGAGGGCGCGGAGAAAGAGGGAGTTCTCCTGCTCGGAGTTGGGGAGCTGGAACCCGCCGACGCCATGCTCTAGCCTTGGCACCATGATGTGAGATCGTGTAGCTATGCTCTGATGTGCATGCGTGATCAGGATTCAGGTTGATGAGTTCTCGTGATCCACACTCATGTTTCAGGGTCGCTGTTTGGTGCCGAGGCTTTTATAGAGTAGAACGTGCAATGCCACGCGTGCATTTTTTAAATGACCAGTTTTTGGACACCTTCTTGTCGTGGTAACACAACTGTTCACATGCGTCATGTTGTCAAATTGCCTTTCTTAGGAAAATCTAACTGATAATGTGTGGCCAATTTGACTACTCTGAGCATATTTTTGCAACAAATTACTAAAATATTTTTTAAGACTAATTTCAATATTTTTCTCCAATATCTTGATGAAGCATAATTTTTCTTGTAGATTCATGTTTTAGGCTACATTTGACATGTTTGTTGACCCAAAATCCTTCATTTTGTCAAGAAAGAGGGAGAGAAATAGACTAAGAAGAGTGAATCGGAGATAAAAATTTGGAAAAAGGTACAAAGCAGGGGGTCATTAAAGAAGAGCCAAATCGATCCCCTCGCCAACCCTAACCCGGAGGGAACGACATAGGCTGACAATGTTAGGTGTCAATGTTGGCGAATGACCTACTCAACGAAGACCATGCCACAAAATCTAATGTTGTTGTCAACAACATGGATCAAAGTCAAGACCTAGTAGTCGTCACAAATCTCCAAGCAAATGAGTATAGCACCAGCTCAAGGACTAGCCAAAATCCGATGTTTCTACAATTGTTGTGTCCCTGATTACCTTGAAAGTATGAAGGATCTTTGCTCTATTATCCTTTGCAATGTTGTTTACAAGTTGGTGTCCAAGTTGTTGGTGAACCGTCTAAAGTGCATTCTTGATAAGTTCATATCACGAAATCAAAGTGCGTTTGTCCCCGGGAGGCTTATCTCAGATAACACCATCGTTGCATACGAAATGTCACACTTCATGAGAAGACGTAGATCTGGAAAAAAGAGTTACATGGCGGCAAAGTTGGATATGCGCAAGGCCTATGATCGTGTGGAATGGTCTTTTCTTGAGGGCACTATGTGAAGATTGGGTATTTGTGCACCATATGTGGAAAATGTGATGAAATGTGTCTGGTAAGTCTCATATCGCTTAAAAGTGAAGGGCAACATCATGGATACGGTTATTCCTAGGAGAGCTTTAAGGCAAGGTGACCATATTTCACCATACCTTTTCTTATTGTGTGTTGAAGAGTTTTCTACCCTTATCCATGATGTCGAGGAGAGGGAGAGGATCAAAGGAATAAAACTTGCATCGCGTGCCCAAGTGTTAATCATCTTATGTTTTTTGATGACTCACTTTTGTTGTTGGAAGCTACCGTGGAGAGTGCTAGTGCGATTAATACCATCCTCCACAAATATGAAGAAGCATCGGGAAAAATGATCAATAGAGGCAAATCTTCTATTTTGTTTAGTGCTAATACAAAAAGAAGACATAATGTAGCAATAATGGGTGTCCTTGGCCTATGAGTTGAAGCACAAGGTGGAAAATACCTAGGCCTCCCGACCTATATAGGAAGGAAAGATCTAGGACGTTTGGTTATATTAAAGAGAAGATTCTAAATAGAATTAGGGGATAGAAAGAGAGGTTTCTCTCTAAAATGGGCAAAGAGATTCTTATAAAAGCGGTGGCACAATCTATTCCAACCTACGCAATGGTTTGTTTTGATCTCACAAAAACCCTCTGCAATGATATTACTCAAATGGTGTGTAGGTTTTGGTGGTCTCAATAAGAGAATGAACAACATGCACATTGGATTGGTTGGGACAAAATGATGAGTCCTAAGGAAGAGGGTGGTCTTGGTTTCAGGGATTTATACTCTTTTAACCTATCGATGCTAGCACGACAAGGTTGGAGGATGCGCAGGCTCCTGATTCTTTGTGCAGTAGGGTATTAGGGCATCTCTACCGGGCCGACCCATCCGGTCGCCCCAAACGGTCCGTTTCTGTCCATTTGGGTCGGGCCGCGATCGATATGGAAAAGGGGTTCGGTCTATTCGGCCAGCCACGCCTAGCGACACAGCCCATTTGTTCGTGCTTGGCCACCGCTAGCCAGGAATTTCATATGTTTGCCAATTTTGTCATAAAATTAATTTATGGGAAGCAAATAAACTAGAGTAGGTAATCAAATTAAAATAGTGCTTACATAAAAATAGTTCAGGCTCACATGGTTCGAAAGAAAACAACTAAATCGTCATTCAACTTACACGAAACAAATAAAGGATTAAACATTGAGGTTTCCCGCACGAGCCCATATATGCTCAACCAAATCTAGTTAAAGTCATTCATGAGTTTGACTGTGACGCAAATTTTCATGCACTTGCATGAAATCTTCCCAAGAAGCTAGACCTAGCTCTGCCTCAACCAACTGACCCAGAAAGTCCTAGCCTTGGTCCAAGATGTCGTTATCACGCTCGTCCTCGATGATCATGTTGTGCATGATGACACAACCAGTCATTACATCCGACATCCTCTCTGTGCTCCAGGTTCTAGTAGGGTACCGAACAATAGCCGACCTTGATTGAAGCACACCAAATGCTCTCTCCACATCCTTCCGAACAGCCTCTTTCTCTTTTGCAAAACTCTTGCATTTCTCTTCTCTAGGATCGCAAATTTTCTTCACAAAGGTGGCCCAAGAGGGGTAGATACCGTCATCTAGATAGTAACCCATGTCATATGGATTGCTATTGATCTGATAAGAAACCTGTGGGGCATTTCCTTCTGCGAGCCTAGCAAACACCAGAGACCGCTGCAGCATATTGATGTCATTGTTTGATCTAGCAATACCAAAAAAGGAGTGCCAAATCCAGAGATCCTGTGATACAACAGCCTCTAGTATGATGGTGCACCCCTCTGCATGCCCTTTGAACCGCCCTTGTCAACCAAAGGTACAGTCCACTGCCAATGCATGTAGTTATGCTTCCAAGCATACCAGGAAACCCCCTTCTCTCATTGATGGACATAAGGCGGTAAGTGTATTTGGTGTTTGGCTCTCTCAGGTAAAATTTGCCAAACACCGCAATAATCGCGCTGCAAAATCGGTACATAGCCTCATGGCATGTGGACTCGTTCATCCGCATGTAGTCGTCAAGGAGGTCACCAGGCACTTCATATGCAAGATGCCGAATGCCAGCAGAACATTTTTGGTAAGAGGAGAAGACAATCTTACCTCTACAATCGTACTTGGCCTCGAAGTAGTTATCATACTCCGTCACCCTATTGAGAATTTGCAAGAACAAGTCCCTCGACATCCAATAGCGATGATGGAATGCCTTCTCTTTTAAGACTAGATCAGTTGGATGGAAGTAGTCCTTATAAAGGCGTATGTGCCTTCTTCTCGGTCGTGCTCCTGGTTGGCTTTGCGCCGCTTGGACGAGCCACCTCTACGCAGCGGTGGCAGAAGGTAGTGGTCATGCACCATCTATGCAGCTGCCAGCAGAATCTTGGTCTCACCATCGGACTCCTCCTCAGACAATGACTCCATGAAATTCTTGTAGAAGAACTCCATTGCCCTTCGGCTGTAGCCCATCTGCAAATTATGCGGCCGTCAATTGCGATGCCAACTCCGGCAGCGAGCCGAATAACCTAGAAAGGACCGTGAACGTACCTTAGGAAAAGCTCGAGCAGGTTCTGCGCCACGCAGAGTGTCGCGCGCTCTGATCCCATCACGGAGGCGAGGCGGCGGATTTCTGCGGCGTCCGATAACTCTGGCAACACGCGTGGCTTGCGGTGACGCTTGATATCACGGGGGGCGTTAGCGACAGCGAACGGTGGCGGCGACAAATATTGTGCCTGCTGGAGTCACGGGATATGGAGTGTGAGGGTTTGGGGAGGAGAGTGTCTGTTGTGCCACTGACAAGAGGGCCTAGGCGTATTATTGGGAGGACGTGCTCAGACAAGTGCGTTGTCCGGGACGATGCAACCAAGACCCAGATTAGGTGCGTGGATAGGTCGAGACGGACACGTTTGTCCAGATGGGTCGGGTCGCTGGGGCGCCACCACTAGTGCAGACTCCCCCCTCTAACACCGGTTGGGAGGGACCTCTAACAGCGGTTGTAGAACTGCTGTTGAGGGTTCGGTGTTAGAGGGGGGCCCCCTTTAACACCGGTTCTTATACGAACTGGTGTTAAAGGGTGGCGCACGTGGGGCTGCCGCAGGGATCAGGCCCCCCTTTAACACCGTTTCGTAACACGAAACGGTGTTAAAGGTTCTATGCCGCGGCAGGAAAATGGCCTAAATCTCTGCGGCGAAAACGCCTAAATCTGCCTGCCAGCGAAGTTACGCCTCTGCCCGTTAAGGCGTATTTGCGGGAGGGGGGACGGGGAATCGATCAGGAGCGGTATACACATACATCGTCATCGGTACATACGAGTACATGCATAATTAAGCAACTATTATTATACACAAACATCGTCATCGGCACATACATCGTCATCGTTCATTTTGGTGGATATCTAAAGAGTTCTCCGCCAGGCGTGACGACCTCATCAAGTATGAACCCCGCCAGTTCCTCTTGAATGGCTCGTATGCGTTCAAATGGTAGGAGTTGGTCCCGCATCTGTTCGATCTGAATATATATGAAGAATGGGGTCAATATATATATATGAATAAAACTCCACACAATTGATGGTAATAAAATAATGTTGTGTACTTTGTTTACTTACTCTAAGTTGTTCTAGTGCGGCTTGGCCCCTCGCACATATCGTGTTGCGAATGAACTCGCAAACATAGTACCCACATAAGTTATTGTCGGGTCCCTGATGCGCGCACTTTACGAGAATAGAGAATTCAATCAAAATAATAATCAATAAAGCATGATATAATGGAATTGGAAGCAGAATCAAAGAGATACGCAAACCTAGCTAGCTAGTATTACTTACATTTTTTTCTACAAATTTTAGTTCTTCTGACCATTCACCCACGACACTGCCCGTGAACCTTTTCCAAACCCTGTCCGGCAAAGAAAATGGATAAAGGAGTAATTAATTACTTGTTGTCATGAAATTTGCCGATCTAGTGCGATAATATGATTGAAATTACCTCTGGAGCATCTCTCTAAAGTCTGCCCATAGCTCTTTTTCTTTTAGTAACGAGTCCATGACAAGGAATTTTCCTGAGTCGGGTTGAATGACTAGCAGAATAAAGTGGAACCTACGCACGCATAACTCATCATCGGATACACTTAACATCGAGTAAGCCGAAACATAATGTGTACAAGAGAGAGGGTAACAGTACTCACGAGAAGTTGTAAGGCAATAGTATTTCCCTTTTGGTTTGTTGTCTCAGTAAAGACTTTAGCAAGTAATCTTCTGTTTGCCCGGGTTTGGTTCTTACCATTTCTTCATGAACTCTATTTGGGTCAACGAACCCAATGTCAAAAGGGCCTCCTTTCATGCATTCCATAACCTTTTTCCTGCATAATAGTATATACATATATGGTGAGCATATATATACATGCAATTAATGAAGTGAATGAGATATAAATTACAGAAATAGTACTTACACA
Organism: Avena longiglumis; assembly: GCA_030063025.1. Lineage (NCBI taxonomy): Eukaryota > Viridiplantae > Streptophyta > Magnoliopsida > Poales > Poaceae > Avena > Avena longiglumis. The sequence goes on from CP125978.1 coordinate 269,629,487, forward strand.
CAATAAAGGCTGATGGTAGCTTTGTTGAGTTCCTTCTGATTGAATAGAAAATGCAAGTCTTGAATGTTGAAGTCGATCGCTTCGTCTCCGCACAAGAAAATCTGATCTCTTATATGCGCCGTGATCCATTCTTCCTTTCTCGTCTTGCAGAAATCAAGGTACCACTTGTGCAATCTTCGCACTTTGTTGGTAGATTCTTGAGCTCCTCTTTCTTGACGAGATTCTTCCCATACTTCCATGGCTGTATGGGGTTGGCATTGCATTTGGGCAAGTTGTCTCCCATGAGGTTCATGTATGCAATGTAAGTCATCCCCATCTCATTGGCCTTTATTTGTAGCTCTTCCTTGTAATCATTTACGGGAGGAGCGTCCCGTGTGTCGAACACTTGGAGCGGGTCACATGATTGGTTTTCCTGCTCTCCGAGCATGGGAACTGTTTTCTGGGGTGCCGCACGACTACTACTTTCAGTCTCCCTACGGCGCCTTGCATCCCCCTTCAAAATCTGGCACTCATAGTCCAGCACAAGTGGGGTTTCAGGTTTCAAAAGATTATTGTCAAACTTCTCCACCACCGCCGGATCTATTTTCTCCTTTGGCTCGGCCCGTCTAGGTGCAAATAATTTCTTGACCTCTTCTTCCGAGATCCTATTGGTCTCCTCGTCGCTGCGATTCCACGGTAAAACCGGCAACGGCTTGGCGGAAGGCTGCGGGACGTAGTTTTTTGAACTCTTTGGCGTACGGTTTCCTGCGGATTTCTTTGTGGCACTGCTAGTGATGCTCTTCGTGGAAGTGCTCTTCCGCTCTGCCGAGGAGAGATGGTCAAGGACGCCGGAGATGGCTGCCCTTGAGAGATGGATGGCCAGGCCTCTGGAGATGGCTGCCAGAGGCAGCCGGAAGTGCCGAGATGGCCTCCAGTTTGGAAGCACGATGTGTTCCTTCTTCCAAAGATTGGTTGTTTTCACTGCAAATTTGAGTTGAGTTTCCCCTTCACCTGTAGCATGGTCAAGCTGTGCTTCCTCATATTCCTTCGCAACCTCATCCACCCCGACAATAGCATAGCCATCTGTAATCGGTCGGTAGTGGTAAGTTCCACCAGCTACAGGAGGTAAGGCATAGCCGATAGCCACCTTAATTGATAAGCCCATTAATCTCACATGTAGCTCAGCGTGTTTGCTCTCCGTGATCTCATCCACGGGGTATCGAGGACCCGCCATTTCAAGCGTGGGCTGCACGTTCTTCGTGGAAGCCATGCTGCTTTTCCGCGCAGAGTCTGGGCTGCCGGCAGCTTCCAATGCGGGCTCTTCGTGCCGCTGAGATGGGCCGGTAGCTTGATGGCTCTGTTGTGCATTCACTTGCGCCTGCAGCGCCACAAGTGCATGTTCTATCTGTGTCATCCGCTCTGTACGCTCTTTTTCTTTTCTGCCGCGCCATCTATAAGAGTCGCTCCACTCGGCAAACCCATCCTTCCACGTCATACCCCCTGTGCCTCGTGAATGTCCAGGGTGTTCTTTTTTACCGATGGCGCGTGTGAGCTGGTCATTCTCTCTGTCGGGATGGAAGGTCCTGGCGGCTGTTTCCTCGTATGCCATGATGAGTTCAGTGACCGGTTTGGCAAGGAGGGTTGGGAAGATACACAATCCTGTTTCTGGGTCCAACCTTGCCTCGATTCCGTAGAACCAAGTCTTTGCACGTGGGTCCCGTGCGTCTGCAGGGTGTGATCCTCTAGCTGCAGGGCCTTCTCAACTTCCTCCCACTTAGGCCTCTGAGATATGTAGCCACCTGACCCCGTCCTCTGGTGATATTCCTTCTTCTTGGCATTAAGCGTATTGGTTTCTGACCTCTTTTTAGCTATAGCACATTTTTTATGTCACAAATTCGGGCCAGTGAGGTCTTATCTTCGCATAATATGCGTCTTCGTAATTTGGAGTCTCGCCAGCTTTGACAAATTTGTTCAATTTTGTCTTCCAGTTGCGGAAAGCGTCAGCCATCTTCTTTAGAGTCCACTCTTTGACCTTTTCCTTTATAACCGGGTTGTTTTCATCCTCCTCTGGCGGAAGGGTGAAATTTACCAACAACAAATTCCAAAGTGTTTCTTTGGATCTTTCATTGACAAAGGCACCGTCGCCCTTCTTTGGCTTATTCCAATATTCAATTATGATTGGGATTTGGTCCCTAACAAGAACTCCAGCCTGACGTATAAATTTGTCTGCGGCCTTCTTGGGCTCCATCGGCCTGCCATCAACACGGACTGCTTCGATCGTGAACTTTGCACGATCTTTCAACCGATGGCTCGCGCCTCACTTGCTCTTTTTCGTAGAAGAAGATGGTTGCTGGCTGGTCGATCCAGAGGGCTAAAAGAAGAAATAAGCGTTAATTAATACATGTAGAAGAAGATTGTTGGTGGAAGTTAGCAGAGGCTTAATCAATGCATATACCTCGCCGGACTTTGTAATCGCTAAATTGCGTTCACCGGAGTCTTCATCTTCTCCATGACTACTTGAGCTGTCATCATGTCCCTCCAAGTTCAGATATTGTGAGGTGTCCTCATCAATAATGTTCTCCATTATTTCTTCTTCTTCAAGGTTTCTACTAAGTGGATCCATAGTTTCTAAAACAATAATATTATCTAGAGTAAGAGAGTAAACATTCAAGTGGACTTGGATTCATACACAAATATACATATTATTCATACAAAAATACACAAATAAATACACAAATGAAATTAAAACCCTAAGGATGCTTGATCATTTTAAACGAGTTCCGAGGGGTCCAAACCCTAATCAGGATGAGTCAAAGCTCCACAACGACACCCCCAAGAGGGTAACGTTGGCAGGATGCAAGTTTGTATACAAGTGGGGCGGGTTTGCGGACAATTATTTAGTCTCAGACAGCTACACCTACACGCAGTCCAATTTGTATACAAGTTTTAATCTATGCATGCAGTACAATTTATATTAGCCGGTGAAACTATGTTGCCAGCGAACCCGCCCCGCTTGACACCCTATCTATACTACTACTCCCTCCATAATTACATGCCATCTTAGTTTCGAGTTTCCCGATTTTGACCATCAAGTTCACCAACACTAAGTAAACAATATTATCGATGTTACAACATCAGAAACTTTACTCAAATATGAATACACAACTATATATTTTATACATCACACATATTCCCCACATTGTTCACCAAATGATGGTCAATATTTGTGGATGGATGTAGTACAAATGTATTATTTGAGATAAATATATGCCCATGGTTTATTTCTCTATTTCTAGATATTTTACGTACAATCAAATAGAGAAAGCTTGACTTCACTTTGATATAAACAACTGTCTAGTTTTACAGAGGCTCGGAGAAATAGAGTAAGTACTCCTATGTAGTCATAGGTTGTTTGTTATGTAGAGGAAATTAGTGGATCAACACTTTTAAGTGCGCAAAGCCGGTGATCACCGCACCATGCCTCTGAGCACATATGGTGCATTGACATGCATGTCAAAGCATTCTTTGACATTTCAAAATGAGGTTTTAGATAATATGTGCATATACACCTATAGGAGCGAAACATGATTTCCGAAGGGTGACCTTTTTTAAATATCTCTAATCGGATTGATTCAAAGTCTATTCATCTTGTTTTAATGTCATTTCTTTCTACAAAGTTTCACTACAAATAAATGTGAGAGAGACCCGCTCCGTGCGGCGCGCCAGTCAGACCGGCACCACCGACGACCGCCGCTGCTTCCTCGACCGTCACCGCTTCTCGAACGACGCAGAGGCGTGGACAAAGTGGCGCCACCGCGCGAGCTCCACTGAAATCTGCCGGCCAGCGGCGCCACCGCGCGCGCGAGCTCCAAGCCGCCGCCAAAGGGAGGAAACAGAGAGGGAGGAAACAGAGGAAAGAGAGCTCCTCACGACGAGCACGACGGCGTCGGTGGGGTTCTTGTAGGTGCCGGCGTCGTCGCCGGCTTTGGTGGCGTGTGGTGGCGATCTTAGCGAGGCGGCAGCAGCGGCTCGGGCGAGGCGGTGGCGGCGGCCGACACGAGCGGCAACGGCGAGCGGGCGGCGGCGGCGAGGGCTGGGCCGGCTGCTCTCTGTAGTTTTTCTCTCAGCGGCACGGTTCGATCTGGCTCTAGGGGGAAGAAAGGAAGGGGAGGCGCGCATTTAATACCCCCCTTTAACACCGGTTCGGGGCTAGAACCGGTGTTAAGGGGGGGGGGAATTCGTTTCGCGTGCGCATTTAATACACACCCCCTTTAACACCGGTTCCAGCCACGAACCGGTGTTAAAGAAAGTGCAGTGAAACGAATAAATCGCCCCTTTAACACCGGTTCGGTTCCGAACCGTGTTAAAGGGGCATTTATTTCATGCATTAAAGGGGCATTTTTAATTCAAAAAATAGGATATGAATTTAGAAAATTCATATCTTTTTCATTTCAACTCAGAAAAATATGAATAATATATCATAATTTTTAGAAAAATAATATCGATCCATTCATGTAAAAACATTTTATATTTACTTTACATGAAATTTTTCAAAATGATTAAAACACTTACTTATAAATTTTGATTATTCAATTCAAACAAAAATAAATTGTCAAATCCTAAAACTTTGAACATAAAAAATATTAAGCATCTAAAAAGGAATCTAACCCTATTTTATTAGAGCAAATCATATTTTAATGCCGCATCTTTTGTATTAACATTTTTGAATTGATTGGATATTTGAATGCCGTATTTTTTGTATACACTTGAATCTGACCAAGGCTCGCTCAACTTGCATTGGTTTTTTGATAAAATAGCATATTGTGAACCTAAAAATGATTTTTGTAAAAAATCATGAGCATCGTATCATGTACCTGTAGTTCATATCTGACCCACTTCCTACCGATTCGGCAGGAATTTGTCTTTTTCACCAGAGGTGGGCGGAAAGGTTTCAGATCCCCCTGTTGGTACATTGTCCATATAAGGTGGTCTAGTATTTTTGCAAAATGTGTTGGTGGTTTTTTGAATTAGCCATTTGGTGGTTGCTTCAAAAAACCGTCTGTTTTTATGCTCGGAAAATGGAAAATGCCTTTTTGTGTGATAAAAAGGAAAGCTTCCTCTTGCAACATTGTTGCCATGCCATGATGCACATGTATGCACAATATGGCCATATTATCACAAACTATGCCTTGATTCTAGCCATAACATTGGTCATTTGACCCGAAAGCCAAGAAACCTCAAATGAGATAGGTCATTTTGTGAAGGTTTTTTTGAGACATAATCAATATACCAAGTTTGAGATTTTTACTTCTAACTATGTCACATAATATAACACCACGCGAAGGTTTCGCACTGTTTCGATCTTTTTTTATTTTTTTATCCCCGTTTTAAACTATCGACAAACTTTGTCGAACAACGGGCATGAAGATTCTTAGCTCGGGGCCAAGTCTCGCTCAACTTGCATTGGTTTTTTGATAAAATAGCATATTGTGAACCTAAAAATGATTTTTTTAAAAAATCATGAGCATCGTATCATGTACCTGTAGTTCATATCTGACCCACTTCCTACCGATTCGGCAGGAATTTGTCTTTTTCACCAGAGATGGACGGAAAGGTTTCAGATCCCCCTGTTGGTGCATTGTCCATATAAGGTGGTCTAGTATTTTTGTAAAATGTGTTGGTGGTTTTTTGAATTAGCCATTTGGTGGTTGCTTCACAAAACTGTTTGTTTTTTATGCTCGGAAAATGGAAAATGCCTTTTTGGTGCGATAAAAAAGAAAACTTCCTCTTGCAACATTGTTTGCCATGCCATGATGCACATGTATGCACAATATGGCCATATTATCACAAACTATGCCTTGATTCTAGCCATAACATTGGTCATTAGACCCGAAAGCCAAGAAACCTCGAACGAGATATGTCATTTTGTGAAGGTTTTTTTGAGACATAATCAATATACCAAGTTTGAGATTTTTCCTTCTAACTATGTCACATAATATAACACCATGCGAAGGTTTCACACTGTTTCGATCTTTTTTGATTTTTTTATCCCCGTTTTAAACTATCGACAAACTTTGTCGAACAACGGGCATGAAGATTCTTAGCTCGGGGCCAAGTCTCGCTCAACTTGCATTGGTTCTTTGATAAAATAGCATATTGTGAACCTAAAAATGATTTTTTTAAAAAATCATGAGCATCGTATCATGTACCTGTAGTTCATATCTGACCCACTTCCTACCGATTCGGCAGGAATTTGTCTTTTTCACCAGAGGTGGACGGAAAGGTTTCAGATCCCCCTGTTGGTACATTGTCCATTTAAGGTGGTCTAGTATTTTTGTAAAATGTGTTGGTGGTTTTTTGAATTAGCTATTTGGTGGTTGCTTCACAAAACCGTCCGTTTTTATGCTCGGAAAATGAAAAATGCCTTTTTGGTGCGATAAAAAGGAAAACTTCCTCTTGCAACATTGTTTGCCATGCCATGATGCACATGTATGCATAATATGGCCATATTATCACAAACTATGCCTTGATTCTAGCCATAACATTGGTCATTTGACCCGAAAGCCAAGAAACCTCGAATGAGATAGGTCATTTTGTGAAGGAGATAGAACTGGAATTAAAATACAGAATGCAACTAATAGTAAGTTACATAAAGCCGAACTGGAACTGAAAATTAAGATACATAAAAGAACTGAAAATTAAGATACATGGCCAGATTAAGTAACAATCGGCCGAACTTGTTTCGGAATGTTGGAGTGATTCAGTCATGCTCCTGCCTACACCTGTAATACTCACCACTGTAGTCGTCGTACTCGCCGCCGCCGTCATCGCTGTCGTCGTCGGGGTCGCCGTAATTGAACCTTGAAGGCTGAGTACGCGTGGGCTGGACTTGAGGGTAGCGCAGATGGGGGTTAGAGTCGGCGGCAGTGTCATAGGCCATGACGCTCTGGAGAGTCCGACCGCGCCACCATAGACGACGACTGGCCTCGTTGAAGTTAGGAGGAGGTGGGCCGTCCTCCTCTTGCCTGGCGAGCGCCCTCTCACGTCGATCCACGAAGAAGGCTTCCCAAGTAGGGAAATAGTCGGGATTCCATCTGGGATTCCTCCGCTGCTCTGGCGTGAGCTCGAAGTAGTAGTGGTTCGTGATGGCCATCCGGCGCGCCACACCTAGAGGGATAGGAGGAACCGGCACCTCCGGGCCAAAGATCCAGCCGACGGGGACACGAGTCCGGGCAGGGGTAGTTCGAGGCGCAAAGCGCCTCCGCCTCCCTGGGGGTTAGTGCTATGGTGGAAGCCATGGGAAAGAGTTATGAGGTTGCATATATGAGTCTAGAGATGTGAAATGACAATGGAGGCCAACCCTACATATATATAGTGAACTGGCGGGAAGAACCGGAGGGAAGAACTGGCGGGAAGAAAAATGGCGGGAAAAAATGGCGGGAAAAAATGTCGACATTATGTCGTGCGGCGTGTACCTTGTCCCGGATGGTGTCACCAACCGGGACTAAAGATGAACCTTTAGTCCCGGTTGGAGACACCAACCGACAAAATGAACCTTTAGTCCGGTTGGACAAAACACAATCAGCACTAATAATAGGGGTGAGTGTCAATATTATGTCGTGCGGTGTGTACCTTTTCCCAGATGGTGTCACCAACCGGGACTAAAGATGAACCTTTAGTCCCGGTTGGAGACACCAACCGGGACAAAACACGAGTCAGCACTAATAATAGGGGTGAGTGTCGACATTATTTTGTAAGTGTCGACACTATGCCGAGCTGCTTGTACTATAAATAGGCATCCTTGTGAGTCCAGTCCTCCAGCCAGTTTGAGGCATCTCCAAGATGGTTTTCGAGAGCAGGGACACCACTACGGCCAGTTTCAGGGAGATGCCGACGGAGCCCAGCCTCCCATCTCCGAGAACTGCTCATAGAGGCACTCCCTAATATGTGAAATTAGTTAGCTCCAGTGTATTGATCTAGTTAGAGAAGTTACAAGCTGCAAGATGGTTTTAGAGAGAAGGACACCACTATGGCGATTGGGAGATGCCGACGAGCCCAGTCCTCAGACATCTCCAAGAAACTGGTCATAGAGGCACTCTAATATGTGACCGCTGCGTTTGGAGATCGATCTTAATGGTAAGTTAATCGGGACAACTTCTTCTCATAGTCCCGGTCCATCCACAAAACAAGACTAACACTCAAGACATGTATTAATATTAAAAACATGAACTAGAGTTACATAATATGAGCATGAACTTCTTGGCATATGTCCTTCCTTATGATCGCTTCAGACGTAACCATGGAGCATCTTCTTTACTTAACGGAATGCTTGGGTCAGTTTTCACTGTGAAGGGCGGAATTTCATCAAACTTATTATAATCTTCTGACATGTCTATCTTGTCCTCGATTCCCACGATGTTTCTTTTCCCTGAAAGAACTATGTGACGCTTTGGCTCATCATATGATGTATTCGTTTGCATATTTTTTCTTTTTTTGGTCTGGAGGACATGTCCTTCACATAGAAAACCTGAGCCACATCATTGGCTAGGATGAATGGTTCGTCTAAGTTCTTGTCTACCTTCATAAGATTGTTGAGATCCACCGTTGTCATTCCGTAGTTCTTGTCTACCTCAATCCCTCCTCCTGTTAGCTTGACCCATTTGCATCGAAACAAGGGGACCTTAAAATTAGGTCCATAGTCAAGTTCCCATATCTCCTCTATGAACCCATAATACGTGGTCTTCTGCCCATTGTCTTCTGCTGCATCGAAGCGGACACCACTATTTTGGTTGGTGCTCTTTTATCTTGGCCTATCGTGTAAAATGTATTCCCATTTATCTCGTACCCTTGGAAAGTACATACAGTCGAAGATGGTGTCCTGGCCAACAAGTACAGCTGATCCCCAACAGTGGTGTTATTCGTGAGAAGTCTTTGCAGCCAGCCGCCAAAACTCGCCATGTGTTCACTTATAATCCATTCATCAGACTGCCCCGGGTGTTTGAGTCGTATTAAATTCTTGTGTTCATTGATATACATGGCAACCAAGATAGATCTTTGTAAAACCATGTAGTGTGCTTGATTGAGAGAATGCCCGTCCCTACATATCATTGCTTTACATCCTAGGGTGCCTTTTCTACGCAGTCTCCCCTCATGTCGTGATTCTGGAACACCAATCGCCTTAAGGTCAGGAATAAAATCAACACAGAACTCAATGACCTCCTCTGTTACATAGCCCTTGGAGATGCTTCCTTCTGGCCTAGCACGATTATGAACATATTTCTTTAAGACTCCCATGTACCTCTGAAAGTGGAACATATTGTGTAGAAATACAGGACCGAGAATGGCAATCTCTTCTACTAGGTGAACCAGGAGATGCGTCATAATATTGAAGAAGGATGGTGGGAACACCAACTCAAAGCTGACAAGACATTGGGACACATCTATTTGTAACCCTGGTAGGCTTTCTAGATCGATTACCTTCTGAGATATTGCATTGAGGAATGCACATAGCTTCACAATGGGTACTCAAACATTTTCAGGTAGAAGCCCCCTCAATGCAATCGGAAGCAATTGTGTCATAATCATGTGGCAGTCATGAGAATTCAGGTTTTGGAATTTTTTCTCTGCCATATTTATTATTCCCTTTATATTCGACGAGAAGCCAGACGGGACCTTGATACTGCTCAGACATTCAAAAAAGATTTCCTTCTCTGCTTTGGTAAGAGCGTAGCTGGCAGGAGTTAAGTGGCATCGTTTACCCTTCTCGTTCTCATGATGCATAGGCCTTCAGGGGCTTTCAGACGTTGTTGGTCCTGCCGTGCTTCCGGTGTATATTTTGTCTTCCCATACACTCCTAGAAAGCCTAGCAGGTTCACGCAAACATTCTTCGTCACGTGCATGACATCGATTGAAGAGAGGACCTCTAAGACTTTCCAATAGGGTAGGTCCCAAAATATAGATTGCTTCTTCCACATGGGCGCGTGTCCGGCATCGTCATTCGGAACAGATAGACTGCCAGGACCTTTTCCAAAGATTACTTCTAGGTCCTTGACCATACCAAATACCTCTTCACCGGTACGGAGGATAGGCTTCCTCCGGGGTTCTGCCAGACGTTTGAAATGCTTGCCTTTCTTTCTTCTTGGATGCGAGTTCTAAGAAATCGGCGATACCCTAGGTACACAATCTTCTTACATTTATCCAAATATACACTTTCAGTCTCATCTAAACAGGTGTGCATGCATTGTATCCCTTGTTTGTCTGCCTGAAATGTTACTAAGAGCAGCCAATCATTGATGGTTACGAAAAGCAATGCTCAGAGGTCAAATGGCTCCCCTTTGTGCTCATCCCACATACACCTGGTTTGGCCCACAGCTGTAAAAGTTCTTCAACTAATGGCCTTAGGTACACATCAATGTCGTTGCGGGTTGCCTCGGCCTTGGATGAGCACGGCATCATAATGAACTTCCTCTTCATACACAACCAAGGAGGAAGGTTATATATACATAGAGTCACGTGCAGTCTTGGATCGCAGCTCGATCACCAAAAGGATTCATGCTGTCTGTACTTAGACCAAACCTTAAGTTGCTTGCGTCACGTGCAAAGTCCGGGTACTCTCGCTCGACTTTTCTCCACTGTGACCCATCTGCGGGGTGTCTCAACATCACGTCTTTCTTACGGTCTTCCATGTGCCATCGCAACAACTTGGCATACTATTTATTTCTGAAGAGACATTTTTACCGTGGTATTATAGGAGCATACCACATAACCTTGGCGGAAACCTTCTTCCTAGGGGCATCGCCCTCAACATCGCCAGGATCGTCTCGTCTGATCTTATACCGCAGTGCAGTGCATACCGGGCATGCATCCAAATTCTCGTACTTCTCACCGTGGTAGAGGATGCAGTCATTAATGCAGGCATGTATCTTCTACACGTCTAATCCTAGAGGGCAGACAACCTTCTTTGCTTGGTATGTACTGTCGGGCAACTCATTATTTCTTGGAAGAACATTCTTCATTTTTACCAACAACTTTGAAAATGCACTGTCAGTCACACCGTTCTCTGCCTTCCATTGCAGCAAATCCAGTGTGGTACCTAGCTTTTTGTAACACCCTCAGAATCGGACCTATGCAAGTTTGAGCAAAATTCGCCAAACCCGCATAGAAACGATTCAAAGGTGCCCACCAGGCACTTTCGTGCGGGTGGAAAACGAAGTAATAACATTACACAACAGTCCTCGATGGGACCCAGTAAGCAGATATACAACAGCGACTCAATGAGTCAGAATACGATATAATATACAAAGATCCAAATCACCTTGAAAAGCGATAGGCGTCAGCTACGGACAAGATGCAAATGGGGCTAAGAGCCACGAAGGATAACCAATGGCGTCCATAACCCTGCCAGGGCCCAGGAAGGGTAACCACGCTAATGACGTCGATCTCAAAACCTTCTTAAACAAAAGGGGTGCCGACAAAGGGCAAAGGAAAAGAAGGAGCGTCGATCGAGGCCAAGACACGGCGAGGCTAGAATTGCGGTCCTCGCCTACATAGGTATGGTGGATCAAGCGCAAGCAGCATGCACTAAACAACCTATAGAGACTCGATACAACTGGCGGCTTTCAGAGAGGGGTGAGAAAGACCTATTCGGATCCAACCTGATACTATCATCAAACCAGCCCATCCTGGTGTTTCCCCCTCGAGACCAGACGAGGAAGTCAACCGAGGAACTCACACAGTTGGCAGTTTTATTTATTCGGTTATCGTTGCAGCAATTACTAGTCAGGTATAGGTAATCATCCTGATAAAATAAGTAGTGAGCACTTTTAGTTAACCATTCCGTGATAGTGGCAACACTTACTAGTCAGATACATTTAGCATGAGATAACCCAAAACCCAGCAGTTGTTGGTACTTTTAATCAGCCAATTCCGTTGTAGTTGCAATACTTACTAGTCAGGTACAATGGTCGCAAGCGACACTCCAAACAAGCAATTGTGGGCAGTATTATTTAGCCATTCCATTATAGTGAAGCTGATTACTAGTCATTATAAGTCAAATTTTTAGCAAATAAACTTTAGTTATGCTTGTCTATGATCGAGATACTGTGCTCCAAGTCGTCCATATCCGCGGACACGGCTTTCAGAAAGTTTTACCCGGCCGGGGTGCACCAATAGCAACACACGCTCGATCAACCTCGGAAAAACCAAATCAAAACCCAACGAGGCTTTCACGATGAACAATCACAGGATTCGAAATATTTCGGGGCCACCCCATTGAGTAGATCATAGCACGGAGTAAGCAAGCTCGAGACGGACTCAAGGTTTGCGACAATGGTCAGAAGCGATCGGGAACCCGAAAGTGTGGCTGGGCTTGTCGATACAGAATCACTCCGCTTACCTAAGCGATAAGAGTGTGCTCCTCGCACAATTTAAATACTGAAAGTAGCATGGCATAAGTACAGGATCGTAAATAAAACCTCAAACTAGTTTGTGGCCCCAAGAAATAAAGACTGAATCAAGCTCGCCTGGGGGTCCCATATACCTCCGGATGTGGATAGCGCGATAAATCAAGGAACAGTATCAAGTACTCGGGGTCTTACGGACACAAGTGGGCGTTCGGAAACCAAATATTTTCTATCACCCACCGATGCCTCTGCTTATTTCAATTTTAGTTGTTAAACAGAAATTAAAGTGAACGGTAAGTAAAACTATGATCATCTCCAACATCAACATGCGGCAATACATCAACAACTGTGGCTCTTGACGACGCAGCAAGACTAGAGCAAGCGACTACGACGCGCAAGTCCAACTATCTACCAAACAACAGGTAATAGGGTGTGTCCAAGGCAATATAGGGCTGCACGGTATATCACAGTTACGGAAACTAAAGCATCGCAACACAGATAGCAATAGATCAACAGGAGGGAATAAAGACTATAAAAGTAAGATAGGTAGAAAGGGGAAGATGCTCGCCTGAAAAACATTGTCGAAGGTTCAACCGAAGATCGGGGCGAAGCTCACATCAACTCATCGGCCTTATCCCCGAAGAAGCAAAACACTAGAATAAACACCGGATGCAATATTTAATACTATGGCAAAAGATCGGCATGATACATGTATGATGCGTGACATGGCAAAGGTGCGATGCAATTAGGTCAATATTAAGTGGAACCGGGGTCCCGACAATTAATTAGGTGGTTCAAGTTATTTAGCTACCCCGCATATTAAATGTTGTTTAGCAAGACAACAGATGGAACCGGTTCGCTACACATGTTTAAATGAGGCCAATATAAGGCTGGATTTGCCCGCATATGGGCCCCATATTTAATTATTAGGTGAATCGGCATAAGGCCCCCAAACACATGACAAGCATGCATGCAAGAATGACAAGTTAATATGCAACAGGTTTTATGTTTAGCATTTATAAAAATTAAGGGTTCGGATAAGGGTCACACATTTAGGGTTCGGCAGATCTTGGGTTCCGGGGTTCGGGGTTAGTCTCGGGGTCCAGGGTTCGACGGATCGGTCTCGACGGGATCGTTCTCGGATATCGGGGTAGTTCTTGTCGCGTCCGGGGTCTTCGGTTCATGTCGACGGTCATGGCGTTCGGGATGCAGCACTTGTCGCATCGGGGCCTCGGTGTCCGGGGTGAAGTACTTGACGTTCCCGAGGGAGTGCTTGTCACACATGTGGTCTTCGGGTTCCCTGTCGATGATCTTGTCGTCGAGAAGAACTTGTCGGGTTCGCGTATCGGGTCGGTCTTGGCGTCCGAGGCAGTTCTTGGCGTCCATGAGGGAGAACTCGAGGGTCCAGCGTCTCGGTGTCCTCGGATCCGAGAGGAAGAACTTGTCGGGCCGGGTCCGGCCTTCGGGGTCCGGGAGGGAGAACTTGACGTGTCGAGGTTCGGTTTCCGGTTCCATGTTGGCATTCTCAGTATCCCGCGGTGTAATGATTGTCGTTTCTGGGGCGCGCTTGGCGGGCATCGGGCTCGGCGTCTATGGTCGTTGGCGAGCTTGGGTGCCTCAGGATGGCCCACGGGGAACACAAACAGACCCCCATGGCTCCCTTACACGAGCTCACAGAGAACGCGCACGTACACCGAGCGAAGAGCAGACATGGCCAGCTTGGGAGGACGGTGCCGGAACGGCGGCGGGGAGGCGGTCGCAGCGGCGAGGTCGGGCCGGGCCAGAGGAGGCAGACGCGCAAAGGGGGGTCACGGCCGGCTCGAGGAGAGCAGATGGGATGACGGGGGCCGGGCCGGCGACCTGAGCGGGAGGGACGGTGGAGCGGCGTCGGGCCGAGCACGGGCAGCCGATGGCGGGAAGCGGCGCCACGAAGCTTGGCCGGAGGAACCCTTGGCGAGGCGGAGGCCAGGCGGCTCGGCCAAGCGGCGGCGAGGCGGAGGCGGCCACGAGCGGCTCTTGGGGAGGACGGCGAGCTTCGGCGGACCACGTGGAACCGGCGTCCGGCTCCGCGGCCATGACTGGAAGCGGGCTGAAGCGTGGCAGCGGCAAGGGCGTGACTGGGCGGCCCGGGAGGCGACACCGGGCGGCGGAGCGGCCGGAGGACACTGGAAGGCGCGCGAGCGAGGCGCGCCGGCCGGTTGGGGCGCAGGCGGCGCCGGGCCTGGGGCTAGCGCTGGTGGAGGTCGGGGGGCTCGTCCGTGGCGCTACGTGGTGGGAGGCGGTTGTCAGCGGTCGCGGCGAGGCGAGGGGTCCTGCGCGGACGAGCTTGGGGACTGGAGGCGGTGGCGGTGGGGTCCCTGCGGCGGCGCGGCCACGGCCGGAGCACGCGGGGGCCGGGGGAGAGAGGTGGCTCACGGGGAGAGGGCTCGCTGGGGGAGAAGGGAGCGGGGCACGCGGGGCTGGGAGGAAGAAGGGGAGGGGGAGAGAGCGTGGCCGCGTGGGGGGCCTGCAGGTGGGGCCGAGGCCTGTGGGCAGGGGCAGGCTGAGTGGGGGGGCGTGTGTGGCACATGTGTGTGTGGCCGAAAAGGCGTTTGTGTGGTGTGAGTGTGGGGGTGAGAGGGCTGCCTAGGTGGCAGAGTGGGATAGGGTAGTGGGAGAGGAGAGGGTGAGGTGTCAGCAGGTTACTGGTTGGGGTGAGGTGGAGGGTTGGGCTGGGGAGGTTAGTTGGGTGAGTTTAGGATTTAGAGGTGGACCGATTTATTTTCTGGGCGTGCCGTCATTGATTCCCGTTCGACTGCCCCACCAAAAATAATATAAATTTTATTTGTTTAAATAACACCGTTTGCAAACCGATAGCGGGCAAAACAAAATAATCCGGTGACCCGGGTTTTCGGTGTTTGAATAAGATGGGGCGTTTAGAAAACAAAGACGGGTTTTGCGGGAATAGTTTTGGCAAACAATGCATGATGATGACGATGCAATGCACAAATTCAACGCGATTTTCTAGCAGTGGTTTTGCGGGATGCCACACTTTTTGTGGCCATCTTCGCAAGTTGGATACAACAATGTTTTGTGATCCTTTAACATCTGCTCCAGCTTCTCCTTCTCCTTTTCAGTATCACATTCTTCCTTTGGATCAGTAATGGCCCGACCAAGATCGTCATCAGCGGGCCCATCTGCTGCCTCTTGATCTTCATTATCTACCCCCATTGCAGTATCATCATATTCACGATACATATTATGATAGTTGTCATCATCCTCTTCTTCTTCGTTGTCTTCCATCACAAGCCCTTTTTCTCCGTGCTTGGTCCAACAATTATAGCTGGGCATGAAACCGGATCGAAGCAGGTGGGAGTGAATGGTTCTGGTATTTGAGTAGTCTTTCTTGTTCTGACAGTGAACACATGGACAACACATAAAACCATTGTGACCACGGTTTGCATTAGCCACAACAATGAAATTTTGG
This sequence comes from Avena longiglumis, assembly GCA_030063025.1. NCBI lineage: Eukaryota > Viridiplantae > Streptophyta > Magnoliopsida > Poales > Poaceae > Avena > Avena longiglumis. The sequence continues at coordinate 269,645,333 of CP125978.1, forward strand.
AGGCCCGTAATGTACTCGGAAGTGCGGCGGTCACCGTACATCCATTGCTGGTTCATCTGCTTTAATATGTAGTATATATCAAAAATTAATAGGGAGATGACCATTTATATATATAGTACATCAATGACACATGAAAGGATAGTTGCCGACCTCGACCGAGAAGGAAAGAGCAACGAGAAAACTTATTTTGAGCTCTCGGGCATTTCACCGAACACCTCTTGTGCATATGAAAAAAAACACAAACTAGCACTCTTCACACCCTCTTGCTAGTCTCCAAAACGAGATAGTGAAAAAATGGAACAGTGGGGTGTGGGTGGGCTCATGTATATAGAAGCCCCTTTAACACCGGTTCAAGCCACGAACCGGTGTTAAAGGCTGAAATGCCATCGTTATAGAGTCCTTTAACACCGTTCGTGGCACGAACCGGTGTTAAAGGGGGTTCTTTTGCCGACGGGCCACGGCCTTTCTTTAACACCAGTTCGTAGAAGAACCGGTGTTAAAGCCCTTTTCCAGGATCAACGAAAATCCTCGTTTCCACTAGTGCGTGCACCTCCCGTGCGTCCGCGTGGACGAGTTCAGGCACGCTCGTAAGGATGCATCGACCCAGTGGAGATTCACTTAAGAGCAAAGTATTTATGTGATGGTAACCTTCTTATTGCAAAACCAACGCCGGGTATGAGCTATGTATGGCATAGTCTACTAAAGGGACTTGAAGTGCTAAAGAACACTAGTGCATAGCCCCCCCTTTAACTCCGGTTGGGAGGGCCCTCTAACAGCGGTTCCCCAACCGCTGTTGAGGGTTCGGTGTTAGAGGGGGGGGGGCCTTTAACACCGGTTCTTATACGAACCGGTGTTAAAGGGTGGCGCACGTGGGGCTGCCGCAGTTCTCTTTAACACCGGTTCAGACCGCAACCGTGTTAAGATTCAAAGGTTCTAAATCTCGCCATGCGCATTTCGCCTCCGCCTGCTCGGGCGTATTTACGGGGAGGCGAGGGGAATCGATCGGGAGCGGTATACACATAAATCGTCATCGGTACATACGAGTACATGAATAATTAAGCAACTATTATTATACACAAACGTCGTCATCAGCACATACATCGCCATCGCACATACATCGTCATCGCTCATTTTGGTGGATATCTAAAGAGTTCTCCAGCGTGGCGACCTCATCAAGTATGAACCCCGCCAATTCCTCTTGAATGGCTCGTATGCTCAAATGGTAGGAGTTGGTCCCGCATCCGTTCGATCTGAATATATATGAAGAATGGGCCGTCAATATATATATATATATAAGAATAAAACTCAACACAATTGATGGTAATAAAATAATGTTGTGGACTTTGTTTACTTACTCTAAGTTGTCCTAGTGCGGCTTGGACCGTCGCACATATCGTGTTGCGAATGAATTCGCAAACATAGTACCCACATAAGTTATTGCCGTGTCCCTGATGCGCGCACTTTACGAGAATAGAGAGTTCAATCAAAATAATAATCAATAAAGCATGATATAATGGAATTGAAAGCTAGCTAGTATTACTTACATTTTGGTCTACAAATTTTAGTTCTTCTGACCATTCACCCACGGCCCTGCCCGTGAACCTTTTCCAAACCCTGTCCGACAAAGAAAATGGATAAAGGAGTAATTAATTACTTATTGTCACGAAAGTTGCCGATCTAGTGCGATAATATGATTGAAATTACCTCTGGAGCATCTCTTTAAAGTTTGCCCATATCTCTTTTTATTTTCGTAACGAGTCCATGACAAGGACTGTTGCTGAGTCGAGTTGAATGACTAGCAGAATAAAGTGGAACCTACGCACGCATAACTCATCATCAGTTACACTTAACATCGAGTAAGCTGAAATAGAATGTGTACAAGAGAGAGGGTAACAGTACTCATGAGAAGTTGTAAGGCAATAGTATTTCCCTTTTGGTTCGTTGTCTCAGTAAAGACGTTAGCAAGTAATCTTCTGTTTGCCCGGGTTTGGTTTCTACCACTTCTTCATGAACTCTATTTGGGTCAACGAACCCAATGTCAAAAGGGCCTCCTTTCCTGCATTCCATAACCTTTTTCCTGCATAATAGTATATACATATATGGTGAGCATATATATATACATGCAATTAATAAAGTGAATGAGATGAGATATAAATTATAGAAATAGTACTTACACACAATAAAGGCTGATGGCAGCTTTGTCGAGTTCCTTCTGATTGAATAGAAAATGCAAGTCTTGAATGTTGAAGTCAATCGCGTCATCTCCGCAGAAGAAAATATCATCTCTTATATGCGCCGTGATCCATTCTACCTTTCTCGTCTTGCAGAAATTAAGGTACCACTTGTGCAATTTTCGCATCTTTGTTGGTAGAGTCTTGAGCTCCTCTTTCTTGACGAGATTCTTCCCATACTTCCATGGATGTATGGGGTTGGCATCGCATTTGGGCAAGTTGTCTCCCATGACGTTCAAGTATGCAATGTAAGTCATCCCCATCTCATTGGCCTTTCTTTGTAGCTCTGCCTCGTAATCATTTACGGGAGGAGCGTCTCGTGTCGAACATTTGAGCGGGCACATGATTGGTTTTTCCTTCTCCGAGCATGGGAACTATTTTGGGTGCCTCACGACCGCTACTTTCAGTCTCCCTACGGCGCTTGCATCCGCCTTCAAAATCTGGCGCTCGTAGTCCCACACAAGTGGGGTTTCAGGTTTCAAAAGATTATTGTAAAACTTCTCCACCACCGCCAATCTATTTTCTCCTTTGGCTCGGCCCGTCTAGGTGCAAAGAATTTCTTGACCTGTTCTTCCGAGATCCTATTGGTCTCCTCGTCGCTGCGATTCCACGGTAAAACCGGCAATGGCTTGGCGGAAGGCTGCGGACGTAGTTTTTGAACTCTTTGGCGACGGTTTCTGCGGATTTCTTTGTGGCGGCTACTGATGCTCCTCGTGGCAGTGCTCTTCCGCTTACGCCGAGGAGATGGCTGAAGCACCGAGATGGCCGACGGGTGAGATGGCTGCGCAGAGAGATGGTGACGGGCGGAGATGGCTGCCGCAGAGATGGCCGACGGGCGGAGATGGCTGCCATGCCGGAGATGGCTGCCACAGAGATAGCTGAAGCGGCTCAGCCGACGCGAGGATACGCAGGGGTGCCGATGACCTCAATTTGGAAGCACAATGTGTTCCTTCTTCCAAAGAATGGTTGTATTCACGCAAATTTGAGTTGAGTTTCCCTTCACCGTAGCATGGTCAAGCTGTGCTTCCTCATATTCCTTCACAACCTCATCCACCCCGACAATAGCATAGCCATCTCGAATCGGTCGGCGGGTAAGTTCCACCAGCTACAGGAGGTAAGGCATAGCCGATACCACCTTAATGGATAAGCCCATTAATCTCACATGCAGCTCAGCGTGTTCGCTCTCCGTGATCTCATCCACGGGTATAGAGGACCCGTCATTTCAAGCGTTGCACGACGTTCTCCGTGGAAGCCACACCGCTTTTCGCCAGATGCGGCCGGGCAGCTTCCAATGCAGGCTCTTCGTGCTGAGATGGGTCGGTAGCTTGATGGCTCATGTGCATTCACTTGCGCCGCAGCCGCAAGTGCATGTTCTATCTGTGTCATCCGCTCAGACGATATTTTTCTTTTCACTGGCGCCATCTGAAGAGTCGCCCAGTCGGCAAACCCATCCTTCCATGTCATACCCCGTGCCTCGTGCATATCCAGGTGTTCTTTTTACCGATGGCGCTGTGAGCTGGTCATTCTCTCTGTCGGGATGGAAGGTCTGGCGGATGTTTCCTCATATTCCGTGATGAGTTCTGACGGGTTTGGCAAGGATGGTTGGGAAGATACACAATCCATTTCGGGTCCAACCTTGCCCCGATTCCGTAGAACCAAGTCTTTGCACGTAGGTCCCACCCATCTGTGTGGGTGTGATCCTCTCTCAGGCCTTCTCAGCTTCCTCCCACTGAGGCCTCTGAGATATGTAGCCACCTGACCCCGTCCTCTAGTGATATTACTTCTTCAGGGCATTAAGCGTATTGGTTTCTGACCTCTTTTTAGCTATAGCACTTTTTTATATGTCTCAAATTCGGGCCAGTGAGGTCTTATCTTCGCATAATATGCGTCTTCGAAATTTGGAGTCTCGCCAGATTTGACAAATTTGTTCAATTTTGTCTTCCAGTTGTGGAAAGCGTCAGCCATCTTCTTTAGAGTCCACTCTTTGACCTTTTCCTTTATAACCGGGTTGTTTTCATCCTCCTCTGGCGGAAGGGTGAAATTTACCAACAACAAATTCCAAAGAGTTTCTTTGGATCACATCGACAAAGGTACCGCCCTTCTTTGGCTTATTCCAATTTTCAATTGTGATTGGGATTTGGTCCATAACAAGAACTCCAGCCTGACATACAAATTTGTCTGCGGCCTTCTTGGGCTCCATCGGCCTGCCATCAACACGGACTGCTTCGATCGTGAACTTTGCACGATCTTTCAACCGCCGCTCGCCTCGCTTGCTCTTTTTCGTAGAAGAAGATGGTTGCTGGCTGGTCGATCCAGAGGGCTAAAAGAAGAAAGAAGCGTTAATTAATACATGTAGAAGAAGATTTTTGTGGAAGTCAACAGAGGCTTAATCAATGCATATACCTCATGGACTTTGTAACCATTAAATTATGCGTTCACGAGTCTTCATCTTCTCCATGACTAGTACTTGAGCTGTCATCATGTCCCTCCAAGTTCGAGATATTGTGAGGTGTCCTCATCAATAATGTTCTCCATTATTTCTTCTTCTTCAAGGTTTCTACTAAGTGGATCCATAGTTTCTAAAACAATAATATTATCTAGAGTAAGAGTGTAAACATTCAAGTGGACTTGGATTCATAGACAAATATACATATTATTCATACAAAAATACACAAATGAAATTAAAACCTAAGGATGCTTGATCATTTTAAACGAGTTCCGGGGTCCAAACCCTAATTCGAGAAATCCGGATGCATATGAGAGGGCTAGCTACAGTGGTGACCGGAGGCTGGCGTTGGAGAGCGACCTATGGAGCGTGAGGTGGCGTGATGCGCCTACCTAAACGGGCTGTCAAAGAGGAGGCCGAGGCAAACATTATAGCGACGGAAAACAACTTGGCAGAACAGATACAATGTGGAGGGGATGTCCCCAAGATAGGCCCCAGACCGAGGGGGGATGCCACATCGGAGCTCGCACCCCACCTAGGCCGCATCGCGAGCTCGCACCCCATGGCCACCACCGGAGCTTGCACCCCACCTAGGCCGCCCCCGCAGCCGAGAGGGGAGGCCGTCCCCGTACCGCGCCTGGGCCTCCCCGACTAATCCGCCTCCCTGACCCATCCCCTCCACTTCCCTGTCATTGGCCCCAATCCGTGGACGCGCTCGCGTAGCCGCTCCTGCCCGCCACACCCGATGACGCGAGCTACCACGTCAAAGCTGTCCTCGTGTCCGATTTGATCCTAGCTACTACTAATAAGTACAATGGAGGGGTTCGATTTCATCTTGGTACATCTGTTCGGAGGGGTTCGATTTCATCTTGGTACATCTGTTCGGAGGGCCCCAATCCGTGGGCCGCGAGAGAGCTTATGGGAGGCCAGCTCCGACGAGGAACTGCTCGGGGGCGAGCACGGGGAGGCACGGGCGAGCACGGGGGCGAGCACGGGGAGGCAACAGGCGAGCACGGCGACGACGGGCAGCTGCAACGGTGGCCGGACAGATGCGGCCGGCGACGTGGCAGAGCGCAGCCTGCAAAGGGGGGCGCCGGCGACGAAATAGAGAAGGGTAGGAAACAGAGGGGACGACCAGGCGCGGTCCGCTAGCTCACCACGGCGTCGGGGTTCTTGTAGGCGCCGCCGTCATGGGCGCGCTGTGGCGCGGTGGCTTGCCGGTGGCACGCTGCTGTGATGGCGGTCGTCGGCCGGTGGCGCTTGTGGCGTGGCGCCGCGCCGTGGCGAGGGCGGCGACGGCGAGGGCTGGAGGGCTTCGGTGGCGAGGACGGCGATGGGTTCGGGGCTCTGGCGGCGGTGGCGCGATCTGGCTCTGGGGGGAAGAAAGGAAGGGCACATTTAATAGTTTCTTTAACACCGGTTCATGGCTGGAACCGGTGTTAAAGGGGGGGAGGGAATTCGTTTTGCGCCCGCACCCCCCTTTAACACCGGTTCCAGCCACGAACCAGTGTTAAAGGGGGGGTCAGGAAACGAAATGTTTCTTTAACACCGGTTCCTGTCTGGAACCGGTGTTAAAGGGGGGGGGGGCATTTATTTCATGCATTAAAGGGGTTTTTTTAATTCAAAAAATATGATATGAATTTAGAAAATTCATATCTTTTTCATTTCAACTCAGAAAAATATGAATAATATATCATAATTTTCAGAAAAATAATATCTATCCATTCATGTAAATCATTTTATATTTACTTTACATGAATTTTTTTAAAATAATTAAAACACTTACATATAAATTTTGATTATTCAATTCAAAAAAAATTTGTTAAATCCTAAAACTTTGAACATAAGAAAGATTAAGCATCTAAAAAATGATTTTTATTAGATCAAATCATATTTTAATGCCGCATCTTTTGTATTAACATTTTTGAATTGATTGGATATTTAAATGTCGCATCTTTTGTATACACTTGAATCTCACCAAGCCTCTCTCAACTTGCATTGTTTTTTGATAAAATAGCATATTGTGAACCTAAAAATGTGTTGGTGGTTTTTTGAATTAGCCATTTGGTGGTTGCTTCACAAAACCGTCCGTTTTTTATGCTCGGAAAATGGAAAATGCCTTTTTGGTGCGATAAAAAGGAAAAATCCTCTTGCAAACTATGCCTTGATTCTAGCCATAACATTGGTCATTTGACGAAGCCAAGAAACCTCGAATGAGATAGGTCATTTTGAGATAGTTACATAAAGCCGAACTGAACCGAAAATTAAGATACATAAAAGAACTGAAAATTAAGATACATGGCCGATTAAGTAACAATCGTAATCGAACTGAAAATTAAGATACATAAAAGAACTAAAATTAAGATACATGGCCGATTAAGTAACAATCGGCAACTTGTTTCGAATGTTGGAGTGATTCATCATGCTCCCGCCTACACCTGTAATACTTCGCCATCGTAGTCGCCGCTTGCCGCCGCCGTCATCCTTTGCCGTCGGGTCGCCGTAATTGAACCTCTGGAGAGTACGCTGGGCTGGACTTGAGGGTAGCGTGGGCTGGACTTGAGGGTAGCGCAAACGGGGTTAGAGTCGGCGCGGTCATAGGCCATGACGCTCTGGAGAGTCCGATCGCCACCATAGCCGACGGCCGGCCTCGTTGAAGTTAGGAGGAGGTGGGCCGCCCTCCTCGTGCCTGGCGAGCGCCCTGTCATGCCGATCCACGAAGAAGGCTTCCCAAGTAGGGAAATAGTCGGGATGCCATCTGGGATTCCTCCGCTGCTCCGGCGTGAGCTCGGTAGTAGTGGTTCGTGATGGCCATCCGCGCCACACCTAGAGGGACAGAGGAACTGCACGCCTCGCCAAAGATCCAGCCGACGGGGACACAAGAGTCTGGGCAGGGGTAGTTCGAGGCAAAGCGCCCGCCTCCCTCAAGTTAGTGCTACGGTGGAAGCCATGGGAAAGAGTGATATGGTTGCAGATATGAGTCTAGAGATGTGCAATGACAATGGAGGCCAACCCCCTACATATATATATAGTGAACTAGCGGGAAGAACTGGAGGGAAGAACTGGCGGGAAGAAAAATGGCAGGAAGAAAAATGGCGGGAAAAAATGGCGGGATGAACCTTTAGTACCGGTTGAAGACACCAACCGGGACTAAAGATGAACCTTTAGTCCTGGTTGGAGACACCAACCGGGACAAAACACGAGTCAGCACTAATAATAGGGGTGAGTGCATGTCGACATTATGTCGTGCGGCGTGTACCTTGTCCGGGATGGTGTCACCAACCGGGACTAAAGATGAACCTTTAGTCCCGCTTGGAGATACCAACCGGGACTAAAGATGAACCTTTAGTCCCGGTTGTAGACACCATCCGACACAAAACACGAGTCAACACTAATAATAGGGGTGAGTGTCGACATTATTTTGTAAGTGTCAACACTATGTCGAGCTGCTTGTACTATAAATAGGCATCCTTGTGAGTCCAGTCCTCCAGCCAGTTTGAGGTAGGGACACCACTACGGCCAGTTTCAGGGAGATGCCGACGGAGCCCAGTCCTCCGGCATCTCCGAGAAACTGGTCATAGAGGCACTCCCTAATATGTGAAATTAGTTAGCTCCTTGGTGTATTGATCTAGTTAGAGAAGGTACAAAGCCGCAAGATGGTTTTCGAGAGCAGGGACACCACTACGGCCAGTTTCAGGGAGATGCCGACGGAGCCTAGTCCTCCCAAGATCTCGAGGAAACTGGTCATAGAGGCACTCCTAATATGTAACCGCTGCTTGGAGATCAGATCTTAATGGTAAAATGCGAATCGGGACAACTTCTTCTCATAGTCCCGGTCCATCCACAAAACATGACTAACACTCAAGACATGTATTAATATTAAAAACATGAACTAGAGTTACATAATATGAGCATGAACTTCTTGGCATATGCCCTTCCTTATGATCGCTTCAGACGTAACCATGGAGCATCTTCTTTACTTAACGGAATGCTTGGGTCAGTTTTCACGGTGAAGGGCGGAATTTCATCAAACTTATTATAATCTTCTGACATGTCTGTCTTGTCCTCGATTTCCACGTTCTTTTCCCTGAAAGAACTATGTGACACTTTGGCTCATCATATGATGTATTCGTTTGCATATTTTTTATTTTTTTTGGTCTGGAGGACATGTCCTTCACATAGAAAACCTGAGCCACATCATTGGCTAGGACGAATGGTTCGTCTAAGTTCTTCATAAGATTGTTGAGATCCACCGTTGTCATTCCGTACTTCTTGTCTACCTCAACCCCTCCTCCTGTTAGCTTGACCCATTTGCATCGAAACAAGGGGACCTTAAAATTAGGTCCATAGTTAAGTTCCCATATCTCCTCTATGAACCCATAATACGTGGTCTTTTGCCCATTGTCTTCTGCTGCATCGAAGCGGACACCACTGTTTTGGTTGGTGCTCTTTTTATCTTGGCCTATCGTGTAAAATGTATTCCCATTTATCTCGTACCCTTGGAAAGTACATACAAATAAGGTGTCCCGCCAACAAGTACATGATCCCCAACAAGGTGTTATTCGTGAGAAGTCTTTGCAGCCAGCCAAAACTCGCCATGTGTTCACTTATAATCCATTCATCGACCGGGTGTTTGAGGCGTATTAAATTCTTGTGTTCATTGATATACGGGCAACCAAGATAGATCTTTGTAAAACCGTGTAGTGTGCTTGATTGAGAGAATGCCCGTCTACATATCATTGCTTTACATCCTAGGGTGCCTTTTCCACAGTCTCCCCTCATGTCGTGATTCGAACACCAAACGCCTTAAGGTCGAATAAAATCAACACGTAACTCAATGACCTCCTCTTTACATAGCCCTTGGATATGCTTCCTTCTGGCCTAGCACGGTTATGAACATATTTCTTTAAGACTCCCATGTACCTCTCAAAGGGGAACATATTGTGTAGAAATACAGGACCGAGAATGGCAATCTCTTCTACTAGGTGAACCAGGAGATGCGTCATAATATTGAAGAAGGATGGTGGGAACACCAACTCAAAGCTGACGAGACATTGGGCCACATCTGTTTGTAACCCTGGTAGGCTTTCTGGATCGATTACCTTCTGAGATATTGCATTGAGGAATGCACATAGCTTCACAATGGGTACTCGAACATTTTCAGGTAGAAGCCCCCTCAATGCAATCGGAAGAAATTGTGTCATAATCACGTGGCAGTCATGAGACTTCAGGTTTTGGAATTTTTTCTCTGCCATATTTATTATTCCCTTTATATTCGACGAGAAGCCAGACGGGACCTTGATACTGCTCAGACATTCAAAAAAGATTTCCTTCTCTGCTTTGGTAAGAGCGTAGCTAGCAGGAGTTAAGTGGCATCATTTACCCTTCTCGTTCTCAGGATGCATAGGCTCTTCAGGGGCCTTCAGACGTTGCTGGTCCTGTCGTGCTTCCGGTGTATCTTTTGTCTTCCCATGCACTCCTAGAAAGCCTAGCAGGTTCACGCAAACATTCTTCGTAACGTGCATCACGACGATTGAAGAGCGGACCTCTAAGACTTTCCAATAGGGTAGGTCCCAAAATATAGATTGCTTCTTCCACATGGGCGCGTGTCCGGCATCGTCATTCGGAACATATAGACTGCCAGGACCTTTTCCAAAGATTACTTCTAGGTCCTTGACCATACCAAATACCTCCTCACCGGTACAGAGGACAGGCTTCCTCCGGGATTCTGCCAGACGTTTGAAATGCTTGCCTTTCTTTATTACTGGATGCAGGTTCGGAAGAAATCGGCGATACCCTAGGTACACAACCTTCTTACATTTATCCAAATATACACTTTCAGTATCATCTAAACAGTGTGTGCATGCATTGTATCCCTTGTTTGTCTGCCCTGAAATGTTACTAAGAGCAGGCCAATCATTGATGGTTACGAAAAGCAATGCTCTTAGGTCAAATGGCTCCCCTTTGTGCTCATCCCACATACGTACACCTGGTTTGGCCCACAGCTGTAAAAGTTCTTCAACTAATGGCCTTAGGTACACATAAATGTCGTTGCCGGGTTGCCTCGGGCCTTGGATGAGCACTGGCATCATAATGAACTTCCGCTTCATACACAACCAAGGAGGAAGGTTATAGATACATAGGGTCACATGCCAAGTGCTGTGACTGCAGCTCTGCTCACCAAAAGGATTTATGCCGTCTGTACTTAGACCAAACCTTAAGTTCCTTGCGTCACATGCGAAGTCCGGGTACTCTCGCTCGACTTTTATCCACTGTGACCCATCAGCGGGGTGTCTCAACATCGCGTCTTTCTTACGGTCTTCCATGTGCCATCGCAATAACTTGGCATGCTCTTTATTTCTGAAGAGACGTTTTAACCGTGGTATTATAGGAGCATACCACATATCCTTGGCGGGAACCTTCTTCCTAGGGGCCTCGCCCTCAACATCGCCAGGATCGTCTCGTCTGATCTTATACCGCAGTGCAGTGCATACCGGGCATGCATCCAAATTCTCGTACTTCTCACCGCGGTAGAGGATGCAGCCATTAATGCAGGCATGTATCTTCCGACGTCTAATCCTAGAGGGCAGACAACCTTCTTTGCTTGGTATGTACCGTCAGCAACTCATTATTTCTTGGAAGAAGATTCTTCATTTTACCAACAACTTTGAAAATGCTCACATCACACCATTCTCTCGCCTTCCATTGCAGCAAATCCGGTGGCACCTAGCTTTTCGTGGCCATCTTCGCAAGTTGGATACAACAATGTTTTGTGATCCTTTAACATCTGCTCTAGCTTCTCCTTCTCCTTTTCAGTTTCACATTCTTCCTTTGCATCAGTAATGGCCCGACCAAGATCGTCATCAGCGGGCCCATCTTCTCCCTCTTGATCTTCATTATCTACCTCCGTTGCATTATCATCATATTCAGGATACATATTATGATAATTTTCATCATCATCTTCTTCTTCGTTGTCTTCCATCACAACCCCTTTTTCTCCGTGCTTGGTCCAACAATTATAGGTGGGCATGAAACCGGATCGAAGCAGGTGGGCGTGAATGGTTCTGGTATTTGATCGAAGCAGGTGTCTTTCTTGTTCTGACAGTGAACACACGGACAACACATAAAACCATTGTGGCCACGATTTGCATTAGCCACAACGATGAAATTTTGGAGGCCCGTAATGTACTCGGAAGTGCGGCGGTCACCGTACATCCATTGCCGATTTATCTGCATTAATATGTAGTATATATCAAAAAATAATAGGGAGATGACCATTTATATATATAGTACATCAATGACACATGAAACTATAGTTGCCGACCTCGACCGAGACGGAAAGAGCAACAAGAAAGCTTATTTTGAGCTCTCGGACATTTCACCGAACACCTCTAGTGCATATGAAAAAAACACAAATAGCACTCTTCACACCCTCTTGCTAGGCTCCAAAATGTGAAAGAATGGAAGAGTGGGGTGTGTGTGGGCTGGGGTGGTGTCTTATATAGCCCCCCCTTTAACACCGGTTCATGCCACGAACCGGTGTTAAAGGGGGGAGGGTGCGCGGGCCACTGGTGCAGGGAGTGTTAAAGGGGGGATTCTTTAATGCCGCAGGGGCCACGCTGGTATGGCCCCCCCCCGGTGTTAAAGCCCCTTTTCGGGATCAACAAAAGACCTCGTTTCCACTAGTGGAAACGGGTAATTTGGAGAATCAGTGATGGTACAAGTGTTCAAATTTGGGAGGACCCGTGGGTACCTAATGCTGATACAAGGAAACCACGTAGACAACAAGGAAATCAGGTACTCGCGAGAGTCTCTGAAATTATGAATCCTCCGGTACATGGGATGAGGCAATTGTACGGCAAAATTTTGTTCAAGCTGATGCAAATCTGATACTTAGGATACCTATATTTGAGGACGAGGAAGATCAAATCGCCTGGTATTTTGATAAGAAATGATGGTTCACAGTGAAGACTTACCATACCATGCCAGTACAGAGAAGGGAGGATGGGGATGTCTAGCAATGGGCGATTTTTTTTAAATAATACGAATTAATTAATTAATTTGAGTTCTATTATACGTTTTTTGTAATTTACAGATCTAGCACTTTGTCGGCCTGGGGCAAGCCGACTGGGCCAATCGGCCTGGAGCAAGCCGACTGGGCGTCGGCGCGTGGGGCCGCTGGGCTGCGTCGGCCAATCGGCCTGGGGCAGGCCGACTGGCTCAAGCATGCATGGCCAACACATGCATGCAGAGTAGGGGCAGTCGGCTTGGCCCAGGCCGATTGGGCAGTCGGCCTGCTCCAGGCCGATTGGCCAACGCGGGCCCCAGCTGTCTCACGCGCCGACGCTCAGTCGGTTTGCTCCAGGCCGACTGGCCCAATCGGCCTCCTCCAGGCCGACAAAGTACTATTTTTGTAAAATGTTTAAAACGTGTAATAGATCTAGAAAATATTAAAAAAAATGTATTATTTAAAAAAAATTCGCTAGCAAGGGACCATGAATACAAACTTATTTTCGCTGGGATAGGAGCAATCACAAACGTAGGCGAGGCCATTTCCACAGAAACTAAAGCTCTTTTTCATTCTATGATGATTGCAGAATAGCTTGGTGTTGGAAGGCCGCTTTTCGTCACTGACTGCCAAGTTTGTCAAAAGGCAGTCACATCCACTACGTATGATGCAGCGGTGCTGGGAGCCTTCTTCAAAGAAATTCGTGTTCATATACGTCTTAATTTCATTGAGGCCCAGGTTTTCTATGGAAATCATGAATGTAATCGACCAGCTCATGTACTGGCGGCTCTGGGTGTAGCTGAACCAGAAGGCTTTCACCGTGTGTGGTTAGATGATTTACCCGTGGATGTATCCAGGGCTATGTAGGTGATTCTGCCAAGAGATGTTAATGGCATGACAATGTTCCATTTGAAAAAAAATTACCCTGTACTTCGGGTTTAGTCATAGCAAAGTTTTATACTTTTTATAAAGTATTTAGGAAAAAATCAACATCTATAATGCCAAACGTATGTATCAGGAAATGGATTTTTACGATGACTCTAATAATATATTTCTATATTGTGTAGATGTTGATATTTTTTCATATACGATGGATCAAACTTTACAAAGATTGGGTCTGGAGGTTAAAGATAAAGGGTTTCTCAAGGATTTTATAATGTCCATTTTTGTTGAGCTGTTTTGTACTGTTTGATGTTTCTTTTAATGCCAGAGTCCTGTTTGCAAAAAAATTGGCATAACAAAATCTAGAACGGAGAATAATTATGGATAGCGGAGTAGCAGGTTGTAATCTTTTGTTTGAAAACTATGTGGTGCATGATACACAAATGAAGAGGTGACAAAATGGTGGGACACAGAAAGGCCGTGCCTCTGCCTCCCCACCTTCAGTCTCCCCACCTTTTCTCCTCTCCCACCAGCATGCGCGTCACCGGGCAAGTCCCGGGCGGAGCCAGCGGTGGCCCTTCTACTTCTCCTCCAACAGTGGAGCTCGCTTGGGGCGGGACTCACCTGAGCGGTGCTCCTAGGCGGTGGCGGTCCGTCTGAAGGAATATGCCCTAGAGACAAATAATAATATAGATTATTATTATATCTCATGAAGTTTATGAATTAGGTTTTATATCATGCTATAAATGTATTGAATGGAAACATAAATACATGTGTGATATATAAACAACGATAAGTTCCTTCTAAAACTCTAGTCACTAGTTCATTGGTTAACAAATGATTAAGGTTTCCTGACCATGTGGTGTTCTACACCAATTGATAATGAAGTCACCTCATTGGAAAATGAGATGATGAATCTATCCTAATCTAAGCATCGTAACACGATCATGTCACAAAGTTTAAGTTATGATGATTAGTAAACATAGTGACATATTCCTTAGACTGTGAGACCATATCTAATCACTGTCATCCGAGAGTATCTTGAGAGCATCTAATGTTACTCGGTGGAACGATGATGATAAGGGTGTGATTGAGTACTGATGCATGTAAAATGCATATATGAACTTTGTAGTTTGTTAACATGTTTATCCACATATTTGCGTCATATATAATGTTTTACCATGATTTGTTAACATGATTTTCGGGATTTACCAATGATCCCTTTTATTTTGTCTATAACCCCACATGCCATAAATACTCCGATTTCAATGTTTTTGTTGTTTCAGGACCTATACAAAGTCAAATGGACTTGAGATTTTAGGGATGTCAATATTTATCCCCGAGAAGCATCTGGAGATAAAGAAGCTCACCTAGAGGGTTAGTAGGCCCAAAAGAGACCAGGTGGTGTGCCCAGCCCAAGTGGGCATGCCACATGTCGTGGGAATGGCCACGACAGATGCTGCGAGTGGCAGTGAGTAATAGAACGAGGGGCAAGGTAGGGTAGCCATCTGCGGTGTGAGATGAGGGTGGAGACACAAGGTTTTACCTAGGTTCGGCCCCCGGAGGGTAAAGACCTACTCGTGCTAGATTTTATTATTGAGAGATTACAGTGGGCGAACTCGGCGGATAGGCGGCGAGTCGATGGGGTGTATGATGGAACGTAAGTGCTATGTGTACCATAGGGAGGTTTATATAGGGGTACCTCGCTAGGGTTTACATATCTACAACCGAGTTGGATAAGGACTCGGAGGGGTTTTGACCTAATCGGACTGGGCCAAGGTACGCTTCTGGGCCTTCAGCTTCTAGTCGCCTGGCTCCTTCTTGGGTCGCGATCTAGTCGCCGTCCTGTAGACCCACTCGCTGAGAGTATGATCCAGTAGGGAACGTCCTGCTGGGTATACCCCACTCGGCATATCCCCATCAGTAGTCCCCGAGGCCATCGTTGATTCGTCATAGGCTTCCTTTGGCAGTCGAAGTATTCAGGTCCAATTTGGATGCCCAGTCGAATCAGTGGTGGACTCCTTCAATGAAAGAAAGAATCTTCAGCATGTACCTTCAGTCGCAATAATGGCGACTAGTCGAATCGCCAATTTGGCAAGTAGTCGAATCGCAGCTTTGGCGAATGGGTCGGAGAGTCAAGTAGACAAAGTTGTACCGTCATCTTTGGTCAAACTAGCCGTTGAGTAATGCAACGGTAATATCGGCGTAATCACCGCGCGGTAACGACTTCTCCGATATTGGAGGGAGACAACCGCTATATAAGGAGAGTGACGGGTGAGCTGCGAGTATTCCTCACATTTCCTCTGATTCCGCGCACCCTTCAGTCTCCCATTTCCTCTTGATCCAGAATCTCTAGAGCGAGTTAGCGAGCCCAGATTCTCGATCCGATGGCGCCCCCGAAGGAACTGTGGGAGAAATCCAAGTGCACTAGGGTGACGCTGAAGTCTTTCGAAGACGCAGGGATCCTCTGCCTCGGAAGATGGCGAATCCCCTCCGCTGGCGAAGTGGAGCCAGATCCACGCGTCGGCGAATTCATCTGCTTCACAAGCCACCTAGAGACGGGGTTGGGGTTCCCCACCTCGATCTTCTTCCAGTGGTTCTGCGCCTACTACGCCATCAAGCCCTCCGATCTTGGGCCTCACAGCATCGAACAACTCGCCAGCTTCGTGGCGTTTTTTGAGTGCTACCTGGGATGTCGCCGCTATTTCCCGCTGTGGCAGGAGTTATTCCACGAACGCGTTGGCCATGAAGGAGACAACAGCCCGATGCTGCCAGCGGGAGGCCTCACGTTCCAGCTGAAGAACAAGGCCCCTTTCCTCGACCTCATGTCGCCGAAGAAGGCGGCCAGCGAGTGGAAGAAGCACTGGTTCTACGTCAGCGAGTCGACCCCGGACGGAGAGGTGCTGCTCACAGCATACACCGCCAAGCGGAGCGAACCACGCCGGCTGCAGGTCGCGAAACTTACGGATGACCAGAGGATGGTCGTGGACATGATGCTGATGCGATTCGTCAGCTCAAGTAGTACGGGCTCGAGACCATCAACTAGAACAACTATTGGCTCCCACTGGATGTATGAGTATACCGGCAGGCACGACGAAGCCAAGTACTGCACCATCAAGTGGAAGGCCGATGATTACTCCGCCGTGTTGAAGAAGATCACCAACGCGGAGTATAGCGATCCGAAGGCCGGGATTGCCCCGTACACCACGAAGCGCAAGGCGCCGCCGGTGAGTTTGTTTTACCTTATCTATTTTCGCAGTCGCGGTTTGCTAACGTGTGCCGTTTTTCATCTGTTCCAAGTCGTGGAGGGCTGGCTCCCTCTGGTTGACGATGAGAGCTCAGAAGAGGCCGAGGAGGACCTGAGCGTGTCTTCCGACGATGACGACGACGAGGCGGTGGAGGTCGCCGCACCCACAGCTCCGAAGACTCGCGGGAAGAGGCAGCGTGAGCTCGAGGCTAGCAGGAGCGTCGAAGGACATGACGTGGGCGAGGGCGAAGCCCAAGAACACAGTTCGCGGCGCGTGCCCACGTTGTCAAATAAAAAATCACCGAAGAAGAAAGCGCCGAAAGTGGCGTCGCCGCCCCAGTCGGCGGACAGCTCCACAGCAACCAGCGAAGCTGATGACATAGAGGCCGCAACATCGACGAAAGCACCAGAGGTGACAGATACGACCGTGGTGGAGAATGAGATGCCTCTGGCGTTGATCCCTCCTTGTTCTCGACAATCGCGGGGCTTGGGGACGCTTCAACCACAGAAGCCTCCCCGTTGAAGGAGGTGTCCGCATCGACTGGAACGGAGCTTCCCGCGGCTGCGGCTTCATCGATGAAGAAGCCTTCAGTGTCATGGGATCCTACCCTATTCGAGACGGGCATCAGCCTCAAGCTAGGCCTAGAATTGGAGAATCCGGCGCACATCCTCACCGGCCCGTGCTACATCCCAGTCGCCAGGTATGTTCTTGCCGTTCCGACTCAGAGCGGTGTTTTTTAGCTGTTGTTTGAGTCGCTGATCGATCTCTTTGCATGACTGGTGTGAAGAAGATTGGTCACCCCTCGGTGGCCAAGGTACCAACATTCGTCTCAGGGGAGGAGGCTAATCCCTCGAAGAAGTGGAAGGGCGATAATGCCGAGGCGCCCGCAGAGGGTGCAAAGAAGAAGAAAGGCGACGACACCGTCATAATTTTGGACGAGCCTGCCGATGCGCCAAGCGAAGCTCCGACTAGAGTGGACACGGCCATGAAGGTCGACGTGAACGCGGGGTCACAACAGGTTGAACCAGCGGCTCTGGTCGGGCGTCGAAGCCCACAACTAGTGCCGCGGGGGCGGTGTCAGCGACCTTTCCTCGCTTCATGGCGAAGGCCTCCGCTGCGAGTGCCTCGACGCAGTCGTCTCAAGTGCCCGAGGTATTGGGCACGGACGTCGAGAAGCGTCGCGGACGCACGCCCTTCGTGATGTCATCAGTAGATGCGATTGAACTGCACAATATGCTAGATGCGGCTATCCAGGTATGTCCAGTCCCCAAGGATCTGCTCACTGAATTTCAGCGGATAGATTCTTATTACTTTCATTGTCCAGTCCCCGAGTTGATAGTCGCTGAATTTCAGCGGCTAGGCACATAGGAATTTTTTGGTGTCCAGTCCCTGAGTGGCTAGTCGCTGAATTTCAGCAGCTAGGCACTTAGGGATTTTGCAATGTCTTCTCACATTTCTTTCATTGTTGCAGGGCCTTCAGCGTGAATCGGTGGAGCGACTGGCCGCCAAGGAGCGTCTGGAGCGCGACCTCCGATCCATGTAGGAGGTGAATCAATAGCTATAGACGACCATAGGTAGGTGTTCAGGTTACCTTCTCAATTCTTTTTCTTGTGCTTGATTGGAGTCTCACTGTCATTTTGTTGCAGAGGAGAATTCCGCCGTGGTTTCCAAGGCCCGCGAGGGTGTTGTCCTGGCCAGCGAGTTGGAGGCTGCCTAGTCGTTGTTTACTACTGCGGAGAGGAGGGTTGCCGAGCTGGATAAGGAGATCAAGGCTGCCAAAGCGGAAGTGAGCTTGTCGGAGGAGAGGGCCAAGGCTGTCGTCGCTGCAGCGACGAACAAGCGGAAGGTCTCCGACGCTCTTGTCGCTGGATTGCAAGACGAGCTATCAGGCCTTCAGGACTTCACCACTAGGCTCTGCCGTCCGCTCCTTGGTGAGTTCTTAGACTTGTTGTTAGGTCAGCGAGTCCCTGGGCAGGCGGTTCGCTTATGCCGGCGAGTCCCCGAGTGGGTGAATCCGGAGCTGTGCGTCCTTCTGATAATGAATTGGTGTTGATTGCACAGAAGGTACTCAACGACGAGCCGGAGGCGCAGACGTATGTTGCGAAGCAGTGCGTCGCCATGCTGGTGGATTCTGCTGCCCTCTCAGCGACATGCATTCGGGCATATCTCCAGGAGATCTCGCCCACGGAAGTGATTCCCAGCGAGCTCACGGAGGTGTGGTGCTATCTTGAAAGGGCGCCGACGGTGGTCGACTATATGTTGCGTTCGGCTTTTCGCTACGAGGCCGCGACTGCGTAGAGCCTTGGGCTCACGCACTTCCCGGATGACTTCGACCTCGACGATGTTACCAGCGGGTACCCATCGGCGACCGGCTCGGTGGAAATCGCCGATGTCCCGAGGTTGAACGTGAAGGCGTCTATGTACTCCGAGCAGGTGCTAGCGATGGGCGACCTTCTGCCGTACCAGGAGACGATCGTGGCTCCAAACGAAGCCGAGCCAGCGCACCGTGACTTCAAGACGGAGCAGCCGTTCTGGTCGGTGATGGCGGGCAGCTTGACGACGTACCCCTCGAATCCTTGGGTTCCCTTCATTCACGTTCGTGGTGGTGCCTGCGCGTCGTCCTCGAACCCTGCAGAGTAGACAGTTTGCCGACTAGCATTTGTATTAGTAGAATCAAGTATATCTCTGCCCTTGTAAGCGAACAATATTTTGTTGCCATAAGGAATGGAAGTATGTTGAGTCAGTTTGATTTGTGTTATTGTTTTTTGTGCGAGTCCCCGAGCGTGTCCGCCCTTTAATAGGGTTTACCTCGTGTTTATGTATATATGTTTGTTTTTATACTGTTAGTTAGTTAAGGTCGACTCGCTCTGGCTTGGAAAGCCAGTCGCTTGGCGACCTCAAGGGGTGCTCTGTACTTAGCCGTTTTCCCAGACGCGAACGTGGTCGGTTGGATGAGTCCCCGAGCGTGGTACTTTGCCGTTTTAGTCGCATGCCCAAGGTAGGTGAGGACGAAGCGTGTTGTACATGGCGCATCACTCCACCTGAGTCGAGGAGCCATTCACATGGCGAGTCTAGGGCACGCTCTCATACTTGGTGTGTTCCTGAGATGCGTGGGTTTGGACTGACGCGAGTCCCCGAGCGTGGTACTTAATCGTTCGAGTCGCTGCGCCGAGTATGTATAGGACCGGGTCGCTGTATGAAGCGAGTGCGGTTGTCTTGGCTCGGCGGGCCAGTCGGGCAAGGCGAATGCGATGGGGGCTCCGGGTTGGTATTTTTTGTGGATGACGCAAGGCCCAAATTTCTTCGATGCCCTTCCGTCGCACTACTTAGCCGTGCCGGTCACACAGCCACCAAGGGTTGACTTCTGTGAATAGCGTAATGTTGTAGTTACGAGTGCAATTGGCATAAGGATTGGAGAGTAGACAAAATTTGTGCGAGTCGAATGTATTTTATTGCATGGCGGGGGGAATACAGGTCGAAGCTCTAGGTGTAGAACTTCCTTAGGAGATTTACATTCCACGACCGCTTGACTTCGAGTTGTCCGTCGCCTCAGATGTAGATAAGGTAATTGGCGTTGTTTCCAAGGACTCGCCCTATGGAGAATGGTACCTCCCATGGGGGAGAGAGCTTGTGCATGCCCTTCTTGTCCTGGATCAGTCGCATGACCAGGTCGCCTTCCTGGAAGGTGCGAGTATGGACTCGGCGGTTGTGGTAGCAGCGAAGTCCCTGCTGGTAGATGGCGGTGCGGGAGCGATCCAGGTCGCGTGCTTCGTTGAGCTGGTCGACTCCATCTTGGCGTGCGAGCTCAATGTCGACCTCCGCATAGTTGACTACCCGAGGCGAGTCGTGCTCTAGGCCAGTCGGCATGACAGCTTCAGCGTCGTACACCATGAAGAAGGGCGTGAACCCAGTCGATCGGTTGACGGAGGTGCGGATGCTTCATAAGACGGAGGGATCTCTTCGACCCAGCATCCCAGAGTTCGCTCGAGGGGAACTTGCAGCCTGGCCGTTGGACTCCGGATGGGCAACTGAGGCGAGGTCGAGCCATATGTTGTGATCCTCTCAGAATTCTGCCATGGCACCCTTGGCGAAGTTGGTGCAATTTTCCGGGATGATGTTGTGCGGGAACCCATAGCGGTAGATGAGCTCATGGAGGAATTTGGCCGAGGTCTTGTCGTCGCACTTCCGGACTGGCTTGGCCTCCACCCACTTGGTAAATTTGTCGACTGCGACCAGGAGGTGGGTGTAGCCGGAGGGGGCCTTCTTGAAGGGGACCACCATGTCCATGCCCCATACAGCGAATGGTCAAGTGATGAGGATGGTCTTGAGCACCGAGCTAGGTACGTGCGTCTGGTTGGCGTACTTTTGGCACCCGACGCAGCATTGGACGATGTCAACCGTGTCAGTGTGCGCGGTGAGCTAGTAGAAGCCGTGTCGCATGGCTTTGGTGACCAAGGACCGGGCGCCGGCATGGTGGCCTCAGTCGCCGGCGTGGATGTCTTGGAGGATCTTGCGCCCTTCCCCAGGTTGCACGCCTTGCTGGAACACACCTATTACACTTCGCTTATGGAGCTCGCCGTTGATGATGACAAAGGACTTGCAGCGGCGCACGATCATACGTGCCTCCATTTCGTCCAAAGGCAGCATGTCGTTCTCGAGGTAGGAGAGGTACGGCGCGGTCCAGTTGCTTGGTTCTGTGACCATGGCGACCAGGGCTGGATCTGGTTGCAGGGGGATCCCAAGGTCGATCTCCTTTGGAGGAGAGACGGAGGGCTTGTGGATGGTGTCGATAAAGACGCCGGCGGGTGGCGTTTGTCAAGCCGACCCGATCCGACAGAGGGTGTCGACCTCCTTGTTCTTGCGCCGGTCGACCCACTCGACGAAGTAGCCGGCGAAGTGGCCCCCCAAGTGGCCCACTGCTTGGTGGTATGCCGCCATGGTGGGGGGAGATGGCGTCGCAGGTACCGACGACTTGCACGGCGACGAGGTCGGAGTCGCCGTAGCACCTTAGGCGATTGACGTTCATCTCCTTGGTGGACCGCATGCTGTGAAGGAGGGCCTCGTACTCGGCCATATTGTTGGTGCAGGGTGTGAAGTCGAGGTACAACAAGTAGCGGAGTTTGTCACCCTTGGGAGAGGTGAGTATGATTCCTGCCCCTGCGCTGTCCGCGTTCTTGGACCCGTCAAAGTGGAGCGACCAGTAGTGGAGGTATGGCAGCTTCTCTGGCTGCTGTGCCTCTTACCAGTCGGCGAGGAAGTCCGCTAGAGCCCGCGACTTGATCGCTTGCGCGCCTCGTACTTGATTTCGATGACCCACTTGGAAACTCACTCAGTCACCTCACGGTTGAGGAAGATGTCCTGTAGCGGAACGGAGGAGACGACCGCGATTGGGTGCTCCTGGAAGTAGTGCGGTAACCGTCGCTGGGCTCGGAAGACCGCGTACATTAGCTTCTGGTATTATGGGTAGCACTGCCGCAATTCCGTGAGGACCTCACTGATGTAGTAGACAGGGCGCTGTACGGGGCGCTCCTTTCCCTCCTCAGGTCGCTCGACGACCATGACGACGCTAACGACTCGCTCGGATGCCGTGACGTAGACGAGCATCGGCTCCTTGTCGATGGGGGTGGCGAGTAGCGGTGCGGCGAGTAGCACTTTTTTAATTGCATGGAGTGCGTCGTCTGCCTCCTTGTCCCATTGGAACGTGGGGATGAAGCGACTGAGAGCCGCGACTCGCCCGGCCAACTTCTAGGCGTCGCGGAGGCACTCGGGTTTGCCGAGCCAAGAGATTGTGTCTATCTTGGTGGGGTTCGCCTCGATGCCTCGCTTGGAGACTACGTACCCTAGTAGCTGTCCAGTGGGTACACCGAAGGTGCACTTCCCTGGGTTTAGCTTGATCTTGTACCTCCGCAGGTTTGTGAAGGTTTCGGCCAGGTCGGCGAGTAGATCGCTCTTGCGATTGAACTTGACCACCACGTCGTCGATGTAGACGTGGATGTTGCGGCCAATTTGGCTAGCAAGGCACTCCTGCATGCACCGCTGGTAGGTCGCTCCGGTGTTCTTGAGGCCGACGTCATGGCGGTGTAGCAGAAGGCACCAAATGGAGTGATGAACGCCATCTTCTCCTCGTCCTCAACAACCATCTTGATTTGGTTGTAGCCAGAGTATGCGTCGAGGAAGCACAGCAACTCTGAACCCGTAGTTAAATTGATGATCTGGTCGATGAGTAGGAGGACGAACTGCTCCTTTGGGCAGGCGCTGTTGAGTTTTATGTAGTCGATACACATTCTCTAGGTCTTGTTCTTCTTTTTGACTAGGACTAGGTTTTCCATCCACTTGGAGTATTTGATGGGCCGGATGAAGCCTGTAGCGAGTAGACGCTGCACCTCTTCGGTGATAGCTCGACGGTGCTGTTCATTGAAAGGCCGTAGCGACTGCTTGACAAGTCGCGCTTTGGGGTCGGCGTTGAGTTTGTGCTTAGCGAGTTCCCTCGGGACAACTATCATGTCGGATGGCTTCCATTCAAAGATGTCGCGATTCTCACGGAGGAACTCGATGAGCGCGCTTTCCTATACGAGGCTCATGCTTGTCCCGATTGTGACCGTCTGACTGGAGTCACCTGGGACCAGCTCGACAGTGCGGGTGTGCGTGGTGGCCTCGAACGCGTTCGACCCGGTGTTTTCGGAATTGGGCTTCTTCAGTATTATGGGGTCGTCTTTGTCAACCCCACTCGCATATCCGGCGAGCTCTTCTGCGTGGTGGTCCTCTGCGGTAATGACGACGTCTGTGAGCTGTGCGCCTTTTTCCTCGCACTCGATGGCCATGTTGGGGTCGTCGTGGATGGTGATGATGCCGCATGGCCCTGGGAGCTTCATCTTGTTGTACGCGTAATGCAGCTCCGCCATGAACTTGGCGAATGCTTGTCGCCCCAGGACGCGGTGGTAGGGGCTGTTGAAGTTGACCAGCTCGAAGACGATCCACTCGGTGCGGAAGTTGGCTGGTGTGCCGAAGGTGACTAGCAGCGTCAACTTGCCGATCAGGTACGCCTTCCGACTAGGGATGTTGACGTGGAAGGTGGTGAGGGCTGTCTCGATTATCGAATGCGGGAGCCACAGTTGTCTAAATGTGTCCATGTAGAGTCGTCCAGCAGCGTCTTGGAGAGTCAGTAGTCGCCCACTTTGGGCTTGACCACCAGAGCGACTCGCCCGATATATTCGATCCGTGGCAAGTGGTCCTCGCGGCTCCACGTGATGCGCTGCTCGGACCAGTTGAGGAAGTGGGGGACGTCGACCTGGGACACCGTGTTGGCGGCGACGACGTGGGCGAGGACCTTTTTCTCGCGCATGGTGCCGAGCCCGGTGAAGGTGTGGAGCAAGCCGACCTTGTTTCCGAATGCCCCGCCATTTGGCGGGTTGTTGTTGGGGTCCTCCCTTGCTGGCCGTGCCTTATCGATCTCCTTCAGAGAGTGGCGGTCGGCAGTTGTGGGCGTGGCGGGTTTCCCCTCCTTGTTGTGGAATACACAGGGTTGTTTGAGGAGAGCTGCGGGGTCGAATTTTGGCCTTGCTCGATATTTTCCGCCATCACGGTGTTGGCCTCCATCGCGGCAGAAGCTCTTGGGGTCGCATGGAACGTATCCAGCGTTGGCGACGAAGCCGACTCGCCCATCACCGCGGCGCTTGCCGGTGAGTCGAATGTTGCTGTAGTGCAGCCGCGCTGCCTGCCATTGTCTTGGACGCTTGGGCGGCGATTTCGACCAGACTCATCGTTGGTTTCTTGGTTCGGATCCTCCTCCACATACCGCTTGGCGATCTCGAGGTGGTCTGGGATGTTATCGAGTGTCTTGTACACCCGCTTGATCTTGGCGACCAGGGGCTCGTATCTGCACGAGTTCTTGAAGCAGTGGATCGCCGTGTCTGGGTGGATGCCGGCCGTGTTGATCCACAGGTCTTGCCACCTTTCGACCCAGTTGCGGGTCGACTCACGGGGTCCCTGGATGCATCTCTCCAGGTCCTCGATGGTGGTGGCGCGGGTGTAGGAGCTCTCGAAGTCCCTGACAAAGGCCTTGTGCATGTCCTCCTAGGAATTGATGCTGTCCGCGGGAGGGTGTTGATCCATTGCCAGTCACTCCCTGCATCATCAGGGGGAGGTAGCGAGCGGCGAGGAGGTCGGTGTGCCCGATGATTACCATTTCCATGAGGTATGTGTCCAGCCACACGACCGGATCATATGTGGGATCATATTTTTCGATCTCCTTCGGTGCTTTGAAGTTCGCCGGGTACTTTTCACCTCGGATCATCGGTCTGAAGCACTGGGGCCGACTCGACTGAGCAAGCCCCTTGTCTCGCCGTCGTTGCGGTTGGTGAGGGTGTGCCTCAGGTCGTTGGGCTAGCGTGCGCGCCAGCTTTGGTTGTTGATGATGTGGGTCCGCACGTCGACCGGCTGCCCGTTGGCGGCGACCGTGTTGTTTAGCGGTCGCGGGTTGTTGGTGGAGAGTGCTGGATGCGCGACACACGGCTGGTGTTGCAGGGGCTCAGGGGGCGGGCAGTTGTGGGTGTTTGCCATCGATGGGAGGCCGCTCGAGGCCGCCCTACTTCCGGAGGAGCGGGAGTACATGCGCCCCCGCGAGTCGGCTCCTGCGACTTGCTGCTCGACGGCCTTGGCGAGTAGGGCCTTGTCGTACTGGATTTGTAGCGCGCCCTCCCCTATGACGTTTATGTTGGCGACCGCTACCTGCCACGTGATGATGTTGTTCATCTGGGTGGAGTACAGCGGTAGTCCATTCGTGTCCCGTTCTTGCGGAGAGATTAGGATTCTCGGCTGGTCGGGAGGGGGCGCGCGTCCTGGTGGCAGTGGGGGAGCTCCACTCGCTGGTGCTCCTGGTGGTGGACGGGCGCTGAAGCATGGCGGCGCGTTCTCGTAGATCGCGTGATGAGGCACGCGAGCAGGGTCATTATCGTCGTCAAAGTTCAGGGCGCGGCCCTGAACGGTGGCGTTCAGGCGCGTTCTGATGCGTTGCTGGTGGTAGAGCTATAGCTCCTGCACTGTCGATTGCTCGAGGCGAAATTTTTCGCGCTCGTCTTGATCCTTGCGCACTGCCTCCTCCAGGCGCAGGCGCATCTCCTCGAGTTCCCCTGCCATAGCGGTTGGCGGGATCTGGGTGGAAAAGGGGTCCTGCAGGGCGCTCGTGCCGCTCGCCATGTAGGTCGCGATGAAGCAACCGGATTCAGCGTGGAGGTCTCCGGAGTTCTCCGACCCGGAGTCGGAATCGAATATCCCGAGTATGGATGGATCCTCGAAATCCCCTCCATTGGAGACTCGCGTGAGGAGCCTTCTAGAGATGCGGCGATGATGGACCCGACGACCAAGGCTGGGGTCGATGAGTCGGCGTCTTCATGGAGGGCCATGTCGTCCGCGGCCGCGTTGGTCTCGACCATGTCGTTGTTGGCCGAGTTGTACTTGGAAGCGAGACGGTGGATGGTGGGGACCTGTCTCTCAGAGAGCCGATCGCGTGGCGGCGACTCTCCGATGAGCGCCGAGTCCTCCGAGACAATGACGTCGGTGAAGCCGACGAAGAGGTTGATCGTGCCTACTGGCATGATGACGCTGTGTGTGATCGGGCATGACGCTGGGACGTAGCTGCTGGGCAAGATCTAGAGGATGTCGCCGTTGGCGATCATTTGGCCGATGGCAATCGACCGGTTGATTGGCAAGTAGGGTCTCACCGTAGAACTCAGGCCTGACCGGCCAGGCCCCACGGTGGGAGCCACTGTCGTGGGAATGGCCACAGCAGATGCTGCGAGTGGCAGCGAGTGGTAGAACAAGGGGCAAGGGCGGCCAGCCATCTGCGGTGCGAGATGAGGGCAGAGACACAAGGTTTTACCCAGGTTCGCCCCCGGAGGGTAAAGACCTACTCCTGCTAGATTGTATTATCGAGAGATTACAGTGGGCGACCTCGGCGGCTAGGCGGCGAGTCGATGGGGTGTATGATGGAACATAAGTGCTATGCGTGGCCTAGGGAGGTTTATATAGGGGTGCTAGGTTTTACATATCTACAACCGAGTTGGATAAGGACTCGGAGGGGTTTTGACCTAATCCGACTGGGCCTAGCTATGCTTCTAGGCCTTTAGCTTCCAGTCGCCTAGCTCCTTCTTGGGCCACAATCCAGTCGACATCCTGCAGGCCCACTCGCTAAGATTATGATCCAGTAGGGAACTTCCTACTTGGTATACCCCACTCGGCATATCCCCATCACCACCTATCCCGTTTTCCTCATTGGTCGTCCGATTGCCTTCATTTTTTTGCCCATGGAGTTATGTTGACCTAAAAACCCTATATATGGATCCCCCAGGGAGTCCTCGAGATAGAGCACACAAGAAATGAAAACACCACCAAACAAAGTCAGATCCAACGAAGATTGGAGTGGGGAACTCCACCGGAGCCACCACCGGGGGGATCTCCACCCTCTCCAACATCTCCAGCATCGTCACCATGTTGAAGAGGGAGTAGTCCACCTCCGGACTATGGGTTTGTGACAGTAGATTGATCTATTTATCTCTTTTTATTTATATATCTAGTACCATATGAGATGTCCTACATGATTATGGTCATATATGTAATTCCTATGTGGTGATCTTTATTCTATGATTTGATATATGAGATTGGAACCTATTTTGTGTAAGATGTATTGGTAGATGCATATCATGTACCCTGTTCTTAATTGCTTGTTTTGATCCAACTTTTATGCAAGAATAACTTGTTTGGGAGAAGTGTGTATTATATGGAGTAGCATGGTGGTAGTGATTGAATTGTGACAACACCATTCAAGATCTACTTTGGTTTTTACCTATCTTTTGCTGCCTCACTAGGGATAAAGTGAAATCATGTGCTATAATTATCATGTGACAGTGATATAATCTTGTTAGTGTAGGGGTTTGTAGCATGGAAAACAAAAAATTTCTACCGCATGAACACACACAAGCCAAGATCTATCTACTAGATTGTAGCAACAAGTCGATAGAGTAGTCACCCTCTAAGATTCCAAAGAGGTTAACGAGAGCAGATTCTCGTGGGTGATGCAGTCGTTCAATTGCTGATCTCAAGATCACGTAGACGATCCTTCTGGCGCCGCATTCGGACGCAGTCAGTCACACGTACGATACTCGATTAAGACCTTCCTCTCCCTTGTTCCAGCAGGCAGCGGAGGTTGTAGTTCTCTCCTCACGAATCCGGTAGCAGGACGACATGGTGTCAGAGATCAGAGGGGAGATCCCGTAGGGCTTCGCCTTAAGCCAGAGAGGGTAGGTGGATTAGAGGGGTTCCCCGATGACTAGGGTTTAGAGGAGGAGGGAGGATGTGGCCCGACGGCAGTGGCGGCGTGTGGGGCTTGGGTTGTTGTGGTGTAGGTCTTGGGGCAGCCCCCTCCCCTCTATTTATGAGAGGGAGGGGCAGCTAGGGGAGGGGTGAAATGCATCGTATGGGCACCTAGAGGAGGGGTGAATAAGTGCTACTCAATTTTTAGTTTTTTTTTTAATTTTAGGCTTGACACAAAGTAAATTCTCTAGATATTCAACTACGATAATTTCCCTATATACAAACCTATCTACTAAACACGTAAAGAGAGGAGCGAGGAAACCGTAGTGGAGCACGAGGATACACAGGGATTTGTTTTACCGTAGTTCATTCCTTGTTAAGGGAAGTACATCTGCGTTGGTGCGGTGAGAGGTTCTAAGACCACCATGCCACAATAGGCCTCACCCAATTCTCCGATGGATCTTGCCATGAAAGGCCCGATCCACCTTCTCCACTATTGGTACCCTTCGAGGCGGGAACCAGTGCCTTTACAACTCTATCAGGGCACACATCCACAACCAAATTGGAGTCTCCCGTAATGACAACAAGATTTCTCAAGAACAAGGATTATCAATATAATCAAAACAAGGATCTAGATATTTGCAAGAAATACTAGATCGAAGATTCTCCAAATGAATGGAGAGGAGGTGAAGTGCTTGATTGGTGTTGATGAAGATAAATCCCTCCTTCTTTGATTCCCCAAGGAACGGGGCCTTTGGGTGGATGAAGGTGAAGATCTCATGGATGGAACTTGAGTAGCAGATCTTGTCTTTTTCGAATGAACCAAGGGTTCTGGCAAGAGTGGGAAGATGGGTTTAAATACCCCCAGCCCAGAACTGGCCGTTGGAGCAATTTGGGGGAGGATTATTGCCCCCCACTAGGGGCGGACTATCCGCCCTGGGAGAAAGATCCGCCCCAGGGTCAAAAAGTCCAGGGAAAAATCCGCCCCCACATGTTGCGACGTGCCGAGCTTGACTTGGTAAAAAAATTTGAGGGGACGGATTATCCACCCTGTTGAAAAGTCTGCCCTAGATACGGAAAGTCCGGGGGAAACTCCGCCCCCA
This sequence comes from Avena longiglumis, assembly GCA_030063025.1. Classification (NCBI taxonomy): domain Eukaryota; kingdom Viridiplantae; phylum Streptophyta; class Magnoliopsida; order Poales; family Poaceae; genus Avena; species Avena longiglumis. The sequence goes on from CP125978.1 coordinate 269,674,558, forward strand.
CATAGAGAGTCATGTCGTGGCTCCCTTTGTCAAATCCTTGGGGGGCGGATTATCCGGCCCCCTTGAGGGGCGGATTACCCGGCCTGGGTAAAAACTCCGGCCCTAGCCGGACAATCCGGGAGATATTCCACCCCCACACAGTGAGTCGCGCCCTTGCGCTCTTTGTGATTGGGGGAGGGGCGAATTATCCGGCCCCTGGCAGGGGCGGATTATCCGCCCCCCAAAACCACTTCGAGGATCTGCAGCACTTCAACACACATTAAATAATCCTTGATATTGTTATCTAACACACAAAATACTAGAGATCATGAAATGTTCTTTCAATCTCCCCTCTTTGGTGTTAGATGACAACACTAGGATTTGCAATAAGACCTACTAACATCATCTTCAAGAAATGAAAGAGGCTCCCCCTAAATGTGTGCATATCAATAACTTGCATTTGAATACAAATGCACACACAAAGGGACAAGCCAATTTCATAACATTGACGACTATAACAAGGATGAGTTAGGAAACATATTTCATACCACCGGGATGTGAAATATACAATATGATAAGCGATAATATTAGGCCTCGAAAACATCCCACCATATTGATGTATCAAAAGATATAAATCCAGAAATCCATATGACCATAAATAATTCTGAACTCCATAGATATGACCGTAGATAATTCCAAAATCCATAGATATGACCATAGATAATTCCAAAATTCCACACATCCATAGTACCACAAATAAACAATAGTGCCACACACGACATAGTCTCATACAAAAACAAGCACAAATAGGAGTTCAACACTAAAGGGGCACAAGCAACCGATAAAGAACACGAATGATAAAAGAGGCAAATGCTTGTGCCAGACCCATGCAAATACCAAGACCTAAATAGAACTACTTCTCCCCCTTTGGCATAGAAATTCCAAAAAGGAAGAAGAGCGATGCTAACGCCCCAGAAGATCACTCGTTTTCATCATCCTTCTCGTTGTAGTCATTGATAAGTCCAAAATGTATCTACTTTCCCGAAGACTTTTGCTAATGTTTCTCCTCTAAACTTGTGTGATTTGGATACAACTAAATGGACTGACGCTGTTTTCAGCAAATTACCTTGGTGTCTAGTTTTGGTGCAGAAAATCAACTATCCAGAAAAATCCCGGAAAATTTGCCAAAAATCCTATTTCACCAGAAGTCTCATGGAGCCAGAATACAAGACGGAGTGGGGGCCCGAGGGGCCCACACCCCCTGCCGTGCGGGTGGGCCCAAGCCGCTCTTGGAGGGGGTGTGGATGCCCCAGGCACCCCCTCGTCCTCCCTCTTCGCCTATAAGTTGCCTCTTGACCTAAAAACCGAAAGGGTTCGACGTTTTTCCAGAAAGAGTTCCGTTGCGCCGCCACCACCAGAAACCGCGACTTGGGACTTTTGTGAGCAAGGACTATTTCCAGGTGCAGCTACTACAAAACTGTTGCTACTGATAAACTTTTGTGAGCAAGGACTATTTCCAGGTGCAGCTGAATTGATAACTCAGTTGTTAAGACTTGCAAGTATTCTTTGATTCCCCTTTTGTTGAATCAATAAATTGGGTAAGACTACCCTCGAAGACTGTTGTGATGCCCTATACTTGTGGGTCATCAAGACTATTTTCTGAAGCTGTTGCCGGGGAGCATAGCTTTATTTGTATGTTTACTTGGATATATTATTGTTCACTGCTACTCCTTTCATCATGGGGAAGTCTCGTGATGGAAAGTTTCCTATTTTACCATCCACTACAAGAAGAGGTACTGTCCTAAACACTTCTGCTGCACTTGATTCACCGTCTGTTATAAGTAAGCTTGTTACACCACCACCACATACACATGTTGCACACACTGCTACTACTTCTGAAACTGAAACTTCTTCTGATACTCATGATGTTACTTCTATTGTGCTTGATGCGATTGGTTCACACTACTAGGAAAACGACTATAGGTAATCAGCACATCCGTGGCTCACATGGTTGAAGTGCCCCAAGGCTAAAACAGGCATGGCTCACCAGTGGGCAGTGCCCTACTAGTAACTAGAACAACCGTGGCGCACATGACTATAGTGCGCCACAGATGTGTGTGGGCCAGGGCCCTGTTGGCCGCACGCCAAACATCTGTAGCGCACTACACTCATGTGCGCCACGGATGTTAGTGTCAACCGTGGCGCACATGGGGGGGGGGTGCGCTACGCCTAAGCGCATGCCCCCCTATGCTGTGAAACGGCCACAAACTTCTGTGGCGCACTCGGCCTAGTGCGCCACAGGGAGTAGGAACATCTATGGCGCACATGGCCTAGTGCGCCACGGTTGTTTCTACCCCCTGTGGCGCACTAGGGCCGTGTGCGCCACGGATGTGTCGATTTTTTTAGGACAGCACTTTATGTGCACATGTGTGAGCACACATCCACCACCCCACACTTCACTTTCCCCTTCTTCTTCCTCCTTAGATCTAGTCGGGATCTTCTCCTTCCCACCTCAATTTCTCCACCCATTCACCATTTTTAGCATGTAAAACTTGCTTTGGATGTTACATAAGTAATAGAGGAGGTCTCCGGTCTCATCTCCTTCTCCTGGCCGACGCGACCTCTCCTTTCCATCTTTCTCGCGATCGGTCTCTCATCTCGGTAAGTTGTCCATGTAAGGATGTGTTCATGTGTATATGGATGATGTGCTCATATGTATGTAGATGATCGATGCTCATGATGTGTGTATGTGGAGAGGATGGTCATATGTGTGTGTATATGGAGAGTATCGATGATGCTCATGCATGTGCGTATGGAGAGGATAATGATATGTTCATGTGTGTATGGATCGGTCTCTCTCTCTCTCTTGTGTTTGTATGTGAACAAGTTGCCATTTTTTTTTGCCAAAATGTTGATTCATTTCCATTTTGGCAAGAATTTGGCATTTCGCAAAGGTCCTAATTTTAGGATAGGTCATGCCGAAATTTTCTATCGACCATTGCATGCATGCATTCATTATGTGGTTCTAATAGACTTAAAAATTGTACCGTGTACACCATGCAGGCAAAAATGGTCCGCATAATGAGCGAAGGCATTGTGGCTAGATTTTTGAAATGTGCGACAGCCGACATGATACGAAATAACAAGACAGATATAAGATGTCCGTGCAGAAGATGCAAACTCAACTGGGTGATCGACCCAGATTCCGGGAATCTGCAGGCACACCTGCTCCGCCATGGTTTCATGGATGGATACACTCGTTGGATAAGCGAAGACGTAGATGATGGAGACGGTGAAGGTGGCCAACATGACGATGATCATCATCACGGCGAGAACGGGCGAGATGATGAAGATTCTCCTGGAGATGGTGAAGGTGCGGAAGCAGACCGGGATGATGATGATCTAGATGCCGGAGGAGCAGACGACGATGGAACAACGTCAGGCTGGGTGCAGGACCCTTATGTGCAAGAGTTGCTTCTCAAGCAGACGAGTAATGCCAGGGCTGCCGCTAGAGAGAAAGCCAAGCTTGCGCAACTTGAGAAAGACGCGGTTACTCCATTGTATGAAGGATGCAGGCCCGATGATACCTGGTTGAATGTAATGCTCAAGGCTATGGAGATGAAGGCAAAACACAAATTGAGCGACGCAAGCTTCGACGATATGATGGTATTCTGGCACGATCGTCTCCCGGAGGGGAACACATGTCCAACTTGTATCGAGGATGCCAAGAAAATCGTCTGTCCTCTCGATCTACCGCACGTTAGATATCACGTATGCATCAACGATTGCATCATTTATCGGGGTGCGGACGTGGAGAAAACCACATGTCCGGTGTGCGGCGTGAGTCGATACAAGAAAGGGAAGAAAGCACCTCGAAAAGTGGTATGGTACTTTCCTATCACTCCTCGTCTGCAGCGCTGTTTCGCGGACCCTAAGGAAGCGAAGCTCATGCGATGGCATGCGGAAAGGAAGAAGCCAGGAGATGATGATGACCCCGAAAAGGATGAGCTGCTGACGCACCTTCGATGCTAGCTGCTGAAAGCATTGGACCTCGAATTCCCAGAATTCAGTGGAGATTCGAGGAACATCAGGCTTGGTGCGAGCACCGATGGACTCAATCCGTTTGGTAGCCAGAGAAGCACGCACAACACTTGGCCCGTGTTTGTATGGATGTACAACCTCCCTCCATGGTTGTGCATGAAGAAGAAGTACATACAAATGAGTATGCTAATTCAAGGGCCGAAACAACCTGGTACCGACATCAATCTGTATCTCGGGCTGTTGAAAGAGGAGCTAGCCACGTTATGGGAATCTGGAGCCAATACTTACGACGCCGTCGCACAAGATTATTTCACTATGAGAGCCGCGTTGGTCACTACGGTGCAAGACTATCCAGGTTGCGGGTATATCTCGGGGCAGGTTATCCAAGGATTCTGCGCATGCGTTAGGTGCATGGATAACCCAAGCTATCTCCAACTAGAGAAAGATCCAGGGTCATCGAAAACCATGTTCATGGCGCACCGGAGGTGGCTCGGCAAGAAAGATCCATGGAGAAAACGTGGAGACCTATTCGATGGCAAATCAGAGACCCGAGGAATCCCAGAGCGTAGGAGCAGCGAAGAAGTGGAAGAGTTGCTGAAAAACTGGAAAGATTGTCCTAAGCCTGGAAAGAAGCGAAAGAGGAAGCAACAAGACAAGCCGCTGATGAAGGTATGGAAAACAAGGTCTGTTTTCTGGGAGTTTCCATATTGGAAGTTTCTCCGCACGCCTCATAGCCTCGACATCATGCATATCACGAAAAACGTGTGCGAGAGTCTGTTCGCCACCATAATCAACATGCCAGATAGGACGAAAGATGGTCCGAAAGCAAGGCACGACCTGATATGCTTGGGTATCCGGAAGGAGCTTCACGGAGGACGCACTACTCCTGATGATCAGGAAGATGACGATGATCATGAGTCGGAGACGACACAAGGTCGTCGGAAGGGTAAAAAGTTCAAGAAGAATGAATATTACTGCCCTCCTTCTTGCTTCACTCTAAGCCAGGTTGAGATCAAACAGTTTTTCAAGTGCCTTCTAGGAGTCAAATTTCCTTACGGCTACGCGGGCAAGATAAGCAGATACCTAGACGAGGCGAAGCAGAGGTTCAGTGGCATGAAGTCTCACGACTGTGCCGTGCTAATGACGCAGGTACTTCCGGTCGCACTAAGAGGGATAATGGACGAGCACGTCCGTGAAACGTTATTTGGCCTATGCAAGTTTTTCGACGTCATCTCTAGGAAGTCGATTGGCGTGAATCAGCTCGGAAGGCTACATGAGGAGATCGTGGTGATACTATGTGAGCTTGAGGTCTACTTCCCACCCGCATTCTTTGACATTATGGTGCATCTGCTGGTCCATGTCGTAGAGGACATTGTTCAACTCGGGTCGATGTTCCTCCGCAGCATGATGGCGTTCGAAAGGATGAACGGACACATCAAAGGATACATTCGCAACAGGTCCCGTCCAGATGGAAGCATAGCCAAGGGCTTTCTGGCCGAAGAGTGCATCTCTTTATGCACGAATTATCTAGACATCGAGAACCCTGTTGGTCTTCCCGTCAACAGGCACCTTGGCAAGCTCGACGGATCTGGTCACCGAGAGGGTCGTCGACATCGCATGCATTTCGATTTTGACGCTGCACTTTGATCGAGCAAACCTTGTCGCGCTACAGCATTTAGAACTGGTAGATCCTTGTGTACAGAAGCACAAAAGGTTAATCGAGAAGAAGTACAGTGACCGGGGCATACAGAGGACGCAGGGAGAAATAATCAAAGAGCACAACTCAGATTTCACGCGTTGGTTTAGGCAGACGCTCCTTGATAATCCCCGCGATCGCATTCTTCTGACACGGAAAAGATCATATTCACCTTGTCGCAGGGACCGATGCAAAACCTGGTGACCTATCAGGCGTATGATATCAACGGCTACACATTCTACACGGAGGAAAAGGACAACAAGTGTGATTATCAGAACTCAGGCGTAACGTCGGAATTCTACACCGATGACAACGTGAAGGAAAGATTCTACTAAGAATCGAGGAGATCCGGGAGCTCGACTACGTGGAGAAAAGGTGCCGATGTTCCGTGTCGATGTGCAAAGAGCGTCGAAAGAGAAGACCGTATTTCACAACCATGGTTATACCCGGCAGCCAAATCCAAGGCCACGGCAAACGTGGCGAAAAATGAACCGTGGGTACTGCTACCAAAGTGGACCAATGTTTTTCATTCTTGACCCGACAAAGCCTAGCCGTGTTGTCGTGAGGAGAGGAAAAGAAACATCATCGGAATGGATGGAGTCGCCAACGAGCAAGACTTCACCAAGACGGGCGATCCAAATATTGAAGATGACGACGACTACGATGCAGCAACATACATCTCAAGAAGAAAAAGGACAACCCTACCCAAAAAAGGTAGCCCGTTCGAAAGAAGAAACATTAAAGTGCCGGGGCTAAATTATTCAACCGCGACAAAGAAGGGAAAAAATATTGTAAAACGCTAGCTCAAAAAATATTGTAAAACGCGTGGTCGAAAAAGATTGTAAAGTGCGGGTGGTCGAGTAGGGCCGTTCCTGATTCATATTATTATGGACAAATTATTATGAAATTTAGTTATACTTTGAATCATATTATTTGTACCACTTTTATGACATATATTATCACTTTTGGGAATTTTTGGAACATTTAAAAGTATTTATAAAATAAAAACAAAACAAATATGACATATATTACCACTTTTGGGCATTTTGGAACATTTAAAAATATTTTTAAAATAAAAACAAAAAAAGGGGGGCTCCAGGATTCGAACCTGGGTGATCTGAAGTTTAGAATAGAGTAGTGGGCAGAACCAGTGGGATATGATAGTGATTCTGTTAGATAGTGGGACGCTCTTTTTTTATACAATTGCTGGGGGAGATAGGCGTAGCGCACTCTGGTATAGTGAACTATGGATATCTGTAGCGCACTATGACAGAGTGCGCTACGCGTATCTGTGCCTTATCCACTTTCACGCAGGCACACGTCGGCCTCATCCCCATTCTCAACCGTGCCCACCGCCGCCGTTGTCGATCCCGATCCCGAGCCGTCTCACCAGCCACCGTCTCGCCAGCCACCGTCGCTCGAGGAGGAGGCCGTGGAGCAGGAGGAGGCCGTGGAGCAGGAGGAGGCCATGGAGCAGGAGCAGGAGGAGGCCCGCCGCTGCTCGAGGAGGAGGCCCGCCGCCATCGTCGTCCGCCCGCCTTCCCGCCATCGTCGTCCTCATCTCAGAGGTCAGCGTCGCCCCTTCCCTCTCTCCCTCTCTCTCCCTCTCTCCCTCTCTCCCTCTCTCCCTCTCCCTCTCTCCCTCTCTCCCCTCTCCCTCATCTCTGTGTTGGTCAGGCGCCATGAATGAGTACTCCAAACCTCCTTGGATGATATTGTTAGCATGTTACTCATTCTGTGTTGTTTTCTTAAGCTGTGATTGGTTATCTAAGTTGCTTGGATGATATTGTATGCTTGTTTTCTGAAGCTCGACTGATTTGGTTTTGAGTTGCAGTGTATCTGTGGAAGCAACGAAAGATTTTATGGTTAGCAATATTGATTAATAATCAATATTAATCAATATTAGGAACAATCCAAACTAGGAACAAACCAAATACTATCATCTTCACCTCTGGAGGGTCCACTATATAATAGATTTGCAAGGATAGAAATTGGAGCTATAAATGTGGTAATGGTTTTGAAATTTAGGTTTTTGGATCACATTTTTAACTGAGTATGCATTGCCAGACGCTACTGATAGGTAAATATCCTTGCCTTGACAGATGCTACTGTACACTGAAAGGAAACATACATAGAGCTTTGTGCTTAGTTTGGCGTGATTGGATTTTGTATGAAAGGTGCTTTGTGCTTAATTATGGGAAGGTGCTTTGTATGAAAGGTGCATCTTCCCAGGTTGCATCTTGTACACTCATGTTCTCCCAGTGGATCAACCATTTTTGTACTACGATATCATAAGCTACTGCACTTCTTGGTATTTTATCTTTGTTCTAGGACTGCTAGTAGGGCTGTTTTGATCTTTCCATTAGTTGTAACCAGAGGCAATCTTGTGTTTGGTATTGCATTTTCCCAATGTGTTTCTTCAACTGATTGACATGAAATATATTGTGTAGCTGGGCTTCTGCTGGCAACTGAATTTGGTAGGATACCTTGCCCACTTTCTTTAGCACTCTGAATGGTCCATGACATTTTGAGGTTAGTTTCAAAGCATTCCTTAGGCCCAATGATGTATTAGGGTAGGGCTGCATCTTTAGGTATACAAAGTTTCCTACCTCAAATGATCTCTCAGTTCTGTGAGTTTCAGCAAACTTCTTCATCTTGTTTTGAGATTTTTGGTTCCTAGAAAGAAAATGTGACATTTTGATTGATGTTCGATAAGAGCAAATGTACCACCATTCAGCTGCTGGAATCCAATCACACCATTTTTTTGGTTCCTAGAAAGAAATACATATCTGGTAACAGGGGAAAAGTTTTATTGTCATAACCTGTTGCTCCCTCAGAGACTCATGAAGCTCCACTCAGGCATCTTAATCTTTCTTTTTTAACTGCATATAGTAGCCAGTCTAAATTGTTATTGTTTATACATCTCTAGTGGTGCTGTTGTCTATACTGAAACCTAAAACCTGAAACCTGAAACTTGAAACCTGTCTAGAGTAGTGGTGCTGCTGTCTATACTGAAACCTGAAACTGCTGAAACCTTTATGCTTGCTGCTGTGTGTACTATTTGTGAAACCTGAAACTATTGTGCAAAGCTGCTGTGTATACTATTTCCTGGCTATACTGGGCCATTTATGCTGGTTGTGCTGGCTATGATGGCCATTTATTGTGTGCTAGCTATGCTGGCCATATATATGCAGGTTCTTGTATGAAATGAGTCCCGATTTTTGCCGGAATGTTGATTAACTTCCGTTTTGGAAGAAATCGGGTACTCCTAGTTTAAGAAAATTAGCAAAGGTCATGCTGGATTTTTCCGTGCATTTAACCAATTATTTGTTTTTTTATTAGTGCAAAGATGTGTGACAACGACGAGGCTGGATGTTCTAAGCGCATCAGCACTGAAGGAGAACTCAGACCTCCGAATAAACAATTGACATTCTGGGAGGCGGCCCAGTGGCTAGAAGACGATGAAGAATACCATCCTTCGGAGAGCGAGAATGATGAGATGGAAGACGCGGAGGAAGAAGCCGAAGGAACGGCGGACGATGAAACCAATGATGGCGGCGAGGGCACATGGAGTGGTAGCAACCCTCCTAAGAATAAGAAGAAGCCGAAGGACCGGCGCCCGAACACGGTCGGCACGGTCAGTGAGGAAATTACCGAAATGAGCCCAACTGGTGTTCCTTTGGAGCCCGACCTTGTCGTCAATGGGTACGGTGGGCAAGTGGCGGCGATCACCCAGACAACCATCTCGATCAACACCGAGAATCTCCGGCATAAAGATAATGGCCACTTGCACACACTCCTCTTCGAGAAGATGCCCGCAAGATACAAGTTCCCCGCTAAGTATCAGAACACAAATTATCATGGGAACAAAGTAAACAAATCCGCCCTCACAAAGATGAGCACCGCCCTGGCCAGCTGGAGAACCCGGATAAAGAAGAAGATCTATAAAGAAGGCAAAAGTCTCGAGGAGATCCAGAAGATTGACCTGCAGATCACCGAAGATCAGTTCCGGGAGTTCAAGGATAGGTGTGAATCCGAAAGAGCCCTGGCCAATAGTAATCGGGGAAAGGTGCTGCAGGCGATGAATATAGGTCATCACCATCTCGGATCTGGTGGATACAGAACCGCGGAGGCCAAATGGAATAAGGAGGACGAAGAGTATAGATCCAAGGGGATAGAAAACCCTTTATAAATTCGAACCCGGGTTCGAAACTTCATAGGGACTACCATGTGGACCCAAAACCAAACAACTCACCGCGGATCTGCGGTGAAGGAATTCGAGGAAATTATGGTAAGTATAATCTAATTACCGCGGATCAACTCGATTGCAATCTAATCGATGATCTAAATGATTCACTGTTACTTCTTCTGCAGGAGGAGGAAATTGTTGCTAGTCATGGATCCCAGGGTTCCTCATCCCAGGGGTCGACGCGGCCACCCGGGGATAACCCTTTAACGTAGGCGATGAACCGGGCCAAGAAAATAGAGTCGGTTACGAAGAAGCCGTCGTCGGCTGGCCGTTTGGCCGGCCTCGGGGGTAAGAATTGGGTGGATCATTTTGGTCCACCGCCGAGGACATATGTGGCGCCGTCGGGAAGGAGCGAGGAGGAAAACCGCGAGGTTCAAGAACTTAAGGCACAAGTGGCGCGGATCCCGCAGATCATCCAAGACAACCTGACAATCACCCTCACGTCCTTCCTGCCTACCTTGGTGGAGTCAATAGTGAACTGGAGTGCGGGTGGTCGAGTAGGGCCATGCCCGATTCCAAGCATGGTCAGCAGCCACTCGAACAACGCGGCGCCGACGAATCAGGCGAACTACGTGTTCGTGACTCCGCCCGCTAGCACCGCGGCGCCGCAAGTGTTGGTGACTCCCCCTGCCATCACCGCGGCGCCGAAGTACATGTTGGTGCCCCCTGCCATCGTCGCGGCAGCACCAAAGCTCCAAGCACCCGTCGGTAGGCAGAATACACCGGCGGCCAGCACCGCTCCATCAAGCAGCCCTTTCATCTCTTGCACGCCCGTCGCCGTATGCGGTGCGTCGACATTAGCCGATCTCGACGCCATCACGGTAAACAAATTGCTTTAATTACCGCCTTTCATGCCATCTATTACTCTTATGGCATCTCGCTCTGACGACGCCGTACATGTTTTCCGCAGACGGATGTTTCTTGCACTCTCTTATGCTACGTGAACAACGAGCTGAGGGATGTTGCCAAGGGTACCATCGTTCAACCCTTGCAGCGCACGTTCCACTCAAAGCCGATGCCAGATAGCGTGCACAGGGTTAAAATTAGTCGGGTGCTAAGGGGCTGCGACGACCTGGAACCTCCCATTCAACCCCCAGGAGCGGATGAAGAAGAGCCGTCTGTCCTCAGAACTTGCTTCGGCTTATTCTTTCTATGTCCAAAGAGCATGATATGTTTGGGGACGACGGGGGCCATCACGCCACATAACAAGATCGCCGTCGTGCCAGCAAGCGTGGCAAGGCCCCTCACCGCCTCGTCACCTCCACGCGGTGGGTCGGATGATCATGTTGATGATATGCACATGGCGCAGGATCCGGCCGAGGACGACGAAGACTATAATGATCACTTCTTCAGCACTCAGTTTGGCAACGAAGAAGACCTAGCTGGTGGCCCCACAGATAAAGCCACTATCACCAAGCGTCTGTTTGGTTCTCAGGAGACGCCTCCAGCTTGCGCCTTTACAGATCCAAATGATACAACCAATGACCCTTTATTCTAAGCCTAACACACTACATAGGGTGGCGGTGCTCGATATGTGCCTGCCCGCTCTCCAAAAGGAAAAAGGGCAGGAAAAGAAAATCTAGCAGCTCGAGCCAGCCGGTGGCGTCAACAATCGCGAATCCGATCAGGTTTCGGACGGGCCACCAAGACCCGAGGGTATTATGTGGAGGATTCATGGCGGTGAGCCCATGCTACCTAAGAATTTGGAAGCTCGCCAGTTCGAACTGCAGAGTGTGCATGACGGCGTCGACGATAGAGAGACGCCTTCTATCGGAGAAAGATCCTCGCACCCGGATTCGTGGTTAAGGTGCCACCAGGCTTGGGCTTCACGACAATGCCCTCATGCGGATCTGTTCTTCCTGCGGTTCGACGACATCTTCAATATGTTCCACCTATACCCGCTGCACTATACCATGGTCCGTCTGTTTTCTCTCAGCCTGGCCATGCAGATCATTAGAGAGAACACACCGGGCATCGCTATAGTGGACCCCTACTACATGCGTGACGGCTGCTTGGGTTCCCCTGCCGAACGACGTATCGTGGCCTCGTACCTAAAAAGAATCCTCGTGGCGAACAAGACAAAGGAATACATTCTCGTGCCTTACTTTCCCGAGTAAGTCGTTATTCACTCGCCACCATCGATTGGCTTTATTAGATCATCATCATTATTTTTCCAACACATTCCATTTGAATTTTTTGCGCAGATATGAACACTGCATGCTCATCTGCTTATTCCCGAAGCATTCCCACGCCACGTATTTCGACTCGGGGAGTCTAGAAAAGAAGAAAAACTACGACAAGATCAAGGAAGTTCTGGATGATGCTCTCACTGGCTTTGCCTCGAAGGAAGGCACCACCTTCGTGCGTACGAAGGTCAAGTTCGGCAGGCACGTCTTCAACCACGTAACGGAGTTCCCCTGCGTGAAGCAGCCAGAAAACAGTAAGAAGGAAGCCTACTACGCACTCCATCACATGAGGGCGTTCCTACTTGACCAGCAGAATTCTACGCTGCCAGATCTTCTCAAACAGTGGGCCGAAGCAAAGGCCAAGATCAATGATTCGGATATTAGACAAGAGATGTATCGCATCCAGCAGCAATTTGGGGCAATCATCTTTCGTGATGTCATGACTTCGGGGGGGATCTTCTACGGAGGAAATATCCCGAATAACCGTGACATAGAAGATCGCCTAGAGATGCAGGGTGACTATAGGAAGTTCATGACGAGACAGGGCGTCCTCCCGTTCCCTAAGCCGAGCCAGAAGGCTTGATGTTGGCCTAGTTGTAGTTACAAACTATAGATGACCTTTGTGTGTGTGGACAAGTGTACTTATCTTATTAGGTTTATGAATCATCGCTACTTATTTTGCTTATTATTATTATATATCAATCAATGCTTGGTTTTTTGCTTACTCTTTGGTCCTTTGCTCAATTTGGTCCTTCTTTTTCCTTACTTTTTTAGAGAATAATGCCGATGATTGAAATGTCGTGGCACACTATATATGTGAATGTGCTACGATGGGACTGTGAGCCTTGTGATATGCACAAGTCCAGGTCTTGTGCATCCTACTTGGCTCACCGTTCCATCGTAGCATATTCCTGTGTCCAACGACCTATGTATATATATGAGGCATTCTTTTCGAGTTATTTTTGTCTTTTTCGAGAATAATGCCGATGATTGAAATGTCATGGCACAATGTATATGTGAATGTGCTATGATGGGATTGTGAGCCTTGTGATATGCACAAGTCCAGGTCTTATGCATCCTACATGGCTCACGGTTCCATCATAGCATATTCCTATGTCCAACGACCTAGCTAGCTAGCTATATATGAGGCATTCTTTTCGAGCTACTTTGGTCTTTTTCGAGAATAATGCCGATGATTGAAATGTTGTGGCACACTATATATGTGAATGTGCTACGATGGGATTGTACGCCTTGTGCTATGCACAAGTCCAGGTGTTGTGCATCCTACTTGGCCTACGGTTCCATCGTAGCATATTCCTGTGTCCAACGACCTAGCTAGTTATATATGAGGCATTCTTTTCGAGCTACTTTGGTCTTCTTCGAGAATAGTGCCGATGATTGAAATGTCGTGGCGCACTATATATGTGAATGTGCTACGATGGGATTGTTCGCCTTGTGCTATGCACAGGTCCAGGTGTTGTGCATCCTACTTGGAGAACGGTTCCATCGTAGCATATTCCTGTGTCCAACGACCTATGTATATATATGAGGCATGCTTTTTGAGTTACTTTGGTCTTTTTCGAGAATAATGCCGATGATTGAAATGTCGTGGAACACTATATGTGAATGTCTTGATGGGATTGTTCGCCTTGTGCTATGCACAGGTCCAGGTGTTGTGCATCCTACTTGGCGAACAGTTCCATCGTAGCATATTCCTGTGTCGAACAACCTAGTTATATATGAGGCATGCTTTTTGAGTTTGGTCTTTTTGATTTAGGAGTACTTTCTATAAGTGTATCTTCATATGCGACTTTAATTATATATGTTTTTTTTCAATAATCGGTTAATTTTATTGTCAACTTATAGATGACATGGTACGTCGTGTACAAGGGACGGGTTTCCGGAGTCTACGATGATTGGGAAGACTACCGGAGACAGGTGCACCGTTTTAGCGGCAATAGCTACAAAGGGTACAACACTATGGCGGAGGCGGAAGCTAGATACACACGCTATCTAGCGGGAGTTAGGACAAGGAACCGGATGAAGACCTACACCTTCGTCGCGGCGGTGATCATGCTTATCTTCTTTGCTTATTTATCCCGCGTTTGTGTCTAGCTAGCTAGTTTAGATGTCTAGGCGAGCTTCCAAGCTCTAACTTGTTCGATCGACACATGCATTCGCATGTCACCAACTACTACTTTGTAACATGATCGAAACAATGTAACTTAGACTATGTATTCATGTATGAGACTTATCTATATGTATTTGTTTCAATCTTGTTTTTCATATTGAGTATTTATATATATATATAATTGTATATCTTGTATCTGTGTGTGTATATCTGCTGTAATATTGTATATAATCTGTATTGCATATAATCTGGCTCGGAAATTAAAAAAAAATACATCTGTGGCGCACATGGTCTACCTTCGTGGCACTACACCTAAGCGCACTATGGAAGCTTAGTGGCGCACTAGGTAGTGCACCACAGAAGATCCCAGTGGCGCACCTGCCCAAACATCTGTGGCGCACTAGCAGTGCGCTCGCTGCCTCTACACAACGTGGCGCACTAGGCGTGTGCCACGGTGAGATAGCCACAAGGCAGTGGCGCCGCTAGTGCGCCACGGATGATGTTTCCAGGTGCGCCACTAAAGGCCATTTTCCTAGTAGTGTCATTAGGTACTTTCCTAGATGCTAATATGGCTAGTCTAGGAAATAGTGAAACTCCTAGTGAAGACACTATTACACCTGTTAGCTGAGTCTAGAGAGAGATATGATATTAATGATGGTTACATTGAGTTGACTGACGAATTTATTGAAGAGTGCCGAAAGACACATGGTGCTAGTGCTATTAGGAGTCTCCTTGAGAGATGTACCATTATTCCTAAAATGTCCTCTGATCCTAAGTTTGCCACCTCTCCCATAGATATTAAAGATGAAGATTATGCATTTTCTCTTGATTTATCCTATTTAGACATTGTTGAGAAAGAACCTTTTTGTGGGACTGAAAATGAAAGTGTTGTAGCCCATATGAATGAGTTTTCTACTATGAGTGCTTTATTCTCTAATGATTTTAAGATGCGTAAGTACTTTGTTACAAACATCTTCCCCTTTTCACTAAAAGGAGAAGCTAAAGCTTGGTTTAATAGATTACCTCCTGGAACCATTGATAGTCCTAATTGTTTGATTGCTTCTTTCTTCCAGAAATATTTTCCTCCCAGTGCTAGACATGCTGCTTTGCAAAGACTTTTTGATTTTAAACAGGGAGAAGAAGAGAAATTGCATGAGTCATGGACAAGGTTCTGTACCTTGATTCATGCACATCCTGGAAGTCCATTACCTAAAAATGAGCTTCTTGATATTTATTATAATGGACCAACTGATGATTTTAGGACATACCTAGATAGTTTTGCTAATTATGTTTTCAGGAAAAGAACTCCTACAAATGCTAAAGAATTAATGGCTAAAATAAGCTAGAATTATGATGATTGGACTTCAAATGAGTTAAATAAAGCTGAGCCTATTACTCCTGAACCAGTTGTGCCTGAACCAGTTCCAACACCAACACCAACACCAAAAAAGAGGGGAGTGATTGCACTATTTGATGAAGTGATGAAATAAGCTAAGAAATGTCTAAAGAAGAAAGGTATTAGAGCTGAAGATGTGAAGAATCTACCTCCTATAGAAGAATTATGCAAGACAATTCCCCACTCATCTACTATTGAGGTACACTCTCTCCACTTTGATGAAGGTGATATTCCCTATGGTAAGCCTCCTGATCAATGCTTAGAGGAACTTGACACATTTATATTTAAACAAGGTAATTTTAATAAACAAGTTCAGAATCATTTATTGGAAAACTTAGAGCTATTAATGAGTTGAAAGATATTGTGGAAAGAACTTCTAATGATATTAAAATGCTTTGTAAACACTTTCAAACGGTTCAAACTCAAATTGATCAACTTGCTAAGGTACAAAATGATATGCTAGTTAATGCCTCATGAGATAAACATGCTTATGGAATTAGAACTAGGAGTGGTATAGCTACATAAGATCCTTTATATCCTAAAGGACACCCTAAAAGAATTGAGGAGGATTCTCAACAAGGTGAAAGTAGTGGTAGTCCTCGTAAGAGAAAGAAAAATAAACATAAAATAGTTGAGGAACCCTCTGAACCTGCTGTAGATCCTAATAGTATATCTGTCTCTGATGCTGAAACTGAGAGTGGTAATGATAAAAATGATGCTCCTGATAAGGAGGAAGTTGAGGAAGAACCTGAGAAGGACACTAAAAACACTAGGTACACTAAGGAAAATTTTATTGCTAAAACACATGGTAGTGAAAGAGAACCTTGGGTGCAGAAACCGACGCCTTTTCTAAATAAGAAACACAAGTCAAAGGAGGAAGAACACTATAACAAGTTTTGTGAGTGGAGGAAACCTTTATTTTTGCAAATTCCTTTGACTTATGCTATTAAGTTGCCTCCTTATTCAAAGTATATGAAGGATATTGTCTCTAATAAAAGGAAGATTCCTAATGAGGAAATTTCTACTTTGCTTGCTAATTATTCCTTCAATGGTAAAGTTCCAAAGAAACTTGGTGATCCAGGTATTCCAACTATTCCTTGCTCAATTAAAAATAATTATGTTAGAACTGCTTTGTGTGATTTGGGAGCTGGAGTTAGTGTTGTGCCTTTTTCTCTCTACAAGAGACTCCAGCTAGAAAAGTTGATACCAACTGATATATCTTTGCAAATGGCTAATAAGTCAACTACTATTCATGTTTGTATATGTGAGGATGTTCCTGTTCAAGTAGATCATAATTGCTTGGTCTTAACTGATTTTGTTGTGCTTGAGATGCCTGAGGATGATAATATGTCTTTTATTCTTGGGAGACCTTTTCTTAACACTACAGGTGCTATCATCAATTGTAATCAAGGAAAAGTTACTTTTAATATTAATGACAAAGAGCATACTGTCTATTTCCCCAAGAAGATTGATAAGAGCTCTTGCCTGAATTCCATTAAAAATATTGAGAGCATCAAGGTTGGAGAAATATATTGTCCCATTCCACAAGAAAGTTTTGAAACTATTATGATTGGGACTATTGCTATCAAGTTTGAGGTAACATAATCACTTTGTGGAATGAAAAGTTTTGCTTCATATAAGATTGTTTTGGTAACAAGACTTGATCAACCTTGTTAACAAAGGGATTTTAATGAACAAAACAATGTTTTCACATTGGTTATACTTGCTCACTTTTATTTTTCTCCTTCCTAGTCTTTGCCTTTTCTCTTATTAGCTTTAGTTTTGCTAGTTGTTTGCTTGTTAAAGTGTCATAGAACTTCTGTAGTTCGTTTTGGTTTGCTATTGCTTCTTCTAAAAAAATCTTTTTCTGCGAGAAAATCAATTTCCATACCCTGAAAATTGTCCAAAAATAAAGTTTCCCGAATTTTTTTCCTGAAAATTCATAATAAATTTTTCCTCAAAAAGAGCGGCAGAGGGACACCTGGAGTGGCCTAGGGGGACCCACCAGGCCAGCACACCCCTGGTGGCGTGGCCAACCCCCAGGGCGCGCCTGGCCTGGGTGGGGCCCACATGTGGCCTTCCAAGTTGTCTCCTCCCAGCCACTTCTTTCCCTCACCCGAAAAACACCGAAAAAAAATTCTCAAGCTCGAGTTCCTGCTATTCTTGCTCCCGATTTTTGATCTCCTTGCTCAGCCCATCTATGCTGTTGGTGTTTGGACGGTTTGCTCCTTGGTATGTGCCTCCTTCGCTTGTCCAATTAGATCTGTGATTGGTAGATTATATCTTGAGTATTTTGCTGCTATAGGTGTCAGGTTGTGTGAGCTTGCATGCTTGTTCTATGCTTAGAGATTTCATTTTGATGCATGTTTAGCCCTCTAGCAAGCTCCTATAGTAGTTTCTCATCATTTATCAACTTGGAAATCACTTGGTTTGATGTTTTTCTAATTTTTTTTTAGAAAAAAGGGTCATGGACAACCACACCTTTGGTGAAGTATTTGAGAGTGATGCACCTAGGAGGACTAGGCCTTCAAGATCATCCTCCCGAGCTAGGCCATCATACAATGAGGATCTCATTACACCGTGATTTGGTGGCGAGGGAGATGAGGGGGATGCGCACCCTTCTACCTTCCCTTGTCCAACCTTTTTGCGGGCTGAAAGGATTCTCAATGATTTCCTAACCTTGGTTCGGAGGGTTGGATTAACCAGTTATATGTAGGATGAGAGTGTGCAGTATGCTACGCTCACTAAAACCTTTGTGGAGAGTTTCTATTTTCTAACAGCCCTTTCAAACCAGATGTGTCTTTCAAAATCTATAACAGTCCTTTCTCCATGACATTAAAGAAATTTTGTGAAATCTTGGGTATTGGCACGATTGAGATGGTGAAGAAGATTCCAGCTCAGCCCACTGATTTGTTGGAGCTCTACCACGGTATAACTAATGATGATGACCGTAGATCCCAGCACGGGAAGATAAGAAATATTCAACTCCCATCTATCAGGTATTTCGCTTATTATCTTGCCACTAGTGTTCTTGGTAAGGAGAATAATAGCAATATTTCCAACTATCATTTGACTTTCCTAGCTGCTGCACTCAACAATGAAACCAAGTACAATCTTGGTTCTCTCATTGCTCGTCGCTTAGCTGCTAAGGGACCCATTTATGGGGGAATTATTGCGGTACATGTTGTTGCTTCCTTAGACCTATCTGTTGATCCAAATGATGCAATTTTGGATCCTCAGAGGCTTGATCTTGCTGCCATGAAAGCGCATCACTTTTTCACTGTTGGCTCTACCCTTGATAATTTGGTTTATAGGATGATGTTTACTGACGGGGAAGAGAGAGAGATTCCTCTTCCCCAAAACACTTTGTTCAGTATTTCCCAGGGACCTTTGTCGCGCTCCAAGGAGGAGATGGACGAGGATCTACGCATTCGTGGTTTCCATGGACACTACCAGGGGATGCGCCCTCATACGACCCCTCTATGCACTACATAGGGGGTGTCCTCGATCTCGTACCAGGACGAAGGGGCCTCCTCGTCGTACTACGGAGGTGCACCTTCGTGGTCACCATGGAGTTGAGCCCCACTTAGGAAAAAAGACAAAGATTGGGGGGAGGTATACTGACATCACACTCACATATATATATATATCATGTTTCGTCAGTTCTTTGTATATCCATGCTTCGCTTTCTTTTTGTTTTTTATTTCTGCTTTCTTAAAACACAAAAATACCAAAAATATTTTTGTTGGTTGTCTTGGTTTGTTTCTTTGCTTTTTAGCTTTGGTTTGCCTTAAAAGAAAATCCAAAAAGATTTTGCTTTGTGTGCTTGCTTTAAAAAATCGAAAACACCAAAAATATTTGTTGTTCTTCTTTGGTTTTGTGAAGTTCTTTGTAGGGATCAGCAGTCCTCAGTGGATTTTGGTTTCATGTTATTGATACGTCGGAAACGTATCTATAATTTTTAATGCTCCATGCTTGTTTAGTATCTACTTTGCTTTGTTTTGTCTACACTTTGAGCTGTTTTTATATCTTTTCTGGAACTAACCTATTAACAAGTTGCCACAGTGCCAGTTGAATTTTTTCTTCTGTTTTTGGTTCCAGAAAGGCAAAAAATCAATATTATCGGAATTGGACGGGACAAAAGCCAAAGTCAATATTTTACCGTGGGGGACACGAATCCAGAAGACGAGACGGAGAAGCAAACCAGGGCGGCCAAAACCCCCGAGGCGTGGCCAGGGGTGGGCCTGCGCCTGGGTAGGGTGTGGCTCCCCTGGTCGCCTCTCGGCCTCGCCTCTTTTCCTATAAGAAGCCCCCGATGCAGAAACCCTAAGTACCCGATAAAAACTCCACGAAACCTTCTGTAGCCGCTGCCACCGTCGTCCCTAGATCAGGGGGATCTGAAGTTCTTCCTAGCACCCTGCCGGAGGGGAAATCATCCCGGAGGTTTTCTCTCCGGTATGAAGCGTGAGTAGTTCCACCTTGGACTATGGGTCCATGTAGTAGCTAGATGGTTGTATCTCCTCCTTGTTCTTTCATGTATAGATCTTGTGAGCTCTGTTCATGATCAAGATCTAATCTATTTGTAATCATGCATGTTGTGTTTGGAGGGATCCGATGGATATTGAGATTACTATGTCAAAATTGATTAATGGTTTTGTCTTTTTGATTCTATCATGTCTGTCTTGTTTGTGATCTTGCATGATCTCTGTTGTTAGTAGCTATCTTGGCCGAGTAGCTGCTATTGACTCCAAGAGGGGGTATTTATGCTCGATAGTGGGTTCATGCCTCTAGTTTCTAAGGGAAGTGACAGAAATCTCTTCGGTTGTAGATGTGCTGTTGCTACTAGTGAGAAAACAACTGTCTCTTGTTCATGGAACAAGTGGATTGTTTACCTTACACACTTTGATTAAAGAAGTTGTGTCAACACCCGGATTTTTAATCCCAGATGCCTGTTATGCCATACATCGCAATCCCAGGATTACCATTTTTGCGAGACATAACAGATTGGATATCACAGTACATCATCCATTACAAACCATACATAAGGTCTTACACAAATAAGGATCTCATGATCCAGCCTTAATACAATTCAAGAAGCGGAATAACATAATAATAACGATAGCGTAGGCGAGGCTCCATATTCATGATCAGAGGCAATGCTGACAATGGGAGATGATCCTAGTTGTCGTAACCTTCCTGCTGTCCGTCATCCTGATAGTCCTCTTCATAGTCTGTCCACGGGAATAGCCAGGGACAAAGCCATGAGTACTCTTTAAGTACTCACAAACTAATACTAACAAGTGATGTGGTTTTGAGTAGGAAATACTAATCTCTACTGAGTTCAGTAGCAAAAAAAGCTAGTTGAAAGTTTTATAACACCTAAGTGGGAACTTGAATTTCATATCACAACTCTGTTGTGGTTAATTCAAGGTCACGAATCATTTCATAAGTCATTTTGAAAACATCTGACGACGGAACAGTATGGCCACTCCAACTATCCATAATCGCGGACGCGGCTATTCGAATAGTTGGACACTCTACAGAGGTGGTACACTTTCACCACAATATTCGATACATCCGTCAGGAACAAATCATGAATTCACCATACTCAGTATGCGGTTAATCAATCCTAACCTTTCAATTACACGCCCTAGTATATGCACCTCTGAAGGGAATATGCCCTGAGAGGCAATAATAACGTTTTTATTATGCGTATTCCAAGTATATGATAGATGTTTATTTTGCATGTTATAATTGTATTAATATGGAAACGTTAATACATGTGTGTTTAATAAACAAACAGAAAGTTCCTAGTTATGCCTCTCTCATAAACTAGTTCGTTGATTAACAAGATGATCACAGTTTCCTGATCATAGACATTGGATGTTGTTAATAACGAGATCAGAACATTAGTGTAATGGTTTGATGAATATTCATCCGAAGTATAGCATTACGATCAAAGTCATTGAGTTTATATTGCTATAAACAACTTACAAAGTGATCCTAATCCTTAGACCATGAGATCATGCCAATCACTAACACCGGAAGAGTTTCTTCTTGACATCAATCGTCACACTGTAACTGGGTGATTATAAAGATCGCTTCAAATCTACTAAAGTGTTATGTTGAAAATCATGGATCAAGAGTGGAATTTGTTCATCCCGATGATGGATAGATATACTCTGGGCCCTCTCAGTGATATCACATTGGTTAGCTTGCAAGCAAGTGATTTGATCAATAGAAAGTTATATCACGGTAACAAGAAAAGTGTGCATGTCAATAACGAGATCAAACTAGGTATGGGGACACCGATGATCGAATCTCGGACATGTAATATATCGTGAAACAAAGGGATTAAGATACAAGCCTAAAAGGTTCCGACGATCACAGGAAAGTCATCGTTGAATGTGTGGGAGTCAGTATGGATCTCCAGGTCCCGCTACTGATTATTGATGGGAGAAGGGTCTCGATCATGTCCGCATTATTCGCGAAACGTAGGGTGACACACTTAAGGGACGCTGACATCCAGTTGGAGCAAATGTTTCATGCCGAAAGAATAAACATGTGCAGTAATGTATTTCACTAGATACCGAAACAGGTTTTCGGGTGAAATTGCATAAAGAGGTTATGCATATGAAATAGAATTATAGAAGGGGTTATTTTTGAATGTTTGTCATTAAAGTAATTGAAAAAATTCTGAATAAAATAAAAGAGTTTTATTTAATGAGAGTTTGCATTATATTTGGTGGAAATTTAATAGCAAGTTTGAGTGGAGGGATTTGAATGGTTTTTTGTGAGTGGAGTGTCCACCCACATGAATGAAGGAGGGGAGGGGGCAGCCCCATGGCCGGCGGCCACCCCCTTGGGTGCCCCCCTCCTGCTATAAAAGGCACCCCTCTCCTCACTTCTCACTCACACCTCCTCGTGAAGCATCTCTCTCCCCCTCTAGAATTTATCCCCCATGGTCTCGGACTAGCGAGATTCATGTTCCCGGTGGCTATTCAGCAATAAAGGGTTGTGCCTCCGCTGCATCACTAGAGCGAGGAGGCAGAGGTTGCTCGGTGCCTTGTACGTGTGTGCGAGCACGGATGTGTTGCTGCTTTGTGGTGCTAGGACTTCCTGTCAATCTTGAGATCGGCAAGAGATCGTCTACATCAACCACGAGTTGAACTCGTTAAGCTTTGTCGGTCTTCAAGGGTATATTCTCTATGGATATACATCCGCCCGTTGTTTGTATCTAGTAGATAGATCTTGGTACATAGTTCCCATTATAGGAAATTTTTTGTTTTCTATGCTGCGAACCCTACAGTGGTATCAGAGCCGGATCTATGCGTAGATGCTTTACACGGGTAGTACACATATGAGTATGTGGGAGATGATGATCATATTGTTTCTCCTTAGTTGTAATTTTGGATATTGGTGGCATAGTGGGATGAAGCGGCCCGGACAAACTTTACATGTCCTCGCACATGAGACCTGTTCCACGCTTGACATGCAACTAGTTTGCATAAGTCGCAAGCGGGTGTCTGTCTCTCCTACTTTTGTCAATATCTATTTTGCAACGAGTTGTCAACAATTTGTTTATCCTCATTGTGGTTCATGTTCGTAGGTAGGAACGGTTCTATCTTCGAAAGCCCTAAGCCACGTAAAATTTGCAATGGATAAATTAGAGGCGTCTATTTTAGATTGTTGCTAGGATAGTGTTAAGATATGGTGATGTTGTAAGTAGAAGTATGAGATGATACTCTTACAACACACATAGCGTGTAAACTCCATTGACCTTGGACTTACACATAAAGGTATGATAGTGATCATACCACTATGCACATGATAGAGATCATATGCGGGAACCATATCATTTCACTAATAAACATGTGATGTTTGATAACATCTTATATTGCTTGTTTAGTGCTTTGTTAGGATAATAAGATGATCCCTCATTTAAATACCAAGATAAGAATGTGTTCTTCCTTTAGTATGCACCAATTATGTTTTCGTTGCTCCTAGACATCACGTGATGATCGGGTGTTCTTGGATCCACGACCATATATTGGGTGTAAAATAGTTACACACGCGAATACTAAGGTTCTAACTTGGTGAGCCTAGCATGTACAGACATGGCCTCGGAACACGGACCGAAAGGTTAAGAATGAGTCATATTGTAGATATGATGCCCATTTGATGCTCGCCTTTGAAGCTACACCGACTCACGTGATGATCGGACTTGGTGTAGTGGATTTGGTTTTTGAGTGGGAGTTCATTCGTAATGTGGATTAGTTGAACTCAATCTATCATAAACTTACTCTAAACTTTACAAATTCTGTTGTAGATGGCACCACCTGCTTTTAATTTCAATGTGTTCATGGAGAAAGAGAAACTTGCAAGAACGGTAGCAACTTTACCAAATGGGCCATGAATTTGAGGATTCTCCTCTCTGCCGCACAAAATCAATATGTGCTAGAAGCGCCACTAGCCCCCCCACCTTTTGAGGATGCCCCTGACGAGGAGAAGAATGTCTACCAGACTCGTCAGGAGGACCACAACTTAGTTCATTGCGGCATATTGTATGGGCTAGAGACGGAACTTCAAAAGCGTTTCGAAAATGGCAATGCATTTGATACAATGGGTGAGTTGAAAATGATTTTCGACACACATGCTGCTGTACAGAGATACAACGCTTCAGAAAAGTTCTTTAGCTGCATGATGGAAGAGCATAGCTCCGTTACTGAGCATGTACTCAAGATGTCGAGTTACGCCGATAAGCTTGTGTCCTTGGGAATATCGATTCCCATTGACGTAGGCATCCATCATGTTCTATAGTCTCTACCACCTAGCTATAAGAGCTTTGTGATGAACTATAATATGCAAGGCATGAAGAAGTCTCTCCCCGAGCTTCTGTCAATGCTTAAAACTACAGAAGTGGATATCAAAAATGAACATCAAGTGTTGATGATCATTCGGAACACTCGTTTCAAGAAAGACAAGAAGGGAAAACATAAGGGAAGTAAGGGAGGCAAGCCGGTTGCCGTGAAAGAAACCCCGAGTTGGACCTAAGTCTGTTACCGAGTGCTACTATTGTAAGGGGACTGGCCACTGGAAGCGCAACTGCCCCAAGTATTTGGCAGACAAGAAGGCCGGCAAGGCAAACAAAGGTATATATGATATACATGTTTCTGATGTGTACTTGACTAGTGCTCGCAGTAGCACCTGGGTAGATACCGGTTCAGTTGCTAATATTTGTAACTCGAATCAGGGGCTACGGAACAAGCGACCGCTAGCAAGGGGTGAGGTCAAGATGCGTGTGGGCAATGGATCAAGCGTTGATGTGATCGCCGTTAGAATGTTACATCTCCATTTGCCATCGGGATTAGTAATAAACTTCAAGAATTGTTATCTGGTGCCAGCACTTAGCATGAACATTGTATTTGGATCGTGTTTAATGCGAAGTGGTTATTCATTTAAATCTGAGAACAATGGTTGTTCTATTTATATGAATGAAATATTTTATGGTCATGCACCGATGATGAATGGTTTATTTCTTTTGGATCTCGATAATAATATTACACATATTCACAATGTTGATGCTAAAAGGATTAAACTTAATGATGATATATCCGCATATATGTGGCACTGCCGTCTAGGTCATATTGGCGTTAAACGCATGAAGAAACTCCATTCGGATGGACTTTTGGAATCACTTGATTTTGAATCATTTGATACATGTGAGCCATGCCTTATGGGCAATATGACTAGAATGCTGTTTTCCGATTCAATGGAATGGGCGACAGATTTATTGGAAATCATACATTCTGATGTATGTGGTCCAATGAGTGTGCTGGCGCGATGTGGATATCGTTATTTTGTAACTTCCACGGATGATTTGAGTAGATACAGTTATATCTACTTGATGAAACACAAGTCTGAAACATTTGAAAAGTTCAAAGAATTTCAGAATGAAGTGGAAAATCATCATAATAGAAAGATCAAATTTCTACGGTCCGACCGTGGAGGTGAGTATCTAAGTTACGAGTTTAGTACTCACATGAAAGAGTGTGGAATTGTTTCACAACTCACACCTGCTGGAACACCATAGAGAAATGGTGTGTTGAAACGTCGTAATCGTACTTTATTAGATATGGTTCGATCTATGATGTCTCTGACGGACTTGCCGTTGTCATTTTGGGGTTATGCACTAAAAACTGCTGCATTCACTTTAAATCGGGCACCATCTAAATCCGTTGAAAAGACACTGTATGAATTATGGTTTGGAAACAAACCTAAGATGTCATTTCTTAAAGTTTGGGGATGCGATGTTTATGTGAAGAAACTTCAACCGGATAAACTCGAACCCAAAGCGGAAAACGCGTCTTCATAGGATACCCTAAGGAAACAATTGGGTATTCCTTCTATCACAGATCTGAGGGCAAGGTTTTTTTGCCAAGAATGGATCCTTTCTAGAGAAAGAGTTTCTCGCGAAAGGTGTGAGTAGTCGGAAGGTAGAACTCGAAGAGGTTATTGAACCTTGTCTTCAAAGTATGGCAAGTAGCGCACCGCCGGAAGTTGTTCCGGAGTTGGCTTCACCTTTTCAAGAGGGAACTAATGATAATGATCATGATCATGAAACTCTGAAAGAGAGAACTACCAAACCTCGCAGGTCTAGCAGGACGCGTGCAGCTCCCAAGCTGTACGGAAATCCTGTCATGAATATCATGGTTGATGAAAATGATGACCCTGTGACATATGAAGAAGCAATGATGAGCCCGGATTCCAACAAATGGTTAGAAGCCATGAAATCCGAGATGGAATACATGTATGAAAATCAAGTTTGGAACTTGGTGGACTTACCTCACGACTGAAAGGCCGTGGAGAACAAATGGATTTTCAAAAGGAAAACTGATGCTGATGGTAATGTAACCGTTTATAAAGCTCGACTTATCGCAAAGGGGTTTCGACAAATTCAAGGAGTTGACTACAATGAGACATTCTCTCCCATAGCGATGCTAAAGTCAGTTAGGATTATGTTAACAATTGCTGCATATTTCGATTATGAGATATGGCAGATGGATGTCAAAACCGTGTTTTCTCAATGGTAATATTGAAGAAGAGTTGTATATGATACAACCAAAGGGTTTTGTCGATCCTAAGGATGCTAACAAGGTGTGCAAGCTTCAACGATCCATCTATGGATTGAAGCAAGCATCACGAAGTTGGAATCTCTGCTTTGATGAGGTGATCAAAGAGTTTGGATTTGTCCAAACTTATGGAGAAGCTTGTATTTACAAGAAAGTGAGTGGGAGCAATGTGGTATTTCTGATATTATATGTGGATGACATATGATTGATCGGAAATGATATAGATCTTTTAAATAGTGTTAAAAGTTATCTAAACAAGATATTTTCAATGAAGGACCTAGGTGAAGCGTCATACATATTAGGCATAAAGATCTATAGAGACAGATCTAGGCGCCTAATAGGGCTATCGCAAAGTACATACCTTGATAAGATTTTAAAAAAGTTTAAAATGGAAGATAGTAAGAAGGGGTTCTTACCTATGACACAAGGCACGACATTGAGTAAGACTCAAAGTCCGGCTACAGCGGAAGAAAGAGAGAAAATATGCTTCAGCCATAGGCTCTATAATGTACGCCATGATATGTACAATACCGGATGTGGCACATGCTATTAGTTTGACTAGTAGGTACCAATCGGATCCAGGTTCGGAACACTGGAAAGCGGTCAAGAATATCCTTAAGTACTTGCGAAGAACTAAGGATATGTTTCTTGTATACGGAGGTGAATAAGAGCTCGTCGCTAAGTTTTATGTCGATGCTAGCTTTGACACTGATCCGGATGACTCTAAGTCTCAATCCGGATACGTATTTCTCATGAATGGCGGAGCGGTTAGTTGGAGGACTCCAAACAACCTGTGGTGGCGGGATCAACGACGGAGGCCGAATATGTTGCTGCTTCGGAAGCGGCTCAGGAAGCAGTTTGGATGAAGGAATTCATATCCAAACTAGGTGTGGTTGCAAACGCGTTGGACCCAATGGTGATCTATTGTGACAACAATGGTGCCATTGCCAATGCCAAAGAGCCAAGGTCTCACAAGCATTCCAAGCATATTAAGCGTCGGTTTCACTCCATCCGCGAGCATGTCAAGGATGGAGATATAAAGATTTTTAAAGTACATACGAATCTCAATGTAGAAGATCCGTTGAATAAAACTCTCCCTATAGAAAAATATGATCTACACCAGAACTCCATGGGTGTTAGATACATCACAATGTAACTAGATTATTGTCTCTAGTGCAAGTGGGAGACTGAAGGGAATATGCCCCGAGAGGCAATAATAAAGTGTTTATTATGTGTATTCCAAGTATATGATAGATGTTTTTTTGCATGCTATAATTGTATTAATACAGAAACGTTAATACATGTGTGTTTAATAAACAAACAGAAAGTTCCTAGTTATGCCTCTCTCATAAACTAGTTCTTTGATTAACAAGATGATCACAGTTTCCTGATCATAAACATTGAATGTTGTTAATAACGAGATCACAACATTAGTCTAATGGTGTGATGAACATTCATCCGAAGTATAGCATTACGATCAAAGTCATTGAGTTTATATTGCTATAAACAACTTACGAAGTGATCCTAATCCTTAGAAATGAGATCATGCCAATCACTAACACCGGAAGAGTTTCTTGTTGACATCAAACGTCACACCATAACTGGGTGATTATAAAGATGGCTTCAAAGCTACTAAAGTGTTATGTTGAAAATCATGGATCAAGAGTGGAATTTGTTCATCCCGATGACGGATAGATATACTCTGGGCCATCTCAGTGATATCACATTGGTTAGCTTGCAAACAAGTGATTTGATCACTAGAATGTTATATCACGGGAACGAGAAAAGAGTGCATGTCAGTAACGAGATCAAACTAGGTATGGAGATACCGATGATCGAATCTCGGACATGTAATATATCGTGAAACAAAGGGATTAAGATACAAGCGTAAAAGGTTCTGACGATCACAGGAAAGTCATCGTTGAATGTGTGGGAGTCAGTATGGATTTCCATGCCCTCTACTGATTATTGATCAGAGAAGGGTCTCGATCATGTCCGCATTATTCGTGAATCATAGGGTGACACACTTAAGGGACACTGACATCCAGTTGGAGCAAATGTTTCATGCCGAAAGAATAAACAAGCGCAGGAATTTGTTTCACTAGATACCGAAACAGGTTTTCAGGTGAAATTGCATAAAGAGGTTATGCATGTGAAATAGAATTCTAGCAAGGGGTTATTTGTGAATGTTTGTCATTAAATTAATTGACAAAATTCTGAATAAAATAAAATAGTTTTATTTAATGAGAGTTTGCGTTAAATTTGGTGGAAATTTAATAGAAAGTTTGAGTGGGATTTTGAGTGGAGGGATTTGAATGGTTTTTTTGTGAGTGGAGTGTCCACCCACATGAATGAAGGAGGGGAGGGGGCAGCCCCATGGCTGGCGGCCACCCCCTTGGGTTCCCCCTCCTCCTATAAAAGGCACCCCTCTCCTCACTTCTCCCTCACACCTCCTCGTGAAGGATCTCTCTCCCCCTCTAGAATTTATGCCCCATGGTCTCGGACTAGCGAGATACATGTTCCCGATGGCTATTCGGCAAGAAAGGGTTGTGCTTCCACTGCATCGCTGGAGCAAGGAGGTGGAGGTTGCTCGGTGTCTTGTACGTGTGTGCGAGCACGGATGCGCTGCTGCTTTGCGGCGCTAGGACTTCCTCTCGATCTTGAGATCGGCAAGAGATCGTCTACATCAACTACGAGTTGAACTCGTTAAGCTTTGTCGGTCTTCAAGGGTATGTTCTCTACGCATATACATCCGTCCGTTGTTTGTATCTACTAGATAGATCTTGGTACATAGGTCCCATCGTAGGAAATTTTTTGTTTTCTATGCTGCGAACCCTATAACCTCTCCTGTGAGTTTGGCCTCCCAACCATGACCAACTGTCATCTTGGGTACTGCACAGGTGGGCAATCTTCACAAGGTAGCCTCAGCTCAAACCTTGGCCGCACGGGAACCTATCCTAAGGTATATAAATTTCCATTCAAGCCCTACCCAAATTTCGGGTATTGTGGTTGTACGGTAAAATTGGAATGGTATCGCATCCAGACAACCATCTGTTTTAAAAAGGGCTAAGGCTCATGCCTTAACATTTTCATCATCAAAATCATCAGGTGTTCAAGAACACATGTCAAAACATTTCAGTAGAATGACTCATCATTCTAAGGTTTTCATAACCATTTTCACCAAGTATTCTCATCTAAAGGTTATCAAGTTTTATGCTTAGAACTAGCATCTACAAGTGAGGGTAAACACTAATGAGGGGTGGTAAACAGGTGTATCTTATCTAATTTCAATATCAAGCCTCAAGATGACATCAAGATTATCTAACATAGGACAAGTTTTATTCTCTTTATGCCACCTTTAAATATCTTTCTAGAATCTACAAGTCACTAAGTGAATTCTAAAAGAAATCTTTGATAAAGAAATAAAATACTAAGCTGGCAAGTAAAAATAGGATGGGGTATCAAGTAGGGTAAGCTTGCAAGGATTAGCTTGCTAAGGTATTATTATAAGCTTGCTAAGTTGCAAGTGTTAGCTTGCTAAGTCATCTTGTATAGTGAGGCTTGCATAGGTAACAATGCAAGTAGTAGCTTGCCTTGTGCAGAGAAGTGGTTGAAGTTCTCCTCGGCTTCTTCCTCGTAGTATCCTTATTCCTCCTCGTATCCTTGGTAGGTACTAGCGTCTATAAATAAATACGAGGTACACAATCACCACACAATACTTAACTAATTCTATTCATCACACCAAGGTGTTCACTAGATGATATAGGATCATCACAAAAATTACAATCGTTAAAGTAATTAGTTTTATTTCCTTTATTTTAGAAAAGTAATTTCTACTCATTGAAAAACTACTTAAGATTTAATATTCTCCAACTCAAACATGGGATCATGTTGACACATATCATCACCACATATTTCAGTACATGGGAATGTGATTTAAAGTGGTATCACAATTTAATAAGGTTTACCTTTATTTTAATTAAATAAAGTGACTAGAATAGCCTATGAGGCATTCTTTTATTGCTTGTTCATTGTTTCTGCAAGTAATCCTATATATTTTTATATATTCTGAAAGGTATGGTTAAATGTGATTTTTGAGAGTTGGAATCAACTCAAAAGCTTTTGTGTTTTAATTTTGAAATTTTTTTGAATACAGAAAAGCGTCTGCCATGTTATTTTTACTATAGGTGATCTACAAATCCAATTGGTTTGAATCCAACGGGCTTGGATTAAGCATTCCAGTACCTTTAACAAAATTTGTTTCATGCATTTTGATTCAGTGAATCGAGCTGGGTTGATTTTTGAATCTAGGTACATAACTAGGTTTGAAACTAAAAGAATAAATCTAAATTTGAATTACTGGGTCGCGCAGGAGGTTAACTGGGCCGGCCCACTATGCACAGCGCGCGCGGGCTGGTTAAGTGGATGTCCCCACTCGGCTGTGAGATAGAGAGTGGCGAAGCGGTATGAAGGGATGTGGACCGCATGATCTATCTCTAATCCTATGGCTGCGGTTCATCATCCACGTCGGGCAACTCCGGCGAGACAGAACCCTAGCGTGGCCAGTGGGGGTCATCGGAGGCTCACCGGGGATTAGGCACGGGTTGGCGACGGGGGCGAACGACGAAGTCGACAAAGGCAATCCTCCTGGTACCGGCAGCTCCTCCTGGGGTGGCTCCAATCGATGACGCACTTCTCCTCTAGCAGCGGCAGGCTCCGGCCAAATTCCGGCGATGCGCTGCTCGCCTTGCTCTAGGAGTGAAGTGGGGTGCTTCTAGGAGAGAGGGGAGTGAGATGGTGTGAAGAATTCATGCTGGGGTGGCCTCTATTTATAGTGCCTGAAGGGGACCGACGGGCGCGGGATGAGCTCGTCGTAGTCGTCGGCACAACGTGCTAATGGCATGGCGAAGCTCAACGGCTTGATGGCGAGGCATGGGGCGGTGCGGAATGGTCGGAACATCGCGGCGCTCTGAGCGGATCCGATGGTGGTTTTAATGATGCACAGTGTCTACGGTCCGCGTGTCGGTGAACGGGCATGTCCGCGGGGTTGCTGGGGTGCTGGTGATCACGTACGCAAGCGGCGGCGGCGACGCGCGGTCTGTGGGTGTTTGTTGCGGTTGGCGCACTGGCGCGCTCTCGGCTCGCTCGTAGAGAGACTTGGCATGCTCGGGTTGTGTGGTCTAGGGGCTGGCTACGCTCGAGGATGTGACAGGGAGTGGCGGTGGACGGTGGAGAGTGTCACAGACAATGTTGGCGACGCTAGAGCTTCTCCTAGCTCGCTGGCGACATGGGGGTGGAAAGTTAGGCTCGGCATGGTCAACATTGATGGCTATTGCATGCTCACAATGGTGCTAAACCTAGTTAACTTAGTTTGATCATCTACTGAGAGTGTAGGTTGAGCTAGAGAGGGAACAAGGTTGGCCAAAATCACTGCTCCTAATAGTGTTTGATGTTTGTTTGTTTGCTGATTACAAGGTGTTTGATGAAATGTCCGAAAGAGATTCAAATTTGAATTTTGGATTCAAACTTGGTGGGTGTGCTGGTTACATACTAGGGATTCTCTGTTAGTTGGAAAGGTCAAGTGTAATTGGTTTGGTTGGTTTTTGAAAAAGGGATGATCTTCACATATGAATCAAATTCAATTTTGAAATGTGATTTGAATCAAGTTGCCAAATGTTTCTACAAGTTTGAAAGGTGGGCTTTCATTCTCTTTTACTTGGTCTTGCAAGGGGTGAAAAGAAATGGACTAGAAACACTCAAAGTGGTCTAGTGAGCAAGATTGGCAAAATTGACCATTTTGCTTTATTTGTTTTGTTTTTGATTTTCTCTTGATTTGTTTCTTCTTAGAAATGTTTTAGATGATGTTGTATTCATTTTTAAACCAATCCTTTCTATTTATATCAATTAGACAAGTCCATTCATTCATTTATATAATCATCACATACACACATGCATTCATAAAGATTTTAATTAACAAAAGTTTTTGTTAACCCTAATTTTGGTGATTGGAATTTAATAACCTTGTTCAACATTTTTGGGATGTTACAAGTTGTCTATTGCTTGCAACTTAATACTGGAGGGGGTTCAGATGATAAACTGAAGGTGGACTTCTAGTCATAGATGAAGTTGGATGCCGGTCTATGTATATTGTTGTATTGCCCAATCGAATCTCATAGAATCTTTTTGTCTGGTATTGCATTGCTATGACTTGCTCAGTTCCTGTCAATTGCCCTGTTGTAATTTGTTTACCCTTCATGCCACGTTGTTTATCTAAGGAGAGCACCTCTAGTGAACTATGGACCTCGGTCCAATCTTTACCATTGATACATCTTCCATTGTTACTTGTTACTTGCTACAAACCATTACCTTCCACACCATACGTTTAATCCTTTGTTAGAGAAACCGGTGATCTTGACAACCTCACTGATTCATCGGGGCAAAGTCTTGAGTCTGTGTTGTGCAGGTTTCCGTGTTGCTTGCAACACCTGTGTGATGTTTCCTTCCTCCTACTGGTTCGATAACCTTGGTTTCTTACTGTGGGAAAACTTGCTGTTGTGCTACTTCACACCTTGCTCTTGGGGTTCCCAACAGGCTGCACGTTAGCCATCAGTTATTATTCAAGTCACACAAGTGAAGGGCAATAATGAAGATTAAGACAACTTGAGGCGTGGTAAGAGGCTGGTAACAAACTCTATGTATTTTTATTTTTGTACATATACTCATCATGGTGAGCAAGCTTAGTCTGTTCATGTAAGGTGTATGTTAGTTATGGATGCTTAGTAGTTCTTGCTCTCTTATGATTAGCTCCAGCTTGCTAATAGTTTGTAGCGTGTCATATGAATGTTTGATTGCATTTTTCTATTCATAACTTAGTATGATATTGTGGTATCCTCCTCTAAATGTTTCATATGAATCGACTTGGCACATGCTCACACATGCATATGACTAAACAATAGTCAGTAAGCCTCGATGATTTATTTTTCCTTAGAGTTCCTGTATCATTTTCATACCATAATTAGTCCTGTTTTGCTGCAAGCATGATTATGACAGTTATTGCTCTCTTGTTTGTCTCTCCCTCTCTATTGCTAGCCTTCACTTGCACTGAGTATGAACTCTACTTGTGCATCCAACTCCCCAAAACCAATATCGCCAACAGTTTCCACCATACCTACGTATTAGCATCATTTGCTATTCAGTTCATATTCATTATGCCTTGTTTTCTTCCAAATAAAATGTTTGACTGTTTGGAGAAAGTTAGTTAGTAAAGCTCTCACGAACTTCCTGGCACACTTTATTCCTTGTACTTAATAAACCTGAACCATTGTGACTGTCCATGAAAGTAAAGCTCTCAGGAACACTTTCAACACTTATGGATACATATCCAGTTGATATAATGCTCTTTTATTTGCGGATGTCATCGGCATGAAATAAAAGGGGAGCTTGTAATTTCATGGAGTTATATATGTGTTAGAGAAAATCCTAGGCCGCTAGCCTAAGCCATGCCTAATCATGGTGGAAACTTGCAGCATAACCATAATGAGCAATCTGTGAAGCATCCTCAATAAAAACCTATGCAAATAGCAAATAAAAATATCACTGAGATGCTCATTGTCTGTTTTCCTTGTCATTTTGATTATGGGATAACTCCTATATCATGTGCAAGGGGTACCCCATTGGCAGTTCTCTATGATACGCATGTATTTATGATGACAAGAACTTACATGTAACTAAAGTTGAGTAGCATGAGGAGCGGCCCTCATACTCAAGGGACATGAGATTTCTAGTTTATGGTCTGTCAAGCATATAACTCATATTGGACCTCACTTTCACCATTAACCATATAAAGATGCCTATGATAGGGGCAATGAGAGATCAAAGCTAATGAGTACCATACTTTTAGCATTGGGAGCCTCTCAAACTTTTCAAAACCTTTTTTTCACTTCCTTGTTGAGTCAACACTTATTCTATGAGCACCTTCTTGAGAGCATAGTTGTCATTCCTAGTTTAATGTGCTTGTCTCAAAACTTGGTTAATTATGTCATGACTTTGATGCATGTATCTTTGATATCTTTACTTCTAGTCGTCACTTGAACTTCAGAGGTTCCTTGGCATTCTTGTTTTGCTCCAACATCAAAGGCAAGCGAGATACCACTCTATCATACCTTATTATGACCATTGCAATGTTGCTTATGTTTATTTTTCATGCTACTTATTATTATTGAGTTGGAATCTCTTCATAGCTTGCAATGACTATTGAGTAGACTTAGTTGCATACTCCTTATTATGAATTGTCTAAGTATCTACTCCTGTGCTGAGAATATATACATCATATGAAGCAAATGTGTTCATGAAATTTCTTTTATCGCACTCAGTTTTCAACTGAATTGCTTGAGGATAAGTAATATGCTAAGCTTGGGGGGAGTTGATACGTCCAAAACGTATCTACTTTCCTGAACACTTTTGCTATTGTTTCTCCTCTAAACTTGTGTGATTTGGATACAACTAACACGTATTGGCGCTGTTTTAAGCAGAATTACCTTGGTGTCTAGTTTTTGTGTAGAAAATCAACTATTAGGAAAAATCCCGGAAAATATGACAGAGATCCTATTTCACCAGAAGACTCACGAAGCCAGAATACGAGACGGAGTGGAGGCCTGAGGGGCCCACACCCCCTGCCGCACGGGTGGGCCCAGGCCACGCCTGGAGGGGGTGTGGCTGCCCCAAGCACCCACTCGGCCTCCCTGTTCGCCTATAAGTTTCCTCCTGACCTAAAAAGAGAGGGGGGTTCAACGTTTTTCTAGAAAGAGTTCCGCTGCGCCGCCACCAATAGAAACCATGATTCAGAACCAAAAACTCTGTTCTAGCACCCTGCCGGGACGGGGAATTTGGAGAGGATCATTGCCATCATCGTCACCAACGCCTCTCCATCAACCATCCATGTTTCCCTCATCCATGAGTGAGTAATCCCCCCTGTAGGCTATGATGATGGTAGGGATTGGATGAGTTCTATCATGTAAGGGAATAAGATAGTTATGGCATGGTGCATAGTATCTCTATTAGTGCTATTTGACTTTGTTGCAACTTGTTGTTCTTAATGCTTGTCACTAGGGCCCGAGTGCCATGATCTCAGATATGAACTTATTATTCATTCATTATGATAGTATTTTTTGTGATCTTATCTGCAAGTTGTGTACACATATCATTGTCCAGATCTAAAGGCCCCGAAGTGACAGAAATTGGAACAATCGGAGGGGTGGCTGTGATGTGAGGATCACGTGTGTTCACGGAGTGTTAATTGATGGCTAACGTGCAGACTGTTGGGAATCCCAAGAGCAAGGTGTGAAGCAGCACAGAAGCAAGTTTTCCCTCAGTAAGAAACCAAGGTTATCGAACCATTAGGACGAAGAAAACATCACACAGGTGTTGCAAGCAACACAGAGACCTGCACAACACAGAGTCAAGACTTTTCCCCAATGAATCAGTGAGGTTATCAATCTCACCGGTTTGCTGTAACAAAGGATTAAACGTATGGTATGGAAAGTAATAGTTTGCAGCAAGTAACAAGTAATAGTGGATGATGTATCAATGGTAAAGATTGAACCGGGGTCCATAGTTCACTAGAGGTGCTCTCCTTAGATAAACAACATGGCATGAAGGGTCAACAAATTACAGCAGGGCAATTGACATGAACTGAGCAAGGCATAACAATGCAATACCAGACAAAAAGATCCTATGAGATTCGATTGGGCAATACAACAATATACATAGACTGCCATCCAACTGCATCTATGACCAGAAGTCCACCTTCAGTTTATCATCTTAACCCCCTCTAGTATTAAGTTGCAAGCAACAGACAACTTCTTTAAGCAAAGTATGTAAGGTAAACAATCCACTTGATCCATGAACAAGAGACCGTTGTTTTCTCCCTAGTAGCAACAACACATCTACAACCGAGGAGATTTCTGTCACTTCCCTTGGAAACTAGAGGCATGAACCCACTATCGAGCATAAATACACCCTCTTGGAGTCACTAGCAACTACTCGGCCAAGATAGCTACTAACAACGGAGAGCATGCAAGATCACAAACAACACAGACATGATATAATAATAAAGACAAAACCATTAATCAATCTGACATAGTAATCTCAATATCCATTGGATCCCCGCAAACACAACATGCATGATTACAAATAGATTAGATCTTGATCATGAACGGAGATCACAAGATCTATATATGAAAGCACAAGGAGGAGATACAACCATCTAGCTACTACATGGACCCATAGTCCAAGGTGGAACTACTCACTCTTCATACCGGAGAGAAGACCTCCGGGATGATTTCCCCTCCGGCAGGGTGCCGGGAAGAACTTCAGATCCCCCCCGATCTAGGGACGACGGTGGCGGCGGCTACAGAAGGTTTTGTGGAGTTTTGATCGGGTACTTAGGGTTTCTGCATCGGGAGCTTCTTATAGGCGAAGAGGCGAGGCCGGGAGGCGACCAGGGGGCCACACCCTACCCAGGCGTGGGTCCACCCCTGGCCGCGCCTAGGGGGTTTGGCCGCCCTGGTTTCCGTCTCGTCTTCTAGATTCGTGTCCCCCACGGTAAAATATTGACTTTTTCTTTTGTCCTGTCCAATTCCGAGAATATTCATTTTCTGCCTTTCTGGAACCAAAAAATAGAAGAAAACATGCAACTGGCACTGTGGCAACTTGTTAATAGGTTAGTTCCAGAAAAGATATAAAAATACCTCAAAGTGTAGTCAAAGCAAAGCAAAGTAGATACTAAACAAGCATGGAGCATCAAAAATTATAGATACGTTTCCGACGTATCAAGAATCCCCAAGCTTAACTCCTTCTCATCCTCGAGTAGGTAAGTGATAAAATAATAATTTTTGAGGTGACATGCACCATCAAAACCAAGATCAATCCATTTGCAAGCATTGAAAGATGGGATCAAAGAACTCTAAAGATGTGCATGAAAGATGGAGTTCTAAAAATAGGACATAGTAACTATGCATGCAACATGAAATGCTACAAACAAAGATCATGAATAACATGCATTGAAAAACATTTGTTTGTTTCACATACAGAAAACATGGCATAGTGGCATTCAACTTGTCCCTCATAGAGTAGCAAATAGATGCATAGGACACCTTCAAAGTTCACAAGGGTGACTAGAAACAAGTATCACAAGAAAAAATAATATCACAATAATCAATCAATAAGTTTTGGTACACTTCACAGAGAATGACAACTATGCTCTCTTAATGGTGCCTAAAGGTAGAAGGTGGAGACTCAAATAATGGTGGAAGAAAGGCCTTTCATAAAGGAAGCAGGGATTTCAAGTTTCAAAAAGAGCTTCCAAAAATTATGATACTTGTTAGCTTT
The DNA here is from genome assembly GCA_030063025.1 of Avena longiglumis. NCBI lineage: Eukaryota > Viridiplantae > Streptophyta > Magnoliopsida > Poales > Poaceae > Avena > Avena longiglumis. The sequence goes on from CP125978.1 coordinate 269,712,756, forward strand.
CAGCCCTCGTTGCCCCTATCATAAGCATCTTGAAGTGATTAAGGTTAAACTAAAAAAAGATGGAGTATATGCTTGACAAAGTATAAGTGGGCAATCTCAAGTCCCTTGAATACGAGGGCCACACCTCATGCTACTCAACTTCAGTCACCTATAATTTCTTGTCATTGTAAGTACATGCATATCATAGAGAACCACCAACGGGGTACCTCTTGCACATGGTACATGAGGTATCCCATAACCAAAATGACAAGGTAAGCAGACAATAAACATCTCAGCGATCTTTTTATTTACTATATGCATAGCTTGTTATTAAGGATGCTTCATAGATAGATCACTGTGGTGATGCTGCAAGTTTCCACCATGATTAGGCATGTCTTAGGCTAGCGGCCCAGGCGTTCCTCTAACACAAAATACATACTCAATGGACTTACAAGTTCCCTCTTTATTTTACACCGATGACATCCATAGACAAAATAGCATGATATCAACTGCGTATAAAGTACAAGTGCAATATTGAAAACTTTCCCCGTGACAGCATAGTTCTACTAATTCCAATGTATAAGTGCAAGCATATACAACATAGATGACACAATGGTTCAAGTTTATTAGGGGCAAAGAATATAAAGTGTGCCATCAAGTTTGTGACGGCTTTAATCACTAAGTTTTCACATAACAAAATAGTTTTTTAATTGGAAGATAGCTGAAAACAAAAATATACTTGGAATGGTGTAATACACCATGCATATGAAATTATAGTGTACACTTCAGAATAACTTGGTTTCTTGGGAGTTGGAAGCATGAGTAGAGCTTACCCATACAAGTGGAGGCTAGCAAAAGGCTGGGAGCAACAAAATAAGAGAGCAGTAATGGCCATAATCAAAGCATAGAGTGGTACTACAAGTCAAGGACTAAATGATGATAGAGGCTATGGTGACTTTTCATAGTCATAACATGGTGTGAGCATGTGCCAAGTCAACCCAAACAAATCATCAAAGGAGAATACCACAATACTATGCGTTTACATGCTAAAACAATGCATAATTTCTTCAAGGCACACTAAGCAATCCTAATTTTTTGGAACAAGACATGCTATATCAATAATCACTAAGCATAAGGTCAAAACAACACCTAGCATGTCATGCAAAAGTCTTAGTTAGAGTCAATGCAAGCTCCTCTTGCACTTTCAAGCAGGAACTTCCTACTCCTTTCCAACACCAAGCAACTTATTTGAAACACAATACAGCGAGAATGGGGGTACAAACTACTTTATTCAAGCAAAGTAAACAAACTAACCAAACCAAACGAAAAATAAGACACTCCAAGAACAACACAACTGTGCATGAAATAATAAAAATGAAGTGTCTAGACATACCTGAGTTTTTTATTGATAAAGAAGGGGATGCCTTGGGCATCCCCATACTTTGACGCTTGTACCTCTTGGATATTTCTTGGTGTGACACCGGAGTGGCATCCCCAAGCTTGAGCTTTTGTCCATTCTTCATCTCATTACATCAGTCTCTCTCCACACCTGAAATTTTTCCTTCATACAAAACTTCACACAATCTTCATTAGCAACATTAGTGTATTCAAAAGATATTAGACCTTAGGCAAAGCTTTGGAACAGCAAGAATTTTCACTAAAAACACAAGCTAGTGTAGTAACTCCTTCAAAAAGCTCAATTCCCCAAAAGAGAACTCAAAAAGGAATCAATAAGAAGCAAATGCAAATAATGGCAGAAATCTGTCAAAACAGACCAGCAGGTAGAAACCGATTTTTTTGAACATGTTCTATTGCTCAAATCAAAAAGTATTGATCTAACAATAGTTAGATAACATACTGGGGGATTTATTAGTAAATTTTCAGCTCAATCCGAGTTATAGAGACTCCTCATGATTTTTTTGGTGGAGGACAGAAATCTGTTTCGGGACAGCAACTCCCCAAATCTTACTTCCCTCTCATTAGAGGTCATTCTTGGCACAAAAAGCAAACAGAAAGGATAAGGAGAGGTCATTACTGAAGTAATAACTTCCAAGACTCAAGGAAACTCTTGGGCTATCTCCCAACAAGTGCTTTTCTTTAACGCCTTTAAGTTAGGCACAAGAAGCAAGAAGAATCAAGTATTTTCAAACGAGGAATTGAGATCAATACTTGAAAAATTTTCAACTATGAGAGGTATCTCATCCAAATGAGTCTTGGAGGGTCCCTTCTCATTTCTCTTTGGTTTACTACTTTCATCTAAAGGATTTTCAGGAACAATCCAATCAAAATTATTTTCAGAGGCCTCATGCATCCCAACAAGCTTAAAGGGTATGGGTATCTTAAATTCATCTTTAGGCCTGGTTTTATCTGGAGTACCCACAACATCTACACATGATCCTAGCATATTAAAACGCTCAAAGACCTTTTTGGCTTCCCTAGCAACATCGTGGAACTCTTTGAGTAAGGTTTCAAGAATAAACTCTCTCTTTTTAGTATTATTTTCTTCTTTTAGTTTTAGGAACAAAATTTGCATCATGGGGTTAAGGCTAACAAACCTAGCCTCCAACATATGAACTAAAGAAGCTACACCAATCTCATAATTAGGAGCAAGCTCTGCTATAGATTTATCATCAATATTCTCATGCTTGCTAATATAATTAAAGAATTCTTCAATATTTTCTTTCCCACTTATGGAGCACTACCTATTGCAAGATTTTTCAGGGTCAACTTGGGGAGCAACATGGTGAGCTATAACAAGGTGGCAACTAGAGTAGGAACTATTGTTTTTGTGTTTTTGAATAAAGCAAGAAAACCAAACTAGACTAATGTTTTTGGGTTTTTTGAAAAGAGGCAAACAAAACCAAGCAAAAGAAACTAAGCAAACTAAAATCAAAGTAAAGAGAAAGGAAGTGGAGGACTCCCCTTGTGAAGACGTCCTTAGCCTCCCCAGCAACGACGCCAGAAAATCTTGATGGCTAATGTGCAGCCTATTGGGAAACCCAAGAGAAAGGTGTGAAGCAGCACAGCAACAAGTTTCCCCTCAGTAAGAAATCAAGGTTATTGAACCAGTAGGAGGAAGGAAACATCACACAGGTGTTGCAAGAAACACGGAGACCTGCACAACACAGACTCAAGACATTGCCCCAACGAATAAGTGAGGTTATCAAGCTCACCGGTTTGCTGTAACAAAGAATTAAATGTATGGTGTGGAAGGTAATGGTTTGCAGCAAGTAACAAGTAACAGTGGAAGATGTATCAATGGTAAAGATTGGACCGGGGTCTATAGTTCACTAGAGGTGCTCTTCTTAGATAAACAACATGGCATGAAGGTTAACAAATTACACCAGGGCAATTGACAGTAACTGAGCAAGGCATAACAATGCAATACCAGACAAAAAGATCCTATGAGATTCGATTGGGAAATACAACAATATACATAGAACGCCATCCAACTGCATCTATGACTAGAATTCCACCTTCAGGTTATCATACGAATCCCCTCTAGTATTAAGTTGCAAGCAACAGACAACTGCTTTAAGCAAAGTGTGTAAGGTAAACAATCCACTTGTTCCATGAACACGAGACCATTGTTTTCTCCCTAGTAGCAACATCACATCTACAACCAAAGAGATTTTTGTCACTTCCCTTGGAAACTAGAGGCATGAACCCACTATCGCGCATAAATACCCCTCTTGGAGTCACTAGCAACTACTCGGCCAAGATAGCTACTAACAACGGAGAGCATGAAAGATCACAAACAATACATACATGATAGAATCATAAAGACAAAACCATTAATCAATCTGACATATTAATCTCAATATCCATCGGATCCTCGCAAACACAACATGCATGATTACAAATAGATTATATATTGATCATGAACGGAGCTCACAATATCTATACATGAAAGCACAAGGAGGAGATACAACCATCTAGCTACTACATGGAGCCATACTCCAAGGTGGAACTACTCACACTTCATACCGGAGAGAAGACCTCTGGGATGATTTCCCCTCCGGCAAGGTGCCAGGAAGAACTCCAGATCCCCTCCCCCCGATCTAGGGACGACGGTGGCAGCGGCTAAAGAAGGTTTCGTGGAGTTTTGATCGGGTACTTAGGGTTTCTGCATCGGGGGATTCTTATAGGCGAACAGGCAAGACCGGGAGGCGACTAGGGGGTCACACCCTTCCCAGGCGCGGGCCCACCCCTGGCCGTGCCTAGGGGGGTTTGGCCGCCCTGGTTTTCTTCTCCATCTCGTCTTCTGGATTCGTGTCCCGCACGGTAAAATATTGACTTTGGATTTTGTCCTGTCCAATTCCGAGAATATTGATTTTCTGCCTTTCTGGAACCAAAAACAGAAGAAAACAGGCAATTGACACTGTGGCAACTTGTTAATAGGTTAGTTCTATAAAAGATATAAAAACACCTCAAAGTGTAGACATAGCAAATCAAAGTATATAATAAACAAGCATGGAGCATAAAAAATTATAGATACGTTTCTGACATATCATTAATGCTTTGTTTCGGTGCTCTCTTAAAAGGAGCACCTTAATTTCCAGTAGTTCCCTTGAGGCCGCGCTGCAACAGGCTGGCAGGACAAAAGAGGTTGTGCAAGTTCTCATTGCGAGCACGCATGACTATATATGGAGCACATGCCTATGATTGTTTAGTACTTGGATGCTTTATCTTATTTGTCTACAATTGCCCTAGATCTTGAAGTTACATGTTTAGACTTGTCCATGCAACGCCCATCCATCCATCCCTATGCCTACCGCGCTCATATCCTACCGTTTGCTACTATTGTTACTACTGCCTTCGTTTTACTGCTGTTGTTGCTTTGCTATTGCTACTAAAAAATTGTTGCTACTGATAAACTTCTGTGAGCAGGAACTATTTCCAGGTGTAGCTGAGTTGACAACTCAGTTGTTAAGGCTTGCAAGTATTCTTTGGCTCCCCTTATGTCGAATCTATAAATTGGGTAATACTACCCTCGAAGACTGATGCGATCCCCTATACTTGTGGGTCATCACCTAGGACATGATGCAATCATTCCACTTAGTCATGACACATTCATGTACCCTTCCCCTTCCGGATCGGTGAACCTTCTAGACCCTTCTAGATCATTCCGATGAAAACACCGAAATCATTCGCGAACTTCAAATTGGACTTTCCTTATATGAATCTTATTCTCCAGATCATTCTGGATCTCCTCGTGATATCCCGGATCCCATCCGAGACTCCAAACAACATTTGGTCTTCTTACTCACATTCCATTTCTACTAAACAACATCGAATCCTTAAGTGTGTCACCCTACGGTTCGTGAATTATGCAGACATGACCGAGACTCTTCTTCGATCAATAACCAATAGAGGAATCTAGAAATTCATATGGCTCCCACATATTTCTATGATTACTTTGCGATCAAATGAACCATTTATATACGATACCAATTTCTCTTTGTCTCACGATATTTTACTCATCCGAGGTCTGATCATCGGTATCTCTGCATACCTAGTTCAACCTTGTTACCGATACGTACTCTTTACTCATTCCTGTGATATGTGATCCCTTGTGATCCAGTCACATTCTTGCAAGCTAATTGGATGACATTCCACCAAGAGGTCCCAGAGTATATCTATCCGTCATATGGATGGACAAATCCCACTCTTGATCCATGTGCCTCAACACATACTTTCCGAACACTCAATGCCACCTTTATAACCACCTAGTTATTAAGTGGTGTTTGATGTCATCAAAGCATCCATATGGTGATGGTGATTAGTATGATCTCATGGTCGAAGGAATTAGGTTACTATGTATCTGAAAGCTTATAGCAAACAAACTATTGAAATGACTTGATCTTTATGCTACGTTTATCTATAGGAGTATGTCCATCACACCATTATACTAATGATATGATCTTGTTGTTAATAACATCTCAATGTTCATGATAAGGAAACCATGATCATCTATCAATTAACAAGCTAGTATTATAAAGAGGCTTTAGTAGGGACTCTAACGAGTTTACAAATCACACAAGTATTAATGTTTCCGGTTAATAAAATTATAGCATGAATGTAAACATTTATTATAAACACAAAGATATAATAATAACTACTTTTATTATTGCCTCTAGGGCATATCTCCAACAGATAGATCAAGGTAGCATATTTGTATTTCAAACATCATGTTATATTACTTACAGCTATACTCTGATTTGTTCTTAATTCAAGATTGTATGGAGTTTCCCTTTCTTGAGTACAATAAGATAGATGTGTTTCATCTCTATGTTAGGACATGATGCCAATATGAATGCTTATCACACACATATAGAAGTTCCATGAATATTTATTATTGATGAATTGTTTTATAATCACTACAATATAAAAAGAGAGTAGAGAAGTGAACCCATGAACCCTGGTCCAATTTGAATCATAAGAAATACCTTTCCATTGCATTTACTATATTTTATATTTTCTGCAATTTATTATTTCGAAAATACAAAAATATTTGTCCTACTTGCAATCTCCATAAAACCCCCAAAACAATTTTATTATCATCCATATCATATAGTTTGCATTTATTTACTTTATTTATATTTCATATTACTAATGCGAAAACTTGTGCTTGACAACCACTTGGTGGAGTTGGGGAAACAAGGCAAATTATTTTGCTATACATGTTGCTTGACAAGGAGAAGACGAATAAACTTCCATAACCAATTCCCCGAAAGTTCGATATAAACCTCGAGTCACCCTTATAGGGAAAATAATCTTGCTATAACACTCTGCACTTGGAGTCCTTATACGTCCAATGTGCATCACCATTCTATATCATAATTTGCCTCTATTCATTGATATACGTCTTATTATGAGGTATTACTTATGTATTTTCCATTGTTTTTGCATGTTGGATGATTCTTGGAGGATGGACTGCCGGATTCTAGATTCTGATGGAAGAAGAGGTTTTTTGATGCAATTTCATGAAGATCAGAAAAATACCAGAAAAATATGGGAAAATTATATTTTCCCGAAAGAGTGAGGAAGCCAGAAGGGAGGAGAAGAAGGGCCACAGGGGGCCCACATCCCCTAGGCGCGAGCCCACCTTGCCCCGCGCCTAGGGCAGGTGTGGCCCACCTACCCGGCCTCCGACTCCGCCCTCTCGCCTATATCTTCCGTACGGAACCCTAACACCAGGGGAGTGAGCAAAATAGATTTCCGCCGCCTCTGCAGGGCAGAAAACACTGAGAGAGAAAGATCTCTCCGGCAGACAGATTTCTGCTGGGGAATTCCTTCCCGGAGAGGGGAGATCGTCTCCATCAACACCGTCATCAAGCTAGGCTTCATCGGGATTATCATCATCCACACCATCACCATCATCACCACTCCGCCCCGCTGTAACAATTGTGTTGGATATTGCTTTAGTTCTTAGGGGAAACTTTCCCGGTTTTAATTACTCTTGTAGTTGATGCTTGAGAGTGGAACCATTGGATTATTGTCTATGTTCAAATTGTTATCCAATACCATATCATCTTTAATCTTGATCCATATGATGTCTTGTGAGTAGTCCATTTAGTTCTTAAGGACATGGGAGAATTCATGTTGTTATTAGTGGATCTGTGTTGAGTTATTGTTCAATGGTTTAGCATTTAAGTTGTCGTGCTATTCTTCTAGTGGTGTCATGTGAACGTCGACTACATGATACTTCACCATTTATGAGCCTAGGGGAATGCATTGTGTATTGGGATACTAATTGTGGGGTTGCTGGAGTGATAGAAACCTGAACCCCCATTAGGACACCTTTGCACAAGGGAGCGTAGGATCTTAGAGTTTAAGGCTGTGGTTAGATTTATTTCTTAATTACTTTCCTATAGTTATGGATGTTTAAAGGGGGTTTAATCACAAGTATGTATTAGTCCAAGTAAGGTCAGTCCATTAGCACAGGTTCACCCGCACAACACTTACAACACCAAAGAAGAGTACTCAGCTATTTGAAGCGAAAGCACTTGATAGAATTCCCATGTGTCCTCGAGAACATTTGGTCCTTATAAGTATTTCCACCGGCTTGTTCCTTTGCTAAGAAAGGATTGGGCCACTTGCTGCGTTTGTTCTTTATTACTTGCACTTTGTTTGTTGCCTTATCAGAAAACCCCTAAAAATCCATTTTCTAAGTATTTGCAGAGAGTTCCTGCTCCATACCACTAGTCAACACCTTCTGCTCCATGTTGGGATCGACACTCCTATTTATATAAAGTACTACGATACACCCCCTATACTTGTTGGTCATCAAATACCAACAAAAAGTGGCCACGATTTTTTCCATCAACAAGTACTCAGAGGGGCAGGTCAAGGCGTATGCGTCGAGAGAAGGATTTTTCCATCCGCGATTTGATGGGAGTTCAAAAGCGACCTAGGCATACCCTAATTGATTAATTCCTGGAATTGTAGATAAGCACCGTACTTTGACTGGACTATGACCCTTGTTTTCAAGGGCAGAAACAAATGCTACACTATTGAATAAACAAAGAATGGGATCCTTGTTTACAAGATCAGAAAGGAGAGAACCCGGCTAGGCCAATGTTCACTTGATTTTTTTGATTTTGTGCACAACTACGTGATGGAGCGAGAAACGGGCTTTCTATGAAATCAAATACAAGTTGGATTGGTTATGATTAAACCCTATGGATCCAGCTCATGGAATATACTCTAGGCCCACTCAGATGAGTTATATCCATAAGCTGCGCAGCGTGTGACTAGGTCACAAGGATATCACTACTCGGATCGAGTAAAGTAGCAATTATCGGTAACGAGGTTTAACCTGACATGGTTATGTCGTTGATCATATCTCAGACAATGCAAGTATCGTAGAGAAAAAATGAATAGGACATGGCGTTGATGGTTCAGTGACAAGTATCTTGGAATGCATAGGTGGTCATTATGGGTATCCAGGTACCGCTGATTATCAATGGTCCGAGAGGGGTATCGACCATCAATGGAGAGTTCCCAAACGGTTGGGTAGCATGCTTAAGGGTTTAACGAAGCTCGAAGGTTGTTTCGGGATCATCGGAATCACTGAAGAATAGAGACGGAGAAACCGAAGGGTTCCGGGAAGGTCCGGAGGATGTCCGGAGTGGGATGGAAGGTGTTCCATAGGCACGGGAATTGCATAATATGTAAATGAATATTAAATAGTGATTTAATTATTTATTTTTATTTATTTAATAAAATAAAATGATTAAAATCCTATTGATCCAATTTCCATAGGGAGAAATGCCCATGTGGGAAAGAGGCAAAGGGGGGAAAGGGAGGAGGGGCCGCATGGGCCCCATGCACCCGCTGGCAGGGCCCATCGGGGCTTGGCCGGTGGCCACCCCTCCCCTTTATTCCCTCTTGTTTAGTCCCACATGGCTTTGGTAAGGAGCCCTCTACCCACTTATGCCCTATATAGGAAGAGGCATAGGAGACAATTAAATCACCAGAAAATAAAAACAGGCTTCCTAGCTTTGGGAATTGCCTCCAGTTGCCTCTCTTTTGTCTCTCTCTCTCTCCCGTGACCACGGCCCCCATATTTGGGCTACGCGAACAAGGACTTCTTCACCGCGCAGCACCATCACACTACGGGATTCGGATCCGGGAGATCTACTTCCGCAATCACAGCTAGATCGGAGAGAAGCGGGAGTCGTCGTCAAGCATCATATGTGAAGGGAATATGCCCGAGAGGCAATAATAAAGTGGTTATTATCGTATTCCTTATTTATGATAAATGTTTATTTTACATGCTATGATTGTATTAATATGGAAACGTTAATACATGTGTGTTTAATAAACAAAAAGTGAGTTCCTAGTTATGCCTCTCTTATAAACTAGCTCGTTGATTAACAAGATGATCAAAGGTTTCCGGATCATGGACATTGGATGTTGTTAATAACGAGGTCACAACATTAGTGTAATGGTGTGATGAACATTCATCCGAAGTATAGCATTACGATCAAAGTCATTGAGTTTATATTGCTATAACAACTTACGAAGTGCTCCTAATCCTTAGACCATGAGATCATGACAATCACTAACACCGGAAGAGTTTCTCGATGACATCAAACGTCACACCGTAACTGGGTGATTATAAAGATGGCTTCGGAACTACTAAAGTGTTATGTTGAGGTTCACGGATCGAGAGTGGAATTTGTTCATCCCGATGAAAGATAGATATGCTCTGGGCCCTCTCGGTGATATCACATTGATTAACTTGCAAGCAAGTGATTTGATCACTAGAATTGTTATATCACGGGAACGAGAAAATAGTGCATGTCGGTAACGAGACCAAACTAGGTATGGAGATACCGATGATTGAATCTCGGATATGTAATATATCGTGATACAAAGGGATTAAGATACTAGCGTAAAAGGTTCACACGATCATAGAAGTCATCATTGAATGCGTGGGAGTCAGTACGGATCTCCAGGTCCCGCTGCTGCTTATTGATCGGAGAGGGTTCTCGATCATGTCTGCATTATTCGCGAACAGTAGGGTGACACACTTAAGGGATACTGACACCATTCGGAGCAAATGATATGTCAGAAAAAGAAAAGGAAAGCACAGGAATTTATTTCACTAGACACCGGAATTGTTTCGGTTGAAATTGCTGAAACTGGTTCTGCATGTGAAATGGAATACTAGCAAGGGGTTTTATGTGAATGTTTGTTAATTAAAGTAATTAACAAAATTCTGAATAAATAAATAAAATAGTTTTATTTAAATGATAGCTTGCATTAAATTTGGTGGAAATTTAATGCATGTGAGTGGATTTTTGAGTGGAGGCTCTTTTATGGGAGTGGAGGCTTTTCATTTTGAGTGGGAGCTCCACCCACATGAATGTGGAAGAGGTGGGGGAAGCTACCATGGCTGGCGCCATGCCCCTTGGGGTGCCCCCTCTCCCTATAAAAGGCCCGCTCTCCTCCTCTCAAAGCACACCTCCTCGCGAAGGATCTCTCTCCCCCCTTTAGAATTTCCCCATGGTCTCGGATCAGTGAGATACATGTTCCCGGTGGCTTTTTCTGGAAGGATTTGTTGCTTACACTGCTTCGCTGGAGCGAGGGTGTGGAGGTTGTCGGGGTACCCGTATGTGTGTGCGATCACGGATGCACCACTGCTTGGTGGTGCTGGACTTGATGGTGCTGGACCGGCTGGACCAGATGGACTTCATCACGATCTTGAGATCGGCAAGCGTTCGTCTACATCATCCAAGACTGCAACCTCGTTAATGCTATTCGGTCTTCGAGGGTATGTATTCTATGGATGTATATCCACCCGTTGCTTGTATCTAGTAGATAGATCTTGGTACATAGTTGTTCCCATCGTAGGAAAATTTTTATTTTCTATGCTGCGAACCCTACAGTGGTATCAGAGCTGGATCTATGCGTGGATTCTTTGCACGGGTAGTACACATATGAGTATGTGGGTGATGATGATCATTTTATTGCTTCTTAGTTGTAATTTGGATATTGGTGGCATAGTGGGATGAAGCGGCCCAGAAAAACTTTACATGTCCTCGCACATGAGACCTGTTCCACGCTTGACATGCAACTAGTTTTGCATAAGTGGCTAGCGGGTGTCTGTCTCTCCTACTATAGTAAATATCTAATTTGCAATGAGTTGTCAACAATTTATTTATCCTCGTTGTGGTTTATGTTCGTAGGTATGAACGGTTTTATCTTCGAAAGCCCTAAGCCACATAAAACTTGCAATGGATAAATTAGAGGCGTCTAGTTTAGATTGTTGCTGGGCTAGTGTTATGATATGGTGATGTTGTAAGTAGAAGTATGAGATGATACTCTTACAACACACATAACGTGTAAATTCCATAGACCTTGGCCTTACACATGATGGAGATCATATGCGGGAACCATATCATTTCACTTACAAACATGTGATGTTTGATTGCATCTTATATTTCTTGTTTGGCATTTTATAAGCATAATAAGATGATCCCTCATTTAGATATCAAGATAAAAATGTGTTCTTCCTTAAGTATGCACCTACAATGTTTCGTCGCTTCAAGACATCATGTGATGATCGGGTGTACTTGAATCCACGAGCATATCTCGGGTGTAAGACAGTTACACACGCGAATACTAAGGTTGTTACTTGGTGAGCCTAGCATGTACAGACATGGCCTCAGAACATGGACCGAAAGGTTAAGAATGAGTCATATGTTTTGATATGATGACAATATGGATGCTCGCCTATGAAGCTACACCGACTCACGTGATGATCGGACTTGGTGTAGTGGATTTGGTTCATGTAATCACCAAAAAGGCACAAGGGATGTCGTTTTTGAGTGGGAGTTCATTTCTAATTTGGATTAGTAGAACTCAAATCAAAGTGAATTTGCATAATCTGTTGTAGTCATTGGCATTCGTTCACCACCTTATGCTTAGTTGTAATTGAGATAATAGAACTATAGAATTCTGGATATTTACTTTACGAACTAGTATCGTATTGTGTTGATTGTCAATCTAAAGTTTAAAGTCATATTGCAAACTTTCAGTAAACTCTGTTTACTCTGTGAAATTTAATAATTGGTATTAAATCAAGAGTAATAATTCCAGTGTTAGTATCTTAAGTATCATGTTTGCCTCCATGATTCTTGATTGTTTTAATATCAAGTTTATCTAGGAGCTGAAAGAATTGTTTCAGAAACCATCATGTGTGGCAGATATAATGATATCTAAAACAATGTTTTTGGTTGCAAGATGATAGAGTATAATATATGTTCTCATATTGGATGAGAATTTGCAAAGGTTGGAGACACTAGATATCCTAATCATCCAAAAGGGTTTTGGAAAGTAACATTATACTCAAGATTCATCCTTATAAGCAACATTAGTTTGATCATGAAAGTCTCATGATAAGGGTGAATAGAAGATGTATGTAAAGTGTTTACTACACTAAAAGATTACTAAAGAATGTATTTTGAAAGAATACCGATCATTTTGATAATGGTGATCTACTTCAAAGTGCAAGTCCAAAGGTATTATTATTTGAATATACACGCTTTGTACTATGTGTCATGTATATGGCTCCACTTTTGATGTTGATATATTCTTTTAAAAGGAAAAGGAAATGCTGAAAGAGAATCTATAAAATATATTTGGCAGAAAAGAAAAGATTGGAAATATCCAATTTAGGTATATAGATGATATACATGTTATGGTTGTATTCTTTGCTTGTTAAACAATGTGGTTCGTGGGTATTGGATACCGAATTGGTTGGTATGAAATTTCATAGGGAACGACGCAATTCATGAACCACAATGGCCTAAGTAACTAGCAAGAGAATATGTGATGATGTTCATCGAAAACAAACAAACCGTTGTTTGTATTTCTCGTTGACATCAAAGCTTGACTTCATGATTTGTTTTAATAATTTTTATTTAAATCAGGTATTATGAGAACAAAGGTTATTCAAATAATTACTGTATTCCATATAAGATGGATGATTTACAAATATAGTTGGAGAAATCACATCCATAAAACCTAATGCTAAAATGTCGCAAGACAAATGGTTGAAAGATCACTTACGAAGTGACATCGCCGTTTAAATTATATTGGAAATAAAACATGAAGAATCTCCATATTCATGGATTTTTGGAGTCTTTGATTTAATAAAGTGACGCTTGTGAGACTTTCCTCGGGATAATTAAAACTTCGTTCAAAGGCCAAAGAAGAACGATCGACTAAAATATTGGAATTTATACATATCAATGTATGTCGTCCATTATGTGTAGTCGTGAGCGATGGATGTCAACTTCATATGCTTTCTCCGGAAATTTAAGTGAATATTCACTTAATGAGAAAGAAGTAATAAATATTTGAAAAACGGTTCAAAGCCTTTCAAGATGAAGTGGAAAATCATTGTAACAAGAAAATAAATGATTTATGATTTTATCATAAAGGGATTTATTTGAGTTACATGTGTAACAAGAAAATAAATGAATTATGATTTTATCATAAAGGGATTTATTTGAGTTGCAAGTTCAGCAAAACACCTAGATTTACATCTCCCAAAACACCATAGTAATATGGAGTGTTTGAGATTTGTAATGAAACCTTGTTTGACATGGTTGGATCAAAGGTGTTATTTATAAAACTGCCATTATGTTTTAAAAAGATTAATGCTTTAGAGACTACCGCTTTTGCACTGAAAAGAGCTCCATCTTGATCCGTTGAAATGACACCATATGAGTTATGGTTTGTGGTAAAACCCAAGTTGTCATTTCTTAAATTTTGGTATGCTAAACATAAGTAAGATGTTTACAACCGAAGTCAGATGAGCATGTCTTTGTAGGTTATTTCGAATAACAATTGGGTATTCCTCCATAACACCAAGAACAAAAGGGTTTGTTGCTTGAAACATGAGGTTTCTTGAAAAAGGAATTTTTTGCAAAAAGTTAAGTGGGAGGACAATAGAACTTTGATAAGGTTAACAAACCTTAGCTATATTTCCTGAGTTGCGCAGCGCCGAAAATTGTTCTGAAGGCTGCCATAATGCTCATAGATTATGTGCCTCAAAGGTTGTGGTCACGGAGATCTAAGTTCTTATTAAACCAAGTCGGTCGGATAAACAATCAAATGCTAAGATTTGAGATTAAATCATTGTTGTTTGACAATGATGAACCGACTACATGCAAAGAAGCGATGATGGGCCCTGATTCCATCAAATGGCTTGAAGCCATAAAATCTATGATAGTTCCATACACGAGAAATCAAGTTTTGAACTTGGAAGACCCTCCGGAAAGGTGTAAAAACCTGTCGGTCGTATTTGGATCTATAAAGAAACAGACATGGATGTTTCAAATCTATGAAATAGTCGACATGTCGTAAAGTATTTTATGACAATTTTCAAGGAGTTGACTATGACAAGATTTGATCTTTCATAGCGATATTTAGTCTGGACTGATTAAAGTAGCAACCACTATATATAATTTGGTATATGGTAGATGAATAAACAAAACAAAGTTCTTCTAATAGAATGGTTACCTAGGATGTGTACATGACACGGTCCAAAGGGTTTTGTTAATTCAAAGGATGCTAAAAGGGCATGCAAACTTCAATGGTTGAAGTAAGCATCACGGAGTTGGAATCTTCACCGTGATGAAAAGGAGTTTTCATCAAGAGACGATGAAGATGCTTGCATTTGCAAGAAATTAAGTGAGAGCGCTGAGACATATTTCTAATACATTATGTGGAGGACATCTTGTTGATTAGAAATGATGTAATTTTTATTGACAAAGGTTAAGAATTTCATTTCGATGAAAGACTTAGGCAAAACCCGAATATTTAGCATGAATGTCTATAGTGGATGGACTGTGACGCTAATATGGTTGTGCCAATTGTACATATATGAGATATTGAAGGAGTTCAATATAGAAACGACAAGAAAAGGTTCTTGTCGCATGGAAAGGAATTGAATCAAGATTCAAGTGTATCGACACTTGATAAGTGAAACAAGACTCAAGTGCTTTGACACTTGATGAGTGAAATCACGAGAATGTTTTGATCAATCATACCATGATATGTACACATCCAGATATGTCCTATGCTCTAAATGTTATGAGCATATACTAGAATGAATCATAAAATGATCATTGGACGATAGTGAGGATATTCTTATGATCTTTTGGAGGAACTAAGAATATATTTGTGTAGAGGTGACAAAAAATTACAAATAGTTCATTGTAAAGCGTTACATTGATACTAGTTTTGTCACAAGATACAAATTAAATTTATCTCAATTTAAACTATGGGTGGCACAATGAAATGGAAAGAAAGTTTCCGTGATGGATATGGATGAATTCCAAAGTTAAGACATTGTGACGGATACTACAAGAAAAGGCTAAGTATATGACTGCTATAGTAGCAGCAAAGGAGGGAATTTGTGTCAAGTATTTTGTTATCAAACTAAGGTGTGGTTCGCAACGGGCTAACACTAAAGATATATTGTATGACAATAGTATCGACGTGTTTTTACCCCAAGGAACTAAAGGTCTCACCGAAAGACCAAATTTATACAATGCCATCTGATTGGAGAATGAGTGATGAGTGAAGACGCAAAGACATGCAAATACACACGGACCTGAAGTGTCAGATCCGTAGATTATGATAACCACTTGTAGTTGCGTATATGGAATACCAGAAATCCATAGGTGTTCAAATACGCAAAGTTTTCAAACTAGCTTATTGTCTCTAGTGCAACTGGGAGACTAAAGGGAATATGCCCGAGAGGCAATAATAAAGTGGTTATTATCGTATTCCTTATTTATGATAAATTTTTATTTTACATGCTATAATTGTATTAATATAGAAACGTTAATACATGTGTGTTTAATAAACAAAAAGTGAGTTCCTAGTTATGCCTCTCTTATAAACTAGCTCGTTGATTAACAAGATGATCAAAGGTTTCCTGATCATGGACATTGGATGTTGTTAATAACGAGGTCACAACATTAGTGTAATGGTGTGATGAACATTCATCCGAAGTATAGCATTACGATCAAATTCATTGAGTTTATATTGCTATAACAACTTACGAAGTGATCCTAATCCTTAGACCATGAGATCATGACAATCACTAACACCGGAAGAGTTTCTCGATGACATCAAACGTCACACCGTAATTGGGTGATTATAAAGATGGCTTCAGAACTACTAAAGTGTTATGTTGAGGTTCATGGATAGAGAGTGGAATTTTTTCATCCTGATGACGGGTAGATATTCTTTGGGCCCTCTCGGTGATATAACATTGATTAGCTTGCAAGCAAGTGATTTGATCACTAGAATGTTATATCACGGGAACGAGAAAAGAGTGCATGTCGGTAACGAGATCAAACTAGGTATGGAGATAACGATGATCGAATCTCAGACATGTAATATATCATGAAACAAAGGGATTAAGATACTAGCGTAAAAGGTTCACACGATCACAGAAGTCATCGTTGAATGTGTGGGAGTCAGTACGGATCTCCAGGTCCCACTGCTGATTATTGATCGGAGAGGGGTCTCGATCATGTCTGAATTATTCACGAACCATAGGGTGACACACTTAAGGGATACCGACACCATTCGGATCAAATGATATGTCAGAAAAAGAAAAGGAAAGCGCAGGAATTTATTTCACTAGACACCGGAACTGTTTCGGTTGAAATTGTTGAAACTGGTTCTGCATGTGAAATGGAACACTGGCAAGGGGTTTTATGTGAATGTTTGTTAATTAAAGTAATTAACAAAATTCTGAATAAATAAGTAAAAGAGTTTTATTTAAATGAGAGCTTACATTAAATTTGGTGGAAATTTAATGCATGTGAGTGGATTTTTTAGTGGAGGCTCTTTTATGGGATTGGAGGCTTTTCATTTTGAGTGGGAGCTCCACCCACATGAATGTGGAATAGGTGGGGGCAGCCACCATGGGTGGCGCCATGCCCCTTGGGGTGACCCCCTCTCCCTATAAAAGGCCTCCCTCTCCTCCTCTCAAAGCACACCTCCTCGCGAAGGATCTCTCTCCCCCCTTTAGAATTTTCCCATGGTCTTGAATCAGCGAGATACATGTTCCCAGTGGATTTTTCTGGAAGGATTTGTTGCTTCCGCTGCTTCGCTGGAGCGAGGGCGCGGAAGTTTTCGGGGTACCCGTACGTGTGTGCCATCACGGATGCACCACGGCTTTGCGGTGCTGGACTTGATGGTGCTGCACCGGCTGGACCAGATGGACTTCATCACGATCTTGAGATCAGCAAGCGTTCGTCTACATAATCCACGAGTACAACCTCGTTAATGGTATTCGGTCTTCGAGGGTATGTATTCTATGGATGTATATCCACCCGTTGCTTGTATCTAGTAGACAGATCTTGGTACATAGTTGTTCCCATCGTAGGAAATTTTTTGTTTTCTATGCTGCGAACCCTACAATATTTGTGTGACTCCCTCGGGCGGTGCCATAATTTCGGCACTAGGAGTTGTCAGAGCCAATGGAGTTCGAACGACCTTGAGGTCGGTGTTAGTACTAGTACATCACCCACGTTCCGCGTAGTACGTTAACCGCGTTCGGTCTTCAAAGATATGAATACCGTATCCCCTTTCGTTACTGCATTACTAATAGATAGATCATGGCATTAGGGTTTTGTTCATAGGAAAGTTTTTGTTTTCTGCCCTTGAACCTCAACACCGATGAGGTGGCGGGGTCACCTGGCACGGGCTCGGGTGGTCTTCGGCGTGGTGGTGCGGCCCTTGGCGGCAGGGCAACGAGGTGGTTCTGGCTGGTGGCGGCTGGGCCCATGCAGCCTAGATCTCGACCCATGTGTTCCCTAGATGAGCTAGTGCGGGCTAGCAGCGCAACTAGTGCTATCGTGTCCCTAGAGGTGGAGGTGGGGATATAGGCTTCGAGGTGGTGGCGGCACTGTCGCAGGCTTGCTACAACATGTCGGCAGGAGCTTTGCGGTCCAGTTTTGGGCCCGATCGGGTCAGGGAGGCCTGATGTTCTACTACTGCCGTGTTCGGTTGACTACCGCTACAGCGGTTGAGGTAGTTCCCTCCCTCATGGCTTTGGGTTTCCACTCTCCTAGTCCATCCTCTAGGCCTCGCGGTGGTGTTTTCAATGAGACATTGATGGTGGCATCAAGACCATCTTGGTACATGTTGGTGGGTGGCTTTGCTAGGTGGGGATCTTTGAAGCTTTCAGGGTAGTGGTTGTTTGGGGGTCAGGAGAAATCCATGTTGGTTTCTGACACCGACGGGGTGACGCCTGCGGGTTTCACCATTCCTTCTTGGAGGTCATCGGGTGTCCTCCTTTTACGCTTAGCTCCTCGTATGGGGAAACCCTAGGACGGGTCCTTCTTGCAGGTGTTGGTTGATACACGACATTTCGGAGTTCTTGGTGCATGGTGGGACTTCTTTGGAGGGTGCAACGGTTACGAGCCATCTTTGTTTAGTTGATCTGCTACTGTTCGCATTATTTTCTCTTTTATTTCTCTCTGTATTTTATTTGGGCTTGACTGTGCTGAGACCACAACAGATGTATCATTGTATCGATGTTTACTATATTAATATAGCGAGGCGAAAGATTATTTCAAGAAACTATGTAGTGTATCCTGCAATTTGATTTGGCTCACAGGTCTAGATGCTCATGCTTGCTGGTCCAACCAGTTCGTTGATACGTCCAAAACGTATCTACTTTCCCGATCACTTTTGCTATTGTTTCTCCTCTAAACTTGTGTGATTTGGATACAACTAACACGGACTGACGCTGTTTTCAGCAGAATTACCTTGGTGTCTAGTTTTTGTGCAGAAAATCAACTATCAGGAAAAATCCTGGAAAATATGCCAAAAATTATATTTCACCAGAAGATCCACGGAGCCAGAAGACGAAACGGAGTGGAGGCCTCGGGGGCCCACACCCCTGCCAGGCGCAGGTGGGCCCTGTCCCGCGCCTAGGGGGTGCGGCCACCCCAGGCACCCCTTTGGGCTCCATCTGCGCATATAAGTTGCCCCTTGACCTAAAAACCGAGGGGGTCGACGTTTTTCTAGAAAGAGATTTGCTCCGCCGCCACCATCAGAAACCAAGAGTCGGATCTAGAAACTCCGTTCTAGCAGCCTGCCTGTAACAACCCTAGTTTTACTAAATACTAACTAGGATTTGTTTATGCATTCATGAGCATCATCATCATCATTAAAAATGCATGCATGAAACAAAAAGGCTCACAAAACCCTAAACCCTAGTACTCCTCTCTTTATTTGCAAACTTTCAAATGGTTTCAAAATATTTGAAAACTACCAAAGCCTGAGTGGAGCCCGAATGGTTATAAAGGGTTTCCATCGTATTTTAAATGTTTGCAAAAGTTTTTGTATTTTGGAAATACCCAAAACAGATTTGAAAATAAAAATACAAAATAGGAAAGGCAAAACAGAAATAGAAAAGATCTGGGCAGGAAAAAAGGGTTTATATCCTAATCAGGCCGCAACCCTTCCTCCCTCTCTTTCTGGCTCGGCCCAGCCAAGGCCCACCTGGTGCCCAAAGCAGCCCAGCATGGCCCGTACCCCTTCGACCTCCTTTGTTTCCATCGTCTTCCTCCCCGACGGAGGGAAGCACCTCGGTGTGTCTTCCCCGGCCACCCGATGCACCTCTTCGTTGCCACGATGAGCGCCGCCACCCCTGCTTCTATAAAGAACGACGTCGCCGCCGGAAGAACCCTAGTCGTGCCTCATTTCTCCTCTTCCTCTCCCTAATTTCTCTCTGGCCGACGAACCCTAGCTCCAGACATCACTGGAGCCCTGCAGATTCCGACCACCCCTCGCCGTTCTGAGGCCACTGTCGTTACCGCCGTGCAGTACTCGTTCACCTAATTTAACCACGCGAGCCGGAGAAGACCCAGTCGCGGCAATCGAGACCTCATGTTCGAAGTCTGGCCGCCTCGTTCATCGCCGATTCCGGCCGTTCTGGACCTCTCCCAGCCTCGCCACCACCTCTGTCATGCTAACGGTGAGATCATGGTGCTCAGGCACCTCCTCTATTCCTCCCTCTCGCTCTCTATTGCCCCCGCGTCGTGCAACCTCTGTCAGCTGCCGTAGATGCTCGCCGTTGGTCAAGCTCCGACGACCTCCCGCTAGCGGCGCAACCTCTATTTGGCTCAGCGTGATGCGCTGTGTCGAACCCCCCAGCCCCGCTCGCTCTCATGTCCCATCGATCGTCTGATCCATTCACTATCAGAGAGAGCACCATTGCTGACGCCAGCATGCCGTCAGCATGGTGTCATTTATCCCTTTTTCTTTTATTCCCAATGTTTTTGAAATTCTTTTCAGTAAATAACAAAAATATGACATGTGGGGTCCAGGTGTAAGTAATATAAATATTTCAGAAATGTTTCCTGTTTAATAAAATTATTAAAGTAATTCTAAAATGTAAATTATTTTATAATATTACAAAAATGATTTAAAATGAATTAAAATTGGAGAAATTCATAACTAATTCATTTTAAATCAGAAAAATACAAATAATAAATCAAAATTTTCAGAAAAATAAGAGCTGTCCAATGGAGCTATAATCATGCATTGCTAAACAACTATCATGACAATTTTAATTAGAAGAACATAATGAACCCTCTCATATGCATCCGAGGTTTTTCCGAATTAGGGTTTACACCCCTCGGGACCTCGATTAATTAGTCAAGCATGCCTTAGGGGTTTATTTCAATGCAATTTAACTTTTCATATTGTCATCCTTGTTTGAGCGTTGCATTGATGCCATGTGTTTATTTTTTCCCTCTCTTTCCGGTGTTTGGTTCTTCTCCGGTAGAATACGATATCGGAATCGAGATCAAGATCGAAGAACAATATCAACACCGTCAAAGCTCGAAGATCAATACTTAATCAACTATAATCAAGTCAAGTACCAGATGTCTGAAGCTCTGCTTTCTGGATATCAACTGGAAAAGGCAAGCGAATCCCCACACATACATATGAATCCTATGTTTTCAAAGTATTTACGTTCCTATCATTTGCATGCGATTCCAAAGTCTTTTATCGATAGTAGAGTAATCCTATCTGATGCATGTTACCTTTGAATCCTACATTTCTTGATCCACTTCTCCTAGCATAACTAGGGTTTGGCTTATGAGCTTCGCTAGAGCTATATATATTGGTTGTGCTTAGCCATGTTTAGTTGTTACCGCTGGTCCATCCGGTTTATGAATCAGATCTACAAAAGAACCTAGTATGACAGGATGACGTGGTAAGATCAGAGATGAAAGTTAAACATGCTAAGGCTTGTATGGGAGGCCATGGTGGGTTGTGGTTTTTGCAGTCCCATACTTGCCACTACTAGGACCTGAGTTCTTGCCTATGGTCCAAGATGAGCGTACAACCACATGGGGGCCTGGAAACCCCCTCGACCAACTAATTTGCCGAGTAGATTCCATGAGTCACATAGTTCGGGCTTTCCATTCGACATACGCATTCTGGTTCTTCTTGAAGGAGGTGCATTCATAACAAGTAGGTAAGCGTGGCTGGGAACAAGAGATGCCCGGCATCCGTATTCTTGAACCCCGCACACATTATTAGGGACCGGCTTCGGGACTTGACCCGTTACGAAGGCATCTCCCTAGTGCGTGATTCATGGTCTCGGCAAAAGCAAGTTAAAGGTCGTGGTCAACCACTCTCTGCCGGCCTTCCCAGGAAGAGGGCTAATGTTAACTGGCATTAAGAATCGGTTGGTACGTGTGGGTAAAGTTGTACACCCCTGCAGGGTTAAATATTTTCAAAAATCCATGTCCACGGTTATGGACGAACTTGGAGACCAGATTCTAAGATCATAGAGAACTTTAACCTAATCGTAAAACTTGCCAGATCAATGTGTGTTTAAGGATGCCTTCGCAACGATCGAGGTGGTGATCCTAGGTAGGTTCAGCTGATGATGTTTCGGTGGATATCAAAAGATGATCAAAGCTAAAGATTTCGCTCTCTTATCCTGTTTTAAAATATTATGTTTAGTAGACATTCTTCTCCCTCTTGTTTTACAAAATGAAGATTGCTTTATGCAAAATAACTCCACCAGCCATATGTCTTGCGGATTACACCATGTAATCACCCTTGCTTTGTTGATACTTTTGCAGCAGAGTAAGTGTTACCATAGAAGATGAGTTCTGCACAACATCGACATCGACGAGTAGTTTGGAGTTCCCAACTGGAAGTCTGTGATCTATGGATTGGACGTCATCATTATGCTTCGGGCCTCTTAGGCCATTTGTTAAGTTTGCTATACTTAATAACATAATTTGCCTTCCGTTGTTTGATGTTTGTGGTCAGTGACCTCTCCTTGTAATATTTTGGTTCTCTGCTTAGTTATGAGCTCGCTATAATAATTTTTGTGTCGTAGGGTCACTGTTGCGTTATCAACTCTCTCTCTGTATGCTTTCGAGATTTAGGTTAGGATTATATCAGACAGAGGTCTGGGATTTGTCTAGCCTTAATACCGGGGGTGTCATAGTTTTTGGTATCAGAGCAGTACCGACTGTAGGAAACCCTTTCTATTGGTCGATGTTGAGTCTAGTGCTTGTGAAAACTATTTTCAAAATGAAAACTATCTGTGAAAACTCTAGTATGCTTCTTTTAATCCTTATACAGGTTTGCTCTAACTCTGTGTCATCTTACCTTGTGTTGATTTGTAAAAGTTTTTCTATCTCGTCTCATCTTCCAAACCTAGGTGCCTCCTTGGCATGCTGATTCTCAACCATTTGACCTAGTGTTGAGTTCTCTAGAGTCAGCTGTGTGTGTTCCTTGTTTCCCTTTGTTCTGTTCCTTTTGATAGATTCCTTTCTATCATGATCTCTCTGTCTTTTGGACCCACAATCTTATATTGTAGTATCCATAAAGTTTTGTTCTAGGCTTCGAGGTCTCCTTTCGCCTCGTGTGCCTTCTTTTCATTTGTTTGGGTACTTCCAAAGTTGTTTCTTCTTTTGGAAATTACCTCGTGATTACTATCTTGTAGTGTACGCTTGTGTCACTCAAGTAGTAGTTATTCCTTTTTTTGGGTTTTAACCCTCGGATTTGAACCTAAGATCCCCGATTGTGCTGGATTCTGGTGTTGAAAATCCTGTACATGACGCTGATCTTTAACCAAAGATCCATTTTATTGACACCTGTCGTTAATGTTTACACATTACCCAGGATGGCTAGTACCTTCTAGTATAGCCTTCAAGCCTGTGGATATTGTCGCTATTGAACAATGATGATAAAGGACTTCCCCTACCATTAGCTATGGCAGATGTTACTTAATGGAACCAAATAGATCACGACAAGAGCACTCCTCGTGAGTCTCACATCTATATTCGTGATTCTGCCACACCTTTCCCTTCCATGCATTGGTTTTCGGAAGGTTGTTGACTTATGCATCCACATCCAGATGGTAGCCAAGTAGTACACTTGCATTGGTGTCTTCCGATGCAAGATACTCTTATGGTTCGTCATGACACACCATTTCGGGATGTCAGGAGAAACAAAATCCAGTACCTCGTCATTTCTAAGACCAGGACAAAGTGTTGTAATCCGCAGATCAATAAGCATTGATTAGTTTATGTTTTGTTCCACCTTAAAGTTTCACACTCTTTTATACTAACAGGTCGTTCTGAGTCTCATGACCCTCTTAATGAAGTGATACTCTCACACATTTTTACCCACCCTTCCCCGAGTTTTCGTGCTCAGGAATGTTGCGTGTGCGTAATGATGTGGCCATTCGAGATTCTTAGCAATTATTATTGTCTTGAACTCTAAGTACATTTGCATCATTCTTAGCGTGATTGGTTAATCCTATCACTAAGCGAAGTTTGATTGTGCTATCAAGTCCGTTATTTCGGTGCACTCTCCTTAGTCAAAGAGTTAGGTTCATACCGAAGCTCCGAGACTATGTCTTCTTGCCTTACCAAGCAAGTTTCCTCTTGAGCTAGGTGACATATCGGTGGTCTGTGATATTCTGGATGTCTTCTAGAAGTATCGCCATGTTTCCACATGACCGTGTCGTCAGGTTCTTGAGTAAGCTGTTTCTTCAAACCTCTCATTCCTCCAAGGATCTGTACTGGATACCCCTGAACTAGTTGGTTGAGCTTAAAAAACAACTTGGAGAGTTGTAACACAAAAGTTTTATTCAACTCCGATCTTCCTTAAAGGGATGTCTAGTTTTGTTTGTGTTGAAGTAAGATAGTATGTCCTTAGTGGATATGTTATCTTTCCATGCCTTTGATTTGATTTGGGCAATCGTCAAATGAAACTCAGTTCCAAGGACTATCTTGATGGTGTATCCACTTGTGATGTCTCACTTAAGTACATCCTCATGTCCTCTGGTCTGACCAATGTCTATGCCTTGTTCATACAACATGTGAGTCCGTCTTATTGGAGTGTATAGATAAGTTTGTTATTGAGCCCATCAATGACATCCTTACCTTCTCCACGTTACATGAGATTCATATGGAACATTGGGCATTAATGTTGGAAACTTTTCAGAACCATCTTGGTGTTATCTCGAAGTATGTGTTCTGGATGTTATAAGTAACATTCTCTAGTTCACACACAAAATGTTGAAAGAAGTCGCCGTGGATTCGGGTAGCGTTATCTTTGTCTCCTCGGGAATCATTCCAAGTTAGTGAAGCATGTGCGAGGTATTCTTGATATGGTATGTTAATACTTTCACATCTCGATAAGATCCTCCAAGCACACCAAGCCATTGATTGATTTGTTCACGGAAGATAAGAAGTCCAACAAAACTTCGATATCCTCCTAAAAGTTTCCTAAAAAGGATTCAGTGGTGTTCTGTTGCAAACAATTCATGTAGATGCAATTATATTTCGATAACATGCTATCACATGGGTTCCACAATCTAGCTCATCTTCTGGAGCTTGACACTGTAGTCCATGTCTTGAGAATCTATTGACTTTACCTTTGTGTAAATGTTGCACCCTTTCTATTCGGACATGCTGAGTCTGAAGCATCTCTAACACTTAATCAAAGCTGAATCTCAAGAAGCAATAATGATTGGTGTTCCTCAAGGCTATGACATAGGTCTATTGTAACTCTAGAAAAATTGATGTAATGGTTGGCACAATCAGTCGGAAGACCTATTGTCATATTCTCTCGAATCAGCAATAACAACCACTCTTCATGAGGCATCTTCTATGATTTATTATAGGAGTTGTGCTTATGGTTTCCTTCGCATCCGAAGTCCGACCTTTACTTGATGACTAGTTAAAGGCTTGTAAGTAGCCTTTTATCGGTGTTTCACACATCAAAGAGAACATTTAAAGTAGTGTTGCTAAATGTCTCTCGGTCAATCCTCCAGACCCTTTTATGATGGCAAGCGTCTTGTTATGCCAAGTACTTGGAGTCTGAGAATGAAGTTTCTTTCTTCTCGTGTCATCAGGAATTTTTTTAACTATTCATGTTGGTGGTGTAAAGTGATATCATGATCTTTGGCAAGATTTTGATAGTCCTGGATGAATAAAGAGTTTCCTTTCCGCTTTCTTTAACATGTTCGAAGAGCGACCATGAATTTGTTAATCAATAGTTTCTCTTGTTAAATGTTGCATGTGGATCTTACGAGTCCTCTCCACCAAAACACCTTTCTATATTGGCCTTGTGTTGAATGAAGGAGTGACCCTTCTATGTCAAAAGTAGTTCAACAACTTGGTTTTGTTGATATCTATCTCTTCCACCTGTAAAGCTCTACTTAAGATGTTTAGTAGAGGTTTACCTCTTGAAGTCTGCGTAACTTTCTCCATCTATTGGAAATCTCCTTCCCTCAGAAATCAAAACTCTTCTGCAAGCTCCATGGTCTCAATCCTTATGAAGACCAATTATCTGTCACCTTGAAAACCATCTTCTTTTGTTTCCTCCATTACCTTGATGTGTTTTATGTTTGTTGGCTCTAGAGATATTTGTGAAACATCTATCCATGAGTTGACCATGAGATACGCCGTTCGTGGTTCTATGTCATTCCTTCTATTCCATAGTGTGAGCAGCCACCTCGAAGATTATGAAGCGTTTCGTCCACTTGTCATGGTGGCATGGATAAACTCTTCCAGAAGATCGTTGAAGTTTAGTGTAACCCTGTTCGTTCTATCTTCCTACCTAGGAATCTCGGGACGATATTCTTTTAAGGGGGATAGAATTGTAACAACCCTAGTTTCACTAAATACTAACTAGGATTTGTTTGTGCATTCAAGAGCAACATCATCATCATTAAAAATGCATGCATGAAACAAAAAGGCTCACAAAACCCTAAACCCTAGTACTCCCCTCTCTATTTGCAAACTATCAAATGGTTTCAAAATATTTGAAAACTACCAAAACCTGAGTGGAGCCCAAATGGTTATAAAGGGTTTCCATCGTATTTTAAATGTTTGCAAAAGTTCTTGTATTTTGGAAATACCCAAAACAGATTTGAAAATGAAAATACAAAAGTGGAAAGGCAAAATAGAAATAGAAAAGATCTGGGAAGAAAAAAAGGTTTCTATCCTAATCAGGGCGCAGCCCTCCCTCCCTCTCTTTCTGGCTCGGACCAGCCAAGGCCCACCTGGTGCCCAAAGCAGCCCAGTGCGGCTCGTAGCCCTTCGACCTCCTCTATTTCCATCATCTTCCTCCTCGACAGAGGGAAGCAGCTCGGTGGCTCTTCCCCAGCCACACGATGCACCTCTTCATCGCCACGATGAGCATCGCCGCCCCCTGCGTCTATAAAGAATGACGTCGCCACCGAAAGAACCCTAGTTGTGCCTCATTTCTCCTCTTCCTCTCCCTAATTTCTCTCTGGCCGACGAACCCTAGCTCCAGACATCGCCGGCGCCCTGCAGATTCCGACCACCCCTCACCGTTCAGAGGCCACTGTCGTGACCGCCGTGCAGTACTCGTTCACCTCGTTCAACCACGCGAGCCGGAGAAGCCCCCTCCTGGCCTCGCCACCACCTCTGCCGTGCTCACGGTGAGTTCACAGTGCTTAGGCACCTCCTTTGTTCCTCCCTCTCGCTCTCTATCGCCCCCGCGTCGTGCAACCTTCGTCGGCCGTCGTAGATGCTCGCCGTTGGTCAAGCTCCGACGACCACCCGCCAGCGGCGCCGCCTCTATTTGGCTCAGCGCGATGCGCTGTGTCGAACGCCCCTAGCCCCGCTCGCTCCCATGTCCCTGATCGGTTGATCCATTCACGATCAGAGAGAGCAACATTGCTGACACTAGCATGCCGACATTTATCCCTTTTTCTTTTATGTCAATTGTTTTTGAAATTCTTTTCAATAAATAAGAAAAATATGACATGTGGGGTGCAGGTGTAAGTAATATAAATATTTCATAAATGCTTTCTGTTTAATAAAATTATTAAAGTAATTCCAAAATGTAAATTATTTTATAATATTACAAAAATGATTTAAAGTGAATTAAAATTGGAGGAATTCATAACTAATTAATTTTAAATCAGAAAAATACAAATAATATAGCAAAATGTTCAGAAAAATAAGAGCTGTCCAATGGAGCTATAATCATGCATTGTTAATCAAATATCAGGACAATTTTAATTAGAAGAACATAATGAACCCTCTCATATGCATCCGAGGTTTTTACGAATTAGGTTTACGCCCCTCGGGACCTCGATCAATTAGTCAAGAATGCCTTAGGGGTTTATTTCAATGCAATTTAACTTGTCACATCGTCATCCTTGTTTGAGCATTGCATTGATGCCATGTGTTGATTGTTTCCCTCTCTTTCCGGTGTTTGGTTCTTCTACGGTAGAATACGATATCGGAATCGAGATCGAGATTGAAGAACAAGATCAACACCATCGAATCTCGAAGATCAATACTTGATCAACTATAATCAAGTCAACTACCAGATGTACGAAGCTCTGCTTTCTGGATATCTGTAACATCCCAAGCTTATAATATATGTACTTAGTACTTAAAGCATTGCATGCATGTGTTAAACCTAATGAACTATATGCATCAGACCAAGTGTGTTGATTTAAATACAAGTACAAACCCTAAACCCTAACCCTCCCCCTCTATTTGAAAGCAATTCAAATAGTTTTGAATTTGAAATGTAAAAAAATAATGGAGCCCAAATGGATTAAAGGGCCCTATGTGTTTCAAATAATATTCTAAACCTTCTGGTATTTCTGAAATACTTTAAAATAGTTTTGAAATGGTTTCATAAATGAAAAAGAGAAAAAACAGAAAAAGTAAAATTGTTCCAGCAGAAAAAATAGAGCTAACAGCCGATGGGCCTCGGCCCATCTCTCCATTCCATCTCTCCTTTCCATCCCCCTGCCACCGCGAGCAGCAGCCAGCAGCCCAGGTCGGCCCACCCTGGGCCCAAGAGTCGGCCCGGTACCCCTTTGCCACTCTCCTGTCGTCTTCCCCGCTGACGGCAGGCAGCTCGCTGTCACCGCCGCGGCCGCCCGATGCCGCCCCGTCGTTGCGATGCCTCTACCTCTCTCCCCTGGCCATTTCCTCTCTCTGGAGCTCTCCCTTGCCCCTTTTCGCGCAGACCCAAAACCCTAGCTCTAACGATCCCCGCCATTCCCGGCCTCCTCATGCCCTGTTGATGTCGCCATATGCTTATCATCCCCGCATAAGGAATTATGACGGGGCTCTACGAATCGACCGCATCGGGTCATCTTCTCCAACTTAGGTCGCCATCTCTGTCGATGTTCCCGACACCGTTCGACCTCCCCTCGCGCCAACGACCCCACAAGCGCATTCCCAGTGAGCACCTGGTCCTAATGGACCCCCCGTTTCCCCTCCTTTGCTCTGGCTCGCTTATGCGCCGTGCTTCGCCCTCTGCCGCCTCCGCCGTCGCCACCGTTGTTCCGGTGACCTTTAGCAAGCGGCGCCGCCACTAATAGGTAGCCCGCGATGCACTCGTTCTAGCGGGCTAGGTCCCTTAGCCCCGCGCGTCCCCCGTCACCGTCTGCCGCTGCCGTCTGGCCGTTCTCCGGCGAGTTCCGCGTGGCGCTGAGGTGGAAACTGACGTGGTCTCAGCCCCACCCGTCAGCCTCAGGGGCTAGGCTTTGCCCTGGTAAAAATCAACCCACCCTAGCACCAACCCACCTATCCAACGTGGCTGCACACGTGGCCTTGGGCCCAGCAGTCAGTGGCTAGGTCTAGCCTCTGCCTTGGTGAGAAATGTTTAGGGTTAAGGCCCTGATGTCATATGATGCAGTAAATCAATTTAAAACGTTTTATTAATTTCAGAAAAGGTTTAAATATTGTAAAATCAATAACTAATTATCTATAAGTCAGAAAAATACAAATAGTATATCAAAATGTTCAGAAAAATGAGAACTATCTAATAGAGCTATAATCATGCATTGTTAAGCAACTTCCATGAAAATTTTAATTATAAGAACATAGTAACCCCTCACAGGTGATTCCGGAGTTTTTCCGAGTTAGGGTTTGTAACCCTCGGAACCCTATTTAAATTGCCGAGAATGTTTTAGGGTTTCATTTCAATGCAACTCAACTTGTCATATCATCATATTTGTTTGAGCATTGCATCTATGCCATGTATTGATTGTTGCCTTTCTTTCCGGTGTTGGTTCTTCGCGATAGGACCCGAGCCCGAAGCTGAAGTCAGCAACACCGAAGATAAATACTTGTCTACTGACAGACAAGGCAAGCATCGCCTCTCATTCTGAACCTATGTTTTATAAAGTATATTACTTTCTCGCTATGGTGCACACGATTCCAATGTGGCCTTTTATCAGTAGTTAGTGTTACCTATCTGCTGCATAGTTTCCCTGTTGTAGCCTTATACTCCTGATCCACTGCTCCTAGCATACCTTGGTCTGGCATCTGAGCGTTGCTAGAGCTTCTGAGATCGACAACTTAGCCATGCATAGTATCAATGTCTGATCTATCCGAATGATGAATCAGAGATGCCGGAGAATCTAAGGTAGGAGTTTGTGACATTCTCGAAGGATTTAACTAAATATGCTAAGGCTTGTATGGGAGGCCACGTTGGGTGTGGTTTTTGTAGTCCCATGCTCGCCACCACTAGGAACTGAGTTCTTGCCTTTGGAACCAAGACGAGCGTACAGCCACACGGGGCCTAGACAACCCCTCGACTAACTAACTTGCCTAGTAGATTCCATGAGTCACATAGTTCGGGCTTTCCATTTGGCATACACATTGAAAACGTTTTTGAAAGAGGAGGTGATGGAGATGCATCATAACAGGTAGGGAAGCGTGGCCGCAGTTGCTTGGGGTAGATAGCGCCCCTGTTAAACCAACCTCGCCTCACATCTTTAAGTACCGGCTTCGGGATTTGACCCGTTACGGCAGAATCATACTTATTGCGTGACTCATGGTCTCGGCGAAAGCAAGGTAAAGGTCATGGTTAACCACCCTCTGCCGGCCTTCCAAGGAAGAGGGCTAATAATTTGGCATTAAGAGTCGGTTGGTATGTGTGGGTAAAGTTGTACACCCCTGCAGGGTTAAATCTTTTTGAAAAGCCGTGCTCACGGTTATGAACAACTTGGCGACCGGACTTAAGATCATAGATGACATTAACCACTATAAAACTTGCTGATCCACGTGTGCTTTAGGATGCTTCCTCCGGGCCGAGGGGGTGATCCTAGATAGGAGGTTCTGATGAAGCTGGTGGTTATGAAGATGTGGTGAATAAGATGAAGAATTCGATATCTTATCCCTTTTAAAAGATTTTGAGTAGACAAGCCTCTTCCCTCTCTTGGTTACAAATAAAGATTGCTTTCCGCGAAAGTAAATCTAGAGAAAGCCTTTCTAGCCAGAGCATGTATTTACTAGATTATCTAAGTCTTGCAGAGTACATTCTCGTACTCAGCCTTGCTCCATTGTTGTTTTTCTACAGAGGGTCTGGTTGCAACAGAAGGTGGTTTCTACATTGACATAGATGAGTAGTTGGGGGTCCCAGGTAGCACCCTAAGGACTATGGGATGGATGTCGCTTCTGTTTATGTCCTCTTAGGCCTTTGGTAAGTTGTTATGTAGAACAACATATTTGCTTTCGCTGTGTGATGTAATGTTGGGTCTATGACCTCTGGTTTGTAATAACTCTAATATCTTACTCTGTTAAGAGTTTAAACTTATTCTGTTGAATCCCTGTGTTATGTAATGTTACCGAATCATACTGTGATCTTCCGTGTTTGGAGTTGAACTTATCTTAGATGGTGATCTGAGGTTTGTTTAACTCTGATCCGGGAGGTGCTACAGGTTTTGGTATCAGAGCAGGACTGCCTGTAGGAAACGCTTTTATTGGTTGATGTTGAGTCTAGAAGTTGACAAAACTATCTGAAAGTTAAAAATTATTTACAGAAACTCTGACTAGGATTCTTTTTACTCCTTCTCTGGTGTGTTTCTAATGCTGGAGTTTCTCTTACCCTATTTGGTTTGAAAAAGTTTTCATTCCTTGTTTCATATCTCAAAACTTCTAGGATCGCGGTTTTGGGGTTGTTTATCTAAAGTACTCCGTACTTGGTTGCTATTCCCAGAGTTCCAAGAAATCTCAGTTTTGCTTGGTGTGTAACATCTTAGCATTCCATTGTCATGGTTTGTAAGTCAGTTGTTTAGTGTATACATTAGTATGCTTTGATACTACCATGCTTGATAAGATGATACATTTATATCAAGTACTCTTTGTTCATCTTCCCGTCTTATTCTTTTGAATCCCTTGTCTATCCTTCTTTTTGTTCTTTCAGGATGGGTGACACCTCTCATGCCCATACCCGTGCTCATGTACGTGGTGCTGAAAATGAGGGTTAATCTTCCAACCTTCCTCCACCGCGGCCCATGGTTCAACTCATGGCCATGTACGAAACCAACCGTGCCGACAACATGAGGCTCCTTGAAAGGATTGAGCGCAACACCGCTCAATGCTAGAACAATCAAGTTGGTATCACGGACTTCACACTTCTCACTCCGCCAGTTTTCAGCAATTCCACTGAGCCACTTTATGCGGACTACTAGCTTCGCACCATGGAGCGCAAACTTCAGGTTGGTCGTGTTGCTCAAGCTGATTGGGTGACTTTTGCTTCCTATCATCTGGAGGGAGCAGCTAACTCCTGGTGGGAAAATTTCTTGGCTATGCAAGAAGCTCAACATGTTGTTACATGGCAAGAGTTCACTGAAGCCTTTCGAGCTTATCATATTCCGGAGGGTCTGATGGATCAGAAGAGGGAGGAGTTCCTCATGATAAAGAAGGGCACTGGTTCCGTGTGTGATTACCAGCGCAACTTCATCGTCTTGCCTTCTATGCTACTGAAGAGGTCTCCACTGATGTTAAGAAGCAAGATCTATTTCGCAAGGGACTGGATCCTGAGGTTCATCATGATCTCCATCTCATGGACTTTGTTAACTTCCAAGGTCTTGTTAATAAGGCTATGAAAGCTAAGAGTGGAAAGGTGGAGTATGAAGAAACTCGTAAGCGTCCTCAGGAGGGGTACAACAAGGCTGGTTCTGGTAATAAGAAGCGTCGTGTCTTCGTGCCTTACAGTGCTGTGCCACATGCTCCTTATACTCCAAGGACTTCTGGATATGCACGTCATTCGAATGCTACTCCAAACAATGCTGGTGGATCAAATTATCCTGCTGTTGGTACTAGATCAGGCCTCATATGTTTCAACTATCGCCAGCCTGGCCACTATGCAAGAGACTGTCCTCAAAAGAGTGCTGCTGAGAAGGCACAACCATCAAAGAAGAATGATAAGTATCCAGGTGCTGGAAAAGGACGCCTGAACCATATCTCTGCTGAGGAGGCTCAGGAATATCCAAGCGTCATCATGGGTATGCTTCGTATTAATCAAATTCCAGCTAAAGTTTTGTTTGATTTTGGAGTATCGCATTCATTCCTGTCACAAGCTTTCTGTCAAATGCATGGGATAAGTTTTGAGGGATTATCTGTTCCTCTATGGGTTTAATCTCCTAGTTCTAGTTGGCATTACACCATGGTTAGTCATGGGAATCTAATTGAAGTTGCATTTCAACTTTTCCCCACTTATTTGATCTCCCTCAAGTCAACTGACATTGATATCATTCTGGGTATGGATTGGTTGACCCGCTATCAAGCTATCCTCGATTGTACAACCAAGTCCGTGACTCTGACTAGTCCTGCTGGCAGAATAGTCAAGTATTGGACTGTAGGGTCACTATCTCCTTCAGCTGTTTCTATTCCTGAAGCAGAGTTGTATGCTCTTGAAGTTCTACCTCCGTTAGAGATTCAAGATGTTTCTGTGGTCTGTGAATTCCCGGATGTCTTTCCTGAGGAGTTGCCTGGCATGCCACCTGATCGAAGTGTGGAATTTTTCATAGAGTTAGTTCCTGGAACTTCTCCTGTTTCTAAAAGACCCTACCGTATGCCTCCTCATGAACTTGTGGAGTTGAAGAAGCAATCAGAGGAGTTAGAAGGAAAAGAATACATTCAACCTAGCACATCTTCTTGGGGATGTCCTACCATCTTTGTTAAGAAGCGGGATACCAATATACTGCGTCTGGTTGTGGATTATCGCCCACTCAATGCTGTGACTATCAAGAACAAGTATCCTCTCCCTAGTATCAATGGTCTCTTTGATCAGTTAAGTGGTGCCACTGTCTTTTCCAAAATGGATTTAAGGTCAGGGTATCACCAGATAAAGATCCGTAAGAAAGATATTCCAAAGACTGCTTTCACCACTCGTTATGGTCTTTACGAGTATACAATCATGTCCTTTGTTCTTACCAATGCTCCAACCACTTTCATGCGGCTTATGAACTCTGTCTTCATGGAGTATATTGAAAAGTTCGTTGTGGTCTACATCGGTGATATTCTGGTCTATTCCAAGACTGAAGAAGAGCACGCCGAACATCTTCGTTTGGTGTTGACAAAACTCCGAGAACATCGTCTCTATGCCAAGTTTTCCAAATGTGAGTTTTGATTACAAGATCTCGTATTCCTTGGTCATGTTGTTTCCGCAAAAGGGGTTGCTGTTATCCTAGATAAAGTACAAACCATCCTCGGCTGGGAGTCTCCTAAATCCGTAAAGCATGTCCGAAGTTTTCTTGGGATGGCTGGTTATTACCGTCGGTTCATCGAGAACTTCTCCAAGATTGCAAAGACGATGACTAATCTTCTTAATAAAGATAAGAAGTTTGAATGGTATGATAAGGCTAAAGAAAGCTTCCAGATGTTGAAAACCAAGCTAACAACTACTCCGGTGTTGGTTCTCCCAGACACCAACAAAGACTTTGTTGTCTTCTACGATGCTTCCCACCAAGGTCTCGGATGTGTGTTGATGCAAGATGGACATGTGGTGGCTTATGCTTCCCATCAGCTGAAACCACACGAGAACAACTACCCAACTCATGATCTTGAGCTTGTAGCTGTTGTTCATGCTCTTAAGCAATGGCGACATTACCTCCTCGGTAGTCATTGCGAGTTATACTCGGATCATCAGAGTCTGAAGTACCATTTCACACAACCTGATCTGAATCTTAGGCAAAGAAGATGGTTGGAACTCATCACGGACTATGATTTTGGTCTCAACTATCAACATGGGAAAGCCAATGTCGTTGCTGATGCGTTAAGTCTTATGTCTTATTGCAACAATTTGATGATCAAACAATCTCAACCTTCTCTTCGTGAGGAATTTTCTCGATTGAATCTTGAAGTAGTTCCTCGTGGATTCCTTTCTACTCTTGAAGTGAATTCTTCTATAGAGGATGAAATCAAGCTTGCTCAGAAACATGATTCTGAAATTGCTAAGATCAAAGGGAACATTGCTAGCGGAGTTTCTAAGTGTTTCTCTGTTGATAATCAAGGTACTGTCTACTTTGGTACCCGTTTGGTAGTGCCGAAGAGAACAAAATTGAGGGATTGAATTCTCCAAGAGGCTCATGAATCACCTCTTTCTATCCACCCTGGAGGTACCAAGATGTATCGGGATCTTCGTCAAAGATTCTGGTGGTCTGGTATGAAGAAGGATATCGCTTGTTTTGTTGCTGAATGTGACGTTTGCCATCGCATCAAAGTTGAGCACCAAAGACCCGCAGGTCTCCTGCAATCACATAAAATACCTGAGTGTAAATGGGATGAAGTTGGTATGTATTTCATCACTGGTCTTCCTAAGACACAGAAAGGAAATGATGCCATTTGGGTAATCGTTGACTATATGTCCAAGGTTGCTCACTTCCTACCTATTCGCGAGAATATAAATGCTAGTCAGTTAGCAGATCTATACATCTCCCGAATAGTTGTTCTTCATGGGATTCCGAAGAAAATTGTCTCTGACCGAGGGAGTTTGTTCACCTCAAGGTTCTGGACAACCTTCCAAGCTACTATGGGAACTCGCCTCTCCTTCAGTACAGCTTATCATCCTAGTACCAGTGGCCAGACCGAAAGAGTGTATCAAATCCTTGAAGACATGCTATGAGTGTGTGTCATATATTTTGGTAAGGACTGGGAGAAATGCCTTCCTTTTGCTGAGTTTTCTTACAACAACAGCTACTAGTCCAGTATAGAAATGGCACCTTTCCAATTCTTATATGGAATAACCTATCGTACTCCATTGAACTGGTCAGAAACCGGCAAAAGAAAGTTCTTTGGACCGGATATGATCCAGGAAGCAGAAGAAGATCAGGTTCGTATCATTCGAGATCATTTGAAAACTGCTCAGTCTCGCCAGAAAAGCTATCATGATCGTCACCATCAACATATTGAATATGAAGTTGGTGATCAAGTTTATCTCCGGGTCACTCCTCTGAAGGGTGTCCATCGTTTCAGCATCAAAGGCAAACTGGGTCCTCGCTATGTTGGTCCTTTT
Source organism: Avena longiglumis (assembly GCA_030063025.1). Taxonomy (NCBI): domain Eukaryota; kingdom Viridiplantae; phylum Streptophyta; class Magnoliopsida; order Poales; family Poaceae; genus Avena; species Avena longiglumis. Next base: position 269,749,080 of record CP125978.1, read on the forward strand.
CGCGTTCTATCCAGGCAAGGTAACCTTTCATACAAACTGGAGCTGCCTGCAAACTTCCATGAGGTACATGACGTCTTTCATGTGTCTCAACTCAAGCGTTGCTTCTAAGATACTGTCCGTGGTGTTGACCACCAAACTCTTGATCTCCAGAAGGATCTGACCTACCGTGAGTATCATTTTTGTATCCTCGATGAAACCGAGCATAAGACTCTTCAACAAAACATCAAGTTCCTGAAAGTTCAGTGGTCTCATCACTCTGAGGACGAAGCAACCTGGGAACGAGAAGATCGTTCTAGATCTGAGTACCCTGCCTTCTTTTCTAAAACTTAGGAATCTCGGGTCGAGATTCTTGTAAGGGGAGTAGAGCTGTAACAGCCCAAGCTTGTAATATATGTACTTAGTACTTACAGCATTGCATGCATGTGTTAAACCTAATGAACTATATGCATAATACCAAGTGTGTTGATTTAAATACAAGTACAAACCCTAAAACCTAACCCTCCCCCTCTATTTGAAAGCAATTCAAATAGTTTTGAATTTGAAATGTACAAAAATAATGGGTCCCAAATGGATTATAAGGGCCCTATGATTTTCAAATAATATTCTAAACATTCTGGTATTTCTGAAATACTTTAAAATAGTTTTGAAATGGTTTCATAAATGAAAAACAGAAAAACAGAAAAAGTAAAATTGTTCCAGATGAAAAAATAGAGCTAACAGCCGATGGGCCTCGGCCCATCTCTCCTTTCCATATCTCTGCCACCGCGAGCAGCAGCCAACAGCCCAGGTCAGCCCAACCGGGGCCCAGGAGTCGGCCCGGTACCCCTTCGCCTCTCTCGTGTCATCTTCCCCACTGATGGCAGGCAGCTCGCTGTCGCCGCCGCGGCCCCCTGATGCCGCCCCATCGTTGCGATGCGCCCTGCCGCTTGGAGGAGAGGATAAGGAGAAGCCACATGCCTCTACCTCTCTCCCCTGGTCATTCCCTCTCTCTGGAGCTCTCCCTTGCCCCTTATCGCGCAGACCCGAAACCCTAGCTCCGACGATCCCCGCCGTCCCGGGCCTCCCCGTGACCTGCTGATGTCGCCATAAGCTTGACTGTGCCTTGAGGATCATCCCCGCAGAAGGAATTAAGACGGGGCGCTACGAATCGACCGCATCGGGTCATCTTCTCCAACTTAGGCCGCCATCTCCATCGACGTTGCCGACGCCATTCGACCTCCCCTCGCGCCAACAACCCCACAAGCGCGTTCCCGGTGAGGACCTGATCCTAATGGACCCCTCCGTTTCCCCTCCTTTTCTCTGGCTCGCTTCTGCGTCGTGCGTCACCCTCTGCCGCCTCCGCTGTCGCCACCGTTGCTCTGGTGACCTTTAGCAAGCGGCACCGCCACTAATAGGTAGCCCGTGATGCCCTCGTTCGAGCGGGCTAGGGCCCTTAGCCCCGCGCGTCCCCTATCACCGTCTACCGCTGCCATCTGGCCATTCTCCGGCGAGTTCCGCTTGGCGTTGAGGTGCAAACCGATGTGGCCTCAGCCCCACCCGTCAGCCTCTGGGGCTAGGCTTTGCCCTGGTAAAAATCAACCCACCCTAGCTGTCAACACCCGGATTTTTCAATCCTAGATGCCTGTTATGCCATACATCGCAATCCCAGGATTACCATTTTTGCGAGACATAATAGAATTGGATACCATAGTACATCATCCATTACAAACGATACATAAGTTCTTACACAAATAGGGATCTCATGATCCAGTTCTTAATACACTTCAAGCAGCGGAATACGTAATAATAACGGTAGCATAGGCGAAGCTCCATCTTCGGGGTCACAGGCAATGCTGACGATGGGAGATGATCCTAGTTGTCGTAACCTTCCTGGGGTCCATCTTCCAGGTACTCGTCTTCATAGTCTGGCCATGGGAATAGCCAGGGACAAAGCCATGAGTACTCTTTAAGTACTCGCAAACTAATACTAATAGGTAAAGGGTTTTTTTGGATAATAGGACACTAGGCTCTAGGGTTGTTTTGCAAAAGCCAGATTTATCTCTACTAAGTTCTAAAGCTAGTCACAATTTTATAACTCCTAACTGGGAACTTGTATTTCATATCACAACTCTGTTGTGGTCAAGTCAAAGTCTTAGTTCATTTCACAGGTCATTTTGAAAAGTCTGACGGGGAACAGTATGGCCACTTCAACTTTCCATAACTGCGGACGCGGCTATTCGAATAGTTTGACACTCTGCAGAGATTGTACACTTTCACCACAACATTCGATACATCCGTCAGGAACAAATCCTGAATTCACCATACTCAGTATGCGGATAATCAATCCTAACCTTTCTATTACACGCCCTAGTATAAGCACCTCTCCTGTGAGTTTGGCCTCCCAACCATGACCAACTGTCATCTTGGGTACTGCACATGTGGACAATCTTCACAAGGTAGCCTCAGCTCAGACCTTGGCCGTGACGGGCTAATACTAAGGAATATAAGTTTCCAGTCAAGCCCTACCCAATATTCGGGTATTGTGGTTGTACGATAAAATTGGAATGGTATCGCATCCAGACAACCATCATTTTTATAAAGGGCTAAGGCTTCAATAGAATGATCCATCATTCCAAGGTTTTCATAACCATTTTTCCACCAAGTATTCCCATCTAAAAGTTGATCAAGTTTTATGCTTAGCACTAGCATCTACGGGTGGGGATAGTACTAATGAGGGGTGGTAACTAGTGGAGTTTCAACTAAGTACAACCTCATGTCTCAGGCTGATGTCAAGGTTTCTAACTTAGGCCAAATTTTATGCTCTTTATGCAACCTTCAGCATCTTTCCAATATCTACCAGTCACTTAAGTAAACTCTAAGTAAGCTTTGATAAAGAAAAAGAGTAAGAAGCTTGCACATAAAACTAGGATTGGTTTATCAAGTGGGTATGATCACATATGCTTAAGGCATATAGTAGTCATAGAACAAGTATGGGTTTGTTGCATCAGTAGGGTATCTTGCAAGGGTTAGCTCGCATAGGTCGACTTGATTAGTAAGGCTTGCATAGCTATAGTATCAGCTTGCATCAATATCAGTATAAGTTTGCTAAAGTAGAGTGTCTTGCAAGTTTTAGCTTGCCTTGTGCAGAGCAGTGGTTGAAGTTCTCCTCGGCTTCTTCTTCGTAGTATCCTCCTTCCTCCTCGTATCCTTGGTCGGTACTAGCGTCTATGAGTAAATACGAGGTACACAATCACCAAACAATACTTAACTACATGGAATCATCACACACAAGGGTCCTATGGATGATCTAGCATCATCCCTAATTTTACAAGGTTAGGGCTTGATTTAAATCCCTTTATTTTTAGAAAAGTAATTTCTAATCATTGAAAAACTACTTAAGATTTTATATTCTCCAAACCCAACATGGGATCATGTTGACACATGTCATCACCACATATTGTAGTCCATGGGAATGTGATTTAAAGTGGTGTCACAATTTAATAAGGTTTTACCCTTTTATTTTAATTAATTAAAGTGGCTAGAAATGCTTATGTAGCATTCTTTTATTACTTTAACATTATTTCTGCAAGTAAACCTATATATTTTTATATATTCTGAAAGGTATGGTTAAATGTGATCTTTGAGAGTTGGAATCAACTCAAAAGATAATATGGTTTAAATTTGAAAAATGTTTCAATGCAGAAAAGCTTCTGCCTTGTTATTTTTACCATGTGTGATCTATAGATCCAAATGACTTGAATCCAACGGGCTTGGATTTAGCATTCACAGAACTTTCCAACAAAATTGGTTTCATTCCATTTGGTGCACTGTATCGATCTGGGTTGATTTTTGAAGTTGGGTACAGAAGTGTGTTTGAATTGAAATATAAAAAGGTTTGATTTGAATAACTGGGCTGCGCGGGAAAAGTTACTGGGCCGGCCTGCGGGGAGTGAGATGGTGTGAAGAAATCGTGCGGGGGTGGCCTCTATTTATAGTCGAGCGAGGGGACCTTCGGGGCGCACGGTGAGCTCGTCGGGGGCGAGGTTACAGGCGGCTAATTGCATGGGCAAGGGTAGGGGACGGTGTGGTTTGGTCTGGAATGGGCGGTGCTCTGCGCTGCAGAGGCGGCGTCTTCGACGGCGGGTGGTGGCTGTGCGGCACGGGGCAGCAAACAAGGATGTCTGGCGGTTTCCTGGGTCGGTGGGGATTGTGTATGCACGCGGCGAGGGCGGCGCGCGGTCTGTGGGCTTCGGTCGAGGGTCGTGCTCTGGCGCATGCTCAGCATGGTCTCTGGCGGTCTGGGCGCGGCTTGTGCGCGTGGTCCAGGGCTTGGCAACGCTCGCGGCTGGGACAGGTAGTGGCGATGGACGGTGGGCTGCCTCCCAGACAAGGTTGGCAAGGCTAGTTTTTCCTCTAGCCTGCTGTCCACAATGGGGTGACAAGGGGGTGCTCGGCTGTTCACCATTGATGGCAATGGCAAGCTCACAGGGGTGCTAGTCCTTAGTTAAACTTCCTAGATGTTCTACTGAGCTGTGTGTGAGCTAACTAGGGAACAAGTTAGGCTCAAAACACTGCACACTATAGTGTTTGATGTTTTGTTTGATTTGTGTCTGCAACCTGTTTGATGAAATGGCCGCATGAACTCAAGTTTTGAATTTTGAAAATATTTTTGGTAGGTTTGCTAGATTGGTGCTGGTGAGTCTGCAGATGCTTGGGTTTTGAAAGTTGATCTTGTTTGAGTGGTTTTTGAAAAAGTGGGATCTTCCTATATGATAAAGATTCAATTTTGAATTGTCATTTAAACTATGCATTTGAAAGTTTCTGGATGATCACAAAGTGGGCCTTGATACCTTGTTATGAGTACATTCAAGGGGTGCAAAGATCCAGAAAAGTTTCTGTTAGGTTCTGAAAGTTTGAGACAGCCAAAGTAGGCATGGGAGTTAAATTGGCCAAAATGACCATTCATTTCATATATGTGTTTTGATTTACTTGTCTTTAGGCAAGGTGTGGGAAATGTTTTAGATGATGTTTATTTCACCTAAGAAACATTTTACAAGCAATGAAACAAACAAACAAGGTGGTTTTAAAGGATTTCAAAATCCATGCATACACATATGCATGCATTCATGATTTCATTTAGAAAAGTTTTTGTTAACCCTAATTTTGATGATTAGAATTTAATGATCCAAGCTTAGTATTTTTGGGATGTTACACTAGCACCGACCCCACCTATCCAACGTGGCTGAACATGTGGCCTTGGGCCCAGCAGTCAGTGGCTGGGTGTAGCCTCTGCCTTGGTGAGAAATGTTTAGGGATAGGGCCCTAACGTCATATGATGAAGTAAATCAATATAAAATGTTTTATTAATTTTAGAAAAGGTTTAAATATTGTAAAATCAATAACTAATTATCTATAAGTCAGAAAAATACAAATAATATATCAAAATGTTCAGAAAAATGAGAACTACCTCTTTAAGATATCCTCATGCATTGTTAATCAACTTCCATGACAAGTTTAATTAGAATAACATAATGAACCCTCTCATATGCATCCAGGGTTTCTCCGAATTAGGGTTGCACCCCTCGGACCCCGTTTAAAATAACCAAGCATGTTTAGGGTCTAAATTTCAATAACTTTTAACTTGTCATGTGATCATCCTTGATTGAGCATTGCATCGATGCCATGTGTTTATTGTTTCCCTTTATTTCCGGTGTTTGGTTCTTCTCCGGTAGAATATGATATCGGAATCGAGATCGAGTCCAAGACTGAAAATCGAGATCAATACCATCGAAGGTCATCGACGAACAATGCCAACAAGATGAACCCTGGAGTGCTATATCCTTGTGGTTGTCGAACAAGTCAAGCTGATGCATCTGAAGATCTGTATTGGGTATCAACAGGCAAAGACAAGCAAAACCCCACACATGATATGGTCCTATGCTTTCAAGCATTTTAAATTCTTTCCATGTGCATACGATTCTAAGGTCTTTTATCGATAGATAGAGTGATCCTATCTGATGCATGTTCCCTTTGAACCCATAATCCCTGATCCACTGCTCCTAGCATAACTAGGGTTTGTCTTTGTGAGCGCAACTAGAGCTACTTTATCCGTTATGCTTAGCCATGCTTAGTTGTTCTGCTGATTCACCTGGTTGATGGTTCCGAGCTTCGAATGAACCTTGTTTGACAGGAGAATGTAGATGACGGGTGATGTGAGTTAAACATTCTATGGCTTGTATGGGAGGCCAAGCGGGTTGTGGTTTTAGCAGCCCCATACTTGCCACCCTTAGGACCTGAGGTTCTTGCCTCTTGAACCAAGACGAGTGTACAACCACACGGGGGTTTATGGAGACCCCCTTGATCTCAACTTGCCTAGTCTGATCCATGAGTCTATAGTTTGAGGATTTATTCGGCACCCACATGGAAAAAGGTTTTGGAAAATGGTGCAAGCATATAGGACATGTCCGGATGAAGGATGCTCGGCATTGAACTGGATCCCGGTACATAGAGTCGAGGACCACCTGGGAGTTTGGCCAACTACCGCATCCGGGAGCCATTCTGGTGACTCATGGATTAGGCAAAAGTAAGGGAAAGGTTTCGGTCGACCACCCTCTGTCAGCACATCAAGGAAGTGTGTCAAGTGACTCTAAGAGTCGGTCGGCGCGTGTGGGTAAAGTTGTAAACCCCTGCAGGGTATTAATCTTTTCGAAAAGCCGTATCCACGGTTATGGACGACTTGGGAATGAACGTGGGATCATAGAGAACATGAACCTAATCGTAAAACTTGGCAAACTAATGTGTGCTTAAGGATGCTTCCTCTTGGGTATGAGGGGGTGATCATAGATGAGGTTCGATGATGATGATGCGGTGCTTATCAAAATAATATGATCAATACTGTGGAGATGTCGTTTTCTTATCCCCTTTTAAAACACTCCGATTAGACGAGATTCTTCTCCCTCCTGTTTTATAAACAAAGATGGCTTATGCAAAACAACTCCACCAGCCATAAGTCTTACGGAGTACACCTTGTACTCACCCTTGCTTTGTTGATACTTTTACAGCAGAGTAAGTGCTTCTGTACGACTAATCTATACATATCCCACCCTCTATCTTTAGAACTGTATATTATTTTTACATCACGTAAATTTTTTCTTACACTATAAGTTAAGAAGAACATAATAAAATTTAGAAATGACATAATTTTTTTTATTTTCTTGCCATATAAAATTACGATGTAAAATTCGTATTTTTTGGTGTTTTTACACTATAATGACTCATAAAATTTATTTTTGTGTTGAAATTTTTTGTTATGGTAAATATATGAACATAATTATTTATATACAAAACATAATTTTTTAATCTAACAACATAAAACTATGTTGGGTGCAGAATAGCAATTCTGCACCCTGGATGCTGAATAGGATTTATATATATATATATACACGACAGGACTATTCAGAAACACCCCCTTAAGAGGTTCCTAGATAAGCTTATTCAGGAACCCCCAACCTAACTATCCTCCCCACCTAACCACTTTCTTCCTCGTCACATCTAACCCCCCACGCCGCCGACCTCATCTACCCCCAGCGCCATCGGCATCCTCCGCCCCGGGAGCCGCCCACCGGCCTCCTCTACACCAGTCACAGTCGCGGCCTCCTCTACACCAGTCACCGCCGCGGCCTCCTCCGCCTAGTCGTTGTCGCGGCCTCCTCCGCACCAGGCATCGTTTCACCCTCCTCCCCGCGTGCCACCGTGGAATCCTCCGCCCCGCGTGTAGCCGGCCTCCTCCATTATCACCTCACCCGCGCGTCGCCGACCTCCTCCGCCCTACTCACCGCCGGCCTCCTCCGCACCAGGCGCCACAGTGCCCTCCTCCTCGTGCGCTACCGCAGCCACCTCCGCCCCGCGCGTATCCAACCTCCTTTGCGCCCTCCTCCCCCGTGTGTGGCCCACATGATGGGGGTTAGCACCTTGCAAACTTCTTCTAGTTAACTGCTTAAATTTGTCTTGTGAAATTAATGAAACCTTGTAAAAAATAACTGATGTGTTTGTTTTGTGGTGGTTTTTTGGGAGTTAACTGAACGTGTCAAATGTAGTTTCAGAAAACATAGAAAATCGATGCTCCATCAGGCAGTTAACTAGCATAGAAGAGGTAGTTAACTTGCGCACATGAGGAAGTTAAGAATGGTCGCGGAAGTTAACTTACACAGTGAAAGTTAACATTCACTATTACTGTTACATACTGGAAGTTAACTTAGAAAGAAAAAGAAGTTAACTCGTGCTCGCCTCGAAGTTAACAGTGAGTTCCTATTGTTCAGGTGAACAGTAACAGCGAGTTCTTGAATAACAGAGTTTCAGAAAACATGGAAAATCGATGCTCCGTCAGGCAGTTAACTAGCATAGAAGAGGTAGTTAACTTGCGCACACGAGGAAGTTAAGAATGGTCGTGGAAGTTAACTTACACAGTAAAAGTTAACATTCACTATTACTGTTACATACTGGAACTTAACTTAGAAAGAAAAAGAAGTTAACTCGTGTTCGCCTGGAAGTTAACAGAGGGTTCCTGGTGTTCACGTGAACAGTAACAACGAGTTCCTGAATAGTTATTTAACTTAGAAAGAAAAAGAAGTTAACTCGTACTCGGCTGGAAGTTAACAGAGGGTGCCTGGTGTTCACGTGAACAGTAACAGCGAGTTCTTGAATAACAGAGTTTTAGAAAACATGGAAAATCGATGCTCCGCCAGGCAGTTAACTAGCATAGAAGAGGTAGTTAACTTGCGCACATGAGAAAGTTAAGAATGATCATGGAAGTTAACTTACACAGTGAAAGTTAACATTCACTATTACTGTTACATACTGGAAGTTAACTTACAAAGAAAAATAAGTTAACTCGTCCTTGCCTGGAAGTTAACAGAGGGTTCCTGGTGTTCACGTGAAAAGTAATAGGTTATTCAGGAAGTAGTTCTTGAATAGCAGAGCTATATATATATAATGAAGGATAAAAAGACATTAAAACTACTGCATGGCTGATTGAACCAAAGTACCAACTACCTATTCAAACTTGGGATGATTATTAATTACTATGATTACTACAGAATCCAGATGTAGTATTTAGGTAGTAGAACATAAATGGTCTCTTGGGCTCAAAGCAGCTGTGGCAGCCTTGCGATAAAAGGAAAAACATTAGCAAGATATGCAATCGAGTATACATATAAGGGTAGAAAACAATTTCAGATTATTGTACTAATGGCTAACAAAACAGTAGAAAAATCTTTACCGGCAGAACAAATCAATCTAGGTTCTATCCCACTCTAGGGTTTGGCTGGAGCCAGCTTTGCCTGCACTGACGGAAAACAAAATAATGGAATCTAGGCAGAGGAACCTGCATGCATCAGTTGAAGGGAACTCTTGATCGTTTTTGTCATCATGGTATCCAGCGACGCCGCGTCTGATCCTGTCCTTGGGCACCTACTCTTTGTTCTCCTAGACACGTATGATGGTGAAGCTCTCCAGATCAGGCTAGGAAGATAAGAACCGTACCCTAGGCCACACACGCATGTATTCTTCTTATTTCTTGCGATGGATACATCCATGCTAAGCTTCCTATGGATCATTGAATAGAGCACGTAACTGCTTCAATTGCGACGTGGGGGAAAAAGGAGGTAATGGTGAGGGGGATAGGTTATTTTATTCTAATGGCAATGGTGGGTAATGTTTGCACGTAACTGCAATCTAATGGCTAGAGATTTGTAATCCATTAAATAAAGGACGAGATGTTTCTGATTATTATGGGATTTTCTAGTCTATTTTTCTTTTTTCTGGTATCCCATTATGTACTTTTAATATATAATAGAAGATATGCAAAATAAGATAAAAAAAAACTAAAAAGGTAATTCAAACATGGTTTCCACAAACATACAAACAAGAACATGAAGGTAAAACTAAAACATGAGTTTGGAATAATATTACTTGAAATACTTGAAAGAAGAGAGGGATGCGTGGGCATCCCCAAGCTTGTGGTATTGCTAGTTCTTTTCCTCTACTTCTTTCTCGTCATATAATGTCACTCATCTCAAACAGATAAATATTTTCATCTTCATGTTACTTCAATTCCTACAAAATGGTTAGTTCTCCAAACAAATGATATAATAGTTTCTACCATGATGCAAACTTTAGTAATTATTGGGAAACCATTTTATTAAATAAGGTAATATATTAAAAAAGAGACACTCTTTTTATTTTGTTTTTATGTTGGGAAAGTTTTAATGATATAGGCTTTGCAATGGTTCCATTGGCATGAACAACACATGCTCAAGGTCGACCCCAACTTCTCCATTACTAATCCTTCTCATTTGCTCTCCCAAATTTTATATTTAGGTAAAATATTAAACTATTGTTAAATAACAGTAGCTAAAGTTATTTTACATATTACATGGATATCAAGGTGTGCTCAAATAGAATAGTATTTGAAAGCATATGGAGCACACCAAAAAGCACAAAGACATTAACATTTGAGTCTAAATTTTTTCCTATGCATTGTCATTTTATATATGAATAAATAGCATCAAGGTTGTGGTATCCAATGCACATAATGATCAGTAGCTTGAATAAATAGAATGGAAACATAAAGAGGGTTTTTAACTCTTCATCTTTCATAATTATTGCAAGCATCAAAAGCAAACTTAATCTCATAGTTTTGTATAGATTCACCATATAAAGACAAGTCATCTAATGAGAATAATGGATCATCTAACTCAATTATATCACTTTCATCCTCCCATATATTATACATAATTGTTCCACATAGGGGACTACTAGGCAATGAAAGATCATCATCATTATAAGAAGAGTTGTTCATGTGAATTTGTGTGTTACCCTTGTTAGGAACAGGAGATGGGTAGCTACTCCATTCTTCCTCCACTTTTTCTTCTTTCTCTTCTATCTCCTTCTCTTTGGATGCATGGGCTAGCCCAAGCTTAGCCTTTTGTCATATTATTCCCTAACACTTTAATCATGATTTCTTGCATTCAAAAAGTTAGCTCCCAAGGGAATATTCAAGCTTTCAACATATTTGACTAGCATATCATACATATCATTGTGAGCCTTGCAAAAAGGATCCATAGCATTTTCCATTATCCAAATGTTTTTGTGGGTTTTATTTTAATATGAAGGTATTGAAAATAAACTAGCAATGCAAACAAGATAGAAGCCTAGCGATACGCTCCCGGTAATGGCACCAGAAAAGTATCTTGATAACCCCCAAGTGCAAGGGATTTTCGTAGTATAGTTCGATAAGTACTTGAGTGTCGAACGCACGAGGAGCTGAAGGTAAACTATCTATTCTCTAAATCCATGTAACCAAGTTATAAAGGTACATAGTATATAATTAAATATTCTAAGTGTAAAAGGGACGTAGTTGTGCTATGTTCCATGGCCGACCAGTCTCCCGATAATCATCATCAGGGTCACGTCGCTTGCACTTGCGATCTTCTCCTAGCCTATCTTTCAACTCATGAATATTGACAAGTTAATAGGAACCATTGAGAAGCGATTTGCTTATGAGGAACGGTCCTTCCCATGCGGGGATAGTTTGTATGGTTTTTTCTGCTTAAGTCAGAGAACTAGATCCTCCTCTTTAAATAAGTGATGTTTAACACGGCGAATATGGTAGTTACATAGCTTCTTCTGGTAGATGGCGGACTTCTGGGCTGCCAAAACATGTTCTTCCTTGAGTAGGTCCATGGATAAGCATCTAGATTCTTCAGAGTCATCTTCATCATAGGCGACGACTCTCGGTGCATCGTGGAGTATGTCGAATGGTAGAAGTGCTTCTGCTCCATAGACCATGAAGAAAAGGGTGTAACCGGTAGATCTATTGGGAGTTGTTCATAAACTCCACAGGTGATAACCCCCAAGTGTAGGGGATCACTGTAGTATAATTCGATAAGTATTTTAGTGTCAAAACACGAGGAGCTAAAGGTAAACTGTCTATTCTCTAATACCTATGAACCACTTATATGGCCTTCTATGCAAAGCTAGGATCTAGAGAGTTTGTGTGTGTGTGTGGTTGTTTTTACTATTAACTAAAAAAGGTAAATTTTTGGATATAAATATTATAAGTAAACTATTGCAAGTAAACTAGATCTAGTGAAGTGGAGTGATGGCAAGTTTTCTCAAGGGAGTAAATGTTTACACAAATTGTTATTTCATTCATTTGGTTGACACAATTAGTGAAGCACAAAGAGAGTCTTTTTATTGTTTCTTCTAGGAGGATCCATAACTAGGTGTAGCCATAGATATAAGAAAATACACCACTAGTGATTGATCCCAAGGACAATTAAGTACAAGCAAGGGAATTATTAAGACATAAATTCCAACCACCACATATAGATCTAAGTTCCCCATTAATCAGATAACAACCCACCAAATGGTGGGGCATTCGGCAACGAGGCCGGCTCGCTCGACACCTTCACCGGGCTCGGCACCAAGTGCGAAAAGAAGGTCCTCGCCCGCGCCGTCACCATCAACGCGGTGTCCTAGGTCGATGTCCCCCGATTCCTCAACTGTTCCGAGCAACGCATCACATGGAGCCGCGAAGACCACTCGCGACAGATCGAATATCCCCGGCGAGTCGCCCTGGTCATAAAGCCCAAAGTAGGCGACTACTGGCTCACCAAGACGTTGATGGACGATGATCGAGATGACCCTCACCACCTTCCACGACATCTTCCCCGGTCGGAAGGCATACCCGATCAGCAAGGTGACGCTGCCAGTCACCTTCGGCACACCAGCCAACTTCCACACCGAGCGGATCGTCTTTGAGCTGGTCAACTTCAACAGCCCCTACCACTGTGTCTTGGGGTGACAAGCATTTGCCAAGTTCATGGCGGTGCCGAATTACACGTACAATACGTTGAAGCTCCTAGGGCCATGCGGCATCATCACCATCCATGGTGACCCCAACATGGCCATCGAGTGCGAGGAAAAAGGCGCGCAGCTCACGGACGCCATCATCGCCGCAGAGGCCAACCACACATAAGAGCTCGCTAGATACGCGAGTGGGGTCGACAAATATGACCCCACAATACTGAAGAATCCAACATGGAAAACGCCGGGTCGACCGCGTTCGAGGCCACCACGCACACCCGCATCGTCGAGCTGGTCCCAGGTGACTCCAGCCAGACGGTCATGATCGGGATAGGCATGAGCCCCATATAGGAAAGCACACTCATTGACTTCCTCTGTGAGAATCGCGGCATCTTTACATTGAAGACATCCGACATGCCAGGTGTCTCGAGGGAACTCGCTAAGCACAAACTCAACACCGACCCCAAAGCGCGACTTGTTAAGGAGTCTCTACGGACCTTCAATGATGTGCGTCGTCAAGTAATCGCCGAAGCAATGCAGCGTCTACTCGCTACATGCTTCATCCGGCCCATCAAATACTCCAAGTGGCTAGCAAACCCGGTCCTGGTCAAAAAGAAGAATAAGACCTGGAGAATGTGTATCGACTACACCAACCTCAACAGTGCCTGCCCAAAGGAGCAGTTCGTCCTCCTGCACATCGATCAGATCATCGACTTGACCGTGGGCTCGGAGACGACGAGGAGGAGAAGACGGCGTTCATCACGCCATTCGGTGCCTTCTGCTACACCGCCATGACGTTCGGCCTCAAGAACACCTGTGCGACCTATCGGCAGTGCATGTGGGAGTGTCTTGCGAGCCAAATTGGCCGCAACATCCACGTATACATCGATGACGTGGTGGTCAAGTCCAATCGCCAGAGCGATCTACTCGTCGACCTGGACGAAACCTTTGCAAACCTGCGGAGGTACAAGATCAAGCTCAACCCAGGGAAGTGCACCTTCGGTGTTCCCATTGGACAGCTACTGGGGTACGTAGTCTCCAAGCGAGGCATCGAGGCGAACCCCACCAATATCGACACGATATCTTGGCTCGGCAAATCCGAGTTCCTCCGCAACGTCTAGAAGCTGGCCGGGCGAGTCACGACTCTCAGTCGCTTCATCCCCCGGTGTTGGGGATATACTTTCCAGGTATACCCACATGACTCACTGACCAGGGTGGCCCACCAACAGGTTAGAGCTTTGCTTCATGGGCGGCCCAGTCAAAGAAAGAGGAGGATCCAGTTCCGGCTACGACAAGGCCTAGAAGAGTTACCGACTTAGGCATGTAGTATTACTTGTAGTCCAAGCTATATCTAGTTACTGACTCTGTAACATAGCCGGATAGGTCTCTCCTGTAACCCTAGGCCCTAGTATCTATATAAACCAGCCCTATGGGAGCCTTTAGGGCAACCAATCAATCGTAACACCACAATCAACTCGCATAGGAGAACCTCTTTATAATCCATTGTAACATATGGCTTAGCCAATATATTACTGGGTTGCTAGCAGGAGTAGGATCTGATCACCGCAGTCGGATCTGAACCTAGGTAAACTTGTGCTCACCGCTCCTGAAACATCCGACGTCTCACACCCCATCTTTCCAACGCCACTAGGACCCCCTATGGCATACTTATCGATAATCCGATGATAGTTGGTGCCCACCATGGGGCGGGTGACCTTGGGAGCTTCGTTCTAGGCGGAATCTGCGTGTTCAGGAATCAGCAAAACTATCGCCATGGGTCGCATGGTCTACGCCAGTGATGTCCCTCTCGTCGTTATCGACGAGACCTGGATTTCGACTTGAAAACCCGTGATGACCTACACAATCATGTCCATCAGTGAGATCAATATTTATCTCGGTTTCGCTGATCCCGCCCAACCCACGCTTGAGGTGATGACCATGGAGGAAGAAAAATTTGGATATACTTTGTCCATAGAGGCGTAAGAGTTCAAGATCTCGGAGATATTCATACCCACCCAGCCCACTCCTGTAGTGGAAGAAGAGGTAGAAGAAGAATCTGGATCTGATCTCTCCAGCAAGATCGGATACACATATGAGGAATACATCTGCTACGGATCCGTCTCTGCCAATGTTGAAGGGGGAAACCAAGTTATACCACTACCTCAAGAACATAAACAAGAAGAAGCACTATTTCGTGTACCACATAAGCTCTGGATCCGACTCTGTCGATGCTGGAGCCGGTAGCGATTCGGTCCTAGACGCAATCGAAGAAAACGCCGACTTACCTGGATCCCCTGAGGAGTCAATAACGTTGCAGGAACTTTGAGGCTTCGAAAAAGAGATGGAGGACAATGAACAAGAACACGTCTCTAAGCCAACGCAAGGTGAGCTGGAAAATTCTCCTAGTCCATATGATAGCATGGATGAAAGCTACACCTCGCAGGATGATATGGACACCGGAGATTCCTCGGAGGTCCACAAGCCAACAATGACGGAAAGTACCGAAGGAAGTTTATCCCCCGGTACCGGACCAAAAGCCGTCTTTGCCAGTCAAATAATAATAAGAAGAAGAACAAGAATTCGACACCGGAAGAGCCGGACGTCGAGGAAACCAACTAAGAAAAGGTTGATGAAGAGATCGAGATGGAGAATCAGGATGGAGATCCGATTAATACCACCCAGATCGACCCTCCTGTGGATGGACACGTCGTCACCAGGGGTGCGCGTGAAATTTACGGAGATGCACTCATGATTCCAATCCCAACAGCTTCGGATCTTATGCCAGAGGCGCTGGAGAAAAGGGCTGAGGACCTGGAAAAGCACCGTTTGTTTCTGCTCATGGAAGCCACGCACATCGTCGAGCTTAGACAGCAGTTAGACAGTGATCCTGCCAAGTATCAGTCAGATTTCAAGAGACACCCAAACAATACAAGGGGAGGTCCATTTCTTGCTAACAAGAACCCGGATATCCACAAAGATTTATTTGATGGAAAGGACGGAGAGAAGATCCAAGTCTACAGCACGCCGTTGGAAAACGCTGCTGCAGCTCGAGCCATCCTCGCCAACAATCCGTCTCCACGGCAAGTCCAGCAGTGCGTCGCGTTGCTGGACAAAGGATTAAAGCAGCAGAAAAAGGACGCGTCATTTAGTGGCAAGCTGGCCTTAAAGTCTAAATTTTGCCACACTGGCGCTGACCAAAGCGCTGATGTAAGGCTCCGCATGGATATGAATGAACGCTATCGTCCCCGTGGGGAAGAAGAGAATTCAAGAACCGGCTCAAACGGCCACTCTCGTCGGCCGGCGCGTGACTGGGCAAGAGTTATTCCGGCTGCGTTTGAAGATGCCATCAGGGAAATGGTCCCTCATCGGCAAAACAAACGCTAGCAAGATTGGCTAAGGATGCCACCACCGACCCGTCCGGCTGGCAATGCCGGACGAAGAGATGATCCGGATCATCCTGAATCAAGTAGGGACGGTGCCCGAAGAAACAGGCATCAGCGTCAACATAATGAGGCTCCACCGCTACCACCGCGTAACCCAGCCGGAAATAATCCATCAGGGCCACCATCGCCTCCTGACAGCGACCATGAAGGATACCGACGTAACCATGGAAGCCGCAGGTGCGGAGGCGGCAATGGTAAGAGGAGAAGCACAAATCCGACTCTGCCGCGCATGAGCCATGATCCTCCAAGGTGCAGATATCTCTTGCCAAGCGACGCTCGCCATCGCATTGAATCAAACATAGAGGCACGGCGGTACGAGGAAGAAGACGTGTACGTGGGACGCAAGTGCTTTGGACCATGCATATGTCAGACCAAATTTCTGGTTGACTTTGGTATTGCCAAACACATTCATCCCTACGACGATGCAGCTCGGCCAGACATCTGGCTCCAGGATTTCTTCCAGGCGTGTTGCATCGCCAATGGAGGAAATAGCCTGGTTGCAGTCCAATATCTCCCACTCATAGACGACTCGATCATGGCTCAATAAACTGAAAGAGAATTCAATTCACAACTGGTATGATATGCAAAGTGCCTTCTTTTAAAACTTTGAGGGAACATACAGGAGGCCCTGCATAGTCGGAGACTTGCAGCGTTGCACATAAAGACCAGGAGAAACTTGCCAGGATTACCTCGGATGCTGGATTGACACAAAGAACTCCTCCAAAGGAGTAAACGAACAAACTGCGATAGAAGCTTCCATCGCAGGACTCCAGTCGAACTTTGGTGTCACAGACTTAAGCGTGACCACGTCACAAATTTGGGAGAGATGATAGAGATGACAAGAAAATATGCTGCTGATGTTGATGATGATTCAGAAGGGATGCTAAATATTATGGCCGACCCCAATGCAGCCAAACAGCCAAAACAACAAGCTCAGAAGCGCAAGAACACCTCAGAAGAAAAGCCGGCTCTGGACAACGCAGCTATCAACGCAATGCTCGGATCCGAAGGATGATCAGGGTGTGTAGGCGGCTGTGGAACTTCCCGAATCCAGCGCAGAGGAGATCAGGAACCCGGAAGAACCTATATCTGGGCCAACATTGCCAACAATCCCTATGTCCACCACCTGGATAGTAACGGAGGATCTACTCACAAAAATGCCGAGTGCCATTTCAACGACGACATAAATAAAGAGGAATCCGCTGGCTACATATCTAAGCGATGAAAAGGAAAGAAACATTCCGAGAAACGAAAGGAGATAAAGGAATATTCCGACATGGAAAAGGCGGATACCACCGTAGAGCCCAAGTTAGATGGAAAGAAAACTTTTCCGACTAAGAAAGATGCATACGTCTACTTCCTTGGATCCCAAACTGCCAAAGAAAAGAAGGCGATTCTCCGTGAGCTCAATGCCACGGTTCCTGCTATTTCATAGTTTCTAGATTGGTCGGATGTAACCATCACCTTTGATCGCTCAGATCACCCGATAAAAATAAATCGTCAAGGAAAGTACCCTATGGTCGTCAATCCTCTTATTGATGTCTATGAGTTCTCTAAAACACTCATGGACAGTGGGAGCAGCATTAACATCCTCTACATCGAGACGCTCCATCACATGAAGCTACACGAGAGCCAGTTGAGTTACAACAGTGTAACTTTCCATGCCATTGTACCAGGGAGACAGGCGGATTCTCTGGGTGAGATTACTCTAGACGTGAAAGTTGGAACCCGAGACAATTACCGGACTGAGCCACTCTCTTTTGAGGTGGTACCGTTCAAAAGTGCTTACCACGCCATCTTCGGACGTCCGGCTTACTGGGCGTTCATGGCTCGTCCCTGTTACATCTTCAACATTATTAAACTTCCAGAACCAAAGGGCGTAATCACCGTATAGGGAAATCCGAGGAAGGCACGAGAGTGCGACGAAGGATCTGCTACCTTCGCTGAAGTCGTGTTGCACGCCCAGGAGTACCAGGAGATCAAGAAGACCATCAATCCGTCTGAGATGCCCGCTACAAAGAACAAGGTGCTGAAGCCAAGTTTGTAGTTGAAGGCGTCAGAAGAGATGAAGAAAACATCGCTAAAGGAAGATGACCCTCCAAGACGATGAACATAGGGGTAGGCTTATACCGCCCATAGGAAAGCGCGCTCGTCGAGTTCCTCAAAGATAATAGTGATATCTTTTCATGGCAGCCTTCTGACATGACCGGAGTACCTAGGGAACTTGCCAAGCACTCTTTTAATGTGCACCCTGATGCTAAACCCGTCAAACAGTCCCTACGACGGTTTAGTGATGAAAAGCGCAAAGCAATAGACAAGCAATTAGCCCGACTAGAATTAGCGGATTTTATTACAAAGGTCATCCATACAGATTGGTGGCAAATCCTATACTAGTCCCTAAAAAGGACACCATTGATTTAAGTATGTGTGTTGATTATACCGCTTTGAACATGGCATGCCCAAAAGATCCATTCCATTTGCCAAGAATCGATCAAGTTATCGACTCAACGGCAGGGTCGGAACTACTCTGTTTTCTTGATGCATATTCCAGATATCACCAAATACCGATGAAAGAGTCGGATCAAATCAAGACATCTTTCGTCACTCCTTTTGGAACCTTTTGCTACCAAAGTATGCCTTTTGGCTTAAAGAATGCAGGAGAACATATCAACATACTATGCAACATTGTCTCAACGATGAAATCAGACACAATGTCCACGTATACGTAGACGACATAGCAGTTATGTCCAAAAAAAGGAAACTTTAATTTCCGACTTTGATGAAACATTTTCTAGTCTACGGATGTTTAACATGATGCTAAATCCAAATAAGTGTTTCTTTGGAATTCCAGCCAGAAAAGTGTTAGGTTTCATCGTCTCTGAGCGAGGCATAAAGGTGAACTAGGACAAAATCAACGCTATACTAAACATTACCAGGCCAACTTGCCTGAAGGACGTGCAGTGTCTCACTGGTTGCATTGCGGCAGTGAGTTGGTTCGTCAGCCGGCTCTGCGAAAGAGCCGCACCTTTGTACAAACTCTTGAAGAAAACTGACAAATTTGTCTGGATCTAGGAAGCCGAAACTTCCCTGCAAAGTTTGAACGACCTACTTTCAAACCCACCAGTTCTCGCAGCGCCAGACCTCAGGAACCTATGTTACTCTACATTGCAGCAACCAACAAGGTCATAAGTGTGGTAACATTGGTAGAGCGCGGGGAAGAAGGCCATGAGCATAAGGTGCAACGACCAACTTATTTCCTAAGTGAGGTCCTGATAGAATCGAAACAATGGTACCAACATCATCAAAAGCTAGCATATGGAGTGTTCTTTGCATCCAGAAAGCTACGCCACTACTTTCAAGAGCACAAGATCACAGTGGTGAGCACCGCTCCCCTGCGAGATATAATCAACAACCGCGACGCTACAGGACGTGTCGCAAAGTGGGGAATAGAGCTTGCAGCTTTCGACATTGAGTACAAACCACACACAACATTCAAGTCCCAAATACTCTCCGACTTTTTGTTGATTGGACAGAGACGGCAGAAAACACAAGTCCTCCAGACTCGGAATTTTGGACCCTTCAATTTGATGGATCAACATCACAAGGATGCTCGGGGGGTGGTGTGGTTCTCAAATCACCCCAAGGAGATAAGATGTTCTGTGTGTTGCAAATAAACTTCACGGCAACCAACAATATTGTCGAGTATGAAGCATTGCTACACGGAATACGCATGGCCAAAAACAATGGCATAACAAGACTCATGTGTTATGGAGACTCGGATTTAGTTTCTCAGCAAGTATCTGATATCTGCAACACAAACAAGCACATGGAAGCATACAAAGCTGTTCTTGATGAATTATCTAAATCATTCGAGGGTTTTGAGGTTCAACACATCCCTCGAGGAGAAAATGAGGAGTATATGATTTATTAAGGATAGGCTCTACGCGGAAACAAGTACTGGATGACACTTTCTTAGAGCATTTAAGGGTCCCCTCCATAGTCGGAGTTGATAAGGACTATCCCACGAAATCTGACTCACCTTTAATAACAGTTCTGGCTGTAATCCCCAGTTGGACAAAACCATATCTGGATTTCCTGATAGACGAAAAAATACCTGAAGACGAAGTCTTGAGCCGGCAAATTGTCCGATGAGCAAAATCCTATACTATAATAAACAGTGAGCTCTATAAGCGGAGTGTTTCTAGCGTGTTCTAGCGATGTATTTCTTCGGAAGAAGGAGCGGAAATCTTAAGGGAATCCATGAAGGCGAGTGTGGTCACCATGCTGCAGTTAGATCCTTAGTGGCAAAAGCTTTTCGACACGGTTCTTTTGTCTTACAGCTAAGGCGGATGCCGACAAAATTGTCAAAATGTGCAGAGGTTGCCAAAAGTACGCCCATCAGGCACACGTTTCGGCTGAACAGCTGCGAACAATCCCTGTTACAGGGTCGTTTGTGGTCTGGGGGCTTGATATGGTAGGGCCGTTTCGCACGGCAAAATGTGGATTTACTCACCTACTAGTGATGGTGGATAAATTTACAAAATGGATTGAGGCTAAACCCGTAACAAGTTGCGATGGAGCCACAGCCTGGAAGTTCATTGAGGACGTGGTCATCCGATTCGGATATCCACAAAGTATAATTATTGACAATGGAAGCAATTTTTCCATGGGGGAACTTGTCGAATTTTGCGAAGAACAAGGGATCCAACTTGATATTGCATCAGTCACACACCCACAAGCTAATGGACAAGTGGAAAGAACTAATAGCCTTATTTTACAAGGAATCCGACCTCGTCTCGAGGCACCGCTTGGTCGGGCCGCGGGGGCTTGGGCGGAAGAATTACCGTCTATGATATGGAGCTTACGTACAACTCCTAACAGCTCAACCGGCTATACCCCTTTCTTCTTGGTCTATAGTGCAGAAGAAGTTCTTCCAAGTGATCTAATCCATCAGTCTCCACGAGTCAAAGCGTATATCGAAGGAGATGCAGAAGTTTCTCGAAAATATGATCTCGATATAATTAAAGAAGTACGCGTCGTTGCTGAGTAGAGATCTACATCCTATCAGCCAAAGTTGCGCAAGTATCATAGTCAGAGAGTTTAAAATCGTTCTTTTAGAAAAGGTGATTTGGTTCTCCGACTTGTGCAAAAGAGAAAGCACAAACTTTCCCTGATTTGGGAAGGACCTTTTATGATTAGCAGAGTTCTGCATAACGGGCCGTATTATTTAACCGATATGAGACCAATCAAGGAAAGACCGGATACTCGTAAGAGAAAGAGAGCTGGTGGTAGCACAGGCCCGGATGAAATAGACCGTCCATGGAATATTGCAAAGCTACGTCCCTTCTATTCTTAGTTATACTTCCTTGTAATCATATATGTACATGTTCAAAGTGAAATAAAATATTGGTTTCCTCATATGTTATCTTTGAGAAGTTTTTTGCCATCTTATTTCCAAAAGAGCATGTATTTTTTCCAAAAAATCCCAGAATGCTTGAAAGTACTTTATGCTCATGTTCGTTCTGGTTATAATTTTTGAATATCTAAAAAGTGTTACCTTAGGGTAAAAAATTCAATTTATTATCTATACTTTGGTTTTTTTCTGATTGCTTAAGCGCGGGTATTTTCCGTGTAATGAGTTGTTGGTACTGGAAGCCATCTTTGTTTCCAAGATTAAACTGGTTTAGCAATTGCGCTCCGTTGCTCGGCAAAGTTTCCGTGCTAAAGGTTGGCTGGCTCATGAAAGGGACGAGGCAGAGAGCCAGATAAAACGACAAGTATAGGAATAAAACAAAAAGCTCTTAAGAAATTTTCAAGCACATGCATAAAATAATAAACATAAGTGCTACGATAGTAAAAGAATTAAGTTTTTATAGACCAAGACAACCAAAATAATTGTTTCCATCATTACATTGCCAGAAATTCAGAATAATGCATAAAAAATATTTATGCTGTAGAGTTAGGCGGTCGTGATGAAGAAGGTGGAGCACTAGAGTCGACAACATTGTCGCCCTGGATCTCAGACTCGGAAGCTGCAAAGCTATTTTATGGCTTTTGGGGCAATGGAGGCACGACAATGGATTCAAAGAACGGCGTCGTATAGTTGGTCATCTACGCCACACGACAAGCATAACCTGCACATGAATATTGGATTGCCTTGATGTCCTGTGGGTTGCCCTCATCGTCCTCCTCGGCGATACCTTTGGTGACATGCCAGATTTCCATCTCGCTCTGGTGGCTCATCACCATGGTAAAAGCAGTATGAGCAACAGTCCGAGCGTAGGAGACCTTCCAGTCCTCGATAAGCTTCAGAATCTCCTTGGCCTTGTCCCTCACCTCTTGAACTGGCATTGTGTGCAAGTCGGAAAGCTTAACTGACTCACCAGCCTCTTCAAGAGTCTGGTGGAAGTCATACAAGATATCTCCAACGAGCTTGATACGCTCGAGGCGAGGTTCGGAGGTAGGAGAGTAGGAAAGATTCAGGGGGGCAGGGAAAGAACCAAAAAGTCAAATTTCGATTGAAAAGAAAGTCGAAAAAACAAAAAAACAATAAAAGTCAGAAATCTTACCTAGCACAGAGCGATTCCATTCAGCATGCTCCTCACGGAGGCTGTTAAGTTCACTCTCTGCGGTCTGGGACAGATCATTCTGACTATCGAAGTCCTTCTGGAGCTCATCTAGTTGTTTATCTCGGAGGGCTAGCAGCTTCTCGAGCCTCTCGGTCTCCATGTTGCCTGACTCTAGGACAACATCTACGGATTTCTCTGACTCAATAGTGAGCTTCTGAAGTTTGTCCCGGAGCTCAGCATTCTCCATTTCTAAGACCTTGAAGTTCTCGGATTGCTCCACCATCTTGCTGGACTCGCGCAACAGTTTTGCAAAGGGAAAAATAATCAGTCGGACAGAACAAGTTTGACTATGACAATAGCTAATTGACAAAAGTGAAGCCGGAAAAATTACCTTCTACTTCATTCTTCTCAACTTGCAACTTTGAATTCTGAAGGTGCAAGGCTTTGATCTCCTTGTGCCTATTACATATGCAACTTTCTGTAAGTTCAGAAGACGGAATACCGTCAGACGGCTACTAAGACTCGGGCTGCAAATTTAACTAAGTAAAAGTACAACACGAGCCTTGGGGCTACACTACATCGTTCTTTTGCAACCTAAAAGCATCAAACCGGATCCAACGATGTTTATCCGGCTTTATGCTTGGGGGCTAGAGGATATGATAATAAATGCAAATAAGAATCGGAAACTTACAATGTGTTCCAGATGCAATTTCTCAAATCCGAGCTCGGTGCTATGAAACACCTTCTCAGCAAGGCAAAGGGAGGAAACATCCGTCACTGGGAGTTCGCCAAACTTGATCTTAGCATCCCGGACCAAAATTTGGTCCACGAGGCTAACCAGTTTGACGTCCTCCTGCTCCTCGCTCGCTGCCTCTGCGGTTAAGGTTTGCTTCTCAAGGCTGGACTGAGCCAGCTTGAGGATCTCTGCCTTCTTCTCCTCTTCAGGCCAGAGACAGCAGAGCCGGCCACTTTATCCAACGTTCATGTAGATATTACCATGGGATCATTACCCTTGACGGTTTCACCCTTGTTAGTTGTCTGATCATAAATGTGACTAGGGCTTGCGAGATGTTGCCAGCATTAGAAGAGGCAGAAGCTTCCTGTGCTGATGGAGTACTAGATGGAGTTGGTGGCGGCATAGCAGGGGAAATAACAAACTTTTGCTGACGCATCTGCTTGCCTGACTTGCTGTACGGCTTGGCCTTACACTTCAAAACTGATTTAGCTCTAGAACACAAAAATCCAAATACCAGGTGTGCTCTGGAAAGAAAATAAAGGTACAAAGTACTTAAAACAAAAGACAGGATGCTTACTTTTTAACTACTGGCAGCACTTGGCTACCAGCAGTAACAACAACTTCTTTTGCCTTGTGCTTCTTGGAAGCGGGGGCGGCATCTTCTTGCACCTCATCATCCTCTATCTCCTTCGGATCGTCTGAGAGATAGCCCTCTAGTGGAGCAAGCTTAGACTCAGAGAGTTTCTTGAGCTTATAAAGTCGAAAAGCATCGATGAAGACAGAGTCGGAGAAAGAACAACAAAGAGCTACGAAACGCAAAAGCATAGTCGAAATATTTACCGGAGTCAGAGGACGGTTGGACGTATACATCTTCATGGAGACTGCTAGAACTTTTCTTTCCACTCTTTCCTTGTTCAAATATTTACCGGAGTCAGAGGACGGTTGGACGTATACATCTTCATGAATACAGAGTCAGAGGGTCTTGTAGTCCTTCGCCAGAATCCGGCTCGAACTGACCCGCATCTTGTCCTTCTTGTCGCTGGTGATCTGGTACATGAGGTGATCTCCATGGTGCTGGAGAGGCTGGATCCGGCGCTCCAACCAGCAGTGGATCAAGTCGGATCCATGGAGGCCCTCGTGCTTCATCAGAAACTCAATCTGCCTTTTGGCGAGGATCAAGATATCTGATAGCTCCGGTGCCTCCACATCCCATGATTTCTGGTGGGGAGCGGCACCGTCGCTGAAAGCCGGAAGACCTTCCGCCTTTCTAGGAGCTGGAATAATCTTATGATAAAAGATGG
The DNA here is from genome assembly GCA_030063025.1 of Avena longiglumis. NCBI lineage: Eukaryota > Viridiplantae > Streptophyta > Magnoliopsida > Poales > Poaceae > Avena > Avena longiglumis. The sequence goes on from CP125978.1 coordinate 269,773,975, forward strand.
TTTCGTCCCAGCATTAGATGGATTCACTAGCGTTAATCCTAGGGTAAACTCGATTTCTCCTATGGACTAAGCTAAGGGTGCCGGTGGTGTAAGGCACACCGGCGCTGATAGAGTTCTTGCTGGTACCATAGTAGTACCGGAAAAGGGTGAGACTTGGCATAATGCCAAGAAACCCCTCGCATAGATCTGCATGAGTACTAATCTCAAGTAGAGAGTTGGGAGGAAGATTATGGAGTTGCACGTAGTTGAGGACCTTGACGAGGAAGTTTCAATGGTGGCAAGCTGAGGCCGCGATCGACGTGCGTGCCGAACAGCACACTCTCGCCGTCGCGCGGGGCAGGAACGGTGTGCCCTGAGGCGCTCCGCCACGCCCTGGCGGTGATGAATCCTTCGTCCTCCATGACCTGGAGCTCGGTGTCATCCAAGACGCTAGGATCCAAGAGGCCTCGCATCTTCTTGTCGTCCGCCGCCGACGAACCCGCCACCTCTCCTGAGGTCGAGGCAGATGCCATTGATCTTGGAGGAAAAGGACTTGTGGGGTGAGAGATTTTTTTAGATGTGTAGATGGGAATATCTATGGAGTGCTCGAGGAGTACGAGGAGGCAATGAATGAATCGGTGGTGATATAAATCTGAGAGAAAGGGTTTTCTCCTCTCTTTCATTTATCTCTGCGCCAAGATTCGTGCGTTAATACGCGCGATTACTGCCACGCGTATAGGAGAGAGGGAGGTAGCTTCCTTGCGACTCTTCTGCCCCTTCGATTTTCGCGTAAGCATTGAAACGGCATTCTGTTCCATAAGGAACGGACCCACCAACGGTCGTGTTAATGAGACTCCTGTCAGTGACAGGACCTGGTCTAAAAAGTTGTCAGTCTACACACCGCTAAAAAATCTAGATCATGTTTCAAACTGAGCAAGGAAAAAAATAAAGTCAGAACACAATATATCCGACTCAACTGTTACTGGAAGAAGTTTTCGGGAACCCTTCAAGATTTTCAAGACGAAGAAACCATCAAGCTAGACGATTTATCCGACTTTGGATCTTGGAGACTTCTAGGGGCTACTGTTGGGGATATAATTTCTGGGTATACCCACAGGACTCAGTGACCAGGGTGGCCCACCAACAGGTTAGAGCTTTGCTTCACAGGCGGCCCAGTCAGAGAAAGTGGAGGAGCCAGTTCCGGCTATGATAAGGCCCAGAAGAGTTAACGACTTAGGCATGTAGTATTACTTGTAGTCCAAGATGTATCTAGTTACCGACTCTGTAACGTAGCCGGATAGGTCCCTCCTGTACCCCTAGGCCCTGGTATCTATATAAAGCAGCCCTATGTGAGCCTTTAGGGCAACCAATCAATCATAACACCACAATCAACTCACACATGAGAACCTCTCTTTTAATTCATTGTAACATACGGCTTACACCGATATATTACTAGGTTGCTAGAAGGAGTAGGATTCGATCACCGCAGTCGGATCTGAAACTGGGTAAACTTGTGCTCACCACTCCTAGAACATCCGACGTCTCACACCCCATCTTTCCAACGCCACTAGGACCCCCTATGGCATACTTGTCTACAATTTGATGACACCCGGCTAGGCGAGAAGGCAATGCCTCTCTACCGCCTGATGCGCAAGAACCCCACGTTCCAATGGGACAAGGAGGCAGACGACGCGCTCCATGCACTCAAAGAAGTGTTACTCACTGCACCGCTACTAGCCGCCCCCATCAACAGGGAGTCGATGCTCGTCTATGTCGCGGCATCTGAGCGAGTTTTCAGCGCCGTCATGGTCATCGAGCGACCAGAGGAGGGCAAGGAGCGCCCCGTACAGTGCCAGGTCTACTACATCAGCGAGGTCCTCACGGACGCATGACAGTGCTACCCGCAATACCAGAAACTGGTGTACGCGGTCTTCCGAGCCCAGCGATGGCTACCCCACTACTTCCAGGAGCACCCAATCATGGTCCTCTCCTCCACGCCGCTGCAGGACATCATCCGCAACTGCGAGGCGACTGGGCATGTCACCAAGTGGGCCGTCGAAATCGGCGTCCACAACATCAAGTACGAGCTATGTAAAGATATCAAGTCACAGGCTCTAGAGGACTTCCTCGCCGACTGAGAAGAGGCGCAGCAGCCAGAGAAGCTGCCATACCTCCACTATTGGTCGCTTCACTTCGATGGGTCCAAGAACATGGACAGCGCAGGGGAAGGAATCATAGTCATCTCGCCCAAGGGCAACAAGCTCTGCTACGTGTTGTACCTCGACTTCACCCCTTGCAACAACAACATGGCCGAGTACGAGGCCCTCCTTCACGGCATGCGGGCCGCCAAGGAGATGAATGTCAATCGACTATGATGCTATGGTGACTTCGACCTCGTAGCTGCGCAATTTGCAGGTACCTGCAATGCCGTCTCCCCCACCATGATGGCATACCACCAAGCAGTGAACTAGATGGGGGGCCACTTCGCCGGCTACTCCGTCGAGTGGATCGACCGACGCAAGAATTTGGAGGCCGATGCTCTCTCCCGCATCGGTTTGGCCTGCCAAATGACACCAGCAGGCGTCTTCCTTGACACCATCCATAATCCCTCCATCTCTCCTCCAAAGGAGATCGACCTCAGGATCCTGCTGCAACCAGAGCCCGCCCTGGTCGCCATGGTTGGAGAACCAAGTGACCGGACCGCGCGATACTTCGCCTACCTCGAGGGAAGGACCCTGTCAGCAGACGATACGGAGGCGCGCATGATCGTGCGCCGATGCAGGTCCTTCGTCATCATCAACAACGAGCTCCACAAGCGGAGCATAATAGGCGTGTTCCAATGCTACGTGCAACTCGGGGAATGATGCAAGATCCTTCAAGACATCCACGCCGGCAATTGCAGCCACCACGCCGACGCCCGGTCCCTGGTCGCCAAGGGCATGTGATACGGCTTGTACTGGCTCACCGCACACGCTGACATGGTCGACATCGTACAACGCTGCGTCGGGTGCCAGAAATACGCCAACCAAACACACGTACCCAACTCGGCGCTCAAGAACTCCCCTTCGTAATATGGGGCACTCACATCTCCATCAACCGATCGACAGGGTTCACGCCCTTCTTCAATGTGTACGGCGCCAAAGCCGTCATGCCGACTGACCTAGAGCACGACTCTCCTCGGGTCGTCAACTACGCGGAGGCCGATAACAAGCTTGCACGCTAAGACAGGGTCGACCAGCTTGACGAAGCACGCGACCTAGCTCGCTCCCGCACTGCAATCTACCAGCACGGACTCCGCCGCTACCACGGCCGCCGAGTCTGGACTCGAACGTTCTAGGAAAGCGACATGGTCCTGCGACTTATCTAGGACAAGAAGGGCATGCACAAGCTCTCTCCCCCATGGGAGGAACCATTCGCCATAGGGAGAGTCCTCGGCAACGATGCCTACTACCTCATCGACGTCCGAGGCGACGGACAGCTCGACGTCAAGTGTCCGTGGAATGTAAATCTCCTAAGGAAGTTCTACACCTAGAACTCTGACCTGTATTCCCCCTCCATGCAATAAAATACATTTAACTCGCACAAATTGTGTCTACTCTCCAAATCTTGTGCCAATCGCACTACTAACTACATCACTATTCTACTCATGGAAGTCAACCCTTAGCTGCACGACCGGCACGGCCAAGTAGTGTGGCGGAAGGGCATCGAAGAAATTCAGGCCTTGTGTCGTCCACGAAAAACGCTAACCTGGAGTCGCCCGGCTCGACTGGCCCGCCGGGCCAAGACAACCGCACACTCTTCATATATCAACCTGGTCCTTCGCATCCTCGGCGCAACGACTCGAACAGTTAAGTACCATGCTTGGGGACTCGCTCCAGTCTAAACCCGAGCGACTCGGGAACACAACAAGTATGAGAGCGCGCCCTGGACTCGCCATGCGACTGGCTCCTCGAGTCAGGTGGTGTGACGCGCCATATACAACGCGCTTTATCCTCAACTACCTTGGGCATGCGACTGGAACGGCTAAGTACCATGCTTGGAGACTCGCCCAACTGACCCCATTCGCGTTGGCGAAAACTGCTAAGTATAGAGCACCCCTTGGGGTCTCCAAGCGACTGCCTTCCCAAGCCACGGCGAGTCGATATCAACTAACTGACAGTCTAAAAACAAACAAACTGTGGCACCCCGGATTTATGGTCCGAGAATACCCGTTACGCATATAATTCACGTTCCCATGATCAGTGAGCTGTGAGCATAACCTACATGTATCATTACATCATCCATATATTAACGAGTACAACACTTACAAGGAGGCCTTTATGGTTATTACAACACAAGTAGCGGAAGTCTTCAGTGCAGAGCCTGTGTCTTAACCTACAGGCAACTGACTAGGAAGACGGCCTAGCTCACATAGACGTCAGCAGCTTCGTTCCTTCTTAACATCTTCAAACTGGCCAAGTAAATGACCAATGCCGGTGAGTACTTTGAATGTACTCGCAAACCACCGAGACAAGGGTCAGAAGAAACATGCATATCTGGCTATGGCGAGATAGCTCTACACTATAGTTGTTTTTGAAAGACCTACAAATGGAATCTCTATATCTTTGTTGAAAAAGAGTTTTTGGAAGATATGTCCTCTTTTTGAAAATCTAGACATCTCCACATCCTTGTTAAAAATATTTAAAACAGTTTTGATAGTAAAACCCCTTTTTAAAACGTCCTCGACCATCACTGGTCAAAACCAATCTCATTCCTTATCCTTCCTCATGACCAAGTCACATCCTTTTCATCCATCTCAACATATCTCCCGGTACTCATAGAAATCACCTTTCCAACCGTCCTTGACCGTGGACACGTCTATTCGAATAGATTAGACTCTACAGAGTTGGTGCACTTTACCCACAAGAATCAATACATCCGTCGGGATACAACCACGGCCCTCTACATACTATAGACAAGGGTCCAGATAATCGAACCTAACTTTTCATTTGTTGTCGCTAGTATAGGTACTTTCCGTATGGTTGCTTAGTTCCCCCGGGACGTGTACCTGACTTCCCAAGTCCAAATCTCCCTTCCTGCGCATCCTTTATCCACTTCCAGCCATACTGCCTTAACCAGGTACTGTCCTCGGGACTCACCGGCGTCGCTGCATGCATGTAGGAAAAAGGAACACCATCAGCATCAGAATGGTGAGGGGGATATGTGCGAGTGACATGCAGGGGAGGGGGAGCTCAAGGAGAGGAGTTGTGCTCGATTTTTGGGAGTGAGCCGAAGCTCGTTTCTTCTTCACCTTCAAGCAGATCAGAGCAGGGGAGAGGAGTGGAAATTCGGGGGTGCATGTGGGAGTGGTTGGGAGCAAATGAGGCAGAGAGGGGAGTGTGGAGTGGACTTGGGCATTATAAACCCGAGAGGGGAGGGTGTATGGTGGACTTGGTCCATGGAAAGCTTGGAGGGAGGGAGAGGCTCAACCAATGGGGCCATAAGGGCGGTGGGGAGGTGTGGGGTAGCCTGTGGTCGAGCACAGAGGGTGGAGAGAGATAGAGAGGCTGCTGCAAGTGTTTTAAAGAGACTTGATGGAACAAGACCCTTGTCTCTCCCATGAAAAAACACAAAGGACAAGAGGTCATGGTTTGCTACAGTACACACGACCAGGAGGGAGTGGGTGCTGCTAAGGTGAGGTGCTGGACAAGCTTGGATGTGGTTCGGTGCTAGTTTGAAACAAGGTTTGAAGTTTTTGGCAAAATTGATCTTTTTGGTGCTTGTGAAGGAAATTGCAAAAGTTGCCTTGAGAAAAGTGTGGAACTGATACTAGTAGTTAGAGTAGATCAAATAATCACCTCATCATTTAAGTGGGAATTTTCTGGTGATTATAATCCCATTTAAATGCACTTCTTCAAAAAGTGCAGAAATAGATTATGGAAGCAAGAATGATATTTTCACATTGGGCAAGATTAGTTTTTGATGTGGTATGGTCCTAAATACCATAAAACATATTGGAGAATTTTATTGGGATTTATTGAGGTGTAAAAGTAATTTTTGGAGAATTATTTCTTGTTTCTGCCATTTAAGAAAATGGGAAAAATAAATAATAAAAGATCTAAAAAATATTTATTTTTTTGAGTTGGAAGGGTGGGATATGATATGTAGAACTCAAATATACATTGAGTTGGCAAACTGGTTTGGAGAAAAACAAACTTGTCTTTATAGACAAGGATTTTGTGAATTGGGTAAATAAGGGAATTAAATAGTTTAATGATCCAAATAATTAGGGAAATTATTTGGGGATGAATATTTACATGGTAGATGATGTACACTTTATGTAGGCATCAAGATCAACCTTGTTTTGAAGAAAAGTGGTGAAAGGGGTGGAAACTAGATATTTGGAGGACCTAGGGTTTGATTAGTCTGATGCCATCTAAACAAGGTTGGATTAGGAAGCTTGTAACATCCCAAAAATACTTAGATTAAATCATCATACTCTAATCATCAAAATTAGGATCAACAAAAACTTTTCTAATTAAAATGATGAAGGCATGCATATGTGTATGCATTTAATTTGAAATTCTTTGGAACCACCTTGTTTGATTGTTTCATTGCTTGTAAAATGTTTCTTAGGTGAAATAAACATCATCTAAACATTTCCCAAACTTTTCCTAAAGACAAATAAATCAAAACCAATAAAATAAAGGAATGATCATTTTGACCAATTTAACTCCCATGCCTACTTTGGCTGTCTCAAACTTTCAGAACCTAATGGAAACTTTTCTGGATCTTTGCACCCCTTGAATGTACTCATAACAAGGTATCAAGACCCACTTTGTGATAATACAGAAACTTTCAAATGCATAGTTTAAATGACAATTCAAAATTGAATCTTTATCATATGGGAAGATCCCACTTTTTCAAAAACCACTCAAACAAGCTCAACTTTCAAAACCCAAGCATCTGCAGACTCACTAGCACCAATCTAGAAAACCCACCAAAAATCTTTTCAAAATTCAAAACTTGATTTCATGTGGCCATTTCATCAAACAGGTTTGCAGACACAAATCATACAAAATCTAAACACTATTTGGAGCAGTGATTTGAGCCTAACTTGTCCCCTCTTTGGCTCACAACCATCTCAGTAGATCATCTAGCTAACTAAACCAAGCACTAGCACCACTATGAGCTTGCCATTGTCATCAATGGTGAACATCCGAGCACACCCTTGCCACCCCATAGTCGACAGCAAGCTAGGAGCAGCAGCAAGCCTAGCCAGCATGTCTGGGAGGCAGCCCACCGCCACTCAGTGTCCCAGCCGCGAGCGTTGCCAAGCCCTAGACCACACGCACAGACCGCGCCCAGACCGCCAGCGACCATGCCGAGCGTGCGCTAGAGCGCCACCCTCGACCAGCGCCCACAGACCGCGCGCCGCCCTCACCACGTGCATACACAATCCCCACCGACCCAGGAGACCACCAGACATCCTTGTTCGCCGCCCCGTGACGCACAACCACTGCTCGCCCTCGAAGACGCCGCCTCTGCCGCGCAGAGCGTCGCATGTTCCAGACCAAGCCGCACCGCCCCACGCCTCAAAACCATGTCGTTGAGCATCGCCAGGGAACACCGCACCGCCCCCTACCTTCTCCCATGCCAATAGCCGCCTGTAACATCGCCCCCGACGAGCTCACCGTGCGCCCCGTCGGTCCCCTCGCTCGACTATAAATAGAGGCCACCCCCGCTCGATTTCTTCACACCATCTCACTCCCCTCTCCTCACTGATCGTGCCACACCGTTCCTAGAGGAAGGCGAGCACCACCTCGCCGGAATTTCATCGGAGCCCGCCGCCTCTAGAGAAGAAAGGCGCCATCGATTTCGTCCACCCTAGGAGCTGCCGCGACCACCCCTGAGTTCGCCGTCGTCGACTTCGTCGTTCGCCCGCCTCGCCGACCCTCGCGTGCACCCCGGTGAGCCCCGAGCACCCCTCACTGGCCGCGCTAGGTTTTTTTCTCGCCGGCGTTACTCAACATCGACGATGACTCTCAGCCTTTGGATTAGAACTAGATCGAACGATCCACATCGCCCCGTACCGCTTCGCCCCTCCCTGTCTCACTGACGAGTGGGGACACCCACTTAAGCAGCCCGCGGGAGCCCTGCGCTTAGCAGGCCGGCCCGTTAACTTTTCCCTTGTGACCAGTTATTTGAATTAAACCTTTTTCATTTTGTTTCAAACTCACTTCTGTACCCAACTTCAAAAATCAACCCAGATCGATTCAGTGCACCAAATTGAATGAAACCAATTTTGTTAGAAAGTTCTGAGAATGTTGAATCCAATCCCGTTGGGTTGAAGTCATTTGGATCTATAGATCACCCATGGTAAAAATAACAAGGAAGAAGCTTTTCTGCATTCAAACATTTTTCAAATTTAAACCATAATAGCTTTTGAGTTGATTCCAACTCTCAAAAATCACATTTAACCATACCTTTCAGAATATATAAAAATATATAGGTTTACCATCAGAAATTATGTTCAAGTAATAAAAGAATGCTACATAGGAATTTCTAGCCACTTTAAATAATTAAAATAAAAGGGTAAAACCTTATTAAATTGTGACACCACTTTAAATCACATTCCCATGGACTAAAATATGTGGTGATGACATGTGTCAACATGATCCCATGTTTGGTTTGGAGAATATTAAATCTTAAGTAGTTTTTCAATGAGTAGAAATTACTTTTCTAAAAATATAAAGAATTAAACCAAGCTTTAATCTTGTAATGTTAGTGATGATGTTGGATCATCTATAGGACCCTTGTGTGTGATGATTGCAAGTAGTTAAGTATTGTTTGATGATTGTGTACCTCGTATTTATTCATAGACGATAGTACCGACCATGGATATAAGGAGGAAGGAGGATTCTACGAAGAAGAAGCCGGGGAGAACTCCAACCACTGCTCTGCACAAGGCAAGCCTAATACTACTAGTGAATGTGCAAGCTATTAACCTTGCAAGCTAACACTTGCAATTTAGCAAGCTTATACTGATATTGTGCAGGCTTTATTAACTAAGTGGACCAATGCAAGATAACCCTTGCAAGATACCCTACTGATGCCACAAACCACTACTTGTTACTCTGCCCACTATATGTCTTAAGCATATATGATCTAACCCACTTGACCAACCAATCCTAGTTTTTACTTACAAGCTTTATACTTTATTTCTTTATCACAGCTATTCCTTAGAGTCTACTTAAGTGAATTATAGATACTAGAAAGTTATCTGAAGGTTGGATAAAGAGCATAAAATTTGGCCTAAGCTAGATAATCTTGATGTCATCTTAAGGCATGAGAATGAACTTAGTTAGAACTCCACTAGTTTACCACCCCTCATTATTGCTTACCCCCACCTGTAGATGCTAGTGCTAAGCATAAAACTTGATCAACTTTAGATGGGAATACTTGGTGGAAAAATGGTTATGAAAACCTTGGAATGATGGATCATTCTATTGAAATGTTTTGGACATGTGTTTCCAAACACCTGATGATTTTGGTGAAGAAAATGATGAGGCATGAGCCTTAGCCCTTTATAAAACTGATGGTTGTCTGGATGCGATACCATTCCAATTTTATCGTACAACCACAATACCCGAAGATTGGGTAGAGCTTGACTGGAAATTTATATACCTTAGTATTAGTTTCCTCACGGCGAAGGTCTGAGATGAGGCTACCTTGTGAAGATTGTCCACCTATGCAGTACCCAAGATGACAGTTGGTCATGGTTGGGAGGAGAAACTCATAGGAGAGGTGCTTATACTAGGGCGTGTAATCGAAAGGTTAGGAGTGATTATCCGCATACCGAGTATGGTGAATTCAGGACTTGTTCCTGACGGATGTATCGAATGTTGTGGTAAAAGTGTACAATCTCTGCAGAGTGTCAAACTATTCAAATAGCCGCGTCTGCGGTTATGAACAGTTGGAGTGGCCATACTGTTCCCCCGTCAGACTTTTCAAAATGACTTGTGAAATGATTTTAAACTTTGACTGGACCACAACAGTGTTGTGATATGAAATACAAGTTCCCACTTAGGAGTTATAAATTTGTGACGAGCATTCGTTGCTTCTAAACTTAGTAGAGATAAATCTGGCTTTTGCAAAACAACCCTAGAGCCTAGGTCCTATTATCCAAAAACCCCTTTACCTGTTAGTATTAGTTTGCGAGTACTTAAAGAGTACTCATGGCTTTGTCCCTGGCTATTCCCATGGCCAGACTATGAAGAGGAGTACTTGGAGGATGGACCCCAGGAAGGTTACGACAACTAGGATCATCTCCCATCGTCAGCATTGCCTGTGACCCCGAAGATGGAGCTTTGCCTACGCTACCGTTATTATTACGTATTTCGCTACTTAATGTTGTATTAAGAACTGGATCATGAGATCCCTATTTGTGTAAGAACTTATGTATCGTTTGTAATGGATGATGTACTATGGTATCCAATTCTATTATGTCTCGCAAAAATGGTAATCCTGGGATTGCGATGTATGGCATAACATGCATCTGGGATGAAATATCCGGGTGTTGACAGAGCTCAGAGCTCACCTTGGTACAAGGGGTATATGGATGGATATACCATGTCATATAGATAATCATGGAAGCAATAGTTGGGCTTGGTTGCATTTGAGGTGATCTAGATGAGATGGCAAACTTTGTCGAAAATAAGGCTGCCATAATAGATGCATCAGTTAGCCTCCTAAACCATGTGGGTTTAAGAAGCACAAGGATCCAATGGAAACAAGTGAAGTGGAGTTGGATAGGCCATGATTAGTAGATCAGAACCTGGCAAAGATTTGGTCAAGGGGAGGTGGCATATAGATGTGAACTTCTGCCAAAGTAGGCAAGATGATAAGATTTGCAGGAAAGATTATTATCTTGACTATAAAACCATCAGGGATGAGTGGGAATTAGAATGGCTTAGACATGGGAAAGAGTGATCCTTGGTAGTACTAAATATGTACTACAAGATGGTTCAGGTACATTCTCAAGACTTCCCATAGGATGGAAGAGGTAGAACACTAAATATTGAATCTAGATACAAAATCCAGACTTGGCCATTTTGGCAGTTTTGGAGATTTTGACTAGAGTGCAAGTGTGGATGATTTTGAGAGGATGCTAGGTTCCAAACTTATGATCATAGGATGTAAGGTTTTGGTATTAAATAAGTGGATGGGAGTCATGCTTAGATTGGGTCTCCAGAGGAATTATCCTTGGATTGATCTAAGCATGAGGGAAGGTGGTTACCTTAGTGGCTTAGGATAGATCTAGACTTGGATGCTTGCTTTGAGATTGATGATCACAAGCAAGGATTGGGTTCCTAAGGGATGAGCTACTAGATTAGATCACTCTAGTTCCTAAGAAAACAAGGCAATCAACAGATCAAGGCAATTCATCAGACAGTAGATCAAGGCAATTCATCATATTACTTATCCAACTAGTACTAGGGTTACCATCAAGCCAGTTGAAAGGGGTTTTGCTTGAAGTAAGATAAGTACCATCTTGGTATCTCTACCAAGATGGAGATGAAAAGATTTTAATAAAATTTTTGGGAAAACCTAGGGATAGGATTAGTTAAAGGTTATGTCTTGAAAACATAAGAAGAGTATATATATGTGTCCATAGTTTTGGAAAAAGAATTTAGTAAAGTATTTGGTTGTGTCAAAGTCATCCTGGCTCGGGTTTTGGAAATGCCAGAACATTTGAGAATATGAAAGATGAGCCAAGACATCTCTTTTGTAAAATAGTTTTTGTAAACTAGTGTTGAGAGGAGGAGCACACAACTAATACTTAAACAGTTGCTTGAGCACAAGCAAACATGTAAGCACACATTGTATGAAAATGTTTTTTGTTCCCCCTGATTTTTGCCTTTTGGTCATTTAATCAGGGTGGCTGAAATTGGGATGTTACAGACCTTTCCACCTTAAAATAATCTCGTCCCGAGATTAGGGAGGAGTAGGGTAGGGGTGATAACATCCGCTTAATAATTTCAGCAGTGGAACTTACTAGGTGCTAATAAGTTTTGCAAAGACCCAACAAGGTTAGTCACGGGTTGGAGCTGAGTGGTTTAGGTTCGGGAGGTTTAGCTTCCAATAAATGGAAAATACGCAGTCTTTTCCCCTTAGGACAAGTCTAGGTAGGTTTAGTGTCGACGGGGGTACTTCCTTCTTAAGGCGGGACGACGAGTTGAATCTTCTTCATTACTTTGCCTAGTGGTCGATTTTCTTTCTTCATGGTCTTGTTACACCAGAGTGTTGGCGGGGCGGTCGAACTTGGAGTGGGGGACTTTCTTGAAGTATCTTCTGAATGTGGAGAAGTGTCGATTGTCGTTCTTCTTGCATGGTCGACTATTCGGGTTTTGAGGGGTGGTCCTCGCTTGGCGCTGACTAGGGGTTGATTCCAGGGTCTATAAGTTTTTGGGCGGGAAAGACACAGTCTTTCCCCCTTAGAGCAAAACTACGGGGGTTTGGGTCTGGTGCAACGTCGTGGGTAAAACACGAAAAGAAGGATATCATATTTGCATAAACTCCATAGATTTAAGCAGGTTCAAACCGGTCAGTGGCGGAGGTACTTAAGGGATTACAAAGCAGGTCTGTGCCGCATGGCGAAAAGGCACTTAGAGTTTTACAAAAATAGGCCCTAGGGCGCTACATGATTCTATACAAGTTGGGAAGGAGAGTTTTCGGATGCGAGACTACTTTGGGGGAGCATCCAAAGTCTTGAAGCCTTTAGGAGGTGAAAGGTTTCTCCTCAAGTAGTGCTTTCTTAGGGGCAGAGGAGGTTCTGGGGATAGTGTCCTCCTGATTCCTTTAGCCGAACGGGTTCATGGTTTCTAGCCAATTTCGGGAGTCGTGGTGGTTTGTCTCGGGTTCATCCAGTACTGTTCTGGACAGATGCGGGAGAAGTGGTCCGGACCTCCACATGTGTAGAAACCGCTTTGCTTAGATTTTTACGGGGACGGGGGTTGTCTTGACCTTCGCCTTGATAGAAGTGTTGTCAAGACCACGCTGTGGGCACTCTCGGCTGAAGTGACCTGGTTCATCACAGGCGAAGAAGGTGCCCTTCTTGGAACGTCCTTCTCTTGATTTCTTCCCGATGTTGACGCAGGGGAGTTGACGAGCTTTACCAATCAGGAGTTGGAGGGGACAGCTGGCTGGAACATGGTCTTCACCTTCACAGAGGAAGTAGTTGGCTAGTTGGGTGGGGAAATTGGCAGGAGAGTGGGGGCAGTTGCCTAAGCACTGGCTGGCTTGATGTCCTTCTTCACGGCAACGGCTGTATGCTTTCTTCGGGGCTCCGATCTTCATGGCCATACTCAGGGTTTTCTGGGGGAGATACAACTTCCGACTGAAGAAGGAAACGGTGCCACGGAGTTAGTTCTCGGAGCGCAATGGTAGAGGGGGGTTAGCGAGGTATAAAACTAGGGTGGAATGCTATGGTTGGCGGTGACAGGTCAATAGGTTTATTGGGGTTGAGTGGAAAGACACAGTCTTTCCACCTTAGGGCTTTGGTTGAGGTTGTCGAGGTTTTCTTATGTGGCTATCCTGCTGAGGAGAGATTTCCGGCTAAGGGGTTTGCGAGAGTTAGTATTGGGATCTACCAACTAGGTGGTCAAAACTTTTAGGACCGGATGATCCTGGGCAGACAAGCAACACATTCCAAGCATCAAACACACACAAGACAGGCATACAGGGCATACCATAATTACCAGGGAGGGGACTACACGCCATAATGGGAATCCTATTTTGGGGGTGCTAGTCCTAAGTATGGATGTTACTAGGGTCTTAGTTTCTGCCTTGACGAATTTGGTCGTTGGTGCCGTACTAGGTTGGGGGAGATGAAGGACTCCTTTGGTGGGGCGATCTTGTAGTGTCTGACGTTGTTGGTAGCTTCTTTGATTTGCTTGTCTCGAGGTCTCTTCGTTCCGGGATCTCCATCTTCATAGTATCTAAGTCGGACGTTGCTTTGTGAAAACTAAACATTTGAAGTAGACAAGATATAGAGTGATAGGGGAATACCAATTGGGGTATACCCATGAAGCGGAGTCGCCAGCTGGATTAAGCCGACTAAAGCCAAGCCCAGAGTGGGTCGACTCGCCCAATACGGCGACTGGCGCGTGCTGGACCCAGACGAGTGGCGCCGACTGGAGGCCCAAGACAGCGACTCCAATAGAAAGCCCACCAAAATACTTGTAAACCCTAACTGGCTGCATATATAAGGCCACCAGGGACACCCCCACGGGGCACGTCGTATCAGATCTACTCTGCCACATTAGACTACGTGTAGTCTCTCCCTCCGCCTGCGGCGGCTTCCATGCAAACCAATCTATGATCATATACTGGATTGACAGCAGGCCGTAGCGATCCTCAACCGAGAGGACATGAACCTGTGTACATCGTGTGCCAATCTCGCTCCCGGATTCTTCTACGTCGCCTTGCTCCCTCTACGTAAGCTACCCCCAGTATCATCTGCCGTGCAATACCACGACAGTTGGCGCCCACCGTGGGGCTAGCGGTGCTTGGAGGGTGATAATCCGGGCGGGATCCCTCATCATCAACGACGGCTAGATCTCATCTGGTCGGTTCATCTGCTTCGACGCTCATCATCATGGACGAGATCATCTTCGAGCGACTCGTCCACGACAACGCGTTCTACTCCATCGACAACAACATATTAGATCTATGTGGCCTAATTCATCTCCATAATGTGAACAGTCTGCGGAGGTGAGAACAGTGTTTTATTATGACATGGATGATTTTCTCTTGTTGTTGCAATCGGTTTCCGTCCGTGCAACATACACAACTTCAAAGGAGACAAAGAAATTAGTATACAAATCCAGGCGTCTATTGATCAATCCAAATCCAGGTCCCAAGAAAATGAGCAGGCATGGCCAAGAGAAATAATCAAATCGATCGATCCTCGGAACCAACATGTGACGTTCTCTCTCTTTGATTATTAAATCTGCCGATCGGTCCTTTCATTTATTTTTTTTGATTTAATCCTTCACACACCTACTCTTATTTCTATGTTTTTTTAACCTGTATTGATCACGGTTCCATGATGAGATTGAAGAAGGGCGTCCTGATCTGGCCGCAACGCTGGAGCAGACCTCCTAAGCGGTCTATCATTGGATTTGGATCGCTATAATTTCTCTTGCTACCTTATTCAAATTTTTATATTTTAGTCTACTAATCGTTTTTTCTCTACATGTACGGCAAAACAAAGTCGCAATGTGCAGTTCACCGAGCGTCGCGCCAATCGGTCGCGGGTTCATCCGTTGCGGGCTCGGCTTCTGTTGCTTGTCTGTCGCGGACTCGTCTAGTGCGGACTCGCCTGCCGCGGGATCTCCATCGCGACCTCGCTCTTGCGGCCTCGCCGTCATCGACACCGCCATAGCGTGACCTCCGTCTGCCACGTCGACTTCTCCATAGCGTGATCCCCGTCCGCCGTGTCGACCCCGTGTCCACCGCGTCGACTTCACCATAGCGCGATCCCCGTCCGCCGCGTTGACCCCGTGTCCACCGCGTCGAATCTTTCTAGCTACGTTGAATGCGTACGCGGCGCCTTCTAAGGGACCTTCATCGCCCGTGTCGCCAGAGAGGGTCGCATGTCACGCTGCATGGACTCACCACTGGGTGTCTCTTCCCCCGGGAAAAATCAATTCGCCTTTGTCAACCTTTGAAAGAGCGACTCGCAATGGCCAAGTAGTGCGGACGGGGACTCGCGAACCGAGCCTCGGATCGTCCACGAAAAACGTTAACCGAGAGCCATCATTGGAGTCGCCATCCGGGCCAAGACAAATGGTTGTGCTACATAGACAGCACCATGTCCTCCTCAACCTTAGACAGTGTGACTCGCACAGCCAAGTACTGCGGACGAGGACTCACAAACCAAGCCTCGGATTGTCTAGGAAAAACGCTAAGCCGAGAGCCATCTTTGGAGTCGCCATGCGACTGGCCCCCTGGGCCAAGACGAGAGACTCGCTAACAAAAATAGCGCAATCAACATCATCGCGGACTCGCCACACTTGGGGACTCTCCCCTCAGGACAAGCAATCATCGCGGACTCGCCACACTTGGGGACTCTCCCCTCGGGACTCGCAATCATCGCGGACTCGCCACACTTGGGGACTCTCCCCTCGGGACTCGCCATCATCGCGGAATCGCCTCACTCGGGGACTCTCCCCTCGGGACTCGCGATCATCGCGGACTCGCCACACTCGGGGACTTGGCGTGCTATAGACAGCGCCGCTTGCTGGTCGGCTGACCTCGCCACTCGCCGCGCTCGGGGACTCGGCACTCGCCGGTCGTTCGACCTCGCCGCTCTCCGTGCTCGGGGACTCAGCGCCCATCGGCCGATCGACCTCGCCGCTCGCCGCGCTCGGGGACTCGGCACTCGCCGGTCGTTCGACCTCGCCGCTCTCCGCGCTCGGGGACTCGGCGCCCGTCGGTCGATCGACCTCGCCTTCGCCTTTCGGGACTTCAGCGTCGTCGATCGCTTCGGCCTCGCCGTTCGCCTTCGAGGACTCGGCACTCGCCGGTCATTCGCCCTCGTCGCTCTCCGTGCTCGGGGACTCGGCGCCCGCCGGTCGATCGACCTCGCCGCTCGCCGCTCTCGGGGACTTGGTGCCCGTCGGTCGCTCGGCCTCGCCGCTCGCCGCGCTCGGGGACTCGTCACTCTCCATTCTAGGGGACTCGGCGCCCGTCGGTCACTCGGCCTCGACGCTCGCCGGTCGCTTGACCTCGTCACTCGCCGCGCTCGGGGACTCGGCACTCGCCGGTCGCTCGACCTCGCCGCTCGCCGCGCTCGAGGACTTGTCACTCTCCGCGCTCGGGGGCTCAACGCTCGCCGGTCGTTCGACCTCGCCCCTCGCCGCGCTCGGGGACTCGGCGCCTGTCGGTAACTCGACCTCGCCACTCAGAACGCTACAGACAGTGTCGCTCGCCGGTCGCTCGAGCTCGCCATTCGCCGCGCTCGGCAGCAACTACTACTATTTTCAGAATATGCATCTCTAAAGATCCTCAAGTCGCCTCTACAAGCCAAATCGAGCCTCGGGGACTACACCTAGGCATGCATCGTGTACGCGTGGTTCCACGACCGTGGCTCGACCTCGTCGACTCGCCACCGGAGACTCGCCCTCGCGTACTCAACGCGCTCGGGGACTCAGCGCACTATAAATAGTGCCACTCGCAGGTCGCCCAACCTCGCCACTTGGTGCGCTCAGGGACTCGGCACGCTCCATGTTCGGCGACTCGCCGCAACTGGCGGCTTCACTGACTCCTTGCGTATTTCGCCAACTGGCCATCAGCGACTGGCTCACGCCAACCGCCTCCCGCTTCACGGTTCTTTTCTCTATTAAGGAGCTCGTCGCGGATTCTGAATGGTTTCGCGGCATAGTAAATCAAAATTTTCTACGGAGCGAACAGAGGGAAAGCCAAGATCTAATCTAGGAGATGCAAACAACGAGAGAGATTGGATTAGATCTTCATACCCTTGAAGATTCGCACAGCGGAACGTTCGTCGGAACGTGGGTGATGTAGTCGTACTCGCTTCTCCTCCTCGCGATCCGATCCGATCTAGCACCACAAGTGGCGGTGCCTCTGTGAGATGCACACGTGCAGCACCTCGACGTCTCCTCCTTCCTCGGACCAGCGAGTATGGTGGAGAGATAGATTGGATCTACAACATGACGGCGTGGTGTATATGGTGGAGAATTTCTGCTGCAGGGCTTCGCCTACAAACAGTCGGGAGGGAGAGAGGAAGGCAGCAGGGCTACTAGGGCTTGGAGGGAGGTGTGTGGGGAGGGGGCGCACCACCCCTCTATATATAGAGGGGGGGGCGGCCAGCCCTTGCCCCTCCTCCAAGCCTATCTCTAGTTTAAACAATTTAAACTCTCCCTTATCTAGAAATCCTATCACTAGTTTAAACGAGTTTAAACTTATCTAGGATCGGCTGGGCCCTATGGGGCCTTGTGCCCCTGGCCCAATGTGGCCAGGACACTCCCTCATAGACCCATGCCCCCTCCCGGAAGGTGGGGCCACGTTGGTCCCCTTCCGGAAGGTTCTAGCAGCTTCCGGTACAATACCGATTAACCCGGAACAATTCCGAACTCCAAAAACTGCACTGCCTTATATGAATCTTATTCTCCGGACCATTCCGGAATCTCTCGTGATATTCCGGATCCCATCCGAGACTCCGAACAAAAATTCATAAACCAATTATCCAATCTATCGTAGCGTCGAGACACGTTAAGTGTGTGACCCTGAGGGTTCGAGAATATGCAGACATGATCTTCTATCAATAATCAACAGCGGGGTCTGGGCACCCATATTGACTCCCACACATTCATCGATGATCATATCGGATGAACCACGATGCCAGGATTCAATCAATCCCATATATATATTCCCTTCTTCTCGCGATATTTTACTTGCCCGAGATTCGATCGTCGGTACCGTCATACCTAGTTCAATCTCGTTCACAGCAAGTACTTTACTCGATCCGTAATCCGATATCACTTTGTGATTAACTCCTTAACCACATGCTTGCAAGCGGTGTTGATATCGATTACCGAGTGGGCCCGAAGTATATCTCTCCGACTTGGGAGGGACAAATTCCATCTCGATACATACAACCCAACAGATACTTTCCGATCACCTGAGAGACACCTTTATGATCACCCTCTCATAGGATGACGTTTGATGACCTCAAAGCTTTCTTCCGATACCAGGGAGTTGTATTATCTCATGGTCTAAGGAATACAATATTTGACATAGGAAAAGCTTCGCAAAGACGAACATGATGACACGATCTAATTGCTCTACTTTGTTTGGGTCTATCCACCATATCATTCTCCCAATGGTATGATCTCATTATCAATTGACAACTCATGTCTATGGTTAGGAAACCTTAACCATCATTGATCAATGAGCTAGTCCATAGAGGCGTACTAGGGACACGGTGTTGTTTACAAACCACACAAGTATTAAAGTTTCCGCTTAATACAATTCTAGCATGGAATATAAACTTTATCATGAACAAGAATTATAATAATAACATCTTTATTATTGCCTCTAGGGCATAATTCCAACAGTCTCCCACTTGCACTAGAGTCAATAATCTAGTTTACATCTGGTAACAATCTCACACCCATGGCACCGAGGTGTTGATCATGTTTTACGTGGAAGAAGAGGTTTAGTCAATGGATCTGCGACATTCGGATCCGTATGTACTTTGCTAATCTTCGATCTCCATCCGCTATATAATCTCGGATTATATGAAACTTGCGGTTGATATGCTTGGTCTTTGGATGATATCTTGGTTCCTTAGCGAGTGCTATGGCGCGTGTTGTCACACAATATCTCCATGGGTCCAATGCACTTGGAACCACGCCAAGCTCGATGATGAAGTTTCGATCCAAACTCCTTCACTTGACGCTTCAGCAGACCATGTATTCCGCTTCTCATGTAGATCCCGCGATCACGCTTTGATTGCAGCTTCTCCAGCTCCACTCCTCCATTCAAAATATACACGTATCCCGTCTCGAGATTTAGAATCATCCTTGTCGGTGTCGAAACTAGCGTCGACGTAACCTTTTACGACAAGTCGCTCATCACCCCATAGACTAAGAACATTTTTTAGTTCTATTTAGGTACTTTAGGATGTTCTTCACAGCTGTCGAGGTTCCACTCTGGATCACTTTGATATCTGCTCGTCAAACTAAGAGCATTGGACACATCCGGTCTAGTATACAAGCATGGCATACATGATGGAACCTATGGCCGAGGCATAAGGCACTTTGCTCATAGCTTCCCTATCATTTTACCGTGGACACCGAGCCCTGCTCAATATCTTACCGACAACATAGGCACCGAACCTTTCTTTGCCTTATCCATTCCATTCTGAACCTTTTCAGAACTTTGTCTAGGTATGTACTCTGGCTTAAAGCTATCAGGCGTCTTTGTCTATCTCTATAGATTTTGATGCCCAATATATAAGCAGCTTCACCCAGGTCTTTCATTGAAAAACACTTGTTCAAATAACTCTTCACATCGTCAAGCATGTTGATGTCATTTCCAATAATCAATATGTCATCCACATATAGTACCAGAAACGTCACCGAGCTCCCACTCACTTTCTTGTAGATACAAGCTTCGTAGCAATTTGGAACAAATCCAAAGCTCTTGATCACTTGATCAAAACGAAGGTTCCAACTCCGAGATGCTTGCTTCAGTCCATAAATGGAACGCTGTAGTTTGCATACTTTACTAGCATCCTTAGGATCGACAAAACCTTCGGGTTGCATCATATACAACTCTTCATCAATGTTCCCATTGAGGAAAGCAGTATTGACATCCATCTGCCATATTTCATAATCATGAAACGCAGCAATTGCTAATAAAATCCGAATGGACTTAAACATCGCTACGGGAGAGAAAGTATCATCGTAGTCAACACATTGAACTTGTCGAAAACCTTTTGCGACAAGCCGTGCTTTATAGACGGTAACATTACCATCCGCATCCGTTTTCTTCTTGAAAATCCATTTTCACTCAACGGCCTTTCGGTCGCTAGGAGGGTCCACCAAAGTCCATACTTGGTTTTTGCTCATGGATCCCAATTCGTATTTCATGGCTTCCAGCCATTTCTCAGAGTCTGGGCTCATCATCGCTTCCTCATAGTTCGTAGGTTCACTGTCTTCTACTAACAAGACAGTCAAGACAGGGTTGCCGTACCACTCAGGAGAGGCACGCGACCTTGTCGACCTGCGACGTTCAGTAGGAGCATCATCCGAAGCTTCATGATCCTTGTCATTAGCTTCCTCTATTGTTGGTGAAGGCGGCACTGGTACAATTTCAGGTGCTGCGCTACTCTCCAATTCAAGAGAAGGTTCAATAACCTCGTCTAGCTCTACTTTCCTCCCACTCACTTCTTTCGAGAGAAACTCCTTCTCAAGAAAGGAACCGTTCTTTGCGACAAACACTTTGCCTTCGGTTCTGTGATAGAAGGTATACCCAATGGTTTCCTTAGGGTATCCTATGAAGACGCATTTCTCCGCTTTGGGTTCGAGCTTGTCCGGCATCAACTTCTTGACGTAAGCTTCGCATCCCCAAACTTTAAAGCGACAACTTAGGTTTAGCACCAAACCACAGTTCATACGGTGTCGTCTCAATGGATTTAGATGGAGCCCTATTTAAAGTGAATGCAGCGGTTTCTAATGCATAACCCCAAAATGATAACGACAAATCAAGAAGAGACATCATTGATCGGACCATATCTAATAGGGTTCGATTCCGCTCAGACACACCATTCTTGTTGTGGTGTTCGGGTGGCGTGAGTTGTGAAACGATTCCACTTGCTTTAAGATGCGTGAGAAAATCATAACTCAAATATTCACCTCCACGATCGGATCGTAGAAACTTAATCTTTACATTACGATGGTTCTCCACTTCATTCAAATTCTTTGAACTTTTGAAACGTTTCAGATTTATGTTTCATTAAATAGATATACCCATATCTATTTAAGTCATCGGTAAAAGTGAGAAAATAGCGATATCCACCGCGCGTCGAAACACTCATCGGTCCGCATATATCGGTATGTATGATTTCCAACAAGTCCGTTGCTCGCTCCATCATACCGAAGAACGGGGTTTTGATCATCTTGCCCATGAGGCATGGTTCGCATGTGTCAAATGATTCAAAATCAAGAGACTCAAAAGTCCATCGAATGGAGTTTCTTCATGCGCTTTACACCAATATGACCTAGACAGCGATTGCCACAAATAAGTAGTATTATCACTATCTACTTTGCATCTCTTAGCCTCAATGTTATGGATGTGTGTTTCATCCCTTTCAGATTTAGAAGAAATAAACCATTCACAAGAGGTGCATGACCATAAAAGATGTTACTCATATAAATAGAACAACCATTATTCTCCGATTTAAATGAATAACCGTCTTGCAATAAACATGATCCGAAATAATGTTCATGCTCAACGCAGCACATAATAACATTTATTAAGGTTTAAAACTAATCCGAAGGTAAAACTAAGGAGAGCGTCTGACGGCCATCACATCAACTCTTGATCCGTTGCCAACGCATCGTCACCTCATCCCTCGCAAGCCGCGTCTATTCCGTAGCTCTGTTTGAGTTACAAATATTAGCAACCGAACCGTATCAAATACCGAGCACTACCACGAGGGCTAGTAAGGAAAACATCAATAACATGTATATCAAATATACCTTTGATGGTGCCAACCTTCTTGTCCGCTAAGTACTTGGACGATTGCTTCGATGACCCCTGTCCTTGCAATAGAAGCACTCGAGGTCGGCTTAGGACCAGACCTGAGCTTCTTCTCAGCAGGGGCATTGCGCTTGCCGCCGCCCTTCTTGAAGGGCTTATTTGCTCCCTTACCTTTCTTAAAGGAGGGCTTGTTGACCATCAACACATGATTATCCTTCTTGATGTCCACTTCCGCAGCCTTCACCTTTGCGAAGAGCTCGGTGATCGTATCAGTGGAACCAATCTGATAATGAGTCACTACAAAACTTTTGTAGCTGGGAGGGAGTGATTGCAGAACCCTGTCAATCTTGAGCTCCTCTGGAATCGTGCATTCCAGTTGCTCAAGGCGTTGAGTGTAGCCCGACATCTTTATGGCGTGCTCACTAACGGAACTCCCTTCCTCCATCTTGCAGTTAAAGAACTTCTCAGAGATCTCATATCCTCGAGCGGGCTTGAGTCAAACATGGTTTTCAGCTCTCGAGAATCTCAAAGGGCCGGATAGGTTTCAAAGCGATTTTGAAGCTCCGGTTCCATAGCAAACAACATGGTGCTCTTAATCACACCATAATCATCTTTCTTGATCGATAGACAGCTTTCTCATCGGTAGGTGCGATTCTTGCGAGGGGTCACCTAACGCTTTACCAAGGACATAGTCCTTTTGTCCGCCAGACAGAATGATTCTTAGATTGCGGAACCAGTTGGTGAAGTTAGACCCATTGTTTCTAAGCTTTTCTTTCTCAGCAAAAACGTTGAAGTTGAAGTTGGACTTGGCCATTGGATCTACAGTATTTGCAAGTACAATTTAGACTATGTTCATGATAAATAGTTCAACTTAATCAAATTACTAGATGAACTCCCACTAAATTCAACATCCCTCAAGTTGTTTAGTGAACACGATCCAAATTCACCACACCTAATCCGATCATCACGAGAAGAGATGTGGTTTCAATGGTGGACAACGAAGTGTCGATCATATCATTCATATGACTCATACTTAACCTTTCGGTTCTTGTGTTCCGAGGCCATGTCTGTACATGCTAGGCTCGTCAAGTTAGACCCAAGTATTTCCGCGTGTGCAAAAACTGGCTTGCACCCGTTGTATGTGAGCGTAGAGTCTATAGCACCCGATCATCACGTGATGCTTGGAAACGACGAACTTTAGCAACGGTGCATACTTGGGGAGAACACAGTTTTTATCTTGATCTTTAAGTGAGGAATCATCTTATAATGCTACCGTCGCGATCTAAGCATAATAAGATACATAAAGGGATAAACATCACATGCATATAACTTTATGTGACATGGTATAGCCAATCCTCGCGCAATGATCTCCATCTTGTGCGTTCCGGCATGATCTCCATCACTCCACCATGATTGCCTCCACCATGAATAGCAACTACAACTATTGCTAACTACTTAGCGATAAAGTAAAGCTATTACATGGCGTATAAGAAGTTGACTCACAGGTCATACACAATTATAAAGACAACCATATGGCTCCTTCCGGTTGTGTACTCATCGACATGCAAGTCGTGAAACATTACAAAACATGATCATCGCATACAATATACACATCACATCTTGGGCCATACCATATCACAGAAAACACTCCCTGCAAAAACAAGTTAGACGCCTCTACTTTGTTGTTGCATGTTTTACGTGGCTTATGGGAGTAGATGCTAAGAACGATTCTTACCTACGAAAAGCCACAACGGTGATATTATGGTTGCCAAACTCCGGTGTTAATCCCATGACAACTATAGTGAGAGAAACTGACATCCACCAGCCGCATGTGTGGAACAAGCCACACGTCAAGTGCGGAGACGGTCTCGCGAACGACGTCGCGTAAGGTTGGCCTGGACCGCTTCAATCTCACTATCCCGCTTCATAAGAAGAACACAAACAAGAGGCTTGCAACAGAAAACATCAACGCCCGCAACAACCATGTTGCGTTCTACTCGTGAAACACATCTACGCATAGATCTAGCTCTGATACCACTGAATGGTTTCGCGGCATAGTAAATCAAAATTTTCTACGGAGCGAACAGAGGGAAAGCCAAGATAAAATCTAGGAGATGCAAACAACGAGAGAGATTGGATTAGATCTTCATACCCTTGAAGATTCGCACAGCGGAACGTTCGTCGGAACGTGGGTGATGTAGTCGTACTCGCTTCTCCTCCTCGCGATCCGATCCGATCTAGCACCACAAGTGGCGGTGCCTCCGTGAGATGCACACGTGCATCACCTCGATGTCTCCTCCTTCCTCGGACCAGAGAGTATGGTGGAGAGGTAGATTGGATCTACAACACGACGGCGTGGTGTATATGGTGGAGAATTTCTGCTGTAGGGCTTCGCCTACAAACAGTCGGGAGGGAGAGAGGAAGGCGGGGCTACTAGGGCTTGGAGGAGGTGTGTGGGGAGGCGCACCCTCTATATATAGAGGCGGCCAGCCCTTGCCCCTCCTCCAAGCCTATCTCTAGTTTAAACAATTTAAACTCTCCCTTATCTAGAAATCCTATCTCCAGTTTAAACGAGTTTAAACTTATCTAGGATCGGCTGGGCCCTATGGGGCCTTGTGCCCCTGGCCCAATGTGGCCAGGACACTCCCTCATAGGCCCATGCCCCCTCCCGGAAGGTGGGGCCACGTTGGTCCCCTTCCGGAAGGTTCTAGAAGCTTCCGGTACAATACCGATTAACCCGGAACAATTCCGAACTCCAAAAAATCCACTGCCTTATATGAATCTTATTCTCCGGACCATTACGGAACCTCTCGTGATATCCCGGATCCCATCCGAGACTCCGAACAAAAATTCATAAACCAATTATCCAATCTATCCTAGCGTCGAGACACGTTAAGTGTGTGACCCTGCGGGTTCGAGAATATGCAGACATGATCTTCTATCAATAATCAACAGCGGGGTCTGGGCACCCATATTGACTCCCACACATTCATCGATGATCATATCGGATGAACCACGATGCCAGGATTCAATCAATCTCATATATATATTCGCTTCGTCTCGCGATATTTTACTTGCCCGAGATTCGATCGTTAGTATCGTCATACCTAGTTCAATCTCGTTCACAGCAAGTACTTTACTCGATCCGTAATCCGATATCACTTTGTGATTAACTCCTTAACCACATGCTTGCAAGCGGTGTTGATATCGATTACTGAGTGGGCCCGAAGTATATCTCTCTGACTTGGGAGGGACAAATTCCATCTCGATACATACAACCCAACAGATACTTTCCGATCACCTGAGAGACACCTTTATGATCACCCTCTCATAGGATGACGTTTGATGACCTCAAAGCTTTCTTCCGATACCAGGGAGTTGTATTATCTCATGGTCTAAGGAATACAATATTTGACATAGGAAAAGCTTCGCAAAGACGAACACGATGACACGATCTAATTGCTCTGCTTTGTTTGGGTCTATCTACCATATCATTCTCCCAATGATATGATCTCATTATCAATTGACAACTCATGTCTATGGTTAGGAAACCTTAACCATCATTGATCAATGAGCTAGTCCATAGAGGCGTACTAGGGACACGGTGTTGTTTACAAACCACACAAGTATTAAAGTTTCCGCTTAATACAATTCTAGCATGGAATATAAACTTTATCATGAACAAGAATTATAATAATAACATCTTTATTATTGACTCTAGGGCATAATTCCAACAGATTCGCCACGACCCATCGTCAGGACTCTCTGCGCTCCGCCTCAAGCCCGCGTCGAATCGACAACACGCTCGGGGACTACTGATGGGGGAATATCAATTGGGGTATACCCATGAAGCGGAGTCGCCAGCTAGATTAAGCCGACTGAAGCCAAGCCCAGAGCGGGTCGACTCGCCCAATACGACAACTGGCGCGTGCTGGACCTAGACAAGTGGCGCCGACTGGAGGCCCAAGACAGCGAATCCAATAGAAAGCCCACCAAAATACTTGTAAACCCTAGCTGGTTGCATATATAAGGCTACCAGGGACACCCCCCCGGGGCACGTCATATCAGATCTACCAGGAACACTTACAAGGAGGCCTTTATGGCGATTACAACACAAGTAGCGGAAGTCTTCAGTGAGATCCCGTGTCTTAACCTACAGTCAACTAACTGGGAAGACGGCCTAGCTCGCATAGACGTCATCACCTTCGTTCCTTCTTAACATCTGCAAACTGGCCAAGTAAATGACCAGGTACAATGCCGGTGAGTAATTTGAATGTACTCGCAAACCACCGAGACAAGGGTAAGAAGAAACATGCATATCTGGATGTGGCGAGATAGCTCTACACTATAGTTGTTTTTGAAAGACCTACAAATGGCATCTCTATATCTTTGTTGAAAAAGAGTTTTTGGAAGATATGTCCTCTTTTTGAAAATCTAGACATCTCCACATCCTTGTTAAAAAGATTTAAAACAGTTTTGATAGTAAAACCCCTATTTAAAACGTCCTCGACCATCACTGGTCAAAACCAATCTCATTCCTTATCCTTCCTCGTGACCAAGTCGCATGTGCTTGACCGAGGACACGTCTATTCGAATAGATTAGACTCTGCAGAGTTGTTGCACTTTACCCACAAGAATCAATACATCCGCCGGGATACAACCACGGACCTCTACATACTATAGACGGGGGTCCGGATAATCGAACCTAACTTTTCATTTGATGTTCCTAGTATAGGTACTTTCCCTATGGTTGCTTAGTTCCCCTGGGACGTGTACCTGACTTCCCAAGTCCGAATCTCCCTTCCTGCGCATCCTTTATCCACTTCCAGCCGTACTGCCTTAACCTGATACCGTCCTCGGGAGCTCCATAGTTTCAGCCGACTCCGTGGAGTTGAATGGAACCTCTTCAGGCACGACGACCCCCTATGTGGAAAGGAACCGGCTTCCGGGGACTCTAACCCCTTTCTACGCGTTATGGCATAGCCCATACTAAGGAGGAAAAACTACGAGCTAGCCCTGAGTCCCACTGTAACATCCCAAAAATATTAAACTAGAATCATCAAACTCTAATCACCAAATTTAGAGTTAACAAAAACTTTTCCAATTAAAAATATGAAAGCATGCATATGTGTAAGCATGATAATTTGGATTCCTTTGAATTGCCATGATTGTGTGTTTCTTTGCTTGTAAAAGGATTCTTAGGTGAAATGAACATCATCTAACAATCCACACACTTTTCCCAAAGACAAATAAATCAAAACAAACAAAATGAGTGAATGGTCACTTTGGCCAATTTAAGTCCCATGCCTACTTTGGCTTTCTCTAACTTTCAAAACTTAACAGAAACTTTTTTGGATCTTTACACCCCTTGATAGTACTCATAATAACGTACCAAGGCCCACCTTGTGATCATCCAAAAGCATTTGAATGCATATTTATATGACAGTTCAAAACTGAATCTATATCATATGGGAAGATCCCACTTTTTCAAAAACCACTCAAACAAGCTAAACTTTCAAAACCCAAGCATCCACAGACTCACCAACACATGCCTAGCACACCCACCAAAAATCTTTTCAAAATTCAAAACTTGAATTCATGCGGCCATTTTTGTAGGGGTTCGTAACATGGAAAACAAAAAATTTCTATCGCATACAACCAAACAAGCCAAGATCTATCTACTAGATTGTAGCAACGAGTCGATGGAATAACTTACCCTCGAAGATTCCAAAGTGTTTAACGAGAGCGGATTCTCGTGGGTGATGTAGTCGTACTCTTTCCGATCTCAAGATCGTGTGGACGATCCTTCCGGCAGCACAACGGCGTGGTACCGGAAGTAGAGGAGATCGTGAGGCTTCGCTTAAGCGGAGCGAGTATGGTGGATTATGAGAGAGGGCTATTAGTGGTCTAGAGATTAGACACACCAATTAGAAGGCTCTAAACCGCAGGCTAAAGCAATTAGAAGCTCTAAACCAAACGGCTCTAAACATGAGATTAGAGGTGGAAACTTGTGTGTCTCAAGGAGGAGCCCGCCTCCTTTTATAGGTGGAGGGGCTAGGCGCCAGGAGGGAGGGAGTCCCTCCCAACTCGGCCTAGGGCTGGCGCCGACTTGGAGGAGAGGAACTCCTCCTCCAAGTTGGTTTCAACCTCCTCTTGCTTGTTTCCCAGTTTCTGTTTCCCACAGTTCTGTTTTCCACAGTTTCTGTTTTAGCCGTTTGACTTTCAAACGGCAATTTGACTTTCATGTTTTGGAACAGCAAGAACACTTAGTACATGATGCAATCATTCAATGACACATTCATGTACCCTCCCCAGTCTTGGGACAATCAACCCTTCTAGAACATTCCGATGAAAACAGGAATCATTCCCGAACTCCAAGCAGGACTTTCCTTATATGAATCTTATTCTCCGGACCATTCCGGATCACCTCGTGATATCCCGGATCCCATCCGAGACTCCGAACAACATTCGGTCTCTTTCTCATAATACCATAACTACTCAAACAACGTCGAATCCTTAAGTGTGTCTCCCTACGGTTCGTGAATTATGCGGACATGATCAAGACACTTCTCCGAACAATAACCAATAGAGGAATCTGGAAATTCATATGGCTCCCACATATTTCTACGATTACTTTGCGATCGAATGAACCACTTACATACGATACCAATTTCCCTTTGTCTCACGATAGTTTACTTATCCAAGGTTATGATCGTCGGTATCTCTGCATACCTAGTTCAACCTCGTTACCGATAAGTACTCTTTTCTCGTTCCCATGATATGTGATCCCTTGTGACCCATTCACATGCCTGCAAGCTAATTGGATGACATTCCACCGAGAGGGCCCAGAGTATATCTATCCGTCATATGGATGGACAAATCCCACTCTTGATCCATGTGTTTCAACCAATACTTTCCGAACACTCAATGCCACCTTTATAGCCACCCAGTTACGGTGTGGTGTTTAATGTCATCAAAGCATCCATCCGGTAAAGGTGATATGCATGATCTCATGGTCGAAGGAATCAGGTTACTATGTATCAGAAAGCATATAGCAATTAAACTATTGAAATGACTTGATCTTTATGCTATGCTTATCAATAGGAGTATGTCCACCATATCATTCTCCTAACGATATGATCTTGTTGTTGATAACATCTCAATGTTCATGATAGGGAAACCACAATCATTTAATCAACCAACAAGCTAGTGAAGTATAGAGGCTATACTAGGGACTTCAAATTAAGTTTACAAATCACACAAGTATTAATGTTTCCTTGTTAATACTATTATAGCATGAATATAAACATTTATCATAAACACAAAGATATAATAATAACTACATTTATTATTGCCTCTAGGGCATATCTCCAGTCTCCCACTTGCACTAGAGTCATCTAATCTAGATTACATGGTAATATACCGAACACCCATGGCAGTTTGGTGTTGGTCATGTTTTGCCCTCGGGAGAGGTTTAGTCAACGGATCCGCCACATTCAGATCTGTGTGTACTTTGCAAATCTTTATATCCCCATCTGGATATGTTCTCGAATAGCGTGAAAACGCAGCTTGATATGCTTGACTTCTTGTGTGACCTTGGTTTTTGCGCATTGGCTATGGCGCCCATGTTATCACAGATGATAGACATTGGGTCCAGGTACTTGGAACCACACCCAGCTTTGTAATGAACTCTTTCATCCATATCGCTTCTTGTGAAGCCTCCGGCGACCATGTATTCCGATTCAGTTGAAGATCTCGCCACAACGCTTTGCTTTGCACTCCTCCATTAAGCTGCACCATTCAAAATAAATCATTATCCAGTTGTGATTTAGAATCATCGGATCGGTGTTCCAACTAGCATCGGTGTAACCATTAACAACGAGCTGTTCATCACCTCCATAAGAAAGAACCATATCCTTAGTTCTTCTCAAGTACTTTAAGGATTTTTTTGACCAACAGCATATGCAATGTCGGGTCTAGTACATAGCATGGCATACATTAGAGATCCTATGGCTGAGGCATAGGGAGTCTTACTCATCCTTTCTCTATCTTACTGGATGTTGGACTTTGAGTTTTACTCAAGGTCGTATTGGGCAACATGGGCAAGAACCCTTTCTTGCTTTCTTCCATTCCAAACTTCTTTAGAACTTTGTCCAAATATGTACTCTGTGACAATGATATTTGGCGTTTCGATCTATCTCTATAAATCTTTATGCCTAATGTAAGCTGCTTCGCCAAGATCCTTCATTGAAAAACTATAATTCAAATATTCCTTGACACTATTAAGAAGGTCTACATCATTCCCAATCAACAATATGTCATCCACATATAGTATTAAGAATGCTACAGAGCTCCCACTCACTTTCTTGTAAATACAAGCTTCTCCATAAGTTTGTATAAAACCAAAACTTTTGATTACCTTATCAAAACGTTGATTCCAACTTTTGGATGCTTGCTTCAATCCATAGATGGACCGTTGAAGTTTGCATACCTTGTTAGCATCTTTAGGATCGACAAAACCTTTGGGTTGCATCATATACAACTCTTCATCAATATCTCCATTGAGGAATGCTGTTTTGACATCCATCTGCCATATCTCATAATCATAATATGCAGCGATTGCTAACATAATCCTCACAGACTTTAGCTTCGCTCGGTGAGAAAGTCTCATCGTAGTCAACTCCTTGAATTTGTGAAACCCTTTTTGCGACAAATCGAGCTTTATAGATGATAACATTACCATCAGCATATGTTTTCTTCTTGAAAATCCATTTGTTCTCGACAGCCTTCCGGCCATCCGGTAAGTCCACCAAAGTCCATACTTGGTTTTCGTACATGGATCCAATCTCGGATTTCATGGCTTCTTGCCATTTATTGGAATCTGGGCTCATCATCGCTTCCTCATATGTCTCGGGGTCATCGGTGTTGTCCACCAACATGACACTTATAACGGAATCATACCAATCTGGAGTGGTACGAGTTCTCGTTGATCTCCGAGGCTCTGTAGCAACTTCAACCGAAGTTTCATGATCATCATCATTAGCTTCCTCTCTAATTGGTGCAGGCACCACAGGAACTTCTTCCGGTGCTGCGCTACTCGCAATTTCGAGAGAAGGTTCGACAACCTCGTCGAGTTCTACTTTCCTTCCAGTCACTTCTTTCGAGAGAAATTCCTTCTCTAGAAAGGATCCATTCTTAGCAACGAAGATTTTGCCTTCGGATCTATGATAGAAGGTATACCCAATAGTTTCCTTCGGGTATCCTATGAAGACGCATTTTTCCGCTTTGGGTTCAAGCTTGTCCGGCTGTAACTTCTTTACATAGGCTTCGCATCCCCAAACTTTAAGGAACGACAATTTAGGTTTCTTCCCAAACCATAATTCAAACGGTGTCGTTTCAACGGATTTAGACGGTGCCCTATTTAAAGTGAATGCGGCTGTTTCTAATGCATAACCCCAAAATGATAGCGGTAAATCTGTAAGTGACATCATAGAACGAACCATATCTAAGAGAGTTCGATTACGATGTTCGGACACACCATTACACTGGGTGTTCCCGGCGGTGTCAATTGTGAAAGTATTCCGCAATTCTTTAAATGCTCGCCAAACTCGTAACTTAGATATTCACCTCCACGATCAGAACGTAGAAATTTAATCTTCTTGTTACGTTGATTCTCTACCTCACTTTGAAACTCCTTAAACTTCTCGAAAGTTTCGAACTTATGTTTCATGAAATAGATATACCCATATCTACTCAAGTCATCTGTGAAGGTAAGAACATAACGATAACCACCGCGCGATGCTACACTCATTGGACCACACACATCAGTATGTATGATTTCCAATAAGTCCGTAGCTCGCTCCATCATACCAGAAAATGGAGTCTTAGTCATTTTTCCCATCAGACATGCTTCGCATCTTTCAAGTGATTCAAAATCAAGTGATTCAAGAAGTCCATCGGAATGGAGTTTCTTCATACGCTTCACTCCAATGTGACCAAGGCAGCGATTACACATATAGGTCAAATTATCGCTTGATTTCAAACGCGTTTAGCCTCAATATTGTTGATATGTGTATTTCCACTATCGAGATTCAATAAGAATAGACCATCTATCAAAGGTGCATGTGCATAAAACATATTACTCATATAAATCGAACAACCATTATTCTCGACTTAAACAAGTAACCATCTACAATAAACAAGATCCGATATAATGTTCATGCTCAACGCAGCACTAAATAACAATTATTTAAGTATAAAACTAATCCCGATGGTAGATGAAGAGGTAGCGTGCCGAGCGATCACATCAACCTTTGATCCGCTTTCCACACGCATCGTCACCTCGTTCTTCGCTAGCTTCCGTTTATTCTGCACCTGCTTTGAGTTACAAATATGAGCAACCGAACCAAGATCAAATACCCGAGCACTACTACAGTACTAGTGAGATACACATCAATAACATGTATATCGGATATACCTTTCTTCTTGATGTTGCCGTTCTTCGATCCGCCAAGTACTTTGGGCAATTCCTCTTCGAGGACCTTCTCCCTTGCAGTAAAAGCACTCGGTTTGTGCTTTGGTCCAGCCTTGGTTTTCTTCGTCGCGTGGTAACTTTCTTACCACCCTTCTTGAAGTGTCCCTCTTGCTTAGACTTGCCTTTCTTGAGTTTGGTGGTCTTATTGACCATCAACACTTGGTGCTCTTTATTGATCCCACTTCAGACTTTAACATAGCAAACAGTTACGCAACTCTTTGTTCATGTTCGCATGTTGTAGTTCATCACAAAGTTCCTGTAACTTGGTGGCGTGGATCGGAGGACACGGTAAATCCCCAAAGCATTAGGAATCACTATACCCAAGCTTTGAAGTTTGTTTGCGTGCCGGACATCTTAAGCACATGCTCACCGTGGAGCTGCCCTCTTCCATCTTGCAGTTAAAGAAGCCTCATAGCTTTCAATTGCCGCATGGGTCTCAAAAATCAATTTGAGATCCTCGACAATATCATATGGGTCTGACTCTTCAAACCTTTTTTGAAGCTCCGATTCTAAACCATACAAGATAGCACACTGAACTATGGAGTACTGATTCTTCCGAGCGAGGTAAACATTCTTTACTTCATCGGAAGCATCACCGCAGTGGGTCACCAATGTGCATCCAGCACATAGGTCAAATTACCAGCTGTGAGGACAATCCTCAAATTGCGGAACCAATCCGCAAAGTTGCTTCCATTGTTTTTCAACTTTTCTTTCTCTAGGAACGCATTAAAATTGATGGTAGGGGCTGCCATTGATCTACAACATATTTGCAATAGTTTAGACTAAGTTTATGACAAATTGAGTTCAAATTAATTAATGAAATTAAACTAGGTGAACTCCCACTCAAAACAACATCCCTCACATTGTTTTAGTGATCACACGAACCAAATCCACTACATCAACACCGATCATCACGAGAGTTGATATAGTTTCAATGGCGAACAATCATCATGTTCATCATATCTACTATACGATTCATGATTTACCTTTCGGTAATCCGTGTTCCGAGACCATGTCTATACATGCTAGGCTCGTCAAGATCAAACCTTAGTTTCTGCATGAGCAAATCTGGCTTGCTCACGTTGTATACACTTGCAGAATCTAACACACCCGATCATCACGTGGTGCTTCGAAACAACAAGCTTTAGCAACGGTGCTAACTAAGGGCGAACACTTTATGATTTGAAATTTATGTGCATGAGGGATCATCTTATAATGCTACCGTCGTCTACTAAGCAATACAAGATGCATAAAGGATTAACATCACATGCAATTCATAATATGTGATATGATATGGCCTTTCTTCTTTGTGCTTCCGATCTCCATCTTCAAACACGAACATGATCTCCATCATCACCGGCATTGCATCAAGGTCAATGACGCTTCACCATGGTTGTCGTCCACCGGCTTCAACTATTACAACTACTTTGAATAGACACGCGGGTCTTAACATAAATTAAAGACAACCATATGGCTCCTGCCGGTTCCCAACTTACAATAAGGAACATTGCATACATCAAATATAATCACAATCATGGCCATATCACATCACTGCACACCCCTGCAAAACAAAGTTAGACGCTTCTACTTTCTTTGCATATTTTACGTGGTTTGGGGATTTCAATAAGTGTCGTTCTAACTTACGAACAAGAACCACAACATTGATACTAGCATTGTTGATTACCCGTTGTAAATTGGATCTTAACTATGCTAGGAGAAACAGGCACCCGCAAAGCCACTTATGCAATACAAGTTGCATGTCAAGCGTGGAGCAAGTCTCATGAACGATGTCATGTAAGGTTAGCCGCCTTCATCCCAACATACCGCAAGATGCAACGTACACAAAAAGCAATCGACAATAAAAGCATCAATGCCCACAATGACCATTGTGTTCTACTCGTCTGTGATCTACATATAGACACGGCTCTCGATACCCTTGTAGGGGTTCGTAGCATGGAAAACAAAAATTTTCTATCGCATACAACCAAACAAGCCAAGATCTATCTACTAGATTGTAGCAGCAGTCGATGTAATAACTTACCTCGAAGATTCCAAAGTGTTTAACGAGAGGATTCGTGGGTGATGTAGTCGTACTCTTTCCGATCTCAAGATCGCGTAGACGATCCTTCCGGCGCTGCGTTCCGGCAGCGCTTCCGCAGTCGGTCACACGTTCGGTACTCGACGAAGACCTTCCTCTCCCTTGTTCCAGCAGGCAGCAGAGGTTGTAGCACTCTCCTCGCGATTCCGGCAGCACAACGGCGTGGTACCGGAAGTAGAGGGGAGATCCCGCAGGGCTTCGCCTTAAGCCGGAGCGAGTATGGTGGATTATGAGAGAGGGCTATTAGTGGTCTAGAGATTAGACACACCAATTAGAAGGCTCTAAACCGCAGGCTAAAGCAATTAGAAGCTCTAAACCAAACGGCTCTAAACCTGAGATTAGAGGTGGAAACTTGTGTGTCTCAAGGAGGAGCCCTGCCCCTCCTTTTATAGGTGGAGGGGCTAGGCGCGCCAGGGAGGGAGGGAGTCCCTCCCCAACTCGGCCTAGGGCTGGGAGCCGACTTGGAGGAGAGGAACTCCTCCAAGTTGGTTTCAACCTCCTCTTGCTTGTTTCCCACAGTTTCCTGTTTCCCACAGTTTCCTGTTTTCCATAGTTTCCTGTTTTAGCCATTTGACTTTCAAACGGCAATTTGACTTTCATGTTTTGGAACAGCAACACTTAGTACATGATGCAATCATTCAATGACACATTCATGTACCCTCCCCGGAGTGCTTGGGACAATCCGGACCCTTCTAGAACATTCCGATGAAAACACGGAATCATTCCCGAACTCAAACAGGACTTTCCTTATATGAATCTTATTCTCCGGACCATTCCGGATCACCTCGTGATATCCCGGATCCCATCCGAGACTCCGAACAACATTCGGTCTCTTTCTCATAATACCATAACTACTCAAACAACGTCGAATCCTTAAGTGTGTCTCCCTACGGTTCGTGAATTATGCGGACATGATCGAGACACTTCTCCGAACAATAACCAATAGAGGAATATGGAAATTCATATGGCTCCCACATATTTCTACGATTACTTTGCGATCGAATGAACCACTTACATACGATACCAATTTCCCTTTGTCTCACGATAGTTTACTTATCCAAGGTTATGATCGTCGGTATCTCTGCATACCTAGTTCAACCTCGTTACCGATAAGTACTCTTTTCTCGTTCCCATGATATGTGATCCCTTGTGACCCAGTCACATGCCTGCAAGCTAATTGGATGACATTCCACCGAGAGGGCCCAGAGTATATCTATCCGTCATATGGATGGACAAATCCCACTCTTGATCCATGTGTTTCAACCAATACTTTCCGAACACTCAATGCCACCTTTATAGCCACCCAGTTACGGTGTGGTGTTTGATGTCATCAAAGCATCCATCCGGTAAAGGTGATATGCATGATCTCATGGTCGAAGGAATCAGGTTACTATGTATCAGAAAGCATATAGCAATTGAACTATTGAAATGACTTGATCTTTATGCTACGCTTATCAATAGGAGTATGTCCACCATATCATTCTCCTAACGATATGATCTTGTTGTTGATAACATCTCAATGTTCATGATAGGGAAACCACAATCATTTAATCAACCAACAAGCTAGTGAAGTATAGAGGCTATACTAGGGACTTCAAATTAAGTTTACAAATCACACAAGTATTAATGTTTCCTTGTTAATACTATTATAGCATGAATATAAACATTTATCATAAACACAAAGATATAATAATAACTACATTTATTATTGCCTCTAGGGCATATCTCCAACAATTTTATCAAACACCTTGCAGATTCAAATCAAACAAAATCAAAACACTATAGTGTGAAGTGTTTTGGGCCTAACTTGTTCCCTCTCTGGACACCACTAGCCTTAGTAGATCATCTAACGACCCTAAATAATTCCTAGCACCACTGTAAGCTTGACAATGTCATCAATGGTGAACAGCCGAGAGCACCCATGCCACCCCAGTGTGGATAGCAGGCTAGAGGAAGAACTAGTCGTGCCAACCTTGTCTGGGAGGTAGCACATGCTTCACCGCCCCCTCTTGACCAGCCCTGCCTCGTGGACAGTGAATCTGCCAGAACAACGCACCTGTTCATTGCCGACCATGTCGACCAGCCGTGAAACGCGCCGTTCCCATTCAACCAGACCACCTCGAGCCCTCATGGCCCGCCAACATGCTCCCCACCGTCCCAGAAGACCGCCAGACATGCCCATTTCACCGCTTTTACCCCATAGCCACCGCTCGCCGTCGAACACGCCGCCTCTGCCATGCAGAACATCGAGCATTCCAGACTATTTGCCACCGCCCCTACACGCGCATTAAAGCCATAGAGCATCGCCCGGAGACCACCGATCGATAGCCACCATCGGCCACGCCTCTAGAAGCCCGTAGCCATGTCGCCACCGTCGCCTACCCATCCCATTCGGTCTCGTCGTCGAAACTATAAATAGAGGCCTGCCCCGCTCAAGCTCTTCATACCATCTCACTCCCCTCTCCTCACTGATCATTTCACCTTGTTCCCGGAGCAAGGCGAGCAGCGCATCACCGGAATTATGCCGGAGCAGGCCGCCTCTGGAGAAGAAGGGCGCCGTCGATTTCGTCCACCCCAGGAGAAGCTACCGGTACCAGGAGGTTCGCAGTCGTCGACTTCGTCGTTCGCCCGCCTCGCCGACCCTCGCATGAGCCATGGTGAGCCTCCCACAACCCCCACCTGCCACGTTAGGGTTCTGTCTCGCCGGCGCTGCCCGACGTGGACGATGAACCAGAGCCGTTGGATTAGAACT
Organism: Avena longiglumis; assembly: GCA_030063025.1. Classification (NCBI taxonomy): domain Eukaryota; kingdom Viridiplantae; phylum Streptophyta; class Magnoliopsida; order Poales; family Poaceae; genus Avena; species Avena longiglumis. Next base: position 269,811,613 of record CP125978.1, read on the forward strand.
AGATCCAACGCACCAGGTTGCCTCATACCGCTTCGCACCCCCCGTCTCACTGACGCGTGGGGACAGCAACTTAACCAGCCCGCGTAAACTCTATGCGTAGCAGGCCGGCCCATTTTCTCTTCCCGCGCAGCCCACTTGTTTGCATTTGGATTTTTCCATTTTCATTCAAACACAGTTCTGTACCTAGTTTCAAAAATCAACCCATCTCGATTCAGTGAACCAAATTGAATGAAACTAATTTTGTTAGAAAGGTCTGGAAGTGCTGAATCCAAGCCCGTTGGATTCAAATCATTTGGATCTGTAGATCACCCTTGGTAAAAATAACAAGGTAGAAGCTTTTCTGCATTCAAATATTTTTTGAAATTTAAACCATAATAGCTTTGGAGTTGATTCCAAGTCTCAAAAATCACAAGTAACCATACCTTTCAGAATATATAAAAACATATGGGTTTACTTACAGAAATAATGTTCAAGTAATAAAAGAATGCCACATAGACATTTCTAGTCACTTATTTTAATTAAAATAAAAGGTTAAACCTTATTAAATTGTGACACCACTTTAAATCACATTCCCATGGACTGAAATATGTGGTGATGACATGTGTCAACATGATCCCATGTTTGGTTTGGAGAATATTAAATCTTAAGTAGTTTTTCAATGAGTAGAAATTACTTTTCTAAAAATGAAATCAATAAGACAAATGCTTTAATCTTGTAATGTTAGTGATGATGCTAGATCATCTATAGAACCATTGTGTGTGATGATTGAAAGTAGTTAAGTATTGTTTGGTGATTGTGTACCTCGTATTTATTCATAGACGCTAGTACCGACCAAGGATACGAGGAGGAAGGAGGATACTACGAAGAAGAAGCCGAGGAGAACATCAACCACTGCTCTGCACAAGGCAAGCCTTACTAATCAAGTTGACCTATGCAAGCCAATACTTGCAAGCTAACACTTTCAATTTAGCAAGCTTATACAGATACTGATGCAAGCCCATACTTGCAAGCCTAATACTACTAGTTGAATGTGCAAGCTAATACTTGCTTGTTACCATGCCAACCATATGCCTTAAGCATATGTGATCATACCCACTTGATAAACCAATCCTAGTTTTACTTGCAAGCTTTATACTTTATTTTTCTTTATCAAAGCTACTTCTTTAGAGTGTACTTAAGTGACTTGTAGATACTAGAAAGATAACTGAAGGTTGCATAAAGAGCATAAAATTTGGCCTAAGCTAGATAATCTTGATGTCATCCTAATGCATGAGATTTAAATGAGTTAAACCCCACTAGTTTACTACCTCTCATTAGTACTCACCCCCACTTGTAGATGCTAGTGCTGAGCATAAAACTTGATCAACTTTAGATGGGAATACTTGGTGAAAATGGTTATGAAAACCTTAGAATGATGGATCATTCTACTGAGATGTTTTGACATGTGTTTCCGGACACCAAATGATTTTGATGATGAAAATGTTGAGGCATGAGCCTTAGCCCTTTATAAAACTGATGGTTGTCTGGATGCGATACCATTCCAATTTTATTGTACAACCGCAATACCCGAAGATTGGGTAGGGCTTGACTAGAAACTTATATACCTTAGTATTGGTTCCCTCACGACCAAGGTCTGAGCTGAGGCTACCTTGTGAACATTGTCCACCTGTGCAGTACCCAAGATGACAGTTGATCATGGTTGGGAGGCCAAACTCACAGGAGAGGTGCTTATACTAGGGCGTGTAATTGAAAGGTTAGGATTGATTATCCGCATACTGAGTATGGTGAATTCAGGATTTGTTCTTGACGGATGTATCGAATGTTGTGGTGAAAGTGTACAATCTCTGCAGAGTGTCAAACTATTCGAACAGCCGCGTCCGCGGTTATGGACAGTTGGAGTGGCCATACTGTTCCCCCGTCAGATGTTTTCAAAATGACTTGTGAAATGAATGGAGACTTTGAATTGACCACAACAGAGTTGTGACATGAGATACAAGTTCCCACTTAGGTGTTATAAACTTTTAACTATCTTTTCTTACTTCTGAACTTAGTAGAGGTAAATCTGGCTTTTTGCAAAACAACCCTAGAGCTTAGTGTCCTACTACAAAAAACCCCTTCACTTGTTAGTACTCCCTTCGATCCTAAATAAATGTCGAAGTTTTGAACTAGAGCTAGTTTAAAACTGTGACACTTATTTAGGATCAGAGGGAGTATTAGTTTGTGAGTACTTAAAGAGTACTCATGGCTTTGTCCCTAGCTATTTGTAACGCCCCCTAATAGAGTCTATGCAGATCTCAGCATTTCCCGCCAAAACCCGCATAGAAGCGATTCAAAGACGCCCAGCAGACACTTTTGTGTGGGTGGGATTTGATTACAAGTAGTTACATCACATTATTATACAACAGAGTCCACAAGAACTTATATATACAACAACGACTCAACGAGTCAAGAATACAAATGATACAAGTCATAAAGAAAGCCAAATAGTATCCAAGTACGGACAAGATCCAAATGGGACTAAGAGTCCTGAAGAATAACCAAGCGGTGTCCAAAACCCTGCCCAGGCCAAGCCGGAAGGGTAACCTTGCTAACGTCGTCAATCACATACCTGTCAAGCCAAAAGGGTGCCGACAAAGGGCAAAGGAAAACAGAAAGAGAGCGGTTAGTACTGAGGTCGGTACACGGCGAGACTAGAATTCGGCGGTCCTCGCCTACATAGGTATGGTGGGCTCAGCGGCAGCAAAGCTTGCACTATCTAACTTATAAAGACACACTACAACTTCGGATATTAGAGTGAGATAAGAGAGCACTATGCGGTAACAATAATATAACACCAAACATAACCCATCCGAAGATTTCCCCCTCGAAGACCAGTCGAGGAAGTCCTCTAGCGGAACACACACGGTGGCAATTTTAGATAAGCAGGTGTTTAGTTGATAAGACTAATTATTAATCATATTATTAGAGGAAAAACATTAATGGCGTTGTTTATGATCATGACACTGTACTCCTGAGGCGTCCAGAACCGTGGACACACGGCTTCTCGAAAAGATTTACCCTGCAAGGGTGCACTACTGTACCCAAACGCATGCTCAACCCTTCAGGCAACATATAACGCGTGCCTTCCGAATCTCACAACAAAAACTGTCCCATAACTACGCGCATATCCAGAGGCATCACCTACTATGTTGATCCAACCAAGAGGTACGACGATTCTAGAGGGAGGCACAGCGTTTGAGTCTACGGCCGGGCGATGATCGGAAGATAACTTGTAGAGCTCCATCCCACCTCCGACACGATATCCCGATTTTATGCAATGCAAGCCATGGCAGCCCACCAAAATATCAAGTCTGAAGACATATCAACTCACCCATGTCAGAGGACATATTATGCGTATGCACCAAATGGAAAACCAATTTTGTAACCCTCTGGATATACGAATAGCGCCGGTAGTTGAGGGGGATCCCAGAAGCCCCCACGTTTGGTTAGCGCGATCAACTCAGAACTGGTATCGTAGAACGAACGGGTCCTAGGTCGGCTCAAGCAGTTCCCAAAGGTGGTCCCTGCCGGGGCCTTATCATTAGGTGAAACCATAATGATAACATCATATTAATTATCTTATCACCAACCATATTCGAGTATCATGTTCCACCTGTATGAGAGCTGTACTAAGCATGCCTACGACTCGCAAGGACAAAGCTAGCTAGTCAAACAAGGCCATAGAATAACCAAGGCAATATAGTGGAGCAGGTAAATAAAGGAACGATACTATATCATCGACAATAAGGATAGCAATAGATCAAAGGAAGGAAGTAAAGACTATAAACGCAAAATAGGTAGAAGAGGGAGAATGCTCGCCTGAGGAACAAAGTCGGGTAGCCGGAGGCTTGTCGCAACTCGCATCCACTCATCGTCCTATCCGGTGAAGAGGCAAAACACTAGAAAGAGCAACCGATGCAATATTTAATAATTCAGCGGAAGATCCAGCATGTTTATGATATGATGCATGGCATGGCAATATGCGGCCTAACTTAGAAATATTAAGCGGAATCGGGATCCCGACAAATAAATATTATGGTTCGAGTTGTTTATCTACCCCGCAATTTAATGTTGTATTAACAAGGCAAAATATGACGGTTCGTTGCACAAATTTAATTGGAGACAATATTAGACTAGATTCGCCCTCATATGGTCTTCATATTTAATTATGAGGTGAATCAACAAAATACCCCCAAACAATTAAATATGTATGCGAGCATGAATGATTTAATATGCACGAGTTATATTATATTTATCAAAATAGGGTATCGGGATGGGGTCACACATCTCGGTTCGGAGAACTTGGGGTTCCAAGTGTAAGGGTGATCGGTCTCGGCGCCAAGATCGGTCTTCGGGTCCGGCCATCGGATCCATGTGGGCGATCTTGTTGTTCCGTGATGGAGAGCTTCGAGTCCGGTGTTCTTGCCTTCGGGTCCTATGTCGAAGTATAGGGGGAATCCAACTTGATGGTCCATGCCAACTTGGATCGGCGTTGGGTCTTCGTATCAATAGCATCGACACTTGACGACCACCAAAGAACCCTGTTGAGGACGGCGACCAAGTACACTATTCAGCTAGCAAATTAGCTAGCTGGCCTACAGAACCGGAAGAGGTGTGCACGAGCTCGCGGCAAAGCGGCTCGGGAAGGACCGAGCGGACGACGCCGAGCGACACCACAGCGAGGCAGCGAGGAGGCAGACATCCGCGGGGATGCAAAGCTCGGGCCAGGGGCTCGCGCGGGAGAGAGGCAGCAGTGGCGCGTCCGTAGCGGCTAGGACGATCTTGAGCAGAGGTGGTGGCAGCGCCGCAGACTGGGAGGAGGACGGTGGTCTGCGGGGGGGACCACGGGCGATGAGGCCTTGAGGGCGTCGAGGGACGCAGGGACGTGGAGTACGACCGGGTGCGCGCTGTAGAGGCCGCCGGAGGGGAGGAAGGGGGCGGCCGAACGCAGAACTGGAGCTGACGGCATTGGTCGCGCCTGCAACGAAGAAGAGGGCGGCTGCGAGGTCTCGAGGTGGGGGCGAGGCGGCCAGGCGAGAGGAGTGAGTGTGGCAGGTCAGGAGGCGTCTTTGGTGGCGGCGGTTGCAGGGATCGAGGAGACCGAGCCAGGGAGGCCGAGGATTGCGGGATGGGGATTGGGTCGCTCGTGTGCGCTGTGCCGTGTGCGTGTTGTGTCGTGGTGGGGCCAGGAGAGTGCGTGCGTTGTGGGAGTGGTGTGTCGCGTGTGTGTGTGGGTGTTGCGCGCATGGGCGTGTTATGTTTGTAACGTGCAGGTTGTGTGGCGTGTGTGCACACCGGCGGCAGCGGAGCATGTGGTTTGCGAGAGTAGGGTTAGGGTTAGTCTAGGATTTGGGCAGAAAGAAAAAGGAAAATGAACGATTTATCTAGTCCAAAGTTGACTAGATAGAGCTAGTTTTAGACCAAAATTTTGGACAGGCTTTTAGCCTAATTTTATTTATAAAACACGAAAAGCTTTTGCTGCGAGAAATATTATTTATTTTAGTTTTAAAATAAGAACGAGAGACGGGTTTAATTGGATATTTAGTAAAACAAAATATGATTTCATAAAATAAGTTTACGGATAAAATATGCATGATGATGTCATGATGATGCACAAAATCAAGTAACAATCAATTTCTAATTTTTAATATTTCCGGACATTACAACTCGACACCACTAGCAAGGGATATCGTCCCGAGATCCAAGCAAAGACACCGGGGGGAAGGAGGTTGATGATCAGATCTTCTTGCATCAGGTTGATGGTCGCGACACCACTAACAAGAAGTCTTATCCCGTCTTGAAATCATCGACACCACCAACAAGGGTTGGTTGCTCACGTTCTTCGGAAGAACACTCCGGAGAGGCAAAGGAGGAAGTAAAGGTCTCAAAGATAAGGCCACCTTTAACTTTCGAGGAAGGAGTAGAATTACATGGATCCACCAATCAATGTATAAGAGAGAATCATAAGAGTAGTGGTATGGTCATGACTCCACCCCGCATTCAAGAAGGATCATGCAACTAAACTCTCGAAATCCAGGTTGAAGATCTTGGCAAGTGGTGTTTGGAAAGCTTCGGAAAAAGGATCCAAAGATAAAGAGGTCGTCGTCTTAGGAGTCGCAAAACGCTGAAAGCATAGGAAGAGAGGTTATATAGAGTGAAATCCAGATGTAGTTCCACCGTTACAGAAGGAGGGGAGCGGAACCCTAAAGGTACGACGAAAGACCCATCCACGAGAATCCTATACTTGAACAAGATAAGTGAGAAGATTAAAACACACAAAGGTAAGAAGAGAAAGAATGGAGGTAAGAAGTAAAATCAGAGCTAATCAGATCTATCCAACACATTAGTAGAAAAATAGTTTTGACACTAGGCATCGGCCGTTGGCAAGGTTATCCTACAGGCTGGACCAGTGGGGTATCGTAAACCTTTGCTCTGATACCACTTGTAACGCCCCCGAATCGAGTCTATGTAGATCTCAGCATTTCCCGCCAAAACCCGCATAGAAGCGATTCAAAGACGCCCACCAGACACTTTCGTGTGGGTGGGATTTGATTACAAGTAGTTACATCACAGTAGTATACAACAGAGTTCACAAGAACTTCTATATACAACAACGACTCAACGAGTCAAGAATACAAATGATACAAGTCATAAAGAAAGCCAAATAGTATCTGAGTACGGACAAGATCCAAATGGGACTAAGAGTCCTGAAGAATAACCAAGCGGTGTCCAAAACCCTGCCCAGGCCAAGCCGGAAGGGTAACCTTTCTAACGTCGTCAATCACATACCTGTCAAGCCAAAAGGGTGCCGACAAAGGGCAAAGGAAAACAGAAAGAGAGCGGACAGTACTGAGGCCAGTACACGGCGAGACTAGAATTCGGAGGTCCTCGCCTACATAGGTATGGTGGGCTCAGCAGCAGCAAAGCTTGCACTATCTAACTTATAGAGACACGCTACAACTTCGGATATTAGAGTGAGATAAGAGAGCACTATGCGGTAACAATAATATAACACCAAACATAACCCATCCGAAGATTTCCCCCTCGAAGACCAGTCGAGGAAGTCCTCTAGCGGAACACACACGGTGGCAATTTTAGTTAAGAAGGTGTTTAGTTGATAAGACTAATTACTAATCATATTGTTAGAGGCAAAACATTAATGGTGTTGTCTATGATCATGACACTGTACTCCTGAGGCGTCCATAACCATGGACACACGGCTTCTCGAAAAGATTTACCCTGCAGGGGTGCACTACTGTACCCAAACGCATGCTCAACCCTTCAGGCAACATATAATGCGTGCCTTCCGAATCTCACAACAAAAACTGTCCCATAACTACGCGCATATCCAGAGGCATCACCTACTGTGTTGATCCAACCAAGAGGTACGACGATTCTCGAGGGAGGCACAGCGTTTGAGTCTACGGCCGGGCGATGATCGGAAGATAACTTGTAGAGCTCCATCCCACCTCCGACACGATATCCCGATTTTATGCAATGCAAGCCATGGCAGTCCACCAAAATATCATGTCCGAAGACATATCAACTCACCCATGTCCGAGGACATATTATGCGTATGCACCCAATGGAAAACCAATTTTGTAACCCTCTGGATATACGAATAGCGCCGGTAGTTGAGGGGGGGATCCCAGAAGCCCCCATGTTTGGTTAGCGCGGTCAACTCAGAACTGGTATCGTAGAACGAACTGGTCCTAGGTCGGCTCAAGCAGTTCCCAAAGGTGGTCCCTGCCGGGGCCTTATCATTAGGTGAAACCATAACCAATAACATCATATTAATTATCTTATCACCAACCATATTCGAGTATCATGTTCCACCTGTATGAGAGCGGTACTAAGCATGCCTACGACTCGCAAGGATAAAGCTAGCTAGTCAAACAAGGCCATAGAATAACCAAGGCAATATAATGGAGCAGGTAAATAAAGGAATGGTACTATAGCATCGACAATAAGGATAGCGATAGATCAAAGGAAGGAAGTAAAGACTATAAACATAAAATAGGTAGAAGAGGGAGAATGCTCGCCTGAGGAACAAAGTCAGGTAGCCGGAGGCTTGTCGCAACTCGCATCCACTCATCGTCCTATCCGGTGAAGAGGCAAAACAATAGAAAGAGCAAACGATGCAATATTTAATAATTCAGCGGAAGATCCAGCATGTTTATGATATGATGCATGGCATGGCAATATGCGGCCTAACTTAGAAATATTAAGCGGAATCGGGATCCCGACAAATAAATATTATGGTTCGAGTTGTTTATCTACCCCGCAATTTAATGTTGTATTAACAAGGCAAAATATGACGGTTCGTTGCACAAATTTAATTGGAGCCAATATTAGACTAGATTCGCCCTCATATGGTCCCATATTTAATTATGAGGTGAATCGACAAAATACCCCCAAACAATTAAATATGTATGCGAGCATGAATGATTTAATATGCACAAGTTATATTATATTTATCAAAATAGGGTATCGGGATGGGGTCACACATCTCGGTTCGGAGAACTTGGGGTTCCAAGGGTACGGGTGATCGGTCTCGGCGCCAAGATCGGTATTCGGGTTCGGCCATCGAATCCATGTGGGCGATCTTGTCGTTCTATGATGGAGAGCTTCGAGTCCGGTGTTCTTGCCTTCGGGTCCTATGTCGAAGTATAGGGGGAATCCAACTTGATGGTCCATGCCAACTTGGATCGGCGCTGGGTCTTCGTATCAATAGCATCGACGCTTGACGACCACCAAAGAACCCTGTTGAGGACGGCGACCAAGTACACTATTTAGCTAGCAAATTAGCTAGCTGGCGTACAGAACCAGAAGAGGTGTGCGCGAGATCGCGGCAAAGCGGCTCGGGAAGGACCGAGCGGATGACGCTGAGCGACACCACAGCAAGGCAGTGAGGAGGCAGACATCCGCGGGGATGCAGAGCTCGGGCAAGGGGCTCGCGCGGTAGAGAGGTAGCAGTGGCGCGTCCGCAGCGGCCGGAACGATCTTAGGCAGAGGTGGTGGCAGCGCCGCAGACTGGGAGGAGGACGGTGGTCTGCGGGGGGACCACGGGCGACGAGGCCTTGATGGCGTCGTGGGACGCATGGACGTGGAGTACGACCGGGTGCGCGCTGTAGAGGCCGCCGGAGGGGAGGAAGGCGGCGAGCAGCTGGGCTGAGCCGAGGCGTCGGTCGCGCCTGCAACGAAGAAGAGGGCGGCTGCGAGGTCTCGAGGTGGGGGCGAGGGCGACAGGCGAGAGAGGAGCGAGCGGTGACAGGTCACAGGGAGGCGGCGTGCTAGTGAGCGAGCGGCGGCGCTTGCAGGGATCAAGGAGAGCGATCCAGGGAGGCCGAGGATTGCGGGATGGGGATTGGGTCGCTCACGTGCACTGTGCCGTGTGCGTGTTGTGTCGTGGTAGGGCCGGGCGAGTGCGTGCGTTGTGTGCGTGGTGTGTCGCGTGTGTGTGGGTGTTGCGCGCATGGGCGTGTCATGTGTGTAACGTGCAGGTTGTGTGGCGTGTGTGCACACCGGCGGCGGCGGAGCATGTGGTTTGCCAGAGTAGAGTTAGGGTTAGTCTAGGATTTGGGTCGAAAGAAAAAGGAGAATGAACGATTTATCTAGTCCAAAGTTGACTAGATGGAGCTAGTTTTAGACCAAAATTTTGGACGGGCTTTTAGCCTAATTTTATTTATAAAACGAGAAAAGCTTTTGCTGCGAGAAATATTATTTATTTTAGTTTTAAAATAAGAACGAGAGACGGGTTTAATTGGATATTTAGTAAAACAAAATATGATTTGATAAAATAAGTTTACGGATAAAATATGCATCATGATGTCATGATGATGCACAAAATCAATTAACAATCAATTTCTAATTTTTAATATTTCCGGGCATTACACTATTCCCGTGGCCAGACTATGAAGAGGAGTACCAGGATGATGGACCCTAGGAAGGTTACGACAACTAGGATCATCTCCCATCGTCAGCATTGCCTGTGACCCCGAAGATGGAGCTTCGCCTACGTTATCGTTATTATTACGTATTTCCGCTGCTTGAGTTGTATTAAGAACTGGATCATGAGATCCTTATTTGTGTAAGACCTTATGTATGGTTTACAATGGATGATGTACTATGGTGTCCAATTATGTTATGTCTCGCAAAAATGGTAATCCTGGGATTGCGATGTATGGCATAACAAGCATCTGGGATTAAAAATCCGGGTGTTGACAAGTTGGTATCAGAGCCATCCTGACCATAGGAGACCCTAGTTAGACTGAACGTTTGAATCAAAAACATAGTTTCAAAACCAAAGAAAGCAAATATTTACAAAAACTTTTTCCCATTCTTATCACCTTTATTCTTTCATGAAAATTCATGTTCCTCAAAAACTCTTGCAAAATACATAAAATTTGACACACTTGACCACTCTACTAATTTACTCATCCTATATTCTTAATAGTTGTACGTGAAGTACAACAAGTTTTATCAGTTAGGGAATGGAGGAGACCTTATCTTTGTGAGAGATTTGGACCAGCTTTCGGAACTTCTGGAGCGTCCGCACCCTGAGTTCTTCGAAGCTCAGCTCAATGATCAAGGAGGAGAAGATCTGCAGCGGCTAATTGTTGCAAGTCTCCGAGGAAATATTGAACCTCCCACTACTGACAGAATTCAGTTTACCTTAAGAGAGAACAACCGGCTCGATGGACTTGCCAGGGCGATGCAGGAAGATCTTGCCCGTCTGTGTGGGCAGAGTATCAACCAAATCAAGAGGAACCCGCTTTGAGTTTTTCCCAAGGCGTGATGCTAATTGACAGCCACTGGAAGCCCCATACCACCACGAGCTAAAGACCCAATTGGACCACCTTAGCTTCATGATGTACGATCGTCAGCAGGAATTGGACAATTGTCGTGACTACTCTAGCCACAAGTCCGCCATCATCAAGACGAAGGATCAGACCATCGCCATGCTAGCAAAGGATCGCATGTCTCACCGCCATCAGCTCGACAAGAAGGAGCGCATCATTGCTCGCCTTCGCCACCGTATCTTGGCTTTGGAGGAGACCATCCACGAGAGAGACATGCAGTTCGAGGAAAGGGAGAATGTCGGAGAGGATCTTCGTGGAGACCCCTACTCCTATCTCTGTGATGATGATGATTTTCTAGAGGATCAGGCTATGGACTTCTTCACCGATGAGGAGGATTTCTCCTTCATGAATGACGATGATTATGATGAGTATGACGACTACACCGACTCCAAGGAGTAGTAGCACTTGAGCACTAGCGTAGTGATTAGTATTCGGTCCCACTGTATCGTAGTTTCCAGAATGGTTCTTAAAACCATCTATTTTTCTTGTTTTGTGGTGTGTGTTGTATCGTGTTCTATGAGTGAATGAATGAAAAGAAAGTTGCTAAAATCTGAGTCAAACCTTAAAAACTTTTAAAAGTCCCAGAACCTTAGAAATTTCCCTCTTTTCTCATGATCTATCTCAATCTTCAGATGCCACGCAGAGGAAGTGGTTCATCCCCGGACCCGATGTTGCAGATCCTGCAAATGTTAGTTTCTGACCGCGAAGCCGAAAGAGCCGAACGTCAAGCCAACCTAGCCAGCCTCCAGCAGATAGCCCAGCTAGCCCACAACAACCAAGGCCAAGGAAATCAGGACAACCATGGATCTAAGCTCAAGAATTTCCAGAACACCAACCCACCTGTTTTCACTAAGTCAGAAGAACCCTTAGACGCAGATGATTGGCTGCAAACCATGGAAAATAACCTAGAAGTCGCCGGAGTGGAAGCTAACGAGAAAGTTCTGTTCGCCACCCACTATCTAGCCGGAGATGCCAGGGCATGGTGGAACAGTGTTCGTGCAATGACCAGAGGACAGATGATGACCTGGTAAGAATTCAAGGTCAAGTTCAGCAGAACCCATGTGCCACCGGGTTTAATCAAGAGAATGAGAGATGAGTTCAGAGAACTGAAGCAAGGAAGGATGACCATAGTGAAATACCGTGACAAATTCTTGTCATTAGCTAGGTATGCCCCGGATGAGATCGACACCGAAGCCAAGAAGAAGGAGAGATTCTTGAATGGTCTGCATGATGAGATGCAGACTGTGTTAGTCAATATCCCCTTTGCTGATATTGAAGCCCTGGTCGACTCTTCCATCCATATGGAAGGAAAGATCAACCAAGCCAATGAGAACCGCAAGCGTCGCATGATGCATCAGCCAGGAACCCATCAGACCCGAAAGTATCGCCCTAACCCATCTCCCAGATTTGCCCCGAGAACCAACAGACCCCCAATAAACCGTCCGACCTATCCCAACCGTGGAAACCCTAGGCCCGGAGGAAATCACAACAACACTGGCAACTCTAACAATTTCAATCGTGCCCCACCCAAGTTCAACAATAATGCTGCCGCCAACACCAACACTTCCCCGAGGACTGGAAGCAATGATGTGCTTGTTGCAGCAAAGGACAAGTCGAAAGTGACTTGTTATGACTATGTAAATATGGGTCACTACTCCAATGAGTTCCCCAACAAGAAGAATGCCGCAGCCCCCAATGCAAATGCCCCAACTCAGCAGCAGCGTCGTGTTCAGCCCGGAAGAAGATTTGCCCCAGGGAATTTGCTCAACCACAATGGTCGTCTTTTTCTCATGCATGCTGAAGAAGCTCAGGAAGCGCCAGACATCGTGCTGGGTATGTTTTCTGTTAATTCAGTACTTGCTAGAGTGTTGTTTGATTCTGGTGCATCGCACTCATTTGTCACCGAAGAATTTGCATGCACTAGTAAAATCCAACCAATCAAACTAAAGCATGTTATGATCATCCAAATTCCCGGATCAACCACCAAGGCTAGGCAAATTTGCAAAGTCATCCCCATCTGAATCCATGGCATAGATTTTAATGCTAATATGTTAGTACTCGGAACTAAAGGTTTGGAAGTGGTACTAGGAATGGATTGGATGTCCAAACATAAAGGATTGATTGACTGTGCCAAGAAAGCCATAACCATGACCAGTACATTCGGAATATGAGTCGAGCATATATCTGAAACCTTACCTCTTCAATTCAAGTGCAACAAGAGTATAGTCCAACCTACCATTGACCAAGTCCGGATAGTCTGTGCATACCCTGATGTATTTCCAGATGTTTTGCCCGGTATGCCCCAGATCGGGATATCGAGTTTATCATTGAACTAATCCTCGGAACATGACCCATATCCCAGAGACCATATAGTATGAACCCGTCTGAACTAGAAGAACTGAAGAAGCAACTGGATTCCATGCTGGAAATTGGATTGATTCAACAAAGTGCGTCTCCTTGGAGATCACCTATTTTGTTCGTGGACAAGAAAGATGGAGGTAACCGTTTGTGTACGTATTATCGGAATTTGAATGATGTCACCATCAAGAACCAATACCCATTGCCCAAGATAGAAGATTTGTTTGATCAGTTGATCGGTGCCAACGTGTTTTCTAAGATTGACCTTAGAACAGGCTATCATCAACTCACCCATTATGGATTATACGAGTACACTATCATGTCCTTTGGATTAACCAATGCCCCCGCTTATTTCATGAATCTCATGAATAAGATTTTTATGGACTTCCTGGATAAGTTTGTCGTTGTTTTCATCGATGACATTCTGATTTATTCCAAATCAGAAGAATAACATGAGCTACACCTAAGGACCATTCTAGGAACCCTTAGAGAGCATCAGTTGTATGCCAAGTTTAGCAAATGTGAATTCTGGTTACAAGAGGTAGGATTCCTCGGTCACATTGTATCAGCCGGAGGAGTTGCCGTTGACCCTGCAAAGGTGAAAGATGTCGAAGGTTGCCAAGCCCCAACCACTCAAACCCAAGTTCGTGCATTTATCGGATTGGCGGGATACTACCGCAAGTTTGTAGAAGGATTCTCGAGTATCGCCCGACCCATGACCCAATTGCTGAAGAAGGACAAGAAGTTTGAATGGACCGAAAAATGTGAAGCGAGTTTTCAAGAACTCAAAAGGACATTGATTTCAGCCCCAATCTTAATCATGCCGAATATCACGAAGCCCTTCGACGTGTATTTTGATGCATCCAAGATTGGCCTCGGATGTGTGCTAATGCAAGAAGGAAAAGTTATATCTTATCTATCCCGACAACTGAAACAACATGAGCAAAATTACCCAACCCATGACCTCGAACTCGCAGCCGTAGTTCTAGCCCTGAATACATGGAGGCATTACCTGATGGGAAACCGTTGTGAGATTTATTCGGATCACAAGAGCCTGAAGTATATATTCACTCAGAAGGAGCTGAATATGAGACAGAGAAGATCGATTGAGCTAATCAAGGATTACGACCTGGACATTCACTATCACCCTGGAAAAGACAATGTGGTAGACGATGCCCTTAGCAGATTGCCGTGCCGCTTGAACTCCATGATTTTGAAGGAGCAACCAAGCCTGCACAAGGAGATGGAAGATTTTTGCATGGAATTAGTGAGTGAAGTATTTTTAGCTAGCATAGAACTTCAACCCACTTTGATAAGCCTGGTCAAAGAGGCACATAACGGAAATGCTAGTATCGACGGAATCAAGCATCGTATCGGTACATGCAAAGTACCCGGATTCACCGAAGACGAAGGAGTTCTGTGGTACAAAGGATGCCTTTGTGTACCAGCAGATTCTGATTTGAAAGAAGTTATTCTGAAGGAAGCTCATGATACTCTTTATTCTATCCACCCCGGAGGAACAAAGATGTATCAAGATTTGAAAGAGCAATTTTGGTGGCATAAGATGAAGAGAGAAATCGGAATCTATATCGCCAAGTGTGATATATGTCAGCGAGTCAAGGCGGGACATCAAAGACCTGATGGATTATTGCAACCATTGCATATTCTGGAATGGAAATGGGATTCCGTTGGAATGGACTTCATCACCGGATTGCCTACTTCTAGTAGGGGAAATGACTCTATCTGGGTCATAGTGGACAAATTGTCCAAAGTTGCGCATTTCTTACCCATCAAGACCACATATCAAAGTTCGAAGCTAGCAGAGTTATACATCCCTAGAATCGTCAGTTTGCATGGAGTCCCCAAGAACATCATATCTGATCGAGGAACTCAATTTACCTCGAGATTCTGGAAGAAAGTCCAAGAAGGTTTAGGAACACGCCTAGATTTTAGCACCGCGTATCACCCTCAGACCGATGGACAAACGGAGCGAGTAAACCAAATACTCGAAGATATGTTGAGAGCATGTGTGTTAGAATATGGATCTAAGTGGGAAGACTGTCTGCCGTTTGCAGAATTTTCATACAACAACAGTTATCAAGCTAGTTTGCAAATGGCCCCATTTGAATTCATGTATGGAAGGAAGTGCCGCACCCCTTTGAACTGGTCGAAAGTCGGAGAGAGTCAGATTTTCGGACCTGACATCCTACAAGAAGCAGAAGAGAAGGTTCACAAGATTCGTGAGCACCTCAAGACAGCCCAGTCAAGACAGAAGAGTTACGCCGACAAGAGACGTCGAGACCTCGCCTTCAACATAGGAGATTTTGTGTATCTGAAAGTGTCGCCATTGAAAGGAATGCAGTGTTTCCAACTCAAAGGAAAGTTAGCCCCCAGATATATCGGACCCTTCAAGATTCTGAACCGTCGAGGAGAAGTGTCGTATCAATTGGAACTACCAGAAGGGATGTCAGCTGTGCACAATGTGTTCCATATCTCATTACTTCGCAAGTGCCTCGAAGTTCCAGAGAAGACCGAAGTGTTCAAGAATATCGATCACCAGACCATAGAGATCAACGATGACCTGACCTATCCCGAAGTACCCATCCGTATTTTGGAAGAACCTTTCATAACTACCAGAACCCGAAGCATCAAGTTTCTCAAGATTCAGTGGAGCAACCACACGGAAGAGGAAGCTACCTGGGAGCGCGAAGATCACATCAGGACGGATTTTCCCGATCTCTTCAAATCCTAGGTAACCTTTTCGTCCTTTTTCAAATATCGGGACGAGATTTTGTTTAAGGGGGGAAGGTTTGTAACATCCCAAAAATATTGAACTATAATCATCAAACTCTAATCACGAAATTTAGGGTTAACAAAAACTTTTCCAATTAAAAATATGAAAGCATGCATATGTGTAAGCATGACAATTTGGATTCCTTTGAATTGCCATGATTGTGTGTTTCTTTTCTTGTAAAAGGATTCTTAGGTGAAATAAACATCATCTAAACAATCCCCACACTTTTCCCAAAGACAAATAAATCAAAACAAACAAAATGAGTGAATGGTCACTTTGGCCAATTTAACTCCCATGCCTACTTTGGCTGTCTCTAACTTTCAAAACTTAACAGAAACTTGTTTGGATATTTACACCCCTTGATAGTAATCATAACAAAGTACCAAGGCCCGCCTTGTGATCATCCAAAAGCATTTGAATGCATAGTTGAAATGACAGTTCAAAACTGAATCTATATCATATGGGAAGATCCCACTTTTTCAAAAACCACTCAAACAAGCTCAACTTTCAAAACCCAAGAATCCACAGACTCACCAGCACATGCCTAGCACACCCACCAAAAATCTTTTCAAAATTCAAAACTTGAATTCATGCGGCCATTTCATCAAACACCTTGCAGATTCAAATCAAACAAAATCAAAACACTATAGTGTGTAGTGTTTGGGCCTAACTTGTTCCCTCTTTGGACACCACTAGCCTTAGTAGATCATCTAACGACCCTAACTAATCCCTAGCACCACTGTAAGCTTGACAATGTCATCAATGGTGAACAGCCGAGAGCACCCATGCCACCCTAGTGTGGACAGCAGGCTAGAGGAAGAACTAGCCGTGCCAACCTTGTCTGGGAGGTAGCCCAGGCTTCACCGCCCCCTCTCGACCAGCCCTGCCTCGCGGAAAGCAGCCAGAACCGCCAGGAACGCCGCGCCCGTGCCGCTGTTGACCATGACGACCCGCGCCGCAGAGAACGCGTCGTTCCCATTCAACCACACCACCTCGAGCCCTCGCCGCCCGCCAACATGCTCCCCACCGTCCCAGGAGACCGCTAGACATGCCCATTCACCGCTCGTACCCCGTAGCCACCGCTCGCCGTTGAACACGCTGCCTCTGCCGCGCAGAACTTCGAGCGTTCTAGACCGTTTGCCACCGCCCCTACACGCGCATTAAATCCATAGAGCATCGCCAGGAGACCACCGATCGATCGCCACCCTCGGCCACGCCTCTAGCAGCCCGTAGCCATGTCTCCACCATCGCCTGCCCATCCCGTTCGATCTCGTCGTCGAGACTATAAATAGAGGCCTCCCCCGCTCAAACTCTTCACACCATCTCACTCCCCTCTCCTCACTGATAATTCCACCTTGTTCCTGGAGCAAGGTGAGCAGCGCATCGCCGGATTTGCGCCGGAGCAGGCCGCCTCTGGAGAAGAAGGGCGCCGTCGATTTCGTCCACCCCAGGAGAAGCTACCGGTACCAGGGGAAGCCCGCGTAAGCGCTATGCGTAGCAGGACGGCCCATTTTCTCGTCCCGCGTAGCCCACTCGTTTGAATTTGGATTTTTCCATTTTCATTCAAACACAGTTCTGTACCTAGTTTCAAAAATCAACCCATCTCGATTCAGTGAACCAAATTGAATGAAACTAATTTTGTTAGAAAGGTCTGGAAGTGCTGAATCCAAGCCCGTTGGATTCAAATCATTTGGATCTGTAGATCACCCTTGGTAAAAATAACAAGGTAGAAGCTTTTCTGCATTCAAATATTTTTTGAAATTTAAACCATAATAGCTTTGGAGTTGATTCCAAGTCTCAAAAATCACAAGTAACCATACCTTTCAGAATATATAAAAACATATGGGTTTACTTACAGAAATAATGTTCAAGTAATAAAAGAATGCCACATAGACATTTCTAGTCACTTATTTTAATTAAAATAAAAGGTTAAACCTTATTAAATTGTGACACCACTTTAAATCACATTCCCATGGACTGAAATATGTGGTGATGACATGTGTCAACATGATCCCATGTTTGGTTTGGAGAATATTAAATCTTAAGTAGTTTTTCAATGAGTAGAAATTACTTTTCTAAAAATGAAATCAATAAGACAAGTGCTTTAATCTTGTAATGTTAGTGATGATGCTAGATCATCTATAGAACCATTGTGTGTGATGATTGAAAGTAGTTAAGTATTGTTTGGTGATTGTGTACCTCGTATTTATTCATAGACGCTAGTACCGACCAAGGATACAAGGAGGAAGGAGGATACTACGAAGAAGAAGCCGAGGAGAACTTCAACCACTGCTCTGCACAAGGCAAGCCTTACTAATCAAGTTGACCTATGAAAGCCAATACTTGCAAGCTAACACTTGCAATTTAGCAAGCTTATACTGATACTGATGAAGCCCATACTTGCAAGCCTAATACTACTAGTTGAATGTTTAAGCTAATACTTGCTAGTTACCATGCCAACCATATGCCTTAAGCATATGTGATCATACCCACTTGATAAACCTATCCTAGTTTTACTTGCAAGCTTTATACTTTTTTTTTCTATATCAAAGCTACTTCTTTAGAGTGTACTTAAGTGAATTGTAGATACTAGAAAGATAACTGAAGGTTGCATAAAGAGCATAAAATTTGGCCTAAGCTAGATAATCTTGATGTCATCCTAAGGCATGAGATTTAACTAAGGTAAACCCCACTAGTTTACCACCCCTCATTAGTATTCACCCCCACTTGTAGATGCTAGTGCTAAGCATAAAACTTGATCAACTTTAGATGGGAATGGTTATGAAAACCTTAGAATGATGGATCATTCTACTAAGATGTTTTGACATGTGTTTCCGAACACCAGATGATTTTGATGATGAAAATGTTGAGGCATGAGCCTTAGCCCTTTATAAAACTGATGGTTGTCTGGATGCAATACCATTCCAATTTTATCGTACAACCGCAATACCCGAAGATTGTGTAGGGCTTGACTGGAAACTTATATACCTTAGTATTGGTTCCCTCACGGACAAGGTCTGAGCTAAGGCTACCTTGTGAAGATTGTCCACCTGTGCAGTACCCAAGATGACTGTTGATCATGGTTGGGAGGCCAAACTCACAGGAGAGGTGCTTATACTAGGGAGTGTAATTGAAAGGTTAGGATTGATTATCCGCATACTGAGTATGGTGAATTCAGAATTTGTTCCTGATGGATGTATCGAATGTTGTGGTGAAAGTGTACAATCTCTGCAGAGTGTCAAACTATTCGAACAGCCGCATCCGCGGTTATGGACAGTTGGAGTGGCCATACTGTTCCCCCGTCAGATGTTTTCAAAATGACTTGTGAAATGAATGGAGACTTTGACTTGACCACAACAGAGTTGTGACATGAGATACAAGTTCCCACTTAGGTGTTATAAACTTTTATCTATCTTTTCTTACTTCTGAACTTAGTAGAGGTAAATCTGGCTTTTTGCAAAACAACCCTAGAGCTTAGTGTCCTACTACAAAACCCCCTTCACTTGTTAGTAGAGGTAAATCTGGCTATTCCCATGGCCAGACTATGAAGAGGAGTACCAGGATGATGGACCCCAGGAAGGTTACGACAACTAGGATCATTTCCATCATCAGCATTGCCTGTGACCCTGAAGATGGAGCTTCGCCTACGCTAACTTTATTATTACGTATTTCTGCTGCTTGAGTTGTATTAAGAACTGGATCATGAGATCCTTATTTGTGTAAGACCTTATATATGGTTTGTAATGGATGATGTACTATGGTATCCAATTCTGTTATGTCTCACAAAAATGGCATAACAGGCATCTCGGATTAAAAATCCGGGTGTTGACACCCACCAAGGGTAATGTGGTTGCACTGATGAAATTGTTCCGGTAAAAGACTAGAGTACCCCTTTCCTTCTTCTTTTACTTATTCGACCTTCTCTTTATCCTCCTCATATCTCCTTTAGTGAAAAATCCACTCGGAACGATGCCTCTTTCCAAGGGTTTTATTTTGAAAACTTTGTAGTAGGGTAAAACCCAGAACAATTTTATCTTTGAAAATCCGGGGGTTCCAAGAGGGAAGATGCTAAGCAGATTAGCCTCGTTCCAAGTGGTAAGAGTAGCTGTAATATAGGGTAGGTGTCCTGGTGGGCATCCAACCATAACTTGGAGGAGCCAAGTTACTCATGTGTTTTTATTTAAAACAAACCATGCCTTTTGCTCATGCAATTTATAAACAACATATAACACAGTTGATAAACAGAAGTAGGTTAATGTAGGAGTTCAGGAATGGTGGCTTGCCTACGACCAGCGAGAAGCCACTTGACGACGTTAGATAACTAGAATACCAATAATATTAATGATAAGAATAACCCCGATCCTCCTTCTTCTCGGCGTCTCACAAACGCAACTATCGCCGTTGTCGAGCATACATGCAAACAAATAATACAACAATTAATACAAGCATACAAGCATCAAACCATACAGCAAGCTAAAGATAAATATATGCTAAACCTCAGTAGGATGCTGGAGGTTTGATGTGTTGGGAGATGATTAGGAGACAATAGGGAAAAAGGATCACTTTGGATTCCTAGTTTTGGAACAACCTAAGAGAGGGGTTTTTTATCAAGGATTTAATCTATATGATACCATCGAATAAAAATGATACCATCAGATAGGTATTGATAAAGTGAAGCCAACAAAAGTGGTTTCACCATTTTATCATTTTTTCTAGATTTGTAATTGATTTAATAGTGATTAAAGTTCTAGTTTAAGGAAATAATTCACCAGAACTTCTCTGGAGTTCCAAAAATTATTTACTTGGGTGAAAAGTTAGAATTTGGTGGACTGAATCAAGAGGAGTTGTAATCACCTCAAAACAATTACCAGATTGCTCTTGAGAAATTCCCAAAGGAAGTAATGGACAAGATTTGTATTTTTCACCAGATTTATTTTACAGAGGATTTTTAGTTGATTCCCAGGATACATGTTAGGTGATTAAAATACCTTTCCGTAGAAATTGGAATCAATCAATTTGGAGTTGCATAGCTAATGGAGTGATTTTATTAGTGAATAAACCATGCACAGAAGAGTTCAATTCACCAAAAATAAACAGAGGCCCCTAAAATTATGGGCTTCTAGAGTTAGTAGGATATGGTTATGTGTGTCTAACGAGAGTTGGAATATTTAGT
Organism: Avena longiglumis; assembly: GCA_030063025.1. NCBI lineage: Eukaryota > Viridiplantae > Streptophyta > Magnoliopsida > Poales > Poaceae > Avena > Avena longiglumis. Next base: position 269,832,839 of record CP125978.1, read on the forward strand.
GTTCTAGACAGATCCTTGTAGGGGATTTATCATATTTATTCTAATGAAAAATTTGGGGTAAAACCTGGTCTGCATGTTAAGGAAGACCTGTGTGTATGTAGGAAAATTTAGATCTGAGCCATTTGGAGCTTTTTCCATTTTCAAAACTAATTAATCCTACAGACTAGTATGCAGATCTAGTGGAAAAGAATAGAAGGAGGAGGGACAGGTGGTTTCTAGGCCAGATCCGGAGGTAAGTGGGCCGCAGAGGGGAGAAGCCAGCCAGCCTAGCAGACCCACACACGGGAAACAAAGGCCAGCCGGCCGGAGTGGGCCGGCCCGTCAGCGTCACCCATCCCCGAAAGGGTATGGGGAGATCTGAGCTGCCGGATCGACACCGATCTGACAGCGCCCGCGCGTCGTCTTCCTCGCGACAAGGGGTACTCAGGAGGAAACCCTAGAGGGCTCGGCGAATGCTCGGGGTGCTCACCTGAGGGCTCGCTGACATCGGGGAAGCGGGGAGGAGGAGCAGTTGTTCGGGGCGACCTCGGGGGTGGGCGGCACGCTGGGTTTTGACGTCGGAGGTGGTCGCGCGAGAATAGCCTAACATCGCTGTGTCGGGACTCGCCGGCGTTGCTTTGTAGGCTGCATGCATGTAGTAAAAAGGAACACCATCAGCATCAGAATGGTGAGGGGGAGATGTGCGAGTGACATGCAGGGGAGGGTAGCTCGAGAAGAGGAGCTGTGCTCGATTTTTGGGAGTGAGCCAAATCTCCTTTATTCTTCAACTTCGAGCAGAGCCGAGAAGGGGAGAGGATTGGGAGTTCTGGGGTGCGTGTGGGAGTGGTTGGGAGAAAATGAGGTAGAGAGGGGACTGTGGAGTGGCCTTGGGCATTATAAACCCAAGAGGGAAGGGTATGTGGTGGACTTGGTCCATGGAAAGCTTGTAGGGAGGGAGAGGCTCAGCCAATGGGGCCATAAGGGCGGTGGGGAGGTGTGGGGTAGCCTGTGGTCGAGCAGAGAGGGTGGATAGAGATAGAGAGGCTGCTGCAAATGTTTTAAAGAGACTTGATGGGACAAGACCCTTGTCTCTCCCATGAACAAACACAAAGGACAAGAGGTCAGGGTTTGCTATAGTACAAACGACCAGGAGGAAGTGGGTGCTGCTAAGGTGAGGTGCTAGACAAGATTGGATGTGGTTTGGTGCTAGTTTGAAACAAGGTTGAAAGTTTTTGGCAAAATTGATCTTTTTGGTGCTTATGAAGGAAATTTCAAAATTTGCATTGAGAAAAGTGTGGAAATGATACTGGTAGTTGGAGTAGATCAAATAATCACCTCATGATTTAAATGGGAATTTTCTGATGATTATAATCCCATTTAAATGCACTTCTTCAAAAAGTGCAGAAATAGACTATGGAAGCAAGAATGATATTTTCACATTGGGCAAGCATAGTTTTTGATGTGGTATGGTCCTAAATACAATAACACATACTGATAATTTTATTGGGATTTATTGAGGTGTAAAAGTATTTTTTGGAGAAAAATGGGCAAAAAGAAATAATAAAAGATCTCAAAAATATTTATTTTTTTGAGTTGGAAGGGTGGGATATGATATGGAGAACTCAAATATACATTGAGTTGGCAAACTGGTTTGGAGAAAAACAAACTTGTCTTTATAGACAAGGATTTTGGGAATTTGGTAAATAAGGGAATTAAATAGTTTAATGATCCAAATAATTAGGGAAATTATTTGGGGATGCTTATTTACATGGTAGATGATGTACACTTTATGTAGGCATCAAGATCGACCTTGGTTTTGAAGAAAAGTGGTGAAAGGGGTGGAAACTAGATATTTCGAGGATCTAGGGTTTGATTAGTCTGATGCCATCTAAACAAGGTTGGATTAGGGAGCTCAGAGCTCACCTTGGTACAAGGGGTATATGGATGGATAGACCATGTCATATAGATCATCATGGAAGAAAGAGTTGCGCTTGGTTGCATTTGAGGTGATCTAGATGGGATGGCAAACTTTGTTGAAAATAAGGCTGCCATAATAGATGCATCAGTTAGCCTCCTAAACCATGTGGGTTTAAGAAGCACAAGGCTCCAATGGAAACAGGTGAAGTGGGGGTGGATAGGCCTTGGTTAGTAGATCATAACCAGGAAAATATTTGGTCAAGGGGAGGTGGCATATAGATGTGAGCTTCTGCCAAAGTAGGCAAGATGATAAGATTTGCAGGAAAGATTATTATCTTGACTACAAAACCATCAGGGATGAGTGGGAATTAGAATGGCTTAGCCATGGGCAAGAGTGGGTCTTGGTAGTACTAAAGATGTACTCCAAGATGGTTCAGGTACATTCTCAAGACTTCCCATAGGTTGGAAGAGGTAGAACTCTAAAGGTTGAATCTAGATACGAAATCTAGACTTAGCCATTTTGGCAGTTTTGGAGATTTTGAGAGGATGCTACGTTCCAAACTTATGCTCATAGGAGGTAAGGTTGTGGTATTAACTAAGTGGATGGTATTCATGCTTAGATTGGGTCTCCACTAGGTTGGAAACCATCTAGAGTAATTATCCTTGGATTGATATGAGCATGAGGGAAGGTGGTTACCTTACTGGCTTAGGATAGATCTAGACTTGGATGCTTGCTTTGAGATTGATTATCACAAGCAAGGATTGGGTTCCTGGATGACCTACTAGATTCGCTCACTCTAGTTCCTAAGCAAATAAGGAAATTAACAGAACAAGGCAATTTATCAGACAGCAGATCAAGGAAATTCATCATATTACTTATCCAACTAGTACTAGGGTTACCATCAAGCCTAGCTTGGGGTAAGGATGGGTATGTTAAAAGGGTTTTGCTTGAAGTAATATAAGTACCATCTTGGTATCTCTACCAAGATGGAGATGAAAAGATTTTAATAATTTTTTTGGGAAAACCTAGGGATAGGAGTAGTTGAAGGTTCTGTCTTAAAAACATAAGAAGAGTATATATATATGTCTCCATAGTTTTGGAAAAATAATTTAGTGAAGTATTTGGTTGTGTCAAAGTCATCCTATTTCAGGTTTTGGAAATGCCAGAACATTTGAGAATATGAAAGATGAGACAAGACATCTCTTTTGTAAAATAGTTTTTGTAAACTAGTGTCGAGCGGAGGAGCACACGACTAATACTTAAACAGTTGCTTGAGCACAAGCAAACAGGTAAGCACACATTGTAAGAAAAAGTTTTTGTTCCCCCTGATTTTTGCCTTTTGGTCATTTAATCAGGGTTGCTGAAATTGGGATGTTACACAAACACACAGAAAACATGAGATAAACTCCATTAAAGAACGACGCACTCGGGGACTCGCATAACAAAACAATCCGAACTCAAATTGAACTGACTCAATACACTTCCATTCCTTATAGCAACAAAATATTATTCGTTTACAAGGGCAGAGATATATCTATTTGTACTAATACAAATGCTAGTCGGCAAACTGTCTACTCCGCAGGCTTCGAGGACGACACACTGCCACCACCACAAACGCGGATGAAGGGCACCCACGGATTCGAGGGGTACGTCATTAGGCTGCCCGCCATCAATGACCGGAACGGTTGCTCCGTCTTGAGGTCACGTGTGTGCTGCCTAGGTGTCATTCAGAGCCACGATCCTCTCCTGGTATGGCAGTAGGTCGCCCATCACCAGCACCCGCTCGGAGTATGTAGCCTCCTTCGCGGTGAATTTCAGGACTTCAGCGATCTCCATCGAGCCGGTCGTGGATGGTTACCCACGGGTAACATCATCGAGGTCGAAGTCATCGGGGAAGTGCGCGAGCCCAAGGCTCAGCGCGGTCGTGGCCCCGCGGCGAAAATCCGACCGCGACATATAGTCGACCACCGTCGGCGCCCTTTCAAGGTAGCTCCACACCTCCGTGAGCTCGTTGGGAATCACCTTCGTCGACGAGATATCCTAGAGAACGACACGAATGTATGTCGTCGAGAGGGCGGCAAAGTCCACCAGCATGGTGATGCATTGATTGGCGTCATACGTCTACGCCTCAGGCTCGTAGTCGAGTACTTTCCCTGCAATAAACAACAATTCAGTATCAGAAGGACGTACAACTTCGAGTTCACCCACTCGGGGACTCACAGGCATAAGAGACCCGCCCGCTCGAGGACTCGCTGAACTAACAACAAGTCTGAGAAGCTCACCAAGGAGTGGACGGCAGAGCCCAGTGGTGAGGTCATGAAGTCCTGACAACTCATCCTATAATCCGGCGACAAGACCGTCGGAGACCTTCCACTCGTCCGCCGCTGCAGCGATAGCATCCTTGGACCTCTCCTCCGACGATCTCCCTTATTCCTTGGTGGCCTTGATCTCCCTCTCAAGCTCGGCAACATGCCTCTCCGCGGCGGTCAATGACGACTGGGAAGCTTCCAACTCGCTGGCTGGGACAGGACCCTCACGGGCCTTAGCAACCGCGGCGGAATGCTCCTCTATAGCAAAACAAAAGTGAGAATCCAAACAAGCACATGCAAAGGAACTGTGAAGGTAACACGAACACCTACCTGCGGTCGTTTGAAGCTGCTTATTCACCTCCTGCATGGATCGGAGGTCGCGCTCCAAGCGCTCCTTGGCTACCAGTCGATTCACGCTGGAGGCCCTGCAAAGATGAAACAAATTTGAGAACACTCCAAAAGTTCCTAAGTGCCTAGCCGCTGAAATTCAGCGACTAGCCACTCAGGGACTGGACACCAAAAGTTCCTAAGTGCCTAACCTCTGAAATTCAGTGACTAGCCACTTGGGGACTGGATAGCAAAAGTAATAAGAATTCACCCGCTGAAATTCAGCGAGCAGATCCTCAAGGACTGGACATACCTGGATAGATGCACCCAGCATATTGTGCAGCTCGACTGCATCCGCTGATGACAACACGAAGGGTGTTCACCCGCGATGTTGTTCGACGTCCGTGCCCAAAACCTCGGGCACTTGAGGCTATTGCGCCGTGGTGCCCGCAGCGGAAGCCCTCGCCATAAAGCAAGGAAATGACGCTTCCACTATCCCTGAAGCGCTAGTCATGGCCTTCGACGCCCCGACCAGCGCCGCTGGACCAATCGTCTACGACTCCGCGACCACGTCGGCCTTCGCGGCCGCGTCCACTCTAGTCGAAGCTTCAATATGCGCGTTGGTTGGCTCATCCAAAATAATGATGGAGTCATCGCCTTTCTTCTTCGCGCCCTTGGCAGGCACCTTGGCTTCTTCTCCCTTCCTCTTCGATGAAGGATTAGCCTCCTCTCCTGAGGCGACTGGTGGTACCTTGGCCACCGAGGGGTGACCAATATTCTTCACACCAGTCCTATAAAGGAACGATTAGAAAATCAAAAACAACAGCTACAAAACACTGCCCCAAGCCGGCACGGCAAGAATGTACCTGGTGTCTGGGATGTAGCGCAGGCCGGTGCGGATGTGCACCGGATTTTCCAATTCCAGGCCCAGCTTGCCGCTGATGCCCGTCTCGAACAGGACAAGAGCCCATGAGACCGATGCCTTTTTCGTGGACGAGGCCGCAGACGTGGGAAGCTCCGTTCCAGTTGACGCTAGCGCCTCCTTCGACGGGGAGACTTCTGCGGTTGAAGTAGATCCAAACCCTGTGACTATCGAGAAAGTAGGTGGATCGACGCCGGAGGCATCTCATTCTCCACAATGGCCGGATCTGTCGCCTCCGGTGCCTACGTCGAGACTGTGGTCTCTGCGTCGCCAGCTTCGCTGGTCGCATCGTCGCTACCTGCCGACTGGGGCAGAGACGCCACTTTGGGCGCTTTCTTCTTATTTGTCGATTTCTTCTTTGACGGCGTGGCCACGCGCCGCGAGCTATGTTCTTGGGCGTCGCCCTCGCCCCCGTCATGTCCCTCGAGGCTCCTGCTAGCCTCGAGCTCGTGGTGCCGCTGCCCACGAGTCTTCGGAGCTACGGGTGCGGAGACCTCCACCGCCTCGTCGTTGTCAGAGGACTCGCTCAGTTCCTCCTCGACCTCTTCTGAGATCTCGTCATTGACGGGGGGGGAGGGGGAGCCAGCCCTCCACGACTTGGAACAGCTGAAATAAAGGCGCATGTTAACAAACCGCGACTGCATATCTGCGACTGTGAAAACAGACAAGGGAAAACAAACTCATTGTCGGTGCCTTGCGCTTCATGGTGTATGGTGCGATCCCGGCCTTCGGATCGCTATACTCCGCGTCAGTGATCTTCTTCAACACGGCGGAGTAATCATCGGCCTTCCACTAGACGGTGCATGCCTTGGTTCTATCGTCCCTGCCGGTGTATTCGTACATCCAGTGAGAACGACTAGCCAGCGGCACCAATCGTCGCCCGAGCCAACAATTGTATAAATTGATGGTCTCGAGCCTGTCCTTCTTGAGTTGACGAATCGTCATCAGCATCTCATCCACGACCATCCTCTGGTCGTGCGGGAACTTGGCCACCTACAGCCGGCGTAGCTCGCTCCGCTCGGCGGTGTATGCTGGGAGCGGCACCTCGCCGTCTAGGGTCGACTCGCTGACGTAGAACCAGTGTTTCTTCCACTCGCTGGCTCCCTTCTTCGGAAGCATGAGGTCTAGGAAGGGTCATTGTTCTTCAGTTAGAATGTGAGGCCTCCTGCTGGCAGCATCGGGCCGCCGGCTCCTTCGCGGCCAATGCGGTCGTGGAACAACTCCTGCCATAGCGGGAAGTAGGGGCAACACCCCAGGAAGCATTCGCAGAACACCATGAAAATGGGGAGCCGCTCGATGCTATGAGGCCCCAGATCGGAGGGCTTGATAGCGTAGTAGGCACAGAACCGCCAGAATAAGATAGATGTGGGGAACCCCAACCCCTCTCCAGGTGGCTCATGAAGCAGATGAATTCGCTGCCACGCGGATCCGGCTCCACCTCTCCGGCAGAGGGGATTCGCCATCTTTGGCGCAGAGGATCCCTGCGTCTTCGAAAGATTTCAGCGTCACACTGGTGCACTTGGATTTTCCCCATAGTTCCTTCAAGGGCGCCATCAGATCGAAGATTTTGGCTCGCTAACTCGCTCTGGAGATTATGGATCGAGAGGAAATTGGAGACTAAAGGGTGCGCAGAATCGGAGGAAATGTGAGGAAGACTCGCAAACACACCTGTCACTCTTCTTATATAGCGGTTGTCTCCCACCAATTTTGGAGGAGCCGTTACCGCACGGTGTTTACGCCAATATTACTGTTGGATTACCCAACGGCTAGTTTGACCAAAAATGACGGTCCAACTTCGTCTACTCGACTCGCCGACCCATTCACCAAAGCTGCGACTCGACTACTTGCCAAATTGGCGATTCGACTGATCGCTAATATTGCGACTAAAGGTATATACTGAGGATCATTTTCTTCATTGAAATATTCCACTGTCGATTCAACTGGGCATCCAAATTGGACCCGAATACTCCAACTGCCAAAGAACACCTGCGACGAATCAACGACGACCCCAGGGACTACTGATGGGGATATGCCGAGTGGGGTATACCCAGCAGGACGTTCCCAACAAGATCATGCTCTCAGAGAGTGGGTCTGCAGGACGGCGACTAGATCCAAACTAAGGAGCTAGGCGACTGGAAGCAGAAGGCCAGAAGCATAGCTAGTCCCACTCGGATTAGGTCAACCCCCTCCGAGTCCTTATCCAACTCGGTTATAGATCTGTAAACCCTAGAGAGGTACCCCTATATATAACTCCCTAGGGTACGCATAGCACTTACGTTCCATCATACACCCCATCACCTCGTCGCCTAGCCGTCGAGCTCGCCCACTATAATCTCTCTATAATACAATCTAGCAGGAGTAGGTCTTTACCCTCTCGGGGGCGAACCTGTGTAAAACCTCGTGTCTCCGCCCTCATCTCCCACCACAGATGGCTGGCCGCCCTTTCCCCTTGTTCTACTAATAGCTGCCACTCGCAGCATCTGTCCTGGCCATTCCCACGACATCCGTTGATTAACCATGAATTAATATAATATGCATATCTAAGAATTGGAACTCGGTTACTATCAAATTCTGGCTATCCCTTCTCCTATCATCATGCAACGATGACAACCTCGTGCATCCTCCAACATATGTGTGCACTCATATGATAGTACATCAAGATCATCATAGAAGTTAACATAAATTTGTATGCAACAAACAACAAATTATATCACAATTGCCATAATAATTCATTACTCAAACATCAACATAGAGATACAATAGATCATGGGAAAGTAAAATATTTCCTCATACATCATGTTTTCCAAGATATTACAGTAGGTATATGGAGGGGATCTCGCTGTATAAGGGGTAGACGCGGCACCAGCGACCTACTAGGGGCGGCGGCTGCCATTGGGGGAAGCGGCCACTTGCCCCTTCTTCTTACTTGGAGATGATGCAGAAATGGAGGTGCTTCTATCCCTCCTTGGGGGATACCAAGGATGGGGATTTCGTGGCTATGGATGGATGCCTCCAAAATAGGGTTTCCCCTCAATATATAGTGGTGGAGGCTTCACCAGGGCCATCGGATCAAAACCCTTCGATCCAAGGGCTCTTGGGAACCTCTAAAACCTTCATGGTGACTCCTAGAAAGGCCCACAAGTCTTCAAATTTGTGGCTTGGGCGAATTGATCTTATATGGAAAGAGTTTGAGTCAACCACGTCAACAAAATTTTGAAATCCAGAAACTGCTCTTGTATCCTTTAGTAATCGGGCCATAAAAAATATATCTAGACTTCGATTGGGGTGAATTTTATGTCTAATTCGTATGGCTTGAAATTTACCGTAACTTTAATGTTGATCACTTTTTCATTTGACATCATCCTCAAGCTCTTACAAGTCAATATTTTAAAAGTGTTTTCTAGGACAGATTTCAGGAAAATTCAAATATTGCCATATTGAGAAATTTTCTTTCATATTCATTTTTTTCCTACACAACAAAGTGTAAAACAAGAACTTGTTAACTTGTGCAACTATTAGTAGGTTAGTCCCAATGAATATAATACAGTTGCAAAATAATATGCATTTTAGCACAATAAACTACAAAGTTCATGTATGCATTTTACGTGCATCAACGGGACAGATGGTAACTCTTTCCCCTAGGCTCTAGCTGCTCTATGTAGTGGTGCCTCTAAGCGTGGCTTGATTCCCGGCAAAATTAGTCCATTTGGCCCTCTCAACTTGACCATTAGATTATGGGTGTGCCAAAGACGCTAGGCCAAGGCGGATGCCTTTATCGTGACAGTAAGCCTCGACTTTTTCGAGTGACAAGTTGTTGTCGTTGTTGGTGATGATACTACGTGGGAGACCAAATATCACCACTAGATCCCGAACAAATTTAAGGATTGTTACCCCATAGAGCTTTCTAGTGGGTTTAGCTTTTATCCATTTAGTGAATTTATCAACTGAAACAAGCAAAGGCGTAAACCCACAAGGTGTCGTCTGCAAAGGCCTAACCATGTCAAGCCCCCAGACTGCAAACGACCAGGTATTTGATATGTTTCGCAATTCTACGGCTGGAACATGTGGTTTCCTTGCTTATAACTGACACCTAATGCATGTCTCAACCAACTTGTCGTGTCCTCCTTGGCAGTTAGCCTGTAGAATCCTTGTCGGAAAAGCTTTGGAGGGGAGAGCAGCGTGATGCCCGCAAACTCCCTGAGGATTCCTATGAGTTGCTGCTGAGATACATACCATAGGAATATTCCAGATATGCTTCTCTTAGATAGCTGCCCATTTATTATGGTATAGCCTTTTTCCCTGCGTACTATATGTCAGCCTTCGACTTCGTCGACGAGCAGTGTTTTGTCTTTGAGGTAGTCCATGAACGGTTTCGTTCAAGCCGGGGGATCATTGATATTGCATTGACAAATGAATCCACTCTATCCGGGTTGTCAAGGCATGCTCTCTTCACGGATGGGGTCCATAAGTGCTCCAGGAAAACGCTAGGTGACATGGGTATGAACCTTCGGGTGCCCACTATTCGTATATATGGTGAGGCCCAATGGAAGGCTCACCTGAAGATATGCAAAGATCTATGAAGACCATAATGATTCAACAGATACGAAGCCTACAAGGACACATACTTCCGGTGATACAAGACAAGAAAAGTCCAAGACTAGACTAGATACAAACTCTACACTTGTAACCAACTCGTATTGGTACCCGGGACATAGTCTCTCCATATATAAAGGCTAGGAGGGTTCAATGAGGAGGGCACATTACCCGATACGCTACACCCGACAATAGATCTAGACAATAGACATGACGCCTCTCTCTTTCTCGGCGAGATCGCATCTAGTCGACTCAACGAGTTTGTACTCTCCAATGATAATACGAGCAGACAAGTAGGAGTTGGGTTTTCTCTACGGGGGTCTAAACCTGGGTAAATCGCCTACCTTGTTTGTCAGTTAAGCTGATGAAATCACCAGCGCTCTCTTTTCCACGAAACCCTAGGTCCATAATAATGGGTATTGCCGATGTTAACCCTCGATAATTGGCGCTATTCGTGGGAACTCTGGGCACTGGAGTCATGAATTCGGTGGCTCCTTCTTCACCAAGCAGCAACTCGACGATCAGGATCGGTCTGATCATTTTCGGCTGGTCAATTTCGGCTCCCGGTTCAGGTACGCATCCAAGTCAGTGCGTTCAAACAATCTAAGCAGATCAAGATCTTCAAAAACTCGCTCGCAAGTCACGAGTATGGAGAAATTTTGGTGATTAGAGTATTCAAGCAGCTAGTACGTGAGTTCATCCAAAGATCAAGTCGTGCACCACCACGGTAGCCAGCGACCGGAGCAAGCGGAAAATTAGAAGGTACAGAGTGCACGTAGAGTACGGAGTCTAAGATGGAAAGTAAAAAGGTAGAGCACCATTCGGACTCGTATCCAACTTGGTGCATGAGTTGCAAAAACAAAAGGAAAGAGCAAGTACTAGTGTTAAATTATTCCACGTGAAAAAGAAGGCAATTTTTGATTCAGTCTACACGTTGTTGGAGTCTGAATGGAAGAGTTTGGTCGGCTGTGTCACCACACCAAGAGAAAATGAAGAGAAGAAAAGTACTACTCCACTCGAGATAACGAGCTGACATTATCACCAACACCGCAGACTGACGCTCTGTTACAATTGCCACGAGTAAATAATAAAGAACGAAAACGAAATCATAGCAAGACGACACAGATTTAACGTGAAAAAACTTCTTTAACAAAGAGAGGAAAAATTCATAGACGCCAGCCAACGAAACTTCACTATATCGAGGAGTGTTTACAAACGCCGGAGATTTTACAGATGCAACTCTTCCCAACCGGCGGCTTAAAAGAGGTTTATATATCGGTGGAAACCTAGGTCTTCGACGATCCATACCGGCCCAAGCCTCCGGCGACAGGCCTCGCTCCACTCGTCAGAAGTTGACATAATCTTTGTAGAATTTGGATCAACATATAACAAACTCCACCTTGAAACAAATTCCTCCTTGTAGCATCAACAACAACCATCTCCTTAAACAAAAGAAAGCAAATACTTTTGGTGCCATTAGCCACTTGGGCTAATCAATTAAACCAACTAAGTTCAAGAAAAGCTCAAACTTAGCAATAGGAATAAGTTTAGTCATCATATCAGCAGGATTATCATGAGTGCTAATTTTTCATAACTTTAATATTCCTTGAGCAACAATGTCTCTAATAAAATGGTAATTGACATCAATGTGCTTAGTTCTCTCATGGAACATCTGATCTTTTGTAAGGTATATGGCACTTTGACTGTCACAAAACAAAGTAATGCAAGAATCATCTCCACAAATCTCAGCAAACAAATCTTTCAACCAAATAGATTCTTTGCAAGCTTCAGCAATAGCCATGTATTTAGCTTCAGTAGTAGATTGTGCAACAACTGTCTGCAACGTAGCCTTCCAGCTAACATCACAACCACCAACATTAAACACATAACCTGTGAGGGATCTTCTCTTATCCAAATCGGCAGCAAAATCTGAATTCACATAGCCAACGAGCCTCTCACCGGTCCTGCCAAACTTCAAACAAGCATTGGAAGTGCCAAGAAGGTACATGAAAACCCACTGAACAGCCTTCCAATGTTCTTTACTAGGATTAGCCATGTATCTACCTATCAAACTCATAACATATGATAAATCAGGACGAGAACAAACCATGGCATACATAAAAGAACCAACAGCACTAGAATATGGCACCTTTGACTTGTACTCAAACTCTTCATCAGTAGTAGGACATTGAAAAACTGACAATTTAAAATGAGGAACATAGGATTACTAACTGACTTGGACCATTTATATTAAAACGATGAAGAACTTTTTTAATGTAACTTTGCTGACTAAGAAATAACAAACTAGATTTTCTATCTCGGGTAATCTCCATACCTAAGATCTTCTTAGCAGCACCAAGATCCTTCATCTCAAACCCACTACTTAGGTGTGCCTTCAAAGTAGTGATTTCTTTCATGCCCTTGGCAGGAATTAACATATCATCAACATATAGCAGCAAGTATATAGGTGACCCATCAAAAAACTTGATATAAACACAACTATCATATTTATACCTCTCAAAACCATGTGAGATCATAAATGAATCAAATCTTTTATACCACCGTATTGGAGATTGCTTTAAGCCATAAAGAGACTTCTTTAATTTGCACACAAAATCCTCTTTACCAGGCACTATGAACCCTTCTGGTTGGTCCATGTATATTTCCTCATCAAGCTCACCATGCAGAAAAGCAGTCTTGACATCTAACTGCTCAAGCTCAAGATCACGCATAGCCACAATACTAAAGAAAGTGTGCATGGAACTATGCTTTAAAATTGGGGAGAACACATCATTGTAATCAATACCTAGAATCTAGCTAAACCCTTTTGCTACTAACCTTGCCTTGTACCTTGAAGGATCTTTGGGAGATAAACCTTCCTTTTTCTTGAAGATCCACTTGCAGCGGACCGCCTTCTTTTGTTTGGGAAAGGACACAATATCCCATGTGCCATTTTTCTCAAGCGACTGCATCTCTTCTTGCATAGCAGAAATCCACTTCTCTCGGTCAATGGATGCAATGGCTTCATTGTATGTAGAAGGTTCAGAATTATTCTCCACCTGCTCAGCACAACTCAAAGCATAATGAACAAGATTACACTCTTCAATTAAACGAGGACGAGGACCACAGTTATGCCTCAGTCTATCAGCAGCAATGGACTCATATGGTTGCTGCAAAACAGTAGGTGAGTGTTGAACAATATTATGAATATTTTTCTCATGTGTATCTTCAATGATAGCATCATTATAAACAGTTTTCTGCAGGTTATCCACCTGCACACTAACTCCCTCCTCTTCGACAGCAATAGGAGAGGTATATGATGGCAAGCTATCATGATATGTGACAGACTCATTGAAAACAACGTTTCTACATAGCAAAATCTTTTTAGTTTCAGGATTCCATAGTTTATATGCTTTAACTCCTAAACCATAACCAAGGAATATGCACTTAACAGCCCTAGGATCTAACTTTCCATTATCAACGTGAGCATATGCAGTGCAGCCAAAAACTCTCAACTTTGAATAATCAGCAGGCGAACCTGACCATACCTCAGTGGGAGTTTTCTTCCCAAGTGGAATAGAAGGTGACCTATTGATGAGGTAACATGCTGTGTTGGCTGCTTCATCCTAGAAACGCCTATGCATACCTGCATTAGACAACATACAACAAGCCCTCGAGATGATGGCCCTGTTCATGCGCTTAGCCACGACATTCTGGTGAGGAGTATATGAGATGGTGTGATGCCTGATCATGCCATCGTTACTGCAAAACTCCTCAAACTCATTAGAACAGAATTCCATACCATTGTCAGTGTGTAGTACCTTTACCTTCTTCTTAGTTTGTTTTTCAACCATAACTTTCCACTTCTTAAAAGCATCAGAAACATCATATTTATTCTTCAGAAAATAATGCCACACTTTTCTTGAGTAGTCATCAATAATAGTAAGCATGTAATTAGCACCACCAATAGAAGTTTTACAGGATGGACCCCATACATCATCATGCACATGATCTAATATGCCTTTCGTGGTATGAACGGAAGCGTTGAATTTAACTCTTTTATGCTTACCAAAGATGCAATGTTCACATAACTCAAACTTACTCAAGTTGCAACCATCAATCAGCTCTCTCTTGACCAACTCGACCATGCCTTGTTTGCTCATATGCCCAAGACGCATATTCCATAGATGTGTTTTACCACAATTATCAGAGTCATTAGAAGTAACAGCATCAACAATACCATGCAAAGTGCTACCTCTAAGAACATATAATTTAGCAGAATTCATATCACCTATCATGTGAATAAGAGAACCTTTTGATACCTTCAGAACTCTATGCCCACCGGCATACTTGTATCCATCAACGTCCATGGTACTCAGGGTGATCAAATTTATGGCCATGCTTGGTATGTGCTTCACCTCACTCAGCGTGCGTGTCACGCCATCATGTGTCCTGATGTTAATAGATCCAACACCAACAATATGGCATGGGTTATCATTCTCCACATGCACAAAATCTCCAGTCTGCACAGACTCATATGAACTGAACCAATATTTGTTACATCAGATATGAAACGAACATGCAGTATCAAGTATTCATTCATCATCACGAGAAGCACAACTAGCAAAAACATCTAAGCATTCACCATCAGAACTATCAGAAACAATAGCAGCCTTACCAGTACTTTCAGACCTATCTTTCGGTTGGTAAGTTCCGTTCCTTTTCTCCTTATTCTGCAACTTCCAACAATCATCTATAACGTGATTAGATTTCTTATAATACCTGCAGAATTGATCCTTTCCCTTGGACTTTGAATGACCTCTGCCGTCCTTGCTCTTATCTCTATTGCCATAGTTGTTGTTCCTCTGGTCGGTCCTGCCACGAACCTGTAGAGCCTCGACCTTGGATGACATCCCATCTGACCCTACCATAGTGTTCATCTTTTCCCTCTGTTTGAGGGCGTCATGTACTTCGGCAAGGGTTAGTTCATCACGGATCAACAATATTGTATCACGAAAATGTGTATAGGAACTAGGCAACGAGCATAAGAGTAGAAGAGCTAAATCCTCATCATCATATTTTACCTCCATAGACTGCAAGTCTGAAACAATCTCTTTAAAAACATATATGTGATTCATTACCGATCCACCTTTATTGCAGCCTATGCAAGAACAACTTCATCTTCACGTTCATCTTACTGGTTAGATCCTTTGACACACAGATCATTTCCAGTTTTTCCCACAGAGCAGTAGCAGATTTCATCTCCAGTACTTCCTGCAAAATATTATTGGACAGATGAAGTTGAATCAAAGACAAAGCCTTACGGTCCTTCCTCTTCTCTTGGGCGACCAGGTCTTAGCATCCTTTTCGCCGAATCCATCCAGCGCTTCATCCAGATCAGATGTTTGGGAGAGAATCGCCCGCATCTTCACCTGCCATAAGAAGAATCTTATGGTGTAGTCCATCTGTGGTAGATCGAACTTCAATGACGACATGTCGCAAACCCTAGATTAGAACCTGGGGCTCTAATACCACTTATTATAATTGCGACAAGTAAATAACGAAGAATGGAAATGAAATCATAGCAGGGGGACATAGATTTAACATGGAAAAACCTCTCCAACAAAGAGAGGAAAAAACCACGGGCGCCATCCAGTGAAAATTCACTATATCAAGGAGTGTTTACAAATGCCGGGAGTTTCACAGATGCAACTCTTCTCAACCGGCGGCTTACAAGGGGTTTATATATCGGTGGAAACCTAGGTCTTCACTATATCGAGGAGTGTTTACACTCGGCCCAAGCCTCCGGCGACGGGCCACACTTCACTCGTCAGAAGTTGGCCTATACTTTGTAGAATTTGGATCAATATATAACACACTCATCATCAATCATGAACTCGACAACTATTTTGACTCTACCGCAAACCGTTTCAACTTTACCGTGGAATGTTACGTGAACCTGGTGATCCAGAGAGGATGGATCAGTGTGTGGCCGACTCGCCGGCGTCCTGCAGCCAACCCAAAAGCCGGCTTGTTCATGGTCCGACAAAGGATATGATATGCAAATACCACATCAGGTGGAACAAACCAGCAGTAAAAGTGATAAAGGAAAAACTCAAGGGAGTCCGGAACAAAGTGCAACTCGAGTCATCGCAAAGAAAAAAAGGAAAATTATTCCTATACGTCACCATGTCACATACAGTTTGGTCATGACGCGATCACTATGTTTTTAATTTGACTTTTTTCTCTCTCGTTAAATGGGCAGCCAAATAAATTACATGATCTAATACTTAGATGTTCTTTTTGGTCTACATGCAATCACAATACGAGAATCCATCGGGTCATGGGAAGAGATGATCACCGCCTCATGGATTGACGGTTTTGCGTTTGCATCAAACACAGCCTCCCCCGAGAGATTATCATCTTGACATATAGATAACTCACTGCAGCTTTGACTCCTTCGACTTCGATTACACGTCCGCTACATAGGCCATGGACTACGTCCTTTAGCTGCGCCAACCCATTGCAATCTTCGGTTGCGGCAAACTACTTCCGCCATAGGCTTCGGTGATCTTCTGCTGCGTCGGCAATAAAACGCGCCTCCTCGACTACATCGACCACATCAACTCTACACCCGGGGGCTGCGTCGACTCCTTGTCCATCGCACGACTCCATCGACCTCGACTGCGTCCAGCGCGTTGATTCCGGTGACTCGGGGGCTCCCTCGGCTTCGACGGCCAACTAAGGGTTGCAGCTACCTGTCAAAGTCTTTGGCTCCGGCAACCCACCAAAATATTTGGCTGCGGTAACCCGCCAAAATCCTCAGATGCGACAACCCGCTAAAATCTTCAACATCGGTGACCTGCCAAAATCCTCGGCTGCGGCGACTCGCTATAAATCTTTGCTTGCGGCAACCTGCTGTTGTCATCAGCTCCATCATATTGTTGCCGCATCGACTTTGTCCACAACAACAACCAATAAAGCTAAGTTTCCTCTACCAAGAGTCAATACTTGTTTTATTTAACTCGCACTCGAAACACTCGGGGGTTGCGTCATCTTCGAGTAACCTAAGTTCCATCCACTCCGCGCACTCGAACACCCAGTACACGACTTCCTCAGTAGCTGACTCTGCCTGAGTGTTGAATCCTTGAACTCCGACCCGTTGCAGCCCAACTGACATGTCGGCAAGGTACTAAGACTAAGGGCGTCAGGGAACGAAAAGGTCTCACAAAACAGTGCAAAAGTGTCAAGTCCAATGCACCAAAAAATTCTATAACAAGTCGCAAGGCCAATATTATTTATAATATGCAACTACTTCACAATTCTTTATATTTTTTTCAAGGATGTCCACTACATCGAGCTATTCTATTGAGTCCTCCAATGGAGTCGACTAACAGCACCTATGTCAATCTCACACCAAGTGTTGGGGGGATGATCCAAGGTAGGGTCCAGCTAAGGTAAAAGGGCAAAGACCATCAAGGTATTGACCGGGTCAAAGATGACCCGACCAAGTTATTTGAGGGCCGGCCGAATAAGGTCCATGTTACTCTGAGCTAAACAGCTAAGGTTTGATTCGGCCAACATATAAGGTATGTCGGCACAATGTACAACATTTAATCTATTTGGAGGTATGCTCTCGGCCGAGTCATCTTGTATAAGGCTGAGTCATGAGAAGGCTTGATCGAGAAGGAGAGAGTGAGTCCCAAAGTCAACACAGGGATCTGTCTCTCCCTTAGGAATCATTGCAGAGCCAAGTGCTACAGACAAGGGCTAGAGGGATAGAAGGGCAGAAGATTCATCACGGAGGTGACAGTCCTAGAGTACAAGGTTCACATGTCTAGGCTTTGAGTTATTGATGTCGATAGAAGGGAGACATGGAAAGGGGTGCACCAAATTACCTCTTTGGGAGAAGCATATTCAGGGAATATGACATCCATGTCATCCCTAATGTAACATGGCAACCTCTTTATAAGGTGAGCTAGGACCTCCTAGAGGGGGGTTCGATTCATTTTTACACTTAAAAAGTAGGTGAGAGCTTCTTCCTCCTCTCTCTGATACATTGTTGATCTAAGTAAAGATCGTGAGAGAGTTCTTCGTGTGTAGAAACCACTACATCATCCCTCCCTAGATCCCACTAGTGCACATTGGCCCCAACTTTAGCCAACCCATGGCATCTTCCATGCCACCACCACGACAGTTGGTGCCCACTATGGGGCCAGCAGCGGTGCTAGCTGGAGTCAAGATCCGGATGGGAAACTTCATCGCTACCGGCGAGCGCATCGCCTCCAGGCTCATGCAGCACTTAAACATGTGGGACTACGTCAGCGACAACGCGCATAACTTTGCTAGGCTCCCTCATTCGCGCAACGGGGTCTTCATCAACCTAGGCGCGCACAAGGTCTACGTCGGTGTCGACGTCTCCTGCGTCTACCCGCAGTGAGTCATCCTCGCGGGAGAACCTCCCCTCAGCCCTTCTAGAGGTCCGCATATCACTCGCCCCGCAGGCAGCATCGAGGTGATGATGATGGCACTAGCTGCAGGCGTAGGAGCCAGCCCAAGCAGAGATACGGCAGCAGCAGATCCGGCAGTAGCAAACCCGACAGAAGCTGGTAATGTAACTCCTAAGGTACCTCATATGACGGGCCCACCATTGGAAACGCCAGAGAATATCCTGCAAGAAGCCATAGAAAGTTTAACCACTCCTATATCTCTAATCGTAGATCCGGGTCGTGCACAGACCAAGCTGGAGGAAACCCGACAGAAAATGCTAGAGGGGGCCAGGAGAGTAGCAGCTGCACAACAGTCACTTAACATTACCTTGCATGAGTATGTTCGGGCAAATAAGCTTAACACTAGCCCAACTTGCATGGATGGTGTCAAGTTGAAAGGATAGAATCTACTTAGTGATATCAATAAGGAACATGTGTCTAGGCAGGGTGAATCAGCTGACCCAGGGTTGCCGAGGTATAGCACACCTGCGAAAAACCTCAGGGCTGCACATGCAACAGCTGCCTAGATACCTGCTCTGTCCGGTGAGGTCCGAAAGAGGCAAGAGGAGAGAGTGAATAAGCTGGTGTGCATAGAAAACCAGCAGAATAAGGAACTGTTGAAGAACAACCCGGCAAGACCCAGAGCTTCCCGTATCGTTCATTCGGTTGGAGGTGCTCCAGCAAGATCAGCGTCCGCAGTATCTTGACCCGGCGGAGGCACGAGGAGAGATGAGGTGGTAACCTCAGGAAGAAGGAACAAACATATGGTGCCGTATGATCCAGCTGTGGCTGGAAAGGCAAAGACAGCTCAAGCTCGCGACCAAGGAAGTGGAAGCCGAGGTAACCGAAATTACGGCCAAGGTCAGGATGGCCCACGTAATTCAGCTGGTGGAGGACAATATCCACCCCAGCAAAATGAGCCGAGGTATATGCCACGGCAAGACTGCAGTGCAAGGCCAGCTCGGTAGAACCCAGAGCACAATAGGTACCGGATAATCATGTGTCAGAAGCAAGGCTAGGGAACATGAACTTGTAGTCGGATGATGCAAGAGTTGAAATTGGACATAATATACAGGTCCAAACTATTAGAAGGACAGTGTCCTCTGGGTCCAACTTGTTTTTGACCTCTCATCATGAGGGAAACATCTGTGCCACATTTCCAATTGGCCAGGGGAACCAAAACATACGATGGAAGTACAAAGCCCCAATATTGGCTGATCGATTATGCCACCGCGGTTTACATCACAGGAGGTAACCTCAGATGGGCAGTAAGATATGTACCACAGATGTTGGAAGGGCCAGCGAGAGTCTGGCTGAATAATCTGCCGGTAGGAAGTATCAACTGCTGGTTAGATTTTTAGGAGATGTTTGTTAGTAACTTGAAAAGCACGTATAAGAGGACGAATAAACCTCAACATCTCGTCATGTGCAAGCAGAAGCCGAATGAAACTGACCGAGAATTTTTGACTCGGTTGTGCAACTTGAGAAATTCTTGTGAAGGAGTGATTGAACCATAGGCAATAGCATGGTTTTCACAAGGGTGTAAGTACGACAGTGTCTTATGGAAAAGATTGCAGCAAGATATGCCAACTACGTTGGTCGAGACAATCAGAATTGCAGACTCATATGCATTGGGAGATCCAACTTAGCCAGAGCTTATGACGACAAAGAAAAATGAGGAGCATAACGCTCGTGATGCAGTCGGGTCATCCCGGAGGAATGAATTTCGAGGTTAGAGGAGAGATGATAGACCAGATTGTCGATACAATTCGATTCATGTTGCAGCTGTAATCCAATATTAGCTAGGATCTGGGGGCAATCAGCGTCAAAAGAACAGTGTGCAGAATTTGACTCCAAAAAATGATGGCAAAAAGAAGTGGACTGCTAAACAAAAGAAGCAATGGCAAGAGAGGCCAAAGTATACATATGAGTCCATGTTGGATCAGCCCTGCAAGTTTCATACTCCTAATCTGGCTAAGCCGGCGAACCATACAACTCAGTAGTGTGTTTGGATGAAGCTGGCAATGGGTGGACCAGAACCAAACCAGCCGAACCATAGACCTCAGCTCACAGGAGGAAATACTCAGCAACAACTAGCTCTACCTCTGCCACCGCCGAGGTATGAGAATAAACCACCACCGATGTATGAGAACCATGACAGGAGAGAAGATGTACATCAAGTGGAGAATCAGAAACAGGAGAACCGTGGAGATCCCGACCAAGCAGGCAGGAATGAGTACAAAGAACATCATCATGCTTATTGTTTGGTCACTACAGAACACATAGACAAGAAAAGTATGCAAAGGAGGCATATTGAAGTGAATGCAGTTATGCCGGTAGTGTCGATATATATGCATTGGTCGGATCAGGAAATTACTTGGAGTATTAGGGATCACCGTAAGATCATGTCGGATCATATGCCTTGGTGCTGGACCCAACATTCATTAGGCCAAATATCAACGTAAAGTTCTCCAAGGTGCGGATTGACAATGACATCAGCATAAACATACTATACAAGGACACCATGCACAAGCTCGATATAAATGAGAACATGTTGTAGTCAATCAAGACTACCTTCCATAGCATTGTGTCGGGGTTGTCTTGTGATCCAATTGGCAAGGTTCGAATTGATGTGTTATTCGACACAAGGAAGAACCGCAGAATTGAGAAATTAGAGTTTGAGGTTGTGGACTTGGAAAGTTGTTACCATGCATTGCTAGGCAGGCCGACATTGTCAAAATTCATGTCTTGTACACGTACCAGTTACCTAAAAATGAAGATGCCAGGACCCCATGGGATTATGACCATTGCTGGAGATTACAGGAGATCGATGGAATGTGCCTCGGCTGGGTCAAATCTAGCCGAGTCATTGGTGATTGCAAGGGAAAATAAAATGATTCAGGAAGTGGTGGCTTTGGCTTAGTCGACACATTTGAATTTGCCGGCACTTGCTAACCCGCATGAGAGTGTCTCTTTTCAGCCAACTAAGGACACCAAGAATATTCAAATTGATGACCAGTTCCCAGAGTGCACCGTCACTATTGGTGCCGACCTGAACGCTAAATAGGAAAGCTTCCTCTATGAGAACTGGGATATCTTTGTTTGGTCCACTCAGGATCTGCAAGGTGTGCCGAGGGAGATAGTAGAGCACTCTTTACATGTGATCCCAGATGCAAGGCCGGTGAAGCAACCTCTCCACCGCTTCACCGAGGAAAGGATAAAAATAATTGGAGATGAGATAGCTCGGCTCCTTGCAGCCGCGTTTATAATGGAAGTTCTTCATCTGGATTGGCTATCTAATCTGGTGCTTGTGAAGAAACAAAAAGATGACCCAAATGTAGTAGTGGTGTGGCGTATGTGTATCGACTACACCAACCTGAACAAAGCATGTTCAAAGGATATATTTCCTTTGCCGGGAATAGATCAGGTTATTGATTCCACCGCTGGTTGTGAGCTACTTTCATTTGTAGATGCGTTCTCTAGTTTCCACCAGATACCGTTAAATCCGGCCGATCTAATAAAGACTGCATTTATTACCCCGTATGGGGCTTATTGCTATTGTACCATGCCATTTGGCTTACGTATTGCAGGGGCACCATATCAAATATGCATGAAAAAATGCTTACATGATCAACTTATAAAAAATGTCCAAGTATATGTTGATGACATGGCAATAAAAACCAAAGAAAGTCACACACTATTAGATGATATCCGGCAGACATGCACGAATCTAAGAAGATTCTGAATGAAGCTTAACCCGAAAAAGTGCACCTTTGGTGTCCCGGTTAGAAAATTACTCGGTTTCCTCGTGTCGAGCCGATATATCGAGGAAAATATGACAAAGATTCGGGCAGTAGAACAAATGGAGCTGCCGAAGTGTCTCAACAATGTCTAGAAGTTCACAGGTTGCATGTCATCATTGAGTCGGTTCGTAAGTCGTCTTGGAAAAAAGGCATTGCCCTTATAACAAGTAATGAAAAAGTAGGATAAATTTATCTAGACACCACAAGCTGATAACACTTTTCATGAAATAAAGAAAATGCTAGCCTCTGCACCTATGTTAGCTTCACCATTATCCAAAGATCCGATGTTGCTCTATATAGCAGTGACCAGCCGAGTCATTAGTGTTGTGGTAGTAGTGGAGCGTGAAGAGGAAGGTAAGTCAGTGCATAGGCCAGTATATTACCTAAGTGAGGTACTCTCAGCTTCAAAATGGAAATATCCCCATTATCAAAAAATGGTATATGGAGTATGTATGTTGGCAAAGAAGCTAAATCATTACTTTGAGGAAAACCCTATAAAGGTGATATGTGAAGCACCAAGTGTCGAAATAATGGGCAACAAAGATGCCAGTGGCCAAATAGCCAAATGGGCAATTGAGCTGGCCCCTTATGCTCCACAATTTGATAGAAGAGAGGCAATCAAGTCTCAGGCACTAGCCGATTTTTTTTTGATTGGGATAAAATGCAATATGAACCACCCCTACCTGATTCGAACTATTGGAGGATGCACTTTGATGGATCGAAGCTGGAAAATGGATTGGGTTCCGGGATAGTACTCACGTCACCCAAGAAATATCGGCTAAAATATGTGTTACAAATACACTTTGCTGCATCAAATAACATGGCTGAATATGAAGCACTAGTCCATGGATTAAAGGTAGCAAAGGACATTGGCATACGTCGGATACAAAGTTTTGGTAATTCTGACTTGGTTGTACATCAAGTTTCGAGTCATTGGGATGCACTTGACGCAAACATGGCACTGTACAGATTTCATGTGTAGAAGATAAGTGGGTACATTGAATGATGTGAATTTCACATCATGTACCTCAGGCATAGAATGATGCAACCGAAACATTGTCAAAACTCGGCTCATCCAGACAGTCCATCCCACCCGGCATATCCCTCGAGCACTTCAAAAAACCATCAATTATCCATTCACCCAAATCTGAATCAGTTTGTATCCCGGCCAGCGTAGCGCTCGAGGTTGTCCCAATGGACATAGATGGAAGAAATGATACGAATTACCCAGGGACCAATTCGGCAAACCTGGGTACTACGAAGTACCTGGGGACTGGTTAGGGTAATCTGGCAGAGGTTATGTTAGCTGAAGCAATGGAAATTAATGAAATGGTTACCCTGGTACATGACGTACCTAAATGGGCACGGCCAATATTTCTATTTTTGGCAGAGGTGATGAAATCCCCGCTAGGAAAATCCAAAGAAAGGCCAAGGCCTATACCATAATAAATAGGGAGCTATACAAGAGAAGTGTCACTGGTATTCTGCAAACGTGCGTTGATCCGGCAGAAGTCCAAGAGATCCTACTAGATATCCATCAAGGTGAATGTGGGCATCATGATTCATCTAGTGCCGTAGTCGCCAAAGCTTTTCGGCATGGGTTTTATTGGCCTAGTGCTTTGCGAGAGGCAAAGGAACTAGTGAAAAAATGCAATTGCTACCAAAGATATGCAAGCAAATGTCATATGCCATAATCCAAGTTAAAAACCATACTGATCACTTGGCCATTTCCCGTATGGTGCTGGGACATGTCTGGTCCATTTAAGCTGGCTCAGGGTGGCATGACTCATATTTTGGTCATGGTTGATAAATTCACCAAGTGGATTGAAGTAAAGCCAATATGGAAGTGCGACGGACCCATAGCAGTGAGATTCCTCAAGGATGTTATCCTGAGATATGGGTATCCACATAGCATCATAACAAATACTGGCACAAACTTTGCCAAAGGAGCATTTGCTCGATTCTTCCGAGATAACAAGATAAGAGTATATGTGGCATTAGTCGCACATCCCGCATCGAACGAGCAAGTGGAAAGATCCAACGGACTAGTATTGTCTGGAATAAAACCCTGGCTCATTGAGCCACTACAAAGATCAGCGGGGTGTTGGATTGAGGAGCTCATGGCCGTGTTATGGATCCCGAGGACAACTCTGAATCGATCAACAGACTATACGCCATTTTTTTGGTATATAGGGCAGAAGTTGTATTGCCAGCCGACATAGTGCATGACTCTCCTAGAGTCACCTAAGGTTTGCGGTGTAGACATCATCCAAACGTTCCTCAATTGTCGGGTGTAGCCCCTCGAAGGGAGGGAGTACCCGATGTTTCTGTACTCCGGCACCACCGAACCGACGAGAGTGTCAGATGAGGAAATGTCCTCAGCCGACCTCGATCGGGCTCTATGACACCTGCTGAAGTACAAGGCTGATGAGGAGCTTTCGGGGAAGTCTCTGACGGCCCCCTTTTTTGGCTTGAAGGAAGTTCCTCGAGTGAGTCTCTTGCTTGCATGTTGTGCGTTTTTGATTGTTTGTGTCTTCTGTTTTTTGACCTTTAAATGTGTATCCTTTGCTCCCCAGGAGCTTAAGGTGGTGAGCTTGATGCCTCCCCTTCCTGACAAATATACGGCTACGCTAGATGGCGGGGACGCGGAGTCTGATTCCATGCTTTCCCCTGTGCAGTCGCCAACGATGAAAGCCCCTGAGCATAGCGAAGGGATATATCACAAGAGGATCCGAAGTGAACGTTCGGATGGGGAGACGCCGCCGACGCCGAGTGGTCCCGCCTTCCTCGAGCGACAAGTTGGGGTGAGGGTGCTACCTCCCCCATTCTTGTCGTTCCCCTCCAGGCCGTGGCTCCTCATCCGTCGGACAAGAACAAAAAGAAGGAGATGTTGGTCTTCAACCTCTCCGTCATCCCGTCGTAAGTATCTGATGACTATATGTCGATTATGCTTTGCCTTGTTGACACTTGGGTTGACTTGATCGTTCCTATAATACTAGGAAGTCTTCCTCAGCTGAATCCATAAAGGATGGACTAAAGAAGCTGCTGTGGAGCCGAAGATGTTGCAGGCGGATCATGCAGCTGCCTCCCCGAAGACACCGGCAAACTGCGTTGATGTCGCATCGAGATCCTCGAAGCTAAGGAATCGAATGGTCTTCACCCAGAAGACGCAAGCTACTCCT
Organism: Avena longiglumis; assembly: GCA_030063025.1. Classification (NCBI taxonomy): domain Eukaryota; kingdom Viridiplantae; phylum Streptophyta; class Magnoliopsida; order Poales; family Poaceae; genus Avena; species Avena longiglumis. The sequence continues at coordinate 269,858,361 of CP125978.1, forward strand.
TCGGAGTCTTCGGGTGACCACGTAAGTGCTTTTTCAGTTGACATGGGCGATCCCCTGAGCCCTTTATTTGCCTGACTTTGCCTATTTCTTCTTTGTAGCCCTTCATCCGCGACACCACTCGCTTCGGACACCAATACCTCATCTTCGAGGACGACTTTCAGCAGCTCCGAGGTGCGTGTACTTCTTCTGCTTGTCTATGAATACTAATGAGTACCATTTGACTGATCTTTTTGTTGTTGAATGTCGTAGACAAGAACAATGGGGCTCTCTGCAAGCTGGACGCACTCGAAAAGAGTCATAGCCAGGCGGAGACCAAGGAAAAGGATGTCGTGGAGACCTTTCAATGCTACCGGCAAGAGGCCCAAGATCGTGAGCAGCAGCTTGCGGCTGCCGCGGCGTCTTGGGAGAAGGCCATGGCGGAGCAGCTTATGGATCTTGCCAAAGCGCTGTCCGGTGAGATTCCATATGTTCCCCCTGTTGATCTTATTTTTCTTCTGGTGCGTTTTCTTTGGCTCATCCAAATTTTCTTTGTCATGATATGTAGCTGCTACTGGCTTCGCATTTGATCGCAGTGCTCTGGAGCATGGGGATCCCATGGTCGATGCTATTTCGGCGGTCGAAGACCACTACAGCTCTACCGTCGAGACTCTAGCAAGGCCAAGGAGGTCCTCGCCCGCTTCTACCGGGAGATCATCCCGAAGGGCGTCACCCTTGACGATGTCGACTCTCTGGCAAAGGCCTTGGTGGGCGATGCCCCTGTGGAATACAAGAAGGCCCAGAAAGGTGTGGGTGCGACCCTAGGCCTGGCGATGGCAGCCGGCGCATAGTTGAATCTGCCGCAGGTCACCTCCAGGATGCCGGTGACAACAGATGGCATTGAGGTAGCCTTTTCTCCTTTCGACTCCCGCTGTAAGAATTTTGGCCCGAAGCTCATTGATATTCTATCCACATATGCACTGGAGAAGCAGCGGGCAGCTAAGGCGAAGGCCTCGGAGTCCGAAGCTACTCTGGATGCGGCTGCTTCTTAGGTCTCCTACGTCGTAGTTTATTTGATAGTATTTTGATTTTGTCTTGCCAGCGTGCATGTAATGCTTCATGTTTCACAAATCTGAATTTACCATGTAGTGGTTGTTTGATGTAAATATATGTGCTTCCTTTGACTGTTTTCAATTTCTTTGGTTTTTATATTTTGTCACATGTGCGCCTCTTAGGGTCCTTTAAATGCTGAGCCAGTGACCGCGCCTCCTACTTTAACCGGTTCCTGTCCATCATCAAGTGAGGCATCATAGTTGCCTCTGCTACGCGACTGCATCCTAAGACTGGAGAAGGATGTTCTCATGATTCTTGGCCACGCGGATGTTTGGAGATCCAAGACCGAATGGGCCGTTGCGAGAGAGGAATTTCTTCTTGAGGAATTTCGACAAATCGGCGAGCAACTAGAGTGTAAGTCACCGTGGACTTGTTTCGACTGGGCCCAACCTTTATGGCCTCTGAGCTGCTGCTTTTGTTTGTAGTTGTCAATCTTCTTCCGAAGGAAGATAATGACCGAGTTGCAATTCGGCTGAATTTCCTTACCCAACAAGAGTTGGAAGCCAGAGGCTTCTTTTAGATGGATCGCGACTGAGCGACTATTGTCATGACGGTTCAGGACCGCGTCCACCAAGTGCTTTGGGTGCTGAAGCGTGCAAGGTCATCACTTGAGGCTGTCTAGGCTGCGATGTTTCTTCTAGACGTAGCTCCCTCCATCCTCTTGGGGTTGTTGGGAAATTTTCGTAGCGTGGACGCCGTGAAGGAACTTGTACGGCATCAGCTTGTGGCAGGTGCGAAGGCGGCTCTAGTGCTTGTTTGGCTGCACCATCGCGACATTGACCTGGCCGAAATAGCAGCGGGGCCACCCGCTCCTCCGGATGGTATGGCATGGGACATGCGTCCACAGTATGCCACGGTGTCTCGTCATGCTGAGGACATCGTCGATGTCTTTGATGAGTGGAAGAACTTCCTTCTCCAGCGTAGTTGAGTCCTGCGAGTTGTAAATATAACAATGTAAAGTCTATATATTTTCGAGTGGGATTTCATGCCCTTGTAAAGTTGTATGTATTGGCACGTAGTGCGTTGTTGATTATGAGTTGTGCATGTCGTTATCCTGACATGATCAACTACTCAGGGTTATGAGTTGTTGTGACAATCAATAAAGTCGTAAGGTGAGTCACAGCCCCGGAGTGTGTTTAAGGATGTAAATGTATACAAGAGAAAAATATTTGGGCCAAGAAACTTAGCTTTTATTCATCGTAATGCAGGAGGTACAGTGTTCGACTGAGTAGCCTTATTGAAAGTAAAAGACAACTAGGGGTAGAAGCATCGCAGTTGTGCGAAGTTCCAGGGGTTGGAGTATTCTACTCCAGACTCAACGTCCTTTAGGTGGTAGGCGCCACCTGGGATTACTTTCGTAACCACGTAAGGTGCTTCCCATGGTGATTCGAGCTTCAGGTACGCCTTATGCTTGAGTCGTAGGATGAGGTCTCCTTCGACGAATGACCTTGGGCGAATCGTCAACTATGGTAGTTGCGGGGACTTTGTTGGTACACCGTCAAAGGGGTCGCAGCGATGTCGCGAGCCTCGTCCAGTGTGTCGACGGCATCTTTGAGTGCAGCCGTTGATTCTGCTTTGCCGTAAGCGACAACCCATGGGGCCTAGTAGCGTACCTCAGCGGGCAACATTGCTTCTGTTTCGTGTACCATGAAGAAGGGCGTGTAGACAGTGGCACTATTTTGCGTTGTACATAGACTCCAGAGGACAGAGGGTAGCTCCTCCGACCAGACTCCTTCAGCCTTTCGAGTGGGCATATCATCAGCTTCTTGATGTCGTTGCATACGAGGCCGTTAGCCTTTCGACTTGCCCGATGGTCTGCAGATGAGCCACAGAGATGTATGTGAGGTTGATGTCGAGACCTTCGCAGAAGTCTCGGAACTCCTTCGTGGTGCAGTTCATGTCGTTGTTAGTTATGATGCTGTGAGGCACTCCGAACCTATAGACGATGGATTGAAAGAACTTAATAGCAGAAGCGCCGGTTTGGTTAGTGACGGGCATGGCCTCGATCCAGTTCATCAATTTGTCGACTACCACTAGGACAAAGTGATGACCCACAAGTATAGGGGATCGCAACAGTCTTCGAGGGTAGTATACCCCAATTTATTGATTCGACACAAGGGGAGCCAAAGAATACTTATAAGACTTAACAACTGAGTTGTCAATTTAGCTGCACCTGGAAATAGTCTTGCTCATAGCGGTTTATTAGTAGCAATAGTTTTGTAGTAGCAACAGCAAAATAACAGTAGCAGTAAAACAAGGGCAGTGGCATCAATAGTAGAAACAGTAGGATATGAGTGCGGTAGGCATATGGATGGATGGACGGGCGTTGCATGGACAAGTCTAAACATGTAACTTCAAGATCAAGGGCAATTGAAGATAAATAAGATAAATCATCCAAGTACTAAAAAATCATAGGCATGTGTTCCATATATAGTCATACGTGCTCGCAATGAGAACTTGCACAACATCTTTTGTCCTGCCATCACGTTGCAGCGGGGCCTCAAGGGAATCTACTGGCAATTAAGATACTACTTTTAATAGAGTACCGGATCAAAGCATTAACACTCCGTGAACACATGTGATCCTCACATAATAGCCATCCCCTCCGGTTGTCCCAATTTCTGTCATTTCGGGTCCTTTGGATCCAGACAATGATATGTGTACACAACTTGCATATAAGATCACAAACAATACTATCATCATGAATCAATAAAAAGTTCAGATCTAAGATCATGGCACTCAGGCCCTAGTGGTAAGCATTAAGCACAACAAGTTGCAACAAAGTCAAATAGCACTAATAGAGATACTGGGCATCATTCCCTAACAATCTTATTCGATTACATAATAGAACTCAGCCAATCCCTACCATCCCCATGCCTACAGCGGGGGTTTACTCACTCATGTATGGGGGAAACATGGATGGTTGATAGAGAGGCGTCGATGATGATGATGGTGATGATCCTCTCCAAATTCCCCGTCCCGGCAAGGTGCTAGAACGGAGTTGTTGGTTCCGAATTGAGGTTTCTAGTGGTGGCGGCGCAGCGGAACTCTTTCTGAAAAAACATCGAATCCCCCTAAGTTTTTAGGTCAAGAGGCAACTTATAGGCGAAGAGGGAGGCCAAGGGGGTGCCCGAGGCTACCACACCCCTCACAGGCGCGGCCTGGGGTGACCCGCACGACAGGGGGTGTGGGCCCCTCATGGCCCACATTCGCCTCGTCTTCTGGCTCCGTGAGTCTTCTAGTGAAATAGGATTTTTGGCATATTTTCTGGAATTTTTCCTGCTAGTTGATTTTCTGCACAAAAACTAGACACCAAGGTAATTCATCTGAAAATAGCGTCAGTCTGTGTTAGTTCTATCCAAATCACAAAAGTTTAGAGGAGAAACAATAGCAAAAGTGTTTGGAAAAGTAGGTACGTTTTGGACGTATCAACTCCCCCCAAGCTTAGATTATTGCTTGTGCTCAAGCAATTCAGTTGAAAACTGAGTGCGATAAAAGAACTTTCACGAACACATTTGCTTCATATGATGTATATATTCTCAGCACATGAGTAGATACTTAGACAATTGATAATAAGGAGTATGCAACTAAGTCTACTTAATAGTCATTGCAAGCTATGAAGAGATTCGAACTCAATAATAATAAGTAGCATGAAACATAAACATAAGCAACATTGCAATGCTCATAAAAATGTATGATAGAGTGGTATCTCGCTTTCCTTTGATGGTGGATCAAAACATGAATGCCAAGGCACCTCTAAAGTTCAAGTGAAGACTATAAGTAAAGATATCAGAGATACAAGCATCAAAGTTATGGCATAATTAACCAAGTTTTGAGACAAGCACATCACACTAAGAATGACAATTACGCTCTCAAGAAGGTGCTCATAGAATAAGTGGTGACTCAACAAGGAAGTGAAAACATTTTGAAAAGTTTGGAAGGCTTCCAAATGCTTAAAGTATGGTACTCATTAGCTTTGAGCTCTCATTGCCCCTATCATAGGCATCTTTTATATGGTTAAGGTGAAAGTGACGTCCAATATTTGTTATATGCTTGACAGACCATAAACTGGAAATCTCATGTCCCTTGAGTACGATGGTCGCTCCTCATGCTACTCAACTTTAGTCACCGGTAAGTTCTTGTCAGAGTAAATACATGTGTATCATAGAGAACCGCCAACAGGGTACCCCTTACACATGATACATGAGCTATCCCATAATCAAAATGACAAGGCAAGGAGACAATGAGCATCTCAACAAACTTCTTATTTACCATGGTAAAATGGTTCTTTTTTCTCTCTTTCATATTTTTTGTGCATCTCTCTTTTTTATAAGAAGAAATCTTCATAGATTTCTCACTATGGTTATGCTGCAAGTTTCCACCATGATTATGCATGGCTTAGGCTAGCGGCCCAGGCGTTTCTCTAACACATATACATAACTCCATGGACTTACAGGCTCATGTTTCATTTCACACCGACGACATCTATATACAAAAGAGCATGATATCAACTGGGTATATAAATATAGGTGTTGAAAGCGTTCGCCATGACAACACGGTTCTGCTAACTCCCAGCCTATAATTTGCAAGCATATAACTTCATGGACAGTCACAATGGTTCAGGTTTATTAATTACAAGAAATAAAGTGTGTCATCAAGTTCATGAGAGCTTTACTAACTAACTTCCTCATGACAAGCAAAATTTTTATTTGGACGAAAACAAGGCATAATGAATATGCACGGAATAGAAAATGATGCTAATAGGAAGATATGGTGGATACTTTGGCAATATTGGTTTTGGGGAGTTGGAAGCACGAGTAGAGCTCATACTCAGTGCAAGTGAAGGCTAGCAATAGAGAGGGAGCGACAAACGAGAGATTGATAACTATCATAATCATGCTTGCAACAAAACATAATTAATTCTGGCATAAAAGTTATACAAGAACTCTGAGGCAAAATAAATCATCGAGGCTTAACTGACTATTGCTCAGTCATATGCATGCGTGAGCATGTGCCAAGTCGATTCAAATGAGACATTTAGAGGAGGCTACCACAATGTCATACCAAGTTATGAATAAAACAATGCAAGCAAACATTCATATGACATGCTACAAACTATTAGCAAGCTGGAGCAAATCATAAGAGAGCAAGAAGTACTAAGCATCCATAAAAAACATACACCTTACATGAACAGACTAAGCATGCCCACAATGATGAGTATTGAAGCGTGCACCCAGTGTTGACGTGGGACACTTCATTGGAACCCCAAGAGCAAGGTGTGATGAGCACAACAAAAAGTTTCCCTCAGTAGAGACCGAGGTTATCGAACCTAAAAGAGGAAGGAAACATCCCAAAGGTGTTGCAAGCAACATGGAAACCTGCACAACACAAACTCAAGACTTTGTCCCAACGAATCAGTGAGGTTGTCAAGCTCACCGGTTTGTTGTAACAACGGATTAAATGTATGGTGTGGAAGGTAATGGTTTGCAGCAAGTAAACAAGTAACAGTGGAAGATGTATCAATGGTAAAGATTGGACCGGAGTCCATAGTTCACTAGAGGTACTCTCCTTAGATAAACAACATGGCATGAAGGGTGAATAAATTACAGCAGGGCAATTGACAGGAACTGAGCAAGGCATAACAATGATCCTATGAGATTCGATTGGGCAATACAACAAGATACATAAACCACCATCCAACTGCATCTATGACTAGAATTCCACCTTCAGGTTATCGTCAGAACCCCCTCTAGTATTAAGTTGCAAGCAATAGACATCTGCTTTAGGCAAAGTGTGTAAGGTAAACAATCCACATGTTCCATGAACAAGAGACTGTTGTTTTCTCCCTAGTGGCAACATCACATCTACAACCGAAGAGATTTCTGTCACTTCCCTTGGAAACTAGAGGAATGAACCCACTATCGAGCATAAATACCCCCTCTTGGAGTCACTAGCAACTACTTGGCCAAGATAGCTACTAACAACGGAGAGCATGAAAGATCACAAACAACACAGACATGATAGAATCATAAAGATAAAACCATTAATCAAACCAACGTCGTAATCTCAATATCCACCAGCTCCCCGCAAAAATAACATGCATGATTTCAAATAGATTAAATCTTGATCATGAACGGAGCTCACAAGATCTATACATGAAAGCACAAAGGAGGAGATACAATCATCTAGCTACTACATGGACCCATAGTCCAAGGTGTAACAACTCACGCATCATACCGGAGAGAAGGCCTCCGGGATTATCTCCCCTCCAGCAGGGTGCCGGGAAGAACTTCAGATCCCCCCTCTTCGATCTAGGGACGATGGTTGCGGCGGCTACAGACGGTTTTGTGGAGATTTGATTGGGGGTCTAGGGTTTTTGCATCAGGGGCTTCTTATAGGCGAAGGGGAGGCCGAGGCGGTGGCCAGAGGGGCCAAACCCTACCCAAGCGCGGGGCAGGGCCCACCCGCGCCTTGGGGGGTTTGGCCGCCCTGGCTTGCGTCTCCGTATCCCCTCTGGACTTCTTGTTCCCCATGGAAAGTAATTGACTTTGACGTTTGTCCCGTCCAATTTCGAGAATATTTCTTTACTAACTTTTCTAAAACCAAAAACACCAGAAAACAGGCAACTGGCACTGTGGGAACTTGTTAATAGGTTAGTACCAGAAAACTTGTAAAAAGCACCTCAAAGTGTAGACAAGAAAAGCAAAGTAGATACTAAACAAGCATGGAGCATCAAAAATTATAGATACGTTTTCGACGTATCAACATCCCAAAGCTTAACTCCTGCTCGTCCTCGAGTAGGTAAGTGATAAAAGAATAATTTTTGAGGTGACATGCATACTCACAAAGATCCAACCATTTGCAAGCATTGAAAGCTGGGATCAAAGAACTCTAAACATGTGCATGAAAGATGGAGTTCTAACAATAGGACAAAGTAACTATGCATGCAACATGACAAGATACAAACAAAGATCATGAATAATATGCACTGAAAGACGTTTGTTTGTTTCACATACCGAAAACATAACAAAGTGGCAATCAGCTTGTACCTCATAGAGTAGCAATATAAATGCATAGGGCACCTTCAAAGTTCACAAGGGTTACTAGAAACAAATAGCACAAGAACAAGTAATATCACAATATGCATCGATTAATAAGCTTTGGAACACTGCACACAGAATGAAAACTATGCTCTCTTAATGGTGCCTAAAGGTAGAAGGTGGATAATCAATAGTGGTGGAAGAAAGGCCTTTTATAAAGGAAGCAGTGATTTAAAGTTTCAAAAAGAGCTTCCAAAAATTATGGTACTTGTTAGCTTAGCCCTCATTGCCCCTATCATAAGCATCTTGAAGTGATTAAGGTTAAAGTGACAAAGATGGAGTATATGCTTGACGAAGTATAAGTTGGCAATCTCATCAAGTCCCTTGAATACGAGGGCCACACCTCATGCATACTCAACTTCAGTCACATGTAAGTTCTTGTCATTGTAAGTATTTGCATATCATTGAGAACCGCCAACGGGGTACCCCTTGAATATGGTACAGGGTCTTTCCCACAACCAAAATGACAAGGCAATCTTTTTATTTACTATATGCATAGCTTTTTATTGAGGATGCTTCATAGATAGCTCACTATGGTGATGCTGCAAGTTTCCACCATGATTAGGCATGACTTAGGCTAGCGGCCCAGGCGTTTCTCTAACACAGGATACAAACTCCATGGACTTACAAGTTCCCTTTTTATTTCACACAGGTGATATCCATGACAAAAGAGCATGATATCAACTTAGTACAAAGTACAAGTGCAATGTTGAAAACGTTACCCGTGACAACATGGTTCTGCTAATTCCAACGTATAAGTGCAAGCATATACAACATATATTACACAATGGTTCAAGTTTATTAGGGTCAAAGAATATAAAGTGTGCCATCAAGTTCGTGAGGGCTTTAATCACTAAGTTTTCACATAACAAAATATTTTTTAATTGGAAGATATATGAAAACAAGAATATACTTGGAATGGTGTAACACACCATGCATAGGAGTTTATAGTGGACACTTTGGAATAACTTGGTTTCTTGGGAGTTGGAAGCATGAGTAGAACTTACTCATACAAGTGAAGGCTAGCAAAAGACTGGGAGCAACCAACTAAGAGAGCAATAGTGGCCATAATCATGTAGTGCAGCAAAGCATACTAATCAAAGCAAAGAGTGGTACTACAAGTCAAGGAATAAATGATCATAGAGGCTAATGGTGACTTGTCATAGTCATAACATGGTGTGAGAATGTGCCAAGTCAACCCAAGCAAAGCATCAAAGGAGAATACCACAATACTATGCTTTTGTATACTAAAACAATGCATAATTTCTTCAAGGCACACTCAGCAATCCCAATTGTTTGGAACAAGACATGCTACAGAAATAATCACTAAGCATAAGGTCAAAACAACACCTAGCATGTCATGCTAAAGTCTAATTCACAGTCAATGCAAGCTCCTCTTGCACTTCAAGCAAGAACTTACTACTCATTTCCAACACCAAGCAACTTATTTCCAAAACAACAAACGAGAACGAGGGTCCAAACTACTTTATTCAAGCAAACTAAACAACCTAAGCAAAGCAAACGAAAACTAAGATGCTCCAAGAACAACACAACTGTGCATGAAACAATAAAAACGAAGTGTCTAGACAGACCTGAGCTTTTTATTGATGTAGAAGGGTATGCCTTGGGCATCCCCAAGCTTTGACGCTTGTACCTCTTGGATATTTCTTGGGGTGACACGATGGTGGCATCCCCAAGATTGAGCTTTTTTCCATTCTTTATCGCATTGCATCATTCTCTCTTTACACCTGAAAATTTTCCTTCACACAATCTTCATTAGCAACATTAGCATATTCAAAAGATATTAGACCTATGACAAAGCATTGGAACAACAAGGATTTTCACTAAAAACACAAGATACTGTAGTAACTCCTTCAAAAAGCTCAATTCACCTAAAGAGAACTAAAAAAGGAATCAATAAGATGCAAATGCAAATAATGGCAGAAATCTGTCAAAACAGACCAGCAGGTAGAAACCGATTTTTTCGAACATCTTCTGTTGCTCAAATAAAAAAGTGTTGTGCTAAAGAAAGTTATATAACATATTGGGGTGTCTATTCGTAAATTTTGATCTCAATCCGAGTTACAGAGACTCCTCACGAGTGTTTTGGGTGGAGGTCAGAAATCTGTTTCGGGACAGCAACTCCCCAAGTCATACTTCCCTCTCATTAGAGGTTATTCTTGGCACAAAAAGCAAACAAAAAGGATAAGGAGAGGTCATTAATGAAGTAATAACTTCCAAGACTCAAGGAAACTCTTGGGTTATCTCCCAACAAGTAATTTTCTTTAACGTCTTTAAGTTAGGCATAAGAAGCAAGAAGAATCAAGTATTTTCAAATGAAGAATTGCCCCTCTTGTTCTTTCCTTTCTTGCCTTTCTTCTTCTCTTTAGGGAAGATATGATTTCTTACTGGAGGATCAAAGTGCATAAATCCTTTTCCCATGTCTATTACCGCTCCAAAGTGTTTCAGTAGGGATCTTCCAAGTGTAATTTGTCCCTTTCCTACACATTCAATAACAAGATAATCAGTAGACACCATTTTCCCTGAGATTTTTGTAAACACACCTTCAGCTATTCCAATGGGCAATATAGTGGCATTTTTGGTAAGAGATATTTCCTCTCCTCCTTTAGTAATCCCCCAAAGACTCAAGGAATCATAAATATCTTTAGGCATGAGGCAAAATTCAGACACGATATCACAACGAGCATCAAAAAGTGTAGTGTTTATTGAGACTTTGATTGTGGGAAACCACTTTGAGGGCTCGGAATTTATGGGAACATAATCATGGTAAGCCCTAAGAATGTGATAGCAACTATTCATAAAATAAATAATAGTCTCAACAGTGTTCAACCTGGAAAAAATATTTGTGAAAGAGGAATCAGACTTGCCAGGTGTATTATAAATTGCAATCAACTTTTTTATGGCATCAAAAGCTTCATCCTCATTACATAGCAAAAAATCCTTCTCAGCCACATCATCCAAAGCATATCTATAACGAAGAGCAATACCACGATAGAAACTATCAATAACCAAGATATGGCTCACCTTAGGCTCGGTTTCCCTCTATAAAGGTAATGGTTTGCAGCAAGTAAACAAGTAACAATGGAAGATGTATCATTGGTAAAGATTGGACCGGGGTCCATAGTTCACTAGAGGTGCTCTCCTTAGATAAACAACATGGCATGAAGGGTGAACAAATTATAGTAGGGCAATTGATAGGAACTGAGCAAGGCATAACAATGCAATTACTACTTAGAAATATCCTATGAGATTCGATTGGGCAATAGAACAAGATACATAGACCACAATCCAACTGCATCTATGACCATAAGTCCACCTTTAGGTTATCATCTGAACCCCCTCTAGTATTAAGTTGCAAGCAACAGACAACTTCTTTAAGAAAAGTGTGTAAGGTAAACAGTCCACATGTTCCATGAACAAGAGACCGTTGTTTTCTCCCTAGTGGAAACAACACATCTACAACCTAAGAGATTTCTATCACTTCCCTTGGAAACTAGAGGCATGAACCCACTATCGAGCATAAATACCCCCTCTTGGAGTCACTAGCAACTATTTGGCCAAGATAGATACTAACAACGGAGAGCATGCAAAATCACAAACAACACAGACATGATAGAATCATAAAGACAAAACCATTAATCAAACCAACATAATAATCTCAATATCCATCGGATCCCCGCAAACACAACCTGCATGATTACAAATAGATTAGATCTTGATCATGAACGGAGCTCACAAGCTCTATACATGAAAGCACAAAGGAGGAGATACAACCATATAGCTACTACATGGACCCATAGTCCAAGGTAGAACTACTCACGCATCATACCGGAGAGAAGGCCTCCAGGATGATCTCCCCTCTGGCAGGGTGCCGGAAAGAACTTGAGATCCCCCCTGATATAGGGATGATGGTGGCGGCGGCTACAGACGGTTTCATGGAGATTTGATCGGGGGTCTAGGGTTTCTGCATCTGGGCTTCTTATAGGAGAAGGTCGAGGACGAGGCGGCGGCCAGAGGGGCCAAACCCTACCGAGGAGCGGGGTAGGGCCCACTCGCGCCAGGGGGTTTGGCCGCCCTGGCTTGCGTCTTCGTCTCCCCTATGGACTTCTTGTTCCCCACGGAAAGTAATTGACTTCGACTTTTGTCCCGTCCAATTCCGAGAATATTTCTTTACTAGCTTTTCTGAAACCAAAAACATCAGAAAACAGGCAACTGGCACTGTGGCCACTTGTTAATAGGTTAGTACTAGAAAACATGTAAAAAGCACCTCAAAGTGTAGACAAGCAAAGCAAAGTAGATACTAAACAAGCATGGAGCATCAAAAATTATAGATACGTTTCTGACGTATCAAGTATATGTACAAAAATGAAAACAAATAGAGTTCATTACCAGCCTCTTACCACACCTCAAGTTGTCATTAACCTTCATTATTGCCCTTCACTTGTGTGGCTTGAATAATAACAAGAAACCAAATTTCACTAAGGACCGCTGAACCCTGCAAAGAACTTCACAAAACCAGAACAGAACAACAAATATTTTTGGTGTTTTCGATTTTTTAAAGCAAGCACACAAGGAAAAAAATAAACAAAGCAAATTTGTTTTGGATTTTTATTAAGGAAAACCAAAGCTAAAAAGCAAAGAAACAAACCAAGAGAAACAACGAAAATATTTTTGGTCTTTTTGTGTTTTGGGAAAGCAGAAACAAAAACCAAAAAGAAAGCGAAACATGGATATACAAAGAACCGACTGAACATGATATATAGAGTGTGATGTCGGTATACCTCCCCCAAGCTTAGGCTTTTGTACTAAGTGGGGCTCAATCCCAGCCTGAGCAAGAAGGTGCGCCTCCGTAATGTGACGAAGAGGCCCCTTCGTCCTGGTACGTGCTCAAGTAATCCCCCGCGTAAAGCACAGAGTGGTCATAAGAGGGCGCGTCCCCTGGTAGTGTCCGTGGAAACAATGAATTCGCAGCTGCTCGTCCATCTCCTCCTTGGAGCGTGGCCAAGGTCCCCTGCAAATACTGAACAAAGTGGTTTGTGGCAAAGGAATTTCCCTCTCTTCCCCATCAGTAAACATCATCCTATAAACCAAACTCTCAATGGTAGAGCTAGTAGTGACAATGTGATGCTCTTTCATGGCAGCAAGATCAAGCCTCTAAGGAGCAAAAATTGTATCATTTGGATCAACTGAAAGTCCTAAGGCAGCAACTACACGTGCAACAATAATAGCCCCATAACTGGATCCTCTAGCAGCTAGGCGACGAGCAATGAGAGAACCAAGATTATACCTGGTTTCATTGTTGAGTGCAGCAGCTAGAAAGGCCAAGTGATAGTTGGAAATATTGCTAGTGTTCTCCCTACCAATAATACTAATGGCAAGATAATAAGCAAAATATCTGATAGCTGGGAGTTGAATATTTCTTATCTTTCCACGCTGGGCTCTACGGACATCATCATTAGATACCCCGCGGTAGAGATCCAAAAAATCGGCGGGTTGAGCTGGAATCTTCTTCACCGTCCCAGCCATGCCAATACCCAATGTTTCGCAAAATTTATTCAATGTCATGGTGATAGGCCTATCATAGATTTTAAATGACACATCTGACCTGAAAGGATTGTTAGAAAAAGAGAAACTCTCCACAAAAGTTTTGGTGAGCATAGCATATTGCTCACTCTCATCCTGCATATAATCAGTTATACCAACCCTCCTAATAAGAGTTAGGAAATCATTGAGAATCCCTGCACCTTGCAAAAAGGTAAAACAAGGAAAGGTAGAAGGGTGCACATCCCCTTCATCTCCCTCGTTGCCAAAGTGCAGCGTAATAAGATCCTCGTTGTATGATGGCCTTGCTTGGGAGGATGATCTCCAAGGCCTTGTCCTCATAGGTGCATCACTCTCAAACACTTCTCCAAAGGTGTGGTTGTCCGTGACCCCTTTTTTGAATTTTTTAGACAAACATCAAACCAACTGATTTCCAAGTTGATAAATGATGAGGAACTACTATAGGAACTTGCTAGAGGGATAAACATGCATCAAAATGAAATCTATAAGCATAGAACAAGCATGAAACCTCACACAACATGTCACCTACAGTAGCAAAATACTCAAGATACAATGTACCAATCAAAAATCTAATTGGACAAGCAGAGGAGGCACATACCGGAGAGCAATCCCTCCATAAATTAGCAGCAAAGATGGGCTGAGCAAGGAGATCGAAAATCGGGAGCAAGAACAGCAGGAACTCGAGCTTGAGAAAATTTTCCAGTGTTTTTCAGGAGAGAGAAACAAGTGGCTAGAAGGAGACACTTTGGAGGGCCACAGGTGGGCCCCACCCAGGCCAGGCGCGCCTAGGGGCTGGGTGCGCCACCAGGGTGTGTGCTGTCCTGGTGGGTCCCCCTGGGCCAATCTAGGTGTCCCTTTGCCCCTTTTTTGAGGAAAAATTTAATACGAATTTTTTGCAATTTTTGGGAAACTTTATTTTTGGCCAATTTTCAGTTTATGAAAATTGATTTTCTCACAGAAAAAGATTTTTTTAGAAGAAGCAAAAAGAAAACCAAAACTACAGAAGTTCTAAGACACTCTAAAAACCAAACAACTAGAAAAACTAAGACTAACAAGATAAAGAGCAAAGACTGGGAAGGAGAGAAATAAAAGTGAGCAAGTATAACCATTGTGAAAGCATTGTTTTGTTCATTAAAATCCCTTTGTTAACAAGGTTGACCAAGTCTTGTTACCAAAACAATCTTATATGAAACAAAACTTTGCATTTCACAAAATGATTATGTTACCTAAAAATTGATAGGAATATTCCCAATCATAATAGTTTCAAAACTTTTATGGAATGGGACAATATATTTCTCCAACTTTGATGCTCTCAATATTTTCAATGGAATTCAGTCAATAGCTCTTATCAATCTTCCTGGGGAAATAGACAGTATGCTCTTTGTCATTAATATTAAAATTTACTTTTCCTTGATTATAATTGATGATAGCACCTGCAGTATTAAGAAAAGGTCTCCCAAGAATAATAGACATATTATCATCTTCAAGCATCTCAAGCACAACAAAATCAGTTAAAACCAAGCAATTATGAGCCACTTGAACATGAACATCCTCACATATACCGACAGGAATATCAGTAGACTTATCAGCCATTTGCAAAGATATATCAGTTGGTATCAATTTTTCTAGCTGGAGTCTCTTGTAACGAGAAAAAGGCATAACACTAACTCCAGCTCCCAAATCACATAAAGCAGTTCTAACATAATTATTTTTAATAGAGCAAGGAATAGTTGGAATACCTGGATTACCAAGTTTTTTGGAAGCTTGCCATTGAAGGAATAATTAGCAAGCAAAGTAGAAATTTCCTCACTAGGAATCTTCTTTTTATTAGAGACAATATCTTTCATATACTTTGAATAAGGAGGCAACTTAATAACATTAGTCAAAGGAATTTGCAAAAATAAAGGTTTCATCCACTCACGAAACTTGTTATAGTGTTCTTCATCCTTTGACTTGTGTTTCTTATTGGGAAAAACATTGGTTTCTGCACCCAAGGTTCTCTTTCACTACCACATTTATTAGCAATAAAATCTTCCTTAGTGTACCTAGTGTTCTTAGTGTGCTTCTCTGGTTCTTCCTCAATTTCTTCCTTATCAGGAGCATCAGTTTTATCATTACCACTTTTAGCTTTAGCATCAGAGACAGATATAATATTAGGATCTACAGCAGGTTCAGAGGGTTCCTCAACTGTTTTATGTTTCTTTTTCTTTATCTTATGAGGACTACCACTACTTTCACCTTGTTGAGAATCCTACTCAATTCTTTTAGTATGTCCTTCAGGATATAAAGGATCTTGAGTGGCTGCACCACCCCTAGTTCTAATTCCATAAGCATGTTTATCTCCAGAAGCATTAACTAGCATATCTTTTTGTACCTTAGAAAGTTGATCAATTTGAGTTTGAATCATTTGGAAGTGTTTACAAAGCATTTTAACATCATTGGCAATTCTTTCCACAATATCTTTCAACTCATTAATAGCTCTAGAGTTTTCCAATAAATGATTCTAAACTTGTTTATTAAAATTACTTTATTTAACAATAAAATGTCAATTTCCTCTAAGCATTGATCAGGAGGTTTACCATAGGGAATATCACCTTCATCAAAGTGTTGGATAGAGTGTACCTCAATAGTGGACGAGTGGGGAATTGGCTTACATAATTATTCTATATGATGTAAATTCTTCACATCTTCAAATCTAATACCTTTCTCCTTAAGACATTTTTAGCTTCTTTCATCACTTCATCATTTAATTCAATCATTCCCCTCTTCTTTGGTGTTGGTGTTGGAGTTGGTTCGGGAACAATTGGTTCAGGAGTAGTAGGCTCAGGTGTAATTAGCTCAGTTGAAGTCCAGTCATCATAGTTCTTGCTTATTTTAGCCATTAATTCTTCAGCTTCTGCAGGAGTCCTTTTCCTAAAAACACAATTAGCAAAACTATCTACGTATGTCCTAGAATCGTTAGTTAGTTCATTATAATAAATATCAAGAAGCTCATTTTTAGGTAATGGACATCCAGGATGTGCATGAATCAAGGCACAAACCTTGTCTATGACTCAAGCAATTTCTCTTCTTCTCCCTATTTAAAATCAAAAAGTTTCTGCAAAGCAACATGTCTAGCACTGGGAGGAAAATATTTCTAAAAGAATGAAGCAATCAGGGCTATCAATGGATCCGGGAGGTAATCTATTAAACCAAGATTTAGCTTCTCCTTTTAGTGAAAAATGGAAGATCTTTGTAACAAAGTACTTACGCATCTTAAAATCATAAAAGAATAAGACACTCATAGTGGAAAGCTCATTTATATGAGCTACAACACTCTCATTTTCAGTCCCACAAAAAGGTTCTTTATCAACAATGCTTATATAGGATAAATCAAGAGAGAAATCTTAATCTTTATCTTTACTGTCTATGGGAGAAGTAGCAAACTTAGTATCAGGAGACAGTTTAGGTATAATGGTACGTCTCTCAAGGAGGCTCCTAATAGCACTAGCACCACATGTGTTTTGGTACTCTTCAATAAATTCATCAGTCATTTCAATGTAACCATCATTAATATCATATCTCTTTCTAGACTCAGGGGAGCTAACAGGTGTAATAGTGTCTTCACTAGGAGTTTTAGTAATTCCCAAAATAGTTCTAGCAATAGTAGCATCTAGGAAAGGACCTAATGAACCACTTGCATCAAGCATAGTAGAAGTAACATCATGAGTATCAGAAGCAATTTCAGATTCAGTAGTAGTAGTGTGTGTAGAATTTGTATGTGGTGGTGGTGAACAAGCTTACTTGTAACACACGGTGAATCAAGAGCAGCAGAGGTGTTTATAATTATACCTCTTCTTGTAGTGGATAGTAAAATAGGAAACTTTCCGTCACGAGACTTCCCCATGATGAAAGGAATAGCATCAAACAATAATAGATCCAAGTGAACTTACAAATATAGTTCTTGATGACCCACAAGTATACGGGATCGCAACAGTCTTCAAGGGTAGTATAACCCAATTTATTGATTCGACACAAGGGGATCCAAAGAATACTTATAAGTCTTAAAAAATGAGTTGTCAATTCAGCTGCACCTGGAAATAGTCTTGCTCATAGCGGTTTATCAGTAGCAACAGTTTTGTAGTAGCCACAACAAAGTAACAGTAGCATTAAAACAAGGGCAGTAGTATCAATAGTAGCAAATAGTAGGATATGAGTCCGCTAGTCATATGGATGGATGGATGGGCGTTGCATGGACAAGTCTAAACATGTAACTTCAAGATCTAGGGCAATTGCATATAAATAAGATAAATCATCCAAGTACTAAACAATCATAGGCATGTGTTCCATATATAGTCATACGTGCTCGCAATGAGAACTTGCACAACATCTTTTGTCCTGCCAGCCCGTTGCAGCGGGGCCTTAAGGGAATCTACTGGCAATTAAGGTACTCATTTTAATAGAGTACCGGAGCAAAGCATTAACACTCCCTGAACAAATGTGATCCTCACATCATAGACATCCTCTCCGGTTGTCCCAATTTCTGTCACTTCGGGGCCTTTTAATCCATACAATGATATGTGTACACAACTTGCAGATAAGATCACAAACAATACTATCATCATGAATCATTAAAAAGTTCAGATCTGAGATCATGGCACTCTGGCCCTAGTGACAAGCATTAAGAACAACAAGTTGCAACAAAGTCAAATAGCACTAATAGAGATACTAGGCATCATGCCCTAACAATCTTATTCGATTACATGATAGAACTCCTCCAATGCCTACCATCCCCATAGCCTATGGTGGGGGATTACTCACTCATGGATGGGCCACTTTTCTCTGTTTAGCTTGATCTTGGAGCGATCAAGGTTATCGAACGTCTCGCGGAGATCGTCAATCAGTGTTCGGACCTCCTTGGTCTTGATTACTATGTCGTCGACATAGACCTGGACGTTGCGACCGATCTAGCTCTTTAGGCATGCCTGCATACATCTTTGGTAGGTGGATCCTGTGTTCTTGAGCCCAAAATACATTGTGTTGCAGTAGAACACCCCAAACGGTGTGATGAATGTTGTCTTCTCTTGATCTTCGACCTTCAGTCGAATTTGGTTGTAGCCTGAGTAGGCGTCGAGGAAGGAGAGTCTCTCGCATCCTGCAGTGGATTCGATGGTTTGATCGAGCCGTGGTAGAGGAAAGTGGTCCTTAGGATAATGCTTGTTAAGCGCCGTGAAGTCCACACACATCCGCAGGATGTCCGTGTCCTTCTTAGGGACCAGCACGGTGTTATCTACCCAGGTGCTTTCCTTTATCTCCCTTATGATGTCGGCGTCGAGGAGTCTGTTGACTTCGATGCCAACTGCTTCAACCTTTTTCTCGGATAGTCTACGCATCGACTACTTCACCGGATTTACATCTGGAAACTTGCTCGGCGAATTCCCTACTCCTGGCATGTCCACAAGACACTAGGCGAACATTTCTATCGTGGTGGTGGCATGGAAGATACCATGGGTAGGCTTAAGTTGGGGGCCGAATGGTTGCTTGTGGTCACCGGGGAGGGAGTGCACGGTCGAGCCATGCACGAAGAACAAGAAGAACTCTCCAGACTTAGTGTTTTGATTGATAGCCCAAGATTACAAGTGCTCCTTGAGCTGTATGAACTAGGGTTTAGTGCACTAGTTCCCTACTTAGTCCAACCTCCTTCTTCTACATCTATTCCCTTCCTTATATAGGCAGTGCTAGCTAGCTTATACCCCTTTGGGTTCTAGGGTTTACTGTTTGGATCTTGGTCCCTACAATGTGGGCCGGGTCATGGGCTTGCCCTAAGACCATAGCCTATGGTGGGGGATTACTCACTCATGGATGGGGAAACATTGATGGTTGATGGCGAAGCGTCGATGATGATGATGGCGATGATTCTCTCCAAATTCCCCGTCCTGGCAGGGTGACAGAACGGAGTTTCTGGTTCCGAATCGCGGTTTCTGATGGTGGCGGTGCAGCGGAACTCTTTCTGGAAAAACGTCGAACCCCCTGAGTTTTTAGGTCAAGAGGCAACTTATAGGCGAAGAGGGAGGCCAAGGGGGTGCCCGAGGCGGCCACACCCCTCCTAGGCACAGCCTAGGCTGGCCCGCGCGGCAGGGGGTGTGGGCCCCTCGTGGCCCACCTCCGCCTTGTCTTCTGGCTCCATGAGTCTTCTAGTAAAATAGGATTTTTGGCATATTTTTCGGGATTTTTCCTGATAGTTGATTTTCTGCACAAAAACTAGACACCAAGGTAATTCTGCTGATAACAACGTTAGTCCGTGTTAGTTGTATCCAAATGACACAAGTTTAGAGGTGAAACAAGAGCAAAAGTTTTCAGAAAAGTAGATACGTTTTGGACGTATCAGAAAGACATACCCTCCGGGTGTGGACTTCTGCACCTTGCCGACCATGTCGAGTCCCCATTGGGTGAAGGGCCAGGCCAATGGTATGGGCCCTAGCTCTAATCCTGACGCGTGCGGCTTATCTGCGAACCTTTGGCAGGAATTGCACTTCTCGACGATGTCCTTGGCGTGGCACATCGTAGTTGGCCAGTAGAAGCCTGCTCGCAGAGCCTTGGAGACAAGGGTGTGGCTGCCTGCATGGTGGCCGCATATGCCTTCATGGATGTCGAGGAGGATGCCCTTCCTGTCACTGTTGGTGACGCATTGTTGGAGTACACATGAAATGCTATGCTTGTATAGCTCGTTATTGATGATGGTGAAGGCCTTTGATCGGCGAGCAATGTGTCGTGCTTCCGTCAGATTTTTAGGCAGTTGTTTGCTCACCAGGTACTTGATGTACTGCTGAGTCCATGTTTGCTCGACTGCCGGACCTGCATGAGGCTCACCAATTCAGCTTCCGTGTCGAGCTTTTCGGGTGCTTTGGCTTTCTCGGGAGGCATATCCCTCGAGTGTCCCACGACATCGATTATGTCCTTTAGGAGTTTTTTCTTGATGGAAGGCACGCAGATTTGCTCGAGGAACACACCCGGCGGCACTGGGAGCGGGTGGAGCCAATGTTTGCGAGCTTGTGAGCCTCTTCATTTCTTTCCCTACCAACATGCTGGAGTTCACAAACGTTGAAGTCTCCTTCGAGTGAGTTGTAGAGCGCAAGTTATGCGACATGTTGACGCTATGGGCGTCAAATTCATTCATTGTCTGCTGGACGACAAGGTTGGAGTCACCATAGATGATGAGGCATGTGGCGCCGCACACTTTGGCCATATGCATGCCATGCAGGAGTGCCTCGTACTCATCCTCATTGTTGGATGCATAGAACTTCATCCGCAGAATGTATCTGATCTTATCCCCTTGAGGGTACGTCAAGATCACTCTAGCTCCTACTCCGGCCTCGCGCTTGGATCCGTCAAAGTGCATTGTCCAAGACTGGGACATGTCCGGAGTGTCCGGTAGCTGGAGCTCCATCTAGTGGATGAAGAATTCAGGGAGCACCTGAGACTTGATCGCGATGCGACACTCGTAGATGATGTCCCGAGGGGATAGCTTGATACCCCATAAGGCTACTCACCATGTAGCTTCAGGGTTGTTCAGGATATTTGATAGTGGTGCGTCATTGACGACCATGATCTGATGCTCCTGGAAATAGTGGCACAATCGATGCGCCGTCATGAATGTGCCATAGGTGAGTTTTTGGTAGTGGGGATACCTTTGCTTTGTTTGCATCAGTACCTCGCTGAGGTAGTAGACTGGGCGATGTACCCCATGTGTTTTTCGTCTTCGGGTCATTCGACCACGAGCGCAGTGCTGACCACCTGGTGCATGGCTGCGATGTATAGTAGCATGGGCTCCCTCTCCTTTGGTGTTACCAGTACCGGAGATGTAGAGAGTAAGCACTTCAGGTCTTCGAATGCCTCATCGGCTTCGATCGTCCACTGAAACTTCTTGGCCTTGCGTAGCAGCTGGTAGAACGGAGAGCCTTTTCACCCATGCGGAATCTCCTAAGCTTCATGATTCGCCCATCTAGTTGCTGGACTCCTTTGACGTTATTTGGATTCTCCATGGCCAGTATAGCCATCATTTTCTTCGGGTTAGCCTCGATGCCTCTTTGAGAGATGAAGTACCCAAGTAGTTGCTCGGACAGGATGCCGAAGGACCACTTTTCCGTGTTTAGCTTGATCTTGTAGTGATCAAGGTTATCGAACGTCTCGCGGAGATCGTCAATCAGTGTTCGTACCTCCTTGGTCTTGATTACTATGTCGTCGACATAGACCTGGACGTTGCGACCGATCTAGCTCTTTAGGCATGCATGCATACATCTTTGGTAGGTGGATCATGTGTTCTTGAGCCCGAATTACATTGTGTTGCAGCAGAACACCCCAAACAGTGTGATGAATGTCGTCTTCTCTTGATCTTCTACCTTCAGTCGAATTTGGTTGTAGCCTGAGTAGGCGTCGAGGAAGGAGAGTCTCTCGCATCCTGCAGTGGAGTCGATGGTTTGATCGAGCCATGGTAGAGGAAAGTGGTCCTTAGGATAATGCTTGTTAAGCGCCATGAAGTGCACACACATACGCAAGATGTCTGTGTCCTTCTTAGGGACCAGCACGGTGTTATCTACCCAGGTGCTTTCCTTTATCTCCCTTATGATGTCGGCGTCGAGGAGTCTGTTGACTTTGATGCGAAATGCTTCAGCCTTTTTCTCGGATAGTCGACGCATCGACTGCTTCACCGGCTTTGCATCTGGAAACACATTGAGTGTGCTTGGTGAATTCCCTACTCCTAGCATGTCCACAAGACACTAGGCGAACATTTCTGTCGTGGTGGTGGCATGGAAGATGCCATGGGTAGGCTTAAGTTGGGGGCCGAATGGTTGCTTGTGGTCACCGGGGAGAGAGTGCACGGTCGAGCCATGCATGAAGAACAAGAAGAACTCTCCAGACTTAGTGTTTTGATTGATACCCCAATATTACAAGTTCTCCTTGAGCTGTATGAACTAGGGTTTAGTGCACTAGTTCCCTACTTAGTCCAACCTACTTCTTCTACATCTATGCCCTTCCTTATATAGGCAGTGCTATCTAGCTTATACCCCTTTGGGTTCTAGGGTTTACTGTTTGGATCTTGGTCCCTATAATGTGGGCTGGGTCATGGGCTTGCCCTAAGCCCAACGGCCCAGTACATAAAGCTTGACAGCTAACGGTATTCTGGTACGCTGCTTCCTGTTGCTTTTGGCGTCATGTTGTAACTTTGTACGTCAGCGTATGCTTTGGGCGTCACCCGGCATCGCCCTTCTCTTTTGACCATGCTTTACCATGGTCCCTCCTAAACCTTACTCGGAAAGGTGCCACGCGTCCTACTTGACTCGGCCCTTCCTCGGTAGACTCGGCTCGTCGATTCCTGCAATAATTACAACTTTGTTTTATGCGGGCCGACATAGTTTATATGTCGGCCGCTCATGCTTATCTTACCCGAACGTTCTTACCCGGCCTGGTTCTTTCTTTACTTGGAGCTAACCAAGCTGTGCTATGTTTCACCTCTCGTGACCATACCAGGGGTTATCCCCCCGACATTAGTCCCCGAAGCTGGTGAGGTCTAGCAGTTCAAGCTGTTAGGCGTCTCCAGGTTCCTTTTGTGTGACTGGAACTTAGTTTTTGTCTCTATCTGTCGCAATTTTGCACCTTGTCGGGTCTGTCTGACAGCTTCCGGATCCAGTCTTTGACTTCTTGGCTCATTTTTGCCTCGAGCCGAGTTATTTTGGCCAATTCCGAGTCATTTTCGGCGCCCTTCGGTCACTGACAGCTGGTAATCATGATTACTTGCCTCAAATTTTATTCCAAGATCTGGCGGCACAGTGACGGCTGCGCAGTTATTCCCTGTCACTATGGCAGTACCATCGGTCTGCGCCCCTTGTCCTTCCTCTCATGACATGGCGCGGGATTTTTCGTGTATCTCTAGCTACGTGGCGCTTGCTGATCGGCTTACTCGGGCTGGTACACGGCCACACGCTGACCGCACGTCACAGATGGATCCCACTACCAAGGTTTTTATTGTCCTTAAGTAGGGGTTAGGGGTTTCCACTTCCCCCCGCCCGTTCAGTTTTCCCTTGCCTTTTCTTCTTCCTTGCGCCTGCAAGATCGAACCGCCCCCTTTGCGGTTTTATCTTCCTCCTGTTCTTGTCTCGCAATCGCCCCTCATTTCTTTCCATGCCACCACGGGTCCACATTGTTCCAAACCTCTTGCAACCGCGGAGGAGATTGAATCTGCGGAACTCATGGACGCCTTCATGACAATACCGATGGTCTTGAGGAGCAGAGATTCCGCCCGTGGCCTTGGGAAACTCGAGGTCTCCATCGACGAGGTAGAATGGCTCCGCTCCACCAGGCGCATTCTGCTGCAAGTGGATTGCCGTCTTCCCGCCGGTGAGATCTCTCCCAAACCTGAAGCTAACGAGCGGGTGGTTTTCCTTTCTCACTTTGAGCACGGTTTCGCTCTTCCAGTGAGCACCTTCTTCTCCTCGTTTCTCTCCACCTTCCATCTGCAAACCCATCATCTTCCTGCCAATGTGATTGGCTCTCTTTCCTGTTTTATCTCTTCTTGCGAGGCCTACCTTAGAATTTGGCCTACAGTTCTTCTATGGGCCAAATATTTTAGATTTAGGGTTCAAGTTGTTCCCCAGCCTAGTGCTCCTCGTGCCTAGAAGAATCCGACTTGGTGCGGTGTTGCTTGCATCACGCCCAGGAGAGACTCCATCTTTCCTCGGGTTGCTGGGCTTGATTCTTGCAAGAAGTGGCATAGAACCTTTTTCTATGTCAAAATCAGCGGGTCCACCGATAACATCCGGCTCCCCCTTTCTCGTATGAGGTCCCCAACAAGAAGCTCTGGCAGCTTGACTCGCTCGACCAAGACGCTGCGGTGAATGAGGCTAACGCGATCCTGGAAAGGTTGTTGTCGCCGGATGAAAACTTTCATCTTGCTGACACTGACCTACAAGCAATGAGCCACAAGACGTGCTTCATGAGTGGCTCCCATGATCCCACTCGGCACTCCACTAAGTATCTCACCCATGACTCCATTGCCCTCCGAGTAAGCTCAACCTTTAAATTGAACTTGGCGGATGATTGGGATTGGAGTTGCCCTCCGTTTAGCCGGGTCAGGCTTGTCCCCTGGGTAAGGTTTCCGAGTCCTTTTCCTTGCCGAGTAGGCTTTAGATCTCTTGCCACTTTCAGTTTAGTTTTTTGGTTACTTATTTTGTTTGTCTTTCGCAGAATCTCGTTCACCAAGTTGATGGCAGTACTGTCCCTCCCTGAAGTTATAACGGGGATCGCTCCGACTCAGATAAAGTCGAGTATGACCTGGAGTACTTCATGCCCATCCCGCATGCTACGGCTGCTTCAGCTTTGGGTAAGAGTCGATCTTGCAATCCCTTACAAGATTGGTCTAACGATGATGAGCATGATGATTGTACGCTTTTGGAGGTATATGCCTTGTGACCTTAGTCTCCCAACTTATCCGAGTAAACTTGTTATTTACTTATGCAGCTGGCCAGGTACATGACACTCCTCCTCTCGCTGTGGGCGGAGTAGGCAAGATCCCCGTCGCCAAACCGAAGAGATGCGAGCCTCCTCCAGCACTCAGTCGGCCAAGAAGAGAAAATCCACTCCGGCAGCTCCTGCTGCCTCTGCTGCTGCCACTCTGGCTGAGACCCGCCAAGCCGCTGGGTGCCGGGTCACACGCTGAGTCACCCGTGACCCGGTCGTCACCGGGTAAGTTTTCATACTCTTCTTTATTCGTTCTTTCTTTTTTGTCGTTGATGTTCTCTTATGCATGTCTCGTTGTTTTCAGCGCCGCACCTTTCTCGGTGAACCAGGCTGCTTCTAGCATTGCCTCGCTGCTAAGGCTTGCGCCTCCTCCAGCTGACTCGGCGGCGCCGAGTCCCGTCCGAGATCGAGGCTCCCACTGTTGAGGCTCACGCCGCTCAGTGTCAGTCAGACTCGGTGGGTCATTCGGCTAGCGCCCCTGGCGCTGGCCAGGAACAATTTTCTGATCTTGGTGCCAGTGATTGTGGCGCCGAGAAACCTTCCGCCACTAGTTCCTCTGGCCTCGGCCCTCAGGCTGATGTGAATGAACAACTTCCTGATCTTGGAGCCAGCAAAACTGCTGAGCCCAGTCAGCTGGCTCCGGTTTCTTCTCCAAATCCCCCTGCTCGCTCTCCAATTCTGTCAAAGGGCCAAACCCAGCCCAAGGCTTCTGGCTCTTCTCGCCCTTTATCCGGCAAATCCACCTCCTCCAAGAAGACAACGCTGGTCTGCGCTCTGGGTTCTGCTCCTTAGATCCGGCCTCCGACGTTGGCAACAATGGTCGCTTCAACGGGTAAGGGGGGAGAATCCGCGGCTGTCGGGTCAGGTGATGGCTCTAAGGATGTTACCCTCCATACTTCCGCTGCTGCGACCCATGCCAATGTGGGAACCACCCTGAAAACGGGTCAAGTTCTCACTCGGACGCTCAGTGGGAAAAGCCTTGGTGAGCCTTATCTTTGTGGCATGGAATGCATTTGGCAGTAGGAGGTCAGCACCGTCTTGCAAGAAATCAAGGCTGGCCCTAAGGCCGTCTCTGACATGACCTAGCAGGCCATTACTCTAATGGCCCGCGCCGACGAAGTGAACGATGTAAAGTATCTTCTTACTCTTTTGTGTTGTTGAGTATTTCCTTTATACATATCACCTAGTCCCCGAGGTTACTGCCGAGTAAGGAACCTAATCGGTCGTAAGCTCTCAATAATCACTTGGTCTTTAAATTTTTCCCCCAAGATTGCATGTTAGAGCTTCGATCCCTAGCCCTCGAGGTTACTGTTGAGTGAGGAACTTACTTGGCTGTAAGCTCTTAAGCTCTTTCATTTCCTTATTCCAAACTCATATGTTAGAGCTTCGATCCCTAGCCCTCGAGGTTACTATCGAGTAAGGAACTTACTCGGCTGTAAGCTCTTAAGCTTTTTTATTTCCTTAAGCCAAATTCATATGTTAGAGCTGCGATCCCTATCCCTCGAGGTTACTGTTGAGTAAGGAACTTACTCGGCTGTAAGCTCTTAAGCTTTTTTAATCCGGCAGGCTGCTTGACTTGACCTTTCCTTACTGTCTGTCTTCTTTATCCAGCTCACGCATAACAAGCGCACCAAGGTGCACCAAGCTCTTGTCCTGGCGCATCGCAAGCTCGAACTTGCGTATGAGAAGCTGCAGACTGACACCCAAGGCCAAGGTAATATCCTTACCCATCCTTTCTCTATTCGGTGTAATTTTCTTTGGATCATTTTCTCAATTTGTTCTCGCTCTTTTTTCACAGCCTCTGCTCAGTCCACCATCGATGATCTTCACTCGCAGATCAGCGATGCCGAGAGTAAGTTTCTTGCCTCACTAATTCGATAGCTGAAGGTTTCTGTTGGTGTTGACAAGTAATTTGTTCCGAATAAGCAGAGAAGCACCAAACCGAACTCCAGAAGGAGCGAGATGAGGTGACTCGTCTGAAGAAGCCGATGGCCGAGGCGAAGCAGAAGCACTTGGCCGGGGTCAAAGGGCTGAAGGAGGAGCTTCCCGAGAAGAATGAGCAGGAGGCCGCCAGCGCCGAGAAGACCAAGAGGCTGCTCGACGAGGCCGAGTCATCGGTCGATTCGGCAAATCTGAACTTTGACGCCCTCCAACCAAAGGCCAAAACTTGGCATAGCAAGCTCGCCACCATCAACTTCTTTCTCGGTAGTCATTTCTTACTCTTTTTGCACTGTACAGGTCACTCTGGATTTCTTCCATCTACTTTTGTTATTTTTCTAACTTTCCCTTTTTTCTTGCAAAGAATTTTCCTGAGGCCAATATGTTTGCCATCCGATCTATGAAGAAAGTGAGGGCCGAAGCTGGTGCTCCTTCCGACGGTGAGGTGTCCATGGAGGATCTTCTCGAAGCAGTGTCTGAACGGGTCAGGACTCTCAAGTCTTGCGGTGTGGACCTACTTAAGTCGGCTATTCATGCCTTTCGCATGCTCTAGCCAGATGAAGACCCACCTGAACTCATCGAGCCACTTGCTGAGAGATTGCTCCTTACTGAAGACCGGCTCGACCAATGGCGTGAGTTGGCTGGCCGAGCTATAGCGGACAAGGCTTTCTCCTTCGTGCTTTCATGGTACGAGGACATCAACCTTGATGTTCTTGCTCGCATAAGAGGGGATGGAAAATGGCTGAATGACCCGGAGCTGATCAAGAAGCGCCAGGAGCGAGCTTACGCCATGATTGAATATACCATGGTGCACGCTTGGTGCGACGGGCACAGCTTCCTGGACCTTGGCGACCCGCTCGTCGAAGTTGCTGATGAAGAGGGTGGCGACAGCGAAACAACCGAGTCAGATGGTCCGGATTACCCGGCCACAGATTCCCCTGACTCGGCCGAGGCTCCAAGCAATGCTCCTGGCTCCAAGAGTGCTCCTCCGAGTCCTTCTACTTCCTAGGCTAACAAATACTCGAACTTTGATTAGATCCCCGGTATGCCGGGTACAGATGTAACATACATCGCACTTTAAGTTTGATTATGCGCCTTTTGATAGACTTTATATATTTGCGTTATGTTCTAAGTGTGAATCATTCAAGGGCAAGTCCCCGAGTTTCATTTTGCCGTGTCACCTTTCCTTGACTTTGGCCCCTGTCTACCTTTTTGGTGTTCGACATTAGAGTCTCAAAGTACTAAGGATATAGTTAGCGGGTATGAAACTTGGATCACTTGGCCAAGATTACTCGACACGTAGTATAACGTGACATGCAGAGAGTTAGGCAAAAATCTAAAGCTGTCTCGCGTTTCTCCTTTGTACTTATCCGGCGTTCGTGTTTACCCATCATATATCATTTTCTCTTGCTTGCCATGAAGCCGTGTTTTCGGACAACAACATAGTCGAAGAGTTGATTTCTTCCGAGTAAACACTACTTGTTCCGAGATAAATTTCGGGTGTCACGCCAGCCGTCATAAAATAATTGGGAGGGAAAGTTTAAGGGGTAGTCCCTGAGTCAGTTTTTTGAATCGTACCATTTTATTATCAGAACATAGCCGGCACACACGCCCAACATATGAGAGTTCGAGTGATACATGCATTGCTTCTCCTAAGTATAGAAGGGACGAAGCAGCGCGACATTCCATGGCCTTTTGGTCTCATCTCCTGACATGTCCGACTTGTTCTTTTGCGCTTCACGAGCGTCTATGAGATAATAGGAATCATTGTGCAATGCTTTTCTTACAATGAATGGTCTTTCCCATGGGGGTGATAATTTATGCATTCACGCTATGCGTTGCACCAGTCTTAGCACCATATCCCCTTATCGAAAAACACGAGGTTGCACTTTCCGGCTATGATAGCGTCAGAGATTCTGTTGATATATAGCGGATCTGGATAATGCCAGTTCCCTTTCTTCTTCGAGTAAATCTACTCCATCTTCTCGGGCCTCCTTTACCTCGGCTTCTGAGTATTGCCTTATTCTTAGCGAGTCATACTCTATGTCGGCAGGCAAAACCGCTTCTGCCCCATACACAAGGAAGGATGGTGTATAACCTGTTGACCAATTCAGAGTTGTTCTTAGGCTCCATAACACTGAGGGTAGTTCCTCTATCCAACAACCATGTGACCTCTGGAGTGGTTCCATTAAGCGGGGTTTTATCCCTGACAGAACTAAGCCATTAGCCCGTTCAACTTTTCCATTTGATTCTGGATGGGCGAATAATGCTACATCGAGTCTTATTCAGTGTTTCCCGCAGAAACGAGCAAAAGCTCTTTCAGCAAAGTTCGTGCCGTTATCAGTGATTACACTGTGTGGGTAACCATATCAGAGGATTATATCCCTTAAGAATGTGACAGTTGTTTTACCATCCAACTTCTTGATTGGTTTCACTTCTATCCACTTGGTGAACTTATCAATCATGACCAAAATAGGAGTCATGCCTCCCCTTGCTGGTTTGAATGGTCCTACCATATCTAGGCACCACACTGCAAAAGGCCAAGTGATTGGTATAGTCTTTAATTCAGACGCTGGTAGATGTGACTTGGATGCATAGTGTTGACAACCACTGCATTTTCCGACTAACTCTTGCGCTTGTGCCAGTGCACTTGGCCAATAGAATCCGTGTCGAAATGCCTTGGCCACCAATGCTCTAGATGACGCATGGTGGCCACATTCTCCTTGATGAATATCCAATAAGATCTCTTGGCCTTTCTCTAGGTTGATACAATGCTGCAGTACACTCGTCACACTTCGCTTGTACAATTCCTTGTTGATTATGGTGTACGCTTTTGCTCTTCGTACTGTTTTCCTTGCCAATGTTTCATCACTCGGCAAGGTCCCATCTTTTAAATGATCGAATATTGGATGTGCCCATACTGGTATCATTGGTTCCGGGTCTGCTTCAGTATCAATGTCCATTGGCTCCGCCGACATATGCTCTACCGACATGACCTGAGGAACCCCGAGTGTGATTCGGCAGCCCCTCAATTGAGCAGATCAGTCCCTAAGTGATTCGAAGCTACCCCTGAGTCGATATCCATTGGTACCACATCTGACTCCTGACTCACTGGGGTGACCCTGATTGAGTCGGACTTTGGTGACGGCTTGATCGATGTTTTCCTAAGGTGCTCCAGCACTACCCCTAGTGGTATTGCTTGTCGAGATTTGTTGCACATGGAAACGATATAATGCCATGTTTGCATCCAGCGCATCCCAATGTCCAGACAATTGCTGAATCACCAACTCCGAATTGCCAAATCATATGATCCTTTTGATACCAATTTCCTTGGCTACTTTGATGCCATGTAAAAGTGCTTCATACTCGGCAACGTTGTTGGAAGTAGCAAAATGAATCTATAACACGTACCTCAGTTGATCCCTCTTTGGAGATGTGAGCACTATCCCAGCGCCCAGACCCATTTTCGTCTTGGACCCGTCAAAATGCATTTTCCAGTAGTTCGGATCTGGCAGTGGTGGTTCGTATTACATTTCCATCCAGTTTACCAATAAATCTACAACAACCTGAGACATTATTGAATCTCTTCTATCATATTGTGGAGTATACGGTGCCTGTTCTATGTCCCATTTCGCGACTCGGCCGCTGGCATATTTGCTACCCAATATATCTGAGATAGGTGCCTTGCATATTACCCGGATTGGGTGTTCTTGAAAATAATGTTTCAGCTTTTTGCTGCCATGTATGCCCCATATGTCATCTTCTGATAATGCGGGTAATTCTGTTTCGAGACAGAGAGCACTTCGCTCAAGTAATAAACTGGTCTTTGGACTGATTTGCCCCGTTCTTCACGTTCAACTTCTATTACTGCACTTACAACTCTATTGGTTGTGGTGACATAGAACAACATTGGCTCTTTGGATAGTGTTGATGCTAATATTTGCGTTGTTGCCAACATTTTCTTTAATTCATGGAAAGTGTTATCAGCTTGTTGTGTCCATGTGAATTTTCTAATTTCTTCATCAGTTGATATAATGGTAGGGCTTTTCCCCCTAGCCGACTAACAAACCTGCTCAACGAGGCCAGGCATCGAGTAAACTTCTGGACATCGTTGAGGGTTTTTGGCAATTCCATTCTTTCGATGGCCCTGATCTTTGTCAGGTTAGATTCAATTCCTCGGCTGGATACGAGGAATCCGAGTAATTTGCCAGCCGAGACACCAAATGTGCATTTTTCCGGGTTAATCTTCATCCAGAATCTTCTCAAGTTTGCGAATGTTTTACGCAAGTCCTCAATTAGAGTATGACTTTGTTTGGTTTTTATTACCACGTCATTGACGTATACTTGAACGTTTTTGTCCAATTGATCTTGTAAGCATTTTTGCATGCATCTTTGATACGTTGCACCCACATTTCTCAATCCAAATGGCATGGTACGATAGCAATAAGCCCCGTACGGGGTGATAAAAGCTGTATTTATTTGATCATCTGGATTCTATGGTATCTGATGGAATCTTGAATACGCATCCAAAACCGACAACAACTCACACCCGGCACTAGAATCTATGACTTGATCGATCTGTGGTAGGGGAAATGGATCTTTTGGACACGCCTTATTGAGTTTCGTGTAATCAATACACATGCGCCATACTACTGCCACGTTCGGGTCATCTTTCTTCTTCTCGACCAAGACTGGATTTGACAACCAATCCGGGTGCAGTACTTCCATGATAAATCCAGCAGCTAAAAGTATGGCAATCTCGGCAGCTATTACTTTCCTCCTATCCTCGGCGAAGCGGCGGAGGGGTGGCTTCACCGGCTTGGCCTTGGTCCTACATGAAGAGAGTGCTCAACCAGCTCCCTCAGAACTCCTTGCAGATCTTGAGTGGACCATGCAAAGATATCCCGATTCTCACAGAGGAAGCTGGTGAGCTCTCTTTTTTATTTGTCCGTGAGGCCAGCCCCAATAGTAACTATGCGCTCCAGGAAAGTTTTATCCACCTGTACCTTCTTGGTTTCTTTGGTAGCTTGAAATGACACATTGCCATGCGGGTTGGTGAGTGCCGACATGGACATTTGCGCTGCTTTGGCCAATGCTGCCACTTCCAACATTTTATTATTTTCTTGTGCTATGAAGAGTGACTCGGCCAGTGAAGATCCGGCTGAGGCACAAGCAATAGATCTTTTGTAATCCCCTTCAACTGTAATTACCCCACATGGGCCTGGCAGCTTCATCTTTAAGTAGGCAATGTGGGTAGTAGCCATGAATCTCGCTATAGCCGGCCTGCCAAGTAGGGTGTGATGTGAGCTGATCAAATCCACTACCTCGAACTCTATGGCCTCAGTGCGCCCTTCTCTCTGTTGCCGAATAAGATGTCGACCCATATCTTGCCAGTTGGCTCACAGGACAATCCCGACACAATACCGTGGAAAGTGGTCTTAGTCGGCTCTAGCATGTTCATGGTAATGCCTAAGTTGAGCATGCTCTCCTTGTACATGATGTTGACGCTACTGCCATCATTAATCAACACTTTTGAAAACTTGACATTGATATCTGGGCCCATGAACGTTGGATCCGAAACTAGAGCATATCCTCCTGGGTTGGCATGATCTTGGGGTGATCTTTTATGATCCAAGTTATTTCTTGCTCAAACCAATGCATGTACTTGGGAATTGCTAGCATCATGGCATTCACATCCATCATTTGTCGCTGCTGGCTCTTTTTGTCATTCGGATCTGTGACAAAGACGACATAACTCTGGTGATGTTCTCTGTACTCATTTCTAGTTCCGTGGCCGACATGAGCGTCGTCACCTCTTGGGTTGTGCACCTGGTGCACAGTTTCTCTTCTTTCCTGAATGTGATACCTCGGCTGTCTGTTTTCATATCTATTATCTGCTCCCACTGTCTAAGCATTTCCTCCTGTAAGTGGTGGAGGGGGAGGTGGTGGAAGCTTCTTATTTGGCGAATCCACTCTATCTCCTTTCTGAAACCAAGTGCATTGTCTTGTTGTGTGATTGGCAGGTTTACTCGGACTAGGCGTGTGAAACTTACACGGCTGGGCCAGCATCATCTCATAGGTATATTTCTGTCGATCATGATATTGATTCCTCTGTTCGTTTGGCTTTTTGCCATCATTCTTTGGCACCCACTGTTGTTGTCCACTTGTCCTTTGACGTTGGCTACTTCCAGCATATGGATGATCCTGAATCACGGCCACAACCTGATTCGAACCATATCTGTAGTCTGGCCTTTCATCTCTTCTCTTGCTTCTGTATTCGGATCTTTCCTGGTGCCTTTGCGACCCGACAGCGTCGTAGATCTGAGTCTCAGTCATCCCGTCTGCCGACATAAGCAGTGGCTGAGTCGGATCTCCTAACGCATACGAATTAGCAGTTCTTATTGTTTCTGCCAGACTTGCCGGCATATCTCTTTGTAACGTTTGCCATAGCACACTTCCATGTCTGCATCCTTGTGCAAACCACCTTGTGAGGAATTCCCTGTCTGTCTCATTCGGTCTTTGTTTGCACATCGCCAGTTGTTGTGGGTGATTCGGCCTCTTGTAAGTGCTGGTGAAATTGCTCACAAAAGTGTCTTGAAAATCGATCCAGCTGTTGATGCTTCCGTGTGGCAAATTGTTCAGCCATACCCGAGCTGGTCCTTCCAGCATCTGCGGTACATATCGTACTGCCCATCTCAAATTTCCCTACGCGATCTTCATAGCAGTTCCGTAATCTATGAGCCAATCATCTGGCTTTGTACTTCCATCATATGTTTTTGTCCCTCTGGCCGGCTGTAAATTTGGTACCGGTGGTTCCTTCATGATCCTTGGGACAAAGCATGGTGGACCCTGTGAACCTTGCGATTCGATCAGCTCTGCCATCTTTATTCGGTCAAGCTTCAGCCTTGCATCATTCGGCTGAAGGTTCCTGCCTCCAAATCTAGCTCACATCGCTTGATATGCGTGATCCGGCAATTCATATCCATCATTCACCATAGACGAGTAACCATCATTGTACTTATTCGCGTTCGAATCAGCAGGCAGTTGAGCTGCCTTTCCCACGCTTTGCTGTCTTCTTTCGGGTTGAGCTGGTGCATTATTCGGCGCTAGATTTCCTCCTCCTGCTGAGTGAGCTCCGCGCTGTAACATCCCAGAATTTAGGAACCTAACGAAGGGTAGATTTAGGATTATGTATTGTTGCATGCATCTATTTGTGAAAAGGTGGGTAAAATTTTCGCCAAATAAAATCTTAAGTGATCAATGTTTCTTTCTTACTTTAAGATTAGGTTTAGACTTAAAGGAGGATTGTTTTAAACTTTGATGTGATCTTAAAAGAATTATGTGTGTTTTGAAATGGGTTTGAATTAAAAAAACTTGAGTGTTTGAATAATAATTTAAATGATTTAGATATAAGATTTGAATCTTAAATTAATTAAGATATAGGTATATAACTTAAATCTCAAAACAATAGAAATTCTGAAATTTATTTTCATATTATAAAGACAAGTTACAACAGAATAAAGAATAAGAATATTCTTTATTAATAATAATATAATCTTTATTACAATTAAATAAAATAAAGATTACAAGAACTATAAAAGAAAAATTACAAAGGACTAAGAAAATTACATCTACTAACTATCCTATATCTTAAACCTACACTAAATCTTTATCTTTATCTTTGAACCTGCAAAACAAAGATTAAACAGAAATAAAACAAGATTAGTGTTGTATATATTTCTCTTAGATATGTCAGTGAGGTGCACTTGACAATCTCATCATTGAGAAATGTTAAAGAGGGGGAAGTTTCACCAATATGAAAGATTTCATCTGTCATAAATTCACAGCCAGGATGCAAATGACAGCCAAAAGGGATCAATTCACCAGCCAAGGTAAAAGTAGATATGTAATAGTAAGTTCAAAATTTCGGAACCTATCCATATGTGCATAACAGGCACACAGGCTGCACACACACAAGAATGCAAAGGGTGTGTTGTCGACTTCACAAGCATAGCCAGATAAAAAAAACTAGAGCACAGCCGTGGGGAAGTACCTCAGTTCATCACTACACCACACCACACCACACCACAGCCAGGGTGAACAGCAAGTAAACCAAGAACAGCAGCCAAACCAACCACCCAGATTAATCCAGACATCATCAGGATGGTGACATAAGGAGAGGGATGAATCTGGTGGACAGCAAGGTCAAGCCCAGGAGCTAGGAGGAGCAGGCACACTCAAGAGAAAGCTCAGGAGCACAGTTAAAGTAGATCAAGATATAGACCAAGATTAAGATCATCATCAATATACTACACCAACATCAAATCTTGTGGTGAGTCTCATAAAACCATCACATGCTTTCATCAGAATATCTAAACAAAAGCATGTGTTGCTTTATGTAATGATCTCTCAATATGCACCCAAGAGGGGTGAATCTATCCTAGAGAATTCAAGCATAAGGATAAGAAATCAAGCTCAACCACAAACACTAAACCCTCAGACCAACATCACTGGGTTTAGTGTTATTTTTGCAAATTAGATCATTTTCATTTGATCTTATCAGATTAGGGCACATCTCTCAATGAGAGAGTAGCACCTATAATCCTACAAGATTCAAACAAATTATTGCCCAAGTAACTAGGAATTATATCCTAGAGCCTTAGACCAACATCATAAGCAAGATAACAAAGCTTCCATATTATCTTATCAGTTTTAATCACAAGCATAATCAAGCTAAGCCCAGAAATAAAAAAAACCTAATCACTTGTGTGCCAAAATATAATGGTATCACAAGGACAAGTTCTTAATGAGCTAAAATCATCTTTACTTAGTTCCCATAGGAAAAGGGACACATCATTACGTATCATTTTCGTGAGCCAAATGCCAGGAATCAACCTTAAATTCATTTATACATTCACAGAAATCATTGCAAGCAATGATTTGATCCAGTAAGTAAAATCTCAGACAAGCCAACAGTATAATTGCAGTAAGCAAACACTTCAGTATAAGCAAACTGACAGTAGAGTAAAGCCTCAGACCAACATAATCCAATTACGGATTTGATTGAAACAACTAGCCTGGATCATGGTAGATTACCACTAGGACAAATCTGATAGGCAACTAGTAACATCAAAGCTACTATCAATCCTTAACCATAGTAAGCAATCATTTCACATGATCAAATATGATCGACAGTAGATCGAAAGCATTCTAGATGTGATCAACAGAGGGGTTATGAACCCTAATCCTGAGATGAACCCAATCAGCACATCATCACTCAACATCAGAAGCCACTAGCTACACACCAAAAAGAATCAAGGCAGTAGCATGAACGAACACCACAGAGACCACTTACCCGAGGTCCTCTCTGATGAATCGAAGAGGAAGCAGAGGGGACAACACACTGCCATGACACGGGGAGCACCAGAAGGCTGCAACCTGCCACGGCGGCCGCAAAGAAGACACGAGCCCAGCACACCACCGCAGGCGGGATCGCGGCGGCGGCGGCAGTATTTTTTTCCCAACCCTAGGGTTCGGGAATGGGGTGGACCTGGCCACGGGGAAGCCCCAAAGTCAAATCCAAGTGGACAGAACAAACGAGCATCGTCGACAACCTCAACCCGCACCACGACGGCGGCCAGAACGGCAGACGGCGGCGGGGAACGACGGTGGCTGAATCGCCGGCCACGAGATCGAGTCAGAGGAGGAGAAAATGAGGTCGAGGGAGAGAAGGAGGCAGAGTGGGCTGGGTGGGCCAAAACCATTTGGGGTAGTACTTTGACACTGCCCTATTGGGCCACCTTAGCCCAATAATCCCAAGGGGCCAGCCCAGGATATTTAATAAATCGTTTGATCAATTGGAAAAGACCAAAATACCCCTGAACTCAATAAAATTATAGAAAATAAAATAATAGTCCAAAAATCATAAAAAAATATTTTTGCATTCACAATAATCCATTCTGTCCAAATAAAATAAGATATCAAATTTTGGACATTCAAATTTTTATAAGAATTTTGTAATTTAAATATTACTTGTGGAATTTTACAAAATTATTGAAAGGTGATTAAAATAAATAAAAATCACTTTCATTATTTATTAATATTATAGTATTTTTGAAAAATACTAAATAAATATTTAGTAATAAAATTAAGGTATAATTAATAATTCCTAAAGGAATTATTAAATCAATAAAAGTCAAATAAAGGGAAATAAAATAAAATAACTCAATACATGTTATAAATATTAAAAAGAAATATTTATAAATCCCTTATTACTCAAAAGGGGATTTTTGGGATAAATGCAGATAAATTAAAATAATGCATTACATTACTTGCATAATCATTTTGCTTCTTTAAATATTGTCCTTACCGGGCAATAATGATGTTTTTGTAGAACTAGAAGCTCAAGGTCCAGTGCAAGCATCAGATTTCACTACCTTGCCATCACAAGGCAAGTTCATCACTTGCTCATGACCTTTGCAGAGTTGTTATCAAAGTATTTGCAAATTGTGTATTATCATATGTGCTATAAAAGAAAGAAAATATTATCTTCATAAACAAAGAAATCATAGATATCATCCTAAGTGGTGATATAATGGTGCAATAGAACTTAGAGTTCTAATTGCAACAATGATGATCAAATAGGGACTTAATAACCCCTGACATCAGTGATTCTAGCGACGTATATTACGCGTTAGCCATGAGATTTGGAATGGGACAGAGAAGTCAGCTGTATCTTCTTCCTCTCGCATGAAGCCAGATGTGCAGTTCATGGCTGTTATCCTTGTAGCGTGCATATTATATGGTAATTCATAGAGGACATGCAGCATATGGGTGGGAACCCTCAACGTCCCACGATAGTTCTGGCATCTAACGGTTTATACAAACCATTGCCGTAATTCATTATGTGGGCATGGTCTACACCAATGAGGCATGCGGGGTCACGAAGGGGCAGTGATTGGCTTGGACCAACTACTGGGCCCCACATCATGGAATAGTGGACGGGAGAGTACGCCCGGTTGTGCAACAATGAGTTGATCTCTCATGGGTAAATTTACGGACCTCTGGAGAGTGTAATAACGGTAACTTGTTACTCCTTGTTCCGGGAAGGAGCTACGAACGCAGCAAGAAAGGAACTCCATGAAATTTCTAGTCAACCTGTGAAGGCTGATTGTCATAGTTTTTTAGAATAAAATCAATCTTTGAAGAAAGATTTACAAAAAACTGCATTGTGCCAAGGATTTATAATCCGAGGTGGTAGTTAGAGCATCAAACTTCCAACCTTGCATATAATGAACTTGTTGGGTAACGCTGTTACTCATTCTTTCCTTTGATCCCTTGCTTAGACTCTGAGGATCCAGAAGACGTGCCAATGTATGCAGCCGAATGCCAAGAATACGTGTTCTACGAGGAACCTGATCTATCCGGAGGAGTTGAAGGCGTGGACTGTGAGATCTGCTACGTTGTCGATGAGAACGAGTCCACTTAAGGGTCTAGTTAGTAGTAACTAACGGAGCCGAACAACATGAACTCTATAAAATAAGCTGTTGAGCCCCACTCCAAGTCGGAGTTGTTACTTTTAAATTTCTGCTGAACATCTTATACTTTGGTTTGTAAGTTGGATCTTTTGGAAGTCTTGAACTTCCTGTATTGTAATAATAATATTGTGTGTACCTTTGTAATATGGACCAGCAATGTTTCTGTTGTACCACTCTAAGGGATGTGATATTGACGGAACGGTGTTCTGTGGATGTCATGTCAACGACTATAGTGTACTACACATGCAGTGGTATGCTAGGTCACCGCAGTTGGTATCAGAGAAAATTGCTTTGACCTTAGGTTGGAAACCTAGTTAAGGGTATTACATGTAGGAGATTTGGCAACATAAAGAATTCTCTAAAAGTAATATAATGTGTATTCAAATGAGAATATTCCATTATATATTTTAGTGTGATAATTCTTTGTTATGATGCAATATATTATTGGATACTAATCAAAACTATTTTTCTAATATACAGAGATATGGCACCAAATTTTCCGAAACAGACTTTGGTAAGGAAAGAGGAGACTCTTGATGATTATCAAGGATCATTTACAGACCAAGTTCGTCAACTTCTAAAGCTCTTCAATTGTCCAACTAGAATCCCAGTGAACACTATTACTTATCTTGATGGCCGAATGTTATCCAAGTATCGTGTGAGTATCCAACTTCTAGAGAAGCTTGGACTGTACCATGATCTACCAATAGGAGAAGGTAGGAGTCATTTAGAAGCCTATCATGTTGCTTTTGTGTAGTCAGTAGCTAATATCCGGGAGCAGAAAACCAAGGAGCTAGAAGGTAGCACATTTTCTGTGACACCTCATGATTCTATAGACTCGGAGCCTATACCGGATCATCTTAATTTGGTTAAGTTAGCTTCCAAGTTAATGGACAGATACTGGACACTCGTTGCGTCTTTTTATAAGACTCATCAAGTGATTGTTGAAGACAAAAATGACATGTTAGAGGATCTAACTGATCCGAAAAGGAGGAAGCAGTTAGCATCCCAGTTAGAGAAAAAAGCAAGTAGTAGTGCAACACCTATCTTTAAGGATATACCTATAGATCCGGAATCTTTTACACCATATCCTTACTCACCAAAACCTGAACCTACACATGATCCTACTATAGATATGCGGTATGCAGTACCACATGGCTCAGAGGTTGGTTCTGACTCAGAACTTCCTATTGAGAACTCGGATGAATGGAGAATGGGATCATATAATGGACCTCATGAACACCAGATGTCCACAGATGGTTCTGACAGAAATGTTGGACAATCTAGTTGGATGGGTGCAAGGATGAATCCTAATAACAGAAGTAGAAATACCATGTCAATAGATGATCAGGATGAAGAAGAAGATCCTAAGGAAAGAGTGTTTGAATCATCAACATCTTCTCAAAGCCCAGGGAATATACATTATCCAGTATTCAATTATCTTGTCCACAAGAGCACCTGGGAGGAGCAGGATCTGCGTATCCTGTTGACAACTCTAGAGATGAAGCTCAGGAGATGCAGGCTGGAGATAATGTTGAATATGTTTCTGAAGTCTTTTCAGCTGAGCTGGAGGGAGTCGATGCGCTTAGGTTGAGTAATGACTCAAGTCCTGATACTTCAGATACAGAGTATGTTCCTTCTAGAAGGCCATTTGTTCCACAAACTGTGCGACGGTCAACACGTCATCACGTTTGGACCTCAGGCATGTATGATGAGGATAGTTCCTATTAGAAAGAGACAACTAGACAGTAGTATCCAGTATTGTGTATTGTACTCTAGAAATAAGGTAGTTTTGTAAAATACCAATATGGTATATGTTGTAATGACTTTGTATCATTATGATATTATGTAAATATGTAAAATTCATATTTGGATTTCTTTGGATTTTTATTGTGTCACTAGTTATGTGCATAAAGTCGAGCTCAAAACACATGTGCATGATGTAATTATGAGTATTCGCTTTATGATGCAGGATTAGGGGGTCATGGATACGGGGGTAGAAATGGAAACTGAGCAGCAGCGGATGGAGCGTGAGGCCAAGGAAAAAGCCGATGCCGATACAGTAAATGAAGGAGCATTACCACCACCACCAATGAGGTCGTTAATGGAGCAGAACTTTATGCAATGTATGCAAATGATGCAAGAGACCCAGAACAAGTTCTTGGAAGAATTGCTAGGTAGAGCAAATCAGAGGGCACCTGAAGGTGGAGGACTGAGTTTATCTGATTTACAGAATGCAAGACTGTTACCTTTTGCATCAGCTCCTGAACCAATGGATGTAGAAGACTGGCTAGCAGATACAGAGAGGAAGCTGAAAACTGTAGGTTGCAATGATGAGGAAAAATTGAGGTATGCAACTCATCTGCTGACTGGATCTGCAGCATCATGGTGGGGAAATCAATTAGCCATGCAACCACTAGGAAGGGAGTTTACCTGGGAGGAGTTTAAGCAGAGATTCCGTGAATATCATGTTCTGAAAAGCGTCATGGAGTTGAAGAAGAGAGAATTTTAGGAGCTTTAGCAAGGATATACTAGTGTCATGAAGTACATCCGGGAGTTTATCCAACTGTCTCGTTATGCTGAGGAGGATGTTAACACTGAAGAGAAGAGGAAGAAACGTTTCTTGCGTGGATTAAATCCGTCTGTGAAGATGCAGCTAAGGTTAGCCAATAAGCAAACTTATCAGCAGTTGTTGGATGCAGCCATTACTTTTGAAGATGATTACAAGAATGTCCAAGAGGACCGGAGGAAGAGAGCCAAGGAGGAAACCAAGAGAATTCAGGCAAGCAAACCTAAACCTAACCTGGAGTTCAAACCCCGAAATAGGAATTACGGCAACAACAACAATAACAATAACAAGGGAAGTGGTGGAAATCAATCTAATCTGAGAAGGAATGTTATCTGTAACAACTGTGGAATTCCAGGGCATTCCAGAGGGAGTGCAAAAATCCTGTAGTGATCTGTTACGGTTGTGGTCAGAAGGGGCATATCAAGCCGGATTGTCCGAGAAAACCACCGGGAGGATGGCCTACCAAGGGATGAGGACAAGCCAGTGGAGGAAATGGACAGCCCAATAAAGGAGGAAACAATGGCAAGAACAATAATGGCAAGAGAAACCGACCTACCGGAAAACTAAACTGTGCAACCCTCGAGGAGGTGGATAATTCGGAGCATGCAGTAATAGGTACGCTCAATATCCTTAGCAATCCCGGCAAAGTTCTATTTGATACTGGTGCAACTACTTCATTCATTTCTGAAGAATTTTGTGATAAGTTCGGGATTAGAAGGGAAACGTTAGAACATCCTATGACCGTAGTTACGATAGGAGGGTATGTAACTGTACGGCACATAAAACAAGATCAGGTTATCTCGATCTATGGCTGTACATATTTTGCAGACCTTTATGTGATTCCTTTGAAGAGAATTGCAGTAGTGCTGGGGATGGATTGGATGATGGAACACGGAGCTCAGATTAATTGTGAGGAGAAAACTGTCTCAATCAAAGCTCCAAGTGGAGAAAGGGTAGTTTAGCAGGAAGATAAACACAGTCATATCATGGTGGATCTGTAGTTGAATTCAATGAAAGAAGTTAAATTAGAAGAGATCCCTATAGTTAATGAATTCCAAGATCTTTTTCCAACAGAGTTACCAGGAATGCCACCAGACCGGGATATAGAGTTCACCATTGACCTAATACCTGGTACAGCACCAATAGCTCAGGCACCATATAAAATGGGACCCAAGGAGTTGAAAGAACTCAAGGAGCAAATTGATGAGTTAGCAAGAAATGGAAAGTGTATCTCCATGGGGAACACCAGAATCTTTGTGGATAAGAGAGATGGTGGAAGACGGATGTGTGGTGATTATAGAAACCTGAACAACGTGACGATCAAGAATAAGTATCCTTTACCAAGAATTCTAGATTTTTTTGATCAAGTGAAAGGAGCTAGAGTATTTCCAAAGATCGATTTAAGATCTGGATACCATCAAATAAAAATCAATTCGGAAGATGTTCCAAAAACAACATTTGTCTCAAGGTATAGACACCATGAGTATCTGGTAGTACCATTTGGTTTGACCAATGCACCGGCAATATTCATGAATTTGATGAACAAGATCTTCATGCCATATTTGGATAAGTTTGTCATCGTCTTTATTGATGATATTCTGATACATTCCAAGGATAAGGAAGAGCATGCTGACCATTTGATAATAGCATTGCAGACTTTAAGAGAACATAAGCTTTATGCTAAGTTCAGTAAGTGTGACTTCTGGTTAGATGAGGTAGAATTCCTCGGTCATGTGATCAGTAAAGATGGGATTGTTGTGAATCTATCTAAAGTTCATTCGGTACTAGAGTGGACTGCACCAACCAATGTGAAACAAATTCGAGGTTTCTTAGGAATGGCTGGTTATTATCGAAGATTCATTGAAGGTTTCTCTAAAATAGCCAGACCAATGACCAAATTATTAAGGAAGAATACACCATTTAAGTGGGATGAGAAGTGTGAAGCAAGTTTCCAAGAGTTGAAAAAGAGATTAACCACAACTCCAATCTTAGCAGTTCCTGAAACAGGGAAGGATTTCACCGTATACTATGATGCATCTAAAGAAGGTTTGGGTTGTGTATTAATGCAAGATTGAAAAGTAATTGCTTATGGTTCAAGACAATTGAAACCACATGAAGTCAACTATCCAACTCATGATTTAGAGTTAGCAGCAGTACTTTTTGCACTTAAAGGATGGAGGCATTTTCTTTATGGAGCCAGATGTGAGCTATACACTGACCATAAAAGTCTCAAATATTTCTTCACTCAAAAGGAATTGAACGTGAGATAGAAGCGTTTGTTGGAATTAATCAAGGATTAAGATCTAACAATCAATTACAACCCAGGAAAAGCAAATGTTGTAGCAGATGCTTTAAGCAGAAAGAGTGCATATATTCAGCCTAGCAACAAAGAGTTACCAAAAGAGTTACAAATGGACTTGGAAAGATTAGAACTTCAATTCATCAGGACAGAGGTTCTTGGAGGATTAGCGACTATGCAGGTAGTTGCAGAACATGACAGTGATCTTAAGCAAGAAATTTTTAGACGTCAAGAAGAAGACCCTTTTATTGCTGAGGAAATTCGGAGGATATCTCAAGGGCAAAAATCAGTTTTTTACCTTGGAGATTATGGATCTTTATGGTTCCAAGATTGTTTATGTGTTCCAGGTGTGACTGAGATCAGAAATGTCATACTCAAAGAAGCACATGCTACCCCATATTCTATACATCAAGGGAGTATTAAGATGTACATGGATTTAAAGGAACTATTCTGGTGGAATAACATGAAAAGAGATATTGCTAAATATGTATCTGATTGCCATACTTTTCAAAGGGTGAAAGCTGAACATCAAAACCCAGCAAGACCATTACAACCCTTAGAAATTCCTAAATGGAAATGGGAGGAAATAGGCATGGATTTTATCACAGGATTACCTATGACACCAAAAAAGAAGGACATGATATGGGTAATAGTGGACAGACTCACTAAGAGTGCACATTTTATTCCAGTGAATCAAAAGGATAATGCCGAGAAGTTAGTTGAAGTATATGTCAAAGAGATAGTAAGTAAGCATGGAGTACCCAAGAAGATCATAACTGA
Source organism: Avena longiglumis (assembly GCA_030063025.1). Classification (NCBI taxonomy): domain Eukaryota; kingdom Viridiplantae; phylum Streptophyta; class Magnoliopsida; order Poales; family Poaceae; genus Avena; species Avena longiglumis. The sequence continues at coordinate 269,902,749 of CP125978.1, forward strand.
TAGGGGATCAGTGTTTACTTTAGCATTTTGGAAGAAATTGCATGAAGCACTTGGTTCAAAGTTAGATTTCAGCACGTCATATCATCCTGAGACAGGAGGTCAAACTGAAAGAAAAAATCAAATACTAGAAGACATGTTGAGAGCTTGTGCACTAGATTTTGGAGGAACATGGGAGGATCACCTACCATTAGAAGAACTTTCTTATAATAATAGCTATCAGAGTAGTCTGAAGGCAGCTCCATATGAGGTTCTGTATGGAAGGAAGTGTAGATCACCAATATGTTGGTATGAACCTGGAAGCAGCAAAGAATTTGTGCCAGATTATATCAAGGAGAGACAAGACATCATTGATAAGATCAGGGATAGACTGAAAATAGCCCAGAGCAGGCAGAAAAGTTATGCGGATCATAGCCGAAGATCATGGCATCCAGAAGTAGGAGATATGGTCTATTTGAAAGTAAGTCCAATGAAAGGAGTAAAAAGGTTCGGAGTTAAAGAGAAATTAAGTCCAAGATATATCGGACCATTCAAGATACTGAGCCAAAACAGAACTATAGTTTATGCTTTAGAGTAACCATCAAGATTGGCTCAAGTGCATAATGTTTTCCATGTGTCACAACTCCGCAAATGTTTGAAAGTTCCTGATGATGCAATAACACATCAAGAGATAGAACTACAAGCATACCTGACTTATATTGAAAAGCCCTGCAAGATTCTGGAAGAAAACTGGAAAAGATTAAAGAGTAGGGAAATCAAATATTGCAAAGTCCAATGGGAACATCACCCTGAGAGAGAAGCCACATGGGAGAAGGAAGAGGATTTAAGAAAAGCTTATCCAGAACTATTCAGGTACATCTCCACAAACTTCGGGACGAATTTTAATTTAAGGGCGGAAGTCTGTAACATCCCAGCATTTAGGAACCTAACGAAGGGTAGATTTAGGATTATGTATTGTTGCGTGCATCTATTTGTGAAAAGGTGGGTAAAATTTTTGCCGAATAAAATATTAAGTGATCAATGTTTCTTTCTTACTTTAAGATTAGGTTTAGACTTAAAGGAGGATTGTTTTAAACTTTGATGTGATCTTAAAAGAATTATGTGTGTTTTGAAATGGGTTTGAAGTTAAAAAACTTAAGTGTTTGAATAATAATTTAAATGATTTATATATAAGATTTGAATCTTAAATTAATTAAGATATAGGTAGTATAACTTAAATCTCAAAACAATAGAAACTATGAAATTCATTTTCATATTATAAAGGCATAAACAAGTTACAATAGAATAAAGAACAAGAATATTCTTTATTAATAATAATATAATCTTTATTACAATTGAATAAAATAAAGATTACAAGAACTATAAAATAAAAATTACAAAGGACTAAGAAAATTACATCTACTAACTATCCTATATCTAAAACCTACAGTAAATCTTCATCTTTATCTTTGAACCTACAAAACAAAGATTAAACAGAAATAAAACAAGATTAGTGTAGTATATATTTCTCTCAGATATGTCAGTGAGGTGCACTTGACAATCTCATCATTGAGAAATGTTAAAGAGGGGGAAGTTTCACCAATATGAAAGATTTCATCTTTCATAAATTCACAGCCAGAATGCAAATGACAGCCAAAAGGGATCAATTCACCAGCCAAGGTAAAAGTAGATTGGTAATAGTAAGTTCAAAATTTATGAACCTATCCATATGTGCATAGCAGGCACACAGGCTGCACACACAGAGACATGCAAAGGGTGTGCAGTCGACTTCACAAGCACAACCAGATCAAACAAAACCAGAACAGCCGTGGGGAAGCACCTCAGTGCATCACTACACCACACCACACCACATCACAGACAGGGTGAACAGCAAGTAAACCAAGAACAGCAGCCAGACCAACCACCCAGATTAACCCAAACATCACCAGGATGGTGACATAAGAAGAGGGATGAATCTGGTAGACAGCAAGGTCAAGCCCAGGAGCTAGGAGGAGCAGGCAAACTCAAGAGCAAGCTCAGGAGCACAGTTAAAGTAGATCAAGATCCAAACCAACATCAAGATCATCATCAATATACTACACCAACATCAAATCTTGTGGTGAGTCTCATAAAACCATCAAATGCTTTCATCAGAATATCTAAACAAAAGCATGTGTTGCTTTATGTAATGATCTCTCAATATGCACCCAAGAGGGGTGAATCTATCCTAGAGAATTCAAGTATAAGGATAAGAAATCAAGCTCAACCACAAACACTAAACCCTCAGACCAGCATCACTGGGTTTAGTGTTATTTTTGCAACTTAGATCATTTTCATTTGATCTTATCAGATCAGGGCACATCTCTCAAAGAGAGAGTAGCACCTCTAATCCTGCAAGATTCAAAAAAATTATTGCCCAAGTAACTAGGAATTATATCCTAGAGCCGCAGACCAACATCATAGGCAAGATAAGAAAGCTTCCATATTATCTTATCAGTTTTAATCACAAGCATAATCAAGCTAAGCCCAGAAATAAAAAAACCTAATCACTTGTGTGCCAAAATACAATGGTATCACAAGGACAAGTTCTTAATGAGCTAAAATCATCTTTGCTTAGTGCCCACAGGAAAAGGGACAAATCATTACATATCATTTTACTGAGCCAAATGCCAGGAATCAACCTTAAATTCATTTATACATTCACAGAAATCATTGCAAGCAATGATTTGATTCAGTAAGTAAAATATCAGACAAGCCAATAGTATAATTACAGTAAGCAAACATTGTCAGTATAAGCAAACTGACAGTAGAGTAAAGCCTCATACCAACAACATAATACAATTAAGGATTTGATTGAAACAACTAGCCTGGATCATGGTAGATTACCACTAGGACAAATCTGACAGGCAACTAGTAACATCAAAGCTACTATCAATCTTTAACCACAGCAAGCAGTCATTTCACATGATCAAATATGATCAACACTAGATCGAAAGCATCCTCGATATGATCAACAGAGGGGTTATGAAACCTAATCCTGAGATGAACCCAATCAGCACATTATCACTCAACATCAGAAGCCACTAGCTACACACCAAAAAGAATCAAGGAAGTAGCATGAACGAACACCACAGAGACCACTTACCCGAGGTCCTCGCTGATGAATCGAAGAGGAAGCAGAGGGGCCGACACACCGCGGCGGCACAGGGAGAACCCAGAAGGGCGCTGCAACCTTCACCTGCCACGGGGCGGCCGCAGCAGCACATGAGCCCATCACACCACCGCAGGCAGGATCGCGGCGGCGGCAGTATTTTTTTCCCAACCCTAGGGTTCGGGAATGGGGTGGACCTGTCCACGGGGAAGCCCCAAAGTCAAATCCAAGTGGTCAGAATGAATGAGAATCGTCGAAAACCTCAACCCGCACCACGACGGCGACCAGAACGGCCGACGGCGGCGGGGAACAACGGTGGCGGCATCGCCGGCCACGGGATCGAGTCAGAGGAGGAGGAAATGAGGTCGAGGGAGAGAAGGAGGCAGAGTGGGCTCGGTGGGCCAAAACCCTTCGGGGTAGTCATTTGACCCTGCCCTATTGGGCCACCTTGGCCCAATAAGCCCAAGAGGCCAGCCCAGGATATTTAATAAATCTTTTGATCAATTGGAAAAGACCAAAATACCCCTGAACTCAATAAAATTATAGAAAATAAAATAATAGTCCAAAAATCATAAATAAAATATTTTTGGATTCAACATAATCCATTCTATCCGAATAAAACAAGATATACAATTTTGGACATTCAAATTTTTATAAGAATTTTGTAATTTAAATATTCCTTGTGGAATTTTACAAAATTATTGAAAGGTGATTAAAATAAATAAAAATCACTTTCATTATATATTAATATTATAGTATTTTTGAAAAATACTAAATAAATATTTAGTAATAAAATTAAGGTATAATTAAAGGAATTATTAAATCAATAAAAGTCAAATAAAGGGAAATAAAATAAAATAACTCAATACATGTTATAAATATTAAAAAGAAATATTTATAAATCCCTTATTACTCAAAAGGGAATTTTTGGGATAAATGCATATAAATTTAAATAATGCATTATATTACTTGCATAATCATTTTGCTTCTTTAAATATTGTCCTTACCGGGCAATAATGATGTTTTTGTAGAACTAGAAGCTCAAGGTCCAGTGCAAGCATCAGACTTCACTACGTTGCCATCACAAGGCAAGTTCATCACTTGCTCATGTCCTTTGAAGAGTCTTTATCAAAGTATTTGCAAATTGTGTGTTATCGTATGTGCTATAAAAGAAAGAAAATATTATCTTCATAAACAAAGAAATCATAGATATCATCCTAAGTGGTGATATAATGGAGCAATAGAACTTAGAGTTCTAATTGCACCAATGATGATCAAATAGGGACTTAATAACCCCTGATATTAGTGATTCTAGCGCCGTATATTACGGGTTAGCCATGAGATTTGGAATGGGACAGAGAAGTCAGCTGTATCTTCTTCCTCTCGCATGAAGCCGGATGTGCAGGTCGTGGCTGTTATCCTCGTAGCCTGCATATTATATGGTAATTCATAGAGGACATGCAGCATATGGGTGGGAACCCTCAACGTCCCATGATAGTTCTGGTAACTAACGGTTTGTACAAACCATTGTCGTAATTCATTATGTGGGCATGGTGTACACCAAGGAGGCATGCGGGGTCGCGAAGGGGGCAGTGATTGGTTTGGACCAACTACTGGGCCCCACATCATGGAATTGTGGACGGGAAAGTACGCCCAGTTGTGCAACAAGGAGTTGATCTCTCATGGGTAAAGTAACGCACCTCTATAGAGTGTAAGAACTGTAACTTGTTACTCCCTGTTCCGGGAAGGAGCTACGAACGCAGCAGGAAAGGAACTCCATGAAAGTTCTAGTCAACCTGTGAAGGCTGATTGTCATAGTTTTTCATAATAAAATCAATCTTTGAAGAAAGATTTATAGAAAACTACATAGTGCCAAGGATTTATAATCCGAGGTGGTAGTTAGAGCATCAAACTTCCCACCTTGCATATAATGAACTTGTTGGGTAACGCTGTTACTCATTCTTTCCTTTGATCCCTTGCTTAGACTCTAAGGATCCAGAAGACGTGCCAATGTATGCAGCCGAATGCCAAGAAGACGTGTTCTACGAGGAACCTGATCTATCCGGAGGAGTTGAAGGAGTGGACTACGAGATCTGCTACGGTGTCGATGAGAACGAGTCCACTTAAGGGTCTAGTTAGTAGTAACTAACGGAGCCGAACAGCATGAACTCTATAAAATAAGCTGTTGAGCCCCACTCCTAGTCGGAGTTGTTACTTTTAAATTTCCGCTGAACATCTTATATTTTGGTTTGTAAGTTGGATATTTTGGAAGTCTTGAACTTCTGGTATTGTAATAATAATAATGTGTGTACCTTTGTAATATGGACCCGCAATGTTTCTGTTGTACCACTCTGAGGGATGTGATATTTACAAAACGGTGTTCTATGGATGTCGTGTCAACCACTATAGTGTACTACACATGCAGTGGTATTCTGGGTCACCGCACGCGCCTATCTTGAGGCGCAAAATTTTGCCATTTGTTATCGTTTCTTTGCCCTACTTGCCTTTCACGGCCTGCATTCTCCTGTTTTTCATTTCCTTGGGCGTTATTCCTTCTTGACCCTTGTGCATGTGCCGGGTTTCCTTGAGCTATCGCTGGATCAAAAGTGACCATATTCTTGTTTCTTCTAGAATCCACACTCTTCTCTTTTCTCGGTCTAGGTGCCGCTTCGGGTGAGGATGCCCTGTGCCCAGCCGATCTTGCCGGAATAGGAGACACCGAGTGAAGCAGCTGTGACCTTCCTTCTATACCCGGATTTGCTCTGTAATACACTTCATTCAGCATGCTAGCTTCTCTTACTAGTTCATTAACTCGTTCTTGTTGTCTTTTCTTTGCTTCTCCCTCCAAATGGGGTAACTATGCCATTGCTGCTTCTGCTGCTCGCAGATTGGCTGCTGCTGTGTTATATGTTGGCCGCATAGCTGTTTCGTTGCTGTTCTCTGGCATTATTTTTGACGTTGCATCTTCCAGCTGTTCGTTGAGGTTTCTTCCTCTCAATCTCGTCGCATCGAGCCAGGTCTTTGCGCCCTTGACTCGATTTGCCGAGTTGAGCTCTCAGATCGTGATATCCACATCCTGCTGTAACTGCGCTAATTCCTTGGCTTTCTCCAAAACTTTTATCCTGGCCTCCTCCAACTCGGCTTGCACACGTGTCGGGTTAGTTCCCTGTGCTACTGGCTCCGCCAACTTGTCTATCGCTTCCTGCAGCTCCTTAGCCCTTTTACTCCTAGCTATGTTTTCTGGTTTTTTCTAGTGGTGCCTTTGCTGTTCTTGCAACCCTTGGTGTTTCCTCATGATTTCGTCCCTCAGCATTCTCATTCATACTAGAACTATTGGCGGTGCCGCGGGGTTTGGCGCTGTCATCATTACCTCCATGGAGACGAGTTGGTGAAGCTTCCCAGCGACATGAATAGCTGGCAGATCTGGCGCCAGGACGACGCGCTCAAGATATGCGTGCTCCACACGCACCGCGAAGTAGACCTAGTGCTTGACGAACTTGATGAAGCGACCGCCCCTAGGGAACGGCTTGGTCCCGAAGCAACCCGCATTGTCGCTGACGAAGTTGAGAGCTCCAAACCTCTGGATGAGGCCAGAGTAGACGCGCTCGGTAGTCTTGGCGATGATGTTGCCCGTCCGGATGAAGACTCCATCAAGCACCTGCTTCTGCCCCATGGTGGGCGCCAACTGTCGTGGTGGTGGCATGGCAGATGCCATGGGTAGGATTAAGTTGGGGGCCGAATGGGTGCTTGTGGTCACCGGGGAGGGAGTGCACGGTGGATCCATGCACGAAGAACAAGAAGAACTCTCCAGACTTAGTGTTTTGATTGATACCCCAAGATTACAAGTGCTCCTTGAGCTATATGAACTAGGGTTTAGTGCACTAGTTCCCTACTTAGTCCAACCTCCTTCTTCTACAGCTATGCCCTTCCTTATATAGGCAGTGCTAGCTAGCTTATACCCCTTTGGGTTCTAGGGTTTACTGTTTGGATCTTGGTCCCTACAATGTGGGCCGGGTCATGGACTTGCCCTAAGCCCAACGGCCCAGTCCATAAAGCTTGACATCTAACGTTCTTCTGGTACGCTACTTCCTGTTGGTTTTGGCGTCACGCTGTAACTTTGTACGTCAGCGTATGCTTTGGGCGTCACCCGGCTCCTTTTGTGTCACCCGGCGTTGCCCTTCTCTTTTGACCATGCTTTACCATGGTCCCTCCTGAACCTTACTCGGAAAGGTGCCACGCGTTCTACTTGACTCAGCCCTTCCTCGGTAGACTCGGCTCGTCGGTTCCTGCAAGAATTACAACTTTGTCTTATGCGGGACGACAAAGTTTATATGTCGGCCGCTCATGCTTATCTTACCCGGCTGTTCTTACCCGGCCTGGTTCTTTCTTTACTCGGAGCTAACCAAGCTATGCTATGTTTCACCTCTCGTGACCCTACTGGGGGTTATCCCCCCGACAATTTCCCAGCGCTTACGAAGGAATCCAACAAGCACGAGTTCCTATGCGGAACTCAGGTCATTGGCGATCAAGGCCGTCTTGGTAGGGTGCAACGGGTGGACCTACACCTTTTTGGTGTTGATTGTGGAGTCGAAAGACATGTCAGGTGTGTTTTTCTTGGTGACTGGGGGAAGGTATTGTCTGTTGTCTCCTTTAGCCTTGCGAGCTCCTCCTGCATGCCGAATGACTAGGAGAATATGGTGAAGTCCCTATCACAGTTGTCTGACTTGTTGAAACTTCCTGTAACGGTCATGACGCCGTTGGGCCCTGGCATCTTCAGCAAACGGTACGCGTAATGTGGCACTGCCAGGAATCTTGCGATTGCCACTCGCCCGACGATGGCGTGGTATTGTGAGGGCCAGTACACCACCTCGAACTCGAGCTGCTCGCGCGTGAAGTTCCTAGGGGTGCCGAAGATAACGTCGAGCCATATTTTGCCTAGGGAGTATATTCCTTTCCCTGGGACGATGCTGTGGAAGTTCGTGTCTAATGCCTCCAAGCTGCATAACGGGATACGCATAACCACGAATGTGCTGGTGAACATCAGGTTGATGCCACTGCCGTCGTCCATGAAGATGTGACTCATCTCAAATCCCCCAATATGTGCCTCGAGCACTAGGAAAGAATGACCCAGGCGAGGTATTTGGCTTGGGTGATCATAATGATCAAATGTGATGCATGACTTCGAGCCGCTGAGGTACTTAGGTATGGCCGACGGAGAGGTGACAACCAGGCTGACCTGATGAGTGATCATCTTCTGCACCATGTTGGTTGGACGCCCCTTTTGTATCATCATAGCCCCCAGCGGTGGCGGGCATGGATCTGCTCTATTATTCTGTGCCAGCCTAGACGCAGGCTATGCGGGTCCTCCGGGTGACGGAGGTCGAGCTCCATGTGCGATGGCTACTCGGGCGGGGGCGAATCCTGGATTCAGCGCCTGGCGACACAGTTCTTGAGCATGTGGTCGGCCTTCCTTTTGTCATCCTGGTTGTCGATATAGAAGTGGATGGTGCAGGGACCCGACAGTTTGTCGAGTGTGGATGGCTTGTCATCGCGGTTCTGGTGCTGCCATATTTTGTTGGCCTTCCGTCATCGTGGTAGTTGCCGCCGCGATACCCGCTATTGCAGTTTCGTTGTCACGGTTATCGGCGTAGCTAGCCGTGACCATATCAACCTCTTTGCTCTCGTCATAGACGCACGTTCTTATTTTCCCTCGGCGATCGTGTCTGCGTCCGAAGTAATCTTCGTCATCCAAATGTGTTCGATTGACGGCATCCTCGCCATTGGCCCAATGATTGGCGATGTCCATCAGGTGATCGATGGTTTTGGTCTTGACGCGCCCGAGATCCTCTCTGAATTTGCGGTGCCTTACGCCACCATTGAAGGCGTCGATTGCCCATTCCCCTGAGTTGTTCTAAACAAAATTCTTGATGAAGGACCAAATCCGAATGTACGAGTGGATGGACTCGATGGACAGCTGGAAACAGGCGCGTAGCTCCTCGATTGAAGACGGTCTCTTGCTGGTGCCTTTGAAGTTGCAGACAAAGCAGTATGCCAGCTCTTCCCAGGTGTGGATGGATCCGGAAGGGAGGCTGTTGAGCCAGGATCTGGCCGCGCCCGTCATCTGCAGCTAAAGGCATTGCATGGATGTGTTTTTACTCCCGCCATGGAGTTTGACTGACGACAGATGGTCGTCGAGTCATATCTTCTGCTCATGCACGCCGTCGAACTTCGGGTTGTCCAAAGGAAGCATGAAGCCCTTAGGCATCCGCGATTGTCGTGCGGCCCTGCTAAAACATCTGGCGTAGCATAGCTCTGTATCTCCCTCTTCAGACTCCGTTGAGCACGCCTATTTTGTGCGTGATTTGTCAATCTTGCACTATGTGAGCTCGTCACGGGCGTCGTAATTGCGGCTCCTGCACCATGGGCTGCGGCGACATCGCGGCAGGTCATGCTCCTCCTCGTCGGATGAGAGTGTGCAGCTTCTAGTGAACTTTATCGTGGCCTTTTTCTTCGGCTCCGGGGCCACCTCATCGTGCAGCATGGCTCCAGCAAGTTCAAGACCTGCAATTGCATATTTCTTGATTGCATACCATGGATCCCCCGCCGGTGGCGGGTTTGCTGCCAAGTAGGTGGTGGCCTCCATGACCGTGGCCTGCGGCATTTTGGGCATGATATTATCCTGAGAGTCCATTGACATGAAGGATAGGTCCAGTGCCTTGGTGGCCTCGTGTCATGCAGCGGGAACCATGCGCTCCATGCAGGAGTGATATTTGGGGCCGTCGTAGCCTTTCAAGGAAGATCCACCAGCAAAGGAGAGCGCAGCGCACCGCATGCTTGACTCGTCAGTCGCTCTCTTGCGCTGCGCGAGCTTGTGTTGCTGCTTGATTTGTCAATTGTGCTCCTCTATGAGGAGTCAGTGGTAGCCAATCAGCATGTCTCGGGGTGCGTCGATCGGCAGAGGATTGGTACCTTGTACAGCTTCTCTCACTATCGCCCACTGATCGTCATTGAGGTTGATCTCGTGATGTACGCGATTGATGCCCTTAGTGTTTTCGTGTGGCCTTCTCCTGTTGGCATTGGCCGGGGGTGGTCTGTTTCCTCCGTTCGTGGCATTGGGAGCCTGCGGGTTGGGAGGGGGATTCAGTGGGTTGGTGTCGTCGTCGATGTTGGAAATGTGGATGACCGCGCACATGTAGCGATGGGGGAGATCGTTGCTCCCACAGTTTTTAGATCCAGAACTGTAGGTTCGTTCCTCCGTGGGAGGGTCGCAGAGATCAGAGTTGCATCTACTATTGTTATCCGCATCTCTTGTTAGCGATGGTGTGCTCGGGACACCAAATGTCGTTGTAACATCCCTAAAATCATGTTTCAAACTCATGCATATCATCCATGCATCCATGATCATATGAATTTCATTTCAAACAAAACATTTCAAAACAGAAGCATTTATGCTTAATATTTCATGTAAGTTTGCTCTAGCCTTAATGCTATCTTCCAAGGATAAGAATACTTGTTTTGATTCAGTAAAGGTTTGAAATTCAAACTTAGGCACTCTCAAAAGTTTGAACAAGTTTCAAAACAAATGAGAAATAAAACCAATATTATGCCTATTGAATATATATCAAAAAGGCTTGGTTTTATTTTTATTTTCACTTGATCAAAGTGTTTGGATTGGACAGTAATGTTTGACACACATTTGAATGCAAGGTTTGCAGTATAAAAACCTAGAGAAGATTTGTATTCAAACTCATTTGATTTTGATTTAAAAATCATTCCAGAAAATCAAAACAGAGAAAGAAAAGGAGAAAAGAATTAGAAAAGGGCCAGCGCTACCTATCTGGCCCAACTGCTAATCCAGCCCACTAAGCCCACCCGGAGTCTCCCTCTCTCTCGCTCACCCGCAGACACACCCCCCAGGTCACTGACTGCACGACCCCACACCCTCGCTGTTTAACTCGCTGACAAGTGGACCCTGCGACCACGTCGCCTTCGTCGTCAATCACGCACGGCTGCGCCGCTCGCTCCTCCGTTACCTCGCCGCTGTTACTGCGTGCTTAATTGCCATTGATACGTCGCGCGATCCTCGCCCCCGCTCTGGCTACAAGACCCCCTCTGCACCGCGGACATTTCCCCTCACCTAGCGCCGCCTCTATGCCCCCAGGCTGCCCGCAATTTCCTCTGTACCGCCGCAGACAGAACAACTCCGACAGGCGATTCCGGTAAGCTCCGACCGCCCCTCTGTCTTTGGTTCAAACGAGCGTGACCACCACGTCCTTGTGCATCTGCTAACACCCATGGCTTGCCTGCTCGTGACCCAGGTCGCCGTCTTCGTTCACGCCCGCAACCACCAGAGCCGCCGCTCGACTCCGACGAGCAATAGCGGGAAGAATCGAGCGCCACTTGCCTTCCCTTTGGTACCGTCCTGTTCGCCAGACCCTTGCGCGTCTCATAAACCATCTGGCTTGTGCTAGGTCGACGCAAAGCCTCGGCAATGACCTCGACATCAAGAAACAGACGCCGCCCGCAACTCCGACGAGCTCCAGCAACTGCGTCCGTGTGCCCCTTGCCAAGCCGTCGCCAGGTTGAGCATCAGCACGTCGCCGCGTTTCTGGTAAGCGTCTCCGACGACCCCCTAGCCATCTGTAGCACCGCGCCACCATAGGCAGAGCTCGACGCCGCCAGTAGCCACCGCCAGCGCCGCCCAGCTTTGGTCGTTTGATCCAGGGCCGTTGGATCTGGATCCAGCGCGCGAGATTAGATCACTTAACGAAACGGTATAGTTAGATCTGGACCGTGTAGATTATGTTGATCTAACGGCCCACAGACGCGATCCTGAGCGAAGCGGTACGGGCCAATTAGATTAAGACGCGTGGCAGTGGTTTAGATTTAAAAAATGGATTTGAATCTATTAGATGTTTAAATTTGTTTTGGCTATAACTTTTGATTTCCACGTTAGAATTTGGCAAATTTTATATCAATGGAATCAGGAGATCAAGCCCTTTCTATTAAAATGGTTTTATTTGCAGAAACTTGTGTAGGGCTAATTTGAGTATATGTAATGTTTAGGAAATGTTTTAGGGTTTAAATAAATGTTGTTTGGCAAGTTTTTAACTTGTTAATGAACCAGTACTGTTTACTTGCTTGGTTGAGTTTTAAAAATCATCACATATCATTTTGCATGCATGCATATATTTTTGGTTGTATATGTTTTGTATGTGATTTGTTGCTATATTTCTTTGTGTAGATTTTGGTGCTAGTGATTGTGAGGAGTGTAGATACTCTCCAAACTACAAAGGCAAGTGGTACATCATGAATATTTTTATCCCTATGTTTTCTACTAAGCATAGAATTATTTTGCTAGACTTGCATACTATAATTTTGCTTATATGCCATGTTGGGAAATCCTAGTAGTTGTAGAATTGCTAGGAAATTTCTAAGTTAAGATACTTATCTATGCCATGCTTAGCCTAGCTAGTAGCAACCAAGGGTTGGTGAAATATGCATGCTATGATGAAAATATTTCTAAGTCTTTGGACTTGTGTTTTTCCTAATAAAACAACTAAGTAAATGAAACACCTGGGTGGAATGGAAGGAATGGTTTGTGTTGAGTGGTTACACAAGGCCAGGGGACTGGTGAACCTTGTGTATCTCACTTGTGGAAAGCCACCCAGGAACAAAGAGATTTTAGAGGCCAAGTGTTGAGAAGCTTCTAGTGCAGCCACTTGGCAATATGGGCTCTGCCTGGATCATATAGGTTGCTAGAACTTAGCCATTTGGACAGTTGGTGGTAGTGGGAATGATAGGTTGGAGCGCGTCCATTTGGTCTAAGGGAAGGCTTCTGAAAGGTCCTGTCTTGGTGAAAATCAAGTCTGGTGGGGAAAGTGCACAACCTCTGCAGATGGAAAAATCTAAGTACTTAGCCATGTCCCTGGAAAAGGACAACTTGAGCATCAAGACATGGAAGCTATCAATAATCTCCTCATCCCAATTTCTAAATAAAAACTTGTGGGTGAACAAGGGTAAAGGACCTGAATGTCTATTGGTGGTTCCTTGGGAAAGGTTTTGACAAAGAAAAACTTAGTGATTTCAACTAATAGGCAAAACCTATTTTGAGCAAAGAAAGCCAAGCTACACTTAGCCAAATTGCATTTAGTATCTAGTCCACCTAAATTATAATAAGGTATCACTTGCCAATACTATTCCAATGTATTGACCCACTGTGGCTGTAACTTGTGATGTTGCAGGTTACTCTGATGAGGATGAGGAGTCATGAGTCTACACTCAACATGTTTGCCTATGGCACATGAAGATGAAGACTTTTATTTATTTACTTATTCAAACTCTTGTATTAGGCCTGTGGCCTTGGAGTTGTAAAGACTATGTTTATCTCTGGAATGACTGTAATAATGACCTTTGTATCTGTGTACTTCATCTTAAACTGTGGATGCTAGCATTGTTCCAGGGACTAGCATTGCAATCATAGGGATCCTTTTCCTTTATAAAGGAGGGATCTTACAGTCGGCACCCACAGAGCGGGTGGGACTGCCGGAGGCAGTATCTGCTCATGGAGGCGAAGGGTGCCGATCTATCCCACCTGGAAGTAGAAGATCCCAAACATCAGTTCGAATCTGTCGCCTATGGACTCGAAGTTTTGGAGAGTTGCTGGCAAGTGGACGGTGAAGTCGATGGCGCCGAAGAAGAGGTGGTTCTCCATCATGGATGAATCGAAAATGGTGGTGGATGGGACCGTCACGATCGCACGGTCAGTGCCCCTAGTTCCCACAGATGGCACCAATTAACGAGGGTTCGCCTTGTCAATGCCCATTGTTCTGGATTGGGTTTAGAGAATATGGGGAGGCTGGAGATCACGAGACGGTTAACAGACGAAACAAGGGTACATGATGTTTACCCAGGTTCAGACCCCCAAAGGGAAAACCCTACTCCTGCGTGTCTGTTCTTGATTGATGGCAGATCCAAGGGTGCGCGGATGCAATTTGGTGTGAGGTGTGTGTATGAGAGTTGGGAAAGATCCTCCCTGTTAAACCCCTCCTTTATAAAGGAAAGGATCCCTGTGATTGCAATGCTAGTCCCTGGATCAATACTAGCATCCACAGTTTAAGATGAAGTACACAGATACAAAGGTCGTTTATTACATTCATTCCAGAGATAAAACATAGTCTTTTACAACTCATGGCCATAGGCCTAATACAAGAGTTTTAAGGAATAAGCAAATAAACATAAGTCCTCATCTTCATGTGCCACAGGCAAGCATGTTGAGTGTAGACTCATGACTCCTAATCATCTGAGTAACCTGCAACATCACAAGTTACACACAGAGGGTCAATACTTTGGAATAGTATTGGCAAGTGATACCTTAGTATATTTTAAGTGGACTATATTACTATATGCATTTTGGCTAAGTGTAGCTTGGCTTGCTTTGCTTAAAATAGGTTTTACCTACTAGTTGAAATCCCTAAGTTTTCTTTGTCAAACATTCCCAAAGAACCACCAATAGACATTGGGGTCTTCACCCTTGTTCACCCATAAATTTTACTTAGAAGTTGGAGTGATGAGATTCTTGTAGCTTCCATGTCTTGATGCTCAAAAGTGTCCATTGCCTTGGACTAGGCTAAGTACTTAGTTTTCCATCTGCAGAGGTTGTGCACTTTTCCACCGCACTTGGTTTCCCAAGACAGGACCTTCGAAGATTTTCCTTAGTCAAATGGACGCTGCCCAACCTATCATCCCATCTACCACCAACTGTCCAAATGACTAAGTTCTAGCAACCTATATGATCATGGCAGAGCCCATATTGCCAAGTGGTTGCACCGTAAGCTTCTCAACACTTGGCCTCCAAATCCCTTTGTGCCTGGGTGGCATACCACAAGTGAGATACACAACCCAAGTCCATGGCCTTGTGTAACCACTCAACATAACCCAAACATCCATTCCACCCAGGAGGTTCATTTGTCTTAGTTGTTTTATTAGAAAACATAAGTCTCTTGACTTAGAAATATTTTCATCATAACAAGTACAGATGTTCACCACCCTTGTTTGCTAAGTAGCTAGGCTAAGCAGGTTATGATAAATTAACTTAGGAAAATTCCCTAGCAATTCTACTATTCTACTCTACTTAGGATTTCCCATCTTAGCACTAAGCAAAAATAGCATGCAATACTTCAGCAAAATATCTAATGCTAGTACAAAACTTAGGATAGAAATATTCATGAAAATATCACTTGCCTTGGTAGTGGGGAGAGTAGCACTCTTCACAATCACAATCACTAGCAAAATCTACAAGAAAAATCATAGCATTCAATTTCACACAAAATATTCAATCAAAAATAATATGAATGCATGCATGCAAGTATTTTACTAACTGGTGATTTTGGAAATTTTCCCAAGCATGTGCATGGCACTGAAATATAACAGGGCACAAAATTTATCCCATTAAAACTTATTTAACATTAAAACTAATTACCAAAATATAACTATACTCAAAATAGCTTTAAACAAGATTCTACAAATAAAGTCATTTTAATGGATACTATTTGTTAAACCAATTGGACATTCAGAAAGGTCTTGTTTCACTGAATCCAATGGTATAAAATTTGTAAAAATCTAACGTGGCATTCAAAAGTTATAGCAGTTTAAAGTTTGGATCTAAATCTCGTTTTAAATTCTGTTTTTGATTTAAATCCTGCCACGCGTCGCAACCTTACTGGTGCGTACCGCTTCGCGCGGATCGCGCTCCGTGGACCGCACGATCTAAGTGGGATCTGGCGGCTCAGATGCGCGCTTACCCTTTCGTTTAAAGTTCTATCCTAACCCTACGATGCAGATCCAACGGTCCATATCATCAAGCCAGAAACGGGCGGCGCTGGCGGTGCTAACTAGCGGCGGCGCGTTTGACTACGGCGGCGCCGGCGTTCTACATCGTCCGCGAGGGGGAGAGGGGTCTTACCAGGTTCGCCGGAGGCTGCTGAAGCTCGACGTGGTACTGGCTTGCGGAGGGGCGTTCGGAGATGAGCTCTAGATCTCGTCGGAGTTGCGTCTGGCGTCGGGTGGATGTTGTCGGAGTTGTTGCCGAGGTTCTGCGGCGCCCTAACACGAACCAACGGGTTTAGGAGATGCGCAGGACAATTGCGAACACGCTCGGGTGAATAAGGAAGAAAGGGGCGCTCGGGACTTACTGAGATTGCTCGCCGGAGTTGGGGTGGTCGTCGGGTGCTTACGGCGTCACACGGCGACTGGGCAAGACAGATGCTCTGTTGTGGTTAGAAGGTGCAAGAGGATTACTAAGTGTCTCGAACAATCCACGAGGGAAGGCGCAGGAGTTCACCTGAATCGATCGCGGGCTGGCTCTTTCTGCGCGGTCTCGGCGAGTCGTGGGCAGCCTGGTGGCGTGAGTGTGGAATTGACGGGGAAAATGACTGAGGAGGGAGATCTTATAGCGGTGCCTCGACAGAAAGCGCTGCGTTTAATGCCCCAATTAAGCGCCATCACCGGCGATCACTGCAGCTGCGACGTGGTCGCGGCGAGGTTTGGGAAGACGATGACAGCGTGGCGGGCCGCTTGTCGTGACGTGTGGAAGATGGGGTGGGGTCCGTTAAATGATCGGCCGTAATGCGTTAGCGTGAGAGAAGGAATGGAAATCCCGGGTGGGCTAGTTGGGCTCGTTTCTCTGGGCCACTTTCTGGCTTCGGCCTTTTTCCATTGTTTAGTTCTTTTTCTTTTCCAATTCGATTTTCTGGTTATGTTTTCAAATGGTTTCAAACTCAATTTGAATTCAAAACTTTCTGAGGTTTTGCAGGGGTGACTTTGCCTCAGAAATGAGTCAAAATTTGTGGGGTTGCCTTGTAAAGGTTTGGTCAGACTTAGATTTCAAATAAACAGAGACTATACATCATTTGCAAATGTTTGAAAAAGAGGTTTTGGAAATTATTTCTAATTTGAATATTTTGGTTAAACTTTTATACTCAATCCTTCCCATAGTGGGGCAAGCAAACAAGTTTTACATCATTCAAGTTTCAAAAGGCGATGTCCTAATGAGTGAAATTACTCACATAAAATCATAGCACAAGTATCTGTTTTTGAGAAGAACCCTAAATGATGTTGAATGCTTAGATGATATGAATGAGTTTTGGAATATGAATTTGGGGATGTTACAAATCTAACCCCCTTAAGATGAATCTCGCCCTCGAGATTCGGATTGGCTAGCAAATAGGTGAGGGTGGTCTTTCCGAAGGTCATCTTCTCTTTCCCATGTTGCTTCCTCTTCGGAGTGATGGTTCCATTGTACCTTGCAAAACTTGATAGTTTTTGTCCTTGTGACTCTTTCTGCGGTCTCAAGAATCTTGACAGGCTTTTCTTTATAGGTGAGGTCACTTTCTAGTTGAACTTCTTCCAATGGTATGGTATCCTTCAGAGAAGTTTCCTCCATCTCTGGGTGACATTTCTTAAGCTGACTTACATGAAATACATTATGGACAGCTGACAGGGATTCGGGCAATTCGACTTCATATGCAACTTCTCCCTTGCGACTTAGAATCTTGAATGGCCCAACATATCTTGGTGCCAACTTTCCTTTGACTCCAAATCTTTTCACTCCACGGAGTGGTGATACTCTGAGATAAGCTCTATCTCCAACTTCGTAGGTGACTTCTCTACGCTTAGAATCTGCGTAGCTTTTCTGTCGGGACTGTGCTACCTTCAACCTGTCCTTAACCAATTTGACCTTCTCTTCGGCGTGTTTGATAAGATCTGGTCCAAATAAATTTCTCTCTCCTACACCATTCCATAGTAATGGGGTGGTACATTTCCTTCCGTAGAGTAACTCAAATGGTGCCATTCCAATACTAGCTTGATGACTATTGTTGTAAGAGAATTTTGCGTAAGGCAAGCTTTCATCCCAACTTGCTCCATAGTCTAAAGCACAGGCTCTCAACATGTCTTCAAGAATTTGGTTAGTCGTTTCTGTTTGTCCATCCGTTTGAGGATGAAAGGCAGTACTGAATTCCAACCTCGTTCCCAAGGATTCATGAAGCTGTCTCCAAAAGTGAGAAGTGAACTGAGTTCCTCTATCTGACACAATACTCTTAGGAACACCGTGAAGGCATACAATTCTGCTCATGTAGATTTTTGCTAACTTGGCACTTGTATAAGTTGTCTTCACGGGTATAAAATGAGCCACTTTAGTTAGGCGATCCACTACCACCCATATGGAATCATACCCTGACCTGGTCCTTGGTAATCCGGTAATGAAATCCATACCAATATTTTCCCACTTCCATTCGGGAATAGGCAGTGGTTGAAGCAAACCTGCTGGTTTTTGATGCTCCGCTTTTACTCTGCTACACACATCACACAAAGCAATATGTTCAGCGATGTCTCTTTTGAGGTTGTTCCACCAAAATCTTTCTTTCATGTCCATGTACATCTTGGTGTTTCCCGGGTGAATAGAATACGGAGAGTTGTGAGCCTCTTGTAAAATCAGTTTCCACAACTCCGGATCTTGTGGAACACAAATTCGTTTCCCGTGCCATAAGGTACCTTGTTCGTCTATATGGAAACTCTTAGATTTCCCTAGACTTATATTTTCCTTAATATTTTCAATTTCCTTATCAGTCTTCTGAGCTTCCTGTATCTTGTCCAATAAAGTGGGTTGAACATCTAAGGACATGAGATGTCCTTCTGGCACAATCTCCAATCTGAGTTATTTGAATTGCTTACACAGGTCGTCTGGCAATTCCCCTTTGGTAAGGCCATTTACAAACGTCTTACGACTCAGAGCATCTGCTACTACGTTCGCTTTACCGGGGTGGTATTGCAAGCTTAAGTCGTAATCCTTAATAAGTTCTATCCATCTCCTTTGTCTCATATTGATTTCCTTCTGGGTGAAGATATACTTCAAACTCTTATGATCGGTGAACACTTCACATCGCTTTCCCAAAAGTTAATGTCTCCATGTTTTGAGTGCATGGACGACAAAGGCTAACTCCAAATCATGAGTAGGATAGTTTACTTCATGAGTTTTGAGTTGTCTCGAAGCATAGGCTACAACTTTACCATCTTGCATAAGTACGGCACCCAAACCTTGATGAGACGCATCACAATATACATGGAAATCCTTTTCCAAATCTGGCAGACATAGCACTGGTGCTGTTACAAGTCTCTTCTTCAACTCTTGGAAGCTGACTTCGCAACCTTCAGTCCAAGCAAATTTCTTGTCCTTCTTTAGCAATTATGTCATTGGCTTAGCAACCTTCGAGAAATTTTCAATGAACCTCCTGTAGTAACCAGCTAAGCCGAGGAAACTACGAACTTCTTTTACATTCTTGGGAGATTCCCATTCTGTCACGGCTGAAACCTTAGCAGGATCAACTGCTAGACCATCCTTTGTCATAACATGACCAAGAAAACCAACTTCCTCTAACCAAAACTCACACTTGCTGAATTTGGCGTAAAGCTTATGCTCTCTTAGTTTTTCAAGTATCAAGCGTAAGTGTCTTTCGTGTTCTTCCTTGCTCTTGGAATAGACTAAGATGTCATCGATGAAAACGACCACGAACTTGTCTAGGAATTCCATGAACACTTTGTTCATCATATTCATAAAGTATGCTGGGGCGTTGGTTAAACCAAAAGGCATCACAGTGTACTCATACAATCCATACCTTGTGGTGAACGCTGTCTTAGGTATGTCTTGCTCTCTTATCTTGAATTGAAAATATCCTGACCGAAGATCAATCTTCGAGAACACACATGCTCCTTCTAACTGATCAAACAAGTCGTTGATTCTTGGAAAAGGATATTTGTTCTTGATGGTCACCTCGTTGAGAGAACGGTAGTCAATACACAATCTTTGTGTTCTATCCTTCTTCTCCACAAACAATACTGGGGCTCCCCAAGATGAAGAACTTGGTTGAATAAACCCTTTCTGCAACTGTTCTCCTAAATGTTCCTTGAGTTCTTTCAGTTCATCTACTGACATTTTGTATGGTCTCTTGGCTATCGGTCCAGAACCTGGTACCAAACCTATCAGAAACTCCACATCTCTATCTGGTGGCATTCCTGGTAACTCCTCCGGAAATACATCCGGATACTCACATACAATTGGCACACTGTCCATGCTAACCCCCTTAAGAGAATTCAGTTTACTTCCCTTGGATTCAAAGTTAGATCTGAATTTTATTCTTTTTCCTTCTGGGGTTGTAAGTGCAACAGTACGATTAGCACAATCTAATACTCCCTCGTACTTAGCCATCCAATCCATTCCCAAAATCACATCCAATCCTTGGGAATTCAGAATTATCAGGTTCACTGGAAACTTATGTTTCCCAAACTCTATGACTAAGTCATGACATCCTGAGTTTACTATCATTTCTCCACCCGGAGAACTTACCCTTATAGGACACCCAATGGTTTCTACCGGTAGTTCATTTCTTTCAACGAATGATTTTGATATGAATGAATGAGATGCACCGGTATCAAAGAGTACAAATGCTGAAATTGAATTGAGTCTGAACTTACCAGCAACGGCATCAGGCTCCTCATAGACCTCCTCCACATTGATGTGGTTAACCTGTCCTTTCTGGAAAGGATTTGGCTTGCTAGGTCCTTCCACTTTCTTTTCAGGGCACTCGTTAGCATAATGCCCCAGCTTCTTGCATTTGAAGCACTCAACTTGACTGATGTCCTTTTTAACATGCTGACTTCCACTTCCACTACCATTTCCACTGTGGTGGTTCTTATGTCCACTCTTGTGGTTCTTATACTTGTCGTTGTCATGACTGCGATGATGCTTGTTGTCATGACGGTTGTGGTTGTGGTGCTTGTTGAAGTTCCCATACTTATGGGATCCTGAGCTGCCACTGTCATCATAGTGAGATCGTTTGTAAGACGATCCTGAGCTGTGCTTGTCGGAGTGTTTCCTCTTCCTACTCTCGACTTGCTTCATTTTACTTTCCAAAATAGCAGCCTTGTCACACAAAGACTGATAAGTTGGAACATATGCCACAGAAAACTGTAGGTTCAGCTCATCATTCAACCCCTCTAGAAATTTTTCCTTTCTTTTTGCATCGGTGTCAACTTCATCCGGTGCATAGCGCGCCAGATTGTTGAACTCTTCTATGTACTCAGCCAAGCTGCGGTGGCACTGCTTCAGGTTATGAAACTCCTTCTTTTTCAGACTCATCATTCCTGACGAGATATGAGAAGTGCGAAAGCCATCTTCAAAGATATCCCAAGTCACCTCATCAATAGGAGTGGTGATTTGGAAGTTGTCCCACCATGTGGCGGCTGGTCCTTCCAACAGATGTGCTGCGAACCTGACTTTTTCAGCATCCGTGCAACCCACGGTCACTAAGTCCTTGTTCACAGAACGTAGCCAGTCATTGGCTACCATGGGATCAGTTGTTCCCGAAAACTTTGCTGGCCTCAGACGCATAAATCTGGTGAGCATATCAAAACCCGGAGGGTTGTTGTTGTTGTTGTTGTTGTTGTTGTTGGGTTTGTTGTTGTTGTTATTCTGGTTTTGGATGAATGTTGTCATCATTTGCATGAGCTGTGTTTGCGCATTCATCATTTGTTGCATTTCCGGGGTGATGTTGTTGGGGTTGGGGTTTGCGCGACGGGGAGGCATCTGTGGTTTGTTCAAATAGATAAGAATGAGATACCCATAGATGTTTTATGCACAATACATCATAAACCAAACACATAACAAACAACATGAGAATAAAAGTTCAGCAACCACATAATAAGCTCATGAAGTAAAACACACAAGTGGCAAGCCATCCACATGTCGGATGGTCCAATAATAAGTTCACAATAACAAGTATGAATAAGAAAGATAAACGAGTAGTCAAGTCTACTCATCAGCATCAATCTCCTCCTCGACGATGGTAAGACCTGCGTTCTCCATCGCGGTCTTGTTCTCCTCAATCGTAGTGGTCAAGGAATCGACCTTGGCCTTGAGAGCCCTCTTCTGGGAGCGAAGCCTCTCAATAACCATCTGCTGCTGCTCAAGCTCGAAGTCCTTGGACTTTAGTTCCTTGGTCATGTCCCGGATTTTCTTGTTCCTATCCTGGACGCGTTTCTCCTGACTCTTGAACTTGCGGTCATGGGCCTCGAACTTTGTCTCCATTTCTTTGATCATCTCATCCTGCTGTGCGAAAAGCTTGTCCTTCTCTCGTAGCTATACCTGAAGCTCGTCATTGCCAAGCATGACGTTCGTCCTATCCGTGTCCACGTGCCTGAGGAGAGTCTCTAAGTCCTGGAGATAGAGACGTATCGGCTCTGCCGTGTCCCTCGAGTCGTCCTCAAAGTCGATGGAATCTCCATCAACATCACGCCTTCTGAAGACGTGGAAGTGAGTGCCCCTAACCTGTCGGGAGTGACGGACTAACAAACGTCCTATCAGGTCCTGTATGACTACCTCCATGCCTCTCTCCCTGTCGTCGTGCATCAGCTTGAAGACGATGGCCTCTGTGGTAGGCTCGATCGGCGTCTGGCTGGTTCACCTTGAAGCCCTGCAGGTCCTTCCTCTCGAACTTGGTGAGTGGGTACACCGTGATGGTGGGAAGAGGGAGATCGAGCAAAGTGGTAAGCTCAATGATACGGGGTCCGAAACGAGTAACCTGGAACTCCTCAACAGTGCTGACGGCAATAGGCATCTATTTATAAAATTGAAAAGTTAGAACAACACTATTTAAGATGAACACAAAACAACCATCTCATACATAACAATGGAACACAATTTTTCACACAAGTCATGCATACATAAATCCATTACATCATACAAGGTCCAATTCATTTAAGGTATCATTTTGAAAAACAAGGTGATAGATGGTGGTCCACTAACAAGGTGTGCTTATAGGCCTATTTCACTGGATCTGGTGGCTATCACAATGTTCCTAGAGGCAATCCACATATCTTGCTCACATGATTCCATCACTAAGTCTATTATATCTCCCCTTAACTCTTGGTTGGTGGCTTCCAATTCTTGGGTAAGTTCCTTCTCTTTCTCTAAGTCTTTTTGGAGGTTGAGCATTCTGCACTTGACTCTAGCACTTAGTTCTTTGATAGTCCTCCAAGCTGCATCTCTGGCTAACTCAAAGAATGTGGTGTGCATTTTAGTGTTGGTGTACATGCAGAATCCCCTTTCTTTGTGGTTGTCTTCCTTGTTTTTGTACAAGTGAAGTTGCACCCACCAATACTCCACTCCTTCATCCATCACTGGAAAGCCCTTGTACACGGCTGCACCATTTGCTTCCATTGCCACCATGAGGTCCTTGAGTATATTGGGAAACTCAGTTTCACACTCCAAGGTCATGGTCATGAGTGGTCCTTTCTTCACGGCTTCGTTGATGGAATTCATCTACAAATGGAGTTGAGAATGAAAATATTAGAAAAGTTTTATGAGAAGAATAGACAAGTGTAGAAGTAGTTGAAAATTTTCCTTAATGGTTTTCAATCCTAGGGTCATAATCCTACAGGCAACACAGTGCTCTGATACCATCTGTTAAACCCCTCCTTTATAAAGGAAAGGATCCCTGTGATTGCAATGCTAGTCCCTGGATCAATACTAGCATCCACAGTTTAAGATGAAGTACACAGATACAAAGGTCGTTTATTACATTCATTCCAGAGATAAAACATAGTCTTTTACAACTCATGGCCATAGGCCTAATACAAGAGTTTTAAGGAATAAGCAAATAAACATAAGTCCTCATCTTCATGTGCCACAGGCAAGCATGTTGAGTGTAGACTCATGACTCCTAATCATCATCGGAGTAACCTGCAACATCACAAGTTACAGCCACAGAGGGTCAATACTTTGGAATAGTATTGGCAAGTGATACCTTAGTATATTTTAAGTGGACTATATTACTATATGCATTTTGGCTAAGTGTAGCTTGGCTTGCTTTGCTTAAAAATAGGTTTTACCTACTAGTTTAAATCCCTAAGTTTTCTTTGTCAAAACATTCCCAAAGAACCACCAATAGACATTGGGGTCTTCACCCTTGTTCACCCATAAATTTTACTTAGAAGTTGGAGTGATGAGATTCTTGTAGCTTCCATGTCTTGATGCTCAAAAGTGTCCATTGCCTTGGACTAGGCTAAGTACTTAGGTTTTTCCATCTGCAGAGGTTGTGCACTTTTCCCACCAGACTTGGTTTCCCAAGACAGGACCTTTCAGAAGCTTTTCCTTAGTCAAATGGACGCGTTCCAACCTATCATCCCATCTACCACCAACTGTCCAAATGACTAAGTTCTAGCAACCTATATGATCATGGCAGAGCCCATATTGCCAAGTGGTTGCACTGTAAGATTTCTCAACACTTGGCCTCCAAATCCCTTTGTGCCTGGGTGGCATACCACAAGTGAGATACACAACCCAAGTCCATGGCCTTGTGTAACCACTCAACATAACCAAAACATCCATTCCACCCAGGAGGTTCATTTGTCTTAGTTGTTTTATTGGAAAACATAAGTCTCTTGACTTAGAAATATTTTCATCATAACAAGTACAGATGTTCACCACCCTTGTTTGCTAAGTAGCTAGGCTAAGCAGGTTATGATAACTTAACTTAGGAAAATTCCCTAGCAATTCTACTATTCTACTCTACTTAGGATTTCCCATCTTAGCACTAAGCAAAAATAGCATGCAATACTTCAGCAAAATATCTAATGCTAGTACAAAACTTAGGATAGAAATATTCATGAAAATATCACTTTCCTTGGTAGTGGGGAGAGTAGCACTCTTCACAATCACAATCACTAGCAAAATCTACAAGAAAAATCATAGCATTCAATTTCACACAAAATATTCAATCAAAAATAATAAGAATGCATGCATGCAAGTATTTTACTAAGTGGTGATTTTGGAAATTTTACCAAGCATGTGCATGGCACTGAAATATAACAGGGCACAAAATTTATCCCATTAAAACTTATTTAACATTAAAACTAATTACCAAAATATAACTATACTCAAAATAGCTTTAAACAAGATTCTACAAATAAAGTCATTTTAATGGTTACTATTTGTTAAACCAATTGGACATTCAGAAAGGTCTTGTTTCACTGAATCCAACGATATAAAATTTGTAAAAACCTAACGTGGCATTCAAAAGTTATAGCAGTTTAAAGTTTGGATCTAAATCTGGTTTTAAATTCTGTTTTTGATTTAAATCCTTCCACGCGTCGCAACCTTACTGGTGCGTACCGCTTCGCGCGGATCGCGCTCCGTGGACCGCACGATCTAAGTGGGATCTGGCGGCTCAGATGCGCGCTTACCCTTTCGTTTAAAGTTCTATCCTAACCCTACGATGCAGATCCAACGGTCCATATCATCAAGCGTAAGCGGGCGCTGGTGGTGCTAATCGGCGTCGACTTCTGGCGCCGGCGTTCTACATCGTCCGCGAGGGGGAGAGGGGTCTTACCAGGTTCGCCGGAGGCTGCTGAAGCTCGACGTGGTACTGGCTTGCGGAGGGGCGTTCGGAGATGAGCTCTAGATCTCGTCGGAGTTGCGTCTGGCGTCGGGTGGATGTTGTCGGAGTTGTTGCCGAGGTTCTGCGGCGCCCTAACACGAACCAACGGGTTTAGGAGATGCGCAGGACAATTGCGAACACGCTCGGGTGAATAAGGAAGAAAGGGGCGCTCGGGACTTACTGAGATTGCTCGCCGGAGTTGGGGTGGTCGTCGGGTGCTTACGACGTCAAGCGAACACGGCGACCTGGGGCAGTACAGGATGCTCTGTTGTGGTTAGAAGGTGCGCAAGAGGATTACTAAGTGTCTCGAACAATCCTGAGGGGAAGGGGCGCACGGAGTTCACCTGAATCGATCGCCGGAGCTGGCTCTGTCTGCGGCGGTCTCGAGCGAGTCGTGGGCAGCCTGGTGGCGTGAGTGTGGAATTGACTGGGGGAAAATGACTGCGAGGAGGGGGAGATCTTATAGCCGGTGCCTCGACAGGAAACGCCTGCGTTTAATGCCCCAATTAAGCCGCGCCATCACCGGCAGTCACTGCAGCTGCGACGTGGTCGCGGGCGAGGTTTGGGGAAGACGATGACAGCGTGGACAGGGCCCGCTTGTCAGCGACGTGTGGAAGATGGGGGTGGGGTCCGTTCGTCAGTGACTGGCTGTGTGCGTTCGCGCGTGAGAGAAGGAATGGAAATCCCCGGGTGGGCTAGTTGGGCTCGTTTCTCTGCTGGGCCACTTTCCTGGCGCTCGGCCTTTTTCCATTGTTTAGTTCTTTTTCTTTTCCAATTCGATTTTCTGGTTATGTTTTCAAATGGTTTCAAACTCAATTTGAATTCAAAACTTTCTGAGGTTTTGCAGGGGTGACTTGGCCTCAGAAATGAGTCAAAATTTGTGGGGTTGCCTTGTAAAGGTTTGGTCAGACTTAGATTTCAAATAAACAGAGACTATACATCATTTGCAAATGTTTGAAAAAGAGGTTTTGGAAATTATTTCTAATTTGAATATTTTGGTTAAACTTTTATACTCAATCCTTCCCATAGTGGGGCAAGCAAACAAGTTTTACATCATTCAAGTTTCAAAAGGTGATGGCCTAATGAGTGAAATTACTCACATAAAATCATAGCACAAGTATCTGTTTTTGAGAAGAACCCTAAATGATGTTGAATGCTTAGATGATATGAATGAGTTTTGGAATATGAATTTGGGGATGTTACACTCCCCGTCGTACCCTCCTGGCCTTTATATGGGGAGGCTAGGTCTCGGGTAGGTTGAGTCGATTACAGATTAGGTTTTTACCATTTAAGATTCTATCTATATCTTAGCTGTGTTCTCCAAGGAGTCGAACTTTCCCCAGGCTTGGGCCATCCAGAGTCTCCTTGGGCTTGGTGTTTTCAGCAAGTCTCTGTGTGGGCCTCCGCTGGGCCAAACCAGGTAGGCCAAGGTCAGGTACCCATAGGGCATATCCATGTCACTTACAATAACGCATCACCCTGAGTAGCTGACCACGTCAGGCTAACAAAAAGTACATGAAAACTAACCAACAACAGGCACTACGTGCAACACATTTTGGAAACTTTACAAGGGCAGAAAAAACCCAATCAAAACTATACAGATTTAACATTGCCTTTTACAACATCTGTAGGACTGAACTGCGCTGAAGCACAATGTTCATACACTCGTCGAATAAGTGCACGATATCTTTGGCATGGAGAGCCACCGCAACATCATGTGGGCGCATATCCCACGCCATACCATCCGGAGGAACGGGTGGCCCCGGCGCTATCTCTGCCAAGTCCACGTCTTGACGATGCAGTCGAACAAGCGCCAGCACCACCTTTGCACCCGCAACAAGCTGTTGTTGTACAAGATCATTTACTGTGTATACACTCCTAAACTTCCCTAGCAGCCCCGGAAACTGGAGGAGAATTTGAATATGCGGCTCGAAAGTTCATACGCCAAGGCAACGCGGGGTCTAAGTTGCGTGTAATCTCACAAAAGGGCAATAGTAACTTGGCCAATTGTCGAGATGGGCAAAATGGGGTTAAATACAAATCTAACAGCCAAAAGATTGTTTGAACCAGTCAAAAACGGTTGAACTCATATCCTTCTATTAGGTCAACTCTTCTTGCCCCGCCCTGTCAGTACTTCTCGTTATCCTTTGCGATCATGGACTGGTTTACCCCTTCGAGGACTAGATCTTCTTCTCTGCTCTACTCTTCTCCCCTATTATTCCCCTCTCCATTATCTTGCTTAGCTCTGGCTACTGTTCTCCAGATCGGAGCTTGCCGTTGCTCTCCTTGCATCCCCTCTATGTCCGATCAACCTCCCACACCCTTAATCGAAGCTCGTCGTCATCGCCCTCGCCTCGTTTTTCCTAGTCGGCGTGTCGAAGCTTCGCAACCCTAGACTAGCCTCTCGCCTCTGCCTAGACGTTCTCGCACATAGGAGCACGTCCGGCCGGGCAATCCGGACCGGCGACCGGCCTAGGGCGGTTGCGTGCTATCGCGCACCCCAGACATGGTATCCCTGGCAGAGGATTTTGACTACAACGCTCTCATGGCCACCGTGCTGGGCACGCGTCCCTCCGTGTCCCCGGTAGACTTGCTGTCGGCTTTCAGGTCTTGTTTTGGGATCAGACGAAAAGTGGTCAATACTGAGGTATGTGCGCCGCCATTTGATTTCTTCGTCCAGTTCGCCCACAACTGAGATAGCGAGCGCATTCTACATTCTTCCCGTTCTTTTGAGTGCTGTGGGGAGAAAATGAGCTTCATGTGTTGGCATCGCGCCTATTGGTGGGACGATCGGTTGGGGCAGCTTCATTTCTTCTCTAAACTCGGCTTTGACGGGCTCCCTTTGCATATTTGGGAACCGGAGGCCCTCAAGCAGGTCATCAGTAGCCTTGGTGGCGAGCTGGTGGAGATTGTGCCACCGAGGGGAAGTTGGATCATCGATGTAAAGGAGTGGATGTAATATCCAGACACTGTTCCTAAGATGTACGAGGTTGAGATTCCAAGCAGTGCAAGAGGATAGCTTTGCTAGAAGCACTCGGTGATCATCCACCTATAGGAGGTTCTGGATCCGGTACATGGCATTCGGACCACGGCGAAGCGACTGGCGTCCTCTGCCGATGTTGTCCTGGAAGGATCGATGGCACAGGACCATCACCGTTCCGCGACGAAGCGCACGGTTTCGGTGGGGGGACCGAGTGTGGACAGGCTGGTGGTTCTGATTTCCCTCGAGTGAATATATAAGTTTAGTGAATCTGAAAGATAGCTGACTTGAGAGTCGAGCACGTAGTACACCTTATGTAATAGTTTGAACTGCTGTAGTATGTGTGCCTGCTGAATTTGTAATGCGTGGCTACTGAATTCATAGTATGTCTGACTAATGATTTGTAGTTTGTGTGGATACTGAATTCGTAGTATGGGTGGCTAATGAATTGTAGTTTGTGTGGCTAATGAATTTGTAGTATGTGTGGCTAATGAATTTGCATGAATAACCAAGGTTAGCCTCCTGAAAAGAGGGTGGGCTAGCAATGATCAATGTCACCATTGCCAGGAAAATGCTGCTAGTGAGCGATCCGAAAGGCACGCAATACTGCGCCTTTGTATGCCTCGAACAATTTTTACATAGATTTATTCGAGCTGGTGCACGATTCTATATGGAACTTGCATGAATAAACCACCCAATATCTTGTCTGCCTCGGATAAGTATGATAGTAAACTAAATTCAACCGTCGGTAGTAATTGAATAAATAGATACATCTTGATAGTATTTGTTTACTTCCAAACTAATTCCATACTACAGTATGCGATAACTGCGCAAAACGGGGATATTGCCTCTATAAAAGGCATTCTACGGAGTTAGTCTGAAGTTAACTTCTCTACACTGAAGAAACTACAGATCTCCATATCAACACCCGGATTTTTAATCCCAGATACCTGTTATGCCGTATATCCCAATCCTAGGATTATTATTCTTGCAAGACATAACAGAATTGGTAGCACAGTACATCATCCATTTCAAACCATAATAGTCTTACAAATAGTTGATCTCATGATCAAGTCTGATTACAAATCAAAGCAGCGGAATAATAGTAGCATAGTTGACGATGAGAGATGATCCTAGTTATTGAAGGCGTCCTGTTTTCCATCCTCCTCGTAATCTCCTTTGTAGTCTGGCCATAGGAATAGCCAGGGACAAAGCCATGAGTACTTTTAAGGTATTCGCAAACTATCAGTAGGATAAACTACCAATCTAGTAGGAATCCTAAGCTCTGGTTTGTTTGCAATAAGCCAATTTTATTTCACAGGTACTTAGTAGTGAAGACCTAACTTTAGTTGTCTATATTACTTAAGTAGGAACCTAGTTTCATTTCCACATCCTTGTGGGGTCAAGTCAAAGTCTTACTTCAAGTCACAAGTCATTTTGAAAACATCTAACAACGGAACAGTATGGTCATCCAACTGTCCATAACCGCGGATGCGGATATTCAAATAGTTTTAAACTTTGCAGAGGTGGTACACTTTCACCACAACATTCGATAGACCGGTCAGGGGTAACCCTGAATCATCATACTTGGTATGTGGATAATTAGTCCTAACCTTTCAATTACACAACCTAGTATAGGCACCTCCCCTATGAGTTTGGCCTCCCAGCCATAACCATCTGTCATCCTGGGAACAACACAGGTGGGCATTCATATTCACAAGGTAGCCCCATCTCACCTTGTTCCGCGAGGGAACCCATACTAAGACACATAAACTTCTAGTTAAGCCCTACCCAAACTCGGGTATTGTGGTTGTACGATAAAGTTGGAATGGTATCACATCCTAACCCAACCATTAGTTTTTATCAAAGTGAGGGCACCTACTTCATTCAATATCATCTTCATCTCATTGTGTTTCATAACACATGTCAAAATATTTCAATAGAATGACTCATCATTCCAAGGTTTTCATAATCATTTGTTCCCATCTCTAGTGATCAGGATTAGATTAGCACTAGCATCTATCAATGAGGGTGTCACTATTGAAAGGGGCGCTAATCAAGTGTACTACCTACATCAAGTTCCAAGCACTTGATGGCATCTTTCCTAATTTTCCATTAATCACCAATTAATTAATTAACTAAATGAGTAACTCTGCAAAAAGGATAAAAAGATAAAACTTGCATGTAAAACTTGGGATTGGTATAATAAAACGGGTATCACAAATTTTATGCAAGTGAGTCTTGCATGGTTTAGCTTAACTTGCATAGAATAGCTTGCCTTGGTTGGTAAGGTGGTCGTAGTTCTCTTCGTCTTCTTTGTAGTATTCTTCCTCCTCGTAGCCCGGATTGATACTAGCGTATATAAATAAATATGAGGTACACAATCACCAAAAAAAATTTAACTACTTCTATTTTCCACACAAGAATCCACACTATATGATCTAGCATCATCTCTATCGTTACAAGAAAAGGGTGACAAGCCTTGATTTATCTTATTCTGGAAAAGTAATTTCTACTCATTGAAAACTTACTTAAGATTTAATATTTTCCAATTCAAATATGGAATCATATTGACACATGTCATCACCACATATTCCAATACTTGGGAATGTGATTTAAAGTGGTTGACCAAATTTACAAAGTTTCACAATGCCATTTAATAATATTTATGTGACTAGAAATGACTATAAAGCTATTCTTTAATTTTGGTCTAGGACTACTGCGTGCAAAATTATATATTTTTACATATTCAGATAGGTCTTGACCAATGTGATTTTTGAGAGTTGGAATTAACTCAAAATCATTTATGGTTGATTTTAGAAAATTGTTTGAAGTTGTAAAAGCTACTGCCTTCTTATTTTTATTGTGGGTGATCTATAACTTCAAATTGTTTGAAACCAACGGGAGTGCTTAGAGCTAATCATATGCTTTCTAACAAAATTGGTTTCATTCCATTTGGTCCAGTGAATCTTTCACAATTGATTTTCAAAGTTGCCTATGATATAGGATTTTCAAATAAAAGAAAAACCTAAGTTTGAATCTGTGGGATACGCGTGGGAAAACTAACGGGTCGGCCCAACTACGCGGCGTGCATGCAGCGGGCTGCACTGGCGTTGGTCCCACACATCAGCGAGTAACCAAACGCGAAGCGGTATCAGCTAATCTGGGCCACATGATTAGAGCATGATCAACGGCTCATTGTCATCATCTCCATCGCACGGGGTGCATGAGACTGAACCCTAGCGCTACGACGGGGGTTCTTGGGGGCTTACGAGGGCTCTATCTAGGTTCGACGAGGTGGGCGAACGAACGTGTCGATGACGGCGGTTCGAACGGTGGTCGCGACAACTCCTGGGGCAGCTCCTAGCACTGGTTCCTCTTCGGCGAGCTCCGGTGAAATTCCGGCGAAGTGGTGCTCTCCTTGCTCCAGGGATGATCCAGACAAATTGCTGGGTGAGAGGGGAGTGGAATGGTGTGTGTTTTGAGGCAGGAGGAGGGCTCTATTTATACTTCGGCAAAGGGAACACAACAACATGGCTCGGGCTCGTCGGTGACGTAGTTACAGAGAGCTATGGGCATGGCCAAGGGTGTAGGTCGACGCGGTGCTTCAGGGCGGTTGTCATACACACAGTGGCACGGCGAGGCACGGTTTCCATCGTTCTAGAACGTCCGTGCTCTACGGCGGTACCGTCGGCATTCGTCACTGCGTATGTGGTCACGGTGCTCGCGGGGTCAAACAAGCATGTCTGGGTGGTCGCTAGAGTCGCGGCGAACTTATTGGCGCAAGGAGGGAGCGAGGCACGGTGTGTTCGCGTAGGATTGCTCGGCACTCTGGCATGGCGATCGACATGGTATGGTGTTAAATGGGCATGGCTGCGCTGGCGTCTCCGTGGGCGGTTGATGTCTACGCACGCTTCTATTCTTGTAGATAGTGTTGGGCCTCCAAGTGCAGGGTTTGTAGAACAGCATCAAGTTTCCCTTAAATGGATTACGCAAGGTTTATCGAACCCAGGGAGGAAGTGTTCAAAGGTATCCCTCTCAAGCAACCCTGCAATCAAGATACAATAAGTCTCTTGTGTCCCCAACACACCCAATACACTTGTCAGGTGTATAGGTGCACTATTTCGGCGAAGAGATAGTGAAATACAAGTGATATGGATGATTATAATACAACGATGCCAGCAAAGAGCTTGACAGGAGGAAGATACTAAAGGCAATCTGAAATAAAGATGGCAGCAAGCAAACATGCAACAAATCTAGTTGTAAATGGTGTTTCAATGCTTAGAAACAAGGCCTAGGGATCATACTTTCTCATATAAATATCTTCTCTTCATGAAGCTACTCTAAACTACTCTCCGGTTGGATAACTCTAATCCATGGTAGGGCTATAACAGCACACCTCAAAGTTTGCTTTCCCCATATAGATAACCCCACATTGTTACCTTGAGCGCTAGATGGTTCCAACAAACACCACAATTTCACAGAGACAACCAACTCAAAATATAACTCATGATAAGTATTTACATAATATTTAGCCTAAGTGCCACACGGTGTGCACACTATCACCTTCACACACGTGGGGATAGCTAGAGATTACAATTAAAGCACTTGAGTAGCAGAGTAGATCTACTTGATTACAAAGCTCATGACCACAATAAGATCACGCATACAGATAGATGAACACATAGCTACCGGTAGAGCCCTTAGCCTCGAGGAAGAACAACTCCCTCCTCATCATGGGAATCAGCAGCGGCGGTGGAGATTGATGGAGATGGCTCCGGGGGAAATTCCCCACCTGATAGGGTGCTGGAATAGAGACTTCTATCCCCCAAATCTCCTCTTCGGTGGAGGTGGCACTTCGGAACTTTCTGTGGAGATCTGATTCGCGTTAGGGTTATGTCTCGGGGAGACGTATAAGTAGGCGGAAGGGCAAGGTCGGTGGAGACTTCGAGGGGCCCATACCATGGGGGCGACAGCCAGGGTGGGCCCACGCCACCACATGGTGTGGCCACCTCGTGGCCCCCCTTCGGCTACCCTTTGGTCTGTGTTTGCTCCGGTAAAATATTGACTTTGGATTTTATCCCGTCTAATTCAGAGAATATTTATTTTCTAGCTTTTCTGAAACCAAAAACAGCAGAAAATAGGCAACTGGTACTACGGCATCTTGTCAATTGGCCAGTTCCAGAAAATGTATAAAAATACCTCAACGTGTAGACAAAGCATAGCAAAGTTGGTACTAAACAAGCATGGAGCATCAAAAATTATGGATACGTTTATGATGTATCAGAGGACAGTGGTCGAGGCGTGCACAGGCAGGGGAGGTGAGGTCACGGCTACCTCCTAGACATCGTGGGCGAGGACGGCATGGTCTGTGGCAGCGTGTCCGCGTCGGGGTGACATGGGTGAGTTCGGGTACCATTTTGCACTCGACATTTGGTCGAGTGAGAGAGGCTCCATTGCACAGGCTGGTACTGGATAAGTTAAGGGCACATCATGGAGGCTCGGTGAGGTCACAAGCATGATCAAAAGATTGATCAAAACAGTAGATAGTTGGTGAGGTTGTATTGTGATCACCAGGTGTTTGATTAAATGGCCGCAAGAACCCAACTTTGGAATTTTCCAAATATTTTTGGTGGGTGTGTTGATCTTAAGCTTGGTAGTGTCTGGGTGCTAGGGTTGGCCAAGTGGTGAAGGTTATGATGGTTATCCAAAAATGGCTATCTTGATGCATAATATAGATTCAATTTTGAATTGCCTCTCAAATGGATCTGGATTTGTTTCTGCAAGGTTGGAAAGCTTCATTGTGTTTAGTGTTACTTGGTCTAGTAAGGTGAGAAAAGAAATGGAATTGTTTCTATTTGAAATCCTTTTCTAGAGATGCTCAAAGTGAGCTAGGTGTTAACTTTTGCAAAAATGACCATTAGGTCATATGCTTCATATTTTAATTTTCTTTTGGTTTGATCTAGTTTGGAATTGACCTAGATGATATGGTTTTGATCTTTAAACCATTTATCATCATTTACAATCAAACAAACATGGCATTGCAAGCATTCATACAACATTTATAAACACATAAGCATTAAGATAGTGTTCATTATTAAAAGCTTTTGTTAACCCTAATTTTGGGTTCATTAAAAAATTGATATCCTCATTAAGATTTTGGGGTGTTACAAACCTTACCCCCTTAAACAGAATCTCGTCCCGAGATTCAGGAAAAACTAGGAACTAAAGAGATTGGGAAACTCTGTCCTCATGTAATATTCACATTGCCTGGTGGCTTCTTCCTCGGTATGGTTGCTCTAGTGAATTTTGAGAAACATGATACTCCTGGTCCGGGTAGTTCTGAAGGCTTCTTCCAAAAATACGAATGGGAACTTCACGATAGGTTAAATCCTGGTTGATCTCCATGTCTCTGTGATCGATGTTCTTGAACACTTCTATCTTCGTTGGAACTTCTAAGCATTTCTGAAGTAACGAGATATGAAACACATCATGAACGGCTGACATCTCTTCCAGCAGTTCTATATAATATGATACTTCTCCTGGGCGACTTAAAATCTTGAAGTGTCCAATATATCTGGGTGCAAGCTTTCCTTTGAGTTGGAAATGTTGCATTCCTTTCAAGGGTGATACTTTGACATAAACAAAGTCTCGGATATTGAAGACTAGATCTCGACGTCTCTTGTCAGCATAAATCTTCTATCTATATTGAGCGGTCTTAAGTTGCTCGCGAATCTTGTGAACTTTCTCCTCGGCTTCTTGTAGGATGTCTGGTCCAAAAATCTGACTCTCTCCTACTTGCAACCAATTAAGAGGGGTACGGCACTTCCTTCCATACAAGAACTCAAATGGGGTCATTTGCAAACTGGCTTGATAACTGTTATTGTAGGAGAATTCTGCGAAAAGCAGGCAATCTTCCCATTTAGATCCATATTCCAATACACAAGCTCTCAACATATCTTCGAGTATCTAGTTTACTCTTTTGGTTTGTCCATCGGTCTGCGGTGATAAGTTGTGCTGAAGTTTAGTTCGGTTCCTGATCCTTCTTGGACTTTCTTCCAAAATCTTGAGGTAACTAGGTTCCTCAATCTGATACTATGGTCTTGGGGGTTCCATGCAAACTGACTATTCTAGCAATATACAACTCTGCTAGCTTTGAACTTTGATAAGTGGTCTTGACAGGTAGGAAATGGGCTACCTTGGAAAGTCTATCCACTATGCCCCAAATAGAGTCATTTCCTCTACTAGATGTAGGTAAACAGGTGATGAAATCCATTCCAATTGAATACCATTTTGATTCTGGAATTTGCAAAGGTTGCAAAAGTCCTGCGGGTCGCTGGTGTTCCACTTTGATTCTCTGACAGATATCACACTTGGCGATATAGCTTGCGACTTATCTCTTCATTTTGTGCCACCAAAATTGCTCCTTCAAATCTTGATACGTATTCATTCCTCCGGGATGAATAGAATAAAGAGTATCATGGGCCTCTTGCAAAATAAATTTTTTCAACTCGGAATCTGCTGGCACACAGATTCGTCCCTTATACCACAGAACTCCTTCTTCATCTTCCGTGAATCCGGGTACCTTCCCTATATCGATACGACGCTTAATTCCGTCGATACTGGCATTTCCTTTCTGAGCTTCCTTTATCTGACCGATAAAGGTGGGTTGAAGTTCAATGCTGGCTAGGAATACTTCACTAACTAGCTCCATTCTGAAATTCTCCAACTCCTCATGCAAACTTGGTTGTTCTGCCTGAATAATGGTGTTTAATCTACACGGCAGTCTACTAAGAGCATCCGCTACCACATTGGCCTTGCCGGGGTGGTAGTGAATGTCAAGGTCATAATCCTTGATTAACTCTATCCATCTCCGTTGTCTCATATTCAGCTCCTTCTGAGTGAAAATATACTTCAAACTCTTGTGATCTGAATAAATCTCACAGCGGTTACCCAAGAGGTAATGATGCCATGTCTTCAAGGCTAAAACTACGGTAGCTAACTCTAGGTCATGGGTGGGATAATTCTGCTCATGTAGCTGCAGTTGTCGGGACAGATAGGATATTACTTTGCTTCTTGCAACAACACACATCCGAGACCAATCTTGGATGCATCACAATACACGTCAAAGGGCTTGATGATATCCGGCATGATCAAAATTGGGGCTGAAATCAATCTCTTATTGAGCTCTTGAAAACTCGCTTCACATTTTTTCGTCCATTCAAACTTCTTGTCTTTCTTAAATAGCTGAGTCATCGGCCTGGCGATGCTTGAAAATCTTTCAACAAACTTGCGGTAATATCCCGCTAATCCAAGAAATGCGTGAACTTCAGTTTGAGTGGTTGGGGCTCTCCATTCTTCAACATCTTTAATCTTGGCGGGGTCGACGGCAACTCCTCCGACCGACAAGATATGCCCTAGGAATCCTACTTCATTTAACCTGAATTCACATTTTCTAAACTTGGAATACAACTGATGCTCTCTAAGGGTTCCAAGGATGGTTCTTAGGTGATGTTCATGTTCTTCTTCTGATTTGGAGTAGATCAGAATGTTATCGATGAAAACAACGACAAACTTATCCAAGAAGTTCATGAAAATCTTATTCATGAGGTTCATGGAATAAGCGGGGGCATTGGTTAATCCAAATGACATGACCTTGTACTCATACAATCCATATCGGGTAGTGTAGGCAGTCTTTGAGATATTCATTGCACGAATATTTAGTTGATGATAACCAGTTATAAGATAAATCTTAGAAAACACTCTGGCACCAGTCAACTGATCAAACAAATCTTCTATCTTCGGCAACGGGTACTTGTTCTTGATGGTGACGTCATTTAACTTTCGGTAATCCGTACATAAACGAGTGGAACCATCTTTCTTATCCACAAACAAAACAGGTGATCTCCATGGCGATGCACTTGGTTGAATCAGATCTTTGCTCAACATGTCATCAAGTTGCTTCTGGAGCTCCACTAATTCAGATGGGTTCATACTATAGGGTCTTTGAGCTATGGGTCCAGTTCCAGGGATTAGTTCAATGATAAACATGATATCCTTATTTGGTGGCATACCGGGTAATTCATCTGGGAACACATCAGGGTATTCACAGACTACTCTGACTTGGTCTAAGGTCGGTTGGGCTAAACTCTTGTTGCACTTGAATTGACGGGGCAGTGTCTAGGACACATGATCAACTGATACTCCGGTGCTACCGGTCATGGTTATGGATTTCTTGGCACAATCTATCAGTCCTTGATGTTTTGACATCCAATCCATTCCTAGTATGTAACACCCTCAGAATCGGCCCTATGCAAGTTTTAGCGAAACCCGCCAAACTCGCATAGAAACGATTCAAAGGTGCCCACCAGGCACTTTCGTGCGGGTGGAAAACAAAGTAATAACATTACACAACAGTCCTCGATGGGACCCACAAAACAGATATATATATATACAACACGACTCCATGAGTCAAGAATACAGACATTATATACAAAGATCCAAATCACCTTGAAACGATTGAGCGTCCAGCTACGGACAAGATGCAAATGGGGCTAAGAGCCCTGAAGAATAACCAATGGCGTCCATAACCCTACCCAGGCCAAGCCGGAAGGGTAACCCTGCTAACGACGTCGATCTCAAAACCTGCTTAAACAAAAGGGGTGCCGACAAAGGGCAAAGGAAAAAAGAGGCGTCGATCTTGAGGCCATGACACGGCGAGACTAGAATTGGCGGTCCTCGCCTACATAGGTATGGTGGATCTGGCGGCGTGACATGCACTAAACAACCTATAGAGACTCGGTACAACTGGCGACTATCAGAGAGGGGTAAGATAGACCTATTCGGAACCAACCTGATTCTACCATCAAACAAACCCGTCCTGGTGTTTCCCCCT
This sequence comes from Avena longiglumis, assembly GCA_030063025.1. Taxonomy (NCBI): domain Eukaryota; kingdom Viridiplantae; phylum Streptophyta; class Magnoliopsida; order Poales; family Poaceae; genus Avena; species Avena longiglumis. Next base: position 269,941,241 of record CP125978.1, read on the forward strand.
CGAGACCACACGAGGAAGTCAACCGAGGAACTCACACAGTTGGCAGTTTTATTTATTCAGTTATCGTTGCAGCAATTACTAGTCAGGCTTAGATAATCATCCTGATAAAGTAAGCAGTGGGCACCTTTATTTAACCATTCCATTGTAGTTGCAACACTTACTAGTCAGATACAAATAGCATGAGATAACCCCAAAACCCAGCAGTTGTTGGTACTTTTACTTAGCCATTCCGTTTTAGTGAAGCTGATTACTAGTCATATCGGATACAAGTCAATTTATAACAATAAACTTTTGTTATAGTTGTCTATGATCAAGCACTGTGCTCCAAGTCGTCCATAACCGCGGACACGGCTTCTCGAAAAGATTTAACCCTGCAGGGGTGCACCAAAGTATCCACAAGCACTTCGACCCTTTTTGCCAGATCAGTTAACATACACCCATCGGTATGTCGGCGGGGCCTAAGTCATGACGTTCCCAGACCCAAAGCAAGCACGGGGGGCCACCCCACTAAGTACACCCGCAACGAAGTCGGCCGGTCTCCAAGACGGACTTAGGGTTTGCGACAGTGGCTGTAAACGATAGCAAATCCCAAAACTGGGACTGTCGATACAGCGAAAACACTCCGCTTCCTAAATAGTACAGCGTGCTCCTCACACAATCGTAAATAAAGTAGTAAAGCATGGCATAAGTACAGGATAGTAAAAAAACCTCAAACTAGTTTGTGGCCCCCAGTACAATACTTTGAAATCAGGTAATAATCAATGGGGGGCCCATATCTCCCCACCTGTGGTTAGCGCGCTCGATCTCGGAACAGGTGTCAAGAACTCGGGGTCCTACGGGACACAAGTGGGCGGTCGGAAACCAATATTATCTATCACCCACCGATGCCTCTGCTTACTTACTTGAATTTTAGTTGTTAAAAAGTAATTAGAGTGAGCGATAAGTAAAAACCATGATCATCTCCAACATCAAACATGTGGCAATACTCCAACAACTGTGGAACTTGACAACACGCAACAGCACTTGAGCAAGCGACTACGATGCGCAGGTCCAACTAACTACCACACAACAGGTAATAGGAGGTGTCCAAGGCAATATAAGGCTGCAAGGGATATCACGGGTACGAAAGCTAGAGCATCGCAACACAGATAGCAATAGATCAACAGGAGGGAAATAAATACTATAAAAGTAAGATAGGTAGAAAGGGGGAGATGCTCTCCTGAAAACATTGTCGAAGGGTTCAACCAAGATCGGGTCGACTGCATCAACTCAACGGCCTTATCCGCGAAGAAGCAAAACACTAGAATAAACACCGGATGCACTATTTAATACTACGGCAAAAGATCGGGCATGATGCATGCATGATGTATGGCATGGCAAAGATGCGATGCAATTAGGTCATATTAAGCGGAACCGGGGTTCCGACAATTAGTCAGATGGTTCATGTTGTTTAGCTACCCCGCAAATTAAATGTTGCATAAACAGGGCAAAAGATAGCACCGGTTCGCTACACAGATTTAAATGAGGCCAATATGAGACTAGATTTGCCCGCATATGGGCCCCATATTTAATTAGAGGTGAATCGGCATAAGGCCCCCAAACCACACAAGATGCATGCGAGTATGACAAATTAATATGCAACAGGTTGTATTATATGATAAAATAGGGTTTTCGGGAAGGGGTTCACACATTTGGGTTCGGCTATCTTGGTCCGGGGTTCGGGGTCGGTCTCAGGGTTCAGGGTTCGACGGAAACGGTCTCGGCAGGAACATCTCGGACATCGGAGTAGGTCTTGTCGCAACCGGGAAGCAGGACTTGGTTCGGCGTCGGGGCGCATCGGTTTCTTCCGGGTCGGTGTCGTTCTTATCGTCGCGAAGATCTTGCCGGGTCCGCGCTTCGGATCGGTCTTCGGTTCGGGCCTCAGGGTTTTGGGGTTCGCGTCCGTGTGGCGATCTTGTCGTTCCGTGTCGGTGATCTTGGCGTCCGGGGGTAGATCTTGGAGCATCCGCGGTGGTCGGACCATGTTGTCGGCGGTCATGGCGTTCCGAGGAGAATAACTTGGTGTAGTGACGGTCCTTGTCGGCGATTCTTCGGGTTCGGGGTCTCGATGTTCCATGAAGAAGTACTTGGTGCTACGTGACGGAGGTCTCGGAGGTACGACCATCGGATTCCGGGTGGGAGTACTCGGGGTGTCGTGACGACGATCTTGTCGGTGACCTTGGCGCTTCGGATCCTTGAGATCGGGGTCTTCAGTTCCAGGAGGAAGAGTACGTCGTGTTCGGTCTTCGAGTTCCGGGAGCAAGCGCTAGGGTTCGTGTGGGCGATCATGTTTTCCATGAGGGAGAGCTCGGGGTTCGTCTTTGCTTGTCGATGGCCTCATGAAGATCTCGAGACATCACGATGTGGGCAACATACCAACACCATGTCACCACTTCTTGTGATAGCAGCACCAACATCGGAAGGAGACGCAAGGCGAGCGGAGGTGCAGCCTTGGCGGCAGGCGGGCGGCGGGCTCGGATCGGGCGACAATGCGGCAAGACACATGCACGCGAGGCAGCAGCTCGCTGGCGGGGTCGGCCATGGCGGGCGGCGGCGAGGCGAGATGGAGGCTGCGTGGTCATGGAGCTTCTGGGACGGCGCCAAGGGAGGCTGGGGCGGCGGAGGCGCGGAGGCCTTGGCGGTGGAGGCAGGCGGAGGCCGGTGGAGGCCGGGCGGAGGCGAGAGGTGGGAGGCAGCGAGATGGAGGGAGAGGGGTTGGCGAGGAGCTGCAGGAGCGGCGGAGGGAGGTGGAGGCGCTTGGGAGGCGGCTGGGAGCCAGCGGCAGCGCGGGAGCAAGAAGGCGGGCGGAGGTGAGGTGGGCGGAGGAGGCCGGCGCTTGACGACCGGAGGCGAGGGACGGCAGCACGCGCCGGGAGGAGGAGAAGGAGCGGGCGATCTCGGGCGGCGGGAGGAAGACGCAGTCTGGCGCGGGTGGTTGGTGCGGGGAGGGAGAGGGCGCGGTTGGTGGGGGACGGGGTCGCGTGTGTGGGGCCCTGGGGCGTGGGCCCGGGGTGGAAGGGGCGGTGTGGGACTGTGTGCGTGCGTCTGTGTGTGTTTGTGTTGGGGGTGTGAGTCCAGGGTGGAGGGAGTGGGGAGTGAGGCAGGCTGAGGTGGCGGCTTAGGATAGGTTAGAGGGGAAGAGAGGGGTGAGGTGGCGAGAGATTATTGGTGGGGGTGAGGTGGAGGGGTTGTGGGTAGATTAGGTTGGGTAGCTTTAGGATTATGGGTGGGCCGTTTGTTTGTACTGGGGGTGGTCGTTCGGGTCGAATCGGCCCGTTCGACTGCCCCCACTAAAAATAATTTAATATTTTATTTGTGTTAAACGGACCGTTTGCCAACCGTGGTTGGTCAAAACAAAATATTCCGGAGACCCGGTTTTGGTTTTGAATTAAAGACGGGGCGTTTAGAAAACAAAACCAGGCTTTTCCGCAATTAGTTTGATGCAAGCAAATGCAAGATGATGACGATGCTCAAATGCAATGTGGCATGATGACATGAGCATGCGGTCATGATGATGCAATGCACAAAAACAACACGATTTTCTAGTAGTGGTTTTTGCGGGATGCCACAATTCGACACCACTAACAATGGATCTCGCCCTCGAGATCCGCCTCATGGTACCGGAAGGAAGGTCGGCGATCTGCGTCTTCTCGCTTCATGTAGATCTTCGCGACACCACTAACAAGGATTCTTTCTTCATCTTGAAATCGGCGACACCACCAACAAGACGTCGTTGATCCTGTTCGTCAAGAGAACACTCCAGATAAACAACGGACGAAGTTAAAGGTAAGGCCACCTCTAACTTTCATGGACGGAGTAAGAATTGCATCGATCCACCATTCAATATACAAAGCAAATGATAAGAGTAGTGGTATGGTCGCGACTCCATCCCGCACTCGAAGCATTACTCTGTACATGAATAGGAGAATTATGCAACCAACTCTCAGAATTCAGACTGAAGTTCTCGACAAACGAGGTTCAGGAACAAAAGGGGTGATGCAGACTCTGCATCGGATCTGGCGTAGATGATGTCGTCGTGTCGGAAAACACCGGAAGGCACAAACAAGGAACAAAGAATGGTACCGCAGTAGACGGACTCCTCAGGCAGCTTGAACACCGGTTGGTAGAGCACCGTTATCAGAGAAGGAAGCGAAACCCTGAAGGTACGACGGAACCTAACCACGAGAAATCCTGGACTCGAAGAGAGAGAAGAGAGCGGATTCAAAACACGCAGAGGTGAGAGGAGAGCAGCAGAGGGGTAAGGAGTAAAATCAGACCTAATCAGAACTATCCAACCGATTTTTTCAAAAATAGTTTTGACACTCTACTTCGGCCGTTAGCTAGGTTATCCTACAGGCTGGACTTGTGGGGTATCGTAACTGCTGAGCTCTGATACCACTCTGTAACACCCTCAGAATCGGCCCTATGCAAGTTTTAGCGAAACCCGCCAAACCCGCATAGAAACGATTCAAAGGTGCCCACCAGGCACTTTCGTGCGGGTGGAAAACAAAGTAATAACATTACACAACAGTCCTCGATGGGACCCACAAAACAGATATATATATACAACACGACTCCATGAGTCAAGAATACAGACATTATATACAAAGATCCAAATCACCTTGAAACGATAGAGCGTCCAGCTACGGACAAGATGCAAATGGGGCTAAGAGCCCTGAAGAATAACCAATGGCGTCCATAACCCTGCCCAGGCCAAGCCGGAAGGGTAACCCTGCTAACGACGTCGATCTCAAAACCTGCTTAAACAAAAGGGGTGCCGACAAAGGGCAAAGGAAAAAGAGGAGCGTCAGTACTGAGGCCAGTACACGGCGAGACTAGAATTCGGCGGTCCTCGCCTACATAGGTATGGTGGACTGAGCGGCAGCGGCAGCATGCACTAAACAACCTATAGAGACTCGGTACAACTGGCGACTATCAGAGAGGGGTAAGATAGACCTATTCGGAACCAACCTGATTCTACCATCAAACAAACCCGTCCTGGTGTTTCCCCCTCGAGACCACACGAGGAAGTCAACCGAGGAACTCACACAGTTGGCAGTTTTATTTATTCAGTTATCGTTGCAGCAATTACTAGTCAGGTTTAGATAATCATCCTGATAAAGTAAGCAGTGGGCACCTTTATTTAACCATTCCATTGTAGTTGCAACACTTACTAGTCAGATACAAATAGCATGAGATAACCCCAAAACCCAGCAGTTGTTGGTACTTTTACTTAGCCATTCCGTTGTAGTGAAGCTGATTACTAGTCATATCGGATACAAGTCAATTTATAACAATAAACTTTAGTTATAGTTGTCTATGATCAAGCACTGTGCTCCAAGTCGTCCATAACCGCGGACACGGCTTCTCGAAAAGATTTAACCCTGCAGGGGTGCACCAAAGTATCCACAAGCACTTCGACCCTTTTTGCCAGATCAGTTAACATACACCCATCGGTATGTCGGCGGGGCCTACGTAATGACGTTCCCATACCCAAAGCAAGCACGGGGGGCCACCCCACTAAGTACACCCGCAACAAAGTCGGCCGGTCTCTGAGACGGACTTAGGGTTTGCGACAGTGGCTGTAAACGACAGCAAATCCCAAAACTGGGACTGTCGATACAGCGAAAACACTCCGCTTCCTAAACAGTACAGCGTGCTCCTCACACAATCGTAAATAAAGCAGTAAAGCATGGCATAAGTACAGGATAGTAAAAAAAACCTCAAACTAGTTTGTGGCCCCCAGTACAATACTTTGAAATCAGGTAATAATCAATGGGGGGCCCATATCTCCCCACCTGTGGTTAGCGCGCTCGATCTCGGAACAGGTGTCAAGAACTCGGGGTCCTACGGGACACAAGTGGGCGGTTGGAAACCAACATTATCTATCACCCACCGATGCCTCTGCTTACTTACTTCAATTTTAGTTGTTAAACAGTAATTAAAGTGAGCGATAAGTAAAAACCATGATCATCTCCAACATCAAACATGTGGCAATACTCCAACAACTGTGGAACTTGACAACACGCAACAGCACTTGAGCAAGCGACTACGACGCGCAGGTCCAACTAACTACCACACAACAGGTAATAGGAGGTGTCCAAGGCAATATAAGGCTGCAAGGGATATCACGGGTACGAAAGCTAGAGCATCGCAACACAGATAGCAATAGATCAACAGGAGGGAAATAAATACTATAAAAGTAAGATAGGTAGAAAGGGGGAGATGCTCGCCTGAAAACATTGTCGAAGGGTTCAACCGAAGATCGGGTCGACACTCGCATCAACTCAACGGCCTTATCCGCGAAGAAGCAAAACACTAGAATAAACACCGGATGCACTATTTAATACTACGGCAAAAGATCGGGCATGATGCATGCATGATGTATGGCATGGCAAAGATGCGATGCAATTAGGTCATATTAAGCGGAACCGGGGTTCCGACAATTAGTCAGATGGTTCATGTTGTTTAGCTACCCCGCAAATTAAATGTTGCATAAACAGGGCAAAAGATAGCACCGGTTCGCTACACAGATTTAAATGAGGCCAATATGAGACTAGATTTGCCAGCATATGGGCCCCATATTTAATTAGAGGTGAATCGGCATAAGGCCCCCAAACCACACAAGATGCATGCGAGTATGACAAATTAATATGCAACAGGTTGTATTATATGATAAAATAGGGTTTTCGGGAAGGGGTTCACACATTAGGGTTCGGCGATCTTGGTCCGGGGTTCGGGGTCGGTCTCAGGGTTCAGGGTTCGACGGAAACGGTCTCGGCAGGAACATCTCGGACATCGGAGTAGGTCTTGTCGCAACCGGGAAGCAGGACTTGGTTCGGCGTCGGGGCGCATCGGGTTCTTCCGGGTCGGTGTCGTTCTTATCGTCGCGAAGATCTTGCCGGGTCCGCGCTTCAGATCGGTCTTCGGTTCGTGCCTCAGGGTCTTGGGGTTCGCGTCCGTGTGGCGATCTTGTCGTTCCGTGTCGGTGATCTTGGCGTCCGGGGGTAGATCTTGGAGCATCCGCGGTGGTTGGACCATGTTGTCGGCGGTCATGGCGTTCCGAGGAGAAGAACTTGGTGTAGTGACGGTCCTTGTCGGCGATTCTTCGGGTTCGGGGTCTCGATGTTCCATGAAGAAGTACTTGGTGCTACGTGACGGAGTTCTCGGAGGTACGGCCATCGGATTCCGGGTGGGAGTACTCGGGGTGTCGTGACGACGATCTTGTCGGTGACCTTGGCGCTTCGGATCCTTGAGATCGGGGTCTTCAGTTCCAGGAGGAAGAGTACGTCGTGTTCGGTCTTCGAGTTCCGGGAGCAAGCGCTAGGGTTCGTGTGGGCGATCATGTTTTCCATGAGGGAGAGCTCGGGGTTCGTCTTTGCTTGTCGATGGCCTCATGAAGATCTCGAGACATCACGATGTGGGCAACATACCAACACCATGTCACCACTTTACTGACAGATAGCAGCACCAACACTGGAAGGAGACGCAAGGCAGACGGCAGAGGTGCAGCCTTGGCGACGGAGGCGGGCGGCCGGGCTCGGATCGGGGCGACAGCGGGCGGCAGCACACATGCACGCGAGGCAGCAGCTCGCTGCAGGGCGCGGCGGGGGTCGGCCATGGCGGGGCGGCGACGAGAGGCCGGCGAGATGGAGGGCTGCGGGTCGGCGGAGCTTCTGCGGGGACGGCGACGAAGGAACGGGGCGGTGGCGGGAGGCGCAGCGTCGGAGGGTGGAGGCCGGGCGGCCGGAGGCGGAAGGAGGGTGGGCGGAGCCTGCGTGCGGGGTGGAGGGAGAGGGGTTGGCGGCGAGGGAGCTCGCAGGGAGCGGCGGAGGGAGGTGGAGGCGCTGGGGAGCGGGCGGCTGGGAGCCGTGGAGAAGCGGCGGGGAAGAAGGTGAGGTGGTGGGCGGAGGAGGCCGGCGCGGCGCGGACGACCGGAGGCGAGGGGGGTGGACGGCGGCGGCACGCGCCTGGGAGGAGGAGAAGGAGCGGGGCGAGCTCGGGCGGGGCGCGGGGAGGGAAGACGGTGCGGGGGCGCGGGTGGTTGGTGCGGGGAGGGAGAGGGCGCGGTTGGTGGGGGACGGGGTCGCGTGTGTGGGGCCCTGGGGCGTGGGCCCGGGGTGGAAGGGGCGGTGTGGGACTGTGTGCGTGCGTCTGTGTGTGTTTGGGTTGGGGGTGTGAGTCCAGGGTGGAGGGAGTGGGGAGTGAGGCAGGCTGAGGTGGCGGCTTAGGATAGCTTAGGATAGGTTAGATTATTGGTGGGGGTGAGGTGGAGGGGTTGTGGGTAGATTAGGTTGGGTAGCTTTAGGATTATGGGTGGGCCGTTTGTTTGTACTGGGGGTGGTCGTTCGGGTCGAATCGGCCCGTTCGACTGCCCCCACTAAAAATAATTTAATATTTTATTTGTGTTAAACGGACCGTTTGCCAACCGTGGTTGGTCAAAACAAAATATTCCGGAGACCCGGTTTTGGTTTTGAATTAAAGACGGGGCGTTTAGAAAACAAAACCAGGCTTTTCCGCAATTAGTTTGATGCAAGCAAATGCAAGATGATGACGATGCTCAAATGCAATGTGGCATGATGACATGAGCATGCGGTCATGATGATGAAATGCACAAAAACAACGCGATTTTCTAGTAGTGGTTTTTGCGGGATGCCACATAGTACTACTTCCAAACCTTTTGTTCCATGAATTCTGATAGGTACGGCCTTGCAAATTTTTCTAGCTTTGGTAGTTGACCCAGGTATTTGAACTATCATAACATTCTTCAAATTTGTTGGTTGAATCTTACTAGTGCATGAAAATTCTTCGGTAACGAACGAATGCGATGCTCTAGAATCAAACAACACTCTTGCAAGTACTGAATTAACAGAGAACATGCCCAGCACGACATCTGGCGCTTCCTGGGCTTCTTTAGCATTCATGTGGAATATACGGACGGTACAGTTGTGCGGGTGGCCTAGGGAGAATCTCTTTCCAGGTTGGACACGACGCTGCTGCTGGGCAGGTGCAATGACATTGGGTGCTGCAGCAAGATTCTTGGGGCACTCATTGGAGTAGTGACCCGTGATTCCACATTCAAGGTAGGTGATCATTGACTTGTCCTTCCCAACAATAGGAACAACATTACTTCCAGTCCTTGGGGCAGTATTGTTGTTGTTGGTGGGCCTTGGCGGTGCACAAATGAAGTTATTGGGGTTGCCGGGGTTGTAGTTGTTGTTGCCTCCGGGCCTCGGGTTTCCTCCGCTATGATTGGGATAGTTCGGACGAGACATAGATGGCCTGTTGTTCCTTGGTGCAAATCCTGCAGATGAACTGGGGCGATACTTTGGGGTATGGTGGGGTCCAGGATGGTGCATCATACGACGCTTAAGGTTCTCAGTGGCTTGGTTGATCTTTCCTTCCATCTGGATAGAAGAATCCACTAGACCTTACAGATCGGCAAATGGAATATTGACTAACACCGTCTGCATCTCATCATGCAGACCATTCGGGAACCTTTCCTTCTTCTTGGCTTTAGTACCAATCTCATCAGGGGCATACCTAGACAGAGAAAGAAATCTATCACGGTACTCCACCACAGTCATTCTCCCCTGCTTCAGTTCTTTGAATTCATCCCTCATCCTCAGAATCAAACCTGGAGGCAGATGAGTTCGGCTGAACTTGAGTTTGAATTCCTCCCAAGTCAACATCTGGCCTCCGTTCATTGTACGAGTGCTATTCCACCATGATCTTGCAAAAACTGCTAGATAGTGGGTGGCAAATAGTCGTTTCTCCGCAGCATCTACTCCTCCAACTTCTAAGTTGTTCTCATGTTTTGCAGCCAGTCATAAGCATCTAAGGGCTCTTCATATTTGCTAAAGATAAGTGGATTAGTGTTCTGGATGTTCCTAAGCTTAGATCCATGGTGATCTAGATTTCCATGGCCTTGGTTATCATGCACCAGTTGGGCGATCTGTTGAACAGTGGCGAGATTGGCTTGATGCTCGGTTCTACCGGCTTCTCGATCGGCTACGAGCATTTGGAAATTTTGTACCATCGGTTCTTGAGATGAGCCGCTTCCACCGTGAGTCATCTGAAGATTGAGATAGATCATGAGACAATAGGGAAATTTTTCTAAGGTTTTTGGGTTTGGTTTAAAATCTTTTAAACTTTGAGTAAGGCTAGGGTTTGAAAGACAACAACTCTTTTTCATTCATTCCAAGCACACATATAAACCATACATTCAAACACACATCACAACAAGAAAACAGATGGGTTTAAGAACCATTCTGCCAAGCTAAGATACGGTGGGACCGGATATAACTCACACCTATGATAGTGCTCTGGTGCTAATAATACTCATCAGAACCAGTGGACTCTTCATCGTCAATGAAGTCGTGGTCCTCATCATCAGTGTGGAACTCCTGGTCGATGTCCTCCAAGTAGTCATCATCATCACTGAGGTACGAGTAGGGATCTCAATGAATATCTTCCCTTTGTTCTCCCTCTCCTCAAGCTGCATGTCCCGATCATGGATGGTCTCTTCTAGGGCTAACACTTTGTGAAGGAGGCGAGCAATGATGTGGTCCTTCTTGTCACGTAGACGGCGAAGTGACTTGCGCTCCCTCACGAGGATGGCGAAGGTCTGGTCCTTCTTGGTGGCAGCAAGTTGCTTCTCGTTGGCATCAGCACGGGAGTTGTCCATCTCTTTTTGATTCTTGTGCAGCATCAAGGAAAGATGGTCCACATGGTGACTCAACTCCAGGTGTCCTGGAATGTGCAAGAGCAGTCCCTGGGAGTCACGTCTAGCAAAATGAGCGAAGCAGATGCCGGCGATATGATTGACGTTCTGCCCACATAGTCAGACAAGTGCTTCCTGCATTGCTCTTGCTAATCCATCCAACCAATTGTTCTCCCTTTTGCTGAAATGGATCTTATCAGATGTAGGTGGCTCCATTTTTCCTTGTAGATGTGCAACTATTAGCCACTGCAGTTCCCCTCCGGGGTAATCATTGAGCTGAGCTCCATAGAATTTTGGGTGTGGGCGCTCCAGAAATTCCGCAAGTTCACTCAGGTCACTCTCAAAGATGAGGTTTCCTCCGTTGCCCAACTGATAAAACATGTTGTACGTGTAGTCCATCTATAAGAAATTAAGAGGAGTAAGTTACAAAGGTGATCAAGTGTACCAAATTTTATGTAGGATTGCAAAAAAATTGAGGAATGTATGACTTTCTTTTGGAAAGGATCTCAAGGATAATATTGAGAATATGTTTTCATAAATATTCACTTTCTTTGTTTTGGAAACTAAGTTTTTCAGACGTCCATTCTAACTAGGGTCTCCTATGGTCAGGATGGCTTTGATACCAACTTGTCAACACCCGAATTTTTAATCCCAGATGCATGTGATGTTGTACATCGCAATCCTAGGATTACCATTTTTGCGAGACATAACATAATTGGTAGCACAGTACATCATCTATTTCAAACCATAATTGACTTACAAATAGTTAATCTCATGATCAAGTCTGATTATAAATCAAAGTAGTAGAATAATAGTAGCATAGTAGGGGCTCCATCTTCATGGTCACAGGCAATGCTAACGATGGGAGATGATCCTAGTTATCGAAAGCATATTGTTGTCCATCCTCCTCATACTCTCCTTCATAGTCTGGCCATGGGAATAGCCAGGGACAAAGCCATGACTACTTTTAAGGTACTCGCAAACTATCAATAGGATAACCTACCAATCTAGTAGGAATCCTAAGCTCTAGGTTTGTTTGCAATAAGCCAATTTTATTTCACAAGTACTTAGCAGTGAAGACCTAACTTTAGTTTTCTAGATTACTTAAGTGGGAACCTAGTTTCATGTCCACATCCTTGTGGGGTCAAGTCAAAGTCATACTTCAAGTAACAAGTTATTTTGAAAACATCTGACAATGGAACAGTATGGCCATCCAACTATCCATAACGGCAGACGCGGCTATTCTGTAGAGGTGGTACACTTTCACCACAACATTCGATACATTCGTCAGGGGTAACCCTGAATCATCATACTTGGTATGCAGATAATAAATCCTAACCTTTCAATTACACACCCTAGTATAGGCACCTCCCCTATGAGTTTGACCTCCAGCCATAACCATCTGTCATCTTGGGAACTGCACAAGTGGGCATTCATATTCACAAGGTAGCCTCAGCTCACCTCATTCCGCGAGGGAACCCATACTAAGACACATAAACTTCCAGTTAAGACCTACCCAAACTCGGGTATTTTGGTTGTACGATAAAATTGGAATGGTATCGCATCCGAACCCAACCATCAGTTTTTTATCAAGGTCAGGGCACCTACTTCATTCAATATCATCTTCATCTCATTGTATTTCATAACACATGTCAAAACATTTCAATAGAATGACTCATTATTCCAATGTTTTCATAATCATTTGTTCCCATCTCTAGTGATCAAGATTAGCTTAGAAGTAGCATCTATCAATGAGGGTGTCACTATTGAAAGGGGGATAATCAAGTGTACTGCCTACATCAAGTTCCAATCACTTGATGGCCTCTTTCCTAATTTTCCACTAATCACTAATTAATTAACTAAATGAGTAACTCTGCAAAGGGATAAAAAGATAAAGCTTGCAGATAAAACTTGGGATTGGTATAATAAAAGGGGTATCACAATTGTATGCAAGTGAGACTTGCATGGTTTACCTTATCTTTCATATAATAGCTTGCCTTGGTTGGTAAGGTGGTCGTATTTCTCTTCGTCTTCTTTGTAGTATTCTTCCTCCTCGTAGCCCGGATTGATACTAGCGTCTATAAATAAATACAAGGTACACAATCACCAAACAATGTTTAACTACTTATATTTAACACACAAGGATCCACACTAGATGATATAGCATCATCTCTATCATTACAAGAAAAGGGTGACAAGCCTTGATTTATCTTATTTTGGAAAAGTAATTTCTACTCATTAGAAAGTTACTTAAGATTTAATATTCTCTAATTCAAATATGGGATCATTTTAACACATGTCATAACCACATATTCCAATACTTGGGAATGTGGTTTAAAGTGTTTGACCTAATTTACAAAGTTTAACAATGCCATTTAATAATATTTATGTGTCTAGAAATGACTATAAAGACATTCTTTAATTTTGGTCCAGGACTACTGCATGAAAAATTATATATTTTTACATATTCAGATAGGTCTTGACCAATGTGATTTTTGAGGGTTCGAATCAACTCAAAATCATTTATGGTTGATTTTAGAAAAATGTTTGAAGTTGTGAAAGCTACTATCTTGCTTTTTTATTGTGGGTGATCTATAACTTCAAATTGTTTGAAACCAACGGGAGTGTTTAGAGCTATTCATATGTTTTCTAACAAAATTGGTTTCGTTCCATTTGGTGTAGTGAATCTTTCTGAATTGATTTTGAAAGTTGCATACAGTATAGGATTTTCAAATAAAGGAAAAACCTAAGTTTGAATCTATGGGCTACGCGCGTGAAAACTAACGGGCCGGCCCAACTACACGGCATGCACATTGCGGGCTGCACTGGCGTTGGTCCCTCACGTCAGCGACTAACCAAACACGAAGCGGTATCAGCTAATATGGGCCGCATGATTAGTGCATGATCAACGGCTTAGCGTCATCGTCTCCATCGCACGGGGTGCGCGAGACTAAACCCTAGCGCTACAGAGGGGGTCGTTGGCGGCTTAACAGGGATCCAGCTAGGTCCGACGAGGTGGGAGAACAAACGAGTCGATGACGGCGGTTTGAACGGTGGTCGCGGAAACTCCTGGGGCGGCTCCTAGCACTGGTTCCTCTTCTCCACTGCAGCGGCAGGCTCAGGTGAAATTCGGGCGAAGTGGTGCTCGCCTTGCTCTAGGAACGGGTCAGAGAAATTTCTGGGTGAGAGGGAGTAGAATGGTGTGCGTTTTGAGGCAGGAGGAGGGCTCTATTTATACTTCAGCGAAGATAGCACAACGGCATGGCTCGGGCTCGTCGGCGACGTAGTTACAGGGAGCTATGGGCATGTCCAAGGGTGTAGGTCGATGCGGTCCTTCAGGGCGGTCGTCATGCACACAGTGACACAGCGAGGAGCGGGTCTCCATCTTTCTATAATGTCTGTGCTCTGCGGCGGTACCGTCGGCATTCGTCACAGCGTACGGTAGTCACGGTGCTCACGGGGTCAAACGAGCATGTTTGTGCGGTCGCTGGAGTCGTGGCAAACTTATTGGCGCAAGGAGGGACCGAGGCGCGGCGTGTTCGCGCAGGATTGCTCGGCGCTCTGGCGCGGCGACCAGCATGGTTTGGTGTTAAATGGGTGTGGCTGCGCTGGCGTCTTCGCGGGCGGTCATTGGTCGAGGCGTGCACAGGCAGGGGTTGTGAGGTCACGGCTACCTCCTAGACATCATGGGCGAGGGCAGCGTGGTCTGTGGTAGCATGTCCGTGTCGGGTGACATGGATGAGTGCGGGTACCATTTTGCACTAGTCATTTGATCAAGAGAGAGATTCTCCATTGCACGGGCTGGTACTGGTGAGTTAAGGGCACATCGTGAAGGCTCGGTGAGGTCACAGGGATAATCAAAAGATTGATCAAAACGGTAGATAGTTGGTGAGGTTGTACCGTGATCACCAGGTGTTTGATTAAATGGCCGAAAGAACTCAACTTTGGAATTTTCCAAATCTTTTTGGTGGGTGTTTTGATCTTAAGCTTGGTTGTCTCTGGGTGCTAGGGTTGGCCTAGTGATGAAGGTTTTGATGGTTTTCCGAAAATGGCTATCTTGATGCATAAGATAGATTCAATTTTGAATTGCATCTCAAATGGATTTGGATTTGTTTCTGCAAGGTTGGAAAGATCCATTGTGTTTAGTGTTACTTGGTCTAGCAAGGTGAGAAAATAAATGGAATTATTTCTGTTTGAAAACCTTTGCTAGAGATGCTCAAAGTGAGCTAGGTGTTAACTTTTGCAAAAACGACCATTAGGTCATATGCTTCATATTTTAATTTTATTTTGGTTTGATATGGTTTGGAATTGACCTAAATGATATGGTTTTGATCTTTAAACCATTTCTCATCATTTACAAACAAACAAACATGGCATTGCAAGCATTCATACAACATTCATAAACACACAAGCATTAAGATAGTGTTTATTATTAAAATCATTTGTTAACCCTATTTTTGGATTGATTAAAAAATTGATATCCTCATTAACATTTTGGGGTGTTACACTCCACCGAAAAAGTTGGCTAGCCAATTGTCTAGAGGCGACGTAAGTTCAGGGATCGTTCAACCACAACTGATCTTTTTCCTTCCCGCCAAACTTCAAAAGATCTGCAACGTTCATGGACTAGTTGATACGCTTGAAACAGTACCGATTCAGTACGAATAGCCGCACCGCCGCAACTATTTATTTGAAGGTGAACTCTGGCTTCTCATGGCAGGGATCGTAGGTCCCTGTGAGTCTGAACCTAAATTCCAGCGCTGAGCTATTGCCCGTCGTCGGCTCCAGCTGTCGAACACTCCAACAAGTTGAGTGTAGATTGATGCACGCCATCATGGTGTGGCCGCCGAGAGTGCGTAGGATGGATTGTCTCTGCCGCTGACGGCGTGCTCCCAGATTGCCCCACGGTAAGGTTGACCACGCCGAGGCATAGAGGCGAGAGTTTCTTGACCTTGGCATCGCCCTGTTCAGGGGTATGTTTCCTTGGCGGCAAGCTCGCAGGAACGCTTTGGAATGTACCTTCTTTCTCATGCGCAGAGAACACTAAAATGCCACCGCGCATATTCTCCACGACGCTCGGTTGGTCCTTGTCGATGCTGCCACGGCCTTCGCCGTTGCCATCGCCATCGCCGTAGATGCAGCACATTATACGAAATCATCCGTCTGAGATGGCAGTCGAAGACCGGCCTAGTAGTACAGCCGCATGGCCTGCCTTAGAGGGACCAAATAGCCAAGCTTCGGCGGCGGAGGCGGTGGCTTCTTCTTAGGCGGGGCCATATCTAAGCTTCCTAAGAGTGAATCTTATTTATTCGAAACCAGTTCGACTAACTACTGAATCTTTATTTCCCTTCTCAACATAAGAGTGCTAAGATATCAAAAATACAGGTCATGGCTTGCAACCGTATTGGGCAATGTAGCAGGTTAGGTTTCCATTTTAAGTATATTTACGAGAGTGACCTTAGTTGTGTCCAGAAATTTTGCTTGTGCCACTACGATCGTAGAATTGTAGCAACACCATCAGAAAACAGGGGAAGAGGACGTGGCGTTTTACTGACTGGTGGGCCCCGCAACCTCGACCGTCAATAGCGTGCATCCCAGTTTTGAGGACTAGTGCTACCCATTATTCTGTGATTTTCCATATTATGCCGCTCGTTCGCAGCTCCGCTCCGCTCCACCGCTCTGGTGTTGCACGTCACCACTTCGTCCCCTCCGGCAAGACTCTCGTCCTCCCCTGGACTATCATCCTCCCGCCATCCCCTACCCGCCCTACCCACCCTATATTTCCCCCTTGCCCTGTCTCCTTGCATCCGTCGCCGCCCAGGCGATCTCGGAACAAAAATCATTTGGTGGGCGCTAGGTTCTCGCGCAACGATGGTGGCTTCGATCTGGATCCCTGATGCATTCACCCAGTGTTGACGTGGGACACTTCGTTGGAACCCCAAGAGCAAGGTGTGATGAGCACATCAGCAAGTTTCCCTCAGTAGAGAACGAGGTTATCAAACCTGAAGGAGAAAGGAAACTGCTCAAAGGTGTTGCATGCAACATGGAGACCTGCACAACACAAACTCAAGACCTTGCCCCAACGAATCAGTGAGGTTGTCAAGCTCACCGGTTTGCTGTAACAACGGATTAAACGTATGGTGTGGAAGGTAATGGTTTGTAGCAAGTAAACAAGTAACAGTGGAAGGTGTATCAATGGTAAAGATTGGACCAGGGTCCATAGTTCACTAGAGGTGCTCTCCTTAGATAAACAATATAGCATGAAGGGTGAACAAATTACAGCAGGGCAATTGACAGGAACTGAGCAAGGCATAACAATGCAATTACTAGTCAGAAAGATCCTATGAGATTCGATTGGGCAATACAACAAGATACATAGACCGCCATCCAATTACATCTATGACTAGAAGTCCACCTTCAGGCTATCATCCGAACCCCCTCCAGTATTAAGTTGCAAGCAACAGACAACATCTTTAAGAAAAGTGTGTAAGGTAAACAGTCCACATGTTCCATGAACAAGAGACCGTTGTTTTCTCCCTAGTGGCAACAACACATCTACAACCGAAGAGATATCTGTCACTTTCCTTGGAAACTAGAGGCATGAACCCACTATCGAGCATAAATACCCCCTCTTGGAGTCACTAGCAACTACTTGGCCAAGATAGCTACTAACAACAGAGAGCATGCAAGATCACAAACAACACAGACATGATAGAATCATAAAGACAAAACCATTAATCAAACCAACATAATAATCTCAATATCCATCGGATCCCCGAAAACACAACATGCATTATTACAAATAGATTAGATCTTGATCATGAACGGAACTCACAAGATCTATACATGAAAGCACAACGAGGAGATACAACCATCTAGCTACTACATGGACCCATAGTCCAAGGTGGAACTATTCACGCATCATACCGGAGAGAAGGCCTCCGGGATGATCTCCCCTCCGGCAGGGTGCCGGGAAGAACTTTAGATCCCCCAGATCTAGGGACGATGGTGGTGGCTAGAGAAAGTTTTTTGGAGATTTGATTGGGTGCTTAGGGTTTCTTCATTGGGGGCTTGTTATAGGCGAAGGGGGAGACCGAGGAGGCAACCAGGGGGGTCAAACCCTACTTAGGCGCGAGCCCTCACCCCTAGCCGCGCCTAGGGGGGTTTAGCCGCCCTGGCATGCTTCCTCGTCTCTCCTCTGGACTTCTTGTTTCCCATGGAAAGTAATTGACTTTGGCTTTTGTCACATCCAATTCTGAGAATATTTCTTTACTAACTTTTTTGAAACCAAAAATAGCAGAAAATAGGCATCTGGCACTGTGGCAACTTGTTAAAAGGTTAGTACCAGAAAACATGTAAAAATCACCTCAAAATGTAGACAAGAAAAGCAAAGTAGATACTAAACAAGCATGGAGCATCAAAAATTATAGATACGTTTCCGACGTATCAACATCCCCAAGCTTAACTCCTCCTCGTCCTCGAGTAGGTAAGTGATAAAAGAATAATTTTTGAGGTGACATGCACCCTCACAATAAAGATCCAACCATTTGCAAGCATTGAAAGCTGGGATCAAAGAACTCTAAACATGTTCATGAAATATGGAGTTCTAACAATAGGACATAGTAACTATGCATGCAACATGAAAGTCTACAAACAAAGATCATGAATAGCATGCATTGAAAAACGTTTGTTTGTTTCACATACAGAAAACATAGCATATTGGCAATCAGCTTGTCCCTCATAGAGTAGCAAATAGATGTATAGGACACCTTCAAAGTTCACAAGGGTGACTAGAAACAAATAGCACAAGAACACATAATATCACAATATGCATCAATCAATAAGCTTTGGAACACTGGACACAGAATGGCAACTATGCTCTCTTAATGGTGCCTAAAGGAAGAAGGTGGAAGAAAGGCCTTTTTGTAAAGTAAGCAGGGATTACAAGTTTCAAAAAGAGCTTCCAAAAATTATGGTACTTGTTATAATTCAGCCCTCATTGCCCCTATCATAAGCATCTTGAAGTGGTTAAGGTTAAAGTAACAAAGATGGAGTATATGCTTGACGAAGTATAAGTTGGCAATCTCAAGTCCCTTGAATACGAGGGCCACACCTCATGCATACTCAACTTTTGGCCCAGGTAAGTTCTTGTCATTGTAAGTATTTGCATATCATTGAGAACTGCCAACGGGGTACCCCTTGCACATGGTACAGGAGCTTTCCCATAACCAAAATGACAAGGCAAGCAGACAATGGGCATCTCAGCAATCTTTTTATTTACTATATGCATAGCTTTTTATTGAGGATGCTTCATAGATATCTCACTATGGTGATGCTGCAAGTTTCCACCATGATTAGGCATGGCTTAGGCTAGCGGCTCAGGCGTTTCTCTAACAAAGGATACAAACTCCATGGACTTACAAGTTCCCTCTTTATTTCACACTGGTGACATCCATAGACAAAAGAGTATGATATCAACTGAGTACAAAGTACAAGTGCAATGTTGAAAACGTTCCCCGTGACAGCACCGTTCTGTTAATTCCAACGTATAAGTGCAAGCATATATAACATAGTTGTCACGATGGTTCAAGTTTATTAGGGGCAAAGAATATAAAGTGTGCCATCAAGTTCGTGAGGGCTTTAATCACTAAGTTTTCACATAACAAAATAGTTTTTAATTGGAAGATAGCTGAAAACAAGAATATACTTGGAATGGTGTAACACACCATGCATAGGAGTTTATAGTGGACACATTGGAAAAACTTGATTTCTTGGGAGTTGGAAGCATGAGTAGAACTTACTCATACAAGTGGAGGCTAGCAAAAGACTGGGAGCAACCAACTAAGAGAGCATAATGGCCATAATAATGCAGAGCAACAAAGCATACTAATAAAAGCAAAGAGTGGTACTACAAGTCAAGGACTAAATTATCATAGAGGCTAATGGTGACTTTTCACAGTCATAACATGGTGTGAGCATGTTCCAAGTTAACCCAAGCAAAGCATCAAAGGAGAATACCACAATACTATGCTTTTGCATGCTAAAACAATGCATAATTTCTTCAAGGCACACTAAGAAATCCCAATTGTTTGGAACAAGACATGCTACAACAATAATCACTAAGCATAATGCCAAAACAACACCTAGCATGTCATGCTAAAGTCTAAGTCACAGTCAATGCAAGCTCCTCTTGCACTTACAAGCAAGAACTTACTACTCCTTTCCAAACACCAAGCAACTTATTTGCAAAACAACATAGCGAGAACGGGGGTCCAAACTACTTTATTCAAGCAAACTAAACAACCTAAGAAAATCAAACAAAAACTAAGACGCTCCAAGAACAACATAACTGTGCATGAAACAATAAAACGAAGTGTCTAGACAGACCTGAACTTTTTATTGATGAAGAAGGGGATGCCTTGGGCATCCCCAAGCTTTGACACTTGTACCTCTTAGATATTTCTTGGGGTGACACGATGGTGGCATCCCCAAGCTTGAGATTTTGTCCATTCTTCATATCATTGCATCATCCTCTCTCTACACCTGAAATTTTTCCTTCATACAAAACTTCACACAATCTTCATTAGCAACAATAGTGTATTCAAAAGATATTAGACCCCTAGAAAAGCTTTGAAACAGCAAGGATTTTCAATAAAAACACAAGCTACTATAGTAACTCCTTCAAAAAGCTCAATTCACCTAAAGAGAAATCAAAAAGGAATCAATAAGAATTAAATACAAATAATGGCAGAAATCTATCAAAACAGACCAGCAGGTAGAAACCAATTTTTTCGAACATCTTCTGTTACTCAAATCAAAAAGTGTTGAACTAGCTAAAGTTATCTAACATACTGTGGGATTTATTCGTAAATTTTTAGCTCAATCCGAGTTACACATACTTCTCACGAATATTTTTGGTAGAGGACAGAAATCTGTTTCGGCACAGCAACTCCCCAAATCTTACTTCCCTCTCATTAGAGGTTATTCTTGGCACAAAAATCAAACAAAAAGGATAATGATAGGTCATTACTGCAGTAGAAACTTTCAATACTCAAGGAAACTATTGGGTTATCTCCCAACAAGTACATTTCTTTAACGCCTTTAAGTTAGGCACAAGAAGCAAGAAGAATCAGGTGTTTTCAAATGAAGAATTGCCCCTCTTGTTCTTTCCTTTCTTACCTTTCTTCTTATATTTAGGGAAGATATGATTTCTTACCGGAGGATCAAAGTGCATAATGCCTTTTCCCACATCTATTACTGCTCCAAGGTGCTTCAGTAGGGATCTTCCTAGTGTGATCTGTCCTTGGCCTACACATTCAATAACAAGATAATCAGTAAACATCATTTTCCCTGAGATTTTTGTAAACACACCTTCAGCTATTCCAATGGGCAATAAAGTGGCACTGTTGGTAAGAGATATTTCCTCTCCTCCTTTGTTTGTAAGGTAAACAGTCCACATGTTCCATAGACAAGAGACCGTTGTTTTCTCCCTAGTGGCAACAACACATCTATAACCGAAGAGATTTCTGTCACTTCCCTTAGAAAATAGAGGCATGAACCCACTATCGAGCATAAATACCCCCTCTTGGAGTCACTAGCAACTACTTGGCCAAGATAGATACTAACAACGGAGAGCATGCAAGATCACAAACAACATAGACATGATAGAATCATAAAGACAAAACCATTAATCAAACCAACATAATAATATCAATATCCATCGGATCCCCGCAAACATAACATGCATTATTACAAATAGATTAGATCTTGATCATGAATGGAGCTCGCAAGATCTATACATGAAAGCACAAGGAGGAGATACAACCATCTAGCTAGTACATGGACCCATAGTCCAAGGTGGAACTACTCACGCATCATACCGGAGAGAAGGAATCTAGGATAATCTCCCCTCCGGCAGGCTTCGGGGAAGAACTTCAGATCCCCCCCCCCCGATCTAGGGATGATGTGGCGGCGGCTAGAAATGGTTTGTGGAGATTTGATTGTGTGCTTAGGGTTTCTGCATCGGGGGCTTGTTATAGGCGAAGGGGGAGGTCGACGAGGCGACCAAGGGGTCAAACCCTACCCAGGCATGGGCCCACCCCTGGCCGTGCCTAGGGGGTTTGGCCGCCCTGGCACGCTTCCTCGTCTCCCCTCTGTACTTCTTGTTCCCCACGGAAAGTAATTGACTTTGGCTTTTGTCCCATCCAATTCCAAGAATATGTCTTTACTAACTTTTCTGAAACCAAAAATAGCAGAAAACAGGCATCTGGCACTGTGGCAACTTGTTAATAGGTTAGTACCAGAAAACATGTAAAAATCACCGCAAAGTTTATACAAGCAAAGAAAAGTAGATACTAAACAAGCAGAGAGCATAAAAATTATAGATACGTTTCTGACATATCAATTCCGCACGGAAATGGATCCTGCATGGTCGGAGAACACGGAGATGAGTCCTTCCCGGATGAAGAGAGAGGAGATGGACATTTCAAGGCTGGAGAACATGGAGGATCACGAAACAGGGGAAGAGGACATGGGGTGTAAAACTTTGGTGCTCTGGAGCCCATTGAACGTGTCGTACATCCTCCCTGAAGGGTAAGAACTGCAATTCCATCTTTTCATCTCCCAATTAGCGTTTCTAGTCCCGTGTTGATGGAGAGGATCTGTGTTGGTGACCGTAGGACGTCTGCTTTATCCAGATTTCTTTTGAAGATTCAACATGGGTGTCAGACTAAAACCTTATCCGACGGTAGAATTGCAGTTACCAGTGGATTTGATTATCGGCTGACAGTAAACGCAGAGGACATAACTCTAAGTGACTTGCACATGCAATTTGGCAAGTTTCAAATTGGCCAGCATGATGAATTCGTAATCAAGTACTAAGACACATATTCATAGACTTTCTGTAACGTTAGAACTGAGGAGGCTCTAGACATGATGTGGGGTAAACACCTCGGCACGAGGACTGTGCTGATGTTTGTGCACATCCTTAACAAATAAATTAGGGAAGAGACTGTCCTGAATGATATCGGCACATGTGGAACGCGAACAGAGTAGCCTCTATTTTCGATACCGAGCACGACCGACTAGCCTGTTGTTGAGAATGAAGAAATCAAAATGTGTGGCGGTCAGGGTGATTTTGTGCTCGAAGATGATGATGATGATGATGATGATGATGATGATGATAAGAAAGCATTTACAGATGTGGCTACTGACCCTGATAGGATGGAGAGTATGGAATATTTGGTTGATTCGAACTATGAGCTTGACTATTGGACTGATGAGGAAGAGGAATGTGAGGATGGGGAAATGGGATGAAGATATGATGATGAAGACGAGGACAGGTCAGTGATACACTTTGATAGGCACAACCCTACAATTGATGAGGGGGATGTCTTTGATTCTGTGGAGAAATGCAGATATGTCGTTTCTACCTATGCAATAAGAGCCGGTGTAACACCCTCAGAATCGGACCTATGCAA
Organism: Avena longiglumis; assembly: GCA_030063025.1. NCBI lineage: Eukaryota > Viridiplantae > Streptophyta > Magnoliopsida > Poales > Poaceae > Avena > Avena longiglumis. The sequence goes on from CP125978.1 coordinate 269,964,482, forward strand.
GTTTTAGCGAAACCCGCCAAACCCGCAAAGAAACGATTCAAAGGTGCCCACCAGGCACTTTCGTATGGTGAAAAGCAGTAATAACATTACACAACAGTCCTCGATGGGACCCACAGAACAGATATATATATATAACAGCGACTCCAGGAGTCAAGAATACAGATATAATATACAAAGATCCAAATCACCTTGAAACGATAGAGCGTCCAGCTACGGACAAGATGCAAATGAGGCTAAGAGCCCTGAAGAATAACCAATGGCGTCCATAACCCTGCCCAGGCCAAGCCGGAAGGGTAACCCTGCTAACGACGTCGATCTCAAAACCTGCTTAAACAAAAGGGGTGCCGACAAAGGGCAAAGGAAAAAGAGGAGCGTCGATCGAGGCCAAGACACGCGAGGCTAGAATTCGGCGGTCCTCGCCTACATAGGTATGGTGGACTGAGCGGCAGCGGCAGCATGCACTAAACAACCTATAGAGACTCGGTACAACAGGCGACTATCAGAGAGGGGTAAGAAAGACCTATACGGAACCAACGTGATACTACCATCAAACAAACCCATCCTGGCGTTTCCCCCTCGAGACCAAACGAGGAAGTCAACCAAGGAACTCACACAGTTGGCAGTTTTACTTATTCAGTTATCGTTGCAGTAATTACTAGTCAGATATAGATATTCATCCTGATAAAGTGAGCAGTGGGCACTTTTAGTTAACCATCCCGTTATAGTGGCAACACTTACTAGTCAGATACAATTAGCATGAAATAACCCATAAACCCGGCAGTTGTTGGTACTTTTAATCAGCCATTCCGTTGTAGTTGCAATACTTACTAGTCAGGTACAGTGGTCGCAAGCGACAAGCCAAACAAGCAATTGTGGGCAGTATTAATTAGCCATTCCATTATAGTGAAGCTGATTACTAGTCATTATAAAGTCAAATTTATAGCAATAAACTTTAGTTATGCTTGTCTATGATCGAGATACTGTGCTCCAAGTCGTCCATATCCGCGGACACGGCTTTCAGAAAGTTTTACCCGGGTGCACCAATAGCAACACACGCCGATCAACCTCGGAAAAACCGAAACAAAACCCAACGAGGCTTTCACGACTGAACAATCACAGGATTCAGAAATATTTGGGGCCACCCTTGAGTACACCCAACGGCAAGCAAGCTCGAGACGGACTCAATGTTTGTGGGGTCAAGCGACAATGAGATCCCCAAACGGGACTGCCGATACCACGAACGGGTCACAATTCCTAAAAAGACAGTGTGCTCCTCACAATTTAAATACATAAGTAGCATGGCATAAGTACAGGATCGTAAATAAAACCTCAAACTAGTTTGTGGCCCCAAGAAATAAGATGAATCAAGCTCGCTCGGGGGTCCCATATACCTCCCGGATGTGGATAGCGCGATAAATCAAGGAACATGTATCAAGTACTCGGGGTCCTACAGGACACAAGTGGGCATTCGGAAACCAAATATTTTCTATCACCCACCGATGCCTCTGCTTATTTCAATTTTAGTTGTTAAACAGAAATTAAAGTGAACGATAAGTAAAACTATGATCATCTCCATCATCAACATGCGGAAATACATCAACAACTGTGGCATTTGACGACACGCAACATCACTTGAGCCAGCGACTACGACGCGCAAGTCCAACTATCTACCAAACAACAGGTAATAGGATGTGTCCAAGGCAATATAAGGCTGCAAGGGATATCACGGGTACGAAACACTAAAGCATCGCAACACAAATAGCAATGGATCAACAAGAGAGAATAAATACTATAAAAGTAAGATAGGTAGAAAGGGGGAGATGCTCGCCTGAAAAACATTGTCGAAGGTTCAACCGAAGATCGGGGCGAAGCTCACATCAACTCAACGGCCTTATCCGCGAAGAAGCAAAACACTAGAATAAACACCGGATGCAATATTTAATACAACGGCAGAAGATCGGCATGATGCATGTATGATGGATGACATGGCAAAGGTACGATGCAATTAGGTCATATTAAGCGGAACCGGGGTCCCGACAAATATTTAGATGGTTTAAGTTGTTTAACTGCCCCGCAATTTAAATGTTGTATTAACATGGCCAAGATATAGTACCGGTTCACTACAAATGTTTAAATGAGGCCAATATAAGGCTAGATTTGCCCGCATATGGGCCCCATATTTAATTATTAGGTGAATCTTCATAAGGCCCCCAAACCACATGATATGAATGCGAGATGAACAATTTAATATGCAACAATTTTAATTAGATAGCATTCAGAACAATAGAGGATCGGATCAGGGTCACACATTAGGGTTCGGCAGATCTTGGGTTCCGGGGTTCGGGGTTGGTCTCAGGGTCCAGGATTCGACGGGTCGGTCTCGGATCTCGACATGGCCGGTCTTGGTGACGATCTTGTCCGATGGGGATCTTGGTTCAACATCATCGCGGTCTTCGGGTCCGAGGGTTAGACCTTGGCGTCCGAGGGAAGTTCATGTCGTATCCGTGTCGACGACCTTGGCGTCCAGGGGGCGTTCCCGGTGTCCCGAGGAGAAGATCTTGGCGTACGAGGGTCACTCCGCGTCCGTGTGGTAGATCTTGGGGTACCGGCGTCATTGGGTTCCACCTCGCGCATTGTTCGGCGAAACCCGTAACGATGCAGATCTTGGTGGTCTTCGGATCCGGGTCTTGGCGTGGCCTTCGGATCACCGGGATCGGGCTTCGGGGTCTCGGTCATCGGGTCCTTGAAGGAGGTCATGGCGTGCCAAAAGATTGGTCTCCAGGGTTCCGGAACAGGGCCTTTAATTCCTTGAAGGATAACTCGATATCTTTGTCGCAGATCTTCGGGGAATATTGTAGCCGAGAGCGCCCATCCCACCGTATCACCACATGTAGTTACACCTCACAAGATGTTGCCGCCGCAACACAACCACATCTTCACTTCAGTATCAAATCACACATCTTACCTAGCAGCACTCCGCCTTTTGCCTAGGCACCGTGCACAGATAAACCGATGAACAGATAAGGGACATCCACCATGCGCAAACTACACCGAGAGGGATGGCAGATGCACGCGCGGACAGAGCCGATGACAAGGCCGATGCCCACAAAGGAGGACGAAGTGGCGCAGCCCTGAGGACGTTCTAGACGAGGAGGTCGTGCTATGCCAAGAGGAAGCGACGACGGGGGTCTCGCCGACTAACAGATGGGTGCACGACGAGCCCGCGGACGGAGAGGCGTCGCGGCCGCAGATCATGACGGCGACAGCTGGGTGCAGAGGACAGGGGATGCAGAGAGGAGCTCGGCGACCGGAGGTGCTCAAGTTGAGACGGCTCGGGAGGAGATGGGCCTCGGCGGCGGGCATGCAGGACCGAACCGTGGCGGTCGCTGGCGATGGTCGCTGCTGCGGCCAGCGGCGCGCGGGGTCGCGGAAGGCGGCGAAGGAGGAGGACGGCTCGGAGAGCCCGGCGGAGGAAGGAGGGCTCGGGCCGCGGGCGGAGGCGAGGAGGGCGGCGGCGGCGGGGTGTCTGCAAGGGACGCCAGCGACGGCGGGCGGCCACGACGGGGAGGCGAGGCCGGCCATGGCGACAGAGGCCCTCGAGAGCGACGACGAGAACGCGAAGGGGTCCGCAACGGGGAGGTGGCGCACGCGTCCGGGGCGGGGAGATCAGCAGCAGACGAGGGGCAGCCAGGGGAGAGCCGGGCGGCCATGTTTGGGAAGGACGGAGGAGAGGAGCGCCGCGTGGGAGGTGGGGAGGTCGGTCGTGGGGTTGGTGGGCGAGCGACAGGAGGTGGGAGGTGGGGCCCGGTGGGGTGCGTGCAGAGGAGGTAGGGCCGGGGGTTTGGACCGGGGGCTGTGGCGGCGGGGTGGAGGGAGTAGGTGATGGGGTGAGGCGATTTGGGGATTAGGGTTTAGAAAGGGTAGGTCTAGATTTTATATGGGGTAGTAGGTGGACTCTGGTTGGGCCGTTTGGGCCTGACCGGTGTCTGCCTCCCCGATACAAATTAGTTTTAATTTAATCATCTCGTTTTAAAAAAAATATTTGGGAAATAGTTTTAAGTCAAATACAAGATCCAGACGGACCGAAAGCTTTTATTTGAAATTAAAGGAGGACTAATTTAGAAAACAACATGGTCTTTTTCGAAAAAGATTTAGGAAAAAATATTATGCATGACGATGTCATGATGATGCACACACAAAATACCAAGCGATTTTCTAGTAGTGGTTTTGCGGGATGCCACAGCCGGGTTCGAATTTATCGTTGAAAAGAGCGACCAAAAGAGATTTAGGGTGCATTGTAGGGAAAGTAAGGTGTGTAAATGGAGATTTCATGCATCTCCAATACGGGGTGGACACCCATTTAGGGTTGAAATAGCTACATTTAGTTTCAGTCTTTCTCATATTTGTTCTGCTGATAAGTCCTCTGATTTATTTTTATTCCCATTGAATGCAGATCAAGGTAAACACGAAGAAACACAACTACCCTAATACTTCTTTAAGTGATAAAGTTAGACCAGCGACAACCAAGTGGATTGCTGCTAAGGTACTTGACTGGGTGAGGCAGGATCGTAGCATTGGACCTGCTGAACTCAGAAATAAGCTTAGCAAAAAGTTTAACATTCTGATTCCTTACCATAGAGTCTTTGATGGGAAGGATATGGCTCTAGACTTCATTCATGGCAAGTGTACTGACAGTTTTCACATGTTGTAACGTTTCAAAGCTATGGTAGATAAGACATCACCTGGTAGTGTTGTTCACATTGATTACGAGGATGTGAAAGGAATAGAAAAGGTCTCCATGGGGTCAAGTATAAGCAGGCAGATAAGAAATGCTTCAGGAGATGTTTTCTCTGCCTGAAGGCATGCTGGAAGGGGTTCCTAGACGGCTGCATGCCATACTTGACAATAGAGGCAACTTCTTTAACATGGAAGTTCAGGCGACAGCTTGCCACTGCTTGTGATGTGGACGCGCATAATTGTCTTTTTCCCATATCCTATGATGTTCTTGAGGGTGAATCGACTGACAGCTAGACATGGTTCATGCAGAGACTATGTGTAGTAATTGGTCACCCTGAAGGCTTGGTGATACACACTGGTGCATGCAAGGGGCTTCAGAATGCTGTTGATGCTGTGTTTCCTGGGGTTGAGCATAGGGAATGCATGTGGCACCTCGCTAATAGCTTCACGAAGAAGTTCAAAGGAAAGACCTTTAAAGACAACTTGTGGAGATCAGCATACATGTACACCCCAAGCATGCATGCTACTTATATGCAGAACTTGTATACCGTGCTGAAGCTGAAAGAACACCTCGAAGAACATCATAACAAGTTATGGGCCAGAAGCAAGTTTCGTGATTTAAGCAAAGTGGATTTTGTTGGAAATAATCTGTCAAAAAGGTTCAATGCTAAGATTAGGAGCATGAAGACACTTGCAATTGTTATTTTGTTAGATGCAATAAGACATTGTATAATGGCGAAGATAGATTTTAGGCAGAGAATTTGTGCGAAAAATTTTGTAGGCCATAAAATAGTTCCAAAGGTAGTTTTATTACTGAATGCAAGAACCAGGGCAATGAGAACGATAAAGACGAGGATGGTCAGAAGTTCCAATACATTGGCTGATGTTTATGCACAAGACAAGCACGGAACTGAATAGAGATTTAATGTAGGCATTGGTAACAAGACATGTTCATGCAGGAAGTGGCAGGTTACTGGTCTTCCATTCCACCATGCGCTGCACTTCATCTTAAAACTGAGTGGTAGAGGTGCTAAAATAGAGAACTATGTTCATAACTATTTCTCCGTGGACAAGTTTGCTGCAACTTATGCAGAAAACATATCACCTATTGCTGATGGAAATGATTGGGAGATAGTCGATCCAGGGTTCAAACTCGAACCAACAGTTATTAGGAGGCCACCTGGGAGGCCTATAAAGGAATGGACCGAATCCTTCACCACAAAAGGTTCAAGACTAGGAGCAAGGAAGCGGAAGTGCAAACGGTGTGGATGGTTCGGCCATATCAAGAGGCTATGCAAAAACCCAGTTCCACGTGATTTCGTAGATGCTGACCTTGTACCCGTTCACATCACGGAGGCACAAGATGAGACTTCTCAGGCTAAACTGGAGGAAGCGCAGCGAGATGACATGGAGGAAGTGCTGCATGTGAAGGAAAACGGTGCTGCGCATGTAGAGGGAAACATTGGTAATAAGCAATTGGTTGAGGACGTGGGCGTGCCGGCGGGGATATGGCGAAAATAAAAAAAGGGTAAGCGGGAGCGGAAGGGAAACGATAATAATGGAGTTGAGTTTGAATATGAAGAAGTTGTTGGGGTGATTGAGGATGTTCTTGGGGATCTTTCGGCTAACTGCAGGAGAAACAATAAATCCCTGTCAATTTCGTCTCTGTATGATTCTCCGGACGAAAGGTAAGCTGAAACTAGTTTTACTTGGCATTTTGATCATTTTTGTCTCAGTCCTCATCAACTTTTGTTTAGTGCAGCGTGGGATTGAACAGTAATAAGAGGAGCAGAGAGAAGGTGGCACGGTAACGTCGTTTCTGGAATTTTCATTGAAATTTAATTATATCTGGTACTTGTAACGGGTATGTGATGTGTGGTGTCGACCTGATTCGAGGTTGTTAGATATTATATTAATTTTTAAACTGATTATCCATAAATAATAATTATGGATTTGTAACAGTTCAACAACCAAAATTATGGCCGTGCCATGGAGTTGGTGAGGCTCTTGCTGGACCCACATGTCATCCTATCATTACAAGAGACGTGTGTATGATGGATTTCAAAGTGAGCGATTTAGCAATGCAGACACTAAAACTTAATAGCAGTACAGAGAGAACCAGGTCTTGTTTCATCTCTTAAAACCTTGGTCGACTAGAATCAACATCAATACCTAATCCCAAATTTGAACGGCAGATCATGAAAATCAACATGGTCATATCTGTCATCTACCACATTGTGGATGCAAAATGAGTAATCTAGGATGAACCTATCATGTTTATTAATCAGAAAATTCCGTAAATCTTTAGTCATCCTGGCGGTAGCAGGCGACGCCCTGCTCTTCAGCTCGAAAAGCATGCTATATTCAGTGAACTCCTCCAGGTCCCCTCCCATCGTTGAAGGTTTATATAAGTGCAACTCCACCATATACAGCGGAAACTTGCATGCCACTGACTTGATGCACTAGACGGATATGGCAAGGCCAGAGCAGAGCATGTCACATCGCACAGCGAACATTTACCATCGTCCTTGAATACGACAGTCTCTACTCTCCACGAGCCAGGAGCCAGCAAAGGCTGAGATATGTACCTGTGTTCCATACCATAGTGGAAAATGTGCACTTCCATCGAGTGGGATTTTTCGAGGTGGGCGAGGAGCGCTGTGGGCGGGGCGGCGAACTAGCATCCAGGCTCAGGGCAGTAGCACAGTCCGTGCGGGCACACCATATTGTGGTTGAGGAATTCGTGGAAGGCGACCAATGTCCCGCAGCCATCGTTAGGGCATTTGCTACCTTTTCTGCCAGCGACTTGGCGGCGCAACTCCTTGGAGTATGCGGCCAGCCTGACGGTGCTGGTAGTGTCCATATGCATTGCGATTTCTATGAAGGGTGTCGTCCTAGAACTTGCTCTAGCCACCATATCGAATCTTGTGTATCGAATCTGCTATTGAGTCCGGATGAACTAGGGGCAAGGGAGGATTCAAATATTATTGTTGGGGTTTCTTAGAGGAGAGTGATGGCGGCCTGCAAGAACCGATTCTACGGGCGAGAACAAAGTGCACACTAGATGGAGAAGATGGGAGGCTCTTTGATCGAGGGGTGTTTGTGTGTTGTCTAGTCGGTCTTCTGCAATGCGCAATTGTATCGATGACGTCGACTAGACTAGAAAGCGGGCACGTCCTGGCTCAGTATATTATTGTCTCATCACATGGACTAGCTATAAATAATATCATAAATAAGTTTTATTATGTTTCAGGAAAGTATGTGAATCCACATTTCTCGAGTAAATTACATTTATTAGTACCACAATTGGAGCCAGGGTAACAGGTTAGTGCCCTGCGATTTTTATGGATACGCGCATCTCCTTCTCCTCTAACGCACTCCAAAATTATGACCGTGCCATCAAGTGTTGAGAGCAGAGATAGCATACTGTACCATCAGCATTGCCTCGTCTTTGTCAGCGACGTCGCATCAGCTACGTCAGGGGCATTGATGCTTTAAGAGGAAAAAAGCTTTGGGAAGAAAAAAAGGATAAGAAAAGAGTCTTCATAAATAGGTTTTTTATTCCAGTAGAGGGGCCTACAGGTGTGTCTAAACGCTGGAGCATACTTGGTTTTTCTAGACTTGTGTCTAAGATTTTCTGTAGAATCAACCGATGTTGTACAAGAAAAGAGGTTCGACAAGAAGAAAAGAATAGAAAAGAGCCCATTTAAATAGGTATTTTATTCTAACAGTGGGGCCATTCAGTGTGTCTAAATGATGTACCATATTTCCCTATGTTAGACTCATGTCTAAGATTTTTGCTAGACTCAAACAACGATGTACACGCTCTTACAACTTGGTCATTTTATCCGAAGAGGTCATTAAAACTACCATACATAGATTAAATGTAGGCACAAGTGACCCTAATCGACTATGCCGCTCCCACTGTCTTCGTCGTGCACGACGTCCTCCGTGTCGTCGTCTGCCTCTTTCGAGTCTGAATTGATGAGGAGGAGCCTGGCGACATTCCTCTTTACGAGTGTTGCACGGAGCGTAGCATCGATAACGGTGGAGGGAGTGCGCTCAGGCACTGCCCAGAAGCACTGCCTCCCTTCGGGGTTGCACAGATCCGGGTGGATCTCCGGATAGTGAGATTTTCAAAGCAAAAGCAACACCTCCTACTCCTTCTTGAAGCACCTTGGCCAGTATGCGTTGTGCACGCGTATCGGTCCATTTCCCTCTTCCGCTCTGGCATCTGGTGGCGGCGCTCCTCGATCTGCGTCGATAGCATGATGCCGTGCAAGAGTGGTGGCACGGGCACCCCGGCGTAGCTGACCTTGTAGCCTGCCGGTAGCGTCACTAGCAGCAGAGCGAGTATGTCATAGTGGACGAACAACTCGGCCTTGTGCAAGCTGAGACGGGGCCTCTCCATGGTGAGGCGTCGTTTCTTCAAGTAGGATTAGAAGCTTGTGCTGACGCGAGTTGCAGGGAACGAACGGGGTTTGAGCTTATGCCACATGGTCACGTTTAAAAAGTCAATGACGTAGGCCCACCGGTGGTTGCCAGGGCAAATAGGGATGCAGAAATGCCTACTAGCGGATCGCTATTGCAAAGGACGATCCTTATCGTCCATTCTCCCCAATCTAATGGTGCCTAAAAATTGGGACGCGGAATCAACCTGGCACCATGGGGGCTTCTAGATAACCCTAATCTTGCACTTCCTTTAGGAAAACGCCGGTTTTCGGGTATAGAAAATAGAAAGTCAAGATTTCTCCAAATCACCACGAAATCTTAGGTTGGAGAAGTCGCTTGTGATGCCGAGAGGGATCTATGTGCCGGATTTGGGCTCAATCCATGGAGTGGTTCCATGTTCTAGGCAGCGAGGGGGGAATCTAGGGTTGGAAGCCATGTTAACTCACACTCGATAGACATCCTTGTGGTGCCTTGGGTGCCAAAGGACCTAGTATGCCTTGCCTATGATTTTATGATGGCAGTGGGTAACATGCAAGGGCTCTAGGAGCAGTTTTCACATTTTTTTTATTTTTTTTAGATTTTGTTTGGTGCTGCCCAAGAAAATGGCGAAACCCGCCGGCGGCCGCGGCAACGCAACAGTCGGTGCAATCTTGGACCCAGACATTCATCCATCCTAGGTACCCCATGGGGCACCCCAAACCATTTTTCCCTAAATATTGAGAGTGTCTTATAGGGTACATACAGTTAGAAACAGCATTTACTGTAACATCCCAAAAATACTAAGCTTGGATCATCAAACACTAGTCATCAACATTTAGGGTTAACAAAAACTTTGCTAAATAAAACTTTGAAGGCATGCATATGTGTATGCATGGATTTTGAAATTCTTTGTAACCACCTTGTTTGATTGTTTCATTTCTTGTAAAATGTTTCTTAGGTGAAATAAACATCATCTAAAACAGTTCCCACACTTTTAATAAAGACAAGTAAATCAAAACAAATATATTAAGGGAATGGTCATTTTGACCAATTTAACTCCCATGCCTACTTTGGCTGTCTCAAACTTTCAAAACCTAACAGAAACTTTTCTGGATCTTTGCACCCCTTGAATGTACTCATAACAAAGTATCAAGGCCCACTTTGTGATCATCCAGAAACTTTCAAATGCATAGTTTAAATGGCAATTCAAAATTGAATCTATATCATATGGGAAGATCCCACTTTTTCAAAAACCACTCAAACAAGATCAACTTTCAAAACCCAAGCATCTGCAGACTCACCAGCACCAGCCTAGCACACCCACCAAAAATATTTTCAAAATTCAAAACTTGAGTTCTTGCGGCCATTTCATCAAACAGGTTGCATACACAAATCAAAAAAAATCTGAACACTATAGTGAGCAGTGATTGGAGCCTAACTTGTTCCCTCTTTAGCTCACAACCATCTCAGTAGATCATCTAGCAAGCTAAACTAAGCACTAGCACCACTGTAACCTTGGCATTGTCATCAATGGTGAACAACCCAAGCTAACCATGCCACCCCAGTGGAGACAACAAGCTAGGAGGAGAAACAAGCCTAGCCAGCATGTCTGGGAGCAAGCCAACACCCCACCGCCACTCCATGTCCACCGCTTGAAGGTTGCCAGCCACTGAACCACGCGCAAGAACCATGCCAACCTCGCCAGCAACCATGCTGAGAGCACGCCCCGTGCGCCACGCTCGACCGACGCCCACAGACTGCGTGCCGCCCTTGACGCGTGCATACTTGATCACCACCGTCTCAGCAACCCCGCAGACACGCTCGTTCGCCGCCGCACGGACCACGCACGCCGTGCGCCATTAAAATCTCCGTCGGGCACGCGCAGAGCACCGCCGCGTTCCGACCAAGCCGCACCGCCCCACGCCTCGAAACCATGTCATTGAGCATCACCAGGGAGGACCGCACCGTCCCCTACCAGCGCCCATGCCGATAGCCGTCTGAACCACCGCCCCCGACGATCTCACCATGCGCCCCGTCGGTCCCCTCGCTTGACTATAAATAGAGGCCACCCCCAGTCGAATTCTCCACAACATTCTACTCCCCTCTCCTCACTGATCGTGACACACCACTCCTGGAGCAAGGCAAGCACCACCTCGTCGGAATTTTACCAGAGCCCGCCGCCTCTAGAGAAGAAGGGAGCCAGCGATTGGAGCCGATCCAGGAGAAGCCACCGGTACCAGGAGATTCGCCGTCCTCGACTTAATCGTTCGCCCGCCTCGCCGACCCACGCCAGCACACCGGTGAGCCCCCAACGACCCCCACCTTCCGCGCTAGGTTTCTGTCTCGCCGGCGTTGCTCAACGTCGACGATGACTCCCAGCCGTTGAATTAGAATCAGATCGAACGTCCCACGTTGCCCCGTAACGCTTCGCATCCCCTGTGTCACTGACGAGTGGGGACACCCACTTAAACAGCCAATGGGAGCGCTGCGCTTAGCAGTCCGGCCCAGTAACTTTTCCCGCGCAGCCCAGTTATTCAAATTAAACCTTTTTATTTTTAATTCAAACATACTTCTGTACCCATTTTCAAAAATCAACCCAGGTCGATTCAGTTCACCAATTTGAACGAAACCAATTTTGTTGGAAAGGTCTGTGAATGGTGAATCCAAGCCCGTTAGATTCAAGTCATTTGGATATGTAGATCATCCTTGGTAAAAATAACAAGGCAGAAGCTTTTCTGCATTCAAACATTTTTCAAAGTTAAACCATAATAGCTTTTGAGTTGATTCCAACTCTCAAAAATCACATTTAACCATACCTTTCAGAATATATAAAAATATATAGGGTTACTTACAGAAATATGGTTCAAGTAATAAAAGAATACTACATAGGCATTTCTAGCCATTCTAATTAATTAAAATAAAAGGGTAAAACCTTATTAAATTGTGACACCACTTTAAATCACATTACCATGAACTAAAATATGTGGTGATGACATGTGTCAACATGATCCCATGTTTGGTTTGGAGTAAATCTTAAGTAGTTTTTAATGAGTAGAAATTACTTTTCTAAAAATAAAAAGAATTAAACCAAACCCCAAATCTTGTAATGTAGTGATGATGCTAGATCATCTATAGGACCCTTGTGTGTGATGATTGCAAGTAGTTAAGTATTGTTTGGTGATTGTGTACCTCATATTTATTTATAGACGCTAGTATCGACCAAGGATACGAGGAGGAAGGAGGATTCTACGAAGAAGAAGCCGAGGAGAACTTCAACCACTGCTCTGCACAAGGCAAGCTAGTAACCTTGCAAGTTAACACTTGCAATTTAGCAAGCTTTATTAACTAAGTGAACCAATGCAAGCTAACCCTTGCAAGATACCCTATTGATGCTACAAACCACTAGTTGTTACTATGCCCACTATATGCCTTAAGCATATGTGATCATATCCACTTGATAAACCAATCCTAGTATTACTTACAAGCTTGATTACTTTATTTCTTTATCAAAGCTAGTACTTAGAGAATACTTAAGTGAATGGTGGATACTAGAAAGATATGTGAAGGTTGCATAAAGAGCATAAAATTTGGCCTAAACTAGATAATCTTGATGTCATCCCAAGGCATGAGATTGAGCTTAGTTGAAACTCCACTAGTTTACCACCCCTCATTAGTACTCACCCCTACTTGTAGATGCTAGTGCTAAGCATAAAACTTGATCAACTTTAGATGGTAATACTTGGTGGAAAAATGGCTATGAAAACCTTGGAATGATGGATCATTCTATTGAAATGTTTTGGACATGTGTTTACGAACACCGGATGATTTTGGTGATCAAATTGTTGAGGCATGAGCCTTAGCCCTTTATAAAACTGATGGTTGTCTCGATGCGATACCATTCCAATTTTATCGTACAACCACAATACCCGAAGATTGGGTAGGGCTTGACTGGAAACTTATATACCTTAGTATTAGTTCCCTCACGGCCAAGGTCTGAGTTGAGGCTACCTTGTGAAGATTGTCCACCTGTGCAGTACCCAAGATGACAGTTGGTCATGGTTGGGAGGCCAAACTCATAGGAGAGGTGCTTATACTAGGGCGTGTAATTGAAAGGTTAGGATTGATTATCCGCATACTATGTATGGTGAATTCAGGATTTGTTCCTGACGGATGTATCGAATGTTGTGGTGAAAGTGTACAATCTCTACAGAGTGTCAAACTATTCGAATAGCCGCGTCCGCGGGTATGGACAGTTGGAGTGGCCATACTGTTCCCTCGTTAGACTTTTCAAAATGAATTGTGAAATGAAGTGAGACTTTGACTTGACCACAACAGGGTTGTGACATGAGTTACAAGATCCCACTTAGGAGTTATAAAATTCTGATTAGCTTTGGAACTTCGTAGAGATAAATCTGGCTTTTGCAAAACAACCCTAGAGCCTAGTGTCCTATTATCCAAAAAAACATTTACCTGCTAGTTTGCGAGTACTTAAAGAGTACTCATGGCTTTGTCCCTGGGTATTCCCATGGCCAGACTATGAAGAGGAGTACCTGGAGGATGGACCCCAGGAAGGTTACGACAACTAGGATCATCTCCCATCGCCAGCATTGCCTGTGACCCCGAAGATGGAGCTTCGCCTACGCTACCGTTATTATTACCTATTCCGCTGCTTGAAGATGTATTAAGAACTGGATCATGAGATCCCTATTTGTGTAAGAAATTATGTACCGTTTGTAATGGATGATGTACTGTGGTATCCAATTCTGTTATGTCTCGCAAAAATGGTAATCCTGGGATTGCGATGTATAGCATAATAGGCATCTGGGATTAAAATTTCGGGTGTTGACAAGTTGTTATCAGAGCCATCCTAACCATAGGAGACCCTAGTTAGACTGGACGTTTGAACCAAAAACTTAGTTTCAAAACCAAAGAAAACAAATATTTACAAAAACTTATTCTCATTCTTATCTCTTTGATTCTTTCATAAAAATTCATGTTCCTCAAAAACTCTTGCAAAATACATAAAATTTTGACACTTTTGATCACTCTGCTAACATACTCATCCTCTATTCTTATAGATGGACGTGAAGTACAGCAAGTTTTATCAGTTGGGGAATGGAAGAGACCTTATCTTTGAGATGGATTTGGACCAGCTTTCGGAACTTCTGGAGCGTCCGCACCCCGAGTTCTTCGAAGCTCAGCTCAATGATCAAGGAGGAGAAGATCTGCAGTGGATAATTGTTGCAAGTATCCGAGGAAAGATTGAACCTCCCACTGTGGAGGGAATTCATTTTACCTTAAGAGAGAACAACTGGATCGATGGACTTGCCAGGGCCATGCAGGAAGCTCTTTCCCGTCTGTGTGGGCAGAGCATCAATCAGATCAAGGGTACTCGCTTTGAGTTTTGCCCAAGGCATGATGCAAATGAACAACCACTGGAAGCCCCATACCACCCCGAGCTGAAGACTCAATTGGAGCACCTTATCTTCATCATGTATGATCGTCAACAGGAGTTAGACAACTGCCGTGACTACTCCAACCACAAGTTTGCCATCATCAAGACGAAGGACCAGACCATCGCCATGCTAGCAAAGGATCGCAAGTCTCGCCGCCGTCAGCTTGACAAGAAGGAGCGCATTATTGCCCGTCTCCGCCACCGCATGTCATCTTTGGAAGAGACCATCCACGAGAGAGACATGCAATTGGAGGAAAGGGAGAATGCAGGAGAGGATCTTCGTGGAGACCCCTACTCCTATCTCAGCGATGATGATGATTTTCTGGAGGATCAGGCCATGGACTTCTTCACCGATGAGGATGATTTCGCCTTCATCAATGATGATGAAGATGATGAAGCCACAGATTTCGAGGAGTAGTAGCACTTGAGCACTAGCGTAGTGAGTAGTATTTTGTCCCACTGTATCGTAGTTCTGAGAAGGGTTCTTAAAACCATCTGTTTTTCTTTGTTGTGGTGTGTGTTGTATCGTGTGCTATGAATGAATGAAAATCAAGTTGCTAGAAAAATCTGAGTCAAACCTTACAAACTTTTCAAAGTCCCAGAACCTTAGAAATTTCACTCTTATCTCATGATCTATCTCAATCTTCAGATGCCACGCGGAGGAAGTGGTTCATCCCAGGACCCGATGTTGCAGATCCTGCAAATGTTAACTTCTAACCGCGAAGCTAAAAGAGCAGAACGTCAAGCCAATCTAGCCACTCTTCAGCAGATAGCCCAGCTTTCCCACAACAACCAAGTCCATGGAAATCAGGACAACCATGGATCTAAGCTCAAGAATTTCTGGAATACCAACCCACATGTTTTCACTAAGTCAGAAGAGCCTCTAGACGCCAATGATTGGCTGCAAACCATGGAAAACAACCTACAAGTCGCCGGAGTGGAAGCCAACAAGAAAGTTCTGTTCGCCACCCACTATCTAGCTGGAGATGCCAGGGCATGGTGGAACAGTGTTCGTGTAATGACCGGAGGCCAAATGATGACCTGGGAGGAATTCAAGGTCAAGTTCAGCAGAACCCATGTGCCTGAAGGGAATATGCCCGAGAGGCAATAATAAAGTGGTTATTATCGTATTCTTTATTTATGATAAATGTTTATTTTACATGCTATAATTGTATTAATACGGAAACGTTAATACATGTGTGTTTAATAAACAAAAAGGAAGTTCCTAGTTATGCCTCTCTTATAAACTAGCTCGTTGATTAACATGATTATCAAAGTTTCCTGATCATGGACATTGGATGTTGTTAATAACGAGGTCACAACATTAGTGTAATGATGTGATGAACATTCATCCGAAGTATAGAATTACGATCAAAGTCATTGAGTTTATGTTTCTATAACAACTTACGAAGTGATCCTAATCCTTAGACCATGAGATCATGTCAATCACTAACACCGGAAGAGTTTCTTGATAACATCAAACGTCACACCGTAACAGGGTGATTATAAAGATGGATTCAGAACTATTAAAGTGTTATGTTTAGGCCCATGGATCGAGAGTGGAATTTGTTCATCCTAATGACGGATATATATACTCTGGGCCCTCTCGGTGATATCACATTGATTAGCTTACAAGCAAGTGATTTGATCACTAGAATGTTATATCACGGGAACGAGAAAAGAGTGCATGTCGGTAACGAGATCAAACTAGGTATGGAGATACCGATGATCGAATCTCATACATGTAATATATCGTGAAACAAAGGGATTAAGATACTAGCGTAAAAGGTTCCGACGATCACAAGAAAGTCATCGTTGAATGTGTGGGAGTCAGTATGGGTCTCTAGATCCCTCTTCTGATTATTGATATGAGAGGAGTCTCGATCATGTCCGCATTATTCTCGAACCGTAGGGTGACACACTTAAGAGACATCGACATCCATTTGGAGCAGAAGTTTCATGCCGAAAAGAATAACAAGCGCAGGAATTTATTTCACTAGATACCGAAACGGGTTTTCGGGTGAAATTGTAGAAAGTGTTTCTGCATGTGAAATGAAATACTAGCAAGGGGTTTTATGTGAATTTTTGTCATTAAAGTAATTGACAAAATTCTGAATAAATAAAAGGAGTTTTATTTAATGAGAGTTTGCATTAAATTTGGTGGAAATTTAATGGGAATTTGAGTGGGTTTTTGAGTGGAGGGAATTGAAAGGCATTTGAGTGAGTGGAGTGTCCAGCCACATGAATGTGGAAGAGGTGGGGGCAGCCCCATGGCTGGGCGCATGGCCCCTTGGGTGCCCCCCTCCTATAAAAGGAGCCCCTCCTCTCTCTCTTACTCACACCTCCTCGTGAAGGATCTCTCTCCCCTGAGAATTTATCCCCCATGGTCTCGGACTAGCGAGATACATGTTCCGTGGCTTTTCAGCAAGAAAGAGTTGTGCTTCCACGCATCGCTGAGCGAGGAGGCGGAGGTTGCTCGGTGCCTCGAACGTGTGCAAGCACGGATGCTTGCTGCTGTTTTGCGGCGCTAGGACTTCCTCTCGATCTTGAGATCGGCAAGAGATCGTCTACATCAACCACGAGTTTGGACTCGTTAAGCTTTGTCGGTCTTCAAGGGTATGTTCTCTACGGATATACATCCGCATGTTGTTTGTATCTAGTAGATAGATCTTGGTACATAGTTCCCATCGTAGGAAATTTTTTGTTTTCTATGCTGCGAACCCTACAGTGTCACCGGGTTTGATCAAGAGAATGAGAGACGAGTTCAGAGAGCTAAAGCAAGGAAGGATGACTTTAGTGGAATACCCTGACAAATTTTTGTCATTAGCCAGGTATGCCCCAGATGAGATCGACACCGAAGCCAAGAAGAAAGAAAGATTCTTGAATGGTCTGCATGACGAGATGCAGACAGTGTTAGTCAATATCCCCTTTGCGGATATTGAAGCCCTTCTGGACTCTGCCATTCAGATGGAAGGAAAGATCAACCAAGCCAATGAGAACCGCAAGCGTCGTATGATACACCAGCCAGGAACCCATCAGACCCCAAAGTATCGCCCCAACCCATCTCCAGGATTTGCCCCAAGAACCAACAGACCCCCGATGACCCGTCCCACCTATCCCAACCATGGAAACCCTAGACCCGGAGGAAATCACAACAACCCCGGCAACTCTAGCAATTTCACCCGTTCCCCACCCAAGTTCAACACCAACAATGCTACCACCAACCCCAACACTGCCCCAAGGACTGCAAGCAATGCTGTGTCTGTCGCAGCCAAGGACAAGTCGCAAGTGACTTGTTATGACTGTGGAAATAAAGGCCACTATTCCAACGAGTTTCCCAACAAGAAGAATGCTACAGCACCCAATGCCAATGTCCCAGCTCAGCAGCAGCGTCGTGTTCAGCCCGGAAGAAGGTTTGCCCTAGGGAATTCACTCAACCGCAATGGCCGTCTTTTTCTCATGCATGCTGAAGAAGCTCAGGAAGCTCCAGACGTCGTGTTGGGTATGTTTTCTGTTAATTCAGTACTTGCAAGAGTGTTGTTTGATTATGGTGCATCGCATTCATTTGTCACGGAAGAATTTGCATGCACTAGTAAAATTCAACCAAACAAATTGAAGCATGTTATGATTGTGCAAATTCCCGGATCAACCACCAAGGCTAGGCAAATTTGCAAATCCGTCCCTATCCGAATCCATGGCATAGATTTTTATGCTAATCTGATAGTACTCGGAACTAAAGGTTTGGAAGTAGTACTAGGAATGGATTGGATGTCCAAACATAAAGGATTGATTGACTGTGCCAAGAAAGCCATCACCATGACCAGTACCACCGGAATATCAGTTGAGCATATATCTGAAACCTTACCTCATCAATTCAAATGCAATAAGAGTATAGCCCAACCTACCATTGACCAAGTCCGGATAGTCTGTGAATACCCCGATGTATTTCCAGATGTTTTGCCCGGTATGCCCCCAGATCGGGATATCGAGTTTATCATCAAACTAATCCCCGGAACAAGACCTATAACCCAGAGACCCTATAGTATGAACCCATCGGATTTAGAAGAACTGAAGAAGCAACTGGATGCCATGCTGGAAATAGGATTGATTCAACCAAGTGCGTCACCATGGAGATCACCTGTCTTGTTTGTGGACAAGAAAGATGGAGGTAACCGTTTGTGTACGGATTATCGAAAGTTGAATGATATCACCATCAAGAACAAGTACCCCTTGCCCAAGATAGAAGATTTGTTTGATAAGTTGACCGGTGCCAAAGTGTTTTCTAAGATTGATCTTAGAACTAGTTATCATCAACTCAAGATTCGTGCAGAGGATATCCCAAAGACTGCTTTACCAGATATGGATTATGCGAGTATCTGATCATGTCTTTTGGATTAACCAATGCCCCCGCTTATTTCATGAACCTCATGAATAAGATTTTTATGGACTTCCTGGATAAGTTTGTCGTTGTTTTCATCGATGACATTCTAATTTATTCCAAATCAAAAGAAGAACATGAGCTACACCTAAGGACCATTCTTGGAACCCTTAGAGAGCATAAGTTGTATGCCAAGTTTAGCAAATGTGAATTCTGGTTACAGGAGGTAGGATTCTTTGGTCACATTGTATCAGCCGGAGGAATTTCCGTTGACCCTGCCAAAGTGAAAGATGTAGAAGATTGGCAAGCCCCGACCACTCAAACCCAAGTCCGTGCATTTCTCGGATTGGCGGGATATTACCGCAAGTTCGTAGAAGGATTCTCGAGTATCGCCAGACCCATGACCCAATTGCTGAAGAAGGACAAGAAGTTTGAATGGACCGACAAGTGTGAAGCGAGTTTTCAAGAACTCAAGAGGAGATTGATTTCAGCCCCAATCTTGATCATGCCGGATATCTCAAAGCCCTTCGATGTGTATTGTGACGCATCCACGATCGGTCTCGGATGTGTGCTAATGCAAGAAGGCAAAGTTATATACTATCTATCTCGACAATTGAAACAACATGAGCAAAATTACCCAACCCATGACCTCGAACTCATAGACGTAGTTCTAGCCTTGAAAACATGGAGACATTACCTGATGGGAAATCGTTGTGAGATTTATACGGATCACAAGAGTCTGAAGTATATATTCACTCAGAAGGAGCTGAATATGAGACAGAGGAGATGGATTGAGCTAATCAAGGATTACGATCTGGACATTCACTATCACCCTGGCAAAGCCAATGTGGTAGCCGATGCCCTTGGCAGATTGCCGTGCCGCTTGAACTCCATGATTTTGAAGGAGCAACCAAGTTTGCACAAAGAGATGGAAGATTTTTGAATGGAATTAGTAAGTGAAGGATTTTTGGCTAGTATAGAACTTCAGCCCACTTTGATTAGCCAGATCAAAGAGGCGCAGAAAGGGAATGCTAGTATCAACGGAATCAAGCGTCGTATCGGTACAGGCAAGGTACCCGGATTCACCGAAGACGAAGAAGGAGTTCTGTGCTACAAAGGATGCCTTTGTGTACTAGCAGATTCTGAGTTGAAAGAAGTTATTTTGAAGGAGGCTCATGATACTCTTTATTCTATCCATCCCGGAGGAACTAAGATGTATCAAGATATGAAAGAGCAATTTTGGTGGAATAAGATGAAGCGATAAATCGGAAGCTATATCGGCAAGTGTGATATATGTCAGCGAGTCAAGGAAGGACATCAAAGACCGCTGGATTGTTGCAACCATTGCAGATTCAAGGTGATATTTTTCAGAGAGTCAAGGTGGGACATCAAAGACCTGCATGACTATTGCAACCATTGCAGATTCCGGAATGGAAATGGGATTCTGTAGGAATGGACTTTATCACTGGACTGCCTACTTCTAGTAGGGGAAATGACTCTATTTGGGTCATAGTGGACAGATTGTCCAAAGTCGCCCATTTCTTGCCCGTCAAAACCACCTATCAGAGTTCGAAGCTAGCGGAGTTATACATCGCTAGAATAGTTAGTTTGCATGGAGTCCCCAAGAACATTGTATCGGATCGAGGAACTCAGTTTACCTCGAGATTCTGGAAGAAAGTTCAAGAAGGTTTAGGAACCCGCCTAGATTTTAGTACCGCGTATCACCCTCAGACCGATGGACAAACGGAGCGAGTAAATCAAATACTCAAAGATATTCTTAGAGCATGTGTGTTAGAATATGGATCCAAGTGGGAAGACTGCCTGTCGTTTGCACAATTTTCCTATAATAACAGTTACCAAGCCAGTTTGCAAATGGCCCCATTTGAGATCATGTACGGAAGAAAGTTTCGCACGCCTTTGAACTGGTCGGAAGTAGGAGAGAGTCAGATTTTCGGACCCGACATCCTACGAGAAGCAGAAGAGAAGGTTCACAAGATTCGTGAGCACCTCAAGACCGCCCAATCTAGAGAGAAGAGTTACACCGACAAGAGACGTCGAGACCTCGCTTTCAACATAGGAGATTTTGTTTATCTGAAAGTGTCACCATTGAAGGGAATGCAGCGTTTCCAACTCAAAGGAAAGTTAGCCCCCAGATATATCGGACCTTTCAATATTTTGAACCGTCGAGGAGAAGTGTCGTATCAATTGGAACTACCCGAAGAAATGTCAGCCGTCCACAACGTGTTCCATATCTCGTTACTTCGCAAGTGTCTCGAAGTTCCAGAGAAGACGGAAGTGTTCAAAAATATAGACCACTGGAATATAGAGATCAACGATGGCCTGACCTTTCCCGAAGTACCCATCCAGATTTTGGAAGAAGCTTTTCGAACTACCCGAACCCGAAGCATCAAGTTTCTCAAGATTTAGTGGAGCAACCACACAGAAGAGGAATCAAGGAATATTAATTATGATCACAAGATCACAAGAGTTATTTCAGAATGTTTGTCATTGTAATTGACAAAATTCTGAATAAATAAAAGAGTTTTATTTAATGAGAGCTTGCATTAAATTTGGTGAAATTTGATTGGGATTTTGAGTGGAGGATTGTGAGTGATTTTAATCCAGTTTCATGGCCTGGCCACCTCAACCTCATGAGCCTCCTCACTTTGAGATCTTCCCATCAGTGTTTCATGTTCTCTGCCTCACTATAGTCATATTCATGCTATTCAAGTTGATTATCTTGTTAGAAATATTTATGACGATAGAGATCATCTGCGGGAACCATATCATTTCACTAATAAACATATGATGTTTGATAGCACATGATAGCATCTTATATTGCTTGTTTAGAGCTATGGAGTTAAACAATATAAGATGCTATGGAGTTAAACAATATAAGATGCAGGAAGCAATATAAGATGCTATCAAACATCACATGTTTATTAGTGAAATGATATGGTTCCCGTATATGATCTCTATCATGTGCATCGTGGTATGATCACTATCATACCTTTATGTGTAAGTCCAAGGTCTATGGAGTTTACACGCTATGTGTGTTGTAAGAGTATCATCTCATACTTCTACTTACAACATCACCATATCATGACACTAGCCCAGCAACAATCTAAACTAGATTCCTCTAATATATCCATTGCAAGTTTTACGTGGCTTAGGGCTTTCGAAGATAGAACCGTTCTTACCTACGAACATGAAACACAACGAGGCTAACCAAATTGTTGACAAATCGTTGCAAAATAGATATTGACCATAGTAGGAGAGACAGACACCCGCTAGCCACTTATGCAAACTAGTTGCATGTCAAGCATGGAACAGGTCTCATGTGCGAGGACATGTAAAGTTTGTCCAGGACGTTCATCCCACTATGCCACCAATATCCAAAATTACAACTAAGGAGCAACAACATGATCATCATCGCCCACATACTCATATGTGTACTACTCGTGTAAAGCATCTACGCATAGATCCGTCTCTGATACCACTATAGGGTTCGCAGCATAGAAAACAAAAAATTTCCTACGATGGGAACTATGTACCAAGATCTATCTACTAGATACAAACAATAGGCGGATGTATATCCGTAGAGAACATGGCCTGGAAGACCGACAAAGCTTAACGAGTTCAACTCATGGTTGATGTAGACGATCTCTTGCCGATCTCAAGATCGAGAGGAAGTCCTAGCGCCGCAAAGCAGCAGCGCATCCGTGCTCGCACACACGTACAAGACACTGATCAACCTCCGCCTCCTCGCTCCAGAGATGCAGCGGAAGCACAACCCTGTCTTGCCGAATAGCCACCGGTAACATGTATCTCTCTAGTCCGAGACCATGGGGAATAAATTATAGAGGGGAGAGAGATCCTTCACGAGGAGGTGTGAGTGAGAAGTGAGGAGAGGGGAGCCTTTTATAGGAGGAGGGGGGCACCCAATGTGGTGGCCTCCGGCCATGGGGGATGCCCCCTCCCCTCCTTCATTCATGTGGGTGAATACTCCACTCACAAAAATCCATTCAAATCCCTCCACTCAAAATCCCACTCAAACTTGCTATTAAATTTCCACCAAATTTAATGCAAACTCTCATTAAATAAAACTCGTTTATTTATTCAGAATTTTGTCAATTACTTTAATGACAAACATTCACATATAACCCCTTGCTAGAATTCTATTTCACATGCATAACCTCTATATGCAATTTCACCCGAAAACCTGTTTCGGTATCTAGTGAAATAAATTCCTGTGCTTGTTTATTCTTTCGGCATGAAACATTTGCTCCAACTGGATGTCAGTGTCCCTGAAGTGTGTCACCCTACGGTTTGCGTATAATGCGGACATGATCGAGACCCTTCTCCGATCAATAATCAAGATCGACCGGAGATCCATATCGATTCTACACATTCAACGATGACTTTCCTGTGATCGTTGAAACCTTTTACGCTTGTATCTTAATCCCTTTGTTTCACGATATATTACATGTCCGAGATTTGATCATCGGTATCTCCATACCTAGTTTGATATCGTTACTAACATGCACTCTTTTCTTGTTCCCGTGATATAATATTCTAGTGATCAAATCACTTGCTTGCAAGCTAACCAATGTGATATCACCGAGAGGGCCCAGAGTATATCTATCCGTCATCGTGATGAACAAATTTCACTCTTGATCCATGATTCTCAACATAACACTTTAGTAGCTTTGAAGCCATCTTTATAATCACCCAGTTACGGTGTGATGTTTTATGTCAACAAGAAACTCTTCCAGTGTTAGTGATTGGCATGATCTCACGGTCTAAGGATTAGGATTACTTCGTAAGTTGTTTATAGCAATATAAACTCAATGAATTTGATTGTAATGCTATACTTCAGATGAATGTTCATCACACCATTACACTAATGTTGTGATCTCGTTATTAACAACATCCAATGTCTATGATCAGGAAACTGTGATCATCTTGTTAATCAACGAACTAATTTATGAGAGAGGCATAACTAGGAACTTTCTGTTTGTTTATTAAACACACATGTATTAATGTTTCCGTATTAATAAAATTATAGCATGCAAAATAAACATCTATCATATACTTGGAATACACGTAATAAACACTTTATTATTGCCTCTCAGGGCATATTCCCTTCACATGCAAGGGTTCTAGGAGCCGTTTTCACATTTTTTAGATTTTGTTTGGTGCTGCCCAAAAAACGGCGAAACCTGCCGGCAGCCACGGCAAAGAGACAGTCGGTGCAATCTTGGACCCAAGCATGCATCCAGCCTAGGTACCCCATGGGGCAACCCAAACCATTTTTCCCTGAAAAATGAGAGTGTCTTATAGGGTACATACAGTTAGAAACCGCATTTACCAGGCCGTAACTCAAAAAAAGTACTATATATGCTTGCACCACGAGATAAATACCCACCTCCCGGAAATGGCCATGCACCATGATGTAGCATGCCATGAAATTGCCTCGGGCCCATGGCCGTGCCCTAATCTTGCACCTTCTTTGGGAAAATGCTGGTTTTTCAGGTTCAGAAAATGGAAAGTCAAGATTTCTCCAAACCACCATGAAATCTCTAGTTGGAGAAGTCACTTGCAATGCCGAGAGGGAGATAGGTGCCGGGTTTGGGCTCAATCCATGGAGTGGTTCCATGTTCTAGGCAGCAGGGGGAATCTAGGGTTGGAAACCATGTTAACTCACACTCGATAGACATCCTGGTGGTGCCTTGGGTGCCAAAGGACCTGTTATGCCTTGCCTATGATTTTATGAGGGCAGTGGGTCACATGCAAGGGCTCCAGGAGCTGTTTTCACATTTTTTAGCTTTTGTTAGGTGCTGCCCAAAAAACGGAGAAACCTGCCGGTGGCCGTGGCAAACGCGACGGTCGGTGCAATCTTGGGCCCAGTCATGCATACAACCTAGGTACCCCATGGGGCATCCCAAACCATTTTTCCCCTGAAAATTGAGAGTGTATTATCGGGTACATACAGCTAGTAACCGCATTTACCGAGAAGTAACTAAAAAATACAGTATATGCTTGCACCACGAGATAAATACCCACCTCCTGGGAATGGCCATGCACCATGGTGTAGCATGTGTGTAAATTGCCTCGGGCCCATGGGCGCGCCCTAATGTTACACCTCCTTTGGGAAAACGCTGGTTTTTCGGGTTCAAAAAATGGAAAGTCCACATTTCTCAAACCACCATGAAATCTCTAGTTGGAGAAGTCGCTTGCGATGCCGAGAGGGAGCTAAGTGTCGGGTTTGGGCTCAATCCATGGAGTGGTTCCATGTTATAGGCAGCGAGAGGGGGGGATCTAGGATGGAAGCCATGTTAACTCACACTCGATAGACATCCTGGTGGTGCCTTGGGTGGCAAAGGACCTGGTCTGTCTTGCCTATTATTTTATGAGGGCAATGGGTCACATGCAAGGGTTCTAGGAGCCTGTTTCACATTTTTTATTAGATTTCCTTTGGTGTTGCCCAAAAAAAGGCGAAACCCACCGGCGGCCGTGGCAATGCTGCGGTTGGTGCAATCTTGGACTCACGCATGCATCCATCCTAGGTACCCCATGGGGCACCCCCAAACCATTTTTCCATGAAAATTGAGAGTGTATTATAGTATACATACAGTTAGAAACCGTATTTACCAGGCCATAACTCAAAAATAATACATTATATGCTTGCACCACGATATAAATACCCACCTCCCGGGAATGGCCATGCACCATGGTGTATCATGCGTGGAAATTGCCTCGGGCCCATGGGCGCGCCCTAATATTTCACCTCCTTTGGGAAAACGCCGTTTTTTGGATTCAGAAAATGGAAAGTGAAAATTTCTCCAAATCATGACAAAATCTCTAGTTGGAGAAGTCACTTGTGATGTTGAGAGGGAGGTAGGTGCCAGGTTTGGGCTCAATCCATGGTGTGGTTCCAAGTTCTAGGCAGCGAGAGGGGAATCTAGTGTTGGAAGCCATGTTAACTCACACTCGATAGACATCCTGGTGGTGGCTTGGGTGCCAAAGGACCTGGTATGCCTTGCCTATGATTTTATGAGGGCAGTGGGTCACATGCAAGGGCTCCAAAAGCCGTTGTCACATTTATTTATTTATTTTAAATTTTGTTTGGTGCTGCCCAAAAAAACGAAAAAAACCGCCGACGGTCGGCGCAATATTGGACCCAGGCATGCATCCAGCCAAGGAACCCCATGGGGCACCTCAAACCATTTTTCCTTGAACATTGAGAGTGTTTTATATCGTACATATAGTTAGAAACCACATTTATCAAGCCGTAACTCAAAAAAAATACAGTATATGCTTGCACCACGAGATAAATACCCACCTCCCGGGAATGGCCATGCACCATGGTGTAGCATGCATGGAAATTTCCTCGAGCCCATGGGCGCTCCCTAATCTTGCATCTCCTTTCGAAAAACGCTGTTTTTTGGGGTTAAAAAATGAAAAGTCGAGATTTATCCAAATCACCACGAAATCCCTAGTTGGAGAAGTCGCTTGCGATGCTGAGAGGGAGCAAGGTGCCGGGTTTGGGCTCAATCCATGGAGTGGTTACATGTTCTAGGCAGCGAGGGGGGAATCTAGGGTTGGAAGCCATTTTAACTCACATGAGATAGAAATTTTGGTGGTGCCTTGGCTGCCAAAGAACCTGGTATGCCTTGCATATAATTTTACGAGGGCAGTGGGTCACATGCAAGGGCTCTAGGAGCCATTTTCAAATTTTGTTTACTTTTTTTAGATTTTGTTTGGTGCTTCCCAAAAATGGCGAAACCCGCCGCCGGCCGCGGCAACGCGACGGTCGGTGCAATCTTGGACCCACGCATGTATCCAGCCTAAGTATCCCATGGGGCACCCCAAACCATTTTTCCCAGAAAATTGAGAGTTTCTTATAGGGTACATACTGTTAGAAACCGCATTTACCGGGTCGTAACTCAAAAAAATACAGTATATGTTTGCACCACGAGATAATTACCCGCCTCCCGGGAATGGCCATGCACCATGGTTTAGCATGCGTGGAAATTGCCTCGGGCCCATGGGCCCGCCCTAATCTTGCACCTCCTTTGGGAAAACACCGGTTTTTTAGGTTCGGAAAATGGAATGTCGAGATTTCTCCAAATCACCATGACATATCTAGTTGGAGAAGTCGCTTGCAATGCGGAGAGGGAGCTAGGTGCCGTTATTGGGCTCAATCCATGGAGTGGTTCCATGTTCTGGGCAGCAAGGGGGAATCTAGGGTTGGAAGCTATGTTAACTCACACTCGATAGATATCCTGGTGGTGCCTTGGGTGCCAAAGGACCTGGTATGCGTTTCCTATGATTTTATGAGGTCAGTGGGTCACATTCAAGGGCTCCACGAGCCATTTTCACATTTTTTTTTAAATTTTCTTAGGTGCTCCCCAAAAAACAGCGAAACCTGTCGGCGGCCGCGGCAAAGCGACGGTTGGTGCAATCTTGGATACAAGCATGCATCCAGCCTAGGTACAGCATGGGGAAAACCAAACCATTTTCCCTGAAAATTGAGAGTGTCTTATAGGGTACATACAGTTAGAAACCGCATTTACCGGGCCGTAACTCAAAAAAAATAAAGTATATGCTTGCACCACGAGATAAATACCCACCTCCCGGGAATGTCCATGCACCATGGTGTAGCATGCGTGGAAATTACCTCGGGTCCATGGGCGCGCCCTAATATTGCACCTCCTTTGGGAAAACGCCGGTTTTTCGCGTTTAGAAAATGGAAAGTCAAGATTTCTCCAAATCACCAAGAAATCTCTAGTTGGGTAAGTCGCTTGCGATGCCGAGAGAGAGCTAGGTGCCGGGTTTGGGCTCAATACATGGAGTGGTTCCATGTTCTGGGCAGCAAAGGGGAGAATCTAGGGTTGGAAGCCATGTTAACTCACACTCGATAGACATCCTGGTGGTGCCTTGGGTGCCAAAGAACCTGGTATGCCTTGCCTATGATTTTATGAGGGCAGTGGGTCACATGCAAGGGCTCCAGGAGCCGTTTTCACATTTTTTTTATTTTGTTTGGTGCTGCCCAAAAAAGGGCGAAACCCGCAGCCGGCCGCGGCAACGCGACGGTCGGTGCAATATTGGACCCACGCATGTATCTAGCCTAGGTATCCCATGGGGCACCCCAAACCATTTTCCCCAAAAATTGAGAGTTTCTTATAGGGTACATACAGTTAGAAACCGCATTTACTGGGCCGTAACTCAAAAAAAATACTGTATATGTTTGCACCACGAGATAAATACCCACCTCCTGGGAATGGCCATGCACCATGGTGTAGCATGCATGGAAATTGCCTCGGGCCCATGGGCGTGCCCTAATCTTGCACCTCCTTTGGGGAAACGCCAGTTTTTCAGGTTCAGAAAATGGAATGTCGAGATTTCTCCAAATCACCACGAAATCTCTAGTTGGAGAAGTCGCTTGCAATGCCGAGAGGGAGCTAGGTGCTGGGTTAGGGCTCAATCCATGGAGTGGTTCCATGTTCTAGGCAGCAAGGGGGAATCTAGGGTTGGAAGCCATGTTAACTCACACTCGATAGACATCCTAGTGGTGCCTTGGGTGCCTAAGGACCTGGTATGCATTGCTTATGATTTTATTAGGGCAGTGGGTCACATGCAAAGGCTCCATGAGCCGTTTTCAGATTTTTTTTTAGATTTTGTTTGGTGCTTCCCAAAAAAACGGCGAAACACGCACCCGACCACGACAATGCGACGGTCGGTGCAATCTTGGAGCCAGGCATGCATCCAACCTATGTATCCCATGGGGCACCCCAAACCTTTTTTCCCTGAAAATTGAGAGTGTCTTATAGGGTACATATAGTTAGAAACCGCATATACTGGGCCGTAACTCAAAAAAATATAGTATATTTTTGCACCACGAGATAAATACCCACCTCCCGGGAATGGCCATGCACCATGGTGTAGCATGCGTGGAAATTGCCTAGGGCCCATGGGCGCGCCCTAATCTTGCACCTCCTTTGGGAAAACGCCGGTTTTTCTGGTTCAGAAAATGGAAAGTCGAGATTTCTACAAATCACCAAGAAATCTCTAGTTGGGGAAGTCGCTTGCGATTCCAAGAGTGATCTAGGTGCCGGGTTGGGGCTCAATCCATGGAGTGGTTCCATGTTTTGGGCAGCAAAGGGGGAAATCTAGGGTTGGAAGCCATGTTAACTCACACTCGATAGACATCCTGGTGATGCCTTGGATGCCAAAGGACCTGGTATGCCTTGCCTATAATTTTAGGAGGGCAGTGGGTCACATGCAAGGGCTCCAGTAGCCGTTTTCATTTTTTTTATTTGGTGCTTCCTAAAAAAGGCGAAACCCGCTGGTGGCCGCGGCAACGCGACGGTCGGTGCAATCTTGGACCCAGACATGCATACAACCTAGGTACCCCATGGGGCACCCCAAACAATTTTTCCCTGAAAATAGAGAGTTCATTATAGGTTAGATACAGTTAGAAACCGCATTTCCTGGGCTGTAACTCAAAAAAATACAGTATATGCTTGCACCACAAGATAAATACTCACCTCCCGGGAATGGACATGCACCATGGTGTAGCATGCGTAGAAATTTCCTCGGGACCATGGGCGTGCCCTCATATTTCACCTCCTTTGGGAAAACGCCGGTTTTTCGGGTTCAAAAAATGGAAAGTCGAGATTTCTCCAAATCACGACAAAATCTCTAGTTGGAGAAGTCTCTTGCGATGCCGAGAGGGATCTAGGTGCCTGGTTTGGGCTCAATCCATGGAGTGGTTCCATGTTCTGGGCAGTGAGGGGAGAATCTAGGGTTGGAAGCCATGTTAACTCAGATTTGCCCTCTATGCTAGTCACGAATACTGAGAAAAGCCCTTACTGTAGCTCACACTGAAACCAGCACGCCCTGATTGGTCTGACAGTTGTCACACGGATTGTGCCAGCCAACCGTTGATCCTCTTCTATCTAACGGCCACACGAAATTGTTATAGTAGCAACATCCCAATACTATTACGCACGACATGGTAGTTACAATAATTACAATGCAGGACGTGGCAGTTAAATATGTAATAACAATACTAACAATGGAACATTACTCGTCATCATCGTCCTCGTCGTTGTTGTCGATGGCGATGGCAGTCTCCTCCGATGACTCATCGGTAACTCCCTTCTCGTATATACGTGCCCTCTCCTCGTTGGAGTCCTCCTCCTCCTCCTAACCCCACGGTCCGACGTCACTCTCCTCCGCTTCTACCTCCAACTGCTCCATGAATGCCTCCTCGTTGTCCGAGTCGGAGTCATCCTCGTCACTAGCTCCTTTATTCCTCATGCCCTTCTTCATGGTGGTATCGCATGCTTTCCTCCCGCGCTCCTCCGTCTTGGTTGCTTCTTGGCTCTCCTTCATCTCTACCAGTGCAACGCGCTTCTCAGGTGCGGTGGGTATGACAAGCTTTGACGTCGCGGTTGTTGGGAATATGCCCTAGAGGCAATCATGGATGATGGTATTTCCCATTGTATTCATAAGGATGTTAAGTTGTCCTTGTATAAACATCTGATGTGTATCATTTAATATTTGATTTGGTTGTGGAACTATACATTCATGTTGTTTTTACTAAATATTCTTGGTCATTGAGGTTGTGTTGGACACACAACTTAGACCAATGTGAAAGTCGGCTTGATGAATAGGTTCCACTTGTCACGGGCATGGAGATGCTATTTCGACTTACAAATATTCGGCTAAAGAGTTTAGAGAGTCGGATTGACCCATATTGAGGTACAACGAACAAGTTATCATTTGTATATCTCAATCAATGTAATCCTTAGACCTGAGGTTGTTGCACAGTCCGAGTTGAGGATCACCGACTTAGGTTCTGTCAAATGCTGATCCATAATTGGGCAGTTATAAAGGCAGAGTTTGGGTCGACTGAGAATCAAGTTGCGTGATGTGAATAACTAAGATGGGATTTTTCCCCTCCACTTGGAGAGATATTCTCTAGGCCCTCTCGGATGATATGATTCGGAAAGCATGGCCATGCACGACTCGGTTGAGTGTTAACCGAGGCGATCGACTAAGAGTTAGTCGGATGAATCACTTATCTCGGATCGAGAAGAGAGTCTGACTATTTAAGGAATGACAAATATTTGCCTATAGTATCACAAGGTATATCGTGAGGAAAAAGGGACTCAGATGTAAGTCGCATTGGAAAGGCAAGTCTTCATGACTCTTTGGTACTTGGGAGTCGGCACGTTCTGCTTGGAGCCGCTACCGACTGATCGATTGAGATTCAGACTCCAATTGTGTCCAAGTAGCCATGAGCCTGCGGGGTCACACACTTAAGAGCGGGAGGAAGTTCAGATTGTATCTGAACCAGAAATCTGGTTGGGTTGGACCGAGCCAGATTTGGACTGAGTCAGTGAGTCGGACTCACGTTGACTAATATCGGCTTTAGTGAATGGAGCCCATGTTCACTCCCTATATATAGTGGGGAGTAGTAACCCAGAATGGTTGATCGGTTAGGTCATTCCATGCGTTGGAAACCCTAGCTCCACAGCTTTCCAGATGTCGTATCGAACCTAGCAGTTCGCCGCCGGTGCTCCTCTGTGTACGTATCGGATCAGATCGAGAGGACTGCACTGCATTCAACTGACGTGCTTCATCAATTCCGCAACTGCGCGTCTAGTGGTAATCCTCGTGGCCTTCTACCTCAGCTAGATCTTGGTATCACCATGTTAGAGGGAAAAAGTTTTGTTTTATCTCTATGTGGCCCAACAGCGGTGTCCTCGAGCGCCGATGTCGAGGGATCCAGGCACGGTTGGACACGTCATGGTGCCTCAGATGGCTGTCGGCGGGCACGAACGATGCCGCAACGGTCAGCCATCAGCAAGGATCTGCCACTGCCATGGCACAGTTCCATGCTGTGCGAGGAAGTTGTTCGAAAATGCGCGATGGCGGGTACGCAGAGTTGGGTGCCGATCCTATTAGGGGTTCCAGGAGCATCTCATAGTCTAGTCACGTAAAAATTGTGCTGCATCGTAAAATATCTACGTACTGGGAGCGTTGCCACGTAACAAACCACAAAATGCGTCGTGTGGCAGCGTTGGGAAGTGTCCAGTGTGTGCCTGTCAACGTGGAGTTGAACGTTCCAGCATGTTCTGTCCATGTAGTAGCTATGCGCGTCATGACAACCCCTTGAGCATGCACGCACGCTGGACGTGCAGCCCGTAATTACTTCCTCCCTCGTAGTCCCACCCCAGCCACTTTATCCACGGGATACTAGACGGTGTGTGCCAAAACCCCCGCTGAACTGTCCATCTCATTAAATCTAGTCCAATCAAGTCCCATCATGTGAACTTTGGGGTTTTATTCCCTGGTTCTGCCAGTCATGCTTCTTTGAGAAGGAAGCAACATAGGCCATCGATTAACAAATGAACGGTGGATGTAGGTTGAGATAGCACCGGAGTAAACGGTGTCTTGTATAAGACTGTACCACGGAGTGGACTCTTTGACCATTCTCCCCCGCCCATCACTTTCTTCTTCCTCCTGCCCCCACCTACCTCCATCTTCATTAGCCATGGTTCCCCGGACGAGAGGCAGATCGACTGTGCGCGGAGAGAAAGGAGAGAACTTGCCGCCTTAGACTTCTTGCTCAACCAGCTGCTCATCCCCCCCCCTCACACAGAGACCCAATCTCTCCTAGCAATGGCGCTGAATGTTCCAGCAGGATGGGGCTCCTCCCGCTCTCGGTACAGTCTTCTTCTTCTTCTTCTTCTATGTATACTTCTTATTCTTCTTCTTATTAATATGCTACATATTCTAGGGCGGCCGTGAACCCTGAAAGCGGCACGATGGCCGCGGCGGCGCTGAATGTTCCAGTAGGCTAGGCCTCCTCCCGGTACAGTCTTGTTCTTCTATGTCTACTTCTTATTCTTCTTCTTATTACTATGCTACATATTCCAGGGAGGCAGTGGACCCTGAAAGTAGCACGATGGCGGCGACGATGCTGAATGTTGCAGCAGGCCAGGGCTCCTCCCGGTACAGTCTTCTTCTTCTATGTCTACTTCTTATTCTTATTCTTATTCTTATTACTATGCTACCTATTCCAGGGCAGTCGTGGACCCTGAAAGCAGCATGATGGCGGCGGCGGCGCTGAATGTTCCAATAGGCCAGGGCTCTTCCCAGTACAGTCTTCTTCTTCTTCTTCTCTTTTTTCTTCTTCTTCTTCTATGTCTACTTATTCTTCCTGTTACTCTGCTATATATTCCATGGCGGCTGTGGACCCTGAAAGAAGCATGATGGCGGTGGCGGCGCTAAGTGTTCTAGCAGGCCAGGGATCCTCCCGGTACAGTCTTCTTCTGCTCTGTCTACTTCTTCTTCTTCTTCTTCTTCTTCTTCTTCTTCTTCTTCTTCTTACTCAGCTACATATTCCAGGGCGGTCGTGGATCCTGAAACCAGCACGATGGCGGCGGCGTCGCAGGACCCGTTCGGCCTTGTTCCCCAGCTCAGCGAGGTAGGAAATCTCGACATGCATTTGGTTTTATTTTTGAGATTCTAAATGTGGAAATATTATCGTGTCTGCCCGCAAGTAGCCTCCAAGTAGGGACCACGCTCAATCTTCGTAGACACATTTGGGGTTTTTGTGACTTGAATATTGTGCTTCCTGGAACATGGAGTATAATTATAGAGTACCTATTTTAAATAACATGAAAGATGCAGCAAGCGAAGGCCGATTGCCATGACAAGGTGGTCGCGATCAATGCCAAGATAGACAACCAACTGCAGGGTGCATGCTCCCTAACCCAGGATAATGATCGCCTTCGAAGGCATTTGTCTCTGCAGAAGGAAATCACGCTTGATTTTTCACTTAACTTCAAGAGGCTCGAAGCAGAGCGCGATGAGCTGTAGAGGGTGATCAACGAGCTGCAGAAGTTGATCGCACACAGCTTGTACAAACAAGACCTGGACATCAACTTAATTATGAATCTCTTGTGTGACAATAAGAATCTCCAGAATAGATGTGTCCTCCTGTTGGACGAAGCCACCGAGACATGCAGAGAACACATCATCGAAGCAAATGCTGCCATCGAAGCCTACAATGACAGGGACCGTTGCTTGGATGCATTGAGACAGATGAAGTATGACATGGGCCGAGGTCTCACCATGCCCAAGAGTCCAAACAAGGAGAACGGGGAGTTAACGGAAATGCCCAACTCAGATTTCGAGTAGAGGGGGGCAGGAATCTCAATTTATGCTCCGCTGCTTTTGTAATTTATACATGTCGTGCAATTAAGGAATCTTGGAGCAACTCCTTATTTCTCTATTTATCTTATTTGCCTGTAAACTGAATTATGGGTTTGTGTTCTCATGAATGGTCATCATCCTTTCTTTCCATTATGTATTTGAGCTTGGAATTAGATTATGACTATGCCACTACTATTTGGTTACATTGGAAAAACCCACAACACCCTTAGTTGGAAATAGTCCCACGTTGCTTCGAAATTGAAATTAGGACTATGTCACTACTTTATCCTGTTGAATTGGGGAAAAAGGCTATGTTTCTCTAAAATTGAAATTAGTACTATGCCATTACTTTATCCCGTTGAATTAGGAAAAAGGCTATATTGCTCTAAAATTGAAATTAGGACTATGCCACTACTTTATCTTGTTGAATTGGGAAAAGGGCTATATTGCTCTTCCATATAAATTAGAAATATTCCACTAGTTTATCTAGTTGACTTGGGAAAAAAGCCTATATTGCTCTGACATTATCACTGGAATTACGACTATGCCACTAGTTGATTATGTTAAATTTTGAACAATCCTTGATTGCTCTATCCTTCAAATTATGACTTTGACACTAGTTAATTGTTTAAATTGTGGAAACTAACCACATATTTTTGTTGCAGCAGAAGAGACGGGACAATATGGCTATCCAAATGGAGAAGCAGAATTTTCAAAAAGTGTCCCATGACCGCCTGAGAGAAGAAGTCACCATCCTTTATGACAAGTGCCATAATCTGAAGGTGGACATCGCCGGCTGGAAGGAACTTCACGAGAAAAGTATCGTCTCAGCGCGTGCGAAGGAGGACATCATCAAGGATCTCAAGGTGGATAATATTCAGCTTATTGATAAGCTTGTCTCTTCCCAGACGGAGCGCCTGAACGAGCGGGAGGCGCACATCCACGTACTTAGGTAGCGGGTAAAAACCAAAGCGGACCTGATCGAACGAACCCTCGAACTGGAGCTTCTCAGGAAGGAAAACGACCATGTCCGCGCCAGGCTCAGTGCAAACTATAAGTTCCTTTGAAATTAGTTTGCAAACTATGTGTTCTGACGGACCAAATCGTGTTTTATCCATGTAGTAGTGAATTTGTAAATGTGGACCTCTCTCTATGCAAACTATGATTTCTATTGAAAGGTTATTTTTGTCAAGGTTTGAGTTTGGATTAGTCAAGATATCACTATTGCAAGTCTTACAGTTAATAGTTTCAGATATTGCCACGGCACAAATTATTCATCAAAAATTTCCTTGATCGTCTGTATCTTGTCCTTGTTCACCTCACGCTCCTTCTTCAGATCCTTCAACAGATCCTCAATGCAGTACTCTAGCTTCTTGTTCTCTTCCATGAGTTGATCCCTCTCCTTTTTTGATTTGAATCTTCTGTGCAGTTCCCACCACCAAGCTCCCATTGATTGTGTCATTTAGTTCTGACCGCAAATGCTTGATTTCCTGTTACAGCTCCTTATTTCCTACCAAGAGCTTGTAATTTTTTGCAGCTGCATCACGGGCATCTATGAATCTCCTCGACCTTTCGAGCTCATACATATCCCACAACTGGGCCAAACATTTCTTAAGTGCGTCAGGCCACTCAAGATCCACCAACTGTACTGCTTTACATACCGGGCCAACCTAAAAAACACGGGACCTAATTATCAATATAACACTACACAATTTTCTTCATGTCGCCATTGTACATAACGAAAGAAAACCTGATTTGTATAGCCAAAAAAACTTATTTGAGTGTTACTACCTTCAAATGCAACATATTTCCTCAGTTTTAGCCCATGGTCACATGGTACTTCCCAATCGAGATCTAGTCCCTCCAAATCGGGGTCGTAGATCGTGAGTGGTACCTATAAGGGAACGAAAAGCTAGAAATAAACATGATGGCATGCACATTTCAAGTCTTGGGTCGAGGTAATTACCAATGCCTAACCATTGCCGAGAAAATAGAGGAACTCACATCGGGCAGGGAAGACTCGATGTCAGAGAGAAAGTTTTCGTTGCTCGACCGGTCGTCCTTGTCATTCCAGGGCGGCATGGCGAATGCGGCCGCGGCGACACATCGACGACGGTGAGGAGAGAGAGAGGAGGGTAGTGAGTGGAGAGAGAAGTAGTAGGGAAAGTGAAGTGCGTCAATGTTGCAACATTGACTAAATTGGCATGCTACAATGGTTTAATTGATACAATGGCTCGTGGCTAGATTACTATCTCATATCTAATAGTTTTTCTCTTCCTTCATTTTAATTTGTAATATTAATCATGTACTTCCTCCTTCCCAATGTGTTTGACTTATAGCAACATAAAAATCTTATTTACCGAACAATATAGGATTATGGTTTAGGGTGTAATGAACTATTTATTGTACTAACCCCTTAACCCTTATTCCTAATCCTAGACCTGTGCGTCCAATAGATCACTGTCTCCTACTTAGTAAGTTTTTTCCTAAACCCTATGCTCGTTCATCCATGATAGTACTTCCTTCCAAGTAACATATAGTTATCCATCGATTAGTCAAATTACTGATCCCGTAGAGCATTATATTACATCATAATCATGTCAACTATAAGGTACTTATATATCACCTTGTTCAGTGATGGTTTCAATGAATGATATGTCCCAAAATCCCAACAGCTCACAGCACATTATATTACAATCTCTCAACAATCATAATCTCAGAAACAAATTTATCACATCATATCAGCAAACACAATCATGTCAACTACAATGTACTTGTGTATTATTACAACAACGATGCTTTCATCGAGTGATATGTCCGAAAATCTCAACAGCTCACAGAACATTGGATTACAATCTCTACACAAACATGACCACATCACCACAATTTCAAAGCAACAACAATCTTTGTTACAAATACAGGCAAGGGAGCCATGCGGTCTATCTGACAAGCCCTGGGTAGCAGCTCTCATCAGATCTAATCAACGTCTATCGCCTTGTTCTGTTAAGCCACAACAGGGGCCTCTGCATCCACTACAACCTGTCCAACAACATCAGAAATGGCAGCCAGGAAGAACACCTTTCTGGTTTGCTTATTTCATCGCATAATCTGCATCAGATCATTGGTATCCAAAACCTCTATGAACTCCTGCTTGTTACGATGCCACCACCGGAGTCATGCCATCTGCTTAGGGCCAATAATGATTTCCTTACCAATCATCTCTGTCAGTTCAACAAGATTTATGTTTTTGGAATCGACGGCTATCTCAAGTGTACATGACGAAATTATCTTATTAACTCCTCCATCAAGTTTTGTTGTGTATGAATCCACCTCTAGGTGTATATTGAACTTAGCTTCATCAGCATCTGTTGGTCCGTAAACTCAATCAGCAGAAGCTCTGGCAGCAAGATCTCTAGTATATGCATACATATTATCAATCATCGCTTCAACTTTCACCTGACGATCAGCTGCACAACACTCCCAAAGCATCTCAAGCTCATGGGAGTGCTCAATTTGCACATAGGTATCACTCATGTTACGCCACACCAATTTTTCCCTCTGTCTGGATCCCCAAGGCATTCTAGAATGAAGCATATCTATCAGCTGTGAAACATACACAACCTCTTTGTAGTTGACAAGCAGACGCACATCCTGCCCAAACACAACCCTCTCGCAACCAAAATCTAGTTTTGTAGTGTTCTGGCGGACATGAACCGTGAACTCATATAGGTCCGCTGCATCGAAGTCGTTCCTAATTTTATTAAAAAGGGAACCTTTCAGTTCATTCGACACTACTTTGCAGTAACTAATCTACTTGCAAGACAAGGCACGGAAAAGATTAATTCACCTCTCGTTCTTCTCCCGGGTGGTTTTCTTCAAAATCTGAGTTGCACGACCCCGCACTATAGCCGAACACTTCGCCGCCGGCCTAGCTTTTATCTTCAACCCACTGCTCGTAGGTACCCTGTTAGTAGACTTCTGGCTGACCACCTCGCTAACCTGGGCTATAGACCCTGCCGCTGCTTCGCTTGTCTGGCGTTGTGCCCGAGACGCTGGCTCCAACGAAGCCGAATCAGCCGCTGACATAGCTACCACTTTGGCCTCGCTTGACATTCCGCCTCCGGATTCACTGTGTGTGGGTGGGTGGGTGGGTGGGGAGGGGGGAGGGGCGGGGAGAAAAACAACTGTCGCCACCGTCGAATCGGATTCAGTGTAGGGGAGGGAGAAAAAGGACCACCACTGCCACCGGATTCAGTGTCGGGGGTTAGGAAAGTACAGAAATGGATTTTCTTGTGCGGCGCGTGGATGGTGACTTAGAAGGGGCAAAACAGGGGCACAGAAGGTACTAATGTAACAGAATATCCTGACATAACGGTTAAGATTTGAAAATATTTGGTTTGGCCACCATTCACTCGAAATGCCCCTCTCGGTAATTACTCCTCCAACTTTTCGAATTGTGGTGATTACACGCAACTCGGACCCCGTGATGCCTTCGCCTGCAAAATTTTGGGATGCAAAGTACTATGCTCAAACTGGAGGGAGTCACATCTAGGGGGAACATGGCAGCCCATATGTACATGAGTGATGACCTTGTACGCTTCAAAACCTGAAGCACCTGATGCACACAGTCCTACACCATTGCGACTATAGTTGCTCGGTTACGGTCCATACAAAAGAATCCTCCAGCCTCCAAATCATGCTAGGTGAGACAATTGATCCGAATAGCAACGTGCTCCTTCTCTTCCTGCGTAAGAATATTGACAACTGCAAAATAGCAACAGCCCAGAAGTCACCAAGCATCGGGCGCAGCCATAAAACAAATGAAAGACCTCCATGGCCACTTACACTAAATATGGTCGCCAATTTGCCGAAACTCTTCGAGGACATAATCCTCTCTCGCAATAGCCCTATAACACCCTCGGATTGGCCCTATGCAAGTTTTAGCAATGCCCGCCAAACCCGCATAGAAACGATTCAAAGGTGCCCACCAGGCACTTTCGTGTGGGTGGAAAACGAAGTAATACCATTACACATTAGTCCATGATGGAACCCACAAAACAGATATATACAACGACTCCATGAGTCAAGAATACAAATATACACTACAAAGAGCCAAATCACCTTGAAAACGATACAACATCTGACTACGGACAAGATGCAAATGGGGCTAAGAGCCCTGAAGAATAATCAATGGCATCCATAACCCTGCCCAGGCCAAGCCGGAAGGGTAACCCTGCTAACGACGTCGATCTCAAAACCTGCTCAAACAAAAGGGGTGCCGACAAAGGGCAAAGGAAAAAGAGAGGGGTCAGTACTGAGGCCAGTACACGGCGATTCTTACAATTCTGTGGTCCTCGCCTACATAGGTATGGTGGACTGAAGCGGCGGCATAGCATGCACTAAACAACCTATAGAGAATCGAAACAACTGATGGCTATCAAAGAGGGATAAGAAAGACCTATGCAGATACAACCTGATACTATCACCAAACATACCCATCCTGGTATTTCCCCCTCGAGACCAAACGAGGAAGTCATATCGAGGAAACTCACACAGCAGTTTTATTCGTTCTTTTTGTGGTGGTTATCCAACGTACTAGTTATATCAGATACAAGGAAAATTATAATAATAAACTTTAGCTATAGTTATCTATGATCAAGAAATGTGATCCAAGTCATCCATAACCGTGGACACAGCTTCTCAAAATATTTAACCCTGCAGGGGGGCACCAAAGTTTCCACACGTACCTACGCCCTTGTTGTCAGATTAGATAGGTACAAGATCATAAAGAATATGCCCAACGGTATGTCGACGGGGTTTCAGACACGACGTTTCCCAGACCCAAAGCATGCATATGGGTGCCACCCCACTAAGCTACCCGCAACGTGTAACACCCCCAGGATCAGGGCTAAACAAATCCCAGACCTCCGCTGACAAGCTTAAACTTGAGCTCGTGAATATCCAGTGAAGAATTGATAA
The DNA here is from genome assembly GCA_030063025.1 of Avena longiglumis. Classification (NCBI taxonomy): domain Eukaryota; kingdom Viridiplantae; phylum Streptophyta; class Magnoliopsida; order Poales; family Poaceae; genus Avena; species Avena longiglumis. The sequence continues at coordinate 270,004,699 of CP125978.1, forward strand.
CACAGCAGTGACCCTACGACACAAAAATTATTACAGCGAGCTCATAACTGAGCCGAGAACCAAATTATACAAGCAAAGGTCACTGACCACAAATATCAAACAACGGAAGGCAAATTATGCTATTAAGTATAGCAAACTTAACAAATGGCCTAAGAGGCCAGAAGAATAACGATGACGTCCCAGCCCATAGATTCCAGGCTACCGGCCGGGAACCCCAAGCTACTCGTCGATGTCGATGTAGTACCAAACTGATCTTCAGGGAACACTTACTCTGCCAAAAGTATCAACAAAGGAAGGGTGAGTATAGGGTGTACTCCGCAAGACTTATGGTTGTGGAGTTGTTTTGCATAAAGCCATCTTTCGTTTATAAAACAAGAGAGAGAAGAAGCTCGTCTATTCAAAGTATTTTAAAAGGGGATAAGAGAGCGACATCTCCGAAATACTAATCATCATCTATTGATATCCACCGAATCATCATCATCATCTACCAACTAGGATCACCCCCTCTTACCCATGAGGAAGCATTATTAACAAACATTAATTGCCAAGTTTTACGATTAGGTTCATGTTCTCTATGATCTCCCATCCGTTCCCAAGTCGTCCATAACCGTGGACACGGCTTTCCGAAAGATTATTACCCTGCAGGGGTGTACAACTTTACCCACACGTACCAACCGACTCTTAATGCCAGATCATTAGCCCTCTTCCTTGAAAGGCCGGCAGAGGGTGGTTGACCACGACCTTTACCTTGATTTCGCTGAGACCATGGGTCATGCAATAAGTATGGTTCCGCCGTAACGGGTCAAATCCCAAATCCGGTACTTAAATATGTGAGGTGAGGTTGGTTTACCAGGGGCTTCATCGAACCCAAGCAACCCAGTCCATGCTTCCCTACCTATTATGAATGCACCTCCTTCACCTCCGTCTTTGAAAAACTTTTTCAATGCGTATGTCGAATGGAATGCCTGAACTATGTGACTCATGGAATATACTAGGCAAGTTAGTCAATCATGGGGTCCCCATTTACCCCGTGTGGTTGTACGCTCGTCTTGTTTCAAGAGGCAAAATCCTAGGGTCCTAAGGGTGGTGAGCATGGGACTAGAAAAACCACATCCCACCGTGGCCTCCCATACAAGCCTTAGCATGTTTAACCTCATATCACTGATCTCATCGTATCACGTTCTCTTGTCATACTAGATTCTCTGCATCGGATACATCATCTAGATGAACCAGACTCAATAGATAAGCATGTCTAAGCAAGACACAGATAAAAGCTCTAGCATTGCACACAAACCAACCTAGGTATGCTAGGAGCAGTGGATTAGGTAATATAAGCTCAAAGGGAGTAATGCAATAGATAAGATACTCTATCTATTGATAAAAGACCACAGTAGAATCGTATGCAACATGGTAGAATTGAAATGCTTTCGAAATCATAGGATTATATCATGGTGGGGCTATGCTTTCCTTTGCCAGTTGATAGGAGATAAACAGATCTATGGGAGCCTTGTAATTGACTTGTTATAATTGGTCAAGTATTGTTCTTCTTTTTTCGATCTTCGACGGTGTTGACCTCGGGCTTCGATCTTGATCTCGATCGCGATATCGTATTCTACCGGAGAGAAGCAAACACCGAAAAGAGAGGGAAACAATCAACACATGGCATTGATCTAATGCTCAAGGAAGTATGATGATATCACAAGTTAATTTTCTTTGAAATGTAACCCTAAGGCATGCTTGACAACTTAATCGGGGTTCCGAGGGGCGCAAACCCTAACTCGGGGAAACTCCGGAAACCCATGAGAGGTGTTGATTTTGTTCTCTAATTAAAATTGTCATTTAAGTTGTTGAACAATGCATGATTATAGCTTAAAGAGATAGAGCTCATTTTTTGACCATTTTGATATATTATTTGTATTTTTCTGATTTAAAATGAATTAGTTATGAATTTCTCCATTTTTAATTCATTTTAAATCATTTTTAGAATATTACAAAACATTTTTGGACTATTTAAATTATTTCCATGTTGGGCCCATATGTCATAAGTTTAATCATTTTAGAAAACATTTTCCAAAATTATTAAAATCCTAACAGGGGTGGCCCATGGGGGTATTTATTAATTCCAGAATAGAATTTACAAAACATTTAAATAAAGCAAAAACGATTATGACCTCATGATGACATCAGCATGACGTCAGCAATGGAGGTGCTCTCAGATCGAGCAAGCCCCTATCGATATGCTACATACGGGGCCTCATGGGTGGTATGATTGGAAAGAGGAGGCTGAGCTGGTTCGGCTAGAGGTAACGCCGCCCTCGAATGGTCGCCGGAACAGTGTTCCCGACGAGCATCTGCGGCGGCGCTCGGTGGCACACGGCGGGAGGACGAACCAGGAAGGAAGGGGAGTAGAGGAGGGGTCTGCCGTGACCAGCGGGTCACCACGGACGCGATGGAGGGATCGGGAAGGCTCGAGTAAGCTGGGCGGCGCCGGAATCAACGATGGACACGACGGTCGGAGTCTAGGAAGGAGCGGTCGTTGGCGACGTTTCACAGCGCCCCTGCTCGATTCCTTCGAGGGGAAGCATCAGCGTGACGAGGCGAGGCCGACAGTGGTCTCAAAAATTGAAGGTGTGTCGGAGATGGCGGGGCTCACCGGCGTTTCAAGCTAGGGATCCAGCGGATTTGCAGAAAAACTACAGAGAGCACGAGAGGGAGAGAGACGGGTATGGGGAGAGAGAGTGGATCATGACGGATCTCGTGTCATCCTTATCATCGCGAGGCGACCACAGCGGCGGAAGGAATCACGGCGGGGAGCATCGGGCGGCCGCGCGCGAGACAGCGAGCAGCTTGCCAAGAGGAGGAAGACCACAGCGAAGGGGTATCCGGGCCTGGGCTGCGCTTGGGCCGGGGATGGGCCTGCTGCGGCTGCGCGAGCGATAGATAGAAGGAGGAGAGGTAGTTGGGTTGCGGCCTGCTAGGAAGTTGCTCTGTTTTAATTGCAGAAATGTTTTCCTTTTTCTGATTTCACTTTTGTTTTTGTATTTCCATATACAAATCTATTTTTAGTTATTTCAAAATACTAGAGGCTTTATAAAAGGTGAGAAAATATTGAGGGGCCCTTTTATTCAGATTGGGCTCCACAATTTTGGTAACTTTCAAAATTTCAAAACCATTTAGAATGTGTTTTCAAATAGAGGGAGAGGTTAGGGTTTAGGGTTTTGATTATTCTTTCTTGCATGCATTAATAGATATGATGCTTATGATGCACAAAACAAACCCTAATATAGATTAACTAAAACTAGGGTGTTACAGCTCTATCCCCCTTACGAGAATCTCGACCTGAGATTCCAAAGGTAGGAAGAGAGATAGAGAGAGAAAGAAACGGGGTCACTCTAAGGTAAGAGGGAAACACACTAAACAACACACAGAGCATGTAGTGGTCCCAACCTTTAATAAGGTAGAGATCCCTGTGTTTACAATGCTAGTCCCTGGATCAATAGCTAGCATCCACAGTTAAGATGTAATATCAAGAAACAAAGGTCATAATACAACTTTATAACTAGGAATAAAATAATACATTACATATTTCATTGCTCATTTGGCTATCTCATTACAATGCACCAGAAATAACTATATAGCATGGAGTCCTTCATCTTCAAAGTGCCACATGCAATCATGTTGGTTGTAGACTTGTAATCCTAATCAACACACTTCACTAACATCAAACAAACCTGCAACATAATAAGTTACAGCCACAAGGGTCAATACATTTGAATTGTATTGGCAAGTGATACTATGGTAGAATAGTGGTATCTATCATCTATATGCATTTGGCTAAGTGGAGCTTAGGATTGCTTTGCTCAAAATAAGGTTTTCCTTATAAGTTGAAAACACTAAGTTTTTGTTTGGCAAAAATCCCAAGGAACCACCAATAGACATTGGTGAACCTTTACCCTTGTTCAACCACAAGTTTTTAACTTAGAAATTCGGATGAGTAGATTCTTGATAGCTTCCATGTCTTGATGCTCAAATTGTCCATTGCCGGGGACACGGCTAAGTACTAAGATTTTACACTCTGCAGAGGTGGTGCACTTTCCCCGCAAGACTCGACATGCATCGAGACAAGATCTTTCAGAAGCCTTCCCTTAGACCAAAATGGACGCGTTCCCAAACCTATCATCCCCTACCACCAACTGTCCATTTGGCTAAGTTATTGCAACCTATATGATCCAGGCAGAGCCCATAATGCCAAGTGGCTGCACTTGAAGCTTCTCAACATTTAACATCTCAAATATCTTTGTTCTTGGGTGGCGTTCCACAAGTGAGATACACAAGGTTTACCAGTCCCCTGGCCTTGTGTAACCACTCAACAAAAATCCATCCAAGCAATACCAGTCCACCCAGGTGATTCATTCACATAGTTGTTTTATTAAACAAAACACAAGTATTTGACTTAGAAATATTCCATATCATGAATATAATCCACCCTTGTTTTATACTAGCTAGGTTAAGTAAGATAGTAGTAGGAATATTAAATTACGGAAAATTCTACTAAGGTTTCTTCTACTAGGATTTCCCATGGCATAGTTAACACTTAGAAAATTCCATGCAAGTCCTACTTAGAAATATCACTAATGCATAGTGAAAATAATGGGACAAAAGTATGAACCACCACTTGCCTTATTGGTAGAGAATATAAGTTCACTCCTTGATCTTGCAATAGTCACACTCTTCAAATTCCACTACAATTCAATCAAGCAAGGCACAATTTCAAAACTAACATTCAAATAATTCAACACATAAAATAATAAAAACAAAGCAATGCATGTAAGCATGCCAAAGATTGTTTTATTTGTAAAAGTGGTTTCCAATAGGTTATAAACATTTTAAAAAACCTATTGGTCATTTATAAAGGTGGTAAAACCATTTGATATTAAGTTAGTGAAAATGGCCACTTTAAAACATTTTTGTTTTGTTAGAAATGATTTAAATCAAATTAATAATTTCTAGTGTTTGACACATATATTTTTAAACAGAAATGTTAGTGTTTCATGGTAAAGTGTTTATTATTAAAACCATTTGTAAAAGGTTTTACCTTTAAACCATTTTTAAATCAAACAACATTTTATTTCATTAGAAATGCCTTTAAACAAAGTAATAATTTTCTAGAGTTCACCAAATATATTTTTAAATCCTAAAACTTGGTGTTTAGGGTCAGAGAGTTTAATTCAAATCATTTTACAAAGATTTTACTCAAAAAGCATTTTTAAACCATAATCAATATTTTTATTTAACTAGAAATGCTTTTATTCAAAGGAATAATTCCTAAGTGTCACAAAATATATTTTTAAATCCAAAATTTGGTTTATATGGTCAGTAGGTTCAAAACAATCCATTTACAAAAGATTTTACCCTAAAAATATTTTTATAATGAATTTTATACACACAATATGCCTACACATGTTTCTGCAAAAGCAACTAATTTTCCAGAAGCAAATCATTAAAAAAAGTGCATGGTTTGATAGAATTCTTTTTGCTGATTCCATTGATATAAACTTTGTAAAACGTGTAGATTTAAAGTTATGAATTTTACAAAATCACATATATAATAGAATCAAATCTGTTTTTAAAACCAGAGTTTGGCCACGTGGCGTGTTATTACTGGACGATACCGATTCGTGTGGATCGTGCAATGTGGGGTGTTGGATCAAACTAGATCTATGTGGCTCAGATGGTTTCGTACCCCTTCGGGTTAGTTCTAATCTCGCGCATCCAATCTAAATCTAATGGCCCAAATCGAATAACCAGAAACGGGCGGCGCTGGCAGCGGTGGTTGGCGGCGGAGCGGTCTGGCAGTGGCATCGTCGGCGATACAGGAAGCAAGAGAGGTCGTGGAGTGGATCACCGAGTTCGTCGTGGCGTGGGGATGCTCGACATGTGCTTGGTTGGCGAAGGTGTGCTCGGGGATGACGTGGATTGCTCGCCAGAGTCGTTCCTGGCGGCGGGCATGTTCTGTCATTGTCGGAGACAAGGCTACATAGCAGAAGAAGGCCAGCGGAGGGTCACGTTAGATGCGCGCGAGAGAGTAGAGTGTGAGAGCATCGTTGAGAGGGAGGGGAGTCAGATGCTACCTCGGGGTGTCGCCGGAGTGGAGGCAAACAGCGACGACTCTCGGTTGTCGTTGTTGCCGAGGATACGGGGCACGCGCGGTCGAGTGCGAGGCACTGGAAGGTGCAGGAGATCCTCGCGAACAAGCTCATGTGGTTGAGGGGCAAAGGCGTGGCAGGTACTGGTCGGAATCGTCGCCAGAGGGCGTCGAAGGCAGTGGCGGTGCAAACAAAATTCGAGGCAACCTGGAGGCGATCTGGTGCGAGCGAGAGAGGGGAAATGGAGAGGAGAGGCAGGTGATTTAGCACGCGTGGTCGGGGAAGGAATTACTAGCGTCTTTAAAGCGTTTTGACGGGATTGATCATCGGCAGAAACGGCCGACGTGATCTTCGCACGGGTGAGGACGAAAAGCTGTCAGGTGGGGTCACTTCGTCAGCGTTAGAGAGAGAGGAAGGGTGGGGTCCGGTCAAGATTGCGGGTAAATGCGGTGTGAATCGTTTTCTCATGGGAGAGAGGGATGGCTAGTCAATGTGGGTTCTCACTGGCTGGGTTGGCTTCTTTCCCTTTTTATCTTGTTTCCTTTTCACTTTCTGATTTATTTTTCTGTTTTGTATTTGTTCAAATGATTTTCAAACACCATTTGAATTTAGATTTTTACCAAACTTTCAGAAATTTTCTATTCTGTTCAAACATGTATTTTAAAGATCATTTTGCAATATTTCTTTTATTCCCACATGGTTTAATTATTTATTGACAATAGACTTTTGTCTTTATTTAAATAGTATTTTAAATATGTTTTCCAACTTCTATTTATATTCTAAATTTTTCCAAATCCTTTTCAGTAGGTTTTATTTATTTATTAGGGTGTCAAATAATTCACTCTGAATTACTTTTATTATGATTTATCAATCATTTAATTTGGGCATTTGTCTTTAATTAAATAAAATTTTATTATGGTTTTAATACCATATAAATGTTATTCAAATAATTCTTTTAAGTTAATTTGATAACTTTTTAATCCACTTTGATAAATTTCCATTTATTACTTTCTCTTGATTTAATTAATCATTTCTATTAGGAATTTTATATTTATCCATATATAATTAGGATATGGTTTAATGCCATAAAATTTTATTGGAATAATCTTTATCCCTTTATTTTACTTGGATTATCTTTATTTGATTATGGATTTGGCCAAGATTCAATTTGGCTTTTCAATATTCCTTATTTATTTATTTCTTTCTTTTTCTTAAAAATCCATATCTTTTTATTTAAAGATTCAAACTTGATTATTCCAATTTGTATAATTGTATTTAATATTTGTTTATCTTTTTAAATCCTTTTAGGATTACTTTGCTCACAATTTGGTATGGATTTTTGAGAGGAGCTTTATTATCTTTGGAAATTACTTCCTTTTATCTTATTATATTCATAAGTTTTTATCCATGGTTCCAAATTAAGTGAAACCAATTTCTATGGTTTTATAATATTTTCATTTATCCTTCTTGATCATTTATAATTGCTTGTTGCTAAATTTTTATATGGATCAAATCCATTGTCTTAGGGAGATATCTTGAAAATGATTTTCTTTCATTAGGGTTTTATGATTTTGGTTTTAACTTTTCAAGTGTTTAAATTTCAAGACACATTATTGATGAATGCATTTCACTTGATTGAAATTTGCTGGATTCCATTTTATTCAAAGTTTGTTGAAGATGGGTTTTGATGTTTCCATTTATAAACAAAAAGTTTCTTTTCACCCTAAATTTCAACATTATTTTGTTTATTTATTTTTCACATTTCAAAATTTGGAAAATTTTGGGATGTGACAGGATACCATCCTTAAAATAAATCTCGTCCCGAGATTTGGGAAGGCTAGAGGTTACAAGTTTGGCTTCAAAGCAACTAGGGTACTACCACCCTTAAAAGGTTTTCAACTAGATTACATCTTGGCTTGCTTGGGATCTTGATGAATCTTCTCTGGACAGACATCTACATAGTGTCCTTTGTTTCCACACTTGAAACATGTGACAAGGCTGAGATCCTTCATGGGCTTGCTTGTCTTGTGCTTCATCTTTTCTAGAAAATTGCTTTCATAATGTCCTTGGTCACCACACTTATAACATGTGACAAGGTTGAGTTCTTCACGTATCTTCTCTGGACAAGTTGATATATAATGGCCTAGATCTTTGCAGTTGTTGCACCACACTTGGCTAATTTCCTTATTCTTCTTCTTCTTGGGTTTCTCCAAAGCTAGGAGTTCTTCTAGTTCATGCTCTTCATATCTCACCTCAAAGGTGGGAAATCTTTCTCTCTTCTTGGGGCAGTTACTAGAGATATGACCTTCTTCACAAGAGTAGCAACAATTTGTGGTCACTTTGGATTTGGCCTTATGAGGCATGATTTTGACTTTGCCGTCATCCATCTTGGTAGAATTTGTTCCCTTATGGAGGTTTCCAAACATTTGATGCATTCCATCTTGCTTCATTTGTTGAACTATAGGATAGATGGGGCATTGGATAAGGACATGATCATTTCCTTCACATAGGAAACAAGTCACTTGAGATGTGGGCATTGTTTAGTTGGATGTTTCTCTTCACAATTTGGGCATTGATCTTCATGCTCTTTGGAAGTGTGATCCATGTCTCCACAAATATTGCAAGCTGGAGTTCCTTCTATAATACCATCCTTGATATCATTGTTGTCACAATCTCCTTGGGAAGAGTTGCTTATCATGTTGATCATTTGATTGGTCATCCTTTGCAACAACTGAGACTGGGTTTTCAAAAACTTTTGCAAGGTAGGGTCTAACTCATTGTTGTTGGCTAAAAACTGAGTTTTCACTTGATTCAACTAGGCTTGGGTTGCTAGAAGCATCTCTTGATTGTTGTTGTCACCATTATTGATGTTGGAGTCTCTTGGAGAAGTCATCTGTTTGGGTTGGATTGGGATTAGAATGGGCATAAGATTTCTAAGGAAGAAGTCTATCACACATAATAATTCACACAATCAATGTGCATGCAATCACAAACAACATTCCACTCAAGCAACAAAGTTCAAGCACATTTTTAGGCAACAAAATATTTTTTACACCACATAAGTTGGTGTGTTTGATCTAAATTAAAATTAGTATGGTGGTCTAACTATATGGTTCACTTGAGTTCATTCCATTCTTCTTAGTTGTGTCTTCATGAACAAGATCATTGTATCCTTGGAGAAATTCTTGTATCTTGGTCACAAAGCTTCAAAGGTGATGATGGTTTCTTATAAGTTGTGTTTCCTTAGTCTTCAAGTCTTGAGTAATATTTCTTGTCTCACTTGTAGTCCTTAGTGATGTCCAAGTTAAAGTCCTTGATGAAACTAAAGTTGAAGTCATTGGTGATGTTGAAGTTGAAGTCCTTTGAGTTGGTGAAGTCCTTTGCTCATGTTGAGGTTTTGTCCATCTAGTTTGAAAGGGAAAAGATGTAGAATCCAAACAAAAAAGGTTGAGGAAAGAGTTTACAAGATTGTTTGTAAATAAGTTTTGGAACAAATACAACTCCTATTTTTTGAAGGGTTTTCTCCAATCCTAGGCTTATAGTCCTACAGGCAACACAGTGCTCTAATACCATATGTAGAGGTCCCAACCTTTAATAAGGTAGAGATCCCTGTGTTTACAATGCTAGTCCCTGGATCAATAGCTAGAATCCACAGTTAAGATGTAATATCAAGAAACAAAGGTCATAATACAACTTTATAACCAGGAATAAAATAATTCGTTACATCTTACATAGCTCATTTGGCTATCTCATTACAATGCAGCAGAAATAACTATATAGCATGGAGTCCTTCATCTTCAAAGTGCCACAGGCAATCATGTTGGTTGTAGACTTGTAATCCTAATCAACACACTTCACTAACATCAAACAAACCTGCAACATAATAAGTTACAGCCACAAGGGTCAATACATTTGAATTGTATTGGCAAGTGATACTATGGTAGAATAGTGGTATCTATCATCTATATGCATTTGGATAAGTGGAGCTTAGGCTTGCTTTGCTCAAAATAAGGTTTTCCTTATAAGTTGAAAAAACTAAGTTTTTGTTTGGCGAAAATCCCAAGGAACCACCAATAGACAATGGTGAACCTTTACCATTGTTCAGCCACAAGTTTTAAACTTAGAAATTGGGATGCGGAGATTCTTGATAGCTTCCATGTCTTGATGCTCAAATTGTCCTTTGCCGAGGACACGGCTAAGTACTTAGATTTTACACTCTGCAGAGGTGGTGCACTTTCCCCACAAGACTCAACATGCATCAAGACAAGATCTTTCAGAAGCCTTCCCTTAGACCAAAATGGACGCGTTCCCAAACCTATGATCCCCTACCACCAACTGTCCAATTGTCTAAGTTATTGCAAGCTATATGATCCAGGCAGAGCCCATAATGCCAAGTGGTTGCACTTGAAGCTTCTCAACATTTGACATCTCAAATCTCTTTGTTCCTGGGTGGCATTCCACAAGTGAGATACACAAGGTTTACTAGTCCCCTGGCCTTGTGTAACCAATCAACAAAAATCCATCCATGCAATACCATTCCACCCAGGTGATTCATTCACATAGTTGTTTTATTAAACAAAACACAAGTCTTTGACTTAGAAATATTCCATAACATGAATATAATCCACCCTTGTTTTCTACTAGCTAGGCTAAGTATGATAGTAGTAGGAATCTTAACTTGGGGGAAATTCTACTAAGGTTTTTCTACTAGGATTTCCCATGGCATAGTTAACACTTAGAAAATTCCATGCAAGTCCTACTTAGAAATATCACTAATGCATAATGAAAATAATGGGACAAAAGTATGAAGAACCACTTGCCTTATTGGTAGAGAATATAAGTTCACTCCTTGATCTTGCAATAGTCACACTCTTCAAATTCCACTACAATTCAATCAATCAAGGCACAATTTCAAAACTAACATTCAAATAATTCAACACATAAAAATAATAAAAACAAAGCAATGCATGCAAGCATGCCAAAGATTGTTTTATTTGTAAAAGTGGTTTCCAATAGGTTATAAACATTTTAAAACACCTATTAGTCATTTATAAAGGTGGCAAAACCATTTGATATTAAGTTAGTGAAAATGGCCACTTTAAAACATTTTTGTTTTGTTAGAAATGATTTAAATCAAATTAATAATTTCTAGTGTTTGACAAAAATATTTTTAAACACAAATGTTAGTGTTTTATGGTCAAGTGTTTATTATTAAAACCATTTGTAAAAGGTTTTACCTATAAACCGTTTTTAAATCAAACAACATTTTATTTCATTAGAAATGCCTTTAAACAAAGTAATAATTTTCTAGAGTTCACCAAATATATTTTTAAATCCTAAAACTTGGTGTTTAGGGTCAGAGAGTTTAATTCAAATCATTTTCCAAAGGTTTTACTCCAAAAGCATTTTAAACCATAATCAATATTTTTATTTAAGTAGAAATGCTTTTATTCAAAGGAATAATTCCTAAGTGTCACAAAATATATTTTTAAATCTAAAAGTTGGTTTATATGGTCAGTAGGTTCAAAACAATCCATTTACAAAAGATTTTAACCTAAAAATATTTTTGGAATGAATTTTATACACACAATATGCCTACACATGTTTCTGCAAAAACAAGTAATTTTCCAGAAGCAAATCATTAAACAAAGTGCATGGTTGGATAGAATTCGTTTTGCTTATTCCATTCATATAAAATTGTAAAATTTGGACGTGCAGATTTAAAGTTATGAATTTTACAAAATCACATATCTAATAGAATCAAGTCTATTTTTAAAACCAGAGTCTGGCCACGTGGCATGTTATTACTTGACGATACCGATTCGTGTGGATCGTGTAATGTGGGGCGTTGGATCTAACTAGATATGTGCGGCTCAGATGGATTCGTACCCGTTTGGGTTATTTCTAATCTCGCGCATCCAATCTAAATCTAACGGCCCAAATCGAATAACCAGAAACGGGCGAGGCTGGCGGCGGTGGTTGGCCGCGGAGAAGTCTGCCAGTGGCGTCACCGGTGATACAGGAAGCAAGAAAGGTTGTGGAGTGGCTCACCGAGTTCGCCGTGGCGTGGGGAAGCTCAACGTGTGCTTGGTTGGCGAAGGGGCGCTCGGGGATGACGTGGATTGCTCTTCGGAGTCGTTCCTGGCGGCGGGCACGTTCTGTCGTTGTCGGAGATGAGGCTACACAGCAGAAGAAGGCCAACAGAGGTCGCGTTATATGCACGCGAGAGAGTAGAGTGTGGGAGCATCGTTGAGAGGGAGAGGCAGTTAGATGCTACCTGGGGGTGTCGCCGGAGTGGAGGGAGACGGCGGCGGCTCTCGGTTGTCGTCGTTGCCAAGGATACGAGGCACGCGTGGTCGAGTGCGAGGCACTAGCATGTGCAGGAGATCATCGTGAACAAGCTCGTGTAGTCGAGGGGCAAAGGCGTGGCAGGTACTGGCCGGAATCTTCGCCGGAGGGCGTCGGAGGCAGTGGCAGTGCAAGCAAAATTCGAGGCAGCCTGGAGGCGATCTGGTGCGAGCGAGAGAGGGGAAATGGAGAGGAGAGGCAGGCGATTTAGTACGCGTGGTCGGGGAAGGAATTACTGGCGTCTTTAACACGTATTGACGAGGATAGATCATCGGCAGAAACGGCCGGCGTGGTCTTCGCGCGGGTGAGGACAAAGGGCTGTCAGGTGGGGTCACTTTGTCAGCGTTAGAGAGAGAGGAAGGGTGGGGTCCGGGGGTCAGTGACAGTGCGGGTAAATGCTGCGGTGTGAATCATTTTCCTACGGGGAGAGAGGGATGGCTAGCTAGGCCAGGTGGGTTCTGCTGGGCTGGGTTGGCTTCTTTCCTTTTTTTTATCTTGTTTCCTTTTCTTTTTATGATTTCTTTTTCTGGTTTGTATTTATTCAAATGATTTTCAAACACCATTTGAATTCAGATTTTTACCAAACTTTAAGAAATTTTCTATTCTGCTCAAACATGTATTTTAAAGATCATTTTGGAATATTTCTTTTATTCCCACATGGTTTAATTATTTATTTACAATAGACTTTTGTCTTTATTTAAATAGGATTTTAAATAAGTTTTCCAACTTCTATTTAAATTCTAAATTTTGCCAAATCCTTTTCAGTAGTTTTTATTTATTTATTAGGGTGTCAAATAATTCACTTTGAATTATTTGAATTATTTTTAATATGATTTATCAATCATTTAATTTGGGCATTTGTCTTTAATTAAATAAAAATTTATTATGGTTTTAATACCATATAAATTTTATTCAAATAATTATTTTAAGTTAATTTGATAACTTTTTAATCCACTTTGATAAATTTCCATTTATTACTTTCTCATGATTTAATTAATCATTTCTATTAGGAATTTTATCTTTATCCATATATAATTAGGATATGGTTTAATGCCATAAATTTTTATTGGAATAATCTTTATCCCTTTATTTTACTTGGATTATCTTTATTTGATTATGGATTTGGCCAAGATTCAATTTGTCTTTTAAATATTCCTTATTTATTTCTTTCTTTCTTTGTCTTATAAAATCCATATCTTTTTATTTAAAGATCCAAACTTGGTGATTCCAATTTGTATAATTTTATTTAATATTTGTTTATCTTTTTAAATCCTTTTAGGATTACTTTGCTCCCAATTTGGTATGGATTTTGGAGAGGAGCTTTATTAGCTTTGGAAATTACTTCCTTTTATCTTATTATATTCATAAGTTTTTATCCATGGTTCCAAATTAAGTGAAACCAATTTCTATGGTTTTATAATATTTTTATTTATCCTTCTTGATCATTTATAATTACTTGTTGCTAAATTTTTATATGGATAAAATCCATTATCTTAGGGAGAGATCTCGAAAATGATTTTCTTTCATTAGGGTTTTATGATTTTGGTTTTAACTTTTCAAGTGTTTAAATTTCAAGACACATTATTGATGAATGCATTTCACTTGATTGAAATTTGTTGGATTCAATTTTATTCAAAGTTTGTTCAAGATGGTTTTTGATGTTTCCATTTAGAAACAGAAAGTTTCTTTTCACCCTAAATTTCAAAAATTATTTATTTTGTTTATTTATTTTTCACATTTCAAAATTTGGAAAATTTTGGGATGTGACAGAGTATCTCATGGTCAAATGATGGATAGATTGTTCAGAAACAACTCTAAGATGACAAACGTGAAACACACCAAGGTAACAGAGGAAACAAGAGGAGAAGGTTTTCAAATTGTGAGATAGATGGTCTTCATAAGGATTAAGACCATGGAACTTAGAAGGGTTTAAGCTTCTGAATAGGAAGGTTCCAACAGAAACAACCTGACCACATACTTCGATAAAGAACCCTCTACTAAACAGCTTAAGTAGAAAACTTAGGTTGCAGAGATATGGATCAACAAAAACAAGCTGTTTAACTACTTTTGACACAGAAGGGTCACTTTTTCATTCAATAGAAGGCCAAGACGGAAAGGTGTTTTGGTAGAGAGGACTGACAAGAGTCGCAAGGAACATGTAGCAAGAGGAACTTCTGATTACCAAAATCATAGTCACTCTTCAATCATGATAGGAGGAAGGAAACTCTTTATTCATCTAGATTTACCAAAATCTTTGCCAAGATCATGATATTACTTTACACCACTAGGATGAATAGTTAAGAAGATTCCTGATGATACGAGAAGAAAGAAACTTCATTCTCAAACTTCAATTACTTGGCACAACAAAAATGATTGACAACATAAAAAGTCTCTTGGATTGACCGAGAGACATTCAGCAACACTACTTCAAATGTTCTCCTTGATGTTTGAGGAATCAAACATCAAGTAAAGGTCAGACTTCGGATACAAAGGAAACCATGAGCACAACTCCTATAATAAATCATAGAATATGCCTCATGAAGAGTGGTTGATATTGCTGAGTCAATAGAATATGACAAGAGATCTTTCCGGCTAAGTGTGTCAACCATTACATCAATCTTACCAGATTTTCAGAAATACCTATGTCAAAACCTTGAGGAGAACCAACCATCATATCTGTTTGAGATTCAGGTTTGGTTAGGTGGTATGACATTTCAGACTCAGCATGTCCGAATAGAAAGTTTGCAACATTTACCAAAAGGTAAAGTTACTAGATTCTCAAGATATGGACTACAGTGTCAAGCTCCAAAAGACGAGCTAGATTGCTAGACCCATGTATTTAGCAACTTATCGAGAGATAAATGCATACATATAAAGTCCTAACAATAAGACACACATGTATCCTTAAGGAACGGAGATAACTCTTCTTGAGTCCATGACGACATCTTTCAGCAGTTGCACGTGAACCAGAGAAGGTTTCTTCTAACATCCAGAACACATACTTCAAGATGACTCGAAGATGGTTCTCGAAATTTTCCAACATTAATGCTAATTGTTCCAAATGAATCTTGTCTGGCATGGAGAAGATAAGAATTTCATTGAGGGGATCAACAACAAACTTACTAAAAGACTCCAAGAAGATGGACTCATATGTTTCTTGAACGAGGCAAATATATTGGTCAGACCAAAAGACATGAAGATGTACTCAAGTGAAACATCACAAGTAGCAACATCATCAAGATAGTCCTTGGAACTGAGTTCAATTTGACGATAACCCAAATCAAATCAAAGGTGGGGAAAATAATATATCCACATAGGAAATACTATCTTTCTTCAACACGAAAAAACTAGACATACCTTTACGAAGGAACAAGGTCGAATAGAACTTTTGTCTTACAACTCTCCATGTTGTTTTTTAAGTTCAACCATCTTATTCAGGGTTATCCAATACGGATCCTTGGAGAAAAGAGCAGTTAAGAGAACTTGCGTGCTGTGGCATCCCGCAAAACCACTACTAGAAAATCGCGTTGAATTTGTGCATTGCATCGTCATCATCATGCATTGTTTGCATTAAAACTATTTCGCAAAGCCCGTTTTGTTTTCAAAACGCCCCATCTTTACTCAAACGCCAAACCCCGGGTGCTGCCAGATATTTTATTTGTCTAAAAACCACTTGCAAAAGTTATCGCAAATTAAATAAAAAGCTAAATTATTTTTAGCGGGGGCAGTCGAACGGGCCAACTCGACCCGAACGACCACCCCAGAATAATAATCGGTCCACCGCCACCCCATCTAAATCCTAAGCCCACCTAAACTCTACCCCAACCCAGCCTCCACATCACCAGCCACTCCCCTTGCGCCCACCTCACCCTCTCTCTCCTTCCACCAACAGATCGCTCCACCTCATCAGCCCCTCTCTCTCTCTCTCTCTCTCCTCACACCGTTCCCCTGCCCACACGCACACATGACGCCGCCAGACCCCTGCCGCTGTCCCCACCCCACACCCCAACCGCGCACGCACCCTGGTTCCCTGCCCTGTGGCCCCCACCTTCCCCTGGGCCCCACGCGCATGTGAACCACCCCCACCGACGCCCTCATCCCTATCTTCTTCCCGCACGCGACGCCCGTGCCCCGCGCCCAACCTCGCTTCCTCCCGACCCCGCCCAGCAACCACCGCGCCGGCTCCCTCCCTCGCCGTGCCGCCTGCTGCCGTTCGCCGCCCAGCCTTCCCTTCGCGCCGCTCAAGGCTCACTGCCTGCGCCCGCCTGCTCGCCCCTCTCCTCCACTCCTCCGCACCCCCGCGCCCTTCATCCGCTCGCCCCACCTCGTGCCGTTCCCCTCCGACCTCCATTGCGTCGCCGCCAGCGCCAACCTGCGCTCCGGTCACCGGTCCCCCGCCGCCCCCTCCCTCGCCCACACGCCGCCGCCCGTCCCAGCGCCGGACCTCGCCCTCGCCGCCTCGCCCGGCTTGGCCTCCCTCGCAAACCGCGCCCGGCCTCCTCCGCGCGAGCTCCTGGCGTCCCTCCCTCCTCCGCTCGCGAGCAGCCGCGCCTCGCCAGCGTCCAGACGCCGCGCCGTCCTCCTCTCGCCGTTCTCCACACCGCGACCCGCTCCTCGTCCCTCGCCGTCCTCCGCGTCGCGCCCCGGCCGTCGTCGGGCCGCCCTCTCTCGCCGCCGCCCGCGGCTTCTCCCCAACGAGCTTCGCTAAGCCGGCTCCGAGCCCCTCAACCGCCCCTCGCCTCGCTGGCCGTCCGCCGTCTGCCTCGTGCCGCCCCCGCCTTCGCCGGTTTCCGCGGCCGCCCCGCCGGCGCGCGCCCCGTGCTAGTCGCCCCGGTCAACCACCAAGCACCTCGCCGGCCGTCGTCCCGTCCCTCGCTGAGTCGGTATCTGCACCGTGTGGTTAGGCCTCGCCAAGATCTTCCAAGTACGGATCAACGCCAAGTTCCGCCAAGACCCGTTATCGGACTCCGGGGCCCGCCAAGTTCGTCCACATGAACCCTTTGAACCGCAGACCGACCCCGTGACGAGTGCATCGACCCCACCAAGATCTGCGGCCGAGAACTCACGATGGCGCCAAGGCCTTCGACGGAACGAACCCGACAAGAGCCACGACACGAATACAACAAGTACCCTCGACGAGGGCCGAAGATGCCCGGAACGCCAAGATCGCCTCAAGGTTCCGAAGGACCCCCGGTATCGAACCCGAGTTCGCCAACCCAGAACCAAAGTGCGAACCCCGGTATCGACTTCATGCTCTCCTTCACGGAGCCCGATCCGAAGACCGATCCCGTACCCGGTACCGCACCATGAACTCCGAACCCCGGTACCGGACAAGTTCGCCATCGACCTCGAGGACGCCTACACGAGACGACAAGACCGCCACACGGACGCCGAGACCACGAACCACAGTCCCCGAGCCGAAGGTCGATCTGAAGCGCCAGGACCTAAACCTGCAGAATCCCAAGATCGCCGAGAACGCCAAGATCTTCATCCCGAACGCCATGACCGACAACATGACCCGAAGACCCCGGATGCGCCAAGACCCTGAACCCCGGAATCCGAGAACGACCGTCGAACCCTGGACCCTGTCGGACCCCGAACCCCGGAACCCCAAGACCGTCGAGAACCCTAATGTGTGCACCCCTTCCCGAAAACCCTATTTTATAATACAATAACAACTTGTCGCATATTAATTGTTCACGCATGCATCCTTGTCATGTGGTTTGGGGGCCTTATGCCGATTCACCTAATAATTAAATATGGGGCCCATATGCGGGCAAATCTAGCCTTATGTTGGCCTCATTTAAATTTGTGTAGCGAACCGGTGCTATCTTTTGCCATGTTCAAACAACATTTAATTTGCGGGGGTTCTAAATAACTTGAACCATTTAAGTAATTGTCGGGACCCCGGTTCCGCCTAATCTGACCTAATTGCATCGCACCTTGCCATGCCATGCATCATACATGCATCATGCCGATCTTCTGCCGTTGTATTAAATATTGCATCCGGTGTTTCTTCTAGTGTTTTGCTTCTTCGCGGATAAGGCCGTTGAGTTGATGTGAGCTTCGTCCCGATCTTCGGTAAAACCTTCGACAATGTTTTCAGGCGAGCCTCTCCCCCTTTTCTACCTATCTTACTTTTATAGTCTTTATTCCCTCCTGTTGATCTATTGCTATCTGTGTTGCGATGCTTTAGTTTCCGTACCTGTGATATACCGTGCAGCCCTATATTGCCTTGTACACACCCTATTACCTGTTGTTTGGTAGATAGTTGGACTTGCGCGTCGTAGTTGCTTGCTCAAGTGCTGATGTGTGTCGTCATATGCCACAGTTGCTGATGTATTGCCGCATGTTGATGTTGGAGATGATCATAGTTTTACTTATCGTCACTTTAATTTCTGTTTAACAACTAAAATTGAAATATAAGCAGCGAGGCATCGGTGGGTGATAGATAATATTTGGTTTCGAGCCCACTTGTGTCCCGTAAGACCCCGAGTACTTGATACCTGTTCCTTGATTTATCGCGCTATCCACATCCGGGAGGTATATGGGACCCCCCTGAGCCAGAGCTTGATTCATTCTTATTTCTTGGGGCCATAAACTAGTTTGAGGTTTTATTTACGATCCTGTACTTATGCCATGCTACTTTCTGTATTTACATTTGTGCGAGGAGCACACTGTACTGTTTAGGATCGGGACACGATTCCGCGGTGTCGACAAGCTCAGTTTTGGGTTCCCAGTCGTTCACAGCCGTATACCCAAACCTTGAGTCCGTCTCGGAGCTTGCTTACTTCGTTGCGGGTAGACTCCAAGGGGTGGCCCCCTGAAATATTACTGAATCCTGTGATTGTTCAGTCGTGAAAGCCTCGTTGGGTTTTGATTTGGTTTTTCCGAGGTTGATCGAGCGTGTGTTGCTATTGGTGCACCCCGGCCGGGTAAAACTTTCTGAAAGCCGTGTCCGCGGATATGGACGACTTGGAGCACAGTATCTCGATCATAGACAAGCATAACTAAAGTTTACTGCTATAAATTTGACTTATAATGACTAGTAATCAGCTTCACTATAATGGAATGGCTAATTAATACTGCCCACATTTGCTTGTTTGGTTGTCGCTTGCGACAATTGTATCTGACTAGTAAATATTGCAACTTCTAGCGGAATGGCTGAATAAAAGTACCAACAAGCTGCTGGGTTTTGGGTTATCTCATGATAAATGTATCGACTAGTAAGTGTTGCCACTATCACGGAATGGTTAACTAAAAGTGCCCATGTTTACTTTATCGGGGCGATTACCTAAACTTGACTAGTAAAGTGCATAACTATAAGCGAATAAGTAAAGCGCCAAGCTGTGAGTTCCTCGGTTGACTTCCTCGGCGGTCTCGAGGAAAAGGAGATGGGTTTGTTTGGTGTTAGCCTCGGGTTGGATCCGGATAGGTCATTCTCACCCCTCTCGATAACCGCCGGTTGTATCGAGTCTCTATAGGTTGTTTAGTGCTTGCTGCTGCCGCTCGATCCACCATACCTAGGCGAGGACCGAATTCTAGCCTCGCGTGTCTTGGCCTCGATCTTGGCGCTCCTCTTTTCCTTTGCCCTTTGGCACCCTTTTGTATAAGCAGGTTTTGAGATCGGCGCGTTATCGGGGTTACCCTTCCGGCTTGGCCAGGCAGTTATTGGCGCCATTGGTTATTCTTGAGGCTCTTAGCCCCATTTGCATCTTGTCTGTAGTCGGACGCTCCCTCTTTTTAAGGTGATTGGATCTTGTATATTATATCTGTATTCTTGTCTCTTCGAGTCGCTGTTGTATATATCTGTTCTGTGGGTCCCATCGAGGATTGTTGTGTAATGTTATTACTTCGTTTTCCACCCACACGAAAGTGCTGGTGGGCACCTTTGAATCGTTTCTATGCGGGTTTGGTGAATTTTGCTAAAACTTGCATAGGTCGATTCTGAGGGTGTTCTGATGGTATCGAGCTCGGTTGCGATACCCACAAGTCGACTGTAGGATAACCTAGCTAACGGCCGAAGTAGAGTGTCAAAACTATTTTTGCAAAATCGGTTGGATAGTTCTGATTAGGTCTGATTTTACTCCTTACCCCTCTACTATTCTCCTCTTACCTCTACGTGTTTTGAATCCGCTCTCTTCTCTCTCTTCGAGTCCAGGAATTCTCGTGGTTGGTTTTCCGTCGTACCTTTAGGGTTTCGCTTCCTTCCTGGATAACGGTGTTCTACCATCCGGTGTTCAAGCTGCCTGATGAATCCGTCTACTGTGGTATCATTCTTCGATCCTTGCTTGTGTCTTCCGGTGTTTTCCGATGTGATGACGTCCTCTACGCCAGATCCGATGCAGAGTCTGCGTCACTCCTTTGTTTCCGAACCTCGCTTGTCGAGATCTTCAGTCTGATTCCGAGAATGGTTGCACGCTTTTCCACTAATTGTACAGAGTAATTGTTTGGGTGCGTGATGGATTGGCCCCCATGCCGACTACCCTTTATATTCGCTCTTGTACATTGAAGTGGGATAGGCCGCATCTTTTCTCACCTTCTATCGAAGTTAGAGGTGGCTTTATTTGTGGATACCTCTACCTTCGCCCTTTGTTCCCGGAGTGTTCTCTCGACGATCACGAACAACGACCTCTTGTTAGTGGTGTCCCGAGTATCTACACGATGCGAGAAGATTCAGATCGCCGTCCTTCTTCCCGGTACCATGAGGCGGATCTCGAGGGCGAGATCCATTGTTAGTGGTGTCGAATTGTGGCATCCCGCAAAACCACTACTAGAAAATCGCGTTGAATTTGTGCATTGCATCGTCATCATCATGCATTGTTTGCATTAAAACTATTTCGCAAAGCCCGTTTTGTTTTCAAAACGCCCCATCTTTACTCAAACGCCAAACCCCGGGTGCTGCCGGATATTTTATTTGTCTAAAAACCACTTGCAAAAGTTATCGCAAATTAAATAAAAAGCTAAATTATTTTTAGCGGGGGCAGTCGAACGGGCCAACTCGACCCGAACGACCACCCCCAGGAATAATAATCGGTCCACCCTGCCAGCCCCATCTAAATCCTAAGCCCACCTAAAACTCTACCCCAACCCAGCCTCCACATCACCCTGGCCACTCCCCTTGCGCCACCTCACCCTCTCCTCTCCTTCCACCCAACCAGATCGCTCCACCTCATCAGCCCCCTCTCTCTTCTCTCTCTCCCTCACACCCTCACACCGTTCCCCACAGCCCCACACGCACCACCGCCGCCAGCCCAGCCCCCCCCTGTCCCCACACCCCACACCCGCACCACAGTTCCCTGCCTGTGGCCCCACCTTCCCTGGGCCCCACAGCATGTGACCCCACCCACGCCCTCATCCCTATCTTCTTCCCTTGCACGCCTTGGCCCAGCGCCTAACCTCGCTTCCTCGGCCGCCCGAACCACCGCCCGGCTCCTCTCCGTCGCCGGTGGCCGCTCGCCGTCCCGCCGCCCCTGCCCCTTCCCCAGCGTCCGCCACGCTCCGCTGCTGCACTGCCTGCCGCCAGCCCGGCTCGCCCGCTCTCTCCGCGCCCTCCGCACCGCCGCCTTCGCTCCGCTTCGCCCCTCCTCGTCGCGTTACCCTCCGACCTCCGCTGCGTCGCCGCCTTGGCGTAACCTGCGTCGCTCCAGTCACCCGGTCCCGCGCCGGCCCCTCCTCCAGCGTGACGCCGCGCCGCCGCCCGCCCGCCAGCCGCCCGGACCTCCCGGCCCTGCCGCCTCGCCCGGCCTCCCTCAGCAAACCGCCCGTGGCCTCCTCCTGAGCTCCCTGGCGTCCCTCTCCCCTCCTCCGCTCCGTGAGCAGCGCCTCGCCAGCGTCCGGAGACCGCGCCCGTCCTCCCTCCTCGTTCTCCACCTGCGACGACCGCCTCCGCCCTCGCCGTCCTCCGCGTCCGCCCGCCCGGCCGTCGTCGGGCCCGGCCCTCTCGCCCCGTCCGCGCCCGCGGCTTCTCCCCGACACGCGAGCTCGCCCCCCGGCTCCCGGGCCGCCCTCAACGCCCTCGCCTCGCTGGCCGTCCGCCGTCGCCTCGTGCGCCCGCGGTTTCATGCCGCCCTTGGCGCCCGTGCTAATCGCCCGGTCGACCACCAAGCACCTCGCCGTCCCGTCCCTCGCTGAGTCGGTATCTGCACCGTGTGGTTAGGCCTCGCCAAGATCTTCCAAGTACGGATCAACGCCAAGTTCCGCCAAGACCCGTTATCGGACTCCGGGGCCCGCCAAGTTCGTCCACATGAACCCTTTGAACCGCAGACCGACCCCGTGACGAGTGCATCGACCCCACCAAGATCTGCCGACGCCGAGAACTCACGATAGCGCCAAGGCCTTCGACACGGAACACGAACCCGACAAGCCACGACACGAATACAACAAGTACCCTCTCGGACCGAGGCGAAGATGCCGAACGCCAAGATCGCCTCAAGGTTCGAAGGACCCATGTCGAACCGAGTTCGCCAACCGGAACAAAGTGCGAACCCGTATCGACTTCATGCTCTCCTTCACGGGCCGATTGAAGACCGATCCCGTGCGGTCGCACCATGAACTCCGAACCCCGATGCGGACAAGTTCGCCATCGACCTCGAGGACGCCTGCGAGACGAAAAGACCGCCACACGGACGCCGAGACCACGAACCACAGTCCCGGCGAAGGTCGATCCGGCGCCGACCTAAACCTGCAGAAATCCAAGATCGCCGAGAACGCCAAGATCTTCATCGAGCCATGACCGACAACATGACCCGAAGACCCCGGATGCGCCAAGACCCTGAACCCCGGAATCCGAGAACGACTGTCGAACCCTGGACCCTGTCGGACCCCGAACCCCGGAACCCCAAGACCGTCGAGAACCCTAATGTGTGCACCCCTTCCCGAAAACCCTATTTTATAATACAATAACAACTTGTCGCATATTAATTGTTCACGCATGCATCCTTGTCATGTGGTTTGGGGGACTTATGCCGATTCACCTAATAATTAAATATGGGGCCCATATGCGGGCAAATCTAGCCTTATGTTGGCCTCATTTAAATTTGTGTAGCGAACCGGTGCTATCTTTTTCCATGTTCAAACAACATTTAATTTGCGGGGGTTCTAAATAACTTGAACCATTTAAGTAATTGTCGGGACCCCGGTTCCGCCTAATCTGACCTAATTGCATCGCACCTTGCCATGCCATGCATCATGCCGATCTTCTGCCGTTGTATTAAATATTGCATCCGGTGTTTCTTCTAGTGTTTTGCTTCTTCGCGGATAAGGCCGTTGAGTTGATGTGAGCTTCGTCCCGATCTTCGGTAAAACCTTCGACAATGTTTTCAGGCGAGCCTCTCCCCCTTTTCTACCTATCTTACTTTTATAGTCTTTATTCCCTCCTGTTTATCTATTGCTATCTGTGTTGCGATGCTTTAGTTTCCGTACCTGTGATATACCGTGCAGCCATATATTGCCTTGGACACACCCTATTACCTGTTGTTTGGTAGATAGTTGGACTTGCGCGTCGTAGTTGCTTGCTCAAGTGCTGATGTGTGTCGTCATATGCCACAGTTGCTGATGTATTTCCGCATGTTGATGTTGGAGATGATCATAGTTTTACTTATCGTCACTTTAATTTCTGTTTAACAACTAAAATTGAAATAAGCAGAGGCATCGATGGGTGATAGATAATATTTGGTTTCCGAAGGCCCACTTGTGTCCCGTAAGACCCCGAGTACTTGATACCTGTTCCTTGATTTATCGCGCTATCCACATCCGGGAGGTATATGGGACCCCCCTGAGCCAGAGCTTGATTCATTCTTATTTCTTGGGGCCACAAACTAGTTTGAGGTTTTATTTACGATCCTGTACTTATGCCATGCTACTTTCTATATTTACATTTGTGCGAGGAGCACACTGTACTGTTTAGGATCGGGACACGATTCCGCGGTGTCGACAAGCTCAGTTTTGGGTTCCCAGTCGTTCACAGCCGTATACCCAAACCTTGAGTCCGTCTCGGAGCTTGCTTACTTGCTATGGTAGACTCCAAGGGTGGCCTGAAATATTACTGAATCGTGATTGTTCAATGTGAAAGCCTCGTTGGGTTTTGATTTGGTTTTTCCGAGGTTGATCGGCGTGTGTTGCTATTGGTGCACCCGGCCGGTAAAACTTTCAAAGCCGTGTCCATGGATATGGCCGACTTGGAGCACAGTATCTCCATCAGACAAGCATAACTAAAGTTTACTGCTATAAATCTGACTTATAATGACTAGTAATCAGCTTCACTATAATCGAATGGCTAATTAATACTGCCCACAATTGCTTGTTTGGTTGTCGCCATACAATTGTACTGACTAGTAAATCTTGCAACTACAACGGAATGGCTGAATAAAAGTACCAACAACTGCTGGGTTTTGGGTTATCTCATGATAAATGTCGACTAGTAAGTGTTGCCACTATCACGGAATGGTTAACTAAAAGTGCCCACTGTTTACTTTATCGGGACGATTACCTAAACGACTAGTAAAGTGCCGCAACTATAATCGAATAAGTAAACGCCAACTGTGAGTTCCTCGGTTGACTTCCTCGGCGGTCTCGAGGGAAACGCCAGATGGGTTTGTTTGGTGTTAGCCTCAAGTTGGATCCGGATAGGTCATTCACCCCTCTCGATAACCGCGCCATTGTATCGAGTCTCTATAGGTTGTTTAGTGCTTTGCCGCCGCTCGATCCACCATACCTATGTAGGCGAGGACCGCCAATTCTAGCCTCGCTGCTTGGCCTCGATCGATGCTCCTTTTTCCTTTGCCCTTTGCCGGCACCCTTTTGTATAAGGTGTTTTGAGATCGACGTTAGCGGGGTTACCCTTCCGCTTGGCACAGGCGAGTTATGGACGCCATTGGTTATTCTTCAGGGCTCTTAGCCCCATTTGCATCTTGTCCGTAGTCGGACGCTCCGTCTTTTTAAGGTGATTGGATCTTGTATATTATATCTGTATTCTTGTCTCTTCGAGTCGCTGTTGTATATATCTGTTCTGTGGGTCCCATCGAGGATTGTTGTGTAATGTTATTACTTCGTTTTCCACCCGCACGAAAGTGCCTGGTGGGCACCTTTGAATCGTTTCTATGCGGGTTTGGTGAATTTTGCTAAAACTTGCATAGGTCCGATTCTGAGGGTGTTACACGTGCTCAAGAACTTGACAACACGGTTATGTGGAAACATGGCGATACATCTAGAAAGACGTCCAGAATATCACGAACCACCGATATGTCACTTAGTTCGAGAGGAAACTTGCTTGGTAGGGCAAGAGAACATAATCTCAGAGCTTCGGTACAAGCCTAACTCTTTGACGGAAGATATGTACCAGATTAGCGGATTTTGTAGCACAATCATTCCTTTTCTTAGTGATAGGGTTAACCAATCACGCTAAGAATGACTCAAATGTCCTTAGAGTTCAAAACAATTATAATTTCTAAGAATCTTAGGTGTCCACATTATTACGCACACGGATCACTCACAAGCATGAAGGCTCGAGGAAGGGTGGGTAAATATGTGTAAGAGTATCACTTCATTAAGGGGTCATGAAACTCAGCACGAACTCTTAGTGTAAAAGGGTGTGATACTTTAAGGTAGAACAGATGGAAGACAATCAATACATCTTAATCTGCGGAATACAGCACTTTAACCTGGTCCTAGATATGACGAGGTACTGGAGTTTTTTTCTCCTAGACATTCCAAAATGGTTTGTCTGGACGGACCACAAGAGTATCTTGCATCGGAAGACACCGATGCACATTTACTACTTGGCTACCAATTGGTAGACGAAGGTAAAACAACAAGGAAAAGGGAACATGCTTAGGATAGAATCCCGAGATGTGGATGCATAGATTATCAATCTTCCGAGAACCAATGTATAGAAGGGGTAAAGTGTGGCAGAGTCACCAGTATAGATGCGAGACTCTAGATGAGTACTCTTGTCATGATCTATTTGGTTCCATTAAAGAACATCTGCCATAGCATGTGGTAGGGGAAGTCCTTAATTGTAACGAGTTGATCGCGAATATAACCACAAGCTTGAAGGCTAGAATTATAGTACCAGCCATCCTGATTTAACTTGTCAACATTAGCAACAGGGGAAAAAGGAATGGATCTTGGTTTAAGGATCAGCGTCATGTACAAGATTCACAATACCAGAATCCAGCACAATCAGGGATCATAGGTTCAAGTCCAAGGGTTAAAACCCGAGAAAGGAGTAACTACTGCTTGAGTGACGTAGCGTACACTTCAAGGTAGTAACCACAAGGTAACTTCCAAAATAAGGAACACCTTATGAAGTACCCAAACAAACAAAAAGGAGGCACTCGAGGCGAATGGAAACCTGGAAGCCTGGAACAGAACACTATAGATCCAACAATATAATATTGTGGGTCCAAAAGATAGAGAGATCATGATGGGAAGGAATCTCTTAGATGAAGCAGAGCAAAGGGGAATAAGGAATTCTTAACACACACAACTCTGGGGAACTCAACACTAGGTCAACTGGCTTATAAACAGCATGCCTGAAAAGGCACCTAAGCTTCGAAGAAAGAGACAAGATAGCAAAACTTTCCAAATCAACACAAGATAAGATAACCCAGAGTTAGAGCGAAACTGGATAAGGAGAAAAAGAAGCATACTAGAGTTTTCGCAAATACTTCTCAGCTTTTAAAATAGTTTTCACAAGCACTAGACTCAACATCGACCAATAGCAAGGTTTTCCTACGGTCAGTACTGCTCTGATACCAAGACCTGTAACACCCCCGGGATCAGGGCTAAACAAATCCCAGACCTTCGTCTGACATAATCTTAACCTTGAGCTCGAGAATATCCAGTGAAGAATTGATAACACAGCAGTGACCCTACGACACAAAAATTATTACAGCAAGCTCATAATTGAGCAGAGAACCAAATTATTACAAGCAGAGGTCACTGGCCACAAACATCAAACAATGGAAGTAAAATTATGTTATTAAGTATAGAAAACTTAACAAATGGCCTAAGAGGCCTGAATCATAACGATGACGTCCCAGCCCATAGATTCCAGGCTACCGGCTGCGAACCCCAATCTACTCGTCGATGTCGATGTAGTACCAAACTGATATTAAGGGAATACTTACTCTGCCAAAAGTATGAACAAAGCAAGGGTGAGTATAGGGTGTACTCCGCAAGACTTATGGCTAGTGGAGTTGTTTTGCATAAAGCCATCTTTTGTTTATAAAACAAGAGAGAGAAGAAGCTCGTCTATTCAGAGTATTTTAAAAGGGGATAAGAGAGAGAAATCTCCTAAATACTGATCATCATCTTTTGATATCCACCGAATCATCATCATCATCTACCAACTAGGATCACCCCCTCGTACCCATGAGGAAGCATCCTTAATAAACATTAGTTTCCCAGTTTTACGATTAGGTTCATGTTCTCTATGATCTCCCATCCGTTCCCAAGTCGTCAATAACCGTGGACACGGCTTTCCGAAAGATTATTACCCTGCAGGGGTGTACAAGTTTACCCACACGTACCAACTGACTCTTAATGCCAGATCATTAGCCCTCTTCCTTGGAAGGACGGCAGAGGGTGGTTGACCACGACCTTTACCTTGCTTTCGCTGAAACGATGAGTCACGCAATAAGTATGGTTCCGCTGTAACAGGTCAAATCCTGAAGCCGGTACTTAAAGATGTGAGGTGAGGTTGGTTTACCAGGGGCTCCATTGACCCCAAGCAACCCGGCCCAAGCTTCCCTACCTGTTATGAATGCACCTCCTTCACCTCCTTCTTTCGGAAACGTTTTCAATGTGTACGTCGAATGGAATTCCCGAACTATGTGACTCATGGAATCTACTAGGAAAGTTAGTCAATCATGGGGTCCCCATTTACCCCGTGTGGTTATACGCTCGTCTTCGTTCAAGAGGCAAGAACCTAGGGTCCTAAGGGTGGCGAGCATTGGACTAGAAAAACCACATCCCACCGTGGCCTCCCATACAAGCCTTAGCATGTTTAATCTCATATCACTGATCTCATCTTATCACGTTTTCCTGTCATACTAGATTCTCTGCATCTGATACATCATCTGGATGAACCAGACTCAACAGCTAAGCATGGCTAAGCAAGACATGAATAAAATCTCTAGCATTGCACACAAGCCAACCTAGTTATGCCAGGAGTAGTGGATCAGGTAATATAATCTCAAAGGGAGTAATGCAATAGATAGGATACTCTATCTATCGATAAAACACCGTAGTAGAATCGTATGCAACATGGCAGAATTGAAATGCTTTCGAAATCATAGGATTATATCATGGTGGGGCTATGCTTGCCTTTGTCAGTTGATAGGAGATAAACAGATCTTCGGGAGCCTTGTAATTGACTTATTATAATTGGTCTAGTATTGTTCTTTGTTCTTCGAGCTTCGACGGTGTTGACCTCAGGCTTCGATCTCGACCTCGATCGCGATATCGTATTCTACCGGAGAGAAGCAAACACCGGAAAGAGAGGGAAACAATCAACACATGGAATTGATGCAATGCTCAAGCAAGTATGATGATATGACAAGATAATTTTCTTTGAAATTTAACCCTAAGGCATGCTCTACAACTTAATCGGGGTTCCGAGGGGCGCAAACCCTAACTCGAGGAAACTCCGGAAACCCATGAGAGAGATTGATTTTGTTCTATAATTAAACTTGTCATTTAAGTTGTTGAACAATGTATGATTATAGCTTAAAGAGATAGAGCTCATTTTTCTGAACATTTTGATATATTATTTGTATTTTTCTGATTTAAAATGAATTAGTTATGAATTTATCCATTTTTTATTCATTTTAAATCATTTTTAGAATATTACAAACCATTTTTGGATTACTTAAATTATTTTCCAAGTTGGGCGCACATGTCATAAGTTTAATCATTTCAGAAAACATTTTCCAAAATTATTAAAATCCTGACAGGGGTGGCCCACAGGGGTATTTATTAATTCCAAAATTGAATTTACAAAACATTTAAATAAATCAAAAAGGATTATGACCTCATGCTAATGTCAGCATGACGTCAGCAATGGAGGTGCTCTCAGATCAAGCAAGCTCGCATCGATCTGCTGCACACGGGGCCTCGTGGGTGGTATGATTGGAAAGAGGAGGCTGAGCTGGTTCGGCTAGAGGTAACGCCGCCCTTGATTGGTCGCCGGAACAGTGTTCCTGACGAGCATCTGTGGCGGCGCTCAGTGGCGCACAGCGGGAGGACGAACCAGGAAGCAAGGGGAGTAGAGGAGGGGTATGGCATGACCAGCGGCTCACCATGCACGTGATGGAGGGATCGGGAAGGCTCGAGGAGGCTGGGCGGCAAGGGAATCGACGATAGACGTGATAGCCGGAGTCGGTGAAGGCGCGGTCGTTGGCGACGTTTCGCAGTGCCCCTGCTCGATTCCTTCAAGGGGAAGCATCAGCGTGACGAGGCGAGGCCGACAGTCGTCTCAAAAAGCGAAGGGGTGGTCAGAGATGGCGGGGCTCACCGGTGTTGCAAGCTAGGGTTCCAGCGGGTTTGGGGAAAACTACAGAGAGCACGAGAGGGATAGAGACGGGTATGGGGAGAGAGAGTGGAGCACGGCGGATCTTGTGGCATCCTTATCATCACGAGGCGACCAGAGCGGCGGTGGGAATCGCGGCGGAGAGCATGGGCGGCCGCGCGCGAGACAGTGAGCAGCTTGCCAGGAGGAGGAAGATGACAACGAAGGGGTATCTGGGCCTGGGCTGCGCTTGGGCCAGGGATGGGCCTGCTGCGGCTATGCGAGCGATAGACAGAAGGAGGAGAGGTAGTTGGTCCGCGGCCTGTTAGGATGTTGCTCTGTTTTATTTGTAGAAATTCTTTCCTTTTTCTGATTTCACTTTTGTTTTTGTATTTCCATATAAAAATCTGTTTTGAGTTATTTCAAAATACTAGAGGCTTTATAAAAGGTTAGAAAATATTGAGGGGCCCTTTTATTCAGATTGGGCTCCACAATTTTGGGAACTTTCAAAATTTCAAAACCATTTAGAATGTGTTTTCAAATAGAGGGAGAGGTTAGGGTTTAGGATTTTGATTATTCTTCCTTGCATGCATTAATAGAGATGATGCTTATGATGCACAAAACAAACCCTAATATAGATTATCTAAAACTGGGGTGTTACGCAACAAAGTCGGCCGTCTCCGATACGGACCCAGGGTGTATGGCGATGGCTGTAAACGACTAGGAACCCGAAAGTGTGACTGGGCTTATGTATAAAGAGAAAATGTGGCACCGGGTTCCTAAACAGTACAGGCGCTCCACGCGCAATAGTAAATAAAGCACTAAAGCATGGCATAAGTACAAGATAGTAATAAATCACCAAACTAGTTTGTGGTCCCTAGTACAGTACTTTGAAATCAGGTACTAAATCGATGGGGGTGCCCACACACCACACCTATGGTTAGCGCGCTCGATCCCGGAACAAGTGTCAAGAACTCGGGGTCCTACGGGACACAAGTGGGCGGTTAAAAACCAAATATTGTCTATTACCCACCGGTGCCTCTGCATTATTTACCTACTTTCAATTTTAGTTATTAAACGGTAGTTAAATCCATGATCATCTCCACCATTAAGCATGTGCCAACCACCCAACAACGGTGGAACATCGACGATGTGAAGCAGCAACTAAGCAAGCGACTACGACTCGCAAGGCCCACTATCTACCAAACAACAGGTAATAGGAGGTGTACATGGAAATATAGAGGCTGCATGGAAGTATAAAGGGGTACGGAATCTATAGCATTGCAACACAAATAACAATAGATCAATAGGAGGAAATAAAGACTAGAAATATAAAATAGGTAGAAAGAGGGATAATGCTCGCCTAAAAATTGCCAAAGGTTCATCCGAAGAACGGGTTGACATTCACATCAACTCATCGGCCTAATCCATGAAGAAGAAAAGCACTAGAAGAAACACCGGATGCAATATTTAATACTACGCCAGAAGATCAAACATGATGCATGCATGATGCATGACATGGCAAAGATGCGATGCTATTAGGCAATATTAAACGGAATCGGTGTTCTGACATTTACTTAGATGGTTCAAGTTGTTTAGACACCCCGCAATTTAAATGTTGTCTTATCAAGGAAAAATATTTCACCGGTTCGATGCACAAATTTAAATGGGACCAATATTAGACTTGATTCGCCTGCATATGGCCTCCATATTTAATTTAGGTGAATCGTCGAAACACCCACAATATGTATGCAAGCATGATAAATTATATGCAACAAGTATAATATGTCAATTTATAAAATAGGGGCTCAGGAGGGGTCACACATTTGTATCGATGATCTTGGGGTTCGCTGAGGGTTCTGGATCAGTCTTCGGGGTCTCGGCATCCGAGAACGGGTCTTTGGGATTCCGGTCACCGTATCCGTGGGGGAGAACATGGCGTTCCAGGAAGGAGACCTTGGTGTGTCGAGTGTTCGGTCTTGCATCTTTGGTGGCGATGAGAACCTACACATAGTCACGTGTTCTTCAGACTGCATCACACCGATTCTTCGGATTCTCGAACGAGGTTGAATTAGCCGATGTAGGTACACAAGCAGTACCATCGATCAACACACATCGTTACACCACATGCATCACAGAGAAGCAACATGTCGTTGATGTACGGGGTAGGGATGCGTGCTAGTAGAGGCGCTGCACGGTCGAGGTCAGTGCACCGGGACAGAGGACGGCCAGACGCGGCGGCATGTGTCCGCACAGATGAGCAAAGAGGAGGGCGACTGAAGTAGGGGCGCAGGAGGCGCACGACATTAGCGGAGAGGTGCCGGTGGGCTTGGCAGGGCAGAGCAGTGGAGAGAGGGTTGCAGGCGGGGCCGGCCAGAGGCAGGTCCGGTGCGGCCTTGAGAGGAGACTACACGAGCATGCAGGGGTTGGATGTCGAGCTTGGTCCGGAGGAGATGCCGGCGAGCGAGGCAGCGGTGAAGAGGAGCTCGAGCGAAGGAGGTCTCCTGTGGCCAGGGGCGGCGTCCGCTGCTGGCGCAGGGAGAATCATGACGGCGCTTGCGGACGGAGGAAAACGATGCAGGGCGAAGGGTCGACGAGGTTACTGCAACCGGCGGCAGAGCTGGCTAGCGAGGGGGGCGCGGGCCAAAGGCACGGCTCACGGAGAGGCATGGAGGCGGGGAGGTGGAATAGCGGACGTCGGCTGAATCCGCGAGCGATGAGCAGGGTCAGGGGACGAGGAAGAAAAGCAGGGGAGGGGATCGCGTGACAGGGCCGGGGTCGGGGACGCGTGAGAGCAAGTGGGGGTGGGCCAGGGGAGCGACAGGAGTTGGGGTTCGCGTTGATTCGACGCGTGCTTGGTGGCGCTAGCGGACCAGGGAGCGGGGGTAGGTGCTAGGGTCGATTTGGCTGCGGCGGGATGGGTCGGGTCATGCTGGAGAATGGCGTCAGGTGGTTGCGAGGGAGTGCGACGTGCGTGCGTGTGGGAACTGGTGGCGGGGTGGTGTGGGGATTGGTCAAGGGTTTGCTTCGGTAGGGTTAGGTTTGGCTAGGGTTTCATCCGGCTGGGCCTATTGGGCCTGGCCGGTTTAGGTCTAGGTTTTATTATTTATTTAAAACATTTTGTTTTATTTCTTTTGTTTTGTTTAAATCATTTTTTAACTAGATTTACATGATTGAAATGGCAAGAAATATAATTTGAATAAAAGAGGAGATGTAATGTAGAAAACAATATAGGGTTTTATAAAATAGTTTTGAGGCAAGTATGCATGATGGTGTGGTGATGATACGCAAAGACAAAATCAGCAGGCGATTTTCTGATAGTTGTTTACCCAGGGTGCTACAAGCCCGCTCCGTCTTGGACTTCCAAACATCCGCATGGGATTACAAGGATGTCCCTCTCCAAGCTTCAGATGCGATCACATAGTAATGGCAACTGTGACACCTCACTAGTTGTTAGTTTAGGGTTCGAAGCATGGAAAACAAAAAAAATTCTATCGCATGTACACACAAAACCAAGATCTGATCTATGGCAAAGCCAAGATCTAATTTACGATATCGGTGCAACGAGATTCTAGAAAACTAACCCTAGTAGATCCAAAGCGTTTAACGAGATCGGATTCTTGTGGTTGATGTAGTCAATCAGTTGCCGATCTCAAGATCGTGTAGACGATCCTTTCGGCGGCGCGTTTTGGCAATGCTTCCGTAGTCGGTCACACGTACGGTAGTCGATGAAGACCTTCCTCTCCCTTGTTCCAGCAGGGCAGCGGAGGTTGTAGATCTCTTCGGAATCCCAACAGCACGACGGTGTGTTGGTGGTGGTGGAGGAGGAGAGATTTCTGTAGGGCTTTGCCTAAGCTAGAGCAGGACGGTGGAGAAGAGAGAGGGGTGCGGTGGCTAGGGTTTAGGTGCCAGGGCTTGAGGTGTCAAGGGGTGGCGTCGTACCCCTCCTTATATGGGAGAAGGGCCAGCGACCAAGGACCTCCCTTCCCTAGACGAGTTGCCCCCAACATGGCTAGCAAGGGGAGTGTAATATCCTAAAAATCATGATTTGTAAAAGTTTGCATTTCATTCATACATTCATAGAATCCTTGGCTTCCAAAAAAATTCAAAACAAAATTCAAAATAAAACCATTTATATGTCTATTATCTATATATCAACAAGGCAAGGTTTTAGTTTATTTTCAAAGTATCAAAGTGCATTTGACTAAACAGTGGTATTTTATACACATTTAGGTGCAAGGTTTACACTACAAAAACCTAGAGGTGATTTGAATTCAAATCCATTTTAATATGGTTTGATTTCTTTCCTGAAAATCAAAATAGAAAAAAGATGAAGAGAGAAGAAAAGGAAAAGGGTCGGCGCCATCTATTCACCCCAGCAGCAGAAGCAGCCCACTAAGCCCACCCGGACATCACCCCCTCTCCACTCTTTCTCACGCGCGAATCAACCCTCACCCCGCTGACACCTAGGTCCCACCAGCGCCACCTCATCATCGTCCCCGCATGACCCGTTCCCCTCCCCCTCGCTGCAGTTTCCTGCGATGAATTTGCAACGTCAATTCGCGTTGATTGCGCCAGCAATTCGTCCCGCGACCATGCCCTACTTAATCGCCCACCTCTCCTCCCCAGTTCCCCTCAGACCCCATGCCCTGAACGCCTCCAGGCTGCAAGAATTCCTCGCCCAAACCCCCTCTGCTCCGACGAGCTGCAACACCGATTCCGGGCAACTCTGGCCACCCCTCTGCCCCTAGCTTCCACAAGCTTGACCAGCAACCCAGTACGCACCTGCCAGTAGCCCTAGCTTGGCCGCGCATGCCCCACAGCCTCGGCAATGACCAAGTCCGAACGCCACCGTCATCTACGTCCACTCCGGCGACCCCTACTGGTAACTCCTGACCGCCTCCTCTCTGTTCGATGCCCTTACAATCTCCTATATCTCACGCATCTGATGCACCATTTGTCTTGCCTTGGCATGCTTCGTAGCCTTGCCAATGTCGATGATCGAGCGTGCCTGACGCCAGAAGCTTCTCCAGCGAGCATTTGTCGACACGACCGTGTGCCCCTGGCCATCCCACGACAACCCTGAGCTTTGCCACGTCCCTGCGAACTCGGTGATCATCTTCCCTTCCTCTCTTGCTTCTTGTTTTCGCTGGAACCATGCTGACAGAGCGCCACCACCGTTCACCGTCAAGCCAGCGCCGCCAGTTCCTGGTAGTGTGCTATGAGCCGTTCGATTTAGATCCAAGTGATAGGATAGATTGGCTTAGCGAAAGGGTATGATTTGAGCCATGCCATACGATTCACTTTTAGTCCTACGGTCCACAGAGCACGTTAAGTGCGAACTGTTATCAGCCATTGGAATCATTCCACGTGGCATGTCCTGTCTGTTTAAAAATCCAGAAAATGAATTTGAATGATTAAACTTGTAAAATCTATAACTTTTGTTTTGTTTATCCAAAAAATGCAAATAATATATCATTGAATTCACAAAAATAAATCCTACACTACTGTTGTCTTAGTTTTGTGTTTTGTTTCTGTAAAAATGGGTTTTTATGCAGAGACAATTATAGGCCTATTTTGGCTAGGTAAATTATTTAGAAAATGTTATTAAGGCCATTTTGAGTTTATCTAGACTTTAAATAATTGTTTTTGTGTTCAGTACTGTTTGACTTGTCTTGTTTAGTTAAGAAAAAATCATCACATGGCATTTGCATGCATTCTTATATTTTTGCTTGATTATTTTGAATGTAAATTTGGTGCTATCATTTTATGTGTAGATTTTGGTGATAGTGGTGATTGTTTTTGTGAGGATTGTTGCTACTCCCCCAACTACCAAGGCAAGTGGTGCTTCATGTATTTTTGTCCTATTACTTTGACTATGCACTAGTGATATTTTGTATAGGGCTTGCATGAGATTTTGCTAAGTATCTATATGACTATGCCTTGGGAAATCCTAGTACTTGTAGTCTTGGTAGAAATATTTCTCTAAGTTAAGATACTTGTTGATATCATCCTTAGCCTAGCTAGTAGCAAACAAGGGTGGATTATATACATGCTATGGAAATATTGCTAAGTCCTTGACTTATGTTTTTTCCTAATAAAAACAACTAAGTGAAATGGTATGTTTGGGTTATGTTGAGTGGTTACACAAGGCCCATATATATGGTCTACCTTGTGTATCACACTTGTGGAAAGCCACCTAGAAACATAGGGATTTGAGATACTTAGTGTTTAGAAGATTCTAGTGCAACCACATGGCATATGGGCTCTTCCTTGATCATATAGGTTGCAATAACTTAGCCAAATGGACAGATGGTGGTAGGGTGATAGGTTGGAACGCGTCCATTTGGTATAAGGGAAGGCTTCTGAAAGATATCTTCTTGATGCATGTCGAGTCTTGTGGGGAAAGTGCACCACCTCTCGAGAAGGAAAAATCTAAGTACTTAGCCGTGTCCCGAGCAATGGACAATTTGAGCATCAAGACATTGAAGGTATCAAGGATCTCCTCATCCCAATTTCTAAGTTAAAAATTTGTGGTTGAACAAGGGTAAAGGTTCACCAATGTCTATTGGTGGTTCCTTGGGTGATTTTCATCAAACAAAAACTTAGTGTTTTCAACTTATAGGAAACACCTATTTTGATCAAAGCAAACCTAAGCTACAGATAGCCAAATTCATATAGAAGCTAGAAACTATTATTCTACTATGTATCACTTGCCAATACTATTCCAATGTATTGACCCACTGTGGTTGTAACTTATGATGTTGCGGGTTACTCTGATGAGGATTAGGGTTATGAGTCTACAGTCAACATGTTTGCCTGTGGCACATGAAGATGAAGACTTTACTTTATTTACTTATGTTATGAACTCTTGTACTAGCCTTTGGCTATGGAGTTGTAAAAGCCTATGTTTATCTCTGGAATGATGATGTAATAAAGACCATTGTATCTGTGTACTTCATCTTAAACTGTGGATGCTAGCATTTGATCCAGGGACTAGCATTGCAATCACAGGGACCTTTACCTTTATAAAGGTGGGGTCTTACAGGAAAAGTCCCTCCCTAACTCGGCTAGGAAGGGGAGAGTTGTAAACTTTCCTTTCAAGTTTTCCCTTTCCTTCCCAAACTAGGATTTGACATTTCAAACTAGAATTTGACTTTTCAAACTAGGGTTTGACCCTTTTCCTCCTAGTCCTTGGACGAGTTGCTCTTGGGCTTTGTGAGGCCAGCCCCTTAGGGCATGCCGCATCCCAAGTGCCCCTCCCAGGGTGGTGGACCTTCTAGAACATTCTAGAAGCTTCCGGTCAAAACACCGAAAACATTTCTGAACCCCGGAAATTGACTTTACTTATATGAAACATATTCTTCGAACCATTCCGGATCTCCTCGTGTTGTCCTGGATCAAATCCGAGACTCCGAACAACATTCGGTCTCCAACTCATTCCATATCTACTTAATCAACTTCGAATCCTTAAGTACGTCTCCCTACGGTTCTTGAACTATACAGACATGATCGAGACACCTCTTCGATCAATAACCAATAGAGGGATATGGAAATCCATATGTCTCCCACGTATTTCTACGATGACTTCATGATCGAATGAACCATTTACATACGATACCGATTCCCTTTGTCGCGCGATACTTTACTTATCCGAGGTTTGATCGTCAGTATCTCTATACCTAGTTCAACCTCGTTACCGATAAGTACTCTTTACTCGTTTCGTGATATGACAACCCTTGTGACCTAGTCACATGCTTGCAAGCCAATTGGATGACATTCCACCAAGAGGGCCCAGAGTATATCTATCCGTCATATGGATGGACAAATCCCACTCTTGATCCATGTGCTTCAATCCATACTTTCAGAATACCTAATGCCACCTTTATAACCACCCATATACGTAAGTGTTGTTTGATGTCATCAAATCATCCATCTAGTGATGGTGATTAACATGATCTCATGGTCGAAGGATTAGGTTACTATGTATTGAAAGCTTGTAGCAAACGAACTCTAAATGACTTGATCTTATGCTATATTAACTACAGGAGTGTGTCCATCACATCATTCTCCTAATGACATGATCTTGTTATTAATAACATTTAATGTCCATGATTAGGAAACCATGATGATCTATTAATCAACAAGCTAGTTTAACAAGAGGCTTACTAGGGACTCTTTCATGTTTACATAACATAAAAGTATTAATGTTTCTGGTTAATACAATTATAGCATGGGATGTAAACATTTATCATAAACACAAAGATATAATAATAACCACTTTATTATTTCCTCTTGGGCATATCTGCAACAGTTGGATGGGCAATAGCCAAAGTAATTGACGAAGTCACCGGAACATCGGTCGAGGGGCCCTATGACGAGGTTTAATCTCGGCAATGCCCATTGTCATGAGCTTGGGTTTTGGAGAAGATGGGGATGCTGGAGATCGCGGAATTGTTAGCAAACAAGCAACTCGGGGACACGAGATTTACCCAGGTTCAGGCCCCCGGAGGGAAAATCCTACCCCTGCTTGTCTGCTCTTGATTACGGCAGAACCGAAAAGTATAGGGGTGCGCAGATGCAATCTGGCGTGGAGGTGTGTATGCGGTGGTATGAAGTGCCCTCCTCGACGTGCCCTCCTAGCCTTTATATAGAGATAGCCGGGTCCTGGGCATAAACCGAGTCGGTTACAGGTTTTAGGGTTTGCCCTTTTGAATATTCTATCTACTCTAGTCTTGTTCTCCAAGGATCCGAAGGCGTCATGGGCCCTGGCCACCCGAAAGTCTTCATGGTCTGGCGCATGTTCTCGTGGGCCTTCCTTGGGCCAGACTAGGTATGCTAAGATCATGTACCCGTAGGGTATAACCATGTCAGTAGCCCTCGAGTGTTCAGTCAAATCGTAGATTCGGCTGAGGACTCTTTAATCCTTCGGGTGCAGCTATCTTTGTTTGTTTAGAGAACGATTTGAGTGTGCAGGGATTGTTGATGTATGTTCCCGACTCTCCCGATGGATCAGGGTCAGTTAACTGTCTTAGGAGAAAACAACACGATCTTCTTCAGATTCGAGTCCCTTGACTCGAACCCGGAATGTATGCTGGCGTAATTCGACTCAGGCCGCGGAGGACTTACAGGAGTGGAATTCCAGTAAATTTTAAATGATATACCCAATGCGTCTGTCGGGATTTTTCATCACGCCAGCTGGCACAGATTCTCACTAGCAGAGCACAGTCGTGTGCGTTGCCAGGCATCAGATGGTATCTGTAGGTCTTATATTTGCGTCGCAGATGCCACATCTGAATTTTTATCACCGCACAGGTGTTTCGGGTGACCAAGGAGGATGTTTCTCACTTAGCGTTAATTGGGGCAGAGTTGTCGAAAAGTTTTTGAATGCTGATCCGAAGGATCGCAGTCGAAGAATTCATAGGGTGCGCGACCAGCGCTCCCTATGGGAGTAGCCCCCGAGTGTCTGTTCGAGTCGTAGACTCAAGCAGAGACTTTAATTCAGTCTTTGTTGACTTTTAGGTTCGTAGGACACAAATTTTTCGGATGCTTGAATCCATCCTCCCTATGGGAGTAGCCCCCCGAGTCCGTAGTGGAGTCGTAGACTCGACATAGGACTCGAAGAATAGTTCAATGGTGTAGTATGTTGATTGTTTTTAGGGTGCGCGGCCAGCGCTCCTGATAGGAGTAGCCCCCGAGTAGTTAGTCGAATCGTAGATTCGAGTGAGTACTCTTAGCTGTGTAGCCGAAGAATTGTAACCGTTGCTAGTATAGCTTTTGATGACGTCAGTGCTGACGATCGGTGACCTCAAGCGTCTGCGGCGCCAGAGATGACGTGACTGGACGAACATGGGTCCCTCCTTCTGACTTTCGGTTGACTGGTCACGCACGGCGTGGAGATAATTACGGCGTCGCCTCGATTTCCTTGCATAGTGGATGCCGTGTGAGCGACGGTTCTCTGCCGTGCTGACACGTGGACGGTCAGATCTTGATGTTGGCTCTAGGTATTCCCAATCAACGGTCGTTGTGCATCGTCTTTGTCCTTATAATCATTGGGGAAAAGTTAGTTTGCTTTCACCGCAGCCATTCCTGATTTACTGCTTCCATCTTCTTGAGTTTTCCTTGTTGCGCGCTAGAATTTCTTCGAACCTTTCCTTCTCTGTTTCTGCGTGCTCGTCGTCGTCGCCACACTTCGATGGGGAAGTCCAAGAAGGCCTCCACCGCAGTTGGTACAAGTGTTGCTGCTAACGGCAAGAAGGGTTCCAACGCCACTCGCGTCACCGATGGTGGCTGGCAGCGATCGGAGACGCGCGAGGGCGATCTCCGCAAGCTCCGTGAGCGGGGTCTGATCCCGCAGGATAGGAAGGAAGTCAGAGTTCCTGGTGACGAGGTAATTCCCTGTCCTCCCGCTGGGTTTCGGGTCATGTTCCTCGCTTTTGTCCTTCGGGGTCTTTCTTTCCCAATCCACGATTTTCTCAGTGGATTGCTTTTCCTTTATGGCATCCAGCTCCATCATCTTTCACCAAACTCTCTTGTTCATATCGCCTGCTTCATCACATTCTGCGAGTTTTGGCTCGGCATCGAGCCGCACTTTGGCATCTTCCAGAAGCTCTATTCCGTGAAGAGGCAATCCGGCTCCGATGGCGTTTACCCCATCGGCGGCTGTATCATTTCCCTTAAATCCAACTTTCTCTTCTTATCTTTTTATATGTCTAAATCTGTCTAGTACTGGTGGAGGCGATGGTTTTACATCCGCGACTCCACAGTGGTTGGGCAGGACTTTGGCCTTGCTCCTTTTGACCCCTCCCAGAAAATCCAGCCGAAGAGGTCCTGGAAGAACCACATCTTGGATGGTGAGGTGGCGAAGATAGAGGGGCTCTATCATCGGCTGGAGGATCTTCAGTTGATTCCGGATAAAGAGGTGAACGATGTGGATATCATCCGCACCTTCCTCAAACGTCGGGTGCGGCCACTCCAGGCTAGGGAGCACCCGATGTTCCTTTATTCTGTTCGCCACGATCATACTAGGGTTTTGGCTGAGGAGTTCTCGAGAGGGATCTTGACAGGATTCTTCGGCCGCTACTAAAGTTCAAGGCTAGAGAGGATCTCTCGAGGAAGTCGCTGTCTCCTCCGTTCGCCGCCTCTCGACCGGTTCCGCAGGTGTAGATCTGGGGCGTGCGCGTAGCGTTTTTTGTTTTGATTGCGTTTTTCTTTCACTTTCTTGTGTTCTGAAAGTTTGTTTATTTTGCGCAGGAATTCAAGGTACCGGGCATGTTGCCTGCACTGCCCGAACTATTTCGGGATGCCCCGGACAATGATGTGGTGGATTCCATGTCCGAGCTTCCCTCGGCGCGATCGCCAGCAGAAGAAACTCTTGAGTCTA
Source organism: Avena longiglumis (assembly GCA_030063025.1). Classification (NCBI taxonomy): domain Eukaryota; kingdom Viridiplantae; phylum Streptophyta; class Magnoliopsida; order Poales; family Poaceae; genus Avena; species Avena longiglumis. The sequence goes on from CP125978.1 coordinate 270,046,088, forward strand.
GCGAGGAGCAGACTCGAAAGCGGACGCGGAGCTCAATCGAAATGTCGGATGCTTCGACTCCGCCGACCCCTAGGAACCCGTCATGCCTTGAGCGTCACAGTGGGGATCATGGTGGCTCTTCCTCTCCAATTCCGGTTGTGCCCGTGGGGGTTGTGGCGCCGCAGCCGCCGGCGAAGCGGAAGAAGGAAGAGAAGAAGGAAGAGAAGAAAGCTAGGAGGGCCCCTCCTATCTTTGAGTTGAGCGATTTCGACTCGTAAGTATCTGCCATTGCTTTTGCTCTCTCTCGTCTTCTTGCTTGTACTTGTCTGATTTCTGTTAATTTGTAGCCACTCATCCGATGGCTCCTTCAGCGATGGCGCTCAGGAGATGGTGGGGGAGTCGAAGGTTGCTCCTCCTCCTCCTTAGACGGTGGCCACCTCTGAGGGCGCTGCTACGGACCCTTTTCCGCAGGAGGCTCGGGTCGTTGTCCCCCAGAAGACTACAGGCGAACCTTCGGAGTCGCCGTCTAACCACGTAAGTGTTTTCATTATTGCCGCGGGGGGAGCCCCCGAGCATTTTCGGATGGTCTGTTGATTGTTTTTATTTTGTGTCTTGCGGGGAGCCCCCGAGCATCTGTCGGATGATCTACTGATCATGCTTTTCTTTTTTGTACGTGCATCGGTGGGGAGCCCCTGAGCATTTTTTTCGTATGTGTAATTTGCCTTTCTCGTTCCTTGGGCGCAGCCCCCGAGCCTTTATTTTGACAAGTTGTGTCTTGTTGCAGCATTTTGTGCAAGGCGCCAACCAGCAGCACTTGGTGTTGGAGGCCAGCTTCAAGTAGCTTCAGGGTACATTCATGAATTGGTCTTTTTCGTCTTCCACTGCTTCCCTTTCCTTTGATCTCATTAGTGTCCTGTTGTTTGCAGAGGAAAACAATACCACCCTCCGCGAGCTTGATGCTCTCAAAAAGAGCCTTGGGCGAGCGGAGAAGAAAGCCGAGGATGCCATTGGTGCGATAGAGCGCCTCGAGTAGGAGCTAGCCGACGCAGCTGTGGACAAGGAGCGCCTTCAGTAGGAGGCTACGGACCGCGAGGAGCAACTCGACACTGCTGCGGCCTCGCGCGAGAAGGAGGTAGCCGGCAAGTTGATGGTTGCTGCCAAGGCTATTTCGGGTGAGTGGTTTCGTCTATTCCTCTTTGGCTTCCTTGTCTTCCTTTCTTTGCTTGGTTTTCACTTTGCTTCTTTCATTTGTTTAGATGCCGCACGCATCGAGTTTGACCGCGATGCCCTGGAGCACGGAAGTGCTCTGGATGATGCCACTGCGGTGGTCGAAGACCGCTGCAGTACCGTGGTCAGCTCACTTGCCAAGGCCAAGGAGGTTCTCAGGCGCTTATACAAGGAGCTCGTCCCCAAGGGTGTCGCCCTTGAGGATGTCGACTCGTTGGCGGATGCGCTATCAGCCGATGCGCCGGTGGCGTACAAGCGCAAGCAGAAAGGCATCGGTGCATCCGTAGGGCTGGCGATGGCCCTGGTGTCTGGAGCGGAGCTAGATCTTTATCAGGTCACCTCCCAGATGCCGACGGCTGCCGACGGATCCGAGGTAGCTTTTTCCCTCTACGCTGCCTGTTGTAAATGGTATGGGCCGAAGCTGATTGACTTGCTGGCGGAGTACGCAGCGAGGCAGCAGGGGGAGGCCAAGAGCAGGCAGTCCGGCTCCGAGGCTACTCAGGATGCAGCTTCTTAGGCCTTGTAGTTGTAGGGTAGATTTTGTTTCTTTTGGTGTAATATATCTATGAACACTCCTTGTGCCACGCAGTGGCTTTTTGCTGCATATAATGAATCTCCGAGATCTTTGTTCATTCATGTGTTTGTTCATATTCCTGCCTTTTTTCCTCTACGGGCCTTCAGGTGATGATCCCGTTGATACTTCTTCTGCGCCACAGCTACGGCCATCCTTGGATGATGCGTCGCAGCTTGTGTTTCTTCGTGACCGCATCCTTAGTCTTGAGAAAGAACTACTTGAAGTGCACGGCCACACTGATGTTTGGAAATCAAAGACAGAGCGAGGCGTTGCCAGAGAGGACTATTTGATGGGGCAGTTGCGTCGTCTGGCCGAACAACTCCAATGTGAGTTTTTCGAGCTGCTGGCATGTCATCTTACTTTGCAGGTGTTGCAGGTGCTAACCTTGTTCCTAAGGAGAAAAGGAGCGTGTTGCTATTCGGATCAACTGCCTGACCCAGCAGGACATGGAGGCCGGCGTTTTTTTTTGGATGGACCGCGATCGTGCCATGGTCCTTGCGACTGTGAAGGATCGTGTTCACCAGGTGTCGCGGGTGCTGCATCAAGTGAAGACTTTGTTGGCGTCTGTTCTGCACGTGATGTTTCCCTTGGATGAGGCGCCATCGACTCTCTGGGGCCTGTTGGCGAAGTTTCGAGATGTGCATCATGTTAGGGAGATGGTGTGGCATCAGCTGGTTGCGGGGGTGAAGGCTGCGCTTTCCCTTGTGCGGCTACATCGTCCTGATGTGGATCTTGCTATTGTGGCAGCTGGGACGCCTCTTCGGCCGGATGGTGGTGTGTGGGATATGCGTCCACATTATGCGGCTATAAGGCAGTATGCCAAACAAATTGTAGATCTCTTTGAGCAGCGTGTGCAGGTGATTCTTCAGAATAGGTAGGACCTGTAAAAAGATAGATGTAAAATTTGTATGTGTTCGACTGGGCGTGTTATGCCCTTTGTTGTAAAGGTTAATTGTTGTTTAGCACGTGGTTCTTTGTTTGTATGCGTGCCCTTTTCGTTAGCCTGACGTGGTCAGCTACTCAGGTGTACACGCGTTATCCTCAGTCAACGAAGTTGCGAGGTGAGGGGAGCCCCCGAGTGTGTTGTAACGTGAAGAAAATGCGAGTAATAGACAAAAATTTTGGGGTGAGACACTTAGCTTTATTTATATCGTAAGGAGGAGGTACATTGTTTGGCTGAGTAGCCTTAGCCGAATAGCCTTATTGCAAGTAAAATAGGTGGGGGGTAGCTAGGGGTAGAATCGTCGCAGTTGTGCGACGTTCCATGGGTTGGAGTATGCGACTCCAGACTCCACGTGTTTGAGGCGATAGGCGCCCCCTAGGATGACTTCAGTGACGATTTAGGGTCCTTCCCAGGGCGACTCGAGCTTCTTCGGTCGCTCCTGCTTGAGTCGCAAGACTAGGTATCCTTCGACGAAGGACCTTGGGCGCAGCCGACGGCTGTGGTAGTTGCGGAGGCTCTGTTGATAGACCGATCATCGGGCTGCGGCTATGTCGCGTCCGTCGTCGAGTGTGTCCACGGCGTCTTCGAGTGCGGTCGTCGATTTGGCTTCGCTGTAGGCGACGACCCGTGGGGCCTTGTGGCGTACCTCTGCAGGCAGCACGGCTTCGCTCCGTGCACCATGAAGAAGGGCGTGTAGCCAGTTGAGCTGTTTGGCTTTGTGCGCAAACTCCATAGGGCGGAGGGTAGCTCTTTTGTCCAGGCTCCTACAAGTCACTTGAGTGGGCTCATTAGGCGCTTCTTGATGCCGCCACCAACGAGGCCGTTGGCCTTTTCGACCTGCACGTTTGTTTGCGGGTGCGCCACGGAGGCGTATGTGATGTTGATTCCGAGGTCTTCGCAGAAGTCCTGGAATTCCTTGGAGATGAAGTTCGACCCGTTGTCGGTGATGATGATGTGCGGCACACCGAACCTGTAAACAATGGATTCGAAGAACTTGACGGTCGTTTTTCCCTTTTGGTTAGTAACGGGCATGGCCTCGATCCATTAGGTGAATTTGTCGACTGCGACCAGGAGGTAGACATGGCCTCCTTTTGAGGACTTGGGCAGTTTGTCGATCATGTCGAGGCCCCATTGGGCGAAAGGCCAGGCCAAGGGTTTGGGCCTGAGCTCCGATCCTAGTGCGTGTGGTTTATCTGCGAACCTCTAGCACCCGTTGCACCTTCGGAAGATGTCCTTGGCATCATTCATGGCCGTTGGCCAGTAGAACCTAGCTCGCAGAGCTTTGGCGACAAGGGCGCGGCTGCCCGCGTGATGGCCACAGATGCCCCGTGGATGTCTTGGAGGATGGTTTTGCCATCACCGATGGTGACGCACCTTTGGAGTACACCCGAAATGATGCGCTTGTACAGCTCGCCATTGTTGATGGTGAAGGCCTTTGACCGGCGAGATATGCGTCGGGCATCTGTCGGGCTGTCAGGCAGCTCCCCGTCTATCAGATATCAGAGGTATGGTTGCGTCCATGTTTCTTCGACTGCCATGACCTGCATCAGGTTGACCACTGTGACCTCTGTGTCAAGTATTTCTGGTCCTTCCTGTCCTTCGGGTAGCGCAGCCCCCGAGTGATCTGCTTCTTCGGGTGATCCCTTTGGGAATTTCCTTTTGATGGATGGCACGCAGATCTGTTTGAGGAACACACCTGGTGGCACCTGTGCGCAGGTGGAGCCGATGTTGGCGAGTCTGTCGGCCTCTTCGTTGCTTTCTCTCCCCACGTATCGAAGCTCGCATCCATCAAAGTATCCTTCGAGTGCGTTGTAGAGTGCGCGGTATGCAATCATGTTGGCGGCGTGTGCGTCGCACTCGTTCATCGTCTGCTGGACGTCGAGGTTCCAGTCTTCGTAGATGACCAGGCGTGTTGCGCCGCAGATCTTGGCCGTCCTCATGCCGTGGATGAGGGCCTCGTACTCGGCCTCGTTGTTGGAAGCTCGAAATTTCATCCGGAGGACGTAATTCATCTTGTCTCCCTGCGGCGAGGTTAATATGACCCCGGCTCCTGCTCCGGCCTTGCGCTTGGAGCCGTCGAAGTGCATCGTCCATGACTGTGTCATGTCCGATGTGTCTGGCAGCTGCAGTTCCATCCAGTGGACGAGGAAGTCCGGAAGGACCCGAGACTTGATCGCGTGGCGTTTCTCATAGACGATGCTAGAGGTGACAGCTCGATGCCCAATAGAGACACACGTCATGTTGCCTCCGGGTTGTTTAGGATGCTGTTCAGGGGTGCTTCGTTGACGACCATCACCTAATGTTCCTAGAAGTAGTGGCTCAGCCGACGAGCCGTCATGAACACGCCGTAGGCGAGTTCATGGTAGTGAGGGTGCATCTGCTTTGTCGGCGTCAATACCTCGTTGAGGTAGTAGATTGGGCGTTGGACCCCGTGGGTCTTGCATTCTTTAGGTCGCTCGACCACCAATATGGTGCTTACCACCTGGTGTGTGGCTGCTATGTACAGCAGTAAAGGCTCGCGTTCCTTTGGCGTGACCAGGACGGGCGAGGTAGAGAGCAGCCGCTTTAGATCTTCGAATGCGTCGTCCGCTTCTGGTGTCCACTCGAATTTGTCTGCCTTGCGTAGCAGCTAATAGAAAGGCAAGGCTTTTTCGCCCATGCGGCTGATGAATCTGCTCAACGCCGCGATTCGCCCTGCAAGCTACTGGACCCCCTTGAGGTTCTTCGGCTTCTCCATGGCCATGGCCCGGATTTTCTTCGGGTTCGCTTCGATTCCTCGCTGGGAGATGAAGTAGTCTAGCGGTGACGGATGGGGCCTTGGCGCACTTTTCTGGGTTTAGCTTGATCTTGTATCGATCAAGGTTGTCGAACGTCTCACGGAAATTGTCGATGAGTGTCTTGGCCTCCCTTGTTTTGATTACTATGTCGTCGACATAGACTTGGATGTTGTGGCCGATCTGGTCCTTCAGGCACGCCTTCATGCACCGCTGGTACGTGGCGCCTGTGTTCTTCAGCCCGAAGGGCATTGTGTTGTAGCAGAATACTCTGAACAGCGTGATGAACGCCATTTTCTCCTGATCTTCGACCTTCAGTCGGATTTGGTTGTAGCCTGAGTAGGCATCAAGGAAGGAGAGCTTCTCGCATCCTACAGTCGAACCGATGATCTGATTGATCCGAGGGTGAGGAAAGTGATCCTTCGGGCAGTGCTTGTTTAGCGATGTGAAGTCCACGCACATCCGTATGATGTCTGTATCCTTTTTGGGGACCATCACGGTGTTGGCAAGCCACTCGCTCTCCTTGATCTCCCTGATGAAGTTTGCATCGAGTAGTCTATTGACTTCAACTCCGATTGCTTTGGCCCGTGGTTCGAACATTTGTTAGATGGACTGTTTGACGGGCTTCGCGTCTGGAAAGACATTGAGTGCATGCTCGGTGAATTCCCTAGGAACTCCTGGCATGTCCGCAGGACACCAGGCCAAGATTTCCCAGCGCTCACGGAGGAATTCGACGAGCGCGCTTTCATATGAGGGGCTGAGGTCGTTGGCGATCAGCTCCGTCTTGGAGGTGTCTGTCGGGTGGACCTGCACCTTCTTTGTGTTGACGGTGGAGTCGAACGACATGTCTGGTGTGTTTTGTCTTGCGAATGGGGGTGCCCCATTGTCTGTCACCTCTCGGAGCCTTATGAGCTCCTCCTGCATGCCGAATGACTGGGATATTCTGTTGAAGTCCCTATCGCAGTGGTCCGATCGGGTGAAGCTCCCGTGGACCGTGATGACGCCCTTAGGTCCTGGCATCTTGAGTAGCAGGTACGCGTAGTGCGGTACTGCCAGGAATCGTGCGAATGCCACACGCCCGAGGATGGCATGGTATTGTGATGGCCAGTCCACTACCTAGAACTCGAGTCGCTCGCACCGGAAGTTATCCGGCTTTCCAAAGATGACGTCGAGCCATATCTTTCCTAGGGGGAATACGCCCTTCCCTGGGACGATGCCTATCAGATTGTTCCAGGCTGCACAGCGGGATCCGCATTGCTGCTAAGGTACTGGAGAACATCAGATTGATGCGGCTGCCACCTTCCATGAAGACGCGACTCATGTCAAACCCTCCGATCTGCGCCTCGAGCACCAGGGCAGCATGACCTGGGCGAGGGACCTGGCAAGGGTGATCCGAGCAGCTGAACGTGATGCAGGACTCCGATCCGCTGAGGTACTCAGGGATGGCGGGTGGAGCGGTCACAGCCAGATTGATCTGGCGGGTGATTTTCTTTTGCACCCTGTTCATTGGGCGCCCTTTTTGGATCATCAGTGATCCCTTCGGTGCGGGGTATCCATGCACACTGTTATTTTGCGCTGGTGCGACTGGGTGGTTCGAAGGTCCCGCAGGTGGTGGTGAAGGAGATCCGTGTGCGATCTCACCTAGTGCGGCTGCGTTCCCGTACCCAGGGTTCGAGGCTTGTTGCCTCATCTGAGGCATGCTCTCGCTGAGTTTGTGGAACTCGTGGCAGTCCTTGAGCATGTGGCTTGCCTTCTTCTTACCATCCTGCTTGTCGATGTAGAAGTGGATGGTGCATGGACCCGACAGTTTTTCATATGCTGAGGGTCCGTCGTCACGTCCGCGACGTTGCCATGACTGCGTTGGGCGTCCTCCATCGCGGAAGTTGCTTCCGCGGTACCGGCCGCTGCTGCGGTTGTCGTCGCTGCGGCGGTCGGCTTAGCCAGCCGCGACCATGTCAGGTCCTTCGCGATCATCGTAGACGCGCGATCTTCTCTTTCTACGGCGTTCTTTTCACGTCGCCGGCCGTAGTAATCTTCCTCCTCCGAGTGCGCTTGGTGGACGGAATCCTCGCCATCTACCCACCTGTTGGCGATGTCCATGAGGTGGTCGAGTGTCTTGGGCTTGACGCGCCCAAGTTCTTCCTTGAAGTCCTGGCGCTTGACACCATCCTTGAAGGCGTCGATTTATCTCTCCTCAGAGATGTGCGCCCCGGAGTTTTTGGTGTTGGACCAACGTAATATGTACGAGTGAATGGATTCGCCCGTTCGTTGGGTGCAGGCCCGCAACTCCTCGATTGAGGCTGGCCTTTTGCTGGTGCCCTTGAAGTTTCGGATGAAACTGTACGCCAGTTCCTCCCAGCTTTGGATGGATCCCGAGGATAGGCTGCTGAGCCAGATCCGGGTTGCGCCTGTCAGCTGCATCTGAAGGCATTGCAGGGTGGTGTCCTTGTTTCCGCCGTGTAGCTTGACGGACGACGGGTGGTCGTTGAGCCACGCCTTGGGGTCATGTGTGCCGTCGAACTTCGGAGTGTCCGAAGGAAGCTTGAAGTTCCGCGACATCCATGTCCGCCGAACGGATCTGCTGAAGCATCGTGCTCCGCAGAGTTCTCCTTCGTCGTCGTCCTCCTCGGATTCGGACGAGCATACGCGCTTGGCACGTGCTTTGTCGATCTTGCGCTGGTTGAGCTCGCTTCGAGCATCATAATCGCAGCTGTGATGGCACGAGCTCTTGTGCCTTCGAGGTAGGTCGTGCTCTTCATCCTCGGATGAAGGCGTGGGGCTGCAGTTGAATCTGACTGTGGCCTTCTTCTTTGGCTCCGCAGGAGCTTCTCCGTGGAGCGCAGCTCCAATGAGTCCGAGTCCGGTAAGCGCGGACTTGTGCATGGCCCTTTTCCGGTCCACCACTGGAAGTGGATGGGACGCAAGGTATGTGGTGGCTGCCATGATCGCAGCTTGCGGTGTCTTCGGGATGACGTTGCCGTCAGCGTCCATCTCCATGAAGGACGTGTTGAGGGACCGATTCACCTCACGACGTGCCTTGGGATCCATGTTCTCCGTGCGAGAACGATACTTGTATCCATGGTTGCCGTGGGAGCTAGAGCCGCCCATGGCGGTGAGCGCAGCTTGCTACGCACTGGACTCCGAGGCAGCTTTCTTGCGTTTGTCAAGCACCTCTTTCATCTTCACCTGCTTCTTGTGCTCTTCGATTAAGAGCATGTGGTACGCCATCAGTAGGTCCAGGCACCCACGGGCAGGATCTGGCTTCCTGCAATGGCTTCGCGTGCTTGAGCCCATCCTTCCTCGCTGAGGTGGATGATCCGATTAGGGTCCGTGTCCTCCTCGTTGGGCGGGTGGGGGGACTGGTTTCTCCTGTTCTCGCAGTTTCTACCATGCGGGTTGGGTGGCGGGTTGTGCTCCTGATCCACGTCACTCTGGATGACTGCAGCGCATTAGTAGCGCTCGTAGATTGGATTGCTACTGCCTCAGCTTTCGGATCCGGAACCGTAGGTCCCTTCCTCAGATGGTGGATCGCACAGATCTGAGTGGCACCGCCATCGCTATAGGACTCATCAGCCGATGGCGGCGCGCGATATGGTGTGTGATCCCACGCGGCAGCCGATTGAGGCGGAAACGGCACCCGCCGGAGACGGAAAATGTCGGTCTGCCCCACCTGGAAGCAGAAACTCCCGAACAGGATCTCGAGTCCGTCGCCAACGGGCTTGAAGTCCTTCAGGGTGCCTGGCGAGTGGGAGGTAAAGTCGAAGGCGCCGAAGAGGAGATGACTCTCTGTCGCCGCGGAGTTGTAGATCGCTTTGGTTGGGACCATCACGATCGCACAATCAGCGCCCCCAGTTCCCACAGACGGCGCCAATTGACGAGGTTTAATCTCGTCAATGCCCATTGTTATGAGCTTGGGTTTTCGAGAAGATGGGGATGCTGGAGATCGCGGAACGGTTAGCAAACAAGCAACACAGGGACACGAGATTTACCCAGGTTCAGGACCCCGGAGGGAAAACCCTACTCCTGCTTGTCTGCTCTTGATGGGCTGGCGCATGTTCTCGTGGTCCTTCCTTGGGCCGGACTAGGTATACTAAGATCGTGTACCCATAGGGTATAACCATGTCACCCTAAGAGGGTCACAAAACGACAAAGTATAAGGGAAAAGTAATGGGCAGCAATACAAGGGAAGGCATATATATATACGAAAGAGCCACTACGTGGTAGTCTCCGAAGTTGTACAGTACATAAAATTACATCAACTGAACAAAAAGAAAAAGTCAATCTAACAAGGACAACTAAGCAGAAGACGGGCCATGCGGGTGCGTCACATCGGAGGCAGCTCTAGCCCTCTCGGCTCGCGCTGCAGCCACCTTGTTATGCTCAATGGAATAGTTCACCAAGATCTCAATCAGGCAAGGGCCATAGCGCTTGTAGTGTGAAGCGAATGGGCGAAGGCTACCTCAGTGACATCGGCATCGACTAGCATCCTGAGGTGGCTTGGTTCAGATCCAGCTCCGCGCTTGTCGCTAACGCCATCGCTAGACCAAGGGTAGCACATGCACCTTTCTAGGTTTTCTTGTATTCAGAAGGTGCTTCTCCCGCCAGGGCCTCCACCATCGACTCGACATCGTCAAGGGCCACACCCTTCTAGAATATCTCCCGATAGAAGCGGCCGAGGACCCCCTTAGCCTTAGCCAACGTATCCATGGTGGAACTGCAACGGTCTTCAACCGCGACAACTGCATCCGTGAGGGGGTCCCCAAGGTCCAGGACGGAGGGGTCAAATGCAATGCATGTGTCATCTATAGATGCGTCAATCAGGCTTAGATCGTAGCAAGGAAAAATGCCAAAAAAACACGAAATACTCGGGAAAATTCGGATGACTTACCAGACAATGCTTTCGCCGCAACCATCAGATGCTCCGTCATCGCCTTCTCCCACAAGGAAGCATCAGCCGCAATCTTCTCCTCGCACTCCTTGGCCTCCTGCTTGAAGCGCTCGAGGGCCTCCACAGTGTCGTTTGCCTTGTTCTCCGCTTGGCTTCGACTCTTGCCGAGAGAGTCCAGCTTGCGGAGGGCCTTGTTATTTTTATCTACAAGAACCACACGAGGACAAATCAATAGACAGAACTCTACAAACATGCACCCGAAAAACACAAAATATAAAAACACATACCTTGGAGCTCTTGGAATCTTTACTCCAAGGAAAGATAGTGCTACCCGAGGCGTTGTAGATCACGCAAGAAAGGCTACAGCAAAAAAAGTGACAGTCAGAAGACCAAAGGGCTCGAGGGCTCTCCCGTGGCAATCAAGTAAAACTTACGTGACCACCCGAAGACTCGTAAGGTGGAGCCTGTGTCTTCCGGGAATAAACTACGCGAGACCTCAGCTTCGAGGAGCTCAACGCGCCATCACCACAGTTGGTTGCTATCTTCAGGGAGGGTGCTGCAGTTTCGATGCTCACCGCTTTCGACTCCACAGCCACTTCGTCAGTTTCATCCTTCATGGATTCAATTGAAGAGGACCGCCTGGCATAGCATAGCAGAAGATGCGAATAAGGCATCAAGCAGAGAAAACTCAACAAACTCACACAAAGGCGGACAGATACTTATGGAGGAATGTCAGAGAGGTTCAGGAACAATGTCGCCTTCTTCACCTTCTTGGCCTTTGGCTGAGCAGCCACAACTCGGATAGGCACCGCGGGAAAGGGGGAGGTGGAACCTTCACCCGCATAATGCTACTGAAGGAAGGCGAGCCATTTCGATGTTGGCGGCATCATGGAATCCGAGCTTTCGATTAAGGCTCTCTTGCGAGAGTTCCTGTCGCTAGGCTCGAGGGCTTCTTCCGTCAGCGAGTGAGCAGCAGGGACTGTGGAATTAGACTCCTCCTACTCACCATCTGACGCAGCCAAAAACTCCTCAGGAAGGGGAGGCATCATGCTCTCCACCTTAAGTTCCTACGGAACACCAAGGACGTAAGTCAAAATAAAGAACAGAAGACACAAACAAAAAATGCATTACGTGCAAGTAAAGTTTTCACCTAAGGAACTTCCTTCTTCGTGTTTAAGGGGGCAGTCGACGACCTCGCCGGCAGTTCGTCGTCAGCCATGAAGCATAGCAGAGGTCAAAGGGCCATGTGAAGGTCGGTTGAGGACAATTCCTCATCTGACACTCTCGTCGGGTCATTGGCGCCAGAATACAGAAACATCGGGTACGCCCTCGCTTGGAGGGGTTGCACCCGATGCTTGAGGAAGGTTTGGATGATGTCGACGCTGGAGACCTCCTTGCCTCGCACAAGCTGGAGTTCCTCCACTCGCCTATATAGCTTCTCGACCACCTCGGCTTCACCCGTAGGGATGTCGTTTGACCATTAACGCTTGCGGATGACCTCCTTGCTGGCGTTGAAGGGATCCAACCCGTAATACTGGGCGTCCAGATTTGAGTCACGGATGTAGAACCACTTGTTCCTCCATCCTTGGATGGATTCAAAGAGGTGGAAGGAGAAGTATTACTGATTGGGACAGATAGATATCCCACACCCGCCCAGATTGTATACCTTGCCTCCATGGCTGGACTGCCTCTTCAAGGAATAGAGCTTCTTGAAGAGGCCAAAGTGCGGCTCGATTCTGAGCCAGCACTCGCATAGCATGATGAAGCACGCAATATGCAAAAGAGAGTTGGGCGACAACTGATGGAGTTGAAGCGCATAAAGAAAAAGGAGCCCACGAAGAAATTTGTGGGCGGGAAGAGAAAGATCGCGGATGACGAAGGCTTAGAACATTACCCGAAAACCTTCGGGTGGATCCGGGATCACCTCCGACTTGGGGAGAATGGCGTCACCCTTCTCCTGCGGGATAAGGCGTGTCTCGTGCAGGCAGCGCAGATCTACTACCCTCATCATCGACCGCCACCAGCCACCATCGGTGATGCGGCTGGTGGTGGTGGTCTTCTTGGCGGCACCGGCAGCGCTCCTCCCAGCGGTGGCAGTAGAGGATTTCTTCGGTTTGCCCATCTAGACGGCGTGGCGTGCTGCGCGATCAGCACGAAGGAACATGGATGGAAAGACGTGGAGAACATCCAACACGGGAGAAATAAGGAGCTTTGGAAATGGTGGAGATGAAATTGGCAAAGGCGGCAAGAATGGCAAAGTGAAGAATAACCGGCAACTCTTGGCAGTATAAAAGTGTCAGAGACGAAGACGCAGAGCCGTCGATTTTATAAACCTAACATGTGTCAGCCATCAGGTCGCACACATGGTGGGCATCGCCCCGGACCATCCCGAGAACGCCATCCACTACACGCAAAAATTGAGGCGATGCAGTAACTTTCACGTATATTACACGTGACTAGTCAAATCTCAATCAGAAAGTGGGACCCACGATCGTCTCGTCCCATTGTCTCTGCTATCATAGACGGTTGAGCTCACCAGGCGTCAGCAATGACGGTAACAAAAGCAAGGGCCAACAACAGCTCTAATCTTTTGAATCAAGACAAAAGTACTTACTTGAGTCTGCGATTCAACCAATTACTCGGGGAATAATCCTATCAGGAGTGTTGGTCGCGCACCTAAAAATCTGGTAGGTTCCTTGGGTCAGTCAAAGAAATTCACAAAGATTCGAGTCCTCCTCCGAGTCTGTGACTCCATTACAGACTCGGGGGCTACTCCTATAGGGAGTGTTGGCAGCGCATTCAAAGATATTGATCATCCAAATCAGTTCCGGATCATTGTATCACATGACTGATAACTATAAGTCCTTGCTCAAGTCTATGACTCGAACAGACACTCGGGGGCTACTCCCATAGGGAGTACTAGTAGCGCACCCTATGAATTAACTAATTGAGATCCTTCGGATCCTTCATGGTTACAATAAAACATAAATTACAATTGGCAGCTCTGCCCAAAATAATGAAAGGAATATGCCCGAGAGGCAATAGTAAAGTGGTTATTATCGTTTTCGGTATTTATGATAAATGTTTATTTCGCATGCTATAATTGTATTAATATGGAAACATTAATACATGTGTGTTTAATAAACAAAAAGGAAGTTCCTAGTTATGCCTCTCTTATAAACTACCTCGTTGATTAACAAGATGATCAAAGTTTCCTGATCATGGACATTGGATGTTGTTAATAGCGAGGTCACAACATTAGTGTAATGATGTGATGAACATTCATCCGAAGTATAGAATTACGATCAAAGTCATTGAGTTTATATTGCTATAACAAATTACGAAGTGATCCTAATCCTTGGACCATGAGATAATGTCAACCACTAACACCGGAAGAGTTTCTCGATGACATCAAACGTCACACCGTAATTGGGTGATTATAAAGATGGCCTCAGAACTACTAAAGTGTTATGTTGAGGTTCCTGGATCGATAGTGGAATTTGTTCATCCCGATGACGGATAGATATGCTCTTGGCCCTCTCGGTGATATCACAATGATTAGCTTGCAAGAAAGTGATTTGATCACTAGAATATTATATCACGGGAACGATAAAAGAGTGCATGTCGGTAATGAGATCAAACTAGGTATGGAGATAGCGATGATCTAATCTCGGACATGTAATATATCGTGAAACAAAGGGATTAAGATACAAGCGTAATAGGTTCACACGATCACAGAAGTCATCGTTGAATGTGTGGGAGTCAGTACGGATCTCCAGGTCCCGCTGCTGATTATTGATCGGAGAGGAGTCTTGATCATGTCTGCATTATTCGCAAACCGCAGGGTGACAAACTTAAGGGATACCGACACCATTCGGAGCAAATGATATGTCAGAAAAAGAAAAGGAAAGCGCGGGAATTTATTTCACTAGACACCGGAACTGTTTCGGTTGAAATTGCTGAAACTGGTTCTGCATGTGAAATGGAATACTAGCAAGGGGTTTTATGTGAATGTTTGTTAATTAAAGTAATTAACAAAATTCTGAATAAATAAATAAATAAAAGAGTTTTATTTAAATGAGCGCTTGCATTAAATTTGGTGGAAATTTAATGCATGTGAGTGGATTTTTGAGTGGAGGCTCTTTTATGGGAGTGGAGGCTTTTCATTTTGAGTGGTAGCTCCACCCACATGAATGTGGGAGAGGTGGGGGCAGCCCCCATGGCTGGGCGCCATGCCCCTTGGGTGCCCCCCTCTCATCCTCTCAAAGCACACCTCCTCGCGAAGGATCTCTCTCCCCCCTTTAGAATTTCTCATGCTCTCGGATCAGCGAGATACATGTTCCCGATGGCTTTTTATGGAAGGATTTGTTGCTTCCACTGCTTCTCTAGAGCGAGGGCACAGAGGTTGTCGGGGTACCCGTACGTGCGTGCGATCATGGATGTACCACTGCTTTGCGGTGCTGGACCGGCTGGACCAGATGGACTTCATCACGATCTTGAGATCGGCAAGCGTTCGTCTACATCGTCCACGAGTGCAATCTCGTTAATGCTATTCGGTCTTCGAGGGTATGTATTCTATGGATGTATATCCACCTGTTGCTTGTATCTAGTAGATATATCTTGGTACTTACATGTTCCCATCGTAGGAAAATTTTTGTTTTCTATGCTGCGAACCCAACAGTGGTATCAGAGCCAGATCTATGCGTAGATGCTTTGCACAGGTAGTACACATATGAGTATGTGGGCGATGATGATCATTTTATTGCTTATTAGTTTTACTTTGGATATTGGTGGCATACTGGGATGAAGCGGCCCGGTGAAACTTTACATGTCCTCGCACATGAGACATGTTACACGCTTGACATGAAACTAGTTTTGCATAAGTCGCTAGTGGGTGTCTGTCTCTCCTACTATAGTCAATATCTAATTTGCGACGAGTTGTCAACAATTTGGTTATCCTTGTTGTGGTTCATGTTCGTAGGTAATAACAGTTCTATCTTCGATATCCCTAAGCCACGTAAAACTTGCAATGGATAAATTAGAGGCGTCTAGTTTAGATTGTTGTTGGGCTAGTGTTATTATATGGTGATGTTGTAAGTATAAGTATGAGATGATACTCTTACAACACACATAACGTGTAGGTTCCATAGACCTTGGCCTTACACATAGAGGTATGATAGAGATCATTCCACGGTGCACATGATGGAGATCATATGCGAGAACCATATCATTTCACTTATAAAAAATGTGATGTTTGGTTGCATCTTATATTTCTTGTTTGGCGTTTTATCAGCATAATAAGATGATCCCTCTGAAAGTATATATATGTCTCCTAGAGGGGGGTGAATAGGCGATTAAAACTTTTCCTAGAGTGGCTCAACAAAGGCGGAATAAGACTAGTGTTTACTTTGTTAAGCACAACCTAGAACAACTAAGGTTCACCTATGTGCACCAACAACTTATGCTAAGCAATACAAGCAACAAAGTGATGGCAAGATATATATTACTTCAAGCATGAAGGCTATCACAATGTAAATTGCATAAGTAAAGAGCTCAGGTATAGAGATAACCGAGGAACGCGGGGACACCGATATTTTACCGAGTTCCTCCCAACATGGCGTACGTCTCGTTTGGAGAGGGGGTGGTATCAAACCACCAACGCCACAAAAGGCCTCCCTTATTCTCCGGTGAATCTCACCCCAATGGGATCGATCCACCCTTCCACTATCGGTGCACTTGTCGGTGGCAACCGGAACCTCTCACGAGGTTGGGGCACTTCTCCACAACTTAATTGGAGGGTCCCAACAAACGCCACAAAAGGCCACAACAAATGCCACCAAGGCCACAATACCACCAAGGCCACAAAACCGTCTAGGGTTCCAAGAACCCAAGAGGGACAAACTCCAATGAGCAACTCAAACCAAATCCTCCGAGGAGAACTCAAACCGATGCAACAAATGCAAATGGCAAGAACACCACAAAGATACTCAAATCCCTCACTCCCAAGTTCCAACAAAGCTACTAAAGCTATTGGGGGAACAAGAGAGGAGGAATCAAAGAGAGACACAAAATCCTCCAAAATCTAGATCCCCAAAGATACACTCACAAAGAGATGTTTTGGTTTGGTCAAAACGTAGATCTAGATCACCTCCAACAACCCCTCAAATATATGCAAGAATCAATGGAGGGGTGTGTAGAAATCAAGCTCAAAGAGTAAAGCAAATGGGGGCAAAGCTTGGACAAGAGGAGGAGGAAGAAGTAACCCTAAATGAAAATGGACAAAAGACTTAAATAGGGCTAGACAAAATATGGCCGTTGGGGTATTTTTGTGGACGATCCCTTATTGCCGGATTAGGCCGGTACTACCGGTCCCAACAAATCGGACAGCAGCGAGCGAGGAAGAGAAAGCAGCAGCAACAGGTGGTCAATGGGGGGCACCAAAGCAACAGTTGGCCTGGCAAGCACATGCGGCAGCCAAGATGCATGGCGGCGGCATTAAGCAGACGCGGCAGCTTCAGCGAAGAAGCGGCAACAAAGGCAGCGAGGCACACTGCACATGCGAAGCGACCACTGGCGCTGGCCCGGTGGCGATTCTTGAGCGGAGCGGGTGGCGAAGCGTGAAGCGCAGCTCGGCAAAGACAAAGCAAGGCGGGCGTGATGCAGAGGCAGCGGGGCCCAACGCGGCGCATGCGGGCGCAGCGGCCAGGCGGGGCCAGCTGGGCGCGCACGACGAGCCAGGTCAACGCGCGCGGCCAGACAGTGATGCGGCGAGGCTCTGGATCTGGATCTGGGGAAAAACTGGGCAAATAAACTATGTCGGCCGGTAGTACCGGCCCACCCGGGCGGTACTACCGGGCTGGTCCGGTAGGACCGAAAATTGGTACCGGGCCAGATCGAAGTGGGCGTGCACGCACCAGGCACGAGCGGAACTAGGCTGCGGTAGTACCGCTCGGCCCAGATTTTCTTTTTCTTTTTCAATTAAAACGATAAATATTCAAACGGTCATAACTTTTAAACGGTAGCTCCGATTGACCCGATTCCAATATTGATTATCACCAAGTGGGAGTGTATCAATTAATATAATGTGAGATACCTCACTTGGTGAGAAACCAAAAAGCCGCATAAATCAAAATCGCAACAAGATACATATGGGAGATCCGATTTTGATGAATAAGAGCTTGTTATGGAGATTACCACAAGCTCTATATCCTCACATGGATAAGACTAAATAACAACCAAATGCGATGATGCAAGTATGCAAAGGTTTGAGCTCTCTCCGAACGATGTGACCGAATTACTCATACGAGAGCCCCTCTTGATAGTACGGTTATCTATCCTAAACCCTGTCTCCTATACACAACAAGAGATCGGCAAAAGGGAAAACCTATCAAGATTATACCTTTGCCTTGAGAAATCCACTTGAGCTCGATCTAGACGGTCTTTCCCTTCTCAAGATGGAACGCCATTCTTAATTCCTCACTATCGATGTCGCATATTGAGTTTGCACAACATATCTTCTTTGCATTTCATCGACCTTGAAGCCAACACATCATCCAAGCGATGCCAATGGACAAATCCTACAAGTATAACTTAATACACACATTAGTCCATAAAGATTGTCATTAATTACCAAAACCACACATGGGGGGCCAACATGTTCTTTCAATCTCCCCCATTTTGGTAATTGATGACAATCCTTTTAAGAGGGTTTATATAAGGAATATTAATGAATAAAATGGTAATACCAATATCAAATACTACAAAAGTATGTGATATTGGTACCACCACCATATATAGAGCAAACTCCCCCACAATCTATGCATGTGTGATGAACTTGAATTTCATTGCATATATTGACAATCATTATCATTGGTGGAGTTTCCTCTATATATACCACATGCTAGGAAACAACAAAGATGCAAGAGCATGAGAGGCAAATGCTTAAGAACAAACTCAAAGAATCAACCAACTTCCCTTAAACCCTCTAAAACTTCTCCCTCATTGGCATCGATTGCCGAAATGGGTGACAAGCTCTAGAAGGGAAATATAGTAATACTTCCTCTAAAGGTGTGCCTTCGCACATATCTAATGATGAATACTTGGGAGGGAGTAGGACTATATCAAGTTCCCAAATATTGCCAAAATAAAAACAAATGATGCAAGCACTTACAAGGTCCGACAATCCAATTTGAAAACAACAAATGAGTCCAAATGAAAACAACAAGATGTGATGATATGAGCAAAAGAGTGTTTGAAATAACAAATAGAGAAGCTCCCCAAGATTTTTGAATAATTAAAAATAAATGCATTAGAATACATAGTGCACAAATATGGAATCCTCGCTCCCCATAAGCATTTAAAACACACTAAATGATAAAGGAGACAAATGAGCAATATTAAATGAATTAGATGAGCTCCCCAAAGATAATGCACCAATTATGATAATTGTAATTGGGAACAAGGTGCATAGTCATGGAATCCTCACTCATCTGAGTTCTTTTAACAATACAAGGCATGAGAGAACAAATATGAGTGCCCAAAGATGCAAACAAGAGGAACAAGCACTCATAGACAATTAAATTTGGAACCCACGGAAGAATCAAAATGAATAGAAAGGTGGTCTCCAAGGATTAAAAAAACTAAGATTATATACGCTTGTGTATATGTCTCTAAGTGGAAAACATCACAAGGACCTATGAAACAAAGAAATATTCACACATAAAGAAGATATAAAATAAATCATATGAAAAGTATAATGAAGTCATAACATATACCAATAAGATTTTTGCTTCCAAGCACGGCCAAAGGCTGAAATATATCTTATTGTAGTATGATGAACTTCAAGCACCAACCCACTACATATATTACAACTATAACCAAGGGAAAAGGAGAAATTTGGAATATATGGAGAAAGGCAACAAGTATTATAATAGAAAATAGACTAGCAAAATCTCACTATTGCACATGAGAGAAGTTGAGGAAATGATAGGCAATAAAATTGCTAGATTGACATATTTGGGATTGGAGGATCATATGCATGATTTTGTATAGTCCCAAT
The DNA here is from genome assembly GCA_030063025.1 of Avena longiglumis. Lineage (NCBI taxonomy): Eukaryota > Viridiplantae > Streptophyta > Magnoliopsida > Poales > Poaceae > Avena > Avena longiglumis. The sequence continues at coordinate 270,065,531 of CP125978.1, forward strand.
TATATGCACTCATCTCAACTTAAACACATATACAATATAGTCCTCTCAAAACCATGGCTAGAACTACAACAATTACAAATACATTAGTTCATGCTAGACGGCAACCGACAAATGGTTGGAATCAAGATATGTGAGCATGAGAAAGAGATACTTGTTACTGAGATATAATTGGTAGGATGTAGAGGATATGAATTTGTTGATCATCCTATAGCTTGCCTCAAATTTTCTTCTAAGCATCACTTCTTCAAAATTGAGAGACAAGCGTCCAATATATCTCCAATGTACCTAAAACACATTTAAGTACAAAATGGTCCCCAACCTTATTGGGTCCAAAGTAGTTAGTGGATATTAATATGTGCATATTAATATGAAAGTGAATTTCATGCACAACTTAGCCGATGGGATTTGGTGGAGTTTCCCCTATATATTGGATCAAAGAAAGCAAGCAAGCCATAATATAAACATATAGTAAATATGCATGCATAAAGCTTTCAAGAACCAATAAAGGAGATACAATTTTAATAAAAACACCAAGTAAATCAAGATTGCACACACAAGAGTGTGACATGACAAACAATGTCCAAATTGTATCAAATAACCAATTCAACACATGAAAGATCACAAGTTCAACAAATGAACTAGGCAAAAACCAAGAGAGCAAAGGATAGATAGAAATAAAAATTCTCAAGGATTTATCTCATTCTAATAAGGTCAAATCAAGAATCGAGGTATGAGACAAAACCAACTCCCAAAAAGAGCAAGGTTCCAACAAGAAACCAAACTCCCCAAACTTTTCATGATGGCACAAAGTACCAAAACGAAAAGATTGAGCATCCAAGCACATAAAACTCGATATGGATCAAACAAAGAAGCATAAAAGGATTGTTCTAGATAATATAGGAGAGCTCACCCATAAGAAGTACATTATATAGAATTTTGATTTTGAATGTAAAATGCACACAAATGAGATCATCACTACTACCTACATTAAATAAAATACAAGAGGATATCAATAAAAATAAAGGGATCCAAAAGTAGCAAGGAATACATGGGAGCACACAAAACATTTACTTGGCCAAAGATAGGACAATATTAAGCAAAGGCCAAAGTGAATATGATTGTAACACCCTCGAAATCGTCCCTATGCAAGTTTTAGCGAATACCGCCAAACCCGCATAGAAACGATTCAAAGGTGCCCACCAGGCACTTGCGTGCGGGTGGAAAACGAAGTAATATCATTACACAATAGTCCACGATGGAACCCACAGAACATATATAAACAACAACGACTCAAAGAGTCAAGAATGCAGATATACAGTACAAAGATCCAAATCACCTTGAAAATGATACAGCGTCCGACTACGAACAAGATGCAAATGGGGCTAAGAGCCCTGAAGAATAACCAATGGCGTCCATAACCCTGCCCAGGCCAAGCCGGAAGGGTAACCCTGCTAACGACGTCGATCTCAAAACCTTCTTAAACAAAAGGGGTGCCGACAAAGGGCAAAGGAAAAAAGAGAGAGCGGTCAGTACTGAGGCCAGTACACGGCGAGACTAGAATTCGGCGGTCCTCGCCCTGGCGGTGGCCAGCAAGAGGAGAGGAGAGGGCAGCGGCGGTGGTCGTCAAGGGAGGTAGGAGGAGGGATCGATCGGAGGGGAGCGTCGGGTTGGGGAGGGAGGAGTTCGTGGGGAGGCGAGAGATGGTGGGTGGGCCCCTTGGGAAACGCGTGCGGGCATGGGCAGTTCGATCGGGGGAGGCGGTCCCGTACGTGTCATGTGTTGGCCGGGTCGGTGCGGGCGTGCTGACGTGAGGATTGGGTCGAGGGAGCGGGGTCGTGGCAGGGTGAGCGCGACCGAGCTGTGAGGTCAAGGCAAGGTGGGAGTGGGGTGAGGCGGCTGCGAGGAAGGGTTAGGGTTTGAGAAGGGGAGATTGGTTGGGCTAGGGTTTCATCCGGTTGGGCCTTTTGGGCCTGGCTGGTTTAGGTCTAATCGGGTAGTAGGTGGTGCAGTGGTTGGATCTCTGATCCGGCTGGACTGCCTCCCCGATAGCAAAATATTTTATATTTTATAAAATCTTTTACAAATAGTTTTTAGACAAATAAAAGATCTGGGCATACCGGACCTTATACTTTAAAATAAGAGGAGGTAATCTAGAAAGCAAAAATAGGGCTTTTGGAAAATAGTTTTAGGCGAACAAATGCATGATGATGTTATGATGATGCACAAAATATAAACAACATGTGATTTTCTATTAGTCTTTTTCCCCGGGGTGCTACAATTCGACACCACTAACAATGGATCTCACCCTCGAGATCCGCCTCCTGGTACGGGGAAGAAGGCCGACGATCAAAATCTTCTCGCTTCGTCTAGATCCTTGCGACACCACTAACAATGATTCTTTCTTCATGTTGAAATCGGCGACACCACCAACAAGAGGTCATTGATCATGTTCGTCGAGAAAACACTCCGGATAATCAATAGACGAAGTTAAAGGTAAGGCCACCTCTAACTCCCATGGAAGGAGTAAGGATTGCCTCGATCCACCACTCAATATACAAAAGCGAATGATAAGAGTAGTGGTATGGTCGCGACTCCATCCCGCACTCAAAGCATTAATCTGTACACGAACAAACGAAATATGCAACCAACCCTCAGAATTTAGACTGAAGATCTCAACAAACGGGGTTCGGAAGAAAAGAAGTGATGTAGAGTCTTTATCGGATCTGATGGATATGAGGTCGTCTCATTGAAAAACACCGGAAGATACAAAGAAAAAAATTAGTGAATTTTTGGTCCACTTAAGGTACACCAGATGAAAGATCCATCATATAGCATGAAGACCAGTTGTCGAAGCACCGTTAACAAAGGATGGAAGTGAAACCCTGAAGGTACGACGGAAACCCAACCACGATAATTCCTAGACTCGGAGAAAAGATAAGATGGCAGATTCAAAACACGAAGAGATAAGAGGAGAATAGCAGAGGGGTAAGGAGTAAAAGCAGACCTAACCAGATCTATCCAACCGATTTTTCGAAAATAGCTTTGACACTCTACAGCGACCGTTAGCTAGGTTATCCTACAGGTTGGACCAGTGGGGTATCGTAACTGCTGAGCTCTGATACCACTCTGTAACACCCTCGAAATCGGCCCTATGCAAGTTTTAGCGAATACCGCCAAACCCGCATAGAAACGATTCAAAGGTGCCCACCAGGCACTTGCGTGCGGGTGGAAAACGAAGTAATATCATTACACAATAGTCCACGATGGAACCCATAGAACATATATAAACAACAACGACTCAAAGAGTCAAGAATGCAGATATACAGTACAATGATCCAAATCATCTTGAAAATGATACAGCGTCCGACTACGAACAAGATGCAAATGGGGCTAAGAGCCCTGAAGAATAACCAATGGCGTCCATAACCCTGCCCAGGCCAAGCCGGAAGGGTAACCCTGCTAACGACGTCGATCTCAAAACCTTCTTAAACAAAAGGGGTGCCGACAAAGGGAAAAGGAAAAAGAGCGGTCAGATCGAGGCCAAGACATGGCGAGACTAGAATTGGCGGTCCCTCATACAGTGTGGCCGGCAAGAGGAGAGGAGAGGGCAGCAGCGGTGGTCGTCAAGGGAGGTAGGAGGAGGGATCGATCGGAGGGGAGCGTCGGGTTGGGGAGGGAGGAGTTCGTGGGGAGGCGAGAGATGGTGGGTGGGCCCCTTGGGAAACGCGTGCGGGCATGGGCAGTTCGACCGGGGGAGGCGGTCCCGTACGTGTCATGTGTTGGTCGGGTCGGTGCGGGCATGCTAACGTGAGGATTGGGTCGAGGGAGCGGGGTCGTGGCAGGGTGAGCGCGACCGAGCTGTGAGGCTGGCGGCGGCAAGGTGGGAGTGGGGTGAGGCGGCTGCGAGGAAGGGTTAGGGTTTGAGAAGGGGAGATTGGTTGGGCTAGGGTTTCATCCGGTTGGGCCTTTTGGGCCTGGCTGGTTTAGGTCTAGGTCTAATCGGGTAGTAGGTGGTCTGGTCGGTTGGATCTCTGGTCTGACCGGATGGACTGCCTCCCAGATAGCAAAATATTTTATATTTTATAAAATCTTTTACAAATAGTTTTTAGACAAATAAAAGATCTGGGCATACCGGACCTTATACTTTAAAATAAGAGGAGGTAATCTAGAAAGCAAAAATAGGGCTTTTGGAAAATAGTTTTAGGCGAACAAATGCATGATGATGTTATGATGATGCACAAAATATAAACAACATGCGATTTTCTATTAGTCTTTTTCCCCGGGGTGCTACAATGATCAATAAAGTCTACCGTAGATTTGGTACTAATTGTCCAAGGACAAGAAGAATTGAGAATAATCTTCCCTAGGTAGTTCATACGGATATCCAAGATCGTATTCACACAAAGAAGCGTGTAACAAAGTATACAGATTAAGTTTGATGCTTCGAAAGAGATTCTTGGTAGCTTCCAATAGTCACACAATCATAGTGGTTAGAGTGACTTGAAGTAAATGGTTTCCATGAGAATATAGAGATCTAAATATGAGGAAACACATACCAAGAAACACTCTCATATACAAGATCCAAAATATGATCAACAACAACATTCAAGCAAATATTGATAGCACCTATGTGTCACATAGGTGCTAGATAATTATCAATATCAATTCTAAGTGACACAACCTCGAATATTCACATTTTCTAGGATTGTAATATGCACTAAGCATATGACTCCCCCATAATGTGATACTACCATAAAACCAACACGAAGCAAAATGATACAAATAGAGATAATTAATGGACATTATAAAATTAAGTTTCTCATGAGAATTATACCACATAGAGACTAGACAATAATCCAATATAAATACTAGGAAATAAATTAATAAAGATTTAATATCCAACTTTATTTAATTTTAATAAAGTCTATTATAATAATTAATAATGGATACTAAAATAAAAGGTTATTTTGTTTTAAAACAAATTTCCAAATATTATATACTTCCCAAATCAAACCTACTAATTTAATTTTGAAAATATTTAGGTTTCAAATAAAGATTTTATTAATAAAAAATCAAACTCTATTTGATTTAATAATTTATTTAATTATTAATGGACCCTATAATAAAATGTTATTTTATTTTAAACAAGTATTTTAAGTATTCATTATTTCCAAATAAAACCTAAATATTTGAACTTTAAATGAAGTTTTATTAATTTTTATTTAATTAATAAATGGAACCTAAAAAGATTTAAAATAATATTTTATTTTAGAATGTGAATTATGATGATAAACTGAACCAAAATACAAAGATCAAAGTTTCAGTACTTCACTCTTCGTGACTCCAGAGCGACGTCTCCGTCGTCGACGAGCCGCCGTCCCGCCCGATGTCAGTTGCAAACTTCAAACCTTTATATCTTTTGATATTTGACAAATTTTATATCAAAATCATTTAAAATGAATTTTGAGATCAAACCTTTGCCAATTGGGAACCAACCCATGGTTTGGAAAATGAATTTGACTAATGCCTTAGTAAAATATTTCCACACCAGGAAATGACCATAGATGTACCCAAATGACTATGACCCACTAGGAACTACTTTTTCAAACAAAATTATTTATGTGTGTTGTTATAGTTTGTACCTTGCTTGATTGATTTGTAGTGACGGAAAACCTCGCAGAAGAAATCTTGTAGGATTTTAAATATTCTAAGTCTAAGGACTTGTGATTTTGTTTAATAAAACAACTAAGTTAATGAATCACCTGGGGAATTTGAGATGTCAAATGTTGAGAAGCTTCATGGGAAGGCTTCAAAAGATTTTGTCTTGGGAAACCAAGTCTTGTGGGTAAAGTGCACCACTCTGCAGAAACTATTTATTTTAAAAACGTAGGAGAAAATCTATTTTGAGCAAAATATTCCATAGTATCACTTGCCAATACAATTCAAATGTATTGACCCTTTGTGGTCAGAATTGTATGTTGTGCTGGTTATAAAGTTATATTATGACCTGGTATTCCTCATGTACACACAATTTTTAGGATTGTGGAATGCCCAAGCATAACACTCCCCCAAAATGGGATAATCCATTAATCTCTCAAACGAGCCAAATAAGATACCAAATATAACCAAGTAAGGATCAAACACAAGAAACACACATACATGGTGTGCCACCTAATCATACACAAATATGCTTGATACCTCAAGATAGTTAAGTGGAAAGCACAACATGTACAAAAGCATGGAAGATACAAAACCAACACATGCACAAGGGGGCGAGTAACTTTCAATGAAATGAGTTAAGCATATGTTACCGCAAGGAGGAACATTGGAAATATAATAATAATAGGATCAATATAAACCACATGATTTGTCTTGACAAATATAATAATGAAGATCCCTTAATTCTTCATGATGTATCCAAGTCTCCAATGCCCTCCAAAACACACCTATTGATCAAGTTTTGGCTTGTTGGTCCCCAACCAAGTTGGGTCCTAAGAATTTAGTCACAATAGGATTGGCAACCCAAATGGATCTTTTCTTGACACCACATTGGGCACCAACAAATTTGGCAAGCACATTGCCAACCTCATCCTTCCAAAGAGAATAAGCATCATCAATAATGATAGGGTTGGATGAGGAGATACCGAGAGTGCATGAGGAAGAAATATGCCCGTTCTCACGGCATATATAGCAAGTTCTACTCTTGCCATCTTTATTCTTAGGAGAAGCCACAACTCGAGGAAGATCTCGAGTAGTCCTCTTAGGAAGAGGCCCATTAATGACTTGAGGTGGAGCTTGAGGCCGCTTTCCTTGTTGCTTCACACTAAGAGACTTTTTCTTCAATGGGCAAGATCTAACATGGTGCCCTTCTTCCTTGCACTTGACGCAAACAATGTTGGCCGGATTCTTGACTTGATCTTGGCCATTCTTCTTGTTGTCCTTGTGCTTCAACTTGATAGTGGAATTGTTCTTGACATTGGAGTTGAATCCAAGACCACTCTTGTCATTGGGGGATTTTTGCACACTCAATATTTTGTTGAGTGTGACCTTCCCTTAATGACCCTTTTTCAAGTCATTCTTCAAAGATGTGACTTGAGCCTTGAGCTCTTTGATTTCCTCTACATGGTTAGTTTCAACAAAATTACTAGAGGAAATAGGTGCTACATTGTTAGAGCAACAAGGCACGGAATGTAATTCATCATGAGATATAACATGGTTGTGAGGGGATGAATTACAAGGACTAGCACATGGCAATATAACATTTGGAGTAGATGTAGTGCTAATGTCCACATGAGGCCCACTAGATGTTACCTTTGACACGATGGCCTCATGAGCTAACTTTAGCCTACCATGGGAGACTAGAAGATCCTCATGCGAGCTCGAGAGCTTATCATGACTTTCTTCTAATTTCCCATAGTTGCTAGTTAGCAAAGCAAGTTGAGCCTTTAGCTCAACATTCTCCTTCAAAATAGATGCTTCACAAGAAATAGAGTTAGTAGCACAAGCATCATTATTATTAGCAAGAGGTGAGGGCAACTTGTCAAGCTCTTTTAAATATGAAGCTTTAAGTTGCTCATGTGACTCGGTGAGTTTGATGAGATCCCTCTTAACGTCCTGAGAGCCATTTTCGAGGTGCTTAAAATCCTCAACAAGTTTAGCATAAGAAACTTCAAGTTCATAATTTTTAATCTTGAAGGAGTTAGCCACCGCAAGTTCTCTTTCATGATATTCCTTTACTCTAGATAATTTTAGAGTAAAAGTCTCCTCAAGAGATTCTTTGGTGGTTTGTTCTTCTTCAAGGGAGTCCTTTAGTTGTTCAACTTCATTAACATACTCACGCTCAAGTGCAAACTTTTCATCAATTAAGTTTTCTTGCTCCTCAATAAGATCATTGCCTTCTATGGCACAATTCAATATTTCAAGAAAGTTGGAGGAAGCAATTTTATTTTTGAATAGAGCGCTATAGACAACCTCTCCCATTTTCTTAATAGAGGTAATATCATACTTACTTATATAATCATCATTATCATTCTCAACCTCATCATCATCATCATCATGAGATACAATGGGATTCAAAGAGGTTACCTTTGTTCCCTTAGCCATAAGGCACATGTGAGAACTGGAGGAAGGTGATGATGAGATTGCACTTGTAGCTCTCTTCAAGACCTTATCTTGGCCCATAGAATCTTCATTTTCCTCTACATGGTTAGCAACACAAGCACTAGAGGAAATGGAAGCATTTTTATCATGGCAACAAGACAACACAAGCATATCATCATGAGATTTATTCAAGTCATTTCTACATGATATGCAAGGACTATTAACACAAGCATGTAAGGAGTTTTGAGTGCTAGAACTGTTAAGGTCCAAAGATAGATCATTGCAACCAGATAGGGATGAAGGATTACAAGTAGTAATATCACTATCCATATTGCAATTTCTATCACCACTCACCATATCATTACCTTGTGAAAAATCACATGTTGGTGAAGTGGTAGACGATGAGAACTCATCTCGACCGGAAGTGGAAGCAACACAATCATCCTTAATAATGTTGGACTTGCTATATTTATCTTGAAGCTTGGTCCATATCTCACGAGTGCTTGAATAAGGCATGATAGAAAAAAGAACTACATTCTTCACAACATGCAAAAGAATTTTAGTAGCTAGAGCATCTATATGAGAGTTCAACTTCTCCTCTAAAGATTCGTTTTGGGTATCCATAGGAGAAGAGATACCCACATATAGATATCCCTCGATAATTGGGTGAATTTCCCAAAATAAATTAAGCATGCGAATTTTCCAAACATCATAATTTGTGCCATCGAATGTGAGCGTGTCCTTGTGCACTAATCCCCTAGCCGACATCTTTACTCTCAAGGCGGTGAAGCCTAAAATGAGAGACCGGGCTCTGATACCAATTGAAAGGATATGGATGTCTCCTAGAGGGGGGTGAATAGGCGATTAAAACTTTTCCTAGAGTGGCTGAACAAAGGCGGAATAAAACTAGTGTTTACTTTGTTAAGCACAACCTAGAACAACTAAGGTTCACCTATGTGCACCAACAACTTATGCTAAGCAATACAAGCAACAAAGTGATAGCAAGATATATATTACTTCAAGCACGAAGGCTATCACAATGTAAATTTCATAAGTAAAGAGCTCGGGTATAGATATAACCGAGGCACGCGGGGACACCGATATTTTACCGAGTTCCTCCCAACATGGAATACGTCTTGTTTGTAGAGGGGGTGGTATCAAACCACCAACGCCACAAAAGGCCTCCCTTATTCTCTGGTGAATCTCACCCCAATGGGATCGATCCACGCTTCCACTATCGGTGCACTTGTCGGTGGCAACCGGAACCTCTCACAAGGTTGGGGCACTTCTCCACAACTTAATTGGAGGCTCCCAACAAACGCCACAAACGGCCACAACAAATGCCACCAAGGCCACAATGCCACCAAGGCCACAAACCGTTTAGGGTTCCAAGAACCCAAGAGGGACAAACTCCAATGAGAAACTCAAACCAAATCCTCCGAGGAGAACTCAAACCGATGCAACAAATGCAAATAGCAAGAACACCAAAAAGATGCTCAAATCCCTCACTCCCAAGTTCCAACAAATCTACTAAAGCTATTGGGGGAACAAGATAGGAGGAATCAAAGAGGGACACAAAATCCCCCAAAATCTAGATCCCCAAAGATACACTCACAAAGAGATGTTTTGGTTTGGTCAAAACGTAGATCTAGATCACCGCCAACAACCCCTCAAATATATGCAAGAATCAATGGAGGGGTGTGTAGAAATCAAGCTCAAAGAGTAAAGCAAATGGGGGCAAAGCTTGGACAAGAGGAGGAAGAAGTAACCCTAAATGAAAATGGACAAAAGACTTAAATAGGGCTAGACAAAATATGGCCGTTGGGGTATTTTTCTGGACGGTCCGGTAGTACCGGATTGGGCCGGTACTACCGGTCCCAATAAATTGGACAGCAGCGAGCGAGGAAGAGAAAGCAGAAGCAGCAGGTGGTCAACGGGGGGCCACCAAAGCAACAGCTGGCCCACAGCGTGCGCGTGCATACGAGCAGCGGCCAGCATGCATGGCAGCAGTAGCTGCTAGCGCTGCACGCGCGCAGCAGCTCAGCAGCAGAGCAGCAGCAAGGCAGCCAGCAGGCGGGGGCACGCGCGCGCATGCGAGTGGACCGGCGGCAGCGGGCCCAGCTGGCAGTTGCGCGGGAGCGAGGCAGGTGGGCAGGGTGAGCATGAGGCGCGCAGCCAGCTCGGCACAAGGCAGCAGCACGGCGGTCGTGATGCAGAGGCAGCGGGGCCCAACGCGGCGCATGCAGGCTCAACGGCCAGGCGGGGCCAGCTGGGCACGCACGACGAGCCGGGTCAACGCGCGCGGCCAGACAGTGATGCGGCGAGGCTCTGGATCTGGATCTGGTGAAAAAACTGGGCCCACCCGGGAGGTTACCGGGCCGGTCCGGTAGGACCGAAAATTGGTACCGGGCCAGATCGAAGTGGGCTGCGCACGCCAGGCACGAGCGGTACTGGGCTGCGGTAGTACCGCTCGGCCCAGATTTTCTTTTTCTTTTTCAATTAAAACGACAAATATTCAAACGGTCATAACTTTTAAACGGTAGATCCGATTGACCCGATTCCAATTGCGTTGGATAGAGGACGACAAGGGAAATATTGATTATCATCAAGTGGGAGTGTATCAATTAATATAATGTGAGATACCTCACTTGGTGAGAAACCAAAAAGCCGCATAAATCAAAATCGCAACAAGATACATATGGGAGATCCGATTTTGATGAACAAGAGCTTGTTATGGAGATTACCACAAGATCTATATCCTCACATGGATAAGACTAAATAACAAACAAATGCGATGATGCAAGTATGCAAAGGTTTGAGCTCTCTCCGAACGATGTGACCGGATTACTCATACGAGAGCCCCTCTTGATAGTACGGTTATCTATCCTAAAGCCGGTCTCCTATACACAACAAGAGACCGGCAAAATGGAAAACCTATCAAGATTATACCTTTGCCTTGAGCAATCCACTTGAGCTCGATGTAGACGGTCTTGCCATTCTCAAGATGGAACACCATTCTTAATTCCTCATTATCGACGTCGCATATTGAGTTTGCACAACATATCTTCTTTGCATTACATCTACCTTGAAGCCAACACATGCTCCAAGCGATGCCAATGGACAAATCCTACAAGTATAACTTAATAAACACATTAGTCCATAAAGATTTTCATTAATTACCAAAACCACACATGGGGGCCCAACATGTTCTTTCACCCTCATTTAGATATCAAGATAAGAATGTGTTCATCCTTAAGTATGCACCGACAATGTTTCGTCGCTTCAAGACATCACGTGATGATCGGGTGTACTTGAATCCACGAGCATATCTCGGGTGTAAGACAGTTTTACACACGCGAATACTAAGGTTCTTACTTGGCGAGCCTAGCATGTACAGACATGGCCTCGTAACACGGACCGAAAGGTTAATCATGAGTCATATGTTTTGATATGATGACCATATGGATGCTCGCCTTTGAAGCTACACCGACTCACGTGATGATCGGACTTGGTGTAGTGGATTTGGTTCATGTAATCACCAAAAAGGCACGAGGGATGTCGTTTTTGAGTGGTAGTTCATTTCTAATTTGGATTATAAGAACTCAATTTATCATAAATTAAATCAAAGTGAATTTGCATAATTTTTTTTAGGCATTGGCATTCGTTCACCACCTTATGCTTAGTTGTAATTGAGATAATAGAACTATATAATTCTGGATATATACTTTACGAACTGGTATCATATTGTGTTGAGTGTCAAACTAAAGTTTAAAGCCTTATTGCAAACTTTTAGCAAATTCTATTTTCTCCGTAAAATTTAATAATTGGTATTAAATCGAGAGTAACAATTCCAGTATTAGTATCTTACGTATCATGTTTGCCTCCATGATTCTTGATTATTTTAATATCAAGTTTATCTAGGAGCTGAAAGAATTGTTTCAGAAACCATCATGTGTGGCAGATATAAAGATATCTAAACAATTTTTTGGTTGCAATATGATAGAGTATAATATACATTCTCATATTGGATGAGAATTTGCGAAGGTTGGAGATGCTAGACATCCTAATCATCCAAAAAGGTTTTGGAAAGTAACGTTATACTCATGATTCATCTTAATAAGCTATATTAGCTTGATCATGAAAGTCGTCATGATAAGGATGAATAGAAGATGTATGTAAAGTGTTTACTACACTAAAAGATTACTAAAGAATGGATTTTGAAAGAACCCCGATCATTTTGATGATGGTGATCTACTTCAAAGTGCAAGTCCAAAGGTATTATTATTTGAATATAAACGCTTTGGACTATGTGTCATGTATATGGCGCCACTTTTGATGTTGATAGATTCTTTTAAAAAGGATAAGCAAATGCTGAAAGAGAATCTATAAAATATATTTAGCAGAAAAGAAAAGATTGGAAATATCCAATTTAGGTATATAAATGATATACATGTTATGGTTGTATTCTTTGCTTGTTAGACAATGTGGTTCTTGGGTATTGGATACCAAATTGGTTGGTATAAAATTTCATACAGAACGACGCAATTCATGAACCACAATAGCCTAAGTAACTAGCAAGAGAATATGTGATGATGTTCATCGAAAACAAACAAAATGTTGTTTGTATTTCTCGTTGACATCAAAGCTTGACTTCAAGATTTGTTTTAATAATCGTTATTTAAGTCAGGTATTATGAGAATAAAGTTTGTTCAAATAATTAACGTATTCCATATAAGATGGATGATTTACAAATCTAGTTGGAGAAATCACATCCATAAAACCTAATGCTAAAACGTCGCAAGACAAATGATTGAAAGATCACTTATGAAGTGACATCGCCATTTAAATTATATTGGAAAGAAAACATGAAGAATCTCCATATTCATGGATTTATTGAGTCTTTGATTTGATCAAGTGACGCGTGTGAGACTTTCCTCGAAATAATTAAAACTTCGTTCAAAGGCCAAAGAAGAACGAACGACTAAAATATTGGAATTTATACATATCAATGTATGTAGTCCATTATGTGTAGTCGTAAGCGATGGGTTTCAACTTCATATACTTTCTCCGGAAACTTGAGTGAATATTCACTTAATGAGAAGAAAGTATGAAATATTTGAAAATGTTCAAAAACTTTCAAGATGAAGTGGAAAATCATTGTAACAAGAAAATAAATGGTTTATGATGTTATCATAAAGGGATTTATTTGAGTTACAAGTGTAACAAGAAAAATAAATGAATTATGATTTATCATAAAGGGATTTATTTGAGTTACAAGTTTAGCAAAAACACCTATATTTGCATCTCCCGAAACACCATAGGAATATGGAGTGTTTGAGATTTGTAATGAAACCATGTTTGACATGGTTTAATCAAAGGTGTTATTTCTAAAACTGCCATTATGTTTTAAAAGGATTAAAGCTTTAGAGACTATCGCTTTTACATTGAAAAGAGCTCCATCTTGATCCGTTGAAATGACACCATATGAGATATGGTTTGGGGTAAAACCCAAGTTGTTATTTCTTAAATTTTGGTATGCTAAACATAAGTAAGATGTTTACAATCGAAGTCGGATAAGAATGTCTTTGTAAGTTATTTTGAATAACAATTGGGTATTCCTCCAAACACCAAGGACAAAAGGGTTTGTTGCTTGAAACGTGAAGTTTCTTGAAAAAGGAATTTTTCATAAAAGTTAAGTGGGAGGACAATAGAACTTTGATAAGGTTAATGAACCTTAGCTAAATGTGCTGAGTTTCCCAGCGCCGAAAATCGTTCCGGAGGTAGCCATAATGCTCATGGATTATGTGCCTCAAAGGTTGTGGTCACAGATATATAAGTTCCTATTGAACCAAGTAGGTCTGTTAAACAATCAAATGCCGAGATTTGAGAGTAAATCATTATTGTTTGACAATGATGAACCGACCACATACAAAGAAGTGATGATGGGCCCTGACTCCGTTAAATGGCTTGAAGCCATAAAATCCGTGATAGTTCCATACACGAGAAATCAAGTTTTGAACTTGGAAGACCCTCCAGAAAGGTGTAAAAACTTGTCGATCGTATTTGGATCTATAAAAAAACAGACATGGATGTTTCACATCTATGAAATAGTCGACATGTCGTAAAGTATTTTACAACAATGTTCAAGGAGTTGACTATGACAAGATTTGATCTTTCATAGCGGTATTTAGTCTGGACGGATTAAAGTATCAAATACTACATATAATTTGGTATATGGTAGATAAACAAAACAAATATCTTCTAATAGAATGGTTACCTAGGACGTGTACATGACATGATCCAAAGGGTTTTGTTAATTCAAAGGATGCTAAAAATGGGATGCAAACTTCAATGGTTGAAGTAAGCATCGCGGAGTTGGAATCTTCACCGTGATGAAAAGGAGTTTTCATGAGGAGACGATGAAGATGCTTGCATTTGCAAGAAATTAAGTGGGAGCGCTGAGACATATTTCTAATACATTATGTGGAGGATATCTTGTTGATTGGAAATGATGTATCTTTTATTGACAAAGGTTAAGAATTTCATTTCGATGAAAGACTTAGGCAAAACCCGAATATTTAGCATGAATGTTATAGTGGATAGACTGTGACGCTAATATGGTTGTGCCAAATGTACATATTGAGATATTGAAGGAGTTCAATATAGAAACGACAAGAAATGGTTCTTGTCGCATGGAAAGGAATTGAATCAAGATTCAAGTGTATCGACACTGGATAAGTGAAAGAGGATTCAAGTGCTTTGACACTTGATGAGTGAAATCACAAGGATGTTTTGATCAATCATACCATGATATGTACACATTCAGATATGTCCTATGCTCTAAGTGTTATGAGCATATACTAGAATGAATCATAAAATGATCATTGGACGATAGTAAGGATATTCTTATGATCTTTTGGAAGAACTAAGAATATATTTGTGTAGAGGTGACAAACAATTAAAAATAGTTCATTGTAAAGCGTTACATTGATACTAGTTTTTGTCACAAGATACAAATTAAGTTTATCTCAATTTAAACTATGGGTGGCACAATGAAATGGAAAGAAAGTTTCCATGATGGATTTGGATGAATTCCAAAGTTAAGACATTGTGACGGATACTATAACAAAAGGCTAAGTATATGACTGCTATAGTAGCAGCAAAGGAGGGAATTTGTGTCAAGTAGTTTGTTATCAAACTAAGGTGTGGTTCGCAACGGGCTAACACTTGTATGACAATAGTATCGACGTGATTTAACCCCAAGGAACTAAAAGGTCTGACCAAAAGACCAAATTTATACAATGACATCTCATTAGAGAATGAGTGATGCGTGGAGACGCAAAGACATGCAAATACGCACGGACCTGAAAGCGTTAGATCCGTAGATTATGTTAACCACTTGAAGTTGCGTATATGGAACACCAGAAAGCCATAGGTGTTCAATATGCAAATTTTTCAAACTAGATTATTGTCTCTAGTGCAAGTGGGAGACTGAAAGGAATATGCCCGAGAGGCAATAATAAAGTGGTTATTATCGTATTCCTTATTTATGATAAATGTTTATTTTGCATGATATAATTGTATTAATATGGAAACGTTAATACATGTGTGTTTAATAAACAAAAAGGAAGTTCCTAGTTATGCCTCTATTATAAACTAGCTCGTTGATTAACAAGATGATCAAAGTTTCCTGATCATGGACATTGGATGTTGTTAATACCGAGGTCACAACATTAGTGTAATGATGTGATGAACATTCATCCGAAGTATAGCATTACGATCAAAGTCATTGAGTTTATATTGCTATAACAACTTACGAAGTGATCCTAATCCTTAGACCATGAGATCATGTCAATCACTAACACCGGAAGAGTTTCTCGATGACATCAAACGTCACACCGTAACTGGGTGATTATAAAGATTGCTTCAGAACTACTAAAGTGTTATGTTGAGGTTCATGGATCGAGAGTGGAATTTGTTCATCCCGATGACGGAAAGATATGCTCTGGGCCCTCTCGGTGATATCACATTGATTAGCTTGCAAGCAAGTGATTTGATCACTAGAGTGTTATATCACGAGAATGAGAAAAGAGTGCATGTCGGTAACGAGATCAAACTAGGTATGGAGATACCGATGATCGAGTCTCAGACATGTAATATATCGTGAAACAAAGGGATTAAGATACTAGCGTAATGGGTTCACACGATCACAGAAGTCATCGTTGAATGTGTGGGAGGCAGTACGGATCTCCAGGTCTCGCTGCTGATTATTGATCGGAGAGGGGTCTCGATCATGTCTGCATTATTCGCGAACTGTAGGGTGACACACTTAACAGATACCGACACCATTCGGAGCAAATGATATGTCAGAAAAATAAAAGGAAAGCGCAGGAATTTATTTCACTAGACACCGGAACTGTTTTGGTTGAAATTGCTGAAACTGGTTCTACATGTGAAATGGAATACTAGCAAGGGGTTTTATGTGAATATTTGTTAATTAAAGTAATTAACAAAATTCTGAATAAATAAATAAAAGAGTATTATTTAAATGAGAGCTTGCATTAAATTTGGTGGAAATTTAATGCATGTGAGTGGATTTTTGAGTGGAGGCTCTTTTATGGGAGTGGAGGCTTTTCATTTTGAGTGGGAGCTCCACCCACATGAATGTGGGAGAGGTGGGGGAAGCCCCCATGGCTGAGCGACATGCCCCTTGGGTGCCCCCCTCTCATCCTCTCAAAGCACACCTCCTCGCGAAGGATCTCTCTCCCCCCTTTAGAATTTCCCCATGGTCTCGGATCAGCGAGATACATATTGCCGGTGGCTTTTTCTGGAAGGATTTGTTGCTTCCGCTACTTCTCTGGAGCGGGGGCGCGGAGGTTGTCGGGGTACCCGTACGTGAGTGTGATCACGGATGCACCACTGCTTTGTGGTGCTGGACTTGATGGTGCTGGACCGGCTGTACCAGATGGACTTCATCAAGATCTTGAGATCGGCAAGAGTTCGTCTACATCATCCACGAGTACAACCTCGTTAATGCTATTAGGTCTTTGAGGGTATGTATTCTATGGATGTATATCCACCCATTGCTTGTATCTAGTAGATAGATCTTGGTACTTAGATGTTCCCATCGTAGGAAAATTTTTGTTTTCTATGCTGTGAACCCAACAAATAATGCTAAGAGAGATAACGTCTCCTTGCTCAACCGAAACTCCTCCGCGGCGATAAACTTTCGGATGTTGTGTGATACGTCGGAAACATATCTATAATTTTTGATGTTCCATGATTGTTTATTATCTACTTTGCTTTGCTTTGTCTACACTTTGAGGTGTTTTATATCTTTTCTGGAACTATCCTATTAACAAGTTGCCACAGTGTCAGTTGCATGTTTTCTTCTGTTTTTGGTTCTAGAAAGGCAGAAAATCAATATTCTCGGAATTGGACGGGACAAAAGCCAAAGTCAATATTTTACCGTGGGCGAGACGGAGAGGCGCCATAGGGCGGCCAGACCCCCTAGGCATGGGTGAGCCTAGCCCGCGCCTGGGCAGGGTGTGGCCCCCCTGGTCGCCTCCCAGCCTCGCCTCTTCGCCTATAAGAATCCCCCGATACAGAAACCCTAGGACCGGATCAAAACTCCACGAAACCATCTGTAGCGCCGCCACCATTGTCCCTAGATCGGGGGGATCTTAAGTTCTTCCCGGCACCCTGCCGGAGGGGAGATCATCCTGCAGGCCTTCTTCTCTGGTACGAATTGTGAGTAGTTCCACCTTGGACTATGGGTCCATGTAGTAGATGGATGGTTGTATCTCCTCCTTTGTGCTTTCATGTATAGATCTTGTGAGCTCCGTTCATGATCAAGATCTAATCTATTTGTAATCATGCATGTTCTGTTTGCGGGGATCCGATGGATATTGGGATTAATATGTCAGATTGATTAATGGTTTTGTCTATTTGATACTATCATGTCTGTGGTGTTTGTGATCTTGCATGCTCTCCGTTGTTAGTAGCTATCTTGGCCAAGTAGTTGCTAGTGAATCCAAGAGGGGGTATTTATGCTCGATAGTGGGTTCATGCCTCTAGTTTCCAGGGGAAGTGACAGAAATCTCTTCGGTTGTAGATGTGTTGTTTCCACTAGGGAAAAAACAACGGTCTCTTGTTCATGGAACGGGTGGATTGTTTACCTTACACACTTTGCTTAAAGCAGTTGTCTGTTGCTTGCAACTTAATACTGGAGGGGCTTCGGATGATAACCTGAAGGTGGACTTCTAGTCATAGATGCAGTTGGATGGAGGTCTATGTATATTGTTGTATTGCCCAATCGAATCTCATAGGATGTTTTTGTCTAGTATTGCATTGTTATGCCTTGCTCAGTTCCTGTCAATTGCCCTGCTGTAATTTGTTTACCCTTAATGCCATGTTGTTTATCTAAGGAGAGCACATCTAGGGAACTATGGAGCCCAGTCCAATATTTATCATTGATACATATTCCACTGTTACTTGTTTACTTGCTGCAAACCATCATTACCTTCCACACCATACAGTTAATTCTTTGTTACAGCAAACGGTGAGATTGACAACCTCACTATTAGTTGGGGAAAAGGCTTGAGTTTGTGTTGTGCAGGTTTCCGTGTTGCTTGCAACACCTGTGTGACATTTTCTTCCTCCTAATTGTTCGATAACCTTGGTTTATTACTGAGGGAAGACTTGATGTTGTGATGCTTCACACCTTGATCTTGGGATTCCCAACAGGCTCCACATCAACTGAGCCATCAACAAGTTTTGTGGCACCGTTGCCGGGAGGCTATGGACGTCTTCACAAGGGGAGTCCTCCTCAACCTTTATATTACTTTGTTTTTAGTTTGCTTAGTTTCTTTTGTTTGGATTTTTTTGCCTCTTTTTTATAAAAAACTCCAAAAAAATTAGTTTAGTTTGGTTTGCTTTCTCTTATCAAAAGCACAAAAAAATTAGTTCCTGCTCTAGCTGCTGCTGCTGTTTTTGGCTTGCTCCACTTTGCCAAAATGAACTCTGCTGAGAACACCAAGTTGTGTGACTTCACTATCACAAACAACAATGATTTCCTTAGCACTCCTATTGCTCCACCTGCTCATGATGCTACCTTTTATGAAATTAAGCCTGCTTTGTTGAATCTTGTGATGAGAGAGCAATTTTCTGGTACTAGTTCCGATGATGCTGATGCCCATGTCAATAACTTTGTTAAACTTTGTGAGATGCAAAAGTATAAGGATGTAGATGCATATATTATTAAGCTCAAGTTGTTTCCTTTCTCCTTGAGAGGAAAAGCTAAAGAATGGTTGCTATCCTTGCCTAGAAATAGTATTGATTCTTGGACTAAGTGCAACGATGCTTTTATTGGAAAGTACTATCCTCCTGCTAAGATTATTTCTATGAGAAGTGACATTATGAAATTTAAACAACTTGATAATGAACATGTTGCTCGGTCTTGGGAAAGAATGAAATCTTTGTTTAAGAATTGTCCCACTCATGGACTCACTGTTTTAACACCCTCGGATCAGCCCTATGCAAGTTTTAGAGATTTCCACCAAACCCGCAAAGAAAAAATTCAAAGGTGCCCACCAGCCACTTGCGTGCGGGTGGAAAACGAAGTAATATCATCACACAATAGTCCACGATGGAACCCACAAAACAGATATACACAACACGACTCCATGAGTCAAGAATACAGATATACAGTACCAAGATCCAAATCACCTTGAAAACGATACAACGTCCGAGTACGGATAAGATGGAAATTGGCTAAGAGCCCTGAAGAATAACCAATGGCGTCCATAACCCTGCCCAGGCCAAGCCATAAGGGTAACCCTGATAACGACGTCGATCTCAAAACCTGCTTAAACAAAAGGGGTGCCGACAAAGGGCAAAGGAAAATGAGAGCGGTCAGTACTGAGGCTAGTACACGGAGAGACTAGAATTCGGCAGTCCTCGCCTACATAGGTATGGTGGACTGAAGTGGTTGCGAAGCATGCGCTAAACAACCTATAGAGACTCAATACATTTTTAGGCTATCAGAGAGAGATGAGAAAGACCTATTCGGATCCAACCTGATACTACCACCAAACAAACCCATCCTGGTATTTCCCCCTCGAGACGAAACGAGGAATTCAATCCGAGGAAACTCACATAGTTGGCAGTTTTATTCATTTATTCCATGGTGGTTATCCAACTTACTAGTCATATCAGATACAAGTCATGGTATAAAGAGTAAACTTAAGTTATAATTGTCTATGATCGAGAACTGTGCTCCAAGTCGTCCATAACCGCGGATACGGCTTCTCGAAAAGATTTAACCCTGCAGGGGTGCACCTGTAGGGTTCGCAGCATAGAAAACAAAAAAATTCCTACGATGGGAACAACTATGTACCAAGATCTATCTACTAGATACAAACAACGGGCGGATGTATATCCGTAGAGAACATACCCTTGAAGACCGACAAAGATTAACGAGTCCAAACTCGTGGTTGATGTAGACGATCTCTTGCCGATCTCAAGATCGAGAGGAAGTCCTAGCGCCAAAAACAGCAAGATCCGTGCTCGCACACACGCTCGAGGCACCGAGCAACCTCCGCCTCCTCGGTCCAGCGATGCAGCGGAAGCACAACTCTTTCTTGCCGAAAGCCACCGGGAACATGTATCTCGCTAGTCCGAGACCATGGGGATAAATTCTAGAGGGGAGAGAGATCCTTCATGAGGAGGTGTGGTGTGAGGAGGAGAGGGGGCCTTTATAGGGGAGAGGGGGCACCCAAGGGCATGGAGCCCAGCCATGGGGCTGCCGCCACCTCT
Organism: Avena longiglumis; assembly: GCA_030063025.1. Classification (NCBI taxonomy): domain Eukaryota; kingdom Viridiplantae; phylum Streptophyta; class Magnoliopsida; order Poales; family Poaceae; genus Avena; species Avena longiglumis. Next base: position 270,086,447 of record CP125978.1, read on the forward strand.
TCCACATTCATGTGGGTGGAGCTCCCACTCAAAATGAAAAGCCTCCACTCCCATTAAAAAGCCTCCACTCAAAAATCCACTCACATGCATTAAATTTCCACCAAATTTAATGCAAGCTCTCATTTAAATAAAACTCTTTTATTTATTTATTCAGAATTTTGTTAATTAATTTAATTAACAAACATTCACATAAAACTCCTTGCTAGTATTCCATTTCACATGCGTAACCAGTAGCAATTTCAACCGAACAGCTTTTTGATTGTCTAGTGAAATAAATTCCTGTGCTTTCCTTTTCTTTTGGCATGAAACTTTTGCTCCAATTGGATGTCGGTGTCTCTTAAGTGTGTCACCCTACGGTTCGCGAATAATATGGACATGATCGAGACCCTCTCGAGATCAATAATCGAAGCGAATCGAGACCCATACTGACTCCCACACATTCAACGATGACTTTCTTGTGATCGTCGGAACCTTTTACGCTAGTATCTTAATCCTTTTGTTTCGCGATATATTACATGTCCGAGATTCGATCATCGGTATCTCCATACCTAGTTTGATCTCGTTACCGACATGTACTCTTTTCTCGTTCCCGTGATATAACATTCTAGTGATCAAATCACTTGCTTGCAAGCTAATCAATGTGATATCACCGAGAGGGCCCAGATCATATCTATCCGTCATCGGGATGAACAAATTCCACTCTCGATCCATGGGCCTCAACATAACACTTTAGTAGTTCTTAACCCATCTTTATAATCACCCTGTTACGCTGTGACGTTTGATGTTATCAAGAAACTCTTCCGGTGTTAGTGATTGACATGATCTGATGGTCTAAGGATTAGGATCACTTCGTAAGTTGTTATAGCAATATAAACTCAATGACTTTGATCATAATGCTATACTTCGGATGAATGTTCATCACATCATTACACTAATGTTGTGATCCCGTTATTAACAACATCCAATGTCCATGATCAGGAAAACTTGATCATCTTGTTAATCAACGAGCTAGTTTATGAGAGAGGCATAACTAGGAACTTTCTGTTTGTTTATTAAACACACATGTATTAACGTTTCCGTAATAATACAATTATAGTATGTACAATAAACATTTATCATAAATAAGGAATACGATAATAACCACTTTATTATTGCCTCTCGGGCATATTCCCTTCAGTCTCCCACTTGCACTAGAGACAATAATCTAGTTTGAGAACTTTGCGTATTGAACACCTATGGCTTTCTGGTGTTCCATATACGCAATTGCAAGTGGTTAACATAATCTACGGATCTGACGCTTTCAGGTCCGTGTGTATTTGCATGTCTTTGCGTCTTCACGCATCACTCATTCTCCAATGAGATGGCATTGTATAAATTTGGTCTTTCGGTGAGACCTTTAGTTCCTTGGGGTTAAAACACGTCGATACTATTGTCGTACAATATATCTTTAGTGTTAGCCCGCTATAACCACACCTTAGTTTGATTTCAAACTACTTGACACAAATTCCCTCCTTTGCTGCTACTATAGCAGTCATATACTTAGCCTTTTGTTGTAGTATCCGTCATAATGTCTTAACTTTGGAATTCATCCAAATCCATCATGGAATCTCCTTTCCATTACATTGTGCCACCCATAGTTTAAATTGAGATAAACTTAATTTGTATCTTGTGACAAAACTAGTATCAATGTAACGCTTTACAATGAACTATTTGTAATTATTTGTCACCTCTACACAAATATATTCTTAGTTCTTCCAAAAGATCATAAGAATTTCCTTACTATTGTCCAATGATCATTTTATGATTCATTCTGGTATATGCTCATAACACTTAGAGCATAGGACATATCTGGATGTGTACATATCATGGTATGATTGATCAAAACATTCTCGTGATTTCACTCATCAAGTGTCAAAGCGCTTGAATCTTGTTTCACTTATCAAGTGTCGATACACTTGAATCTTGATTCAATTATTTTCCATGCGACAAGAACCGTTTCTTTTTGTTTATATATTGAACTCCTTCAATATCTCATATATGTACGTTTGGCACAACCATATTAGCGTCACAGTCTATCCACTATAGAAATTCACGCTAAATATTTGGGTTTTGCCTAAGTATTTCATCGAAATGAAATTCTTAACCTTTTATCAATAAAAGATACATCATTTCTAATCAACAAGATGTCCTCCACATAATGTATTAGAAATATGTCTCAGCGCTCCCACTTAATTTCTTGCAAATGCAAGCATCTTCATCGTCTCCTGATGAAAAACTCCTTTTTCATCATGGTGAAGATTCCAACTCCGCGATGCTTACTTCAACCATTGAAGTTTGCATGCCCCTTTTTAGCATCCTTTGAATTAACAAAACTCTTTGGATCGTGTCATGTACACGTCCTAGGTAACCATTCTATTAAAAGAACTTTGTTTTGTTTATTAATCTACCATATACCAAATTATATGTAGTGGTTGCTACTTTAATCCGTCCAGACTAAATATCGCTATGAAAGATCCAATCTTGTCATAGTCAACTCCTTTGAACATTGTCATAAAATACTTTACGACATGTCGACTATTTCATAGATGTGAAACATCCATGTCTGTTTCTTTATAGATCCAAATACGACCGATAGGTTTTTACAACTTTCCGGAGGGTCTTCCAAGTTCAAAACTTGATTTCTCGTGTATGGAACTATCACGGATTTTATGGCTTCAAGCCATTTGACGGAGTCTGGGCCCATCATCGCTTCTTTGCATATAGTCGGTTCATCATTGTCAAACAATAATGATTTACTCTCAAATCTTAGCATTTGATTGTTTAACCGACCTTCTTGGTTCAATAGGAACTTTAGACCTCCGTGACCACAACCTTTGAGGCACATAAGCTATGAGCATTATGGCAGCCTCGAATCGATTTCCCACTGCAACTCAGACATTTAGCTAAGGTTCGTTAACCTTATCAAAGTTCTATTGTCCTCCCACTTAACTTTTGCGAAAAATTCCTTTTTCAAGAAACTTCACATTTCAAGCGACAAACCCTTTTGTCCTTGGTGTTATGGAGGAATAACCAATTGTTATTCGGAATAACCTACAAAGACATGCTCATCCGAATTCGGTTGTAAACATCTTACTTATGTTTAGCATACCAAAATTTAAGAAATTTCAACTTGGGTTTTACCCCAAACCATAACTTCCATGGTGTCATTTCAACGGATCTAGATGGAGCTCTTTTCAGTGTAAAAGCGGTAGTCTCTAAAGCTTTAATCTTTTAAAACATAATGGCAGTTTTATAAATAACACCTTTGATCCAACCATGTCTCACAAGGTTTCATTACAAATCTCAAACACTCCATACTCCTATGGTGTTTCGGGAGATGTAAATCTAGGTGTTTTGCTAAACTTGCAACTCAAATAAATCCCTTTATGATAAAATGGTAATTCATTTATTTTCTTGTTACACTTGTAACTCAAATAAATCCCTTTATGATCAAATCATAATTCATTTATTTTTCTTGTTACAATGATTTTCCACTTCATCTTGAATGTCTTTGAAACATTTTCAAATATTTCATACTTCTTTCTCACTAAGTGAACATTCACTCAAAATTCCGGAGAAAGCATATGAAGTTGAAACCCATCGCTTACGACTACACATAATGGACTATATACATCGATATGTATAAATTCCAATAATTTAGTCGTTCGTTCTTCTTTGGCCTTTGAACGAAGTTTTAATTATCACGTGGAAAGTCTCACAAGCGTCACTTGATCAAATCAAAGACTCCAAAAATCCATGAATATGGAGATTCTTCATGTTTTCTTTCCAATATAATTTAAACAGCGATGTCACTTCATAAGTGATCTTTGAATCATTTGTCTTGCAACATTTTAGAATTAGGTTTTATGGATGTGATTTCTTCAACTAGATTTGTAAATCATCCATCTTATATGGAATACGGTAATTATTTGAACAACCTTTGTTCTCATAATACCTGATTCAAATAACAATTATTAAAACAAATCTTGAAGTCAAGCCTTGATGTCAACGAGAAATACAAACAACGGTTTGTTTGTTTTTGATGAACATCATCACATATTCTCTTGCTAGTTACTTAGGCCATTGTGGTTCATGAATTGCATCGTTCCGTATGAAATTTCATACCAACCAATTCGGTATCCAATACCCAAGAACCACATTGTTTAACAAGCAAAGAATACAACCATAACATGTATATCATATATATACCTAAATTGGATATTTCCAATCTTTTCTTTTCTGCCAAGTATATTTTATAGATTCTCTTTCAGCATTTCCTTTTCCTTTTTAAAAAAATTTATCAACATCAAAAGTGGCGCCATATACATGACACATAGTCCAAAGCGTGTATATTCAAATAATAATACCTTTGGACTTGCACTTTGAAGTAGATCACCATTATCAAAATGATCGGTATTCTTTCAAAATCCATTTTTTAGTAATCTTTTAGTGTAGTAAACACTTTACATACATCTTCTATTCATCCTTATCATGACGACTTTCATGATCAAGCTACTGTAGCTTATAAAGGCGAATCGTGAGTATAACATTACTTTCCAAAATCCTTTTAGATGATTAGGATGTCTAGCATCTCCAACCTTTGTAAATTCTCATCCGAACATATATTATACTCTATCATATTGCAACCAAAACATTGTTTCAGATATCGTTATATCTGCCACACATGATGGTTTCTGAAACAATTATTTCAGCTCCTAGATAAACTTAATATTGAAACAATCAAGCATCATGGAGGCAAACATGATACTTAAGATACTAACACTGGAATTGTTACTCTCGATTTAATACCAACTATTAAATTTCGCGGAGTAAATAGAGTTTGCTGAAAGTTTGCAATAGGACTTTAAACTTTGATTGACACTCAACACAATACGATACCAGTTCGTAAAGTAAATATCTAGAATTCTATAGTTCTGTTATCTCAATTACAACTATGCATAAGGTGGTGAACGAATGCCAATGACTACAACAAATTATGCAAATTAACTTTGATTTAATTTATGATAAATTGAGTTCTACTAATCCGAATTAGAAATGAACTCCCACTTAAAAACGACATCCCTCTAGTCTTTTTGGTGATTACATGAACCAAATCCACTACACCAAGTCCGATCATCGCGTGAGTCGGTGTAGCTTCAAAGGCGGGCATCCATATGGTCATCATATCAAAACATATGACTCATGCTTAACCTTTCGGTCCGTGTTCCGAGGCCATGTCTGTACATGCTAGGCTCGCCAAGTAAGAACCTTAGTATTCGTGTGTGTAACTGTCTTACACCCGAGATATGCTCATGGATTCAAGTACACCCGATCATCACGTGATGTCTTGAAGCGACGAAACATTGTCAGTGCATACTTAAGGAAGAACACATTTTTATCTTGATATCTAAAAGAGGGATCACCTTATTATGCTAACAAAGCGCTAAACAAGCAATATAAGATGCTATCAAACATCATATGTTTATTAGTGAAATGATATGGTTCCCACAGATGATCTCTATCATGTGCACCGTGGTATGATCTCTATCATACCTTTATGTGTAAGGCCAATGTCTACGGAACTTACACGCTATGTGTGTTGTAAGAGTATCATCTCATACTTCTACTTACAACATCACCATATCATAACACTAGCCCAACAACAATCTAAACTAGACGCCTCTAATTTATCCATTGCAAGTTTTACGTGGCTTAGGGCTTTCGAAGATAGAACCGTTCTTACCTACGAACATGAACCACAACGAGGATAACCAAATTGTTGACAACTAGTTGCAAATTAGATATTGACTATAGTAGGAGAGACAGACACCCGCCAGCCAATTATGCAAACTAGTTGCATGTCAAGAGTGGAACAGGTCTCATGTGCGAGGACATGTAAAGTTTGTCCGGGCCGCTTCATCCCACTATGCCACCAATATACAAAGTACAACTAAGAAGCAATAAAATGATCATCATTGCCCACATACTCATATGTGTACTACCCGTGCAAAGTATCTACGCATAGATCCGGCTCGATACCATCGAGGGTTCGCAGATAGAAAACAAAAATTTCCTACGATGGGAACAACTATGTACCAAGATCTATCTACTAGATACAAACAACGGGCGGATGTATATCCGTAGAGAACATACCCTTCAAGACCGACAAAGCTTAACGAGTCCAAACTCGTGGTTGATGTAGACGATCTCTTGCCGATCTCAAGATCGAGAGAAAGTCCTAGCGCCGCAAAACAGCAGCGCATCCGTGCTCGCACACACGCTCGAGGCACCGAGCAACCTCCGCCTCGCTCCAGCGATGCAGCGAAGCACAACTCTTCACGAAAAGCCACCGGGAACATGTATCTCGCTAGTCCGAGACCATGGGGGATAAATTCTAGAGGGGGAGAGAGATCCTTCACGAGGAGGTGTGGTGTGAGAGGATGAGAGGGGGGCCTTTTATAGGGGAGAGGGGGGCGCCCAAGGGGCATGGCGCCCAGCCATGGGGCTGCCCCCACCTCTTCCACATTCATGTGGGTGGAGCTCCCACTCAAAATGAAAAGCCTCCACTCCCATTAAAAAAGCCTCCACTCAAAAATCCACTCACATGCATTAAATTTCCACCAAATTTAATGCAAGCTCTCATTTAAATAAAACTCTTTTATTTATTTATTCAGAATTTTGTTAATTAATTTAATTAACAAACATTAACATAAAACCCCTTGCTAGTATTCCATTTCACATGCAGAACCAGTTTCAGCAATTTCAACCAAACAGCTTTGTGTCTAGTGAAATAAATTCTGCGCTTTCCTTTTCTTTTCGCATGAAACTTTTGCTCCAATTGGATGTCGGTGTCTCTTAACTATGTCACCCTACGGTTCGAATAATGTGGACATGATCGAGACCCTCTCGATCAATAATCGTAAGCGGGATCTGGAGACCCATACTGACTCCCACACATTCAACGATGACTTTCTTGTGATCGTCGGAACCTTTTACGCTAGTATCTTAATCCTTTTGTTTCGTGATATATTACATGTCCGAGATTCGATCATCGGTATCTCCATACCTACTTTGATCTCGTTACCGACATGTACTCTTTTCTCGTTCCCGTGATATAACATTCTAGTGATCAAATCACTTGCTTGCAAGCTAATCAATGTGATATCACCGAGAGGGCCCAGATCATATCTATCCATCATCGGGATGAACAAATTCCACTCTCGATCCATGGGCCTCAACATAACACTTTAGTAGTTCTGAACCCATCTTTATAATCACCCTATTACGGTGTGACGTTTGATGTTATCAAGAAACTCTTCCGGTGTTAGTGATTGACATGATCTGATGGTCTAAGGATTAGGATCACTTCGTAAGTTGTTATAGCAATATAAACTCAATGACTTTGATCGTAATGCTATACTTCGGATGAATGTTCATCACATCATTACACTAATGTTGTGATCCCGTTATTAACAACATCCAATGTCCATGATCAGGAAACCTTGATCATCTTGTTACTCAACGAGCTAGTTTATGAGAGAGGCATAACTAGGAACTTTATGTTTGTTTATTAAACACACATGTATTAACGTTTCTGTATTAATACAATTATAGCATGTACAATAAACATTTATCATAAATAAGGAATACGATAATAACCACTTTATTATTGCCTCTCGGGCATATTCCCTTCAGTCTCCCACTTGCACTAGAGACAATAATCTAGTTTGAGAACTTTGCGTGTTGAACACCTATGGCTTTCTGGTGTTCCATATACGCAATTGCAAGTGGTTAACATAATCTACGGATCTGACGCTTTCAGGTCCGTGTGTATTTGCATGTCTTTGCGTCTTCACGCATCACTCATTCTCCAATGAGATGGCATTGTATAAATTTGGTATTTTGGTGAGACCTTTAGTTCCTTGGGGTTAAAACACGTCGATACTATTGTCGTACAATATATCTTTAGTGTTATCCCGTTGCGAACCACACCTTAGTTTGATTTCAAACTACTTGACACAAATTCCCTCCTTTGCTGCTACTATAGCAGTCATATACTTAGCCTTTTGTTGTAGTATCCGTCATAATGTCTTAACTTTGGAATTCATCCAAATCCATCATGGAATCTCCTTTCCATTACATTGTGCCACCCATAGTTTAAATTGAGATAAACTTAATTTGTATCTTGTGACAAAACTAGTATCAATGTAACGCTTTACAATGAACTATTTGTAATTATTTGTCACCTCTACACAAATATATTCTTAGTTCTTCCAAAAGATCATAAGAATTTCCTTACTATTGTACAATGATCATTTTATGATTCATTCTGGTATATGCTCATAACACTTAGAGCATAGGACATATCTGGATGTGTACATATCATGGTATGATTGATCAAAACATTCTCGTGATTTCACTCATCAATTGTCAAAGCGCTTGAATCTTGTTTCACTTATCAAGTGTCGATACACTTGAATCTTGATTCAATTCTTTTCCATGCGACAAGAACCGTTTCTTGTTGTTTCTATATTGAACTCCTTCAATATCTCATATATGTACGTTTGGCACAACCATATTAGCGTCACAGTCTATCCACTATAGACATTCACGCTAAATATTTGGGTTTTGCCTAAGTATTTCATCGAAAACGGGGTCCACTATAGGCATGATGCATGTATAATGTATGACATGGCAAAGATGCAATACAATTAGGCAATATTCAACGGAACCGGGGTCCCGAAAATTAATTAAGTGGTTTATGTGAAGGGAATATGCCCTAAGAGGCAATAATAAAGTGTTTATTATGTGTATTCCAAGTATCTGATAGATGTTTATTTTGTATGCTATAATTGTATTAATACGAAAACGTTAATACATGTGTGTTTAATAAACAAACAGAAAGTTCCTAGTTATGCCTCTCTCATAAACTAGTTCGTTGATTAACAAGATGATCACAGTTTCCTGATCATAGACATTGGATGTTGTTAATAACGAGATCACAACATTAGTGTAATGGTGTGATGAACATTCATACGAAGTATAGCATTACGATCAAAGTCATTGAGTTTATATTGCTATAAACAACTAACGAAGTGATCCTAATCCTTAGACCATGAGATCATGCCAATCACTAACACCGGAAGAGTTTCTTGTTGACATCAAACGTCACACCGTAACTGGGAGATTATAAAGATGGATTCAAAGCTATTAAAGTGTTATGTTGAGAATCATGGATCAAGAGTGGAATTTGTTCATCCCGATGATGGATAGATATACTCTGGTCCATCTCGGTGATATCACATTGGTTAGCTTGCAAGCAAGTGATCTGATCACTAGAATGTTATATCACGGGAACGAGAAAAGAGTGCATGAAAGTAACGAGATCAAACTAGGTATGGAGATACCGATGATCGAATCTCGGACATGTAATATATCGTGAAACAAAGGGATTAAGATACAAGCGTAAAAGGTTCCGACGATCACAGGAAAGTCATCGTTGAATGTGTGGGAGTCAGTATGGATCTCCAGGTCCTGCTACTGATTATTGATCGGAGAATGGTCTCGATCATGTTCTCATTATTAGCGAACCGTAGGGTGACACACCTAAGGGACACAGACATCCAGTTGGAGCAAATGTTTCATGCCGAAAGAATAAACAAGCGCAGGAATTTATTTCACTAGATACCGAAACAGGTTTTCGGGTGAAATTGCATACAGAGGTTATGCATGTGAAATATAATTCTAGCAAGGGGTTATTTGTGAATATTTTTCATTAAAGTAATTGACAAAATTCTAAATAAAATATAAGAGTTTTATTTAATGAGAGTTTGCATTAAATTTGGTGGAAATTTAATAGCAAGTTTGAGTGGGATTTTGAGTGGAGGGATTTGAATGGATTTTTGTGAGTGGAGTGTCCACCCACATGAATAGGGGAGGGCAAGGCGAATCCCCCATGCGTCGTCCACCCCCTTGGGGTTCCCCCCCTCTCCTATAAAAGGCACCCCTCTCCTCACTTCTCACACACACCTCCTCGTGAAGGATCTCTCTCCCCCTCTAGAATTTATCCCCCATGGTCTCGGACTAGCGAGATACATGTTCCCGGTGGCTATTCGGCAAGAAAGGGTTGTGCTTCCGCTGCATCACTGGAGCGGGGAGACGGAGGTTGCTTGGTGTCTTGTACGTGTGTGCGATCACGAATGCGCTGCTGCTTTGCGGCGCTAGGACTTCCTCTCGAGCTTCAGATCGACAAGAGATCGTCTACATCAACCACGAGTTGAACTCGTTAAGCTTTGTTGGTCTTCAAGGGTATGTTCTCTACGGATATACATCCGCCCGTTATTTGTATCTAGTAGATAGATCTTGGTACATAGTTCCCATCGTAGGAAATTTTTTGTTTTCTATGCTGCGAACCCTACAGTGGTATCAGAGCCGGATCTATGCGTAGATGCTTTACACGCGTATTACACATATGAATGTGGGCGATGATGATCATGTTGTTTCTCCTTAGTTGTAATTTTGGATATTGGTGGCATAGTGGGATGAAGCGGCCTGGACAAACTTTACATGTCCTCGCCCATGAGACCTGTTCCACCTTGACATGCAACTAGTTTGCATAAGTGGCTAGCGGGTGTCTGTCTCTCCTACTATAGTCAATATCTATTATGCAACGAGTTGTCAACAATTTGGTTATCCTCGTTGTGGTTCATGTTCGTAGGTATGAATGGTTCTATCTTCTAAAGCCCTAAGCCACGTAAAATTTGCAATGGATAAATTAGAGGCGTCTAGTTTAGATTGTTGCTGGGCTAGTGTTATGATATGGTGATGTTGTAAGTAGAAGTATGAGATAATACTCTTACAACACACATAGCGTGTAAACTCCATAGACCTTGGACTTACACATAAAGGTATGATAGTCATCATACCACTATGCACATGATAGAGATCATATGTGGGAACCATATCATTTCACTAATAAACATGTGATGTTTGATAGCATCTTATATTGCTTGTTTAGCACTTTGTTAGCATAATAAGATGATCCCTCATTTAAATATCAAGATAAGAATGTGTTCTTCCTTTAGTATGCACCGATTATGTTTTCGTCGCTCCAAGACATCACGTGATGATCGGGTGTTCTTGGATCCACGACCATATATCGGGTGTAAAACAGTTACACACGCGAATACTAAGGTTCTATCTTGGAGAGCCTAGCATGTACAGACATGGCCTCGGAACATAGACCGAAAGGTTAAGCATGAGTCATATAGTAGATATGATGCCCATTTGATGCTCGCCTTTGAATCTACACCGACTCACGTGATGATCGGACTTGGTGTAGTGGATTTGGTTCATGTAATCACCAAAAAGTCACGAGGGGTGTCGTTTTTGAGTGGAAGTTCATTCGTAATGTGGATTAGTTGAACTCAATCTATCATAACCTTAGTCTACACTTTACAAATTATGTTGTAGATGGCACCACCTGCTTTTAATTTCAATGTGTTCATGGAGAAAGAGAAACTTGCAACGAACGGTAGCAACTTTACCGAATGGGACATGAATTTGAGGATTCTCCTCTCTGATGCACAAAAGCAATATGTGCTAGAAGCGCCACTAGGCCCCGCACCTTTTGAGGATGCCCCTCACGAGGAGAAGAATGTCTATCAGACTCATCAGGAGGACCACAAATTAGTTCATTGCGGCATATTGTATGGGCTAGAGCCGGAACTTCGAAAGCGTTTCGAAAACGGCAGTGCATTTGATACAATGGGTGAGTTGAAAATGATTTTCGACACACATGCTTTTGTAGAGAGCTACAACGCTTCAAAAAAGTTCTTTAGTTGCATGATGGAAGAGCACAGCTCTGTTAGTGAGCATGTACTCAAGATGTCGGGTAACGCCCATAAGCTTCTGTCCTTGGGAATATCGATTCCCATTGACTTAGGCATCCATCATGTTCTGCAGTCTCTGCCACCTAGCTATATGAGCTTTGTGATGAACTATAATATGCAAGGCATGAAGAAGTCTCTCCCCGAGCTTCTGTCAATGCTTAAAACTGCAGAAGTGGAGATCAAAAAGGAACATCAAGTGTTGATGATCAATAGGAACACTGGTTTCAAGAAAGACAAGAAGGGAAAATGGAAGGGAAGTAAGAGCGGCAAGCCGGTTGCCATGCCAGAAAAGAAAACCCGAGTTGGACCTAAGTCTGATACCGAGTGCTATTATTTTAAGGGGACTGGCCACTGGAAGCGCAACTGCCCCAAGTATTTGGCAGACAAGAAGGCCGGCAAGGAAAACAAAGGTATATATGATATACATGTTATTGATGTGTACTTGACTAGTGCTCGCAGTAGCGCCTAGGTATTTGATACCGGTTCAGTTGCTAATATTTGTAACTCGAATCAGGGGCTGCGAAATAAGCGACCGCTAGCAAGGGGTGAGGTCAAGATGCGTGTCGGCAATGGATCAAGCGTTGATGCGATCGCCGTCAGAACGCTACCTCTCCATTTTCCATCGGGATTAGTAATAAACTTGAAGAATTTTTATCTGGTGCCAGCACTTAGCATGAACATTGTATCTGGATCATGTTTAATGCAAAGTGGTTATTCATTTAAATCTGAGAACAATAATTGTTCTATTTATATGAATGAAATCTTTTATGGTCATGCACCGATGATGAATGGTTTATTTCTTTTGGATCTCGATAATAATGTTACACATATTCACAATGTTGATGCTAAAAGGATTAAACTTAATGATGATATATCCGCATATATGTGGCACTGTCATCTAGGACATATTGGCGTTAAACGCATGAAGAAACACCATTCGGATGGACTTTGAGGCCACGGTCTTATCAGAACCGGGGTGTCACATTTGGAATCACTTGATTTTGAATCATTTTATCCATGTGAGCCATGCCTTATGGGCAAGATGACTAGAACTCCGTTTTCCGGTTCAATGGAACGGGCGACAGATTTATTGGAAATCATACATTCTGATGTATGTGGTCCAATGAGTGTGTCAGCGCGAGGTGGATATCGTTATTTTGTTACTTTCACGGATGATTTGAGTAGATACTGTTATATCTACTTGATGAAACACAAGTCTGAAACATTTGAAAAGTTCAAGGAATTTCAGAATGAAGTGGAAAATCATCGTAATAGAAAGATCAATTTCTACGGTCCGACCGTGGAGGTGAGTATATAAGTTTCGAGTTTAGAACTCACATGAAAGAGTGTGGAATTGTTTCACAACTCACACCTGCCGGAACACCACAGCAAAATGGTGTGTCGGAACGTCGTAATCGTACTTTATTATATATGGTTTGATCTATGATGTCTCTGACAGACTTGTCATTGTCATTTTGGGGTTATGCACTAGAAACTGCTGCATTCACTTTAAATCAGGCACCATCTAAATCCGTTGAAAAGACACCGTATGAATTATGGTTTGGAAACAAACCTAAGCTGTCATTTCTTAAAGTTTGGGGATGCGATGTTTATGTGAAGAAACTTCAACCGGATAAACTCGAACCCAAAGCGGAAAAATGTGTCTTCATAGGATACCCTAAGGAAACAATTGGGTATTCCTTCTATCACAGAACCGAGGGCAAGGTTTTTGTTGCCAAGAATGGATCCTTTCTAGAGAAAGAGTTTCTCGCGAAAGGTGTGAGTAGTCGAAAGGTAGAACTCGAAGAGGTTACTGAACCTTCTCTTCAATGTATGTCGAGTAGTGCAGCGCCAGAAGTTGTTCCGGAGTTGGCTTCACCTGTTGAAGAGGGAACTAATGATAATGATCATGAAACTCCAAAAGAGAGTACTACCAAACCTCGCAGGTCTAGCAGGACGCGTGTAGCTCCCGAGCTGTACGGAAATCCTGTCATGAATTTCATGGTTGATGAAAATGATGACCCTGTGACATATGAAGAAGCGATGATGAGCCCGGATTCCAACAAATGGTTAGAAGCCATGAAATACAAGATGTAATCCATGTATGAAAATCAAGTATGGAACTTGGTGCACTTACCTCACGACCGAAAGGCCGTGGAGAACAAATGGATTTTCAAAAGGAAAACTGATGCTGATGGTAATGTGACCGTCTATAAAGCTCGACTTGTCGCAAAGGGGTTTCGACAAATTCAAGGAGTTGACTACGATGAGACATTCTCTCCCGTAGCGATGCTAAAGTTAGTTAGGATTATGTTAGCAATTGCTGCATATTTCGATTATGAGATATGGCAGATGGATGTCAAAACCGCGTTTCTCAATGGTAATATTGAAGAAGAGTTGTATATGATACAACCAAAGGGCTTTGTCGATCCTAAGGATGCTAACAAGGTGTGCAAGCTACAGCGATCCATCTATGGATTGAAGCAAGCATCACGAAGTTGGAATCTCCGCTTTGATGAGGTGATCAAAGAGTTTGGATTTGTCCAAACTTATGGAGAAGCTTGTATTTACAAGAAAGTGAGTGGGAGCAATGTGGCATTTCTGATATTATATGTGGATGACATATTATTGACGGAAATGATATAGATCTTTTAAACAGTGTTAAAAGTTATCTAAACAGCAAATTTTCAATGAAGGACCTAGGTGCCTAAAGATCTATAGAGATAGATCTAGGTGCCTAATAGGGCTATCGCAAAGTACATACCTTGATAAGATTTTAAAGAAGTTTAAAACGGAAGATATTAAGAAGGGGCTCTTACCTATGACACAAGGCACGACATTGAGTAAGACTCAAAGTCCGGCTACGGCGGAAGAAAGAGAGAAAATGGACAAAGTTCCCTATGCTTCAGCCATAGGCTCTATAATGTACGCCATGCTATGTACAAGACCAGATGTGGCACATGCTATTAGTTTGACTAGTAGGTACCAATCAGATCCAGGTTCGGAACACTGGAAAGCGGTCAAGAATATCCTTAAGTACTTGCAAAGAACTAAGGATATGTTTCTTGTATACGGAGGTGAAGAAGAGCTCGTCGCTAAGTGCTATGTCAACGCTAGCTTTGACACCGATCCGGATGACTCTAATTCTCAATCCGGATATGTATTTCTCATGAATGGCGGAGCGGTTAGTTGGAGGAGCTCCAAACAACCTGTGGTGGCGATATCAACGACGGAGGCCGAATATGTTGCTGCTTCGGAAGCGGCTCAGGAAGCAGTTTGGATGAAGGAGTTCATATCCGAACTAGGTGTGGTTGCAAATGCGTTGGACCCAATGGTGATCTATTGTGACAACAATGGTGCCATTGCTAATGCCAAAGAGCCAAGGCCTCACAAGCATTCCAAGCATATTAAGCGCCGGTTTCACTCCATCCGCAAGCATGTCAAGGATGGAGATATAAATATTTGTAAAGTACATACGGATCTCAATGTAGCAGATCCGTTGACTAAAACTCTCCCTAGAGCAAAACATGATCTACACCAGAACTCCATGGGTGTTAGATACATCACTATGTAACTAGATTATTGTCTCTAGTGCAAGTGGGAGACTGAAGGGAATATGCCCTAAGAGGCAATAATAAAGTGTTTATTATGTGTATTCCAAGTATATGATAGATGTTTATTTTGCATGCTATAATTGTATTAATACGGAAACGTTACTATATGTGTGTTTAATAAACAAACAAAAAGTTCCTAGTTATGCCTCTCTCATAAACTAGTTCGTTGATTAACAAGATGATCACGGTTTCCTAATCATAGACATTGGATGTTGTTAATAACGAGATCACAACATTAGTGTAATGGTGTGATGAACCTTCATCCTAAGTATAGCACTACGATCAAAGCCATTGAGTTTATATTGCTATAAACAACTTACGAAGTGATCCTAATCCTTAGACCATGAGATCATGTCAATCACTAACACCGGAAGAGTTTCTTGTTGACATCAAACGTCACACCGTAACTGGGTGATTATAAAGATGGATTCAAAGCTACTAAAGTTATATTGAGAATCATGGATCAAGAGTGGAATTTGTTCATCCTGATGACGGATAGATATACTCTGGGCCCTCTCAGTGATATCACATTGGTTAGCTTGCAAGCAAGTGATTTGATCACTAGAATGTTATATCACGGGAACGAGAAAAGAGTGCATGTCAGTAACAAGATCATACTAGGTATGGAGATACCGATGATCGAATCTCGGACATGTAATATATCGTGAAACAAAGGGATTAAGATACAAGCATAAAAGGTTCCGACGATCACAGGAAAGTCGTCGTTGAATGTGTGGGAGTCAGTATGGATCTCCAGGTCCCGCTACTGATTATTGATCGAAGAAGGGTCTCGATCATGTCTGCATTATTCGCGAACCGTAGGGTGACACACTTAAGGGACACTAACATCCAGTTGGAGCAAATGTTTCATGCCGAAAGAATAAACAAGCGCAGGAATTTATTTCACTAGATACCGAAACAGGTTTTTGGGTGAAATTGCATAAAGAGGTTATGCATGTGAAATAGAATTCTAGCAAGGGGTTATTTGTGAATGTTTGTCATTAAAGTAATTGAAAAATTCTGAATAAAATAAAAGAGTTTTATTTAATGAGAGTTTGCATTAAATTTGATGGAAATTTAATAGCAAGTTTGAGTGGGATTTTGAGTGGAGGGATTTGAATGGATTTTTGTGAGTGGAGTGTCCACCCACATGAAGAGGGAAGGGCAAGGGGGCAGCCCCCATGCGCCGGCCACCCCCTTGGGGTTCCCCCCTCTCCTATAAAAGGCACCCCTCTTCTCACTTCTCACACACACCTCCTCGTGAAGGATCTCTCTCCCCCTCTAGAATTTATCCCCCATGGTCTCGGACTAGCGAGATACATGTTCCCGGTGGCTATTCGGCAAGAAAGGGTTGTGCTTCCGCTGCATCGCTGGATCGATGAGGCAGAGGTTGCTCGGTGTCTTGTACGTGTGTGCGAGCACGGATGCGCTGCTGCTTTGTGGCGCTATGACTTCCTCTCGATCTTGAGATCGGTAAGAGATCGTCTACATCAACCACGAGTTGAACTCATTAAGCTTTGTCGTCTTCAAGGGTATGTTCTCTACGGATATACATCCTCCCGTTGTTTGTATCTAGTAGATAGATCTTGGTATATAGTTCCCATCGTAGGAAAAAATTTGTTTTCTATGCTGTGAACCCTACATTTTTTAGCGCGGCTCTGCTATGCGCTATTCATGGGGAGACCGTAGAAAAACACTCTATTCGAGGACGGTGATGGTAAGCTTCTACATGCCCTCAGCAGCAAGGACACACGTTGGGTACTATTTGTGGAAAGTGATGCTTGGGATGAGCTAGTGCATTTGTTGGCTTTCGAGCAGTAGCGGCAGCGGGGCGGGAGAGGGTGGGAATCGTTGACCGGCTACTAGTTAGGAAGTGAACATAAGGTATCAAGAGGTCCCTCACAGTCAGGTGTAATGCAATTGCCCCTATTAGTCAAGTACCCCTCCCTATTCTCTATATGTCAATTCGTTTCGCAGAAATTCAGAGATTTGAGAAAGAAAATGAGCCTTTAATGGAGGTACGAGGCGTTACGTTGCAAACGAAATCGAATGAAATTCTCATTCATTCCTAAAAGATAAGATGTTTCTGGAATTTCCCCGGCGGAGGAGAAAGGGTTCCAGGCTCGCCATCAATCCTAGTTGTTGTATCAAAATCTGAAGAGGATAGATACCCCGCAATTTAAATGTTTTCTTAACATGGCAAAACATAGCATTGGTTTGCTACACAAATTTAAATGGAGCCAATTTAAGACTAGAAAAGCCCGCATATGAACTCCATATTTATTTATGAGTGAATTGACTATACAACCCCGAACCGCGAAATAGGTATGTAAGCATGTACAATTTAATATGCAATAATCCATATAGATATCAATTTATAAAATAGGGCTCGGATAAAGGGGTCACACATAGGGGACTCGGTGATCTTGGTTCAGGGTTCTTGGGGTTCGACAGGGATCGGTCTCGCCAGGATCGGTCTTCGATTCCATGTGGTAGAAATTGTCGATTCCATGTCTGCGTCGAGGTCGATGGGGACAAAGCTTTGGGTACCAACTTCATTGTCGATGGCATACTTGAATAGACAGCACCGGGGACGAGAACTAGACGTGCTCAACTTGTGGAACAGACAAGAGGGCCTTAAGGAGATGAGCCGAGCAACACCATCTTCACACCCATGTGCTCGAGCATCTGGTGAGAGTCAGCGAAACAGTGCACGAATCACAAAATTGCGAGGCAGGGGATCCTGCAGAACACACGTGACGAAACAAAAATGCAGGAGGCATCACAACACTAGGAGACCACACATGCCGAAATATGGAAGCATCAAGTCCATGAGGTGGGCAGCGACGAACAACGGGTTTAGGGAGGAACTCTTGGCGGGGAAGGCAGCCAGAGACAAGGCAGAGGAAGGGAGCGTGCATACGCGATGCAGTGGCAGCGAGCGGGGACGAGATCGCGGAGCCTTGCAGATAACCCCGAAGACGGCTTGAAGAATGGACCGGCGGGGCCCGGACGGAGGAGCCCAGGCAGCGGCGGCGCCACGCGGGATCCCGGCCGTGCCAAGCTCGAAGGCGGAGCAGGGCGAGGATGGTGGCAGTGACCAGAGAAGGGCGATGAGGTGCCTTGGACGCCGACAGAGAGGAGCCCGCGGGCGCGCGGCAGCCAGCAGAGGGAGAAAGGGAGGTGCGGTGGATAGGAGGCCGACGGGGGCCGAGCGCGGAGCTCCCTGGCAAGAGGAGAACCAAGCGGCAGCGGCGGCCAGAGGATCGTGGGGGAGGGGTTGCAAGCAGGGAGGCGAGGGGAATTGGGAGCGCGGCCACGTGGGGGCTACGGGGTGGGTCCGGGTGGAACCGGTCAAGCGGGCAGGTGGCTCAGGCGACGCGGTCGGGTTGGGGAAGCGCGAGCGAGTCCGGTTCTGTCTAGGAGCGTGCAGTGCGATGCGGGGGTGGGGCCGGGGTTGATCAAGAGAGAGGGACAACAAGAAGATGGTCGGGCGCGAGTTTGATCGGGTCAGGGTAAATGTGTGACAGAGGGGTGGCGGCGAGGAAGGTGGGATCAGGTCTAGGTAGGGTTGGGATTGGTTTGGATAGATCTAGGTTTAGGTTTTTATCTGGGGTAGTAGTTGTACTCTGGTTGGGCCGTTGGGCCTGGCCGGTTGTCTGCCTCCCCCGATTTTAATAAAAATCTTTTTATAAATTATTTTTAGCAAAAGTTTTTGGATAAACAAAATAAACTTTTATAATTTGAAATAAAGAGAAAGGTAATGTAGGAATAAACTAGGGTTTGTTAAAAATGTTTTTAGACAAACAGGTGGATGATGATGTATAAATAAACTAAAAGTAACAAGCAATTTCTATTAGTGATCTTACCTGGGGTGATATAACTGCTTGGATGATTATCCAGACTTTTTATGCAGGTTTGAACTTCTCTTCAAGAAACCTGTTGGATTCAGCTGCTGGAGGTACCTTTATGGGCATCACTTTGGGTGCTGCAACAAAACTCCTTGATAATATGATGGCTAATTACTCTAAATGGCACACTGAGAGAGCTCCACATGGTAAGAAGGTAAATTCTGTTGAAGAAACCTCCTCTTTGAGTGATAAGATAGATGTTATTATGGCTATGCTTATTAATGGGAAAGATCCTTTAGATCCAAAAAATGTTCCCTTAGCCTGTTTGGTTGCTCAAGAAGAGCAAGTTAATGTGAACTTTATTAGAAACAGCAATTTCAACAACAATGCCTATAGGAATAATTTTGGTGGTAACAACAATTATATGCCTTATCCTCCTAATAATGGTAATACCTATGGAAACTCCTACAACAATACTAGAAGTGCCCCCTCTGAACTTGAATTCATGCTCAAAGACTTTATTAGTAAACAAATTACTTTCAACAACACTGTGGAGGAAAAACTTTTAACTGTTGAGAAGAATATTTCCTATTTGTCTGAAGCATAGTCCTCCTTGATTAATAAAATGGCTGCTAAACCTGAAACCATGGAAAATATCTTTGCTTGTACTAATGCCATACAAGTTACTATTGATGAAAATGTTAGACTGTTAGCTCAACTTCATGCTAAGTGGGAAAGGGAAGCTGAAATTGATAGAAACAATAGTGTGTGCACCATCACTAGAATGGATACCACTAAACTACAAGAAGTCCCTATTCCTCCTCCTACAATGCCTAAGACTATTGAGTCTACTAATAGTGATGCTAAGTTTTATTTTGATATAGATGGTTGCAATATTTCTGAAGTGATTCTGTTCCTGCAAAATCTTGCTAGAAGTCCTGATGCTAGTGATATGCATGTTGCTTTCACCAAACATTTACAGATGGTCTTGTTAAGATTAAGGAAGAGAAGCTAAAACACAAAGCTTATATTCCTAGGAAAGTAGAAGATAGTTGGGAACCCATTATTAATATGCAAGTGAATGACTTTGATCTCAAAGCTTCATGTGATCTTGGTTCTAGTGTCTCTATTATGCCTAGTAAGATTTATGAAATGCTTGATTTCCCCCCTTTGGAAGATTGTTATTTGGATGTTCCACTTGATGATAATGCTAAGAAGAAACTCGTGGGGAGTATTAATGATGTTATCATCATGGTTAACAATGCTTATGTCCCTGTTGATTTCTATGTTTTGGATGTTGAATACAATGCTTCTTGTCATATTACTTTGGGAAGACCTTTTCTTAGAACAGTTCGTGCCATCATTGATATGAAAGAAGTCACCATTAAATATCATTTTCCGTTCAATAAAGGTATTCAACACTTCCCCATCAGGAGAGAGAAGTTGCTTTTTGCTCCTCCTTTGAAAGCAAGGCTTCATGTTAATGCTTCCTCATTTGAAAATACTTGATTTCTTGCTTCTTGTGCCTAACTTAAAGGCGTTAAAGAAAAGTACTTTTTGGGAGATAACCCAAGAGTTTCCTTGAGTCTTGGAAGTTATTACTTCAGTAATGACCTCTCCTTATCCTTTTTGTTTGCTTTTTGTGCCAAGAATGACCTCTAAAGAGAGGGAAGTAAGATTTGGGGAGTTGTTATCCCGAAACAGATTTTTGTCCTCCACCATACAAATTTGTGAGGAGTCTATGTAAGTCGGATTGAGCTAAAACTTTACGAATAAATCTCCCAGTATACTATCTAACTTTCGTTAGTTTAACACTTTTTGATTTGAGCAACAGAAGATTTTCGAAAAAATCGGTTTCTACCTGCTGGTCTGTTTTGACAGATTTCTACCATTATTTGCATTTGCTTCTTATTGATTCCTTTTTGAGTTATATTTTGGGAAATTGAGCTTTTTGAAGGAGTTGCTATAGTATATTGTGTTTTTAGTGAAAAGTTTTGATGTTCCAAAGATAAACCCAAAGGTCTATTATCTTTTGAATACACTAATGTTGCTAATGAAGATTGTGTGAAGTTTTGTATGAAGGAAAAATTTCAGGTGTAGAGAGAGAATGATATAATGAGATGAAGGATGGACAAAATCTCAATCTTGGGGATTCCACCCCGGTGTCACCCCAAGAAATATCCAAGAGTTACAACCGTCAAAGCTTGGGGATGCCCAAGGCATCCCCTTCTTCATCAACAAAAAAGCTCAGGTCTTTCTAGACACTTCATTTTATTGTTTCATGCACTGTTGTATTGTTCTTGGAGAGTCTTAGTTTTTGTTTGCTTTACTTAGTTTGTTTAGTTTGCTTGAATAAAGTAGTTTGTATCCATGTTCTCTCTGTTTTGTTTCAAATAAGTTGCTTGGTGTTTGAAAGGAGTAGTAAGTTCTTGCTTGGAAGTGCAAGAGGAGCTTGCATTGACTGTGACTTAGACTTTAGCATGACATGCTAGGTGTTGTTTTAACATTATGCTTGCATTGTTGTAGCATGCTAGAGGAGCTTGCATTGTTGTAGCATGTTTTGTTCCAAACAATTTGGATTGCTTAGTGTGCCTTGAAGAAATTATGCGTTGTTTTAGCATGCAAAAGCATAGTATTGTGGTATTCTCCTTTGATGCTTTATTTGGGTTGACTTGGCACATGCTCACACCATGTTATGACTATGAACAAGTCACCATAGCCTCTATGATCATTTAGTCCTTGACTTGTAGTACCACTCTATGCTTTGATTAGTAATGTTTTGTCGCTCTGCATGATTATGGCCATTATTGCTCTCCTAGTTGGTTGCTCCCAGTATTTTGCTAGACTCCACTTGTATGAGTAAGATCTACTCATGCTTCCAACTCACAAGAAACCAAGTTATTCCAAAGTGTCCACTATAAACTTCTATGCATGGTGTGTTACACCATTCCAAGTATATTCTTGTTTTCAGCTATCTTCCAATTAAAAAGTATTTTGTTATGTGAAAACTTAGTGATTAAAGCCCTCACAAACTTGATGGAACACTTTATATTCTTTTCCCCTAATAAAATTAAACCATCGTGTTATCTATGTTATATATGCTTGCACTTATACATTGGAATTAGTAGAACCATGTTGTCACGGGGAATGTTTTCAACATTGCACTTGTACTTTGTACATAGTTGATATCATGCTCTTTTGTCTATGGATGTAACTGGTGTGAAATAAATAGGGAGCTTGTAAGTCCATGGAGTTATGTATTTTGTGTTAGAGAAACGCCTGGGCCGCTAGCCTAAGACATGCCTAATCATGGTGGAAACTTGCAGCATCACCATAATGAGCTATCTATGAAGCATCCTCAATAAAAACTATGCATATATTAAATAAAAATATTGTTGAGATGCTCATTGTCTGCTTGCCTTGTCATTTTGGTTATGGGATAGCTCCTGTACCATGTGTAAGGGGTACCCCGTTGGCGGTTCTCTATGATACGCATGTACTTACTATGACAAGAATTTACAGGTGACTGAAGTTGAGTAGCATGAGGTGTTGCCCTCATATTCAAGGGACTTGAGATTTCCAACTTATACTTTGTCAAGCATATACTCCATAGTTTGTTCACTTTATCCTTAATCACTTCAAGATGCTTATGATACGGGCAATGAGGGCTGAAAGCTAAAAAGTACCATAATTTTTGGAAGCTCTTTTTGAAACATGAAATCCCTTCTTCCCTTTATGAAGGGCCTTTCTTCCACCATTATTTTAGTATCCACCTTCTACCTTTAGGCACCATTAAGAGAGCATAGTTACCATTTTGTGTGTAATTTCCCAAAACTTATTGATTTATGCATATTGTGATATTACTTGTTCTTGTGCTATTTGTATCTAGTCACTATTATGAACTTTGAAGGTGTCCTATGCATATACTTGCTACTCTATGAGGGAAAAGTTGAATGCCACTATGCCATGTTTTCTGTTTATGAAACAAACAAACGTATTTCAATGCATGTTATTCATGATCTTTGTTTGTAGCCTTTCATGTTGCATGTATAGTTACTTTGTCTTATAGTTAGAACTCCATCTTTCATGCACATGTTTAGAGTTCTTTAATCCCAGCTTTCATTGCTTGCAAATGGTTTGATCTTGGTTTTGATGGTGCATGTCACCTCAAAAATTATTCTTTTATCACTTACCTACTCAAGGACGAGCAGGAGTTAAGCTTGGGGATGCTTGATATGTCGGAAACGTATCTATAATTTTTGATGTTCCATGCTTGTTTTGTATCTACTTTGCTTTGCTTTGTCTACACTTTGAGGTGTATTTATATATTTTCTGGAACTAACCTATTAACAAGTTGCCGAAGTGCCAGTTGCTTGTTTTCTTCTGTTTTTGGTTCCAGAAAGGAAGAAAATCAATGTTCTCGGAATTGGACAGGACAAAAGCAAAAGTCAATATTTTACTGTGGGCGACACGAAGTCCAGAGGAGAGAAGGAGAGGCGCCACAGGGCGGCCAGACCCCCCTAGGCACGGGTGGGCCCAGCCCGCGCCTGGGAAGGGTGTGGCCCCCCTGGTCGCCTCCCAGCCTCGCCTCTTTGCCTATAAGAAGCCCCCGATACAGAAACCCTAAGATTGGATCAAAACTCCAGGAAACCTTTTGTAGCCTCCGCCGCCATCGTCCCTAGATAGGGGGGATCTGAAGTTCTTCCCGGCACCCTGCCGGAGGGGAGATCATCCCGGAGGCCTTCTTCTTCGGTATGAAGCGTGAGTAGTTCCACCTTGGACTATGGGTCCATGTAGTAGCTAGATGTTTGTATCTCCTCCTTTGTACTTTCATGTATAGATCTTGTGAGCTTCGTTTATGATCAAGATCTAATCTATTTGTAATCATGCATGTTGTGTTTTTGAGGATTTGATGGATATTGATAATACTATGTCAGATTGATTAATGGTTTTGTCTATTTGGTACTATCATGTTTGTGTTGTTTGTGATCTTGCATGCTCTCCGTTGTTAGTAGCTATCTTGGCCAACTAGTTGCTAGTGACTCCAAGAGGGGGTATTTATGCTCGATAGTGGGTTCAGGCCTCTAGTTTCCAAGGGAAGTGACAAAAATCTCTTCGGTTGTAGATGTGTTGTTGCCACTAGGGAGAAAAAAATGGTCTCTTGTTCATGGAACAAGTGGATTGTTTACCTTACACACTTTTCTTAAAGCAGTTGCCTGTTGCTTGCAACTTAATACTATAGGGGGTTCGGATGATAACCTGAAGGTGGACTTCTAGTCATAGATGCAGTTCGATGGCGGTCTATGTATATTGTTGTATTGCCCAATCGAATCTCATAGGATCTTTTTGTCTAGTATTGCATTGTTATGCCTTGCTCAGTTCTTATCAATTGCCCTGCTGTAATTTGTTTACCCTGCCATGTTGTTTATCTAAGGAGAGCACCTCTAGTGAACTATGGACCCTGGTCCAATATTTACCATTGATACATCTTCCACTGTTACTTGTTTACTTGCTGCAAACCATCATTACCTTTCACACCATATAGTTAATCCTTTATTACAGCTACCGGTGAGATTGACAACCTCACTGTTAGTTGGGGCAAAGTCTTGAGTTTGTGTTGTGCAGGTTTTCGCGTTGCTTGCAACAACTGTGTGATGTTTCCTTCCTCCTACTGGTTCGATAACCTTGGTTTCTTACTAAGGGAATACTTGCTGCTGTGCTGCTTCACACTTGCTCTTGGGGTTCCCAACAGGCTCCACATCAACTGAGCCATCATTGTGTCTACGACATAAAGGTAAGACCTACAGATACAATCTTATGTCCTGGAAACACACTCGACTGTGCTCTTCTAGTAATATTCCGTGTTAGCAGGTGCGATGAAAAATCCTGACGGATGCGTTAGGTACATAACTTTAAAGCACTGGAATTTCGACTCCTGTAAGACCTCCGTGGCCTGATTCGAATTGCGCCAGTAAAATCTGGGGCGGTCGTTCGGGTCGGGTTGGCCCGTTCGACTGCCCCTACTAAAATAATTATAAATTTTATTTGTGTTAATTGGACCATTTGCAAACCGATAGCGACAAAACAAAATACTCCGGAGCCCCGGGGTTTGGCGTTTGAATAAAGATGGGGCGTTTTAGAAAACAAAACGGGCTTTGCGAAAATAGTTTTGGCAAACAATGCATGATGATGACGATGCAATGCACAAATTCAACGCGATTTTCTAGTAGTGGTTTTTATGGATGCACAATTCGACACTAACAATGGATCTCGCCTCGAGATCCGCCTCGGTACCGGAAAGAAGGCCGTCATGCGATCCTTCGCCGTGTAGATCCTCGCGACACCACTAACAAGAGGTCGTTGTCCGTGATCGTCGAGAGAACACTCCGGAACAAAAGGTCGAAGGTAGGGTATCAACAAATAAAGCCACCTCTATCTTCCGTGGACGGAGTAAAACTGCTGGATCCACTGATTCGGCGTACAAGAGCGAATGATAAGAGTAGTGGTATGGTAGCTACTCCATCCCGCACTCAAACCATTACTCTGCACACGAATAGGCGGATTATGCAACCAACTCTCGGAGTCAGACTGAAGATCTCGACAAGCGAGGTTCGAATAACGGAGTGATGCGCATCGGATCGATCATAGATGAGGTCGCCGTCGAATCCCGGAAGGAACAAACAAAGAGCAAAGGACGACACCACGAAGGATTCTCGGATAGCATGAAGACCAGATGTAGCAACACCGTTATCGAAGAAGCGAAACCCTAAAGGTGCGTCGGAAACCCAACCACGAGAATTCCTAGACTCAAGAAAAGACGAGAGGATTCAAAACACGAGGGGTAAGAGGAACAGAGGGTAAGGAGTAAATCAGACCTAATCAAAACTATCCAACCGATTTTGCAAAATAGTTTTGACACTCTACTTGGTTAGCTAGGTTATCCTAGTCGACTTGTGGGGTATCAATCACGAGCTCGATACCACTCTGAACACCTCGAATCGGGCCTATGCAAGTTTGAGCAAAATTCGCCAAACCCGCATAGAAACGATTCAAAGGTGCTCACCAGCACTTTCGCGGGTGGAAAACGGTAATAACATTACACAACAGTCCTCGATGGGACCCACAGAGATATATATAATGACTCAAGGAGTCAAGGATACGATATATTATACAAAGATCCAAATCACCTTGAAAATGATAGGCGTCCATCACGGACAAGATGCAAATGGGGCTAAGAGCCCGAAGAATAACCAATGGCGTCCATAACCCTGCTGCCAAGCCGGAAGGGTAACCTCGCTAACGACGCCGATCTCATAACCCGCTTAAACAAAAGGGTGCCGACAAAGGAAAAGGAAAAGAGGAGCGTCGATCGAGGCCAAGACACGGCGAGGCTAGAATTCGCGGTCCTCGCCACATAGGTATGGTGGATCAAGCGGCTGAGATGCACTAAACAACCTATAGAGACTCGATACAACCGGCGGTTATCGAGAGGGATAAGAATGACCTATCCGGATCCAACTCGCTAACACCAAACAAACCCATCTGGTGTTTCCCCTCGAGACCAAACGAGAAGTCCACCGAGGAACTCACAGTTGGCGGTTTATTTATTTGGTTATCGCAAAGACTTTACTAGTCAGGTTTAGATAATTGTCCTGATAAAGTAAGCAGTGGGCCCTTTTAGTTAACCATTCCGTTGTAGTTGCAACAATTACTAATCAGATACAGATAGCATGATATGAACCCAAAACCCAGCAGTTGTTGGTACTTTTATTCAGCCATTTCGTTGTAGTTGCAATACTTACTAGTCAGATACAATGGTCGCAAGCGACAAACAAACAAGCAATTGTGGGCAGTATTAATTAGTCATTCCATTATAGTGAAGCTGATTACTAGTCATTATAAGTCAAATTTATAGCAGTAAACTTTAGTTATGCTTGTCTATGATCAAGATATCATGCTCAAGTCGTCCATATCCATGGACACTTTCGTAAAGTTTTACCCGCCGGGTGCACCAATAGCAACACACGCCGATCAACCTCGAAAACCAAATCAAAACCCAACGAGGCTTTCACGAACAATCACAAGATTCAGAAATATTTCAGGGGCACCCTTAAGTAGAATCCATAGCAACGGAGTAAGCAAGCTCGAGACGGCCTCAAGGTTATGGGGACGGGTGAGAACGACGGGAACCCAAAGTGTGGCTGGGCTTGTCGACACCACGGAATTGGGCCATGATCCTAAAGATGCAGTGCTCTACAATTTAAATACGTAGTAGCATGGCATAAGTACAGGATAGTAAATAAAACCTCAAACTAGTTTGTGGCCCCAAGAAATAAGACTGAATCAAGCTCGATCGGGGTCCCATATACCTCCGGATGTGGATAGCGATAAAATCAAGGAACAGTATCAAGTACTCGGGGTCTTCACGGACACAAGTGGGTTTAAACCAAATATTTTCTATCACCCACCGATGCCTCTCGCTTATTCAATTTTAGTTGTTAAACAGAAATTAAAGTGACGATAAGTAAAACTAGAATCTTCTCCAACATCAACATGCGGCAATACATCAAGAATCGGCATATGACGACACATCAAGACACTTGAGCAAGCAACTACGACGCAAGTCCAACTATCTACCAACAACAGGTAATAGGATGTGTCCAAGGCAATATAGGGCTGCAAGGGATTTCACGGGTACGAAAACTAGAGCATCGCAACACAGCTAGCAATAGATCAACAGGAAGGAGTAAATTGCTATAAAGTAATATGGGTAGAAAGGGGGAGATGCTCGCCTGAAAACATTGTCGAAGGTTCAACCGACGATCGGGGCGAATCTCACATCAACTCAACGGCCTTATCCGCGAAGAAGCAAACACTAGAAGAAACACCGGATGCAATATTTAATACAACGGCAGAAGATCGGCATGATGCATGTATGATGCATGACATGGCAAAGGTGCGATGCAATTAGGTCAAATTAAGTGGAACCGGGGTCCCGACAGTTAATTATTAGGTGGTTCATGTTGTTTAGATACCCCGCAAATTATATGTTGTTTAGCAAAGCAACAGATGGAACCGGTTCGCTACACATGTTTAAATGAGGCCAATATAAGGCTAGGTTTGCCCGCATATGGGCCCCATATTATTTATTAGATGAATCGGCATAAGGCCCCCAAACCACGTATTTAGGATGCATGCATGGTCAATTCAATATGCAACAAGTTTTATTTCATTTATAAAATAGGGTTTCGAGGAAAAGGGGTCACACATTGAGGGGGCTCGACGATCTTGGGTTCCGGGGTTCGGGGTCGGTCTCAGGGTTCGACGGATTGGTCTCGGCGGAACGTTCTCGGACTCGGGAGGACTTGGTTTAGTGTCGTCTGCCGCATTCGCGTCTCCGTCATGTCGACGTGGCGTTCGGGATGTAGTACTTGTCGCGTCGGTCTCTCGGTGTCGGCGACGGATTCTCGTCGCCGTTTGTCGCATGCGGATCTTGTCGGGTCCCACGGGGTCGAGCTTGCCATCAGTTGTTTCCATGTCGACGGTCTTGGTGTCCTTGATGGAGAACTCGGTGCATCCGTGACGACGGTCTTATGCTTCCATCTTGGTTTTACCGGTGTCGAGCCCGGTGCCGTTGATGAGCTTGGGATTCGGTCTCGGCACATATGATGTAGATCTTGGGGTACCCCTTGATTAACGGAGGCGAACTTGGGGGTCTACACCGCCGTCTGCAGGGTCCCTTGACGGAGTGCTAGATGTTCCGCGATGAAGTTCTTGTCGGAGATTCTTCGGACACCTTCGGCTCGGTACGGTCTCGAAGTCTCGCGCCCGTGGTCTCTGCAGGTCCTTCGGGTCAAGGTGGAGCACTTGGATGACGTGGTCGCGTATTGGCGTCGGCTAAAGGAACAGAGGCGGTAGGGTGTCCTGTGTGGCGGCGCGGCCGAGGCGGCAGAGGACGCTTCAATGAGGAAGGCGGGGCTGCCGAGGAGGAACGGCTGCGTCGAGCTTGAGGCGGGCCGGCGTGGGGCGCGTAGGCGGACGGCGGGAGGCAGCGGCAGTGTCGGGCGGAGGAGGCGTGGTGGCGAGGGCGGAGGGAGCTGGGTCACGCGATGGTCGACGACGAGGCTCGGCCGCGGGAGCTCGGGCGGACTGAGCGCTGGTCGGAGATCTGGCGTGGGCGCGCTGCTGACGCGAGAGGGTCGGGGAGACGAGGACGCCTGCGGGGAGGAGGCGGAGGAGGTGGCGGCCAGGAAGGAGCGGCGAGGAGTCGCGGCACGCCGAGGGCGCCTGGCGAGGGGGCCGCTGGGCGAGGGCAGCGGGCCACGGGGGAGGCGGGAGGACCGGGCGAGGCTCGGCGGCGCTGCCGGGCGAGACGAGGGGGGCGGAGCAGCGTGAGCGGGAGCCCGGCAAGGGAGAAGGAGGTGGAGGCGGGCGCTGGCCGGATGGCCGGGCTGAGGCGCCGGGCGCAGAGGCGGGAGGGAGAGGCAGCGCGTGCGGGATGGGCTGTTGTCGGGGCGAGGGGTGTGGTGGAGGACGTGGGCAGGTCCGTGGGGCTGTAGGAGCAAAGGCGGGCATGGGACCCAGGGACCAGAGAGAGAGGGATGGGGGCGCGCGCGTGGGAGAGAGGTTTGGGGTGGGTGTGGGTCTGGCTAGGGGGGTGGGCCGGCTGAGAGGAGAGAGGAGGGAGTTGGGGGGTGTCATGTGGCAGAGTGTGAGTGGGGGAGGGAGGGAGAGAGATGAGGTGGCAAGCAGTGATTGGAGGGGGTGAGGTGGAGGGATGGGTTGGGTAGGATAGTGGGTAGCTGTAGTATTTAGAGGGCTGGTTTGGGGTGGACTGCTTTAAAATCTGGGGGTCGTTCGGTCGGGTTGCTCGACCGCCCTACTAAAATAATTATAAATTTTATTTGTGTTAATTGGACCATTTGCAAACCGATAGCATAAAACAAAATACTCGAGGACCCCGGGGTTTGGCGTTTGAATAAAGATGGGCGTTTAGAAAACAAAACGGCTTTATGAAAATAGTTTTGGCAAACAATGCATGATGATGACGATGCAATGCACAAATTCAACGCGATTTTCTAGTAGTGGTTTTATGGATGCCACAATTCGACACCACTAACAATGGATCTCGCCGAGATCCGCCTGGTACCGGAAAGAAGGTCGCTTCTGATCCTTCGCTTGCTGTAGATCCTCGCGACACCACTAACAAGAGGTCGTTGTCCGTGATCGCCGAGAGAACACTCGAAACAAAAGGTCGAAGGTAGAGGTATCAACAAATAAAGCCACCTCTAGCTTCCGTGGATGAGTAAATGCTGGATCCACCGATTCGGCGTACAAGAGCGAATGATAAGAGTAGTGGTATGGTAGCTACTCCATCCCGCACTCAAACCATTACTCTTGCACGAATAGGCGGATTATGCAACCAACTCGAGTCGATCAAGATCTCGACAAGCGAGGTTCGAACAACGGAGTGATGCGCATCGGATCGATCAGGCATAGATGAGGTCGTCGCGTCGGAAATCCCCGGAAGGAACAAACAAAGAGCAAAGGACGACACCACAGACGAAGGATTCCTCGGATAGCATGAAGACCAGATGTAGCAACACCGTTATCGAAGAAGGAAGCGAAACCCTAAAGGTACGTCGGAAACCCAACCACGAGAATTCCTAGACTCGAAGAAAAAGACGAGAGCGGATTCAAAACACGTAGGGGTAAGAGGGGAACAGCAGAGGGGTAAGGAGTAAAATCAGACCTAATCAAAACTATCCAACCGATTTTGCAAAATAGTTTTGACACTCTACTTCGGCCGTTAGCTAGGTTATCCTACAGGCTGGACTTGTGGGGTATCGAATCACGAGCTCGATACCACTCAACACCTCGAATCGGGCCTATGCAAGTTTGAGCAAAATTCGCCAAACCCGCATAGAAACGATTCAAAGGTGCTCACCAGCACTTTCGTGGGTGGAAAACGGTAATAACATTACACAACAGTCCTCGATGGGACCCACAGAGCAGTATATATAACAATACTCAAGGAGTCAAGGATACGTATATATTATACAAAGATCCAAATCACCTTGAAAATGATAGAGCGTCCGACTACGGACAAGATGCAAATGGGGCTAAGAGCCCCAAGAATAACCAATGGCGCCCATAACCTGCCCGCCAAGCCGGAAGGGTAACCCCGCTAACGACGCCGATCTCATAACCCGCTTAAACAAAAGGTGCCGACAAAGGGCAAACGAAAAGAGGAGCGTCGATCGAGGCCAGACACGGCGAGGCTAGAATTGGGCGGTCCTCGCCACATAGGTATGGTGGATCAAGCGCAGCGCAAGATGCACTAAACAACCTATAGAGACTCGATACAACTGGCGGTTATCAGAGAGGGATAAGAATGACCTATCCGGATCCAACCTGAAGCTAACACCAAACAAACCCATCCTGGTGTTTCCCCCTCGAGACCAAACGAGGAAGTCCACCGAGGAACTCACACAGTTGGCAGTTTTATTTATTTGGTTATCGTTGCAGCACTTTACTAGTCAGGTTTAGATAATTGTCCTGATAAAGTAAGCAGTGGGCCCTTTTAGTTAACCATTCCGTTGTAGTTGCAACAATTACTAATCAGATACAGATAGCATGATATGAACCCAAAACCCAGCAGTTGTTGGTACTTTTATTCAGCCATTTCGTTGTAGTTGCAATACTTACTAGTCAGATACAATGGTATGGCGACAAACAAACAAGCAATTGTGGGCAGTATTAATTAGTCATTCCATTATAGTGAAGCTGATTACTAGTCATTATAAGTCAAATTTATAGCAATAAACTTTAGTTATGCTTGTCTATGATCGAGATATCATGCTCCAAGTCGTCCATATCCATGACACGGCTTTCAGAAAGTTTTACCCGCCGGGTGCACCAATAGCAACACACGCCGATCAACCTCGAAAACCAAATCAAAACCCAACGAGGCTTTCACGACCGAACAATCACAAGATTCAGAAATATTTGGGGCCACCCTTAAGTAGAATCCAACGGAGTAAGCAAGCTCGAGACGCCTCAAGGTTATGGGGACGGCCAGAACGATGAACCCGAAAGTGTGGCTGGGCTTGTCGACATCATGAATCGGCCATGATCCTAACAAAGACAAAGGTGCTCCTCGCACAATTTAAATACTGAAAGTAGCATGGCATAAGTACAGATAGTAAATAAAACCTCAAACTAGTTTGTGGCCCCAAGAAATAAGACTGAATCAAGCTCGCTCGGGGTCCCATATACCTCCGGATGTGGATAGCGCGATAAAATCAAGGAATGTATCAAGTACTCGGGGTCTTACGGGACACAAGTGGATGCTCGAAACCAAATATTTTCTATCACCCACCGATGCCTCTGCTTATTCAATTTTAGTTGTTAAACAGAAATTAAAGTGACGATAAGTAAAACTAGAATCTTCTCCAACATCAACATGCGGCAATACATCAGCAACTGTGGCATATGACGACACACATCAGCACTTGAGCAAGCAACTACGACGCGCAAGTCCAACTATCTACCAACAACAGGTAATAGTATGTGTCCAAGGCAATATAGGGCTGCAAGGGATTTCACGGGTACGAAAACTAGAGCATCGCAACACAGCTAGCAATAGATCAACAGGAAGGAGTAAATTACTATAAAGTAAGATGGGTAGAAAGGCGGAGATGCTCGCCTGAAAACATTGTCGAAGGTTCAACCGACGATCGGGGCGAATCTCACATCAACTCAACGGCCTTATCCGCGAAGAAGCAAACACTAGAAGAAACACCGGATGCAATATTTAATACAACGGCAGAAGATCGGCATGATGCATGTATGATGCATGACATGGCAAAGGTGCGATGCAATTAGGTCAAATTAAGTGGAACCGGGGTCCCGACAGTTAATTATTAGGTGGTTCATGTTGTTTAGATACCCCGCAAATTATATGTTGTTTAGCAAAGCAACAGATGGAACCGGTTCGCTACACATGTTTAAATGAGGACAATATAAGGCTAGGTTTGCCCGCATATGGGCCCCATATTATTTATTAGATGAATCGGCATAAGGCCCCCAAACCACAGACGAGGATGCATGCATGGTCAATTCAATATGCAACAAGTTTTATTTCATTTATAAAATAGGGTTTCGAGGAAAAGGGGTCACACATTGAGGGGGCTCGACGATCTTGGGTTCCGGGGTTCGGGGTCGGTCTCAGGGTTCGACGGATTGGTCTCGGCGGAACGTTCTCGGACTCCGGGGAGGACTTGGTTTGGTGTCGTTCCTGTCGCATTCGCGGTCTCCGGGTCATGTCGACGGTCCTGGCGTTCGGGATGTAGTACTTGTCGCGTCGGGGTCTCGGTGTCCGGGGCGCATCGGATTCTCCTGTCGCCGCCGTTTCGCATGCGGATCTTGTCGGGTCCCACGGTCGAGCTTGCCGTCATTGTTTCCATGTCGACGGTCTTGGTGTCCTTGATGGAGAACTTTGCATCCGCGGATTGGCCGGTCTTATGCTTCCATCTTGGTTTTACCGGTGTCGAGCCGGTGCCGTTGATGAGCTTGGGATTCGGTCTCCATATGATGTAGATCTTGGGGTACCCTTGATTAACGGAGGCGAACTTGGGGTCGACACATGCTGCAGGTCCCTTGACGGAGTGCTAGATGTTCGCGATGAAGTTCTTGTCGGAGATTCTTGGACACCTTCGCAGACGGTCTCAAGTCTCGCCCGTGGTCTCGTGCGGTCCTTCGGGTCAAGGTGGAGCACTTGGATGACGTGGTCGCGTACTAGGCGTCGGCTAAAAGGAACAGAGGCGAGGTAGGGTGTCTGTGGCGCCGCGATCGAGGCGGTAGAGGACGCCAGCCAAGGGAAGGGCTGCCGAGGGAGGAACGGCGGGTCGAGCTTGAGGCGGCTGGCAGAAGCGGGGTGCTGAAAGTGAAGCGGAGGCAGCGCCGGTGTCGGAGGAGGAGGCAGGCGTGGTGGCGAGGGCGGAGGGGTGAGCTGGGTCACGAGTGGTCGGCACGAGGCTCAGCCGGAGGAGCTCGGGCGGCGGACTGGCTGGTCAGGAGATCTGCGGTGGGCGCAGTTCGACGGCGACGGAGGGCTCAGGGGCGACGAGACGCCTGGGCGGAGAGGCGGAGGTAGGTGCGTCGGGGAAGGATGGAGCGATAGTGGCGCCGGGAGGGCCTGGCGAGGGAGGGGCTGCGGGCGAGGCAGCGGCGGCCACGGGCGGTGAGGCGGGAGCGGACTGGCGAGGCGGCCTGACGCGTGGCGAGACGAGGCGGAGGCGAAGTGCGCTCGCCAAGCTCGCAAGGGAGAAGGAGGTGGTCAGGCCTTCGGGGTTACTCTGGCCGGCAGAGGCGGCGAGGGCCGGGCGAGAGCAGGGAGGAGAGGCAGCAGGCGGATGGGCTGTTGTCGGGGCGTGGGGTGTGGTGGAGGACGTGGGCAGGGTCCAGGTGGGCCAGGGTAGGCCACAGGCGGGGCATGGGACCCAGGGACCAGAGAGAGAGGGATGGGGGCGCGCGCGTGGGAGAGAGGTTTGGGGTGGGTGTGGGTCTGGCTAGTGTAACTACCTCGGTGAACTACGCTCCTAGATACAAGCCTGGATGAGAGATAGCGGTTGAAATAGTACGGCGGGGCCCCAAAAGCCACTCACTGGTAGTCCTTTCAGACGTCCCAACCGCTAACCTCTCAACGGGACCTGTACGGGCGGCGTAGTCGGCAGGCGAAGGGATCAACTACGTACACAAGTGGGTATGTACGCAAGCCACCATACAAGAGTACATCACAGCCATCCCATCTAGAAAGAAAGGAAATATATAGCAACGCCATACGGCAAGATTCAAATGACCTAGATAGATCTATATTTTAGGATAACTCCTCATACAACACACATCAGAGTATCATGCGGAAGCGGCAAACAGAATCCGAGTACGGATAAGAAGCAAATCGGCATAAGATGCCATAGAAATAAGCACATCCCAACTACAGGTCTCACGGATCCCCGATCCCGGAATCTCTACACCATACGATCGTTGCCCACCTCTTCGGCTTCTTCCACCCAAAGATCCGTCACGAGAAGGTACCTCATCCGAATCAAGAATTTATCGTGAGACCCTAAGGGTACTCAAGAAGTCTTAATGCCTCTAAAGGACACAACTGGGTGACGCAATTGCAGCAAAAGATAAACCCTAGCAATTCTCAGATAACGCTAACCATCCGCCTAACCAATGATAGACGGATGTCCGTGAATTTAAGTGCAACAGTTATAATGGTAATCTCATCCGATCCATCCTCCTCCTCGCTACCAACAAGGAAGCGGACGAACAACCCCATCCGTTGGCAATTTTATTAACCATTCCATGAGTATTGCACTATTTACTAGTCAAGTTACTTTAGTCGATTAAAGCGGTACTTTAGTTATGCTTGTCTATGATCAAGAAACTGTGCTCCAAGTCGTCCATATCCGCGACACGGCTTCGAGAAAGTTTTACCGCCGGGTGCACCAATAGCAACACACCGATCAACCTCGAAAACCAAATCAAAACCCAACGAGGCTTTCACGATTGAACAATCACAAGATTCAGAAATATTTCAGGGGCCACCCTTAAGTAGAATCCATAGCGGAGTAAGCAAGCTCGAGGCGGCCTCAAGGTCTGGGGACGGGTCAGGAACGACCGGGAACCCCAAACGGGCTTGTCGACACCGCGGAATCGTCCGATCCTAAACAAGACAAAGTGCGCACTCGCACAATCGTAATAAAGCGATAAACATGGCATAAGTACAGGATAGTAAATAAAACCTCAAACTAGTTTGTGGCCCCAAGAAATAAGACGGAATCAAGCTCGTCCAGTCCGGGGGTCCATATACCTCCGAATGTGGATAGCTCGATAAATCAAGGAACAGGAATCAAGTACTGGGTCTTACGGACACAAGTGAGCGTGAAAAACCAAATAGCGAAATTGCTCACCGTGCCACTTTCTTTAGTTATCCCGTAACTACTCAAAGTTAAGTTGTTTAGGTACCTCATTGTTCATCGTGACTCTCACAAACCCTACACATGTTGTTCTCGACTCGCATGGCTCAAACAACTCCTATAGTAGTGGCTCATGGGATGGAGGAAACAAGCTTGGTGGGTTTAAAAGTAAAGGCTATGCATACTTGGGATTCAATTTAATGCAATCGCGACTCAATGATGCAAGAATAAGATAGAGGCAATAGGTATCGTATGTATGCAAGCATGTGGTAGTGCTTGCCCGGTGTCTCTGAAGCAAAGGACGGTTCAGGTGGTGCTCCTGGTTCTCTTGATACAACCCCGCCGTTCTATCCGAGAAAACCAAACAAACAAGGACAACATAAATATATAGCACAAGCATTGGAATTAAATGCGTCAAGCAAACAATCATGCCATGATGAATGATGCACAATTTACATGGCAAGGAAAGTAGCATGGCATGGGTGAGGTGTGGAGGACAAGAATATAACAATTGAGTGGGTTTTAGTCATATTTTGTTGTCATAACAGTTGTTGTTCTCAATATATTGACATGATGCATGCTGCAAATGAAGTTAAGGATAGCATAAACAGAAAGGTCTCACGAAATGATCAATTTAGACTACTCATTTGCTTGATTTGAAATTATAAAACCAAAGTTATGAATTATTGCAAAACCAGTGGCATTTGATGTAATTAACATGAACTTGGAATTTTACTTGTGCAAATTACAAATTAGATGGCATATTTGAATTCCCCTCATTTTTCTGATATCAATACATATATCATTTTCCCAATTTGGATTTACAAGTTAAAAGTTATTTGAATCTGATTTGAAATTTGAATTTTGAATTTATTTAACAAAATCTGAATTCAAAACAGCTCTGAACGTTTTATACTCAGCCACAGGCCAGCCTGAGTCGCAGACAGGTGGGCCAGGGTCTCTCCGCCCACGCGGTGTCTGAAAAAACTGGACCGGACATGGGTTTATTAAACAACACATCGGGTCCTTTTAGAAAACTAACATCGACGACAACGGGTCTACCAATTGGACCGGGTTGGTTAAACTAAAAGGGGGCTAATCGCTATGAAACACACGCTGGCACCTTTGGGAGGACTGCGGGTTGCGTTTCGATCTTGCGGAACCTTTTAGAAAAGGTTTACCGCATGACTAGTGGGCCTCGGGAGCGGGTTGCGCAAAAGAAACGCTGGGTTTTGTGCAGCAGCGCCGTGGCACTGGATCTTCCCCTTGCGTGCGTCGACGGCGCGCAGGCGCAGCGTGGCTCGAACTCGGGCGTTCGGGCGCCATGACGCGAGCGCCGCTGGAAGTCGGACTTGGTGATGGAGGGCGTTGGCGGCTAGCTAAGGTGTTGGCGTCTTGGGCGGCGACGACGATGACACCCACCGTGCACCGAGGGTGCTCGACGGCGTGACCGCGCAACCGAAGCTTAACGAGACGGACGTTATCCAGGGGGTGGGGCTTACAGCGAAGCGTCTTGGCGTGGTCGGTTCGAGGGTGGTCGCGATCCACGGGGCCGACGGCGGCCGTAGCTAGGGTTTGCGTCGGCGCCGGTCTGGCGCTCTGGTGCGCTCTCCTCCTCGGGCGGTAATCTTGACGATGCCGGGAGTGGCCTGGTCTTCCTCGACAACCTCGCAGCACCCTCCGGCTAGATCGACCGGTGGTAGATCGGTGTGGCGAGCCGAAGGGAAAAAGGGGAGAGGCTCTTGGGGTAGATCTGGGGGTCTGGCGAGGCAGAGGGAGGTGGGGGATAAGAACGGGGGAGGCTGGTTGCGTGAGGAGGGTTAGGCTGCGGGGTGGCGTTGGTCACCTCCCTTTCACGTGCTCCGCATGGGCTAGGGTGGCGTGGTCGAGCTGGGGAGGTGAGAGGGGGATGGCAGGTGGCCCTGAGGGGGTTCGGTGAGGCAGGCAGGTAGGGTAGGGCGCTGGGCAGCTGCTGGTAGAGAGAGAGGAAAAGAGGGGAGGAAAAGAGGGGCATGGGTCGAGCTAGGGTTTAGAGTAGATAGGAGGGGGGCCTGGTCGGGTGTGGGGTAGGTAGGGTGCTGGGTGGTTGAGCTAGAGTTTGAAGGGAGAGGGGAGAGGGTTATGGGGCATGGAAACATGCTAGATAGGGGGAAAAGGAGAGGTGGGTTTTTATTTGGGTTTTGTTTAGAGGTAGAAGTAGATTAGGGATTTTGTTTAGGATATATGCAACATAGGGTTTAGTTTAGGGTAGAAAGGGAAAAGAGGGAGTACTAGGTTTTGCATAGATTAGCTAGCTTGGGGTAGTGCTTGCGCTTAGGGTTAGAGTAAGGGAGGATCAGGGTAGATGGGGTGGAAGGGGTGGAGATGGTTCTAAACTTGATCATACAAGCTTCCACTAGCTCTAGCAAGAGATACAAGAAAAGAGGAAGAGGAGGAGAGATGGCCATATGGTGATGGGGTGGTTTTAAATGGCCCATGCATGATCCAACAAAGGACCAAGCAAGATCCAAAGAGAGGGGGGGATTAGGGGGGTGCATGCCACATTAGCACAAGTGTGCATGGGACATGGGGTAGGGTTTAAGCTTAAGGGGGAAAAGAGAGAGAAGATGAGGAGAACAAACTACAAGCCAACACATGTTTTAAACCAAGGAAGAAACTCCAACTAGTATTCAAATAAAACCAGAAACTAGACTAGGTGACACTTGCATGGCCCATGCAACACAATTAAAGCCCAATGGTCATATTGTGAAAACAACATTATTTCATGTGGCTTTTAATCCTTGCATTCCCAAAAAAGTGAGAGGCCAAGCAAAGAAGATGGGTGGATCCAACCAACAACATGGGCTAGGGATAACTCAATAAAATGCCAAGCCCATATTATTGGATGGTGGAATTATAAGGTGGTGAAAGATAAGGTGGTGGAGTCAAAAGAGAGATGCCCCCAACTCAACTTGGGCATTTAACAATTCAGTAAGAACCAAATACAATATCAAGAGGCAACTACAATTAATCATGCACATGAGATAAGAACCAACAAGAAAAGGTTTTTATATGATGCTCAAATGCAAGGTGATATGATGACATGAGCATGATATGATGATGCAACAATTATATGTTGGAAGTGGCCCATTTTATTATTATTACTAGTAGCATTACAGGGGTTAGACAACTGGGATGCTACAACTCTCCCCCACTAAACAGGAATCTCGCCCCGAGATTCTAGGAAGAAGAAGAAGAAGATACAAAGAGAGAAGGATGGTTGACACGGAGTTCATCTTCACGCTCCCAAGTTGCCTCATCAATGTAATGGTGTGACCACCGCACCTTGCGTAATTTGATGGACTTGTTGCGAGTCCTTCATTCTCATGTCTCGAGGATTTTGGTGGGGTGTTCTTGATAAGATAGATCTTCTTGGAGGTCGATTAGCTCATGATCCACGGTCTTGCCGGTCTTTGAAGCACTTCTTGAGCTGAGAGATGTGGAAAACATCATGGACTTTGAGTTTTTCCTAAGCTCTAGTGCATAAGCAACTTCTCCTCTTCTACCACGTATCTTGAAAGGACCGATGTATCTAGGAGCCAACTTTCCTTTGATACCGGGCGGTGTGTTCCTCTCATGGGAGTGACACGAAGGTAGAGATCACGGGGCATATACCATATCTGTGTGCTTCTCGTCATAGTTGCTCTTCCGACGACTTTGAGCAATCTTCGTGTTCTCGAATGA
Source organism: Avena longiglumis (assembly GCA_030063025.1). Lineage (NCBI taxonomy): Eukaryota > Viridiplantae > Streptophyta > Magnoliopsida > Poales > Poaceae > Avena > Avena longiglumis. The sequence continues at coordinate 270,126,553 of CP125978.1, forward strand.
TATGCACCTTCTCCTCTCGCTGAGTCACAATGTCGGGCCAAACCAGATTCTTTCTCCTGCACCGACCAACCAATGGGAGTTCTGACTTGCGACCATAGAGAGCCTCGAATGGTGCCATCTTCGACTCTTCCGAAGTCGTTGTTGTAGGAGAATTCAGCATATGGAAGGCATTCCTCCCACTTCATGCCAAACGAGATGACGCAAGCTCTAAGCATGTCCTCGAGAATCGATTGATCCTTCCACTTGTCCTTGCGATCGAGGGTGGTAAGCAAGGTCTGAAGTTCAACCGTTCCCAAAGCTTTTTGGAAACTCTCCGTAACTTTGAGGTGAAGATGCTCCCACGGCCTCCCGAACTGATTTCAAGTGGAACCCCATACAAAGAGACAATCCTGTTGATATAGAGCTCACCAATCAAGTCCGTAAATTGTTTCTTTGACTAGGAAGAAGTGTGCCACTTTAGAAAGCCCGCCGATGACAACAAAGATTGCATTGTTGCCCTTCGCGACCTAGGAAAGCCCGTGATGAAGTCCATCTCAACTTTCTCCCACTTCCATTCCGGAGGTTTCAATGGCTGTAGAAGACCGAATGGTTTCGATGGACAGCCTTGACTCTGCGCGACATCGCATTCTCGAGACATACTTGGCACAATACCGCTTCAACCAGGCCACCAAGATGTGTTTTCGTGTCCATATACATCTTTGTGCTGCCGGGATGGATAGAAAGAACCGAATCATGTGCCTCCTTGAGAACTTGGTCTCTCGGACCGGGTAGTTTGGAACAAACATCCGTGTTCAAAGAAGAGCGCCTTGATCATCAACATGGAAGGATTCGTACTTGAGTGCCAAGCTTAGCGATGAGCTTTTAGTGTGCGGATCACCAAGTCGACGAGAACGAATTTGTTCTTCCAAGAGAGGAGTAGCCGAAGGTTCAAGATGCCCTTGTTCCACAATCTCCGTTGAGTCGACGGAATTCCTCGCACAAGAGAGGCCGCTTCTTCTACCATGAGGTTGTTGACATAAGCTTTACGGCTAAGCGCATCCGCCATAACGTTTGCTTTGCTCGGGTGTAGTTGATGGTCACATCAAAGTCATTGATGGCTTCAATCCATCTCCTTGTCAAGATTGAGATCCGGTTGAGTGAAGATATACTTCAAACTCTTATGGTCCGAGAAGATCTCACAACGGTTACCAAGCAAGTAGTGCCTCCACAGCTTCAAAGCAAAGACCACTGCTGCTAGCTCAAGGTCATGTGTGGGATAGTTGACCTCATGCGTCTTCAACTGACGAGGCATAAGCAACCACTGTCTCTCTTGCATAAGGACCGCACCCAATCCTTGCAAAGAGGCATCGCAGAAGATCCGGAAAGGCTTGGATGTATCCGGAGGAACCAAGACTGGTGTGGAAGTGAGCTTCTTTGAGTGTCTCAAAGCTTTCTTGACAAGGGGTCCAGGTACTTCTTGCCTTTCTTGAGGAGATCGGTAAGAGGCTTTGCTATCTTTGAGAAGTTCACAAAACGACGACAATAGCTAGCCAAGCCGAGGAAACTCCGCACTTCCTTGACATTAGCAGGAGGAAGCCATTCAACTATTGTCTTCACGGTTCCGTTGACCAATGCCCTTGGCGTAGATAACATGCCCCATATGTTCAGCAACCGTAACTCACACTTGGAGAACTTTGCATACAAGCGGTTCTCACGAAGCTTGTCCAGACACACCGCAGTGCTCTTCATGCTCCTCCTTGGACTTGGAATAAACCAGAATGTCATCCAGATATACCACCACAAACTTGTCCAGGTACTCCATGAAAACGGAGTTCATCAGCCTCGAGAAGGTAGCAGGTGCGTTGGTGAGACCGAAAGACATGACCGTGTACTCATACAGGCCATAGCGAGTGGTGAAAGCTGTTTTGGGCACATCTTCTTTACGAATCTTGATTTGGTGATAACCACTTCACAAGTCCAGCTTAGAGAACACCACAGCTCCTGCTAGCTGATCAAATAGATCATTTATCCGAGGAAGAGGATATTTGTTCTTGATGGTTTTAGCATTTAGAGCCCGGTAGTCAACACAGAGCCTATCGGTTCTGTCACGCTTCTTCACAAAGATTGTTGGACTACCCCAAGAAGAAGTGCTATGCTGAATGAAACCCAACTTCTCTTGTTCATCAAGTTGTCGTTTGAGTTCAGCCAACTCAGAAGGACCCATTTTATATGGCCTCTTGGAGATAGGAGTCGTTCCAGGTTCAAGCTCAATCACGAACTCAACCTCACGATCCGGAGGCATACCTGGCAACTCTTCAGGAAAGACATCCGGGAACTCACAGACCACTGGTACCTTCTGAATAGCTTCCATAGCATCATTATTCAGAGCAGCCAAGGAATAGAGCCGGTACCGGAGTCGACTTGGAGAAAAGACTATGTGGCCTTCGTGGATCTTCAGAGACACCGAGCGTTAAGACAATCGATCACACTGCATTTGTCAACCAATCCATGCCCAGGATGACATCAATGTCGAGTTGCCGAACAATCAAAGAAGCCAAGAATGAAGAGCCACCAATCTCAATCTTGTTGCCATGGTGATATGAACAGCCCTCATGTTTGCCCAGGAGAAAGAACCATTAACCGCTTTTGGAGAGGAACCATGACTAACTCATTCTCATTTGCAAACTTGTGAGACACAAATGAATGCGATGCACTAATCAAAGAGAACTCGTGCAGGAACCGAGTTAATCGAGAGCATACCCATGACAACTCAAAGTGCGAGCTTGAGAGGCGTTGACGCGATTAGCTCGAACAACCACAGACCGGGCTTAGTGTTGATGTTGAGAGCCCGAGGCGGTGGTGCACGAACAAGGAGAGCTTGATGCGATCTTGGCGGGGTTGAGGGAGAGCTTTGTTCTTCATTGGACAGTTCGATGGGGATGTCCAGATCTCCACATGTGTAACAAGCACCGTGAGCACGTGGAGCGGAGAAGCTGGGGACTCCGCCAGCGCCCAGGTAAGGGTTGTAGCCCCAGGAGCCGCAGTGGTGAAGTTTGGTGGCCTTGACGTGAAGCTCGCAGGTCTTGGTGGAGCCGGAGCGACGGGGTGTTAGGAACCCACACGCCGCTTAGAAGGAGTTGCCATTCGCCGAGCTTGATGCATCCTCGCTGTGTTTCTTGGACTCCTCGAACATCCGCCTACTAGCCTCCTCTTGTAGTGCCATATGCTGCAGTTCCTGGAAGGTTGCCGGTCTTGCATGCGTGAGTGCATACTTGATCGACGCATTGAGCCCTTGCACGAATCTCTTCGCTTTTCTTGTCATCGATACTTCATCACCACCATAGCGAGACAGTTCATAAAGTTCTGATATAGGTGTTGACGTTATCATTCCCTCGCTTGTTAAGGAAAGCATCCTTCATCCGCTCCATCACAATCTCCGAGAGAACTGTTCTTTGAAAGCTGCAGTGAACCTGTCCCAAGTAGGCTGGGACCCAGTGCAGCTAGCCTTCAAGTAGTTTTCCCACCATAGAGCTGCGTCTCCCTTGAGAAGGTGAGTAGCACACTTTACCCACCTGCTCGAACATCGCAGCCTCGAGCAGCCTTGAGATCTCACGGAGCCAATCATCCGCATCAAGAGGACTTCGACACATCAAACCCGAGGATTGAACTTGAGGAAGCTCTTGATGTCGCCACGCTTGGGAGGTGGAGGAAGTGGAGTGAACTCATTCCTTCTGACGCTCTCCTCGAAGCGCTGCTGGTTCTCTTGCATTGCCGCCAAAGCATTAGCTATGCTTGCCAGCGCTGAGCCCAGTTCTGGAGGGATGTCCTCCTCAGTCCGGCGTGGGGGAGCCATCCTGTCATTGATAAAACTCAAGTCAGTACTATAATGGAAGATGATAATAATCCAAAATAGTACCAAGATGGAATTAACCAAAGTTATAGGATACAATTTACTGAGGTGATATTAAAATATCAACAAAGTTCATAGCACCTAAAAGATATTAAGCATATCGCACGATCGAAAAGGAGTGTGGTACACAAACATATCAAAGAAAAATTTTCCACAAATTTCGCATTAAAATACCAATAGATGCAAAATTACTTAACGAATCAAGATTAGTGACTCTACCGATTCAATATACAAAAGCAAATGATACAAGTAGTGGTATGATCGCGACTCCATCCCGCACTCAAATCATTACTCAAGACATGAACAAGTGGAACACATATCCTAACCCCTTCTTCTCACGTGAAACCTAAAGATTGGTACTACGTAAACGAACACCCCAAACAAGATAGCGGATACAAAAGGAAGATAGATTGCGTCGGTTTACAAAAGCCTGTCGGTATGGAATGTACCAACAGTTGATAACCAAAGGCAGATAAGATAACAACTTGGATGCAACAGATAGACAAAGGACTACACACACACACACACACATCCTATGGTACTACGGAAACCCAGAACACGTGAATCCTAGTTTGAACTTTGAGAAGAGGATTGAAAACGTTGCACTTCCTTACCAGAAAAGGGTGGGTGTGAGGGTAAGAAGAAAAATGAAGCAGTCCTACTCTCGCGTTTTTGTTTTTCCCTAATATACATAACTACCAAAATATTTGCTAGACTGACAACGACCGTTTGGCTGAAACCCTGAAGGTCGGGATGGCTCTGATACCAATTGTAACTACCTCGGTGAACTACGCTCCTAGATACAAGCCTGGATGAGAGATAGCGGTTGAAATAGTACGGGGCCCCAAAAGCCACTCACCGGTAGTCCTTTCAGACGTCCCAACCGCTAACCTCTCAACGGGACTGTCAGACGGGCGTGGTCGCAGCGAAGGATCAACTACGACACAAGTGGGTATGTACGCAAGCCACCATACAAGAGTACATCACAGCCATCCCATCTAGAAAGAAAGGAAATATATAGCAACGCCATACCAAGATTCAAATGACCTAGATAGATCTATATTTTAGGATAACTCCTCATACAACACACATCGAGTATCATGCGGGCAAAAGCGAATCCGAGTACGGATAAGAAGCAAATCGGCATAAGATGCCATAGAAATAAGCACATCCCAACTCAGGTCTCACGGATCCCGTTCGAATCTCTACACCATACGATCGTTGCCCACATCTTGACTTCTTCCACCCAAAGATACGTCACGAGAAGGTACTGTTCATCCGAATCAAGAATTTATCGTGAGACCCTAAGGGTACTCAAGAAGTCTTAATGCCTCTAAAGGGGACACAACCTGGGGTGACGAATTGCAGCAAAAGATAAACCCTAGCAATTCTCTGAGATAACGCTAACCATCCGCCTAACCAATGATAGACGGATGTCCGTGAATTTAAGTGCAATTATAATGGTAATCTCATCCGATCCATCCTCCTCCTCGCTACCAACAAGGAAGCGGACGAACAACCCCATCCGCTGGCAATTTTATTAACCATTCCATGAGTATTGCACTATTTACTAGTCAAGTTACTTTAGTCGATTAAAGCGGTACTTTAGTTATGCTTGTCTATGATCAAGAAACTGTGCTCCAAGTCGTCCATATCCGCATGGACACGGCTTTGAGAAAGTTTTACCCGGGGGTGCACCAATAGCAACACACACTCGATCACCTCGAAAACCAAATCAAACCCAACGAGGCTTTCACGATGAACAATCACAAGATTCAAATATTTCAGGGGCCACCCTTAAGTAGAATCCGAGCGAGTAAGCAAGCTCCGAGGCGGCCTCAAGGTCTTGGGTGGACGGCCAGAACGACTGGGAACCCCAAGCGGGGCTTGTCGACACCGCGGAATCGTGTCCCGATCCTAACAAGACAAAGGATACCTCGCACAATCGTAATAAAGCGATAAACATGGCATAAGTACAGATAGTAAATAAAACCTCAAACTAGTTTGTGGCCCCAAGAAATAAGACTAATCAAGCTCGTCCGGGGTCCCATATACCTCGGATGTGGATAGCGCGATAAATCAAGGAACAGGAATCAAGTACTGGGTCTTACGGACACAAGTGAGCAGAAAACCAAATAGCAGAAATTGCTCACCGTGCCACTTTCTTTAGTTATCCCGAACTACTCAAAGTTAAGTTGTTTAGGTACCTCATTGTTCATCGACTCTCACAAACCCTACACATGTTGTTCTACGACTGCATGGCTCAAACAACTCCTATAGTAGTGGCTCATGGGATGGAGGAAACAAGCTTGGTGGGGTTTAAAAGTAAAGGCTATGCATACTTGGGATTCAATTTAATGCAATCGCGACTCAATGATGCAAGAATAAGATAGAGGCAATAGGTCTTTGTATGTATGCAAGCATGTGGTAGTGCTTGCTGGTGTCTCTGTTGAAGCAAAGGACGGTTCTGGGTGGTGCTCCTGGTTCTCTTGATACAACCCCTGCTCAGTGTCTATCCGAGAAAAACCAAACAAACAAGGACAACATAAATATAGAGCACAAGCATTGGAATTAAATGCGTCAAGCAAACAATCATGCCATGATGAATGATGCACAATTTACATGGCAAGGAAAGTAGCATGGCATGGGTGAGGTGTGGAGGACAAGAATATAACAATTGAGTGGGTTTTAGTCATATTTTGTTGTCATAACAGTTGTTGTTCTCAATATATTGACATGATGCATGCTGCAAATGAAGTTAAGGATAGCATAAACAGAAAGGTCTCGTCGAGCTGATCAATTTAGACTACTCATTTGCTTGATTTGAAATTATAAAACCAAAGTTATGAATTATTGCAAAACCAGTGGCATTTGATGTAATTAACATGAACTTGGAATTTTACTTGTGCAAATTACAAATTAGATGGCATATTTGAATTCCCCTCATTTTTCTGATATCAATACATATATCATTTGCCCAATTTGGATTTACAAGTTAAAAGTTATTTGAATCTGATTTGAAATTTGAATTTTGAATTTATTTAACAAAATCTGAATTCAAAACAGCTCTGAACGTTTTATACACAGCCACAGGCCAGCCTGAGTCGCAGACAGGTGGGCCAGGGGGGTCTCTCTGGCCCACGCGGCAGTGTCTGGAACAAAACTGGACCGCGGGTTTATTAAACAACACATCGGGTCCTTTTTTAGAAAACTAACACTGACGCTGACAACGGGCCCGGCTGGACCGCGGGTTGGTTAAACTAAAAGGCAGGGGGCTAACTGCGAAACACACACGCGGGCACTGGGGAGGACTGCGGGTTGCGTTCTGGATCTTGCGGGAACCTTTTTAGAAAAGGTTTACCGCCGCTGACTGGTGGGCCTCGGGATCGCGGTTGCGCAAAAGAAACGCCAGGGGTTTTGTGCAAGACGACGCCCGTGTACCGTGGATCTTCCTGCGTCGACGCGCGCGGCGCTGCGCAGGCGTGGCTCGAACTCGGGCGTTATGGGCGCGCGCGACGCCGGAGCGCTACTGGTCGGACTTGGTGATGGAGGCGTTGGCGGCTAGCTAAGGTGTTGGCGTCTGGCGCAGCCGGGGCGGCAACGATGACCCACTGCACCGAGGGTGCTCGGCGTGACCCGCAACCGAAGCGAACGAAGACGGGACGTTATGCAGGGGTCGAGGGCTTACCAGGCGTCTTGGCGTGGTCGGTTCGGCAGGGTGGTCGCGATCCACGGCGGGCCGACGGCCGTAGCTAGGGTTTGCGTCGGCGTCGCCTGTCCTGGCGCTCTGGTGCCTCCTCCTCATGGCGGGTACCTTGGACGATGCCGGGAGTGGCCTGGTCTTCCTCGACAACCTCGCAGCACCCTTCTCCCTTAGATCGACCGGGTGGTAGATCAAGGGCGAGCCGGTGGCGAAGGGAAGAAAGGGGAGAGGGGCTCTTGGGGTAGATCTGGGGTCTGGCGGCAGAGAGGAGGTGGGGGATAAGAACGACAGGGGAGGCTGGCGTGAGGGAGGGTTAGCTGCGGGTGGCGTTGGTCACCTCCTTTCACGTGCTCATGGGCGTGGTGGCGTGGTCGAGCCGGGAGGTGAGAGGGGATGGGTGTGGCCCCGAGGGGTTCGGTGAGGCAGGTAGGGTAGGCGCTGGGCAGAGAGAGAGGAAAAGAGGGGAGGAAAAGAGGGGCATGGGTCGAGCTAGGGTTTAGAGTAGATAGGAGGGGGGCCTGGTCGGTTGTGGGGGTAGGTAGGGGCTGGGTGGTTGAGCTAGAGTTTGAAGGGAGAGGGGAGAGGGTTATGGGGCATGGAAACATGCTAGATAGGGGGAAAAGGAGAGGTGGGTTTTTATTTGGGTTTTGTTTAGAGGTAGAAGTAGATTAGGGATTTTGTTTAGGATATATGTAACATAGGGTTTAGTTTAGGGTAGAAAGGGAAAAGAGGAAGTACTAGGTTTTGCATAGATTAGCTAGCTTGGGGTAGTGCTTGAGCTTAGGGTTAGAGTAAGGGAGGATCAGGGTAGATGGGGTGGAAGGGGTGGAGATGGTTCTAAACTTGATCATACAAGCTTCCACTAGCTCTAGCAAGAGATACAAGAAAAGAGGAAGAGGAGGAGAGATGGCCATATGGTGATGGGTGGTTTAATGGCCCATGCATGATCCAACAAAGGACCAAGCAAGATCCAAAGAGAGGGGGATTAGGGGTGCATGCCACATTAGCACAAGGGTGCATGGGACATGGGGTAGGGTTTAAGCTTAAGGGGGAAAAGAGAGAGAAGATGAGGAGAACAAACTACAAGCCAACACATGTTTTAAACCAAGGAAGAAACTCCAACTAGTATTCAAATAAAACCAGAAACTAGACTAGGTGACACTTGCATGGCCCATGCAACACAATTAAAGCCCAATGGTCATATTGTGAAAACAACATTATTTCATGTGGCTTTTAATCCTTGCATTCCCAAAAAGTGGGCAGAGGCCAAGCAAAGAAGATGGGTGGATCCAACCAACAACATGGGCTAGGGATAACTCAATAAAATGCCAAGCCCATATTATTGGATGGTGGAATTATAAGGTGGTGAAAGATAAGGTGGTGGAGTCAAAAGAGAGATGCCCCCAACTCAACTTGGGCATTTAACAATTCAGTAAGAACCAAATACAATATCAAGAGGCAACTACAATTAATCATGCACATGAGATAAGAACCAACAAGAAAAGGTTTTTATATGATGCTCAAATGCAAGGTGATATGATGACATGAGCATGATATGATGATGATGCAACAATTATATGTTGGAAGTGGCCCATTTTATTATTATTACTAGTAGCATTACAGGGGTTAGACAACTGGGATGCTACAGCTAGGGGGGTGGGCCGGCTGAGAGGAGAGAGGAGGGAGTTGGGGGGGTGCCATGTGGCAGAGTGTGAGTGGGGGAGGGAGGGAGAGAGATGAGGTGGCAAGCAGTGATTGGAGGGGGTGAGGTGGAGGGATGGGTTGGGTAGGATAGTGGGTAGCTGTAGTATTTAGAGGGCTGGTTTGGGGTGGACCGTTTTAAAATCTGGGCGGTGCTCGGTCGGGTTGGCCTGACCGCCTACTAAAATAATTATAAATTTTATTTGTGTTAATTGGACCATTTGCAAACCGATAGCGACAAAACAAAATACTCCGGAGCCCCGGGGTTTGGCGTTTGAATAAAGATGGGGTGTTTTAGAAAACAAAACGGGCTTTGCGAAAATAGTTTTGGCAAACAATGCATGATGATGACGATGCAATGCACAAATTCAACGCGATTTTCTAGTAGTGTTTTTTGCGGGATGCCACAACTGACATGGGTATGCACTCCGGTCTGGCCTGGCAGAAGTCCTATGGGTGCCTGATGTTAGTCTACAAGGCCTGGCTTGGGAGAAATCCATACATTTATCCACTCCTAATGACGAAGCCCTGGAAGATTCGGGTGACCCAGGACCATGAAGGAAACGGCTCCGTAGAGAACACGGACAGCTTTAGATAGAAATTCAAAGGGTAAAACCCTAATCTGTAACTGACTCGACCTACCCCGAGACCTGGCCTCCCCATATAAAGGCCAGGAGGGCATGGAGAGGAGGATCTCACCTCATAACCTAGCACACAACTTGCCAGATCTAATATGTGCACCCCTATAACTTTTGGCATTGCCATCAACAAAGAGCAGACAAGCAGGAGTAGGGCTTTCCCTCCGGGGTCCTAGGCGTGTTGCAAGTCTGTTAGCCATTCCGCAATCTCCAGTGTCCCCTCCTTCTCCAAAACCCAAGTCCACAATAATGGGCATTTACGAGTCGAACCCTCGTCAGGGTTGGCACATGCTTAATGGTGGAGATGATCATGGATTTAATTACAACTTGTTAGTAAAATGTTGGGAGTAGATATAATAAATGTAGAGGCATAGAGGGGTAATAGTTGAGATTTGGTTATTATCCCACTTCCCTATGTCCCCTAGGACCCGATTTCTTGACACATGTTCCGATACGAGCATGCAAACCATATGTGGGGTGTATGGGCACCCCTATCGGCTTAGTACCTGATTTCAAAGTACAGTTCTAGGGGCCACAAACTAGTTTGGAAATTATACGTTACATGTTGTACTTATTCCATGTATGAGATGTTTAATTACCTGTTGCTCGGTGAGTGTTTATTACTGTTGCGTAGGTGCGAAACTCTATCACGGGAATATATTGTCTATGGCCTCTCCTCGTGTGACAGGTCCATGCAACCTCAGGGTTCGTACGAGGATTAGTTATACCTCGTATGGGTAGCTCTTTTGGGTGGCCCTCCATGTACTTGCTTTGGGTATGGGAAAGCATCGTCCGAGGCTCCGCCGGCATACTAATGGGTGTATGTTAATTGATCTAGAAACAAGGGTCGAAGTGCATGTGGAAACTCTCGTGCACTCCTGTAGGCTTAAATCTTTTTGAAAAGCCGTGTCTGCAGTTATGGACGACTTGGAGCACAATTTCTCAATCATAGACAACTATAACTAAAGTTTACTATTATAATTTGGCTTGGATCTGATATGACTAGTAAGTTGGATAACCGCCATGGAAAGAATGAACAAAATTGCCAATTGTGTGAGTTTCCTCAGCAGGAATTCCTCATTTAGTGTCGAGGGGGAAATACTAGGATGGGTATGATTGGTGGTAGTATCAAGTTGGTTCCGAATAGGTCTTTCTTATCCCTCTCTGATAGCCAATAGTTGTATCAAGTTTCTATAGGTTGTTTAGTGCATGTTGCACTGCCGCTTCAGTCCACCATACCTATGTAGGCAAGAGCCGCCGAATTCTAAGTCTCGCCATGTACTGGCTTCAGTACTAATCGCTCTCTTTTTCCTTTGCCCTTTGCCAGCACCCCTTTTGTTTTAGCAGGTTTGAAATCGACATCATTAGCAGGGTTACCCTTCCGGCTTGGTCTGGCCAGGGTTATGGATGCCATTGGTTATTCTTCAGGGCTCTTAGCCTCATTTTCTTATTGTCTGTACTCGGATGTTGTACTGTTTCCGAGGTGATTTGGATCTTTGTAATGTATATATGTATTCTTGACTCACGGGGTAGTTGTTGTATATATTTGTTCTGTGTGTTCCATCGTGGACTATTGTGTAATGGTATTACTTTGTTTTCCACCCGCACGCAAGTGCTTGGTGGGCATCTTTGAATCGTTTCTATGAGGGTTTTGCGGCAATCGCTGAAACTTGCATAGGGCTGATTCGAGGGTGTTACAGAAGCGCAGAAAAACACCGTTTCTATGTTTTTGATGTTTCAGGACCTATACGGAGTCAAATGGACCAAAGATTTTAGGGATTTAAATATTTTACCACGAGAAGCATCTAGAGCACAAGTACCTCGAGAGAAGGGCCAAGCGGCACAAAAGAGCCCAGAGGGTGTGCTCCTGCCTCCGTTTCCTCCTTGGTCGTCCGATCGCCTTGATTCTTTCACCCACAGAATTCTCTTGACCTAAAATCCCCTATTTAAGGACCCCTGGGGAGTCCTCGAGACAGAACACACCGGAGAAAAAAACACCACCAAACATATCAGATTCAGCAAAGATTGGAGGGGGAAAACTCCACTAGAGCCGCCTCCGGAGGAATCTCCACCCTCTCCAACATATCCAGCATCATCACCATGATGAAGAGAGGGTAGTCCACCCCTAGACTATGGGTTTTTGGCAGTATATTGATCTACTTCTCTCTTGTTCTTCATAGATCTAGTACCATATGAGCTATCCAACATGATTATGGTCATATATGTAATCCCTATGTACTGGATCTTTATTCTATGATTTGATAAATGAGATTGGAACCTATTTTGTGTAAGATGTACTGGTAAATACATATCATGTACCCCGTTCTTAATTGCTTGTTTTGATCCAACTTGTATGCAAGAGCTTGTATGGGGAGAAGTGTGTATTATATGAAGTATCATCGTGGTAGTGATTGAATTGTGACAACAATATTCAAGATCTACTTTGGTTTTTACCTTTCTTTTGCTGCCTCACTAGGGATAAAGTGAAATCATGTGCTATAATTATCATGTGACACTGAGATAATCTTGTTAGGTCAAGGTAGCATATTTGTATTTCAAACATCATGGCATATTACTTTAAGCTATACTCTGATTTGTTCTTAATTCAAGATTGCATGGAGGTTTACCTTTCTTGAGGAGTATAAGAGAGATGTGTTTCATCTCTCTGTTAGGACGTGATGCCCATATGAATACTTATCGTACACATATAGAAGTTCCATGAATATTTATCATTGATGAATTGTTATATGACCACCACAACTTAAAAAGAGAGTAGACAAGTGAACCCATGAACCCCGGTCCAATTTTAATCATAAGAAACACCTTTCCGTTGCAATTATCATCACTTTAATTTTCTGCAATTTATTATTTCGAAAATATAAAAATACTTTTCCTACTTGCAATCACTCATAAAACCCCAAAAAAAACTTTATCTTCACATATCTCCTGTAGCTTGCATTGTTTTACTTTATTTATTTCAGTTTACTATATTTTATTTCACATTACTAATAAGAAACCTTGTGCTTAACAACCACTTGGTGGAGTTGGGGACAAAAGGTAAATTAATTTGCTTTATAGGTTGCTTGACAAGGAGAAGGGGAGTAACTTCTAAGCCAGTTCCCCGAGAGTTCGATTTAAACCCTTGAGTCCCCTTATGGGGAAAACAAGCTTGCTACAACACTCTACACTTGGAGTCCCAACAAAAAGTGGCCACGATTGTTGCCATCAGCGCACGGACGAGGCGTCATGTCGGGGTGACGTGGCGTGTAGGCGGGTGTGAACCGGGACGGCTTGGGGTTAGGTGTGGAGCCGGGTGTGGTTTGGGTTTTCTATGTGGTTGTAGGCTGCTGCTAGCTGGGCCGTTTGGCCTAGACGGCGGCGGCCTCCCCCGAGGATTATAAAAAGGGATATTTTTATTATTATTTATGTATTTCATTGAAAACAAAACGTTTTTAAATAGGTTTGTAGATAAACCAAAATATCCGGAAGAGACCGAGGTTTGTATTTGAAATAGAGTCGGGGTTGACTAGAAAACAAAGATAGGCTTTTAGAAAAATAGTTTTAGGCAATTTAATATGTATGCAGTCATGATAATTCTCAAATGCAATATGTCATGATGATATGAGCATGCAATCATGATGATGCACAAAATAAAAACAATAACTGATTTTCTAGTAGTAGTTTTACCTGGGGTGCTACAACCATCTTGGGCATGATAGTTTTAGTGGGAGCTCAATTGATAATTTGATTATAAATTTGAATCCTAATATGATCTTAGTCTAGATCCTCCCTCCAAAACCAATACAATTGGTATTTGAACAGTGAATATCGTTGATTAATTCAAAATTGTCACTTTGTAGTGCCAAGTTTGGTTTAGAAAGGTAAACCAACTACCCCTCCTCTATCGTTCTCTACACCGCCTCTGTTGAAAGTCTCCTCTAGATCTCGACTGCCACCCCTCTCCCTCCTTCTATCTGGAGGTCCTGCTGGCAGGCGAGGGGATGGATCAGGTGGTTGAATCCTACTGTATATGTGTAGCACCCCGGGTAAAACCACTACCATAAAATCGCTTGTGTTTGTGCATCATCATGACATCATGATCATATCATCGTGCCACATTGCATTTGAGCATCATAATGTCTACATGCACTTGTTCGCCTAAAACTATTTTATAAAAAACCTACTTCTGTTTTCTACAAATAGCCCCTTTCTATTTCAAATGTCAAACCCTGGTTTTTTCGGATATTTTAGTTTTCTAAAAGCGTGTTGCAAAAATCCTTTAAAATAAAATAAATATTAATTATATAATGTTTTACCGGGGCAGCCCATCCAAACACACCCAACAAACCCTAACCTAAAACCTACCTAACCAATCCCCAAACTACCCAGCCACCAAACCCTAGTCCCTCACCCACATCCCTTGTCACCGCCAGCCTTTCCAGACCCACTCCCCGCACTCCCTGTGTGCAAGCCGCTAGGCTGGCTCACGCAACATCGCCTGCAGTGCCCCATCCCTTCTGACACGCCCCGCAACCCACCCCACTCCTCACCAAACCTGCTTTCTACGTCGCTCCCCTCGCCCATCCAGACCCCGTACGCCAACTCACGCCAACCACGCACACGCCCACACCGTGGAAACCACCCCATTATCCCCCGTCATGACCGCATCCACCCTCCCGTTATCTCACGTGGTTGGCCCCACCCTACTGACACCTCCCACTAGCGACAACCCGCGCGCGTCCTGACCCCGCTCATCTCGCCTTGATCTCTCCCCGACCTTGAGGTCCCCGTCGCCAACCACCGCCGCCCTCTCCCGCTACCCCGAGCACCACCCTCTCTGCCTCCTTCTAGCATGCGTTTGCAGCTCACCTTCCCCACCGCCGCCGAGCTCGCCGCCTCGCGTCCCCGCCCCACCTTGCTGCCTCGCCAGGAACTGCCGCTGCCGTCGATCTCTGGCGCCCCGTATTGGCGCTTCCTTGGCCGTGTCACCCAGCAGCGTGCCGCCGACTCCTTCCGCCCGTGCCCGCCGACGCCAGCGCTTCTTCCTCCTTCCGTCCGCCAGCGCCTCAAGCCCGACATCTCCTTGAGCTATTCTCGGTCCCCTCCTGTGCAGTCGCTCAAGGTAACCCAGTTCACACTCAAGGCACGAGAAAAATGCTGGCCAGGGAAATAAAAACCAAGCGAACGTTGTCCGAGATAAGCATGCCGAATAGAGAAATGACAATGGGGGACAAAACTATCATACGCAACATAGGAGAGGAAGTCACTCGGTAGGAGGAGGAAACCCACCTCCGAATCCGCCACCAGCACAGTCAGAAAAGCGCCAGCAAAATGCAGGGCGAGCGACACAACAACCTGCAGATCAAAATGCAAATAGATACAATGATGGTTACTCAGCCATGATGAACGCCGGGTATGAAATGCCGGATCACGTGTACAATGCGCTGGAATCTCGGCTAGGAGGCAGGAATCTCCAACCGGACGATGCAAGGCTAAAAATCGACTGGATATTAATGGCAGAACTTGTCGAATCACAAGGTCCGTCAGGTCCACCGTGCTTTGGCCCAAGGATCATGAGAGAGCCACCAGTGCCAAACATTCATTTGGCAAGAGGAACCAAGACATACGATGGTATCAGCAAACCAGAAGATTGGCTAATCGATTACGGAACCGCTATAAACATTGCACAGGGTATGATGGGAAGTGCGGTACGTACCACAGATGCTGGAAGGACCAGCGAGGGTGTGGCTGAATAATTTGCCACCTGGAAGCATCAACAGCTGGGTCGATTTTCAAGAAGCTTTTGTGAGTAACTTCACAAGCACATACAAGAGGCCGAATATCCCCCAACAATTGGCTATGTTCAAACAAAGGCCAATTGAGACAGACAGGGAGTTTCTCACTAGATGGTGCACTATGTGCAATTCTTGCGAATGGGTAAGTGACTCTTAGGCCATAGAGTGGTTTGCACAAGGGTGACGACATGGAAGTGTGTTGTGGCAAAGATTGCAAAGGGATATGCAGACAAGCCTAGCCAAGACAATAAAAATCACCGACTCATATGCACTGGGAGATCCGACTCAACCTCTGCTTATCTCGGCAGATGGAAACACAGAGACTCAGGTTTACGATGCAGATGGGTCACAAAGGCGCCATGACCATAATGAATACAGAAGCAAGGGACGAGATGAGAGGCCGGATTATAGGTATATTTTGACTCAATTCGCCATGGTAAGTCAAGATCATCCTGATGCCGGAAGCAGTCAGCGTCAAAGAACAAGTGGGCAACAGCAGTGGGTACCAAAGAGCGATGGCAAAAAGCCATATGAACAGAAGAAGCCTTGGCAAGAAAGCAAAAGGTACACCTATGAGATGATGTTGGATCAGCCCTGTAAGTTTCACATGTCGAGTCCGAGTAAGCCGGCAAACCACACGACTCGACAATGTAACTGGTTCCAAAAGGGTGATAGAGTAGATTCAGAAAATCAGCAGCAACCACCACCTCCCTCACCACCACTCAGAGGGGGAATGTAACATCCCAGCATATAGGACCTAACGAAGGGTAGATTTAGGAATATGAATTGTTGCATGCATTCATTTGTGAAAATGTGGGTAAATTTTTTGCCAAATAAAACCTTGAGTGATCAATGTTTCTTTCTTACTTTGAGATTAGGTTTAGTCTTAAAGGAGGATTGCTATAAACATTGATATGATCTTAAAGGAATTATGTGTGTTTTGAAATGAGTTTGAATTTTAAAACTTAAGTGTTTGAATAATAATCTAAATGATTTTGATATAAATTATGAACCTTAATTTAATTAAGAGATAAGTATTATAAATTAAATATTATCCAAAAACAAGATTGAATATGAAATTCATTTCATATTATTAATACATAAACAAGTTACAAAGAATGTAACATACTGAAGCCATTTCCAAATTTCAGAATTTACAACAGAATAAAGAATAAGAATATTCTTTATTAAATAATAATATAATCTTTATTACAATTAAATAAAATAAAGATTACAAGAATAATAAAAGAAAAATTACAAAAGAATAAGCAAATTACATTTGGCTATCTACTAACTATCCTATATCTATATCTACACTAAATCTTCATCTTTATCTTTGTACCTGCAAAACAAAGACTAAATACAAACAAAAGAATATTAGTGTTAGTATATTTCTCTCAAATATGTCAGTGAAGTGCACTTGACAAACTCATCATTGAGAAATGTTATAAAAGGGGCAAGTTTCACCAATATGAAAGATTTCATCTTTCATAAATTCAAAGCCAGAATTCAAATTACAGCCAAGAGGGACCAATTCACCAGCCAGGTGAAAGTAATCTAGTAATGGTAAGTTCAAAAATTATGAACCTATCCACAAGTGCATAGCAGGCACACAAGCTGGACACACACCAGCATGCAAATGGTGTGCTGTCGAGCTCACAAAGCAACTCAATCTCACAAAACCATAGCACGGCCGTGGAGGAGCACATCAGTGCATCACTCCACTACACATCAAGCCAAGAACAGCAGCCAAACCAAACCACCCAGATCAACCCAAACATCACCAGGATGGTGACATAAGGAGGGGGATGGATATGGTGGACAGCAAGGTCAAGCCCAGGAGCTAGGAGGAGCAGGCAAGCTCAAGAGCAAGCTCAGGAGCCCAGCAAAAGCAGATCAAGATCATCATCAATCTACTACATCAACATCAAATTTTGTGGTGAGCCTCATAAAACCATCACATGATTTCATCATATTATCTAAACAAAAGCATGTGTTGCTTTATGAAATGATCTCTCAATAATCACCCAAGAGGGGTGAATCTATCCTAGAGATTTCAAGTATAAGGATAAGAAATCAAGCTTAACCACAAGCACTAAACTCTCAGACCAGCATCACTAAGTTCAATGTTACTTTTGCAACTTAGATCATTCTTCATTTGATCTTATCAGATCAGAGCACATCTCTCAGAGAGAGTAGCACCTCTAATCCTACAAGTTTCAAACAAACTATTGCTCAACTAACTAGGAATTAAATCCTAGAGCCTCAGACCAACATCATAGGCAGGAAAGTTAAGAAAAGCTTACATTTCATCTTGCCAGTTTTAATCACAAGCATTATCAAGCTAAGCCCAAAAATAAAACTCAATCACTTGTGTGCCAGATCATAATGGTATCACAAAGACAAGTTCTAAATGAACTAAAACCAATCTTTGCTTGGTTCCACAGATAAAAAGGGACAACCAATAAATATCATTTTCCTGAAGCCAAGTGTCAGGAATCAATATCATATGCATATATACATCACAGAAAAATCATTACATGTAATGATTTGGTTCAGTGTGTATAATCTCATACAAGCCTACATTATAATTGCAGTAAGCAGAGAACTACTGTCAGTACAAGCATTCTGACAGTAGAGTAAATTCTCAGATCAACAACATAATCCAATCAGGGATTCCATAGAAACACTAGCATAGGATCAAAGTGAATCATCACTAGAATAATCTGACAGGCAACTAGCATCATCAAAGTCATTACCAATCATTAACCATAGCAAACAATCATTCTTCATGCTCAAGTATGAATCACCACTAGATCTAAAGCATCATGGATATGATCAACAGGGGGTTATGAACCCTAATCAGAGTTGGAACCCTAATCCAGAGATGAACCTAATCAGCACATAGTCACTAGGCATGAGAAGCCACTAGACACACACAGAGATTCATGGTAGTAGCAGGAACAAGAACCACAGAAGCAACTTACCCGAGGTCCTCGCTAACGAATCGAAGAGGAAGCAGATTGGCCGACGAACCAAGGCGGACAGTGGAGCACCACGGTGCAGAACTGCACCTGCCACACGGCAGCAATAAAGACACGAGTCCAGACACCATCAAGAAGTGGACCGTGGCGGCGGCGACAAAGACTTTTCCTAACCACGGGTTCAGAACGGTGAACTCGCCATGGGAAGCCACGAGTTCAAATCCAATTGGATAGAACGAACGAGCATCATCGACAACCCCAAATCACACCACGGCGGCGACCAGAACGACCGATGGCGACAGGAATCGACGGTGGCGACATCGCCAGCCACAGGGTCGGGTCAGAGGAGGAGAGGATAAGGTCGAGGGAGAGAGGGAGGCAGAGAGAATGGGTTGGGTGGGCCAAAACCCCTCGGGTGGTATTTTTACCTTGCCCTATTGGGCCACACTGGCCCAATACGCCCAAAAGGCCAGCCCAAGTTGGTTTAAAAACTATTTTAATTAAGTGCAAAAGACCAAAATGCCCCTGAATTCAATAAAATTCTAGAAAATAAAATAAAAGTCCAAAAATTATAAATAAAATATCTTTGGATTCGCAATAATCCACTCTGTCCAAATAAAATTAGATATAAAATTTTGGACATTTAAATTTTTATAAGAATTTTGTAATTTATATATTCTTTATGGAATTTTACAAAATTATTCAGAGGTGATAAAAATAAATAAAAATCACTTTCATTATACATTAATATTATAGTATTTTTGAAAAATACTAAATAAATATTTAATAATAAATTTTAATGTACTTAAATCAATATAAGTCAAATAAAAAAGGAAATAAAATAAAATAATTCAATATAGGCAATAAATATAAAAAAATTATTAATATTTATAAATGCTTTATTAAAAAGCACCTTATATAGGGAAAATTCATATAGAATTAAATAAAGCATTACATTACTTGCATAATCATTTTGCTTCTTTAAATATTGTCCTTACCGAGCAATAATGATGTTTTTGTAGAACTAGAAGCTCAAGGTAGAGTGCAAGCATCAGACTTCACTACCTTGTCATCACAAGGCAAGTTCATCACTTGCTCATGTCCTTTGAAGAGTCTTTATCAAAGTATTTGCAAATTGTGTGTTATCATATATGCTATAAAAGAAAGAAAATAATATTTTCATAAATAAAGAAATCATAGATATCATCCTAAGTGATGGTATAATGGAGCAATAGAACTTAGGGTTCTATTTGCAACAAAGATGATCAAGTAGGGACTTAATAACCCCTCACATCAGTGATTCTAGCACCGTATATTACGCATTAACCATGAGATTTGGAATGGGACAGAGAAGTCAGCTGTATCTTCTTCCTCTCGCATGAAGCCAGATGTGCAGGCCGTGGCTTTTATCCTCGTAGCGTGCATATTAATTGGTAATTCGTAGAGGATATGCAGCATATGGGTGGGAACCCTCATCGTCCCACGATAGTTCTGGCATCTAACGGTTTGTACAAACCATTGTCGTAATTCATTATGTGGGCATGGTGTACACCAAGGAGGCATGCGGGGTCGCGAAGGGGGCAGTGATTGACTTGGACCAACTACTGGGCCCCACATCATGGAATTGTGGACGGGAAAGTACACCCGGTTGTGCAATAAGGAGTTGAGCTCTCATGGGTAAAGTAACGCACCTCTGCAGAGTGTAAGAACTGTAACTTGTTACTCCCTGTTCCGGGAAGGAGCTACGAACGCGGCAGGAAAGGAACTCCATGAAAGTTCTGGTCAACCTGTGAAGGCTGATTGTCATAGTTTTCGGAATAAAATCAATCTTTGAAGAAAGATTTACAAAAACTGCATAGTGCCAAGGATTTATAATCCGAGGTGGTAGTTAGAGCATCAAACTTCCCACCTTGCATATAATGAACTTGTTGAGTAACGATGTTACTCATTCTTTCCTTTGATCCCTTGCTAAGACTCTGAGGATCCCGAAGACGTGCCAATGTATGCAGCCGAATGCCAAGAAGATGTGTACTATGAGGAACATGATCTGTCTGGAGGAGTTGAAGGAGTATATTACGAGATCCACTATGGTGTCGATGAGAACGAGTCCAATTAAGTATCTAGTTAGTAGTAACTAACGGAGCCGAGCAGCATGAACTCTATAGAATAAGCTGTTGAGCCCCACTCCTAGTCGGAGTTGTTACCTTTAAATATCCGCTGAACACTTTATATTTTTGTTTGTAAGTTGGATCTTTTGGAAGTCTTGAACTTCCGGTATTGTAATAATAATAATGTGTGTACTTTTGTAATATGGACCCGCAATGTTTCTGTTGTACCACTCTGAGGGATGTGATATTTACGTAATGGTGTTTTGTAGATGTCATGTCAATGACTATAGTGTACTACACATGCAGTGCTATGCTGGGTCACCACAGGGAAATGCTCAGATTATTGGCACTGAGCCGAGATATCAGAATCAACAACCAAGATACCGTAACCAAGAAAGGAGAGAAGGAATGCATCAAGTGCAAGACCCAAGAAACGATGGCCCTCATGTCGGCCACGGAGGTAGAAACGATTATAGAGAGCATCACCATAGTTATGTTGTGTTTGTTATAGAGTCGAATGACAAAACGAGTGTGAAACCCCCGGGATCAGGGCCAAACAAATCCTAGACCTCCGTCTGACATATGCTTAACCTTGATCTCAAGGATATCCAGTGAAGAATCGGTAACACATCAGTGACCCTATGACACAAAATTTATTGCAGCAAGATCATAACTGAGTAGAGAAACAAATTATTACAAGCTGAGGTCACTGACCACAAAACATCAAACAACGGAAGGAAAATTATGCTATTAAGTATAGAAAACTTAGCAAATGGCCTAAGAGGTCTAAAGCATAATAATGACGTCCCAGACCATAGATTCTAGGCTACCGGCCGGGAACCCCAAGCTATTCGTCGATGTCGATGTCGTAACAAACTCATCTTCTATGGTAACACTTACTCTGCTGCAAAAGTATCAACAAAGCAAGGGTGAGTACAGGGTGTACTCCGTAAGACTTATAGCTGGTGGAGTTGTTTAGCATAAAGCCATCTTTGTTTATAAAACAAGAGAGAGAAAAAGCTCATCTAATTAGAGTGTTTTTAAAAGGGTATAAGAGAGCGACATCTCCAAAGTATTGTTCATCATCTTTCATATCCACAAAGTCATCATCATCAAACCTCATCTAGTATCACCCCCTCGTACCCATGAGGAAGCATCCTTAAGCACACATTGATCTACCAAGTTTTATGATTAGATTATAGTTCTCTATGATATTAGAATCTGGTCCAAGTCATACATAACTGTGGACACAGCTTTTTGAAAACATTTAACCCTGTAGGGGTGTAAAACTTTACCCGCATGTGCCAACCGACTCTTAGTGTCACTTGACACACTTCCTTGGTGTGCTGACAGAGGGTGATCGACCAAAACCTTTCCCTTACTTTTTCCTAATCCATGAGTCACCAGAAGGGCTCCCGGCTGCGGTATTTGGCCATACTCTCAGGAGGTCCTCGACTCTATGTACCGGGATCTAGTTTAGTGTCATGCACCGGACGTCCTATATTCTTGCACCATTTTACAAAACCTTTTCCATGCGGGTGCCGAATAAAACTTCAAACTACGGACTCATGGATCAGACTATGCAAGTTGGGGTCAAGAAGGTCCCCATAAACCCCTGTGTGGTTATACGCTCATCTTGGTCCATAGGCAAGAACTCGGGTCCTAGGGGTGGCAAGTATGGGACTGCAAAAACCACAACCCAGGTGGCCTCCCATACAAGCCTTAGCATGTTTACCTTACATCACCTATCATACCATGTTCTCCTATCCAACTAGGTTCATTCGGAGCTCGGATCCATCAACCAGGTGAATCAGCAGAAGAACTAAGCATGGCTAAGCACAACAGATACGATAGCTTTAGCAACTCTTCACAAGCCAAACCCTAGTTATGCTAGGAGCAGTGGATCAGGGATTATAGGTTCAAAGGGAACATGCATCAGATAGGATTACTCTATCTATCGATAAAAGACTTTGGAATCGCATGCAAATGGAAATAATTTTAAATGCTTTAAAGCATAGGATCATATCATGTGTGGGGTTTCGCTTGCCTTTGCCTGTTGATACCCAATATAGATCTTTGGATTCATCATCTTGACTTGTTCATCAAGAACAAGGATATAGCTATCCAGGGTTCATCTTCTTGGCATTTTTTGTCGATGACCTTGGATTTTGTTGATCTCCATCTTCAATCTTGGACTCGGCCTTGTTTCTCACATTCAACTCCGAGGCCTACCGAGCAGAAGAAGAAACACCACAAAGAGAGGAAAATAATCAACACATGGCATCGATGCAATGCTCAATCAAGGATGATGATATGACAAGTTAATTTGTATTGAAATTGAAACCTTAAACATGCTTGGTCATTTTAAACGAGGTCCGAGGGGTATAAACCCTAATTCGGAGAAACCCCGGAATCACCTGTGAGTGTTACTATGTTCTTCTATTTAAACTTGTCATTGAAGTTGTTTAACAATGCATTATTATAGCTTTAAAATGTAGATCTCATTTTTCTGAACATTTTGATATATTATTCATATTTTCTGACTTATAAATTAAAAATTATTGAATTTACAAGTTTTATTCATTTTCTGAAATTATTAAACCAATTAATAGGATTATTGCGTCACGCTAACGTCAGCTCAACCCTAACCCTAAACTTTTCTCACCACTTCAGAGGCTAGCCGAAGTGGCTGACGAGTGGGGCTGAGGCCACGTTAGAGCCACCTCAGCACCATGTAGGCTCGCCGGGGAACACTTAGACGGCGGTGGAGAACGGCGCTAGCGAGCGAGCGGGGTTGCGTGCATTCAATGTGGCGCGTCGCTCTGAACCAAAATCTGGCGGTGCCGCTTGCAAGAGGTCGCCGGAGCGATGTCTGCAATGGTGACTGGTGTCGTCAGGCGGCGGTGCTTGACGCCAGGTGGAAGCAAGGCGAGAGAGAAAGGAAGGAGGGATCCAGAGGGACCGGCGACTCAGCCTGAAACGGAAGAAAGCGTCGAAGGGTGCAGAGGTGGCCAGAAACGACGGCACGCACACATCGGCACTCGATCGGAGCTCGGGAATAAGCGGTTGGGACGGCCGATTGCGGGCGCCCCGCATCGATTCCTTTGGTCAGGGGCACAAGAGGGACGAGGCGGAGCTCGTGGAGCTATCGGCAGGGCACGGGGAGGTGCGGGACGACGACGACGAATAGAGAGCAGCGGTTAGGGTTTTGGGTCCGCGAGGGGAACGAGAGAGGGAGCGAGCCTAGGGGAAGTGATTTGATAGGGAGAGGGAGAGCCGTTCTTGGGTCCTTATCCTCAACCAGGCGGTGGCGGTTATCGCAACGGCATCGGGCGGCTAGGGAAGCTCCACCGAGATGCTTGGCGTCGAGAGGAAGACAACAGGGAGGAGAAGGCAAAAGCGGTATGGGCCGGTGTTGGGTCGTGGTAGGCTGCAGGGGGTGAATGCTGAGTGGTAGGGAGAGAGGGAAAGAGATGGGTCGGCCTAGTTCTGCTGCTGGCTCTATTTTTTAGAAATCTTTTTCTTTTTCTGTTTGTAATTTCTCTTTTGTATTTTCATTTTGAACTCTGTTTTGGGTATTTCGAAAAATACCAGAGGCTTTTATAAAATATTCAAGAGCCCCTGTAATCCATTTGGGATCCATAGGTTTTGGATTTTCAATATTCAAAAGCCATTTTGAATATATTTCAAATAGAGAGGAAAGACTAGGGTTTAGGGTTTTGTGATTATTTCTTGCATGCATTTTTTAGCAAATATTATGATGTTCATGAATGCACAAACATTTCATAATTACAATTTAATAGAACTAGTGGTATTACAAAGAGTCAGCAGAGGCGGATGATGGAAGTAAATGCCACAATGCCAGCAATACCAAAGTATATGCATTGGTCTGAGCAAGAAATAATGTGGAGCATAAAGGATCACCCCAAGATCATGCCAACTCCAGGAGGTTACGCCTTAGTGCTTTACCCGACTTTCATGGGCCCTGACATCAACGTGAAGTTTTCCAAGGTGTTGATAGATGATGGCAGTAGCATCAATATTATGTATAAGGATATGATGCTCAAGGTAGGCATCACCATGAACATGTTGCAGCCGACTAAGAAGACATTCCATGGCATTGTGCCAGGATTATCTTGCGAGCCAATCAAAATTTGGGTGGTTGTTTTATTCGGCAATAGGGAGAACTGTCACACTAAGGCCATAGAATTTGAAGTGGTAGACTTTGTCAGCTCATATCATGCGTTACTCGGCAGACCAGCTATGGAAAAATTCGTGTCCACCCCTCACATTGCTTATCTAAAGATGAAGTTGTCGGGTCCATGTGGAGTTATCATAGTTTAAGTTGACTACAAGCGATCTATTGCATGCGCCTCAGTTGGCTCTTTGTTGGATGAGTCTCTGGTGATAGCACAGGAAAAGCATCAAATGATGGAGGTTGCGGCATTGGCTAAAGCAGCACAATTGTCTATGCCGACACTAACTAACCTGCATGGCAGTGTGTCCTTCCAAGCTTATAGGGAAACAAAAACGTACAGATTGATGAGGCTTTCTCGGAGCGCACGGTGACCATTGGCGCCGGGTTATCTGAAAAATAGGAAAGCAAGCTCACCAAATTCCTCTGTGAGAAACGGGATATATTTGCATGGTCTCCATAGGATTTGCAAGTTGTTCCAAGGGAGTTGGATGAGCACTCTCTACATGTAAGGCCAGATGCCAAGCCGGTGAAGCAACCCCTCCGCCGCTTCATCGAAGATAGGAGGAAAGTAATAGTCGTCGAGATAGCCAGACTCATAGATAATGGGTTTATCATGGAAGTACTTCATCCGGATTGGTTGTCAAATCCAGTATTGTTCGAGAAAAAGAAGGATGACCCGAACGTGGGAGTGGTATGGCGCATGTGTATTGACTACATGAACCTAAATAAGGCGTGTCCAAAAGATCCATCTCCACTTCCTCGGATCGATCAAGTCATTGACTCCACTGCCGGATGTGAGTAGTTGTCATTTGTAGATGCGTACTCTGGTTTCCACCAGATACCACTGAACCGGATGACCAAATAAATACGGCTTTTATTACCCTATACGGGGCTTATTGTTATCGTAATATGCCGTTCGTATTGAGAAACGCAGGTGCCACATATCAAAGGTGCATGTAAAAATGCCTACAAGATCAACTTGACAAAAATGTTCACATATATGTCGACGATGTGGTAATAAAAACTAAGCAGAGTCATACTCTCATCGAAGACTTGCGTCAAACATTTGCGAACTTAAGAAGATTTTGGATGAAACTTAACCCGGAAAAATGCACCTTCGGTGTCCTGGCTGGCAAGTTACTCGGATTCCTTGTATCTGGCCAAGGAATCGAGGCTAACCCGACAAAGATCAGGGCCATTGAAAGGATGGAATTGCCGAAAACCCTCAATGATGTCCAGAAGTTCACAAGGTGCCTGGCCTCATTAAGTCGTTTTGTGAGTCGGCTAGGCAAAAAAGCCTTACCATTATATACCAATTGATGAAGAAATCATACAAGTTCATATGGACACAGCAAGCTGATAGCGCTTTTCATGAACTTAAGAAGATGTTGGCAATGGCACCAATATTGGCATCACCACTGTCCAAAGAGCCAATGCTACTCTATGTCCTAGCAACTAATCGAGTGGTTAGTGCAGTGATAGTGGTAGAGCGCGAGGAGGAGGGAAAATCAGTCCAAAGAACAGTTTATTACTTGAGAGAAGTGCTCTCTATGTCGAAATAGAACTACCCCAATTATTAGAAAATGACATATGGGGTTTACATGGCAGCCAAGAAGCTAAAGCATTATTTTCAAGAACACCCAATCCGAGTAATATGCGAGGCACCTATCTCGGACATCTTGGGCAGTAAAGACGTAAGCGGTAGAGTGGCAAAATGGGCCATAGAACTAGAACCATATACTCCACAATATGATAGGCGAGATGCCATTAAATCTCAAGTTATGGCAGACTTTTTCATAGATTGGATGGCAATGCAGTATGAAACATTGTTGCCAGACCCGAACTACTGGAAGATGCACTTTGACGGGTCCAAGACGAAAATGGGCCTTGGCACCGGGATAGTTCTCACCTCACCAAAAAAGTATCAGCTTAAGTATGTGTTACAGATACATTTTGCTACATCCAACAACGTCTCCAAGTATGAGGCACTTGTTCATGGGATAAAAGTGGCTAAGGAAATTGTTATCAAAAGGATCATGTGCTTTGGAGACTCAGACTTGGTCATTCGGCAAGTGTCTAGGCATTGGGATGCATTAGATGCGAATATGGCACTGTATCGTTTCCATGTTCAACAGATTTCGGGATATTTCGACGGGTGTGAATTTCACCACATACCCAGGGCAAAAAATGAAGCAGCTGATGTGTTATCAAAGTTAGGGTCATATAGGCATGAAATACCGCTGGGAGTAGCACTGGAGCACCTCAGAAATCCATCAATCAAACCTTCATCAAAATTTGAATCAACCTTTATCCCGGCAAGCCAAGAGTCGGACGATGTGCCAATGGATATTGATACAAGGGAAGGTTCGAGTCACCTGGGGACTGTTCCACTAAACTCGGGGACTACCAAATCAAACTCGGGGACTCGACAGGTTATGTCGGCTGAACTCATGGAAATTGATGGAGAAGCAGAACTGACGCCAATTATACCAACTTGGGCACAACCAATATTTCATTACTTAAAGGATGGAACTTTGCCGGATGATGAGATATCGGCAAGTAAGACGGAAAGAAAGGCAAAGGCCTATACCATTATCGATAAGGAATTGTACAAAAGGAGTGTAAAATGTACTGCAGCGATGCATATTCTCAGATCAAGGCCAGGAGATACTCTTGGATATTCACCAAGGAGAGTGTGGGCATCACGCTTCCTCTAGGGAATTAGTGGCAAAGGCATTTTGACATGTTTTATACTGGCCAAGTGCACTTGCATAGGCACAAGAATTAGTAAAGAAGTGCAATGGGTGTCAACGATACTCGGCCAAAACACATTTGCCGGCATCGGAGCTATATTATACCAATCACTTGGCCATTTGAGGTATGGTGTTTGAATATGGTGGGACCATTCAAACCCGCTTGAGGTGGTATGACTCATATACTTGTGATGATTGATAAGTTCACAAAATGGATAGAAGTGAAACCAATCAAAAAATGCGATGGGAAAACGGCACTGACATTCTTAAGGGATATAATCCTAACGTATGGCCACCCGCACAGCGTAATTACAGACAATGGCACAAAATTTGTTGAATGAGCTTTTTCTTGATTCTGCATGGACAAATGAATAAGACTCGACGTAGTGTCAGTCGCTCACCCGGAATAAAATGGGCAAGTCGAATGAGCAAATGGGATAGTACTATCTGGGATAAAACCTTGACTAATGGAACCACTCCAGAGAACACCTGGCTGTTGGATAGAGGAATTACCCTTAGTATTGTGGAGCTTAAGAACAACTCTGAATTGATCATCTGGATATACGCCATTTTTCCTTGTTAACGGGCAGAAGCAGTTTTGTCTGTCGACATAGAGCATGACTCGTCAAGAGTAAGGCAGTATACAGAAGCCGTGGTAAAAGAAGCCTGGGAAGATAGAGTCGATTTACTCGAAGAAGAATGAGAACTGGCATTATCCAGATCCGCCATATACCAGCAAAACCTCTGACGCTATCATAGCAGGAAAGTTCACCCTCGTATATTCAGAGAAGGGGATCTGGTGCTCAGGATGGTGCAACACACAGCTGGAATGCACAAACTATCACCCCTATGGGAAGGTCCGTTCATTGTAAGAAAAGCACTGCATAGTGACTCCTATTATCTAATAGATGCTTGTGAGTCACAAAAGAACAAGGCAGACAGGTTAGGTGATGAAACCAAAAGGCCATGGAATGTGGCATTGCTTTGTCCTTTTTCTACCTAGGGAAGGCAATGTATGTATCTCTCAACTCTCATAGGTCGGACGCTTATGTTGGCTATGTGCTAATAATAAAAGTGGTATGACTCAAAAATTGACTCGGGGACTCCCCCTCACGCTTATCGCTTTTTACTCTGTCCTTACTATTTATGCCGGCTCGCGCTATCGCCTACCCTTATCTCGGTATAGTAGTGTATACTCGTTCAAGGTCAACTCTTTGACTTAGATGATATCCGAAACACGACTTCATGGCAAACAAGAGAAAAAGACCAAAGACGGGTAAACATGAACAATGAATAAGGAAAGGAAAAAAATGCAAGACAGCTCTATGTATATATATGTATATGTATATCTAACCCATTGCAGGATGCTTCAGCTTCTATGTCGAATGACTTTACATCAAGTTTCTTAGTTTCATGAACTGCTAACTTGATTCTTATGATTTTGAGACTCTAATGTCGAATGCCAAAAAAAGGTAGACAAGAGGCAAACTCGAGGAATTAAGAAAACGGCGAATGAAACTCGGGGACTTTCCCCGGAGTGATTCACGCTTAAGCTAGAATATAAGTTTACGCCTTCACAAAGGCACAACATCAAAAGAGTCGCGGTATGTGTTACATCTGCACTCGTCATACCGGGGATCTCATAGAACTTAAGTGTTTTCATTCCATATTAAGGGATAGCTGGATTCGGGGATGATCCGGCGGGCTTGGAACTCGGTGCGTCATCAAGTTCAGTCAAGTCAGGTATGTCGCCCGCAGTAGGCACATCCGACTCGGTATCCTCACTGTCAACCTCTCCTTCTTAGAAACTTCTTTGGATGACTCGGTGGAATCGACAAAGCTAGGCCCATCACACCAAGCGTGAACATTGGTGTACTCGATCATTGCATAGGCTTGTTCCTGGCACTTCTT
This sequence comes from Avena longiglumis, assembly GCA_030063025.1. Lineage (NCBI taxonomy): Eukaryota > Viridiplantae > Streptophyta > Magnoliopsida > Poales > Poaceae > Avena > Avena longiglumis. The sequence continues at coordinate 270,156,233 of CP125978.1, forward strand.
GATGAGATCTGAGTCATGGGTCCACTTGCCGTCAGCTCGCCTGTTTTGTAGCACGTCCAAATTGATGTCTTCATACCAAGATAGCATGAAAGACAAAGCGTTATCTGCAGCAGCCCGACCGGCTGACTTGCGCCATTGCTCTAGTCGTTCTTCAGAAAGCAGTAGCCTGGCCGCAGGCGAGTCAATCAGTTGGGGAGGATCATCATCCGGCCAGAGTGTCCTAAAGACGTGGATTGCAGACTTAAGCAAATCAATCCCGCGTGACTTAAAAGTGGTTACCCGCTCTGAAAGTGCAGCAAGGTGCTCATCAATGGTCACATTGCCATCTGCCGGCTCACCAGACTTGGACCGCACTTTCTGCATGGCCCTGAGGGCAAACATGTTGGCTTCTGGGAAGTATTGTGAAAACAAAGAAGAAATCATTAGAGGATGACAAAAACGGAAATGTTAGAAATAAGAATGAGATTACAACAAAAAGGGTAAGGACTCACTATCGATAAAAGAGTTGACATGGCCGAGCTTGGATTGCCAAGTTTTCAACTTGGTGCGGAGAGCATCGAGGTCTTGGTGGGCTGCATTCAAAGATGACTTGGCCTCCTTGAGCAGTTCATCTGTTTTCTAGGCTTTATCCGAAAACTCATCCTCCTTTTCGGCGAACTCTTGGCGCAATGCCTCAACTTCATTTTTGTGTTTCTGCTCCATCTTCGTGATATTCTTCTTCAGCCAGGTTACCTCATCTCGCTCCTTTTGGAGCTCGAGCTGGTGCTGCCCTGCTTGGTTGAGATAGTGATCCATCAAATTCGGCATGGAAACACTATCTCAGAGTTATTCTGCGAGCAAAAGTTTCTTAGCTACTTCGAGATATAACGACTCAGAAGGGAAAAGCTTTAAGCTAAGTAGCTACAAATTACTAAGGAAAAGAGCGATACCTTCAGGATCAGAGATCTGTTTATGAAGTGCCTCCACAGTAGACTGAGTAGTAGCTGCAAAGCAAGAATAACAGGAGAAAGTTAGTCTAACAGACAGGATGATTACTCGAAAAGAAGCCGAGTGCGATGATATACCTTTACCCTGGACTTCAGCAACAAGATCGTGGTGTTCAGTAGAAAGCTTCTAGTATTCCATAACAGGTTCTGGAAGCTCTTGGTGCGCTGGTTATACTTAAGCTACAGAAAGGAATACGAGTAGAAAAATTCTCAATTGATCAAGATCATCGACATCTAATCCTGGCAAACAACAAAAAAGGATGCAACTTGGTTCTAAGCTTACAGCCGAGTAAATCCTTTACTCGGCAGTAACCTCAGGACTAGGGTTCGATTTTTTCAAACATTTGATTGTAGAAATATAGCAAAGAAGGGATGTGACTTGGCTCTGAGTTTAAAGCCAAGTAAATGCTTCACTCGACAGCAATATCGGGGACTAGGGGTCAGTTTTTCAACATGAGATCATGACAAATAGAGGAAAAAATAAGACCTACTATGAGCTTATGGTCGAGTAAATGCTTTACTTAGAAGTAACCTCAGGGATTAGGGAATATATATATATAAACACTCAGAATGTCAAAGAGTGAAATAGTTGCCTACCTCGTTCACCCGATGAACTCGCATCTAATGTTGATGGCTTGCTGAGTCATCTCAAACACAATTTGAGGACCTAGCTATACTTCTTGCTGACCAGACGCTGAAGACAGGCTAGAGTTCACCTCATGATCGCCCGCGGCATTCCACTCTAGTGCAAAAGGTTCAGCTGAACCAAGGTTGTGCCCACTCATAGTCCGAGTAAGAACTTGACCCTTCTTCAAGACAGCTCCAACATTGGCTCGAGTAGCAGCAGGGCTATTATGCAAAATGATCACCGCGGGAGTGCCACTGGATCTAGGTGCAGCTGCAGATTTATCCAACGAAACCGCGAAGCGGGTGCCTTTGTTGCTGTTGTTGACTTTTTCTGCAGAGTTGTACCTTGGCCAAAACTTAGGGTCTGCTGTTTAGAACCCGTCGGTTTGACGAAAGCAGTCCGGGTCTGGCCAGCTGGAGCGGGCCGGATCTGGCTCTTTTGCGCTGGAAGTGGCGGAGTAGGTTTCCTTTGTCGTTGCTGATGCTGCGGATGTGCCGAATGACCTGGCTGAGTTAGCGGCTGAGAAGATGAGGCGGACTTCTTTTTCGGATAATTTACAATGGGAGCTGTCGTAGGGTTAGTCTGGGCAGACTCAGCGTCGATGTTGCTGGCGCCGGGTCCCTTATCCGAATTTCCTTCGGTAACAAGTTGTGCGGGTTGGCTCTCTCCTTCTGGATGAGTTGTCGGGTCGGCTTCAGGCTGAGGCTCGAAAGCCTCAATTGCAGAAGTGGAGACCCGAACAGGACTTTGTGGCTCGGGTTCAGCGCGAGCAGGAGAGGCACTCTTGGAAATAGATGACGCCATACAGGTAGCGGACTGATTTGCAGACATGGTAGGGCTGAAAATAAAAGCTAAAGGCTCGTAAAAGAGGCATCAAAGAAAAGACAAAGGATGATGAATAGTGAAGCTTACCGGAAACAACGGGATCACGAGGCACGCCCTGTGAGACCTTGCGGATTTTGTGGGGCTGTGAGGGTTCAGGTTCAGGGGCAACAGCAGCAGTAGCAGCTCATCGTTTCTTGGAAGGCTGGGCTCCATAGGAAGATGTGTCACGCTGCTTACCAGACTTGGCAGCTGGAATCTTGTCGCGACCACCCGTGGCAAGAGGAAGACCCTCATACACCTGTCCGACTACATCAGCAAATGCAAAATTCGAAAAGATAAGCCAAAGGCGTAAGGCAAGGAACAAGTACCTCTAAAAGTTGACAATCATCATCATCATCCGGCCAATCCCTCAAAGCAACACGGATAGGATTCTTACCCGGAGAAGGGGCGAAAGCGGAAAATGGAATGGGCATGAAGCATTCCAATTCAAAATCTTCGTCATCAGATTCAGGGCGATCATCGTAGTAACCGATAGGAGGATGGGTGGTGTCATTCACCTGGGCCACAAGATTCTGCGAAAAGCAAATAAGGTGAAATCAATAGAGGAAAACCGGATATCAAAGGCCAAAGGAAAGCTGAGTAAGAGGTATGTCGGAAAGGTCGAGTTACCCGAATACTTGCATAAGGGACGAGATTCTCGCGACTGAAGGGGGAAAGATCCAAACCCAGTCGGCCGCCATAGTCAGTTTAAAGATCAAACTGACTCGGTGAGCGACAGCGTCATTCGGTAGATCAAAGTTCGAATGGCGAGTCGGGTCATGTAAACCACTCATAAAGCAAATCTTATGAGGCCTAATCTGAAGAGGGCTAACTCGGCGACTAATAAAAGTGCGCATTAAGTCGTCCCCAGTCAAGTTAAAGCCCTCTTTCAGGTCCAGCAACCTCTCATTAAGGGCGTGAGCCTCATTGACCGCCGGGTTCTTATCTCGTGGGTCAAACTTCTAGAAACCTTTGTCGGGCACTTCATCCTTGAAAGGGGAGACAAATGAAATCGTTGTGTGTGGTGTTTTTGACATAGAAAAAGGTTCTATGCCACTTCTAACAAGAGTCAAAGCTAGTGACTCGGGGAAAGATGGAACTCCTCCTAGGTGTGATACTAGCGGCACCGCATTGGGTGGGTCTCTTCTCCAATGAGGGAACACCCGGATTAGGAACTACTTGAATACGAAAATAAAAGTACTTGGCGCAAAGAAGAAGGGTAGGCCAACGGCCAAGATAACCCTCAGAAGCAGAAATAAAACAAGATAAGGAGACAATGGCATTGACAGGGAGATGGTGTGTTTGCAGATGAAAAGTCGACAGAAATGGCTTGAAAACTCGCTAACAGAAGGCCGAAACTGTGCTCGAGGTGAGAAAAAAACCACGCGCTTGTCAGGCTCAGGTTTGGGAGAAACCTCACCACCGGGGGGCGGCACCCAATGCCCAAAGGGATGCCCCTGGTGGAGCGCAGCCACTCGAGCTCCTCGATGGAGACCTCCGAGCCCTCCCAGGCACTGCGTTCGCCGGTGGTATCATGCTCCTCCACCTCCTCGTTGGTGTCGCGGGCTTCCATGTGCTCCAAGGCTTCGGACGCTTCCTCCGTCGGAAGCGGGCTGGACTGCCAAGGACCCGTTGAAGGATCCAAGGAAAAAGAAGGGAGAGGAAAGCGCTTGGACAGAGCCAGTAATGCGAGCAAGAAGAAAATCTTGGAGGCAGATGAAGATTGGAGTGGCGCAAGGAAGAAGAAGGGTGGGGGAACCTGAAGCGGCGGGGCAGTTATTTCCCCCACGCCCCTACTTAAGGGGGGTGAAAAACCCCAATCGTGGGATCAGCGTGTGTTGTGTGGCCCCGGTGTGGCCGTGTACGCAGCTAAAGGACGCCTCAAAATAGGCGACGTGGGCACCAATCACGCCCTGGGCCGCACCACGTCAAGCAGCGAAAAACCCGAGGCGCTGTGTGATGTGACTGCCACAGTGACGGGTGTTACTGCGCCGCCGTCACTATGCTGTCAGTATTTGAGATGAATTTGAGGCAAACCGCTATGATTACAAGTTGTTAGTGACTAAGACGAATATTAAAAGTCCAAAGTGGCTCGGCTAAGTCTAAAATGACTCGAATAAGCCTAAGGAAACTCAATTAAGTTAGAGGAAGCGCCGCTAACTCAACAAATGACTCGGCAGAGCTTCCTGAGACTCGACAAAGATCGGGATCAGGCCGAATAGGCCAATCAACATAGGGAAAATAGGAAAATAAAATATGTTCCAAATTCATTAAAGGAACCTAGATACGTCTAACAGCAAAACTTGTTAGACCTCACCAGCTTCGGGGACTAATGTCAGGGGGATAACCCCCCGGTAGGGTCATAAGGGGTAAAACATTACCCAGCTTGGCTTCAGCCGAGTCAGGCATACACCGGCCGGGTCTTAACGACTAGGACATGAAGCTTGTACAAGGCCGACAAGAAGTATGTCGGCCCGTATAGGACAAGGAAATTAAACCTACAGGAAACGAAGATCTAGGTCTCATGAGGGGAAGCCGAGTGATGAAGGAACTGTGGTTACTTTCCGAGTAAGATCCGGGAAGGACCACACTAAAGCAGAGTCAAAAGATAAGGGCGCCACCGGGTGACAACAAAGGAGCTGGGTGACGCCAAAAGCACCAAGTGATGTATAAAGCAAAGTATGATGCCGGAGGAGCTGGCGTCTACGTATAAGAAGACCGTTGGCTATAAACCTTTGCTGACTGGGTCATGGGCCTAGGGCAGGCCCCTTGACCAGGACCGCAAGACAATGACAAGATCCAAACAGTAAACCCTAAGACCCAAACTGTAACCTAGCTATTCTCGTTGCCTATATAAGGAAGGGCATAGCTAGGGTTTAGGGATAGACGCAACTGGCGCCCCAAGGCTGGGAACCTCAGTTCTTACTTGTAGCTTGTAGGCAAAATAGCTCAAGGAGCACTTGTAAGATAGAAAGATAAATAAATCACAGGTCCTTGGTGGTTCTTCGTGTTCTTCGTGTGCGGCTACACCACGAATACCCTTCCTGGATTCCTCAAGCGCTCATCCGGCCCCAACTCAAGCCTACCCATGGCATCTGGCGTGACACCACCACGACAATATTACTTTGTTTTCCACCCGTACGAAAGTGTCTAGTGAGCACCTTTGAATTGTTTCTGTGCGAGTTTGGCGGGAATCGCTAAAACTTGCATAGGTCCTATCCGAGGGTGTTACAATATGTATATAGTAGTGTTAGGCTTAGTGTTAGGTTTTCCCTTGTGGTGGTTGGATCCTCATGTATATGTATTTAGTAGTGTTAGGCTTAGTGTTAGGTTTCCCCTTATGGGTGTCTGGCCATGTGTCATAGCGGTGTCTGTCACTGATGCCGGCGAGAGGCGTCAGTTCGCCTTCAGTGCCTTTCTTATTGGCCATGGTGGCATGGTGCTACGGGCGGCAGGGAAGATTGGCGTTGGCGCCTCTATCAATAATCTCGTTATTATTTGTCTGTTGGAGCTATGAAGGGTGCTAGTTTGGGATGATTTCTTTGTTGTGCCATGGTGGCAGTGCGGAGGAGTTGGTCGCAGTGCTCGGCAATCGGCGCTCCGGTGGTCCTAGAGTTGTGGTGCTACCAATCCTGCGGAACAATCTCGGTGCCCTTCGACGATCTTCGACCCTAATGGCCATCTAGTGGTCTTTGATGCTGGTGATGTGTGTCAGCGCTTCTGCAACCTCCAAGCGGAGACCCTGTACTAAGCTTGTGACAACGCTCCCCTTCCTCTCAGTTCCAAGTGGTCTTGTCCCTGGCGCTAGGGAGGATGGACGTGGTGTGAGCATGTTGTTCTCTGACGATAGTAGAAGACATGATTGCTTATTTGCTTATCTTTTTATGGTCTTTTCTGTAAGATGTTGGGACTGGGATGTAGTTGTTACCTCTCTTGAGGCTCCTGCTGTAAAATGTACCTGCACTGATGTTTATTAAGAGGAATCGAGGTGCTTCGGGGCCTTTGCAATGTTAAAAAAAAATAACTACTTCTAAAAGATCTAGGAGCCCCTTTTCAATTTTAAAAAATAGTGAACATAATAATACGAAAAAGGATTAAGATGTAGTGTGCTTTTAATTTCTATATGATTCAAAAGGCATGAATTTTGCATTGATGCATTTGGATTGCGCACAAGAAACAAACAATTTTTTTTGGAAGAGGAGGGAGAAAGATAGCTAAGGGGGTATATTGATTTTTCAAAGAAAAACCATTGCCATGGTTTTGTTTAAAGCGGGAAAATAATTTAAATTAAAAAAATCCCCCTGGTTTTAGCCCAAATCCCTTTTGAATTTTTTTACTATTATAACATGGTTTGTCACATAATTTAGGGAACTTTTTTACTTACTTGATAACAGTTTACATAAAAATAGCGGAATACTCTAACACTGTGTTTGGTTGCACTGAATTGGACCTGGAATCAGGGAATTGGAATTCAGGCATGTAATTCCTGCGTTTGGGTGGGGTAGGAATCCAGAGAAGGAAATCGAGATCAATTCTACGCGGTGGAAATCACTAGAGAAACCTTCTTGGATCAATTCGGAGGTCGGGACCTCGGAAAGCGTGTGGAATCCCGAAACGGTACCGCTCTGTCTCGCTCGCGACCTAGAGAGTGATGACGGCGATGCAGGTAAGATTATCGTCCTGGAGAGCCCTCTCCTCCTCCATGGCCGGCCTCCCTTCCATCTCTCCCTTGCAGTGTGTAACACCCTCGGAATCGGCCCTATGCAAGTTTTAGCGAAACCCACCAAACCCGCATAGAAACGATTCAAAGGTGCCCACCAGGCACTTTCGTGCGGGTGGAAAACGAAGTAATAACATTACACAACAGTCCTCGATGGGACCCATGAGCAGAGATATACAACTCGACTCCATGAGTCAAGAATACAGATATACAGTACAAAGATCCAAATCACCTTGAAAATGATAGAGCGCCCAGCTACGGACAAGATGCAAATGGGGCTAAGAGCCCTGAAGAATAACCAATGGCGTCCATAACCCCGAGCCAAGCGGAAGGGTAACCGCTAACGACGCCGATCTCAAAACCTGCTTAAACAAAAGGGGTGCCGAAGGGCAAAGAAAAAAGAGGCGTCAAGATCGAGGCCGATTGCAGCGAGGCTAGATTGGCGGTCCTCGCCTACATAGGTATGGTGGATCAAGGCAGCAAAGATGCACTAAACAACCTATAGAGACTCGGTATAACTAACGGCCAATGAGGGGGTAAGAAAGACCTATCCGGAACCAGACTGATACTAACACCAAACAAACCCATCCTGGTATTCCCCCTCGAGACCAATCGAGGAAGTCAACCGAGCAACTCACACAGTTGGCAGTTTTATTTATTCAATTATCGTTGCAGCAATTACTAGTCAGGTTTAGATAATCATTCTGATAAAGTAAGCAGTGGGCACTTTGAGTTAACCATTCCGTGATAGTTGCAACACTTACTAGTCAGATACAATTAGCATGAGATAACCCCAAAACCCAGCAGTTGTTGTTACTTTCATTTAGCCACTCCGTTATAGTGAAGTTGATTACTAGTCATATCGGATACAAGTCAATTTATAACAGTAAACTTTAGTTATAGTTGTCTATGATCAAGCACTGTGCTCCAAGTCGTCCATAACCGCGGACACGGCTTCTCGAAAAGATTTAACCTGCGGTGCACCAAAGTATCCACAAGCACGTTGACCCTTTTGCCGATCGCTTAACATACACCCATCGGTATGTCGGCGGGCCTAAGTCATGACGCGTTCCGGACCCAAAGCAAGCACGAGGGCCACCCCTAAGTCTACCCGCAACGAAGTCGGCCGGTCTCCGAGACGGACTCGGGGTTTGGCGATGGGCAGAACGACAAAAATCCCAAAACTGGGACTGTCGATACCGCGAAAACACTCCGCTTACCTAAACAGTACAGTGTGCTCCTCGCACAATCGTAATTAAAGCAGTAAGCATGGCATAAGTACAGGATAGTAAATAAAACCTCAATCTAGTTTGTGGCCCCCAGTACAATACTTTGAAATCAGGTACTAATCAATGGGGGGCCCATATCTCCCCACCCGTGGTTAGCGCGCTCGATCTCGGAACAGGTTTCAAGAACTCGGGGTCCTACGGGACACAAGTGGGCGGTCGGAAACCAAATATTATCTATCACCCACCGGTGCCTCTGCTTACCTACTTCAATTTTAGTTATTAAACAATAATTAGATTAAACGATAATTAAAGACGTGATCATCTCCAACATTGAACATGCGGCACTTCTCCAACAACTGTGGTACTTGACGACACGCAACAACACTTGAGCAAGCGACTACGACGCGCGGGTCCAACTATCTACCAAACAACAGGTAATAGGATGTGTCCAAGGCTATATATGGCTGCAAGGGATATCCCGGGTACGAGAACTAGAGCATCGCAACACAGATAGCAAAAGATCAACAGGAGGGAATAAATACTAGAAAAGTAAGATAGGTAGAAAGGGGGAGATGCTCGCCTGAAAACATTGTCGAAGGTTCATCCGAAGGTCGGGGCGAAGCTCACATCAACTCAACGGCCTTATCCGCGAAGAAGCAAAACACTAGAATAAACACCGGATGCAATATTTAATACTACGGCCAAAGATCGGGCATGATGCATGTATGATGTATGACATGGTGAGCATGCGATGCAATTAGGTCATATTAAGAGGAACCGGGGTCCCGGCAATTAATTAATTGGTTCATGTTATTTAGATACCCCGCAATTTAAATGTTGCATTAACATGGCAAGATAAGTTACCGGTTCGCTACACAAATTTAAATGAGGCCAATATGAGACTAGATTTGCCCGCATATGGGCCCCATATTTAATTATGCAGTGAATCGGCATAGTGCCCCCAAACCACAGACAAGGATGCATGCATGAACAATTATTATGCGACAAGTTGTATTATGTTATAAAATAGGGTTTCGGGAAGGGGTTCACACATCCAGGGTTCGGCGAACTTGGGGTTCCGGGGTTCGGGGTTGGTCTCGGGGTTCGGATCTGGGGTTCGTCCTCGGCGGAATCGGCGTCCGGGAAGAAGCACTTTTCGCACCGGGGTCTCGGTATCCGGGGTGAAGTACTCGGCGCCCTTTGGTTCCACGTCGACGGCCTTGGTTTCCTCGATGGAGAACTCGGTGTGTCCGTGTCGGGGTTCTTGTCGGGGTCCTCGGCTTCGGGCGCCGGGCGTCAGTAGATCTTGGCGATTCCATGAAGGAGGCCTTGGTGCTTCAGTCCTGTGTCGATCTCCGGGTACCGTGGTTTCTCGGTGTGGTTGGCGCACTTGGTCTATAGTCGAGGTTTTCTCCCGAAGATCTTGGGGTTCCCTCTTGGTTTTGCCGATGCCGATCTTGTCGTTGGACTCGGGCGTTTTGGGAACATCGCACAAACACACAAAAACACACGTGGGCGGAGGTGAGGCCGCGGTTCGATCAGCGGCGGTGCACGGAGAGGAACTTGGCGAGCTCAGATGGGGGCGAGGCGGAGCAGTTGACGGAGGGCAGGGGCGGCCGGCGAGATCCTCTGCTCCGGACGGAGGCGGCGAGGCCCGGGCGCTCGGGCGATGGAGGCGTCGGGCGCTGGCATGCGGGGCACGCGGTCGCGGTTGGCCGGCGAGGCAGCGAGGTGGGCAGCCCGGCGCGGTGGGCACAGGCGGCTCCGGGCGGCGGGCCGGAGCAGTGGAGGCGGCGGCGACAGGATGAGGCCGAAGCAAGTGCGGGGTGAGGTGGCGCGCCACGGAGGCGGCAGCATCGGGGAGAGGAGGTGGCGGCTTGCCGTGGCGAGGCGGCATGAGGAGCAGAGGAAGCAGGCGGCTCGAGGCGCAGCCTTGAGCTGGCCGGGAGTGAGGCGGCAGGCGCCGGCCCGGTGAGCCTGTGGCCGCAGAGGGCGTCGGGGAAGGAGGGACGGCGGGGAGCATGGGTGGAAGGAAGCCTTGGTCCATGAGCTCGGGCGGAGTGGTGGTTGGAGGAGGACGGTGGTGGGGCGCGTCGGTGGGGGCTGAGGAGAGAGAGGAGGAGGCGTGGCTGGAGGAAGGAGATGGGCGTGGGCGCGCGCGTGGGGAACGCTGGGGCGTGGGGCCCCATGGGTGGGAGCAAGGCAGTGGGACAGTGGGGTCGGGGGTGGACCGGGAGTGGGGCCAGTGAGGCTGGTGGGGTGATGGCGTGGGCCAGGTGGTGGGGCAGGGAAGAGAGGTGAGGGTGTCGCTGAGTGGGTTGGGAGGTTGAGTGGAGAGTGGGGCCAGGGTGTAAGTGAGGGGGGGTAAGAAGGGCTAGGTGAGAAAAAGAGAGAGGGGGGAGAAAGTCTAGGATTGATGAGGTGACAGGTGGGTAGGAATTGGGGGAGAGGGGTGAGGTGGCACGCTGCGGTTGGTGGGTAGATTAGGATTGGGTGGGACTAGGAATTAGAGGGGGCTGTTTTAGGTGGACCGTTTTAATACTGGGGTGATCGACTGGGTCGATTCGGCCCGTTCGACTGCCCCCACAAAAATAATTAAATAATTTTATTTGTTTCAAACCGACTTTTGCAAACCGATAGCAAACAAAACAAAATAATCCGGTGACCCGGGTTTTATGTTTGAACAAAGACGGGGCGTTTAAAAAACAGGAACAGGTTTTTCCGCAAATAGTTTTATGCAAGCAAATGCAAGATGATGACGATGCTCAAATGCAATGTGGCATGATGACATGAGCATACGGTCATGACGATGCAATGCACACAAAAACAACGCGATTTTCTAGTAGTGGTTTTACGGGATGCCACACAGTGAGGCCCAATGATGCCTCCTGTGGGCGACCGGGAGAGATGTCGGCTATTGGGGCGCGTGAGGAGCCAAATTGAGGTCCCTCCGGCCAAGGCGCTGCTGCGGCGTTGACTCAGATCGTGGACGAAGGGGCAGCAAGGCCTGAGGCGGTCTCTCACCCGATGAATCATGCAGCGGCGGACAACATGGATTCCTAGCGGTGGTGGGTGGATCGATGAGCTCTTGGTGAGGCGGAGCATCCTACTGAATTTTTTATTCTCGCTGATTGGCGGTCATTTCCTTTCTAGACAGGATTTAGAATTGCCACCTAATTCATTTTCTAAATTCAATTATATGCATTCAAACAAAACGTAAATGGAGAAAATACACTAAAAACATGTTGGAGCCCACAGAGCTATTCGGCCGTAGCTCACGGTTGTTACAAAAAATGTTTGGCTGTAGCTTACAGCCAGATTGGGCCAATTAATCACCCGTCGTCCGATTGTATTGAGGACAGAGCTATTCGGCCGTTGCTCACGGTTGTTACAAAAAATGTTTGGTTGTAGCTTACAGCCAGATTGGGCCAATTAATCACCCGTCGTCCGATTGTATTGAGAACGGACGAGATTGCACGCGGCCGGCCCGGCAGACCCGCCAAACCTAGCAACAATCGAAAATTAGCACATATGTGCAAAATAAGAGCTATGGAGGCTCGAACTCAGGATCTATGGCTCCGCAAGCTTGCACCTAACCAACAAACCAAGCAAACATTAGTATTTCATTTTGTATTTGGCTCTTCTTAAAGGTTAAACTGGACGGGCCATCAGAAAAAATCTAACAGACCCGCGTGCTTCATGGGCTAAACGTGCCACGGGCCGGCACGCCGGTGCCATGCCCGGGCCGCGAGGCCAGGCCCCCGTGCCGGCCCAGCATGGCACGTGAGCTAGATGGGCCACGGCGGGCCGTGTCGGGCCGGCCTGTTGGCCAGATTTGCTGTTGGCTCGAACTCAACCATTCAGCCGGACACCAGCCTCATTTCTCAAAGAGAGAGAGAGAGAGAGACGACGGCCACGGCAGTTCGGCGGCTTCGCTCGCCGGGGAAGCGTACATCAGGAATCCCAACACGCTGCTTCGTCGAGCGTTTCCACCTGTGCTACGCATATGGCGGCGTTGCGGTGGGCGGAAAGTGCGGGTGCCACGGCGACCGAGGTGGCAGCGTCTTGAGGTTGTTGCGGCGGCGCGCGGGGCTAGAATTGGAGGCCCTCGCGTGTCTTCTTCCTTAAGGGACTGCACCGACAAGGAGATGGAGGATCGCTTGGCACAAGTTCCCCACGGCGGCCAGTGCCGTGCGCGGCGCAAGGGTTGACGGCGAGGCAAGGCCACCAGACATGGGGAGGTAAGTTCTCATCCCAAAACTTAGGGTTTCTATTTTCATTTTGGATGTAGGATTCTAAGGATTATCGGTTCATCATTTTTTTTTGATACATTCACCTCCTATCCGAGCCGTAAGAAAATGCCAATTAAATCTGTGATCATTTAGCAACTTAAAAACTTGAGCCAGTGACTCAATTAGAACATTAACATGACATAAATAATTAATCGGATGGCAATTTGGTTGTTTCAACCCTCTGTATATAACAATCTTTTTTAATCTAATCGGATGGCAGAACGACTGCCTTTAGTCTAAAAAAACATTAATTCATAATCATCGTGAGCTATAACACCGAGAGATCAGATATGAGGTACTAACTGGAATTGGCAGAGGACATTAGGAGTTAGCCCATAGCAGCAGATAGATGCCACCCACATTGCCCTTTTGGTGGCCGACGGTGGTAGTCGATCTTCTGATCATGGTGTTTAACTTATGAGTGCATATATCTCTTAACAGGGGATCATGACCCCTTCATTATATGTGGCTCTGTAGGAACACCGACCGCAACCACACGTTTGAGTTCCCCCTCACCAACCATGGTATAAATGTGGGGGAAACAGCTCCCCATTATCTCTCAGTATATTGCAACCTGAGATCAAAATTCCAACGCTAGTTGCGCCACGTCCCTACTAGTACTCACGATACGTTTGCTCCCTGGCAATGCATACAAGACCAGTGTCGGCCCTGAGCCGGTGCATCCGGTGCGGCTACACTGGGCCCCCAGCTGCTAGGGCCCCCCACGCAGGTACATACTACATGCATGCCTAACGATTTAGAAAAAAAGTTATTAGCTGAATCAGCCAATTCCTAGAACAGCTTAGACAGGAAACCGCATGCAACAGTCGCTAATGAATTAATGGACAAGAGTTGCGCATCGATTCCAATGCAGCCTCCATCGGTCGTTGCATCGTCTTCACTTTCCGCCTCTTGCGCTCCTTGTTCTTTCTCAATCAGAGTCTTGGCAAGTGCTACGCTGTTAAGATTACTACTCCCTCCGTCTCGGTTTATAAGACTTACGCGTATTTCTAGGTTGACAAATTAACCAACTTAACATGAGCTACATAAGATAAAAACTATATTATTATAAACTTCAAATGTTATATTTTCTAATGATATAATTTTTATATTATATAATTTATTTTATATAGCTCATGCGGACGACTTAGGTATACGTGTAAGTCTTATAAACTAGGATAGAGGGAGTAGCCCTTTTGAAGGAATTAGGTAATTAACGAAAGAAGATATTCTAATACTTCTTCCGTCTTAAAATAGATGTCGGAAATTTGTTTAAATTTGGATGTACCTAGACACTATTTAGTACTGCACTAGATATATCCAAATTTTATTAAAGTGAGACGTCTATTTCGAGACATAGGGTGTATGTTATTTTAATAAATCCTTCCTTGATCTGCAATAGTTTAGAACTCAGTTCTATATATCCCCTTTGGATTAGTCTGATTTTGTTCATTTAATTTGTCCTAATTTAATCCCCGTTGCTTTTGTTTCAAATATTAATTTCATGTCCTAATTTTTCTAGTGTTTGTGTTTCTGCTTGCGTGTTAAGATCTCATCTACAAAGTGTATGTCCTAAAAGGAGACCAAAAAGAAAGCAATCATATTATGTATCTGTTGAGAAATTATATGTGGATAGGGATAATTGTCACCAATAAGACGATATATGTTGCATATTTAGAGAGAATTGTGTTCAATATATAGGTTGTTATCGAAATAATACAAAAAAAATCTCTATAACTATTTTATATAGGGGCCCATTTTTTGGTCTTTGCACCGGGCCCCCGTTATCTCAGGGCCGGCCCTGTACAAGACATTTGTTTTTACGAAAGTAAATTCTTATTATCCATGGTAGGTGTAAGCATTGGTTGTGATCCTGGTCAGCGTTGCAGCATCCAGCGGTGCAGAATGCTAGTAATCTTGTTTCAGGTTGCTCGAATTGCCTGTTGTACCATATATTTTTCATGTAATAAACACTTTATGTTCGCGCACAAAATTTCACGAAAAAAGAACATTTTATGTGATCTATGTAAAAGAGACAGTTTTTGGTACTCCAAAATAGCTTTTCACAATACATTTTTTTTGTATTTTTATACAGGACACAAAAAATGTCATTTTTCCGCAAAACCTTGTGTCTAAACATAGAATGTCCAGATGGACACCCGGGATTTTGTTCTGGAATTTTTTGATAAACGGAAATGGTTCCGTTCATGGATAGCCAATAGACTATACACAGAAAGCACAAACAAAATGTTGTTAAGGATATTTTGACTATTGGTACTTGAAACTATGTTGACTGAGAGCTAGTAACATCATTAGCTGCCCATATCGAAAGGGCCGTGAGGGCACGGCCTTTCCATCCCTGCAGAAGCCACTGATGATCCTCATTGATCATGAAATGCTTCTGACAGTGCTTCTTCACTTGTGCTTTCAGCACACAGATTATATCAGGATCCAATGGGAGCTGCATCAGTCCCGCTCGCTGATTACGGGCATGCCATTCCTTGTAGTGTTGAGTACGCTCCACCCGCTCTACACCCTTGCAGGCGATGATGTTTATCGCGGACCGTGCAAAAATGTCACGCTCAACCACCAACCTCAAGTTATTGTCTCGTGGGACAGTGGCATCCATCAAGTCAAATGCCGCTGAGAAGTTATAGAGTGCCTGACGGAAACGTGTCACAAAGGAGGCTGCACAGTATGATGCATTGACTACACCATGGATGAATATGGCTGGCTTCATCTTCCTGATAGTGTTGAGGACCCGATCTCTTGGGTTTATCCTATCAGCAATGAGGGTCTCATCCATTAGGGTCCTAAACTGAAATATGTTGTTCACGATGAGTACCTCATCAGGGTTGATGTCGAGGTCCTCAGCACGGACAGTCTCAAATTTTGCGGTGATGGCACGGAACTTGAATGGCACACCAAGCTTGCTTGCACAAAGTATTAGCCTGCGACCTGCCTCTTCAGTCCGCTTGGCAGGATTATGTGGGTTGTTAATGCCTGTAGTCCTCACTTCCGGAGGCCCTCCCTCCCTTTCTGCGAACCACCAGAGTAAGTCCGCCCACTGGAGACCATCCCCGATGCCGTAGTGTATAATGTGCAGCTTGCTCTTTCCCAAGGCGGTGTTATAGATGGTCTTGTTGGAGAAAGCGAATGCCACCTTGGTGGAGCAGGTGGCATCCATGTAAAGCTGATAGGCCTTGACAAACTCCACAACTGAGGAGTATTTAATCGTCATGAGTAAACGGTAGAGCTGGCTCCCTGCGCCAGCCAGACGTGCCTCTAGCCCCTCAGCAAAGTAATGAGCCAAGCGCTCTGTGGTTGCCCCCATTGGTGATGAGTGTCCTTTGATTTTCTCTAACAACTTTCCTGCATTGTGTCGGTCGTTGGTGGCCACCGCCTCTGCGCAACGGATCAACTGCGTTTCTAGGTCAACCACAAACATCTGCGCCATGCCACGCCTCATGCGTGGCACCTGCATGCGGATGTTTTGTTGCTTTACCTCACTAGTCAGCTTCTGCATTGCACCGGAGCACAAGCCGCGGTCTTTGAGCATGAGCTGGTCCAACAAGTTGTGTGTGGCGGCTTCTTCCTCTAATTCAACCGGCTGATCTGAAATCATGATTTGCTGCCTTCTTCTGCCCACATCATGCCTTATATCACCATCCTCATGAAACCTCCTCTTACATGCCAACCTCAAATTATCTCTGTCGGGCAAGAACAATCTAGCTTCTTCCATGCCTTTCAAGAATGCCATGGTTGACAGCATCTGCATGCTGGTGCTGCCTTCAGTGGGAGACAAGATGCTATCCGTGCTATTCAATGTGGATGAGGCTAGATCCCCATTCAGCAGACGTGTGCTGCTGTCCTGGATGGGCAGCATTGCGGAAGAAAGCATGATCGAGGACTCCTGGCCATTAGATGATGTTATGTCGGAGGTGGCTGAGAGTATTTGCGCGAAGGGCTGCTGGGCTTGTAGGAGAATCGGGTTCTCAGGGTACTGGCATAGGATTGTTTCTACGATATCTTCTTCCATGAGCATACGCGAGATGCTGTCTAAGGCTGTATGAACAGGCTGTGGCTGCTTATGGGGTGTCGGGGGAAGGTCGAGGAAGATGGAACAGGGCGGTGGTGTTGGCCTGACAAAGCTCAAGACTTCCTCCGGTGTGTCTGCCATGAATGGATGCTTGAGAATTTTGTGAGGTTCATGTTAATATCTAAGACATGCATGGAGTTGGTTATATCAAAGTTTATAGTTCCATAATTTTGCTGACTGTTGGAACCACTGATGGTGCCATTTCAGTAGGTTGGAGAAATCGTCCAGCACCGGTAGTACCTGCACAACTGTACAAAAGAATAAGATTATATTCACCTTGGTACTGGATCCAGCTTACTAGCCGTACCTTGACCCATATGTCGACATGTTGTGCCATATATTGTGAGATCCAAGGATTATGTTCCATTGATGTAGGAGTAATCATAATCTTGAGAAAAAATATTATAATATAGTTCTCTTTCTCGATGATTTGGTGGTAGGGAGTTGGTGTCTTTTGTGGCTACAAATCATTATTTACGGCAATATAGTATAAACCGAGACAACAGAACTGCTGAGAGCATGGAACTGTAGCTATTGCAGCTTATCAACCGAAAAGGTTTTAGCTTTGAGAGAATTCCTTATTTGACACTACTTTCAAATATTATTTCTTATTTTACACTCGAAAATTTTCTCTTAACTATATGACACCGAGTGTAATTCTTTTTGCTTTAGATGACACTCTAGTTCATTTTCAGAACTAACGGTGTTAGTTGTAGACCTACAAAGACCCTCTTGCCCCTGGTTCATAATGTGAAGGAAAAAATCAACATAAAAGTAGTTGTGTTGTCATGTACTTCCTTGGGGTACGCTAATTAATTGTTCATTCGGACTAATTTTAATTAACCAAGAGAGAAACATTGTGGACGGTAGAGCTGGCGCAATAATTCTCACCCTCTGTTTCTTTTTTCTCTTCCACGACAAAAAGGAAAGGGCACTCTAGAAAACGGACCGATTTTAGCGTTCGATCGGACCCTTGTGCCGTACACAAGATTAGGTGCAGTCTTGTAGTGTGAAAACTTGCACCGGTGGTACTTAGTTTCCTAATAACTGCTTAGAAGGATCACGGCTAATCCATAATTTCCGGAGCATGCATTATATAGTTTGCTGAGATAAACGTACATACCATGTAGTTTCCAAATATTTCAGAGGCGACCCATCTAATTACAAACGTTCCAAATATTCATTCTCGTTTTTTAGGAACCCAAATAATCTGAATTATAACAACGCTAAAATTATTTTAATTTGCGGGGCTTTTTAGCATGGATCGTGCAAGGCAAAGCACAACATCCATGCACCGAAGCAGTTAATGCAAGAAACGAGCGACTAGTTTAATGCTAAAGATAAACAAGACTAGATGGACACGCGCTTCGCCGCGCCATTTGCATGGCGTTGTCACGTAGTGTGATTATTACGATACACTAACCGGCCCTTTATTTTATGACACTCATGTATAAAACGCATGTGTTTCGAGTGTCATTGTCCATGAGACACTCAAGCTCTTCTTTAGCAGTAAGGCCTTTTCGATCTCTTCCTTCTTCTCACCGTAGACGCTCGGCTAGCCGTCCGGAGAATAAAGTACTACTTATTTAACTCCGCTTCGTTATTTATTGGCGGATGTCGAACTATTTGAGTTAAAGGCTTAAAGGTTGATGGTGGACGATGGCATGCGCATTCGTAGGTCGTGGAGGAGCAAACATCTAGCCGTAGACGATGGTGGCGTTAGGGTTGGGTGCATCGAGGGGGGTGGTGTTGCGAGCGGCGGCGAAACTGTTCCATCGTCAGACGTGGGGGCGGACGGGGTGGTGGCTTGGGGGAGTGGCGGAATAGTCGTCCATGGGTGATTTTTTTTCGATGGTCGTCGAGGCGGGATGCAGGAGGTCACACGCGATAGTTTTAGTTTGCCAGTTGGGCAGCGCTGGCTGGCACACCAAATTTGCAGCACATGATTAGGCTTTTTGTGTGCGTGCTCTAAATTATTTTATGTGCGACTTATTTTTGCGCATATGCTGAAGCACGATTTTTTCCCGCCGCGCTAAATAATAGCGGTCTTTTATGCACCGACAGATTTTTTTGTGCGTATGCTAGAGATGATTTAACTACGGTTCGTTGATTTTTTTTCCATATAGGCCTTGTATAATTCCTTATTTTCTATGAGCTGGCCCATATTTGATATTTTGTCTTCTTGGTCCACAAGCCATAAATACATAGTCTTTAGATTCACAAGTCATAGACATAGCCTTTGGGTCCACGAGCCATAGACACATATTTTCACATGCCTCAAAATGCTTTCTTTTCACCAAGCTTAAGTCTATAGTATATACTACTAGTAGCGACAAGGGTATTTTGGTCCAGCCAGAAAAAAAATAGATGGAACGAGTTAACAGAGCAACGATAGTGTCATCAAAGGCAAAAAAATTACACTTGGTGTCATATAGGAAAGAGAACAAATTTAAGTGTCAAATAAGGAACCATTTTTGAAAGTAGTGTCAAATAAGGAATTCTCTCTTTAGCTTTTGTGCAGTAAAGTGAGGATCAGTTCAGACGTGCTGTAACAGTTCTAAGATCAGTGGCAACTGGCCTGATGGCCCTGCGGTCATGTCTAATTTTTCCTGACCGGATGTGTGGTGTGTTGCTCAGGCAGAATCTTATAGGATAAATCAGTCAGGTTCAAGTTCAGAAACTTCCTAGTGAGTACCATGTTCGAACTTGTTCAGTCCAAAGGTATCCATATCCGACTATTGATTCGTTCGATGAGCATTCAATCCATGAGGATAGGAATAATATGGAAGAAAATAACTGTGCACTCAGCTATCCCATTTAATTTTGGTTGATATCTCAAGGAGAATGAATAAGGAGCTTCGTAGCATTTTTTGCGGGAACAAATGTTAGTGTTAGGTTTGATTTAATCCCTAATCGTGATCTAGAACACCTAAATATCATCAGAAATCAGAGGTACTAATGGTAATTGGTAGTGGGCAGTAGGGGTTAGACCATAGCCAGAAGCCCATAAGCGTAGAAGATAGGCAACAGGTAGAGCCGTAGAGGTACGCGACGTTCTGATACTTTCAGACAGAGGTTCATAACCCCCTTTGGTGTTGTGGCAAGTGGGAAACAGCCCCCAACCCCCCAATCTCTCGGTCCACTGGCAACCTGCGCTCAAAATTTCAACACTAGTTACACATGCAGCTACTAGGCTAGTACTCAAGATAGGTTTAGTCCCTCGCAATGCATAAATGACATTCTTTCTTACAAACATAAAATTCTACTATCCATTGTAGGCGTATGTCAGCACTGGTTGTGATCACTGTCAGATTGCAGCGTCCAGCGGTGCAGTAACCTAGTACTCTTGTTTCTTGGTGCTCAAGGCCCCTTGGGTTATCCGTTATACAATAGCTTTTTCGTACCATAGCACCGTGAATAGCTGCAAAGGCTTCGAACTATGCTACTGGGCCACTCGCCCGATACTCAAAACAAATACAAGTGACCACCATAATGCGAAGGTGCAAAACAGTATTCAATAATTCACATCCGGATGTACTTGTCAGAAATATTTTGTTCATAAAAAGCCAATAGACTATGGACATGTTTGGTTGCCCTTTACACCCGGCCACACTTTTTGTGGCGGAGTGATGGGTGGCCACACTTGTGAAAATTTGCTAGCAAATGATTCTATGACAAGTGTGGCATGTCACAATTGTGGCTGCAACCAAACACCTGCCTCGCTTCTCTACATAACGTTTGGTAAAGTGTGACTCCAAGCCAAACATGCCCTATATACTAAAAGAACAAAAAAAATGTTGTTAAGGATCCATTGACCATTGGTAACTGAAATTATGTTGAGTGAGAGCTAGTAACATCATTAGCTGCCCATATCGAAAGGGCAGAGAGCACACGGCCTTTCCATCCCTGCAGAAGCCACTGGTGATCCTCAAAGATCATGAAATGCTTCTGCTTACGCTTCTTCACTTGTGCTTTGACCATACAAATAATGTCAGGATCCAATGGAAGCTGCTTTATCCCTGCTCGCTGATTACGTACTTGTCAATCCTTGTAGTGTTGAATACGCTCCACCTGATCCACACCCTCGCAGGCGATGATGTTCATGGCGGACCGTGCAAAGATGTCACGCTCCACCAACAACCTCAAGTTATTGTCTCGTGGGACAGTGGCCTCCATCAAATCAAACGTTGCTGAGAAGTTATAGAGTGCCTCGCGGAAGTGTGTTACAAAGGACGCCTCGCAGTATGATGCATTGACTACACCATGAATGAAGATGGCTGGCTTCATCTTCCTGATAGTGTTGAGGACCTGATCTCTTGGGTTTATCCTATCAAAAATTAAGGTATCGTCCATTAGGTTCCTAAACTGAAATATGATGTTCACGATGAGTATCTCGTCAGGACTGATGTCGAGGTCCTTACTACGGACAGCCTCAAATTTTGCGGTGATGGCATGGAACTTGAATGGCACACCAATCTTGCTTGCACAAAGGATTAGCCTCTGACCTGCCTCCTCAGTCTTCTTGGCAGAATGGAATGTAGTTTGTGGGCTGTTAATGCAGTAATTCTCACCTCCGGAGGCCCTCCCTCCCTTTCTGCGAACCATCGGAGTAAGCCCGTCCACTGGAGACCATCCCCAATGCTGTAGTGTACAATGTGCACCTTGCTCTTTCCCATGGTGATGTTATAGATTATCTTGTGGGAGAAGACAAAGACCACCTTGGTGGAGCAGGTGGCATCCATGTAAAGTTGAAAGGCCTTGACAAGCTCCACGATGGAGGAGTGTTTCATCGTCATGATTAAGTGGTAGAGCTGGCTCCCTGCGCCAGCCAGACATGCCTGTAGCCCCTCAGCAAAGTAATGAGCCAAACGCTCTATGGTTGCCCCTGTCGGTGACGAGTGTCCTTTGATTCTACCTAAAAACTTGCCTGCATTGTGGCGGTCGTTGGTGGCAACCGCCTCCGCGCAGCGGAGCAACAGCCTTTATAGGTCGACCACAAACATCTGCTTCATGCCACGCTTCATGCGCGCCACCTGCATGTGTATGTCCTTTTGTCTTTTTTCCTCACTAGTGAGCTTCTGCGTTGCACCGGAACATAGGACGTGGTCCTTGAGCACGATCTGGTCCAACAAGCTGCGTGCGGTGGCTCGTTCCTCAGATTCAGTCTGCTGCTCCTAGATCATGATTTGCTTCCTTCTCCTGCCCACATCATCCCTTGCATCACCATCCTCATGAAACCTCTTCTTACGGGCCAACCTCTCATTATCTTCACCGGGCAAGAACAATCTGGCCTCTTCCATGCCTTTCAAGAATGCCATGGTTGACAGCATCTGCATGCTGGTGGTGCCTTCAGTGGGAGACAAGCTGCTATCCCTGCCATTCAAGGATGAGGAGGCTAGATCCCCATTCCTGAGATTAATGCCCTGGCTAGGCAGCAGTGCAGAAGAGATCATGATCGAGGACTCCTGGCAATTCGATAATGATATGTCGGAGGCATCCGAGAGGATTTTTGCAAATGGTTGCTCGGCATGCAGGAGAATTGGATGCTCTAGATACTGGTAGAGTATTTTTTTCGACAATATATTCCTCCATGAGCATGCGAGAGATGTTGTCTAAGGCCATACGAACATGATGTGGCTGCTTATGGGGTGTTGGGGGAAGGTCTAGGAAGATGGAAGGGGCTTATGGTGTTGGCTTAACAAAGCCCAAGACTTCCTCCGGTGTGGCTGCCATGAATGGGTGCATGGTGCCTGAGAATTGTGCTTAAGACGTGGAGTTGGTTATAGTTCTAGCTCCATCATTTTGTTGACTGTTGGAATTACTAATGCTGTCATTTCAGGTTGGATCAATCGTCCAGCACCAGCAGTACCTGCACAAGTGTACAAAAGAAGAAAGATTATATTCACCTTGGTATTGGATCCAGCTTCCTAGCCGTTCCTTGACCATGTCCGGCCATGAAGAAACTCATTTTTCATGTGTCGACAATCAGGATGTATGTGGCGCACGTGAGGCGGCACAATGAATGAATAGTCAGTAATTTATCCATCAGCGGACAGCGCAATTAAAATATCCATTCAGAAGCAGGAATAACACACACAGAAGACTAATCAGTCTGACCATGTTTTGTTTGGCACAAAAAATTTCTCACCTCTAAACATAGTGTACTAGTACTTGTGAATTAGTTTGTAGTGCATCATGGTGCCTATGCGCCACTTAGTGGGCGTTTCCACATAGGCCACATAATTTCGTGGGGGGCACTTAACAGTTTTTCTCAGACAGCGTATGTGGGACTGTTGGATGCCGCAGCCGTTTACATACTGAGTCGTCATGCTGTGCTACATATTGTGAGATCCAAGGACCATGTTCCATTGATGCAAAGCATTCATATTCTTGAGGGTTATAATATAGTAGTACTAGTATTCTTTCTCTCGGAGATCCGGTGGCCGGGAGATGGAGCCTTCGGTAAGAAGCACCGGCCGATACGACTGGAAATTATTCTGAAAATCTGAAATTTTGATGCAGTACATTTGAGCATTTTGCATGCTTTATCGGAAGTTAGAAACAATATTGTCATGTATTAAGACACCGTTGTTTCTAGTTGTGGAGTAGTTTGTGGTTATAGATCATCATATACAGCAATATATTACTCCCTCCGTTCATAAATATAAGACAGTTTTAGATTTGTGAATCAAATGTATCTAGACTTTTTTAGTATATAGGTTCGGAATGAATCTATATAGACATACATTGATTTCACAAAACTAAAATGTATTCTATTTGGAAACGGAGGGAGTATAAATCAGGCTGTAGGTGGGAGTGGGTTATCTACGGGACCCGCTTCCCAAGCCCGCATAAAAATTTAAGTGGGCATCCCACGGGCAAGTAGAAAAATAAGTGGGCTATCCCACATCGATCCCGCATTGTTTCCAGGTCACAAGTTAGTGTGTTGTCGGCATCTCCATCATTGGTTGCTCCATCGAAGTAGGTCAACAACTGTATATGAGAAAACACGTATTCCCTTTGTCTAGAAACAAATTGGTTTGAATTTGTCTAGATTTAAATGTATCTAGACGCAAAATATCTATTTTGAAACGAAGGAAGTACCACTTTATTTTCGTAGAACTATACAGGGCATAAGTGGGATGGTGGGCACCCACATACATATAGAGGGACACCCATCTAACTTTTGTGGGACTATGCGGGCATACGCGGGCCTCCTACGGACAGTCTCTCATGCACCCTGAAGTATAAATCAATCCATAAAAACTGGCAGTAATAGTATGGAACTATAGTTATTGTAGCTCATCAACCGAAAAGGCGTCAGTTCAGATGTGATGTACCAGTTTCTTGGTGGGAACTGGCAACTTGCGTGATAGATCTGCAATTACTTCGCCTTTTGGCTAACAAACAGACCGTTGAGCAAATTTTCTATCAAAAAATTTCTTGACAGGATGTGGTGCATCTCTCGAGAAAGATATAATCAGGCGACATAAGTTAAGGAACACCGGTACCCTGTTCAAACTTTTCAAGAATATCTGATCTTACTATTTATTCGTTAAATGAGCATAGCAAACGATTGTGTACACTCAAGTATATTATTTAGTTGCTTAAGCGTGAGATGCAGGGAGCCTTCTTAGCGCTCCTGTGGTGCTCCCTGCGATTTATTGTCTCTGCATGTGGTCCTACTTTGTTTTTATATAAGCCACGCCCAAAATTCTACATGTCAAAAACAGGTTCATTTTCCCCATCTCCTCCCGTAGCTCAAAACCCTAACCCTAGAGGCGGCGCTCTCTTCCTCACTCCCCTCCTCGAGTTCTGGCTATTCCAATGTCGTGTTGGCTAGCCATGGCCTCCCGCACACCATGCGGTCGTATGATCTAGCCATACGGCAATGGCCATGACCTGCGCATCTCCCCGCCTCCCTCCGGCTCACACCGAGAATCAGCGAGAGGACGACGATGGAAAGGATGTAGCTCACGTACGGCAGTTCACCTCATGAGCTCGGTATGGACTACATCCTCCACTTTGCTCCCTCTCTCTCTCTCCTCTCCCTCTCTCTCCCTCTCTCTCTCCCCCTCCCTCTCTCTCAGCGAGCAGCAAAAGACCAAGGGTTTTGTTGCCTCCAGCGTTCGATGGTGATGAGACACCGGTGGTAAGCACAGGAACGGCGGCGATGGTTTCCCCTTTTGCAGGTATGGTCGCTTTTCCTAATTTTCCTTTTCCTGACCAAGACTCTCTCTCTCGTGCCTAAATCTCTCTTCTTTCTTTGCAGCAATGACAAGGATTTAGGCACGATACTGGCGGCGGCGGATTCTTCTTCTCTCCTGTGTAGGTGCGATCCCACCTCAATTCTTCATAACGCATGCGTAGGTACTGGTGGCAGTGGATCGACTGCTGAAATCTTGCCAGTAAAATCTCCTCATGCACCTCCATTCTTTGTTAAATCGCCTTCCCAATCTTTTTTATTCCTCTCTCCAGATCTGATTTCATCATCTTTGTATGGTCAATATTTTCCAGGATGAGTGTCCTTTCTCTCTCATGTCTCTTTCTATTGTAAATCCAGTTCCGCGATGCAACTGTGATTGTCTTCCCCATATAATCCACTGATATGTCGGAAACGTATCTATAATTTTTTATATGCTTATTTAGTATCTATTTTGCTTTGCTTTGTCTACACTTTGAGGTGTTTTTATATCTTTTCTGGAACTAACCTATTAACAAGTTGCCACAAGCCGGTTTCAGCTTTTCTGCATTTTGGTTCCAGAAAGGTAGAAAATCAATATTCTCGGAATTGGACGGGACAAAAGCCAAAGTCCATATTTTACCGTGGGCGTCACGAAACCAGAAGTAGAGACGGAGAGGTGCCAGAGGGCCACCACACCCCCTAGGCGTGGGTGGGCCCTTTCCTGCGCCTGGGCAGGGTGTAGGCCCCCTGGCCGCCTCCCAGCCTCGCCTCTTCGCCTATAAGAAGCCCCTGATGCAGAAACCCTAAGTACCCGATCAATATTCCACAAAACCTTCTGTAGCCGCCGCCATCGTTGTCCCTAGATCAGGGGGATCTGAAGTTCTTACCGGCACCCTGCCGGAGGGGAGATCATCCCGGAGGCCTTCTCTCCGGTATGATACGTGAGTAGTTCCACCTTGGACTATGGGTCCATGTAGTAGCTAGATGGTTGTATCTCCTCCTTTGTGCTTTCATGTATAGATCTTGTGAGCTCCATTCATGATCAAGATCTAATATATTTGTAATCATGCATGTTGTGTTTGCGGGGATCCGATGGATATTGAGATTATTATGTTGGTTAGATTAATGGTTTTGTCTTTATGATTCTATCATGTATGTGTTGTTTGTGATCTTGCATGCTCTCCGTTGTTAGTAGCTATCTTGGCCAAGTAGTTGCTAGTGACTCCAAGAGGGAGTATTTATGCTCGATAATGGGTTCATGCCTCTAGTTTCCAAGGGAAGTGACAGAAATCTCTTCGGTTATATATGTGTTGTTGCTACTAGGGAGACAAAAACGGTCTCTTGTTCATGGAACATGTGGACTATTTACCTTACACACTTTGCTTAAAGCAGATGTCTGTTGCTTGCAACTTAATACTAGAGGGGGTTCAGATGATAACCTGAAGGTGGACTTCTAGTCATAGATGCAGTTGGATGGCGGTCTATGTATATTGTTGTATTGCCCAATCGAATCTCATAGGATCTTTCTGACTAGTATTGCATTGTTATGCCTTACTCAGTTCCTGTCAATTGCCCTGCTGTAATTTGTTTACCCTACATGCCATGTTGTTTATCTAAGGAGAGCACCTCTAGTGAACTATGGACTCTGGTTCAATATTTACCATTGATACATCTTCCACTGTTACTTGTTTACTTGCTGCAAAGCACCATTAACTTCCACACCATACGTTTAATCCTTTGTTATAGCAAACCGGTGAGCTTGACAACCTCACTGATTCGTTGGGACAAAGTCTTGAGTTTGTGTTGTGCAGGTCTCCACGTTGTTTGCAACACCTGTGTGACGTTTCCTTCCTCCTTCTGGTTCGATAACCTCGGTCTCAATTGAGGGAAAACTTTCTGATGTGCTCTTCACACCCTGCGCTTGGGGTTACCAACAAAGTGTCACGTCGAGCACCATCATCCACCTTTGACATAAATAAAAGAACTTCAGTATAGAATAAGTACACGGTTCTGTTTTCCTAAAAAAATCCCTCAAAGAAAGTACACGGTTCCATTCAAAGTTCAGATTCGAGATAAAGTTTAGACTCGAGATGTTAGATGCGAGACCGATCAGGAAATGGTGGAAATCAAAGAAGTTATTTAGAAAATGACCATTGTCATTGTTTTACTACCTTTTCATACCTGCCACTCAATGCTTCGCTGCTGGTGTGTATCTCTTTTGTCAAATGAACATATTCTCTGGTATTTGAAGCAACTTGCTCCCATCTATGGAAATTAGTCCGCAGCTTACTGATCTACAAAAGAAAGATAATTATCCTCGGGACTAAAAGGAGAACAATATATGGTACCTCTGACTCGCCCCATCGTCCACTCCTTCCTTTCATGGATTATCATTCCCGCTGAACACCATCAACGTATCTTTGTTTCTTTCTTTCCGTAGGAGGGCGGCAAAGAGGTATGGCGGGTAACAGAGATGGGTGGTTCCTCGGGTATATTCAGGCGATGGGGATGTCACGCAACAACCATTATTCTATTGATCTTGTAGAAGGTATATACTCATGTAGTCTCTATAGCTAGAACTAAATACACTAGATATGAAAGCATTATATCAATATGTTTTTGTATATTCTTCATCTGTACTGTATATGCACATTCTTCTATGTAAACCAAATTATTTTTACATGGCGTCTTAGGGCAATGTTATCCTAAGTATTCACTATCCAGTGCTTATAGGTTGAGTGTTATTTGCCCTTTATATCCATAGGCCAGGAAGATTGAGGAAAACATTCCGCCAAGGTACATGGTAGCTTTCTGTAATGTGAAGTCCTACAAGGTAGCTTTCTTTCTACTTTTTTGCTCTGTTTATAGTAACTCTATTATCAGAGAACCAAATGATATTCATCTTTCCTTCTTTCAGTGGTATGTTGCGTATACATTGCTACTGAATTTGTCCTGGTTTGATTGCATGCCTACTCGGTTGGAAATGAAGATAGAGTGATCAACATAGCTACTGAATTCAGGTGCGTAGATAAATTTACTTATCTCATGGAATCCCTGACTTAATCATGTATTAGAATATCTCGGTCCATTAGAGTAAGAAAATAATGGTCTATAATAATTTCTTACTAGACTGTGACATAGAATATGATTTTGCAACAGGCGACAGAGAGCTGTAGAAAAGAGGACAAACTATGGTAGAGGGATAGCAGCGGCAAGCACATCAACATCACCAGGCACAACCAGAGCTATTATGAGGTATTTTATTTTCTCTACTAATCAACGAGAACGATGCGTCGGCAGCAATGGCAGCAAGCTCCATTGGTTCATGCTAATCACAGGGAGAACCACAAAGCGGTCGCGACTGTGGCAGGACCATGGGTTTATTGGCGGTACACCATGCACCTGCAGACTGGCCGGGCAGTAGTAGCCGATTGCGGTGATCCTGTGACGATGGAGAGTGCCTCCACCGAGTTGTAGGCTGTATCTTATCCTGCAAACTTCAGCGTTGATCATCGGCTAGAGATGTCTACCGACAGTGTCGTGTGAGGTGAGAAACATTCTTACAACTATATGCTGAATATATGTGTGCATGATTCATATAATAATTTTTATGTATACTCTTTTGTGTAGACTGTCAGAGTTTCCCTATCGACTCTTGCAGCTCTACAAAATTCAGTTCTGGCCATAGGCGCTAGCTTATGAGCATGCCAACAGGTTAGCAAGCCATCGCGTACCTTCATTATCTCCTTTTCTACTATTGTTAATGTAGCTGCAAGTTTGGGTCTTATTTTACACTGTTTTTTGTGTCATATTTGGATTTGCAGGCTACTCTCTGTCTATACGTATATCAAAATGGAGCATCGATTATCTGAATTTGAGTCATGTATTTCGACCTCCTGAAGGTAAAGCTTTATCTGTGTTTTTTGTTGATGTGTTTCAAGTCAATGTTCTACACTACACGAGATACGATGATGGACCGACTCATGGCTCTGCTCAAGGTTTGCCAAAGGTAGCGCAACGTATACATGGTTTTCTTGGTTGTGGCCGACGCCAGTATCGACCAACATGATTGACCAGCATATAATTTTGTACTGACTGAGGTGTATGTCTTTTATATGCTTCTACTGTACTCTGAATTTGTTACGTGGTCATGATAGAAGAGCTATTGTATTTGCATGCTTCCTTCCAAGGCGTCGATATGTATATGTATTCCTTATGAATTTACAAATTCTTTCTCATATTTACTCTCTGAGATCTAACTATTTCAGATTATATAGTATATTATTCCAACCATATTATTCCAATGAGCAGGTGCTTGCTTTGTTTGGTGTTTGCTTGCTAGCTTCTCTGTATTATCAATTTACTGAAATGCTTTGTAGTAATCCGCAAGAAGGAGCAGCAACGTTGACAAGGAAACCTTTAGGAGCCAGCAGAGGAAGGTGAGCAAGCAACGCATCATCGTCGTCCTCACCTTAGTCTCATTGTACATCCTCTGTATAAGATACTGCATATTTGTGTCGTTCATGTTCTTTAAATCTACCTGATATCATATTTTTATTGTTCATGTCTTTTAGTTCTTTCAGAAGTTAAATGAAGTTTCAGTGGCATTTGTTTAGAATAACATAGAGTGATTGAATTGCTGAATTCATGTATGTCTGCTTTTTGTTCTTCTGTGTGCGTTTTGTGATGTACTAACATGATTTTTCCACTGATTTGGCATTCAAGTGTGGCGGGTGAGGCAATCATAATAGAGACCTGAGCGCATTCTTCTCAGACACAATGCCAAGGATCCCTTCGGTGAGCGCTTTGCTTTTGCGTCCTCATTTTAACTGATGTCGAGTACAAATATAAGTTAGTTGTGGTGGACGTGTACTAATTTGAGCCTCTCTATTTGTTTATGCTTATGAGCAGGAACCAGATGATTGGCAATGCCATGAGGTGGTAGGAGGAGCGTAGATGAGTTACTATAGTGCCCTAGTGACGTCGAGTACATACCATGATGTGTTTTCCTTTCTCACATGCTTGAATCTGCTACTCCTTTAAAAACTTTTTTCAAAAGCTGCATCTTAGAAATAGTAATTCAATCTTTGATGCAATAGATCATACTATTGGTACCTATAATGTGCATGCTATTGAGTTTTGCTAAAACCATATTATGCAGGTACTGAAAAATTGTGCTCAGGAAATTTAACTGTTCATCTCCTTATACTCTATTTATGCTGCTGATGTGCACCTCACTTACCTATGTGAGATGAGTCTTCAATTCTAAAGTGGTTCCCACCTCCTGAGATTAATATGGACTCTACTATCCTTCCATGGCCGTATGCGATCAGGGATTCTTATCTGAGACCACATTGGGTGCTTGTTTAGGGAAACATGTTCTTTGTTTGAGTGGTTTCATTTCCTAAATTGGCTAAAGCTAAAGCTGCTAAACATTCTACATATTTCTTTGCACTAGAATTGGGCTTTGGCAATGTTATCCATTCGATGTCACTCATTTCAAAAATGAATGAGCCTACCGATTAGGGAAAAAACTCCAACAAAAACTCCAACTGGCATTGTGGTTTGTGATATTAAGTTGTGATATTAAGAAGCCATCTTCTAGATTTGCTTCTGTATTTGTTCATGAAAGTAGACACTGTAATAGAGCGGCCAATGTCCTAACCAGATCCACTAAGCATGTGTCAGGTGTTGTGTGGGTTAATGAGTCTCTGGATCTTATTCGAGACATTATTTGTAATGAACTTCCTGTTTAAAATTAATAGAACGCTGCCCAACGAGTAAAAAAATGATCTGTGTGTTTGAAGTTCTATACTTTAAAGTGCAGTAGGTATAATGCTTAATAATAGGCTAATTGATGCAGTATTATAATATTTTTTGTATCTTTGTATGTGGTGATTATCTCAAATCGGTATTGAGATGGCAAAACATATTTTTGAAAGATTGGTGTTGAGTAATTCAGGTTTGTGCTTGTCTTACCTCCAAAGGTTATAGATGTGGGACGTTACAAATTAGGTGGAGTTTTTCCTCAATAGAATGTAAACACACGGATAATATAAGTGTAGTATGAGGACAATCACAAACAATTATGGTTGTTGTATCTTTTACAAACCTCAACAAGCAAAATAGGTTCGGAATCCTTTACAAAAATAGGTCAGGATGATAGAAGTTTATAAATTTTTACATATGTCCGGATTTGTATGATGAATTGTTTCCACTCGTCGTATGTCTTTGTTTGGTAATTGGTATACAAGTGGAATGCGCTCAAACCCTGGTCTGAGTGCGAATATAAGTTGTTGGCATGGAATATTCATCCCTCCAAGTGAGTGCCAATATACTATGAATCGACTATTTGGAGATTGTGCTTTGATGGTTGTACCCGTATAGAACTATGTTTACTATTAAGACAATATTAGAAAAGCCAAATTGGTTACTCGTGCCAGTGACGTAGTTAGAAACGCTGGTGAATCATGCATGTTGGCCATGCCTTATCAAAATAAGATGCAGGTGGCACGGCGAAGCACGCTTTTATGTCTAGTCCTATTTAATTTTGGTTGATATCTCAAGGAGAACGAAGAGGAGCCTTTTCCAATGCGGCTGCAACCCTTAGTGCCATTTTCCAATGCCGTATACACCTTTACAACTTTTGGATAAGTAGACGCCATGATAACGCTGGCCAGAAATGTTATCTTGTGCGAAAGCAGATCGAACTGACTCACTAGAACAAATGAAAGAGCATTCCGCTTTCAAAAAAAGAGCATTCCCTTCGAGCACGTTTGGTTGGTCTGATACTCCTTTCTCACACCGGGTCGGGAAAAATAAGCATGTTTGGTGTGTCGCGTTGTACCGGGAATTTGGCCAGCATGGGTCTTAAAGCAGTCCTTATCCTCGCTCCGAAGGAACACCAAAATCGAGCGTTTCCATCGGAAGAGGCTCTCTCTTGTCCAACTATGGCATCTGCTGCCTCGCAGATCTATGGCGCCGACTTCTGCCCTGTCATTTTCTTTGCCTGCGGCAAGTCCTCGACATCCGTCGCCATGAAGGTAAGAACCGCAGCCTTGTCTCCTCCCCAATGTTTTTACCAAGGTAGTTAGCTCGATATTAGGGTAGTACATTGTCACATCCCAAATTTTAGATTTGGTCTTGCATATCATTAATATCATTGCATCATATCTTTCCATGCAAAACCGTCGAGTAGAAAGGATCGGCGAAACGCTATTTGCAAAACCCTATTTTGCTTCGCTACGAGGTTCCTGCGGGAAGCTTTAATAGGTCTTGCGACAACCACCCTTGTAGGTTCGAGGTTTCGCTCAAACCTTGACGCTAGGTTGTTCCCCTCGATGATACGAACCCGTAGGCGCGAGAATCGCTCGAATCGGAGTTCGTATGGAAAAGCCTCGGACGTTTTAGTAAACCGCCGGAAAACGGTCCAAAAATTCGGACCGATTTCCGAGTTCTAAACAAACTCTGGACCGTTTCTGAGTAGGATTCCGCGCAAGGGGCCACTTAAAGAGGGACCCGCCGCCTCGTACCGTGCCCACGACCCCAACCACCGCCATCTCCTCCTGACGCTGCCGCCCGAGGCGATCCGCTGGCACCGCCGCCGCTGTGCGCCGCCCTCGCTTCTCTCTCGTTTCGGCCATCACCGCCGCCGCCACACACCGCCGCCACTCGCCGCCGCCATCGCCGCCTTCCAGACGGGCCACCGCCATGCCGCCGCCACCCGCCATCACCACGCCGCCGCTTCGCCGCCGCCGCACTCACCTGCTCGCTGCGTGTTATTGCATGCACGCATACGCGCACGTACGCACGCCTCCTCGCGCCGCGATTGTTTTGTCGACCCGTTAGTTGACCGTGTGTGTCCGTGCAGGAAAAACCTCGTCGCCGGGAGTGATCGTCGCCGCCGTCCGGAACCCGTTCGGAGTCCGATTCGTCGTTGTTTCCGGTAAGACAGCAGCCACCGTCAGATCTCAGATCAGCGGCCTAGATCGTTAGTTGACTAGTCAGACGTCCAGTCAGCGCCCAGT
Organism: Avena longiglumis; assembly: GCA_030063025.1. Classification (NCBI taxonomy): domain Eukaryota; kingdom Viridiplantae; phylum Streptophyta; class Magnoliopsida; order Poales; family Poaceae; genus Avena; species Avena longiglumis. The sequence continues at coordinate 270,189,263 of CP125978.1, forward strand.
CAGCAGAAACTTTGACCAGTCAACAGACACAATTGACTGGTCAATTTCGTTAATCCTTTTGTTGGCATATTTCGGTAGAATCTTGTAAATTGCGTAGAAATTCAACCGCTTGGCCAAAAATTGCAAATAAAATATGTACGGGTTCAGTGAGTCGTGTAGAATCTCGCTGTACCTTTGGTTCAGACTTTTACTGCCAGGTTTAGTACAGTTTAATCAAACTGCTTAGTGGCCTTTTTGGAGTATTAAATTCGTAGAAAAAGATCCGTAGCTCCAAAAATCACGTATGATATGTCCCTGAACTCGTGCGAACGAGGGGAATCTCATCGTGAATTAAAAAGATAGGCTTGCAGTAAAAACTTCTGCAGGAATTGTCTAATGGATTTCTGCAATGTTTTAATTACTCGGGAAGTTTTATAACTCCTTTTTGAGTAATTCCAGTTGGTACTGTTTCTAATAAGCGATGCCTATGCGGTAGAATTTTTCCAAAATTTTACAAACAGTATACTACCGGTAGTGGATTATTTAAGTTCTAGCTCTAGTTTGGAGCATTACTTTTGTCTATTAGTTTTCCTAGCGCCAAATCTATTTTTCCATGCATGTATTCAGTAGTATTATGGATTAGAATTATATGGTGCAGCTGTATCACCAATTCACTTGCCGTTCTTGCATTCATGCATCATCTTTGTTGCATATGCTTGTGGATTGTTTGTTTATCGTTGCAATTGTATCGTGTAGATTGTGACGAGTGCAACGCTTGCTCGTGTGTGGATTGTTCTTCCGACCGCTACAACCAAGACAAGTAGATGCTACTTTGTTCATGATATCGTCCTACTACTTTCAGTGCATTGTCGTGTATTTTATAGATGCATGTGTAGGATGATACTATCGCTATGCTATGTCCTATTATGTGGTAGGGCCATCCTTGTAGATGAACCACCGTTGGTAGATGTGCTTAGCCATGCTATGTTGAACGAGGGCTGGGTTACATCATTGAGACTTGTTTCTAAAAGTATTGGTTTGTGAAAACTAAAACAACTTAATCAATGAATCTCCTGGGTGTGATGGTATTGATAATTTTTGGTGGTTTCATTGCGAAAAGGCACCCAGGTATCGAGAGAAATTGATTGGCTTCTTTATTGTGTAGCTTACGTGTACAACCATGTGCCAATAATGAAATGGGCGGTTGGTTGGACTTAGTAGGTTGTGGTAACTCGAACCCGCGTATCCAGAGATGTAGAATTTTGGTAGGTTGGACCGGTGCGCGTCGGGATTGAGGAGCTACTTCCCGAACAGTCTCTTCTTGTACTTCTTCCTATCATCACCCAAAATGAGAGTGATGGTACGAGCTGGGATGGCCAAGTCACATGGGTAAAGTGTACTAACCTCTGCAGAGGGTATAATCTAATCGATTAGCCATGTCCCCGGTTATGGACATCTGAGTTGCTAGATATTGATTCCATGACATGTTTCTCGCTCATTCTAATTTCATAATTGTTTTAATATTGTTGGGTTAACTTAATTGGGATCTTTTCAAAGAAAAATCAAAAACTGTTTATGAAAGTAGGACAAATGTATTTGCAAATGCAAGCCAGACACAGCTCCACTTGCCAAATATGCATGTAGTTGTTAGTACTATTGTCTCCATTACTAGCTCTACTTGCCATATATTCCATGTATTGACCCTTCGGGGCTGCCACGTTTCATGTTGCAGGCTATTCCGATTATGATTGATCGTTATAGGCCACGGTACTCCACTCGGCACTTGTTCACTTGTGGGCAATTTGAAGAATGGAGGATTTACTTTATTTATGTTGCTACCTGAATAATTTGAGCTAGCTTTGTTCTAAGCTTTTATTGTAATAATGGTACTCTGGATCTTCGTTATTCAAGATACACGGATATTTTGCTATGTTATCTATCTTACTCTATTGTGGGCCAATGAACCGATCCAGGGATTGGCATGTCACATAGAGGCCACGGTCTTTTCAGAACCGGGGTGTTACAGGATGGTATCAGAGCCCGTGTGTCGACTGTAGGATCGTGACCTAGGATTGGATTAGGAAGCCGTAGAATTATTAAAGCCTATATTAACTCTGTCTTTCATCTTATGCCTTTCACCCCCGTAAATTCTTACCATATGCTATTCTCACAATTTCCTCTTTTACTTGATAGATGGGAGAAGTCAGGACTGAGTATGCCACCATGGAGTCACCAAGGCCCTTTGTAAGGCAGTTAGCTCAGCTCTCGCAGTCATTGGGATTGCCACTGCCCATGTTCAAGGGAAGAAGGTTGTACACCTATGGATATGGAGAGGATGCATGGGAGATCACTACCTTCATATTCAGAGATGCCGCCTTGCCAAACCCCGTGCATTTGATCTACACCAAGACATACTGCAACTGGGGACTTGGAATCAACCTGGCCATACATGAAGCCCTGTCTCGCCAGTGCCATAATGTCCGACACCTACTGTCAGCAGATTCACCCTACCGTGACTATGGAAGGCGTGATGAAGATGGGAACGTTGTGGTTACCCCGGGCGACAGGAACAACATGCCGCCCCGTCGGAGGCACATAGAGGACATGGAAAGGTAGAATGGAGCTCTAGCAGAGAAGGTGAGGATGATAAAAGAGATTGAAGATTTTACTAGCAATGGAATGGTGGTCCAAGGACAGGAGATTGACACTTTGCATGAAGCTGTGGGAGTTCTGGAGAATGCCCTGATAGCCAGAGATACAACCATAGCACATCTTCATGGTACTGTGCAGGAGAACACCCAGAACATACAGCAATTGCAAGGGACAGTCCAGGAAAGGGACCAAACTATTGAAGCTATGACAGCCCAGATTGCCGCTCTCCAAGCACAGCTGAATCCACCCTCTGATGATGACAATGGAGATGATGGCAACAATGGGGATGATGATGATGACAGTGGAGATGATGATGATGATGATGATGATGATGATGATGATGAGGACGAGGATGATGATGATGGGGACGATGATGGTGGAGGAGATGAAGCTGTTGCAGTTGCAGCTGAGAGTGAAGCAGAAGAGGAGGATCCAGAGGAGGTGGAGTTTGAGGTTTCAAGTGATGGTTCAGGAGAGGTGTACACTCCGCCGCCATGGTTGTACCGCGAGCCGAAGCGCCAACGCATGACCGCAAGGACCTACCTCAACCTCTTCAAGAAATAGATAGAAGTCCACCAATTAGTCCACGTTAGGCGAACTCGTTAGGATTAGTCTCGATCGTTGTGAAGCTTAGTTCGTGTTAGTTTAAGAGTGATTATTTGCTTATTTGTGTACTCCAATATCCCAGGAATTATTTGTGCGAACTTTAATGAAAGAGTTATGGCAATTTGGTTACTATCTGTGTTATTTTCGCTGCAGTTTTTCTGCTGATACAGCAGTACTGCGCGATTTTTCATATTTTTCTGGTAACTCGGAAAAATCTGAAAAACATTGGGCTGATGAGAAACTCTCTGTTCTATATGCACAAAAATCAGCTAAATTTTCTGACGAGTTTAAGTCAGCCGGAAAAATTCGTGAACGCTTCTGGACTGTTCTGGCAGAATTGCTGTTTTGTGGATTAGTTGATCTATTGTTTAGTTAACCATTGCCAACTCTTGCAGAACTATTTCAGTAGGTATATACTGCTGGGATAACCCCTGGGATGTTGCTGGATCACTTGTTTGTTGATGTGTTGCTCGCTTGTGATTGTCTGCTATTGTTTGTTGATGTTTGATCATATGCATGGGTAGAATCCTATTATCGTAGTTGATTCTTTCTAAACTTACCTGTGCTGAACCACAGATGCCTCCCCGCCGCCACCCCACTGAGTTGGAGCAGCTCATGGCATCTCAGGCACAGCTGACCCAAGTGATGACCCAGTTCATGGCGAATCAGAACAACAACAATGGAAACAATCAGCCTCAGGGAGATGTTCTCACCATATTTCTGAGGCTAAGGCCAGCTAAGTTCTCTACTGCAACTGAACCAATGGTTGCTCTCGACTGGTTGCATTCAGTCAACATGGATCTAGTAACTGTTGGATGCACTGATTCTGAGAAGGTGAGGTTTGCCGCTCACCTACTGGAGGGACCAGCCGCTTCTTGGTGGGACACATTTCAGATCACCCACCCGCTGGATACCGTGACTTGGGCAATGTTTGAGGAAGGTTTCAGGACCAACCACGTGTCTTCGTGGAGTTCGAGCCCGAAGAGGAAGGAGTTCCGCAACTGCGCCAAACCAATCGCACCGTGGCCGAGTACATTGAGGAGTTCAACAACCTGTCCTGTTATGCACCTGAGGATGTTGACACCGATGCAAAAAGGAGGGAGAGATTCCTGGATGGCCTTAGTGATGAGCTTTCGCAGCTCTTCGGTGGTTTATTGCCCCACTTTCCGTGAGCTTATGGACAAGGCCAATCTTGGAAGGAAGCATAAGGTGGAGAACCGCAAGATAAAGAACAACAATCACCACTCTGGTTCACACCACAAGTCTCGCACTTCATATGATGGATACTCCAAGGATGGAGGGAGTGACCATGGGAGCCATGACCGCCACCACCATGGAGGCGATGGACATCGTCATGACAACCATAGGAGCAGTCACCACAACCACAAGGGAGGACACTCTCACCACTCTGGAGGACACGGTGGACATGACCGCAACCGTGATCGCAGCTTCGTGAAGAAGGATCTGAGTGAGGTGACATGCTTCAAGTGCAAACAGAAGGGACACTATGCTGACAATTGTCCGGAGAGGAAAGGACTGAAGCCAACCAACAATGAGAAGGCCACAGTGAACCACATGAATGTGGAGGAGATTTCAGATGAGCCTGACCTTGTGATTGGTAAGTTCCCAATCAACACTTACCCTGCACTTATACTTTTTGATACTGGTGCATCTCATTCATTCATATCAAGAGCATTTGTGGATAAGTATAAGTTACCTACTGAGTCTATGAAGAGGTCCTTTAGAGTGAGTTCACCTGGAGGAGATATGATAGCTAGTGCGGGATGTCGCGATTTAACTGTGAGGATTGGAACACACAACTTCATTGCACATTTGGTAGTGTTGGATTCACAAGGATTAGACGTTATTCTGGGTATGGATTGGATGTCTATGCATGGGGGACACATAGATTGTGCACAGCGAGCTGTTTCTCTCAAAACCCCGGATGGTAAGAGGATTAGATTCAAGTCAGTTGTACGACCAGGAAGGTGTAAGTTGAATTCTCTTAAGGGGGTTAGCATGGATACTGTGCCAGTGATTAGGGATTACCCCGACGTGTTTCCGGAAGAGCTGCCAGGAATGCCACCTGACAGGGAAGTAGAGTTTCTTATCGACCTGATGCCGGGAACAGGACCTATAGCAAAGAAACCATATAAGATGGATGTGGATGAGTCAAGGAATTGAAGAAGCGATTGAAGGAGCAAATGGAGAAGGGATTCATTCAAATTTAGTTCGTCATGGGGTGCACCTGCTCGCTTGTGGAGAAGAAAGATAGCGAGAAGAGGTTAGTGGTAGACTATCGTCACCGAATGAAGTGACTATCAAGAACAAGTACCCACCGCCGAACATAAATGATTTGTTTGATCAACTGGAAGGAGCAAAGGTGTTCAAAGAAGATTGATATGCGATCGCTACTTCCAATTGAATATCCGAGAGGAGGACGTACCAAAACCGCCTTCACCACTAGGTATGGTTTATATGAGTATACGTTATGTCTTTTGGACTAACGAATGCCCCAAGATACTTCATGACCATGATGAACAAGGTATTTATGGAGTATTTGGACAAGTTCGTGGTGGTGTTTATTGACGACATACTGATATATTCCAAGGATGATGCCGAGCATGAGAAACATCTGCGACTGATTATGGAGAAGCGAGGAACATAGTCGTATGCCAAATTCAGCAAGTGTGAATTCGGCTTAACACCGGGTTTCTTGGACACGTAGTGTCAGGAGAAGGAGTCGCTGTTGATCCAAGCAAAGTGACTGCAGTAACTGAGTGGGAAGCACCCAAGAATGCTGGAGAGATTCGAAGCTTTTTGGGACTTGCTGGATATTACAGGAGGTTCATTGAAAACTTTTCCAAGATTGCTAAGCCGATGACTGAACTTCTGAAGAAGGAGAGGAAGTTTGAATGGTCAGACGTATGTGAAGCCAGCTTTCAGGAACTGAAGCGTCGACTAGTGACCGCGCCTGTTCTGTGTTTACCAGATCTTCAGAAGGATTTCCAAGTGTACTGTGATGCTTCTCGACAGGGACTTGGGAGTGTGCTGATGCAAGATGGGAGAGTAGTGTCATATGCCTCGCGACAACTCAAGCACCATGAGCGGAATTACCCCACACACGACTTGGAGTTAGCGTCAGTGGTTCATGCGCTCAAGGTATGGAGACATTACTTAATGGGAAAACACTGTGATGTGTACACCGACCACAAGAGCCTGAAATACATATTTACGCAGAAGGAACTGAACATGAGGCAAAGGAGATGGTTGGAACTTATCAAGGATTATGATATGAATCTACAATACCACCCAGGAAAGGCCAATGTAGTAGCAGATGCTCTGAGTCGGAAGGTTTATGCCAATGGATTGACAATTGGGGAATTGCCCGAAGATTTGTGCAAGCAATTCAAGGACCTTAGACTGGAGGTAGTATCTGAAGGATACTTAGCAACAATGGAAGTCCAACCAACGCTACAGGGCAGAATCATAAAGGCTCAGATAGGAGACAAAGAGATGGATGAAGTTAAGGAAAAGATGAAGGAAGGTCGAGCAAGGGAATTCCGCGAGGATGAACAAGGAACCTTGTGGTATGGAGATCGTTTGCGCGTTCCCAACGATCCCGAGATAAGGAAGTTGATTCTGCAGGAAGCTCATGACTCGCCATATTCCATACATCCGGGCAATACGAAGATGTATATGGACCTAAAGGACGGATTCTGGTGGAACAACATGAAGGGAGACATCGCGGAGCATATTGCCCTATGTGATGTATGTAGCCGAGTAAAGGCAGAACACCAGAAGCCAGCAGGACTGCTACAACCATTGTCTGTGCTGGATTGGAAGTGGGATAGAGTGGGAATGGACTTTATCACAGGATTGCCCAGGACCAGGTTAGGATATGAATCTATTTGGGTAGTGGTCGACCATTTGACCAAGGTAGCCCACTTCATACCGGTGAAGACGACTTATACGAGTGCAAAGTTGGCCAAGATTTACATGGACAAGATTGTGTGCCTACATGGAGTTCCCAAGAGTATCGTATCTGATAGAGGCACCCAATTTACCTCACACTTCTGGCGCCAGCTGCACGAGTCGCTTGGAACTAGATTGGAGTTTAGCACAGCGTTTCACCCACAGACTGATGGACAGACCGAGAGGGTGAATCAGATTTTGGAGGACATGCTAAGAGCTTGCGCTTTGGCTCATGGTTCCAGTTGGGATGAGAATTTGCCTTATGCTTAGTTTTCCTACAACAACAGCTATCAAACCAGCATCAAGACGTCGACGTTCGATGTGCTGTATGGGAAACGATGCCGTACGCCACTGCTATGGGATGGAGTAGGAGAACGTCAGTTGTTTGGGCCCGATTTGATCAAGGACGCTGAGGAGAAGGTCTCCTTGATTAGGGACAGACTGAAGGTAGCACAATCAAGGCAGAAGAGCTACGCTGACGCCAAGCGCAAGGAAGTGGTGTATGAGATAGGTGATAGAGCATACCTCAGAGTATCGCCGCTTCGCGGAATCAAGAGATTTGGAATTAAGGGTAAGCTGGCACCTCGATTTATTGGACCATATCGGGTCTTAGCACGCAAAGGAGAAGTTGCCTATCAGTTGGAGTTGCCAGAAGCTCTGTCCGCTGTTCACAATGTGTTCCACGTGTCCCAGCTGAAGAAGTGTCATTCGGAGATGGTGGATACACCATTGAGAGACACTGTTCCGCTAGAGGAGGTTCAGCTGGAGAGAATGATTTGACCTATGAGGAGAAACCGATCAAGATTCTGGAGACAGCAGAGAGGATTACCCGAACCAAGACGATCAAATTTTGCAAAGTACAGTGGAGCCACCACACTGAAGAAGAAGCCACTTGGGAGCGTGAGGATGACATCCGAGAGGACTACCCACACCTATTTGCTAGTCGCGCCGAATCTCGAGGACGAGATTCATATTATGGGGGTTAGTCTTGTCACATCCCAAATTTTAGATTTGTCTTGCATATCATTCATAGCATCGCATCATATCTTTCCATGAAAAACCATCGAGTAGAAAGGATCGGCGAAACGCTATTTGCAAAACCCTATTTTGCTTCGCTACGAGGTTCCTGCGGGAAGCTTTAGTAGGTCTTGCGACAACCACCCTTGTAGGTTCGAGGTTTCGCTAAAACCTTGACGCTAGGTTGTTCCCCTCGACGATACGAACCCGTAGGCGCGAGAATCGCTCGAATCGGAGTTCGTATGGAAAAGCCACGGACGTTTTAGTAAACCGCCGGAAAACGGTCCGAAAATTCGGACCGATTTCCGAGTTCTAAACAAACTCTGGACCGTTTCTGAGTAGGATTCCGCGCAAGGGGCCACTTAAAGAGGGACCCGCCGCCGCCTCGGTACCCGTGCCCACGACCCCAACCACCTCCGCCATCTCCTCCTGCTTGCCGCCCGAGGCATCCCGCCGCCGCCAGCGCCGCCTCGCTTCTCTCTCCGTTCCGGCCATCACCGCCGCCGCCGCCACACCGCCACTCCGCCGCTGGCCAGCCGCCATCGCCGCCTTCCGCCACGGGCCACACCGCCGCGACTGCCGCCACACCGCGAAAGCATCGTCTTTACTCGCCCGCCCCCACCTCACTTGCGCTGCTCGCTGCGTGTTATTGCATGCACGCATACGCGCACGTACGCGCGTCGCCTCGCGCCGCGATTGTTTTGTCGACCCGTTAGTTGACCGTGTGTGTCCGTGCAGGAAAAACCTCGTCGCCGGGAGTGATCGTCGCCGCCGTCCGGAACCCGTTCGGAGTCCGATTCGTCGTTGTTTCCGGTAAGACAGCAGCCACCGTCAGATCTCAGATCAGCGGCCTAGATCGTTAGTTGACCGGTCAGACTCAGGCGTTGACTAGTCAGACGTCCAGTCAGCGCCCAGTCAGCAGACACTTTGACCAGTCAACAGACACAATTGACTGGTCAATTTCGTTAATCCTTTTGTTGGCAGATTTCGATAGAATCTTGTAAATTGCGTAGAAATTCAATCGCTTGGCCAAAAATTGCAAATAAAATATGTACGGGTTCAGTGAATCGTGTAGAATCTCGCTGTACCTTTGGTTCAGACTTTTACTGCCAGGTTTAGTACAGTTTAATCAAACTGGTTAGTGGTCTTTTTGAAGTATTAAATTCGTAGAAAAATATCCGTAGCTCCAAAAATCGCGTATGATATGTCCCTGAACTCGTGTGAACGAGGGGAATCTCATCGTGAATTAAAAAGATAGGCTTACAGTAAAAACTTCTGCAGGAATTGTCTAATGGCTTTCTGCAATTTTTTAATTACTCGGGAAGTTTTATAACTCCTTTTTGAGTAATTCCAGTTGGTACTGTTTAATCAGCGATGTCTATGCGGTAGAATTTTTCCAAGATTTTACAAACAGTATACTACCGGTAGTGGATTATTTAAGTTCTAGCTCTAGTTTGGAGCATTACTTTTGTCTATTAGTTTTCCTAGCGCCAAATCTATTTTTCCATGCATGTATTCAGTATTATTATGGATTAGAATTATGTGGTGCAGCTATAGCACCAATTCACTTGCCGTTCTTGCATTCATGCATCATCTTTGTTGCATATGCTTGTGGATTGTTTGTTTATGGTTGCAATTGTATCGTGTAGATTGTGACGAGTGCAACTCTTTCTCGTGTGTGGATTGTTCTTCCGACCGCTACAACCAAGGCAAGTAGATGCTACTTTGTTCATGATATCGTCCTACTATTTTCAGTGCATTGTCGTGTATTTTGTAGATGCATGTGTAGGATGATACTATCGCTATGCTATGTCCTATTATGTGGTAGGGCCATCCTTGTAGATGAACCACCGTTGGTAGATGTGCTTAGCCATGCTATGTTGAACGAGGGTTGGGTTACATCATTGAGACTTGTTTCTAAAAGTATTGGTTTGTGAAAACTAAAACAACTTAATCAATGAATCTCCTGGGTGTGATGGTATTGATAATTTTTGGTGGTTTCATTGCGGAAAGGCACCCAGGTATCGAGAGAAATTTATTGGCTTCTTTATTGTGTAGCTTACGTGTATAACCATGTGCCAATAATGAAATGGGCGGTTGGTTGGACTTAGTAGGTTGTGGTAACTCGAACCCGCGTATCCAGAGATGTAGAATTTTGGTAGGTTGGACCGGTGCGCGTCGGGATTGAGGAGCTACTTCCCGAACAGTCTCTTCTTGGACTTTTTCTTATCATCACCCAAAATGAGAGTGATGGTACGAGCTGGGATGGCCAAGTCACATGGGTAAAGTGTACTAACCTCTGCAGTGTATAATCTAATCGATTAGCCGTGTCCCCGGTTATGGACATCTGAGTTGCTAGATATTTATTCCATGACATGTTTCTCGCTCATTCTAATTTCATAATTGTTTTAATATTGTTAGGTTAACGTAATTGGGATCTTTTCAAAGAAAAATCAAAAACTGTTTATGAAAGTAGGACAAATGTATTTGCAAATGCAAGCCAGACACAGCTCCACTTGCCAAATATGCATGTAGTTGTTAGTACTATTGTCTCCATTACTAGCTCTACTTGCCATACATTCCATGTATTGACCCTTCGGGGCTGCTACGTTTCATGTTGCAGGTTATTCTGATTCTGAGTAATCGATATAGGCCACGGTACTCCACTCGGCACTTGTTCACTTGTGGGCAATTTGAAGAATGGAGGATTTACTTTATTTAAGTTGCTACCTGAATAATTTGAGCTAGCTTTGTGCTAAGCTTTTATTGTAATAATGGTACTTTGGATCTTCGTTATTCAAGATACACGGATATTTTGCTATGTTATCTATCTTACTCTATTGTGGGCCAATGAACCGATCCAGGGATTGGCATGTCACATAGAGGCCACGGTCTTTTCAGAACCGGGGTGTTACATACATATAGTGCTTATGCCGTTTAGGGCCAACAATTGAAGGTTATCATTTAGGCAGCTGCCGTAATTGTTGTGATTCAGGCATAGATGTTCCTGATCTACATAAGAGCGGCTGGTAGGACTAACATGCCGACAGTGAAATATGGTCCCCTCATGCAGCGCAACAGAGAGAGTATGGCAAATCTAAACTACATCTACAACAACAACGATGTAGAGGCTATCGCCATGCTCAGGATGAGAAGAGACCAATTTAACCATCTTGTGTAGACATTCAGGTCTAGGGGTTTGCTCAAGGACAGCATCAACTGATGTATCGAAGAACAAGTGGCTTTGTTTCTTCATGTTATAGGCCATCAACCACAGATTTCGAGTGATTCACAACACATGGAGGAGATCAATCGAGACAATTTCTTGATATTTCCATTAGGTGTTGTATGTTGTTGGAGAAATCAGACAAGAGATGATAAACCCACCATCTGGTAAACCCTCCGCGAAGATACAAGGCAAAGGTCGATGGTTCCCCTTTTTCTATGTTGGATGATTGTATTAGACATCCAGCTAACATTCTTGTAATGTTAGGATTATACTAGAGGAATTGATAGTACTCATGTGATGGCGAGAGTGCCGGAAGCTAAGCAGGTTGCATATAGGGGGAGAAAGCACTACCCCAGTCAGAGTGTGTTTGTCGTTGTTGGTTTCGACATAAAATTCACATATGTGCTTGCTGGATGGGAAGGATTTGCCCATGATGCGACGATTCTGACTAACAAGCTTAACAGACCTGATGGCCACAAGCTCCCTGATGGCAAATTCTATCTAAAATTTGTCGGGTATGCTTGTCGGCCTGGAATTCTTCCACCTTTCAGGTCAACAAGGTACCATCTCAATAATTTCTCTGCTAGAAACTACCCAAAGACTCCTGAAGAACTTTTCAATCTTAGACACTCTAGCCTTAGAGTCACGGTTAAGAGGGTTTTCGCTGCTCTAAAGAATAGGTTTAAGATCCTTGATCAGAAGCCTTTTCACTCTTTCTCAACCCAAGTTAAGCTTTTTCTTGCATGTTGCACAACTGGATCTTGCAATTTGACGCCGATGAATACTTCTCGGCTGAGGAAGATGTAGTTCCTAACAACAACAATACTGACGGTGGCCATGTTGTTGCCCATAACGATTGTGCTGCTTGAAAAAACAGGAGACAATAGTGGGCGCTTGACATATCAACGACGATAGGAAACTACAGAATCTGAAAAAGAAGAATAAGAAGAATCCGAAGAATAAGATGGTTTGTTGATGAAGTGTTTCCTTTGTATTCAATGAACAACCCCTGATGTGGGTGTAAAATATTCATTCATAGTAGCTAGGTAATATTGTGATGAACCGTCATTTGCTAGTAGTTAGGTAACATTGTCGTGAACTCGTATTTGCTAATTTGCTGCTTGTTTGTAACTGCTGATTCAATTTTGCTGGCTATTTGATATTACATGGTAACATCAGCAACTCTGAGAAGTGGTGAGCACAACACTATGGAATGAGAAACCAAAGATGCAGATTTTTGCATCAAACGAGACAAAATCAGTTTTGTTGTCAACCAAACAACTTGCCAAAATTGCAAAAAAAAAACTAGATATGGATAACCATACTAAGTGTTAAACTTGGTCCAAGACCAATCTCTTTCATGCAGCACTCACTGAGCCAAGTAGAAAAAACGAGAAATTTAGGTCTTGCAACCAAACACGCCCTCGAGAGAGATGTCGCGCAACACCCATGTTCTCTAGTCTTAAACATTGTAGTAGCGTCGTGGCCCGGTGAGCTCAGCGGAGGCGTCGCGCCATCTGGAAGTACGCTATGTGGCTTAAGTAGCGCACCTATTGAATTTCATTGTCTTTTTATTTGTATACACAAGGTATTGGTCTCTTTTTATTTGTATACACAAGGTATTGGTGCAGTGAATATTGTTGAGTTACTCAAACATGTCACACTGTATTGCAATTTTGGCTTCATAGTATATTTCTTATAACTTAATATCATCATCATGGATCCTTGGATATTATCATGGCATATGTTTTCATTCATAATTCCTAGGTTGGAAATTGTTATGTAGCTGAAATTACAAATTTGGGCTTAATGAGTTAATATGGTGTAGAAAAGTAGTTAAGTTCATTTAAAAATTTAAATACATAACATAAATAATTTGTCTTTTAAACGTATAGTATGATTTTTTTTGGCTATTCTACAAGTATCGTGATTGTATGGCGTGCACCATCCATGTTTTTAGAGCAACTACAATAAGCTTATATTAGCTGACTACAAAGATTTAAATAATATATCTTTGTTGAGGTGGAGGAGAGAGAAGAGGAAAGAGAATGATAGTAGGCTCTTAGGATAGTCATAGTGAAAGTAACATAGGTAGCCAACTAGACAATTTGATGATGTGGCATGTCATTAAATGTTGAAAAAGAGTCTTGTGGTAACTAGCTATGTTATATCATCACATACCCCAAGATAAGATGAGTCTACATGCTAATAAATAAGACATTTCATGATACTAGACACAAGTTACTACCCACTTTAAAGGTAGTAACATAGTCTAGTAACTTATACATGTTACTAGCCTATGTTACTCTCCGTTATGACCAGCCTTAGTTAGTAGCCAGCTGCAGCATGTGCTCCTAGATACTGTGTGAGAGTGAAAGGTGGGTCATACACTAATAAATTAGTATACTTATATAGCTATTGGTTATTGAACCAACTATAGATAATATGGACATGACTTATAGCCGACAGTTGACTCTACTATTATTCTTGCTTTTAGACGAAATAGTAGTACCATAATTCAATTGCTATTTTGTTTTCAGCACTTATGAGATGGCTTCATTATGGAAAACTTATGATGTCTACCCAAATAGAATATTCCATGTTAGTTGTTATGCATTTTCGCCCAAGTATTGTTGCTTGCGCTATACCTTTTTATGGCTAGTCTCCTTTCTAAAGAAATAACAAACACTCTGTATGAACATTGCAGCGACACAGAAGATATATATTTGAGAAAATTTCTTATTTGACACTACTCTTCAATATAATTTTTTATTTGATACTGAAAACTTTTCACTTTCTTATGTGACTACTTTTGAATTTCCTTTGCCTTATATAATACCACCGTCGGTTCCGTTAATTTGTTTCCAGCCGGACCTAAATACCTCTGGTTTAATAGTTTGACTGATATATACACGGCAAAGTTCTTTCCTCGTGTTTGACCGCGCAACACGGTAGCATGTGCGGATTAATGCATTGCTTTTTTTTAACGGAGCAGCATGTTTACTAATCAGTATGTAATAGCATGTAACCTACTAATCACGTTTTGTCCCGGATGCTAGTCTGTTCACAACCGACATGTAGTTACTGGTATTTTCCTTTGCTTAGGACGTGCGGAGCTGCCATTCTGTTCTCTTTTCTCTCACGCGTACATGTTTATATTTTCCGATTCCCTTTTTTCTTGTAATTTTGTCATTGTGCATGTATGCGACGCTAGCCCACCGACCTCTCTAAGCTTTTCTTTCTTGGTGATGATCGACGGGTGCACACTCTTGCGTATTTGTGTATGGGTTGGGTGTCAACTCGCATGCTTGGGTGGATGTGAGCTAGCTCGTTGATGGATGGGTTCTGAAAAGAATCGTGAATATGACTTGGGAAGTGCTAGGCGTCCGATGGGAGCTTCCATCGTCCTGCTTCTCATGTTGACACGTCCATTTGCTGCAAAACATCTCGCGTTTGTTGCATATGTTCCCGCTTTTGCTTCCGAAACAAAAAAAAATGGTTCGTTTTAAAAATAGAACGTCTCGTCGGAGACCTCGTAGGAGACCATGCAGCAAAAAAATGTGCTAATGCAGCAAAACAAACTTCGCCGGAGACATCGTCGGAAACAACTCGTTGATGACCCTCGCCGGAGACCATGCAGCAAAAAAAGTTTCCGACGAAATCGGTTTTGCTACATTAGCACAATTTTTTTGCTGCATGGTCTCCGGCGAGAGGTTCTATTTCTGAAACGAACCGTTTTTTTTTGCTTCGAAAGCAAAAGCGGGGACATATGTAGCAAAAGCGGACCGTTTTGCAGCAAAAATGAAATTTGAGGCGATTTTGAGGATAAACGCAGGGGAGGAGGACGATGGGAACCCCTCATCGCCCGGGGGATCCAGATCATTTTCCATATGACTTGGAGTGTTCGGGATTTGTTTCGCGACGTAGTCACCAGTTTCACGTGGCTTGTTACTGAAACAGCATAACTTCTATGTTTTGTATTAATACCATACGATTATAGTAGCCACTTGCAAATTCTCATCGACCAGTCATATTATGTATCGGCAAAAACATTTTTGTAAATCCTTAGTTAACCTCGTTAGCTCTCAAAATGCACTTAAGTGTCATGTAAGACAAAAAAAAAGTTACACAAGTGGTCAAATAAGGAAATGAAAAGTTTTTAGTATCAAATAAGAAATCATATTGGGAAGAAGTGTCAAATAAGAAATTTTCTCTTTATATTTTTTGGGTCAACGAAAGAAACTCTTCATTTCTCTAATTTTTTAATAGAGTTAGTGTTTTGTCCATGTGGACTACTCCCTCCGTTTCAAAGTATATGATATTTTAGGTTTGCGAAGAAAATATATCTAAACTTCTTTTAGTGTATAAATTCATTCCAAACATGAATGAACCTACATATTAAAACAAGTCAAGATATTTTTTTTTCATAAACATAAAACATCTTATATTTTAAAATGGAGGGAGTATTAGTTAGCCGATAAGGCCAGTTTTCATGTTGGTTGATTACTGACACGTCTCGTGAGGGAGGTAAGGTTGCAGCTTTCAGAAGTGCCAGTGTATCTCAAGGAGAACGAAGACGAGCCATCTTCATCGCTCAAAATGTGAGCCATCTTTAGCGGTTACAGTGTGAGCCATCTTCGTTCGCTCAGAAGCACAATCGACCGGTGCTCTGTTTCCAGTAATCTGGTATGGGCATGCGTCTGAACTCATTGAACAGCAAACGGCGCATGGTCTACAAAGCTTACATCATCAGAATACACAACGTAGGGCTCGATTCATCATCCGAAACACTGAAGCTTGTGGTGGTTCAGGTACACAACAAACTCTCAGCAGGAACACTCGCTCACACACCATAATCGCCACTTGTGGTGGTTCAGGTACACAACAAACTCTCAGCAGGAACACTCGCTCACACCATAATCGCCACAGCGTAACATCACTGAAACTTATTAACGATCGCCATTATAGAAGGTCTACAACTTGGAGGGCTTGGGGAAGATGTCGGGCGTGAACTTCTGCGCGGCGCTTATGCTCCCCTTGATCTTCAGCTTTCCCCTGCACAGCAAACAAGCACGATTATCCTCACGATATTTGACAAAAAGCTCTGAATCATCAGCCGAGCAAGTTTGCGAATTCTCACCTTATAAACGCCATCTGCGGGTTCAGCTTGCCGCTGGCGATGGCGAGGAAGTCGTCGTCCGTGAAGGTGAAGGCCGCGTCAGGATTCCCCTCGTACTTCCCTGCACACCGAGACCAAAAACAGTGAAGAAGAATTTCTTCAGGAACACGAGCCAAGAAACAAAAGGTGGGAACCACACGAGATGGGGGGAAGCTTAATTGGGACCTGTGGAGACCGCGCCCTTCTTGAGGTCCACGACGAAGATCTCCTCGTCGACGCCCATCTTCTGTCAGATCGAAATCGCAGGAGCAGCAAGCATCAGGCCAAGTTTAATGATAGGCCGAAGACAGATTGGGAAGGGTAGGGGATGGGGGTAACATACCTTGGGGGAGATGTTGAGCTGGTAAACGAAGCCAACCTTCTTGGCGATCTCCTTGCCAGCGTCGGTGGCGAGGTGGGCGCTCATCTGCTCGAGGAGCCTGGCCGCCTTGAGCTTGCTCTCCTCCATTGCGGCGCACGGGGCTTGAGCCGGTTCTGGATTTCGGAACAGGGGAAGGATGGGAGGGAGGAGATGGGGTTGGGATCTTGGGACTGTAGGAGATGAAGTGGCTCTATAACCCACCGGGGAGGGGAGGGGAGGGGGAGGGGAGACGTGCGGGCAAGGGACTCGGCTCAGCTAGGCCGCGGTGGCGCTGTCCGGTGGGCGGTGGTTGGTCGTTGGGCGCTCCCTAACTTGCATTTGCTCGCACGATTACAAGATTTTGATTGCAACAGCACGGTCAGTTCACGCGAATTATCGCTGTCACGAAATATTTTAACCTTGTAAAACAAATGTATCTAGACTTATTAGTGTAGGTTTAATTTAAATCTTAATAAACTTATACACTAAAAAAGTCTAAATATATTTTCTTTCATAAAGCTAAAACATTTTATATTTTAAAACGGAAGGAGTATATGATATCCAGAGGACACAACACGCCGTGCATTTAGTCCTTCCTGACTAAATTGCAAAAATCTTTCGTTAGAAACACGCATTAGTAAGTCGATGAGCTATGACTCGTAACCACACGCCGCATACAGAAGAAGAGTCTCTGTTAGCAAGAGAACTCGCTGGATGCAAACCCTAGATGTCGCTTCTTCTTCACCCTGATCGGCAGTTGATGGGTCCCCGCCTTCTTCGGATGCCTCACTAACGGCGAGATAGACATGGCCGACTCTATGTTTTACGGGCCCCCTAGTGCAAAGTTGATAGCATGGGCATCTTGTTGGATAGATCTCTCCCACGTTCGGGCCCAATGGCCCGAACGGAGTCCCTCATCGCGCCCTAATCGGGGGCGCCCAACCCTATCCATGGTTGTGGGCCCCTGTCGCCAGTGCGTATATAAATAGGTGGGGGGGCCGGACGCACACCTGACGAGGTCGACTGCGCCGCAGCCACAAACACACACCCACCGATTAGGGTTCGCACTAGGCCGACGGAAGCTCCGCCGCCACCGCCTCAACCACCACGCTCACCTGGCCGCCTTTTCCCATGGCCAACGACGGCGGATCTAGCTCCGGCTCTGCCCTAATCCTCCTGCCTCACTGCTGTCAAGCCGAGCAGTAATCTCTCTCTCCTCTCTCAGATCCAACCCAAAGAGTGCTACCGTAATCATCTAGGCTAGAAGATCCAAATGGCTATTTTAACATTGGTATCAGAGCCAGGCTCTAGCTCTAGTTCTTTCGGTAGAAACAGAAAATGCAAAAGAAAAGAAACCCTAGATCTATAGTGCGCCTGCCCTTACGGCCGCGCCGTTCCGCTCGATCTAGATGCGCATCCTATGCGAGGCATCTAGACGAAGAACACACACCCTGGGGCAAAGTAAACCACAGATCAAATCCCCAAAGCCCCCCTTTTTACTCACAGATCCCAAATCAAAAGAAACCCCAAACCCCTAAATCCCAGAGGAAAACGAATCAAGAAAAGGGGAAAAAGAACTACCGGCCGCCGACGTGCGCCGGCAAGGTGGCACCGCTACTGCGCCGCTTGACGGGCATGCACTCACCCTCGGGTGGAAGCACCCTCGCCAAGGCGAGGGGCAGCAGCTCGCCGCCAACATCGACTCCGTTCGCCGCTCGAGGAGGTGAGGTGATGAAGCTTGGGGAAGGGGCGAGCAGGTGGGAGAGGGAGGGGGCCGCCGGCTGCGCCGGGCGGCGCCGCCTCGCCTCAGTCCCCACCGAGTTGCAGTGAGGCTGCCATGGAGGGGCGGGAGCGGCCGCCGCCGGTTTCCTTGCCAGTGGCCGCCGAGCGAGAGGGAAGGAGGGACGCGCCACCGCGGCCACCACCTCACCGCCGCCACGCTGCAGCCGACGCTGGGCAACCGTGATGCACGCGGGGCCACCGCGCCCACGCCGCCACCAGTGGACCACGCCGGGGACGCCGCCGGGCTACGAGACGCGCGCCGCCGCCGGCTACGAGAGGCCAAGGGAAAGTGGGCTAGGGTTTGCCCGGGCGCGGTGGTTTTATACCCGCAGAGCGGACCACCAGAGGATTTAGGGTTGCCCCATCAACGGCTCAGATCGGCGTCATGGCCGCGGTCGACGCGAGCCAAGCGAGCCACGCGTCGGCGGCAGACGCGAACGGGCCACGCTGGCCGCGGTGGGCGGCAGACGCGGCCACGCGGCCACACGGCCACGCGAGTGCACACCGCCGACGCTAGGCCAGCGGTGGTGCAGCCAGACGCTCAGGCGGCAGCGGCGAGCGCCAGCAGTGTTGGGCTGCGCTACTGGCCACCATTTTGGCCCAGTAGGGCGTTTTTTTCTTCAAAGTTTTCTGTTTTTATTTTACAGAATTGTTTTTTAATGTTTTTTGCTTAGTTTTAAGCAAATTTTTGCATAGCCTTCTCTAGTCTTTTTATTTTTAAGTATATTGTGACTAGAGAACATTACAAAGGAAGAATTTTTTCTGCAAAGTATTAGTTTTTTAATGAAAGTTTCCGCTGCAAATAGTTCTTTTACATTGCAAATGTATGGTTTAAATTGCAACAATGCAATAAAAGTTGATTAAATCTTGACATAAAGATGTGATTAAAGTGATTATGCCTCATGCTATTAATTGACCAACGTTATTAATAATCATGACCATAATCTTTTCCTATTAAGTATTAAAGGTGCATTTAAATTTATTTCTGCCCAACGGTGATGTAATTTTAAATAGCACGAAACGATTGCATGCTTAATTTATACCAACGTTGAATTAATGCATACAGTTGTTTTACTTGGTGATCTCACATCTTTTGTGATTTTCAGGAGGTCTCAACATCATGGCATGTTTGAAGGACATCCCGCTCCTAAGGGGGGACAACTACTCCGAATGGAGGAAGAAAGTTGACTTGGCGTTCGTATGCGCCGAAGTGGACTGGGTGGTTGACACCAAGCAACCAGTCAAGCCCGCTGACCCAGTCAGGGGAGCCGCTGAGGAAAGTGCTGACTTTAAGAAAAGGAAGAGGGACCATGCTCCATTGGATCTGGCCTACTCTATTGATAACCCGAAATGGGTGAACGCCAACAATAAGTGTCTGGCCTTCGTAAAGAACACAATTGAGAACGCAATAGTAGGCTCAATTGGAGAGTGTGCTACCGTGGGCGAGTATCTCGCCAAGATAAAGATGTATGCGACCCAGCTGTTAAAGCAGCTGGTTACTGAAAAGTATACGGGAGGACCCCACGGAATAAGAGAGCACATCTTGAGGATGTCAAACATGGCAGCAAAGCTCAAGCCCATGGATGAGGACCTCGAGCTAAAGCCAGCACTCTTGGTGCACCTTGTGATGGCCTCACTTCCACAGCCCTTTGAAAACTTTGTGATAAACTATAATATGTCCCCTGAAAAGTGGGACATAGAAAATACCATTGGGATGTGCTCCGTGAAGAGGAAGTGAAAGCCCTTCACGACGGTTCTCAACTTCGTGAAGGACAACAGAAGAGAGGCTTCACAGGCAACCATGGTGGCTCACCCTCCAAGCCCCATGGCAAGGGTCCAATGCAAAGACCAAGACCAAAGATCACCACCACCCACGGGATAAGGATCGGTGCCATCATCAGAAAAGCCGCCACTACAAGAAAGATCGCCTGATTTGGCTAAAGTACATCATGGCCAAAAATGGTAAAGATATTGTTTCTTTTGTTAATGAATCTTTGTATGAAAAGTTTACTAGATCCACTTGGTGGATTGATTCTGGAGCAATTGTTCATGTTGCCAACTCTTTACAGGGGTTCCATTCGACAAGGACCACGCCAAGAAGAGAAAGACACATTGAAGTGGCGAATGGAATAGAAGCAAAAGTGGAGGCCATTGGTGACGTCCCTCTGGAGCTGGCTGATGGCTCTTTGCTTTTGCTCAAAGATGTGCTTTTCGTTCCTTCATTACATAGGAATTTAATAAGTGTTTCCTGTTTGGAAAAAGATTCTTACGAATGTTATTTTGGTAATGGCAAGTGTGCCATTTGGTTGAAAGACAAATGTGTGGGTGTTGCTACATTATTTGATAAGTTATATTTGTTATCCCTGCACGAGAAAGTTCTTTCTGTGTGTGATGTGAATGAAAAAGTTTCCTTGGCGAACAAAGAACAAAAGAAAAGAAAGCGAACTCTTGACTCATCGAAACTATGGCACTGCAGACTAGGCCATATTTCGAGGGGAAGAATAGAAAACCTCGTTAAAAATGACATTCTTCCTCCGTTAGAGTTCTCCGACATAGGACAATGCATAGATTGCATTAAAGGAAAGTATGTCAAACAGATTAAAAAGGGTGCAAACCGAAGCATAGCTACACTAGAAATAATCCACACGGATATTTGTGGACCGTTTCCGGTGAAAAGTATGGATGGCTATGATTCATTCATAACGTTCACGGATGATCACTCCCGGTATGGTTATATTTATCCAATCAAAGAAAGATCTGAAGCGTTGGATAAATTTAAAATTTTCAAAGCTGAAGTAGAAAATCAGCATGATAAAAGAATCAAAATAGTTCGGTCCGATCGTGGGGGGGAGTACTACGGGCGGCATATTCCATATGGGCAAGTACCAGGAGCCTTTGCACGGTTCTTGCAAGAAAATGGAATAGTCGCCCAGTATTCTATGTCGGGCGAACCTCAAAGAAAACAGAGAATGAAAGGCAAACTGCACTTATGGGTATGGTGCGCAGCATGATGAGCTATTCCACCCTCCCATTGGGATTGTGGATGGAGGCGCTTAAAACCGCCATTCATATTCTCAACAGAGTACCAAGTAAATCGGTGCCCAAAACACCGTATGAATTTTTGACAGGCAGAGTTCCCTCTCTGCACCACTTGAGGGTCTGGGGGAGCCCAGCTGAGGCAAAAGTTTTCAATCCAAACATTGCAAAGTTAGACCCCAAAATAGTATCTTGCCATTTTATTGGCTACCGAGATAAGTCCAAAGGCTATCGTTTCTACTGTCCCGACAGATACACAAAGTTTGTAGAAACGAGACATGCAGTCTTCTTGGAGGACGAATTGATGAGGGGGAGCACGGTAGCTAGGAAAATTGATCTTGAGGATAAGAGGGTGCATGCACCTAATCCGATGACTCAGGAGCCATTTTCTCGCTACCTGTTGTGCCACCATCTACAACCCCTGAGGTTGTGGTGCCGGCACCTGTTGTGACTCCACACGTGACACCAATGGGCGTAAGTTCGAAACCTGTCCATCAGGAGCCACCTGAACCCACTGTTGAGCACGAAAGGGAGCCAGAACAGCCATGTGGCATCCCGCAAAACCACTACTAGAAAATCGCGTTGTTTTTGTGCATTGCATTTGAGCATCGTCATCATCATGCATTTGTTTGTCTGAAACTATTTTCAATAAGCCTATTTTTGTTTTCTAAAAATACCTCTTCTCTTATTTCAAAACAAGTCTTATAATTATCTGTTAAATTAATTGCCTAAAAATTATTTGCTAAAAAGATTTAAAACGAAACAACACCATAAATATTTTACAAAATAATAAAACCCAAAACCTAGACCTTTTTCTACCCAATCTAATCTACCCAGCCCCCCTCCACCTCACCCCCTCCAATCCCCTCACGCCACCTCACAACCCTCCCTTCCCCCATCCAATCCCAGCCCACCACCTGGCCACCCCCTCTCTCACCCCACTCCCCACTCACCCCTGCCACCCAACACACCCCGGCCACACACCCCACACGCGACGCCCACACCCACACCTGCCCGAACCGCCCACACCACGCACGCCTGTCACCTGTCTCCCGGGCCCCACCTGGTCCCACTGCCGCCTCCTGCCCCGCCTCGCCTCCTTCCTCCCGCCCCTCCTCCATCGCTTCCCGACGCGCCTCTCGCTTTCTTCCTCACCCCGCAAGCGGCCGACCACCAACCCCACACGTCGTCCCTCTATCTTCCCCGTTCGCTAACCCGCGCTGACGCGCCTCTCAGGCGCGGCGACACCACGTCGACCGCCTCTCCCCGAGCACGCCAATGGACGCCTCCCGCCATCTTCCCGAGCCACCCTCCGCCTCTGCCTCGCCTCCGCCATGCCGCTTGCTGCCGGGCGCCTCCGCCATCGCCTCAACTTCCGCCTTCTCGACCTCCGTCAGATCGCGGCCCCGAGAGCCCGCCGCCATGGACCTTACCGCCGCCTGACCTCGTCGCTCAGCCTCCCTCGCCGGCCGCCTCACTGCGCCCTTGCGCCCTTCCGCCTCGTCTCCACCATGGCTGCGTCGGGCGTGTTGCGAACCTCCGTCCCGCCTGCAGCCGCCTCCTTCGAAGCGCCCCGCCGGGACGCTCTTCTTGCCGCGGGAACCCTTCGCCCAGCCGCCTCCCTTGGCCACCTCGTCGAGCCTCGCATCCACCACGACCCAGTCAGCCGTCATGCGCCCTCCTCCAATGATCGCTTCTGCAATACTGCCGCCAAGCGCCGCCCCCGACGTAGCGACTTCGCTTCGCCGATGTTGCCGCCGCCCTCCGCTCGCCGCCAGGCACATCCCCGTGTTTTGGTTTTCGCCATTAGGTGGTTTGTACGCCTCCATGTACCGCTTGCCATAAGCGTCGTATCTTGCCCACCAAGACGAAGCACGAGGGACCGAACCTTAGCCAAGAGCTACATCTCGAAACGCCATGATCCCCTTCGCCAAAAACTGATGCCAAGGGCAACCGGACATGGAGAACCCCGACAAAACGGCAAGATCTTCATCGACGACAGGACCGTCCGCACAAACCTCAATCCGCCACCGAAGAGCGTACCTCAAGACATTAACCAAACCCTCGGAGCCACAAGATCGTCGAGAGGGAACCGACGACCCCGGTCTCGAGGATCCGATGGCCGGACGTCAAGACCGCCACATGGAAAACCCAAAGGACCCGAAGACCGATCCCGCCGAACGCCAAGATCTTCAATCGGATCCGAGGACACCAAGACCCCGGTGCGACAAGTACTTCTTCCCGGATCTGATGCCCGAGAACCCGGACGCCAAGATCGCCGATGCGAATGCGCCAAGTTCGTCTACCCCGGACACCGTGCGACAAGATCTACTTCACGGATCCGAAGACCCCGGTACCCGATCCGCTCAAGTTCGCCATCGCCGACAAGATCGACCGCTTGGCACCAAGTTCTCCATCTGGAACTGAACCTCGACCCCTGTTGAACCCTGAGTCCGACCCCGAACCCCCCGGGACCAAGATCGCCGAACCCTAATGTATGACCCTAAGCCCCTATTTTTATAATAATATATACTTGATGCATTTTTAAATTGTCATGCTTGCATACATATTGTGGTTTGGGGGCCTTATGCCGATTCACTTCATAATTAAATATGGGGCCCATATGCGGGCAAATCTAGTCTTATATTGGCCTCATTTAAATTTGTGTAGCGAACCGGTAACTTATCTTGCCCTGTTATTACAACATTTAATTTGCGGGGTAGATAAATAACTTGAACCGTTTAATTAATTGTCGGGACCCCGGTTCCACTTAATATTGCCCAATTGCATCGCATCTTTGTCATGTCATACATCATACATGCATCATGCCCGATCTTTTGTCGTAGTATTAAATAGTGCATCCGGTGTTTCTTCTAGTGTTTTGCTTCTTCACGGCCTAGGCCGATGAGTTGATGCGAGTGTCGACCCGATCTTCGGATGAACCTTCGACAATGTTTCAGGCGAGCATCTCCCCCTTTCTACCTATCTTACTTTTATAGTATTTATTCCCTCCTGTTGATCTATTGCTATATGTGTTGCGATGCTCTAGCTTTCGTACCCGTGATATCTCTTGCAGCCTTATATTGCCTTGGACACCTACTATTACCTGTTGTTTGGTAGATAGTTGGACCTGCGCGTCGTAGTCGCTTGCTCAAGTGTTGCTATGGTCGTCAAGTACCACGCTTGTTGGAGTATTGCCGTGTGTTTATTGTTGGAGATGATCATACCTTTAATTCTGTTTAACAACTAAAATTGAAGTAGGTAAGCGAGGCACGTGGGAAATAGATGTTATTTGGTTGTTAACTGTCCACTTGTGTCCTGTGGGACCCCGAGTACTTGATACTGCCTTGAATATTCGCGCTATCCACATCCGGGAGGATTATGGGACCCCCCTGAGCCAGAGCTTGATTCAGTCTTATTTCTTGGGGCCACAAACTAGTTTGAGGTTTTATTTACTAACCTGTACCTATGCCATGCTTTACTGCTCTATTTACGATTGTGCGAGGAGCACCTGTACTGTTTAGGAAAGCGGAGTGTTTTCGCGGTATCGACAAGCCCGCTTTTGGGTTCTGTCACATGTACCACCGGCGCAAACCTTGAGTCCGTCTCGAGTCACTAACTTCGCTATGGTGTACTCAATGGGGTGGCCCCTAAATATTTCTCAATCTGTGATTGCTTTGTCGTGAAAGCCACATTGGGTTTTGATTTGGTTTTTCCGAGGTTGATCGAGTGTGTGTTGCTATTTGTGCACCCCCAGGTAAAACTTTCAAAGCCGTGTCATGTTATGGACGACTTGGAGCACTGATTCTCGATCATAGACAACTATAACTAAAGTAGCGCTATAAATTTGACTTTATAATGACTAGTAATCAGTTTCACTATAATGGAATGGCTAAATAAAACTGCCAACAATTGCTTGTTTGGGTTGTCGCTTGCGACCATTGTACCTGACTAGTAAGTATTGCAATTATAACGGAATGGCTAAATAAAAGTACCAACAACTGCTAGGTTTTGGGATATCTCATGCTAATTGTATTTGACTAGTAAGTGTCGCAACTACAACGGAATGGTTAAATAAAAACTGCCCACTGCTTATTTTATCAGGATGACTATCTATATTTGACTAGTAATTGCCGCAACTATAACGGAATAAATAAAACTGCCAACTGTGAGTTCGGTTGACTTCCTCGTTTGGTCTCGAGGGGAAATACCGGGATGGGTGTGTGGTGATAGTTTCAGTTGGATCCGAATAGGTCTTTCTTATCCCTATCTCGATAGCCGCCATTGTATCGAGTCTCTATAGGTTGTTTAGTGCATCTTGCCGCCGCTTGATCCACCATACCTATGTAGGCG
Organism: Avena longiglumis; assembly: GCA_030063025.1. Taxonomy (NCBI): domain Eukaryota; kingdom Viridiplantae; phylum Streptophyta; class Magnoliopsida; order Poales; family Poaceae; genus Avena; species Avena longiglumis. The sequence continues at coordinate 270,215,411 of CP125978.1, forward strand.
AGGACCGCCAATTCTAGCCTCGCTGTCTTCGCCTCGATCGACGCTCCTCTTTTCCTTTGCCCTTTGTCCACCTTTTGTTTAAGTGTTTTGAGATCGGCGTCGTTAGCGGGGTTACCTTCCGCTTTGGCACAGGCAGGGTTATGGACGCCATTGGTTATTCTTCAGGGCTCTTAGCCCCATTTGCATCTTGTCCGTAGTTGGGCGCTCTATCGTTTTCAAGGTGATTTGGATCTTTGTACTGTATATCTGTACTCTTGACTCATGGAGTCGTGTTGTATATATATATATATATATCTGTTCTGTGGGTCCCATCGAGGACTGTTGTGTAATGTTATTACTTCGTTTTCCACCCGCACGAAAGTGCCTGGTGGGCACCTTTGAATCGTTTCTATGCGGGTTTGGCGGGAATCGCTGAAACTTGCATAGGATCGATTCTGAGGGTGTTACAAGCCACCTAGTGTAAATGTGCCTGAACCCAAGGCAAGAAATGAGCAAGAATCTGATAAACTCAGACGGTCTAAAAGAGAACGAAGACCAGCCATTTCCAAAGAAATCTACAAAGTTTACAATGTAGTTCATATGGAGGGCGATCCTACCACATATGAAGAAGCCATGAGTAGCCCTCACTCAGCCAAGTGGGTGGAGGCAATGGAAGATGAAATGAAATCGATGAGTTCCAAGAATGTTTGGGACTTAGAGGAAATTCCCAAAGGAGCCAAAACAGTAGGATGCAAGTGGGTCTACAAAACAAAGTATGACTCCAATGGGAATGTAGAAAAGTACAAAGCTAGACTCGTGGCAAAAGGCTTTACGCAAAGAGAAGGCGAGATTACAATGAGACTTTTCTCCTGGTCTCATGTAAGGAATCCTTCGAATCATCATGGCACTAGTTGCACATTTTGATTTAGAGTTACATCAAATGGATGTCAAGACGACATTTCTAAATGGAGATTTAGAAGAATGTTTACATGAAACAACCCAAGGGTTTTTTCATGGAGGAAGGAACATATGGGATGCCGCCTAAAGAAATCCATTTATGGGTTAAAGCAAGCCTCTAGGCGTGGTATTTAAAGTTTAATGATACCATTAAAAGATTTGGATTCAAAGAAAATGTTGAGGAGAATTGCATTTATGCAAAGTTCAAAAGGGAAATATATTTTCCTAATTCTATATGTGGATGACATTCTCGCTTGCTAGCGGTGATGTTAGTCTACTACTAGAAACAAAGAAGTTCTTGTCATCAAACTTTGACATGAAAGACCTCGGTGAAGCCTCTTATGTTTTGGGCATAGAAATTCACCGAGACAAAAGAATGGAGTGTTAGGACTCAGCAGAAGCGTGAAAAGATTTTAAAGAAATATAATATGCATGCGAGTAATTCAACACCGCTCCCATAGTCAAGGGCGATAGTTTTGGGAAATCCCAATGTCCAAAGAATCAATATGAGATCGATCAAATGAAGTCGAGACCATATGCTTGGCTGTTGGAAGCTTACAAGATGCACAAGTGTGCACGCCTGACTTAGCATTTATCACCGGGGTACTCGGTAGATATCAAGAGAATCCAGGCATAGAGCACTGTAAGATGGTAAAGAAAGCTTTGCGTTATGTGCAAGGCACAAAAGGCCTCATGCTTACATACAAAAGATCTGATTCCCTAGAGATAAAAGGGTATTCAGATGCAGATTTTGCAGGAGATAAAGACGACCGAAAGTCCACGACAGGGTATGTCTTTACTCTCGCAGGAGGTGCTATTTCGTGGAGAAGCGCCAAACAGTCGATAGTTGCATCATCTATGATGTATGCAGAATTCATAGCATGTTATGAGGCCATGGGACAGGCGTTATGGTTAAAGAAAATTTTACCCGACTTGAAAGTGATTGACTGCATCAGCAGGCCACTAAAGATGTACTGTGACAACGAGCCCGCAATATTCTATGCTCACAACAACAAGTCGAGTAATGCTTCAAAGTCTATAGATATAAAGTATTATGTTGTGAAGAACAAAGTCCAGGATCAAACTATAAGTCTCGAGCATATAAGGACAAAGGATATGCTTGCGGATCCGCTAACGAAAGGCTTACCACCCAATGTGTTCAAGGAACACATAGCCGGCATGGGTTTAATGGAAAGCCTATGATTCCTGGACTATAGAGGCCCAAAAGTAACATAATTTGTTTCAGAACATGAAGGTATATAGTGGCTGTCTGATTCTATCGGCAATTGAGCTGAGACGATGAAACATGCTCTTGTTGGGAATATGCCCTAGAGGCAATCATGTATGATGATATTTCCCATTGTATTCATAAAGTTATTAAGTAGTCCTTGTATGAACATCTGATGTGTATCATTGAATATGTGATTCAGTTGTGGAACTATGCATTCATGTTGTTTGTACTAAATATCCTTGGTCATTGAGGTTGTGCTGGACACACAACTTAGACCAATGTGAAAGTTGGCTTGATGACCCACTTGTCATGGGCATGGAGATGCTATTCAACTTACAGACTAGGCTAAAGAGTTTAGCGAGTCGGATTGACCCATATTGAGGTACAACGAACTAAGATGTCATTTGTATATCTCAATCAATGTAATCCTTAGACCGAGGTTGTTGCATAGTCCGAGTTGAGGATCACCGACTTAGGTTCTGCTCTCACCGATCCGTGAATCGGGCGCTTATAAAGGCAGGGTTCGGTCGACGAGAATCAAGCTGCGTGATGTGAATAACCAAGATGGGATTTTGCCTCCACTGGAGAGATATTCTGCCTCTCGTGAGATATGATTCGAAAGCATGGCCATGCACGACTAAGTGTTAACCGAGGCGATCGACTAAGAGTTAGTCGGGTGAATCACTTATCTCGGATCGAGAAGAGAGTCGGACTATTTAAGGGATGACATATATTCGCCTATAGTCGACAAGGTATATCGTGAGGCAAAGGGACTCGACGTAAGTCGCATTGGAAAGGCAAGTCGTCATGACTCTTTGGTACTTGGGAATCGGTGCGATGCCGATGCCGATTGATCGATTGAGAGTTGGACTCTAATCGTGTCCAAGTAACCATGAGGTCACACACTTAAGAGAGCAAGTTCGGATTGGATCCGAATCTATAACTGATTGGGTTGGACCTAAACCGATTAGGATCGAGTTAGTGAGTTGGACTCACGGTGACTAGTTTTATATGGGCTTTAGTGAATGGGTGCCCACGCTCACTCCTATATATAGTGGAGCACAAGAACGTAAAGGTTAATCGTTGTTCGGTTAGGTTATTCCATGTGTTGAAACCCTAGCTCCACAAAGATCCGGCCGCCGTGAACCTAGCGCCTCCTTGTGCGATGTGGATACCGGCAGAGGTGTCAGATCGTCGCGGCCGGGGCATCGGATCGTGAGGACCGCATCAACTGGGCGCTTCATCGCAGAATCAACCGCCTGTGCAGTGGTAAACCTCGTGGCCTTCTACCTCAGCTAGGTCTTGGGATCACCATGTTAGAGGAAAGTTTTTGTTTTATCTCTACGTGGCCCAACAGCTCTATGTATCATTCTGTGATGAAATAAGTAAAGTACAAAGTTAAAAGTAAAGTCGAGATCTAGGGGGAGAATGTTGGATAGATCTCTCCCACGTTTGGGCCCAACGGCCCGAACGGAGTCCCTCATCGTGCCCTAATCGGGGGCGCCCAACCCTATCCATGGTTGTGGTCCCCTGTCGCCAGTGCGTATATAAATAGGTGGGGGGGGCGGACGCACACGGTACGAGGTTGACCGTGCTCCGCAGCCCCCCACAAACACACCCACCGATTAGGGTTCGCACTAGGCCGACGGGAAGCTCCGCCGCCACCGCTCTCAACCACCCACGCTCACGCCGTCGCCCCTTTTCCCATGGCCAACGACGGCGGATCTAGCTCGCCTCGGCTCCGAATCCTCCGGTTCACTGCCAAGCTGGCGCAGGTAATCTCTCTCTCCTCTCTCAGATCCAACCCAAAGAGTGCTACCGTAATCATCTAGGCTAGAAGATCCAAATGGCTATTTTAACACATCTAAGGCTAATTGTGTGTGTGTGTGTGGTGTGTGTGTGTGTGTATATAGAAGCTCTATTGAACCCCTGGGTGTAGAATAAGTTATTCTGCTCCCGGGTCGATCGAGCCGGACCGCCCGTTTGGTTGCATCAAACTTCATAGAGTTAATTGGATAGAACTATCACAATTCGAGCTCTAACTATGGGTCAGTACCAACATTGATAATTTTGGTGAGTCAGTACTAGCTTTTGGGTCACAACGTTGCAGATCGCACTAATTCACAGGTAAGAGCATTTTGAAAGCACTACTGGCAGTTGAGGTCCACTTGAAAGAGCTTAATAGTCAACAAATTTTGACTTTGGACCTTTTTGCAATTTTTCAAAGGACGACCCATGGTGTCGTGACAGCGATCTCGTGGGCGTTCTCCGGAACGACACGCCTGGCGGAGGACGGTGAGGAACGATGATATACATGAGAACTGAATTATCCGTTCATGTCTTAGGTCTTAGGCGCTGCGGCAAGAACTGCTGTTTGGGAGTGGCTCAACTACCTACCGACCAGGAGGACTGCCTCATACTGTCCCTCTACGCCCAGATTGGAAGCAAGTATGGATCACGGACGAACTACTTACGTGCTTGCATCAATCTCTCTTCAGTAAACATTTGATGACACAGCTAATTTGTTAACCGATCATCACCTGTTGTCGTAACTCTCGTACGTGGTTTGCAACCGCAGGTGGTCGGTCCTCGCGGCCAAGCCCCACGGCCGGACAGTCAACGACGTCAAGAACCACCGGAACACCAAGCTCAAGAAGAGGTAGTACCTGCTGAACACCCCGCCACCGAATCATCCTGCCGGCGGCGACGGCACCGCCAGCACCGACAGTTATTCCGGAGTTGATCCACCACCTCTCCCAGCGCCCGCGCTCGACGTCAACATCGACACAGACCTTGCTACGGTCGAAGACGGCGGGGTCCTCACACACGAAGCGGAGCAGCTATACGCAGAGCTCATGGGGCTCAACGAGGAGCAGTCCACCACCAATTCCTGCACATCCACCGCCCGGCCGGGGAGTCCATGCCATCGTCGGCACCGCCACCTCTGGAAACAAGTCCGACCGCCAGTAGCTCTGCAGCTAGCAGCACTACGTGGCCCGTGGACGCGCATAATGACACGATAGAACAGTTTCCAGAGTCTAGCGGGAGAAGCCTGGTTATTGATGCTACTTGTCGTGCTCATGCTTTCGCTGCGGCGGCCAGCTGGCTCGACTCCTTCCAAGACTTGGCGTACATGAACAATGATGGAGAACGGGAGCGGCGCATGCTGCTCATGGAGAGGCGCGGCGGGCATTCTCGACTGGCCGAGCACGACAGGCTCAGACGTTGTTTTTTTAATGTGCATTGAAAATTTATGAAAAGGTCCAGATTTTATAACTCTCTAACATATCTCTATCCTTTGACTGATTTGTTGACTATTCAGCTCTTTCAAATGAGCTCTAACTGCCAGTAGTCTCTACTACTAATAAAAGAGCAAACATTATCTTCTCTAAATACACTCCATAAAAATACATAGACAGATTACCACCGTATGATTGGACCCACTAACCTCAATCTAACGGCTAGAATTAATCTAATCTTACCCTGGATGCACTTAGCAATTTAGGCTAGCTGACCGTGCTTCACCGCAGAGGAAAAGAAACTGCTATCCCGCATTGACACCATATGCCCTGATTTCACGCGTCCAGCAATCTCAACATAAAAAACGAGCAGGCCTTGCCTCCGCCACTCGGGCACACCATCGCGGAGGCCCCAACCGGATGCACGACTGCTGCCAGGTGGTACGCCGTCATAGAGCTATTGTCGCCGAGGCCCGGGAGTGGCAAATTATTACCAGTAGTGCCCCGCTCAAGACTCCTCTTTGCTGCCACGCATCGCCCCTCCCAGCTCGTGGTCCGTCAGGATGGACGGAGACCGGCGCTCTCCTGCAGTTTGCCGCGCCCTGCCATGGCGTGCCCCAGCTCGCCGCAGCGCTCCCGGCCATGGCAGGCACCTCCCATTGCCTAGCTTGCCGCGTCTCTCCCGGCCATGGCGTGCCGCAGCTCATCGCACCCCTCCCGGCCATGGCGCGCCGCAGATCATCGCGCCGCACCCGGCCATGGCAGGCACATCCCGTTGCCCAGCTTGCCGCGCCGCTCCCGGCCATGGCAAACACCTCCCGCTCCCTCCCGCCCCAGCCATTTTCGAGGGTGTGTAGGAGCCTCGAAGGTCGAGCAGTCCTCGGCGGAGGTGGAGAGGTCACAACCCAGTCGCTCGAGCATGCGGAGGCGCGCAAAGGGCAGGAGGAAGAGCGGCGTCGGGTCGCGCCCAGGCCCTGTGGCGACGGCCTTGAGCGAGGTGAAGAGGCAAAGGATCCGGCGGAGCTGCTCCAGCGCGCGGTGATCCCCGAGGTCGGCGACGTATGCGCAGAGGTAGTCGACGGGCACCCCGGCGCCGAGGCGGGAGGTGACGTAGTGGAGGCTGACTGGGTGGAGGAAGGGTGACGGAGCCGTCGAGCAGATCGCCCGCGTAGCTGACCACGAAACGGACGAGCAGGTCCAAGTAGCGGTAACCGGTGACCGGCGGGGCGACCCCGGTGCGGTGGTGGAGGGAGATGGGGCAGTCGTGGAGGTAGTGGAGATGGGCGCGGCGTGGGACGGCCTAGCCGATGGGGCAGCGTGGGTGGCAGGGCGGTGGTGGGACATGACCGTCACATGACTTCTCTTTGCTTATACATGACATTTGTTCAGACCGTCGCTTAATTTTGCGACACAATAGCTTTGATTGGGCCATGAATTGCTTATCTTTGCCATCTTTCTAGGCTTATGTCCTACTAGCTGGGTACTGCGCGGCGGCACGCCGCGCACGAGCTACGGCTTCATGTGTTGCACCATGTGATTACTTCCTTTTGGTAGTTGATAGTACCATGAAAAAATAAGAGAAAGAACTAAATCATAACTGATAAGGTAAATTGCATGCTTCGGTCAAAGTTACTGGTAAGGATTAAGTTGCCCTTTGTAAGAATCGGGGCATCACACTACCATATGAACGCAGGCTGACCAAGCCTAACTAAAATAGATTGATATTTCAGATGGCTATGGGAACTGCATAGCGGAATGTAAGGTTGAGTGGACAGACCAAGCACAAGACGTAAGTCCCTCGTGGAGTGGCATTTTTTGTTGTTATCGCCTAGTTAGGGGTTTCATGTAAAAGTTCAAAGGTCACCTGTGGTAAAATAGTTCCTTCTATAGTTTGTGCCAGTTGTTCTTAGCAAGTTCAGTGGCATGGTCCTATAAAAAAAATTAGACATAGACTCAAGCCATGACCAAGCTTTAATAGCGTATATAAATAATAAACAAAATATATATTTACAGAACACAAATGCAATATTTTCCTCTATGTCCTTGTCTCTGAGTCCAGTTCACTTATCAACAAATAGTAAAAGAATAAAATTTATCAGCTTTTCCAATTGGTAACTTGCCGGTTTTGATGCCAACTAAGTATTTTCAGGTACTTATTTAGTTTGGGTTTCCTTTCTTATTTGTCACTCTCTCTCAACTCATATGCTTTAAATAAATTACATGGCGCAATAAAAATTATAGATGACACACATGCTAAATTGAATCATATGAAACCAAGGAGGAAATGCATGTGCATTGAATGATTTTAGGGAAAGAAACATTTTTCATAACATTCTATCAAGGTCCATGAGGAAAGAAATAAAATTAGGTGTAGTTATCTACTCCTCATTATGTCATAACATTCTGTCAAGGACCATGAAAAAAGAAATAAAATGAGGTGTAGTTATCTACTCCTCATTTTTCATAACATTTTGTCAGGGACCATGAAAAAAGAACAAAAATGAGGTGTAGTTATCTACTCGTCATGCCCATGAAATGCAAGTGCATTATGGAAGGCACCATCTTTTCTGTGAAGCAATAATATGATAAGACATAACGTGCTAATAAAATTAGCCCATCATCGATGGTTGCAGAGGCTTTCCTGATTCACCTATTTCTTGGTAGAAATCAAATAAGGCATGTCTAGGAAATCTAGGATCCGAAAAAGAAATTCCTTGTGTATAACTAACAAGGCGTGCACTTAAGGCAGAATAATTTTTTTGCACTCTAGCGGGACATGCATCTATGAGAATGTTGCATTCCGTTTGCTAATTCTAACGCAAAACCCGTCATGACATAGAAATAAAGAGGTAACATGCTTCTATTTTTACACCATTAAATAATTGTGCTCCTTATATATGTGGAACATCAAGCTAGCTCTGCATATTCTCCGTGAAAAAATATAGCAAGAAAGAAACCTACCTAAATATCATGATAATAAACCTACATCCATCACTTCATCCTAATACTACTCAACCGATCATGTTCATTCGAGTCCGTTGGGTAAACTAAATGATATAAGAACCCAATCTATCATAATGTACTCACCTTCCCTTGCGGTGCCAAGATTTCTCTAGATCTTGTAGTGGCGATCTTGTAACCATAAAGCTCTTCTATGTCATGGCTCATTCACATGGTCCATAGCTACATATATTGGGAACATCATATGCTTGGATGAAAGTAGACAATCAATTATGATCACTTAGCTTCTATTAAGTTAACATATACTTCTGAGACTTGACTCGCTTGTGTGAGATCCAGACGGTAAAGGTCTGGCTTTTAGAAACTATATATAAGAATAGATGATAAAAAGATAGATAAGCAATCCATGATAGCCAGAAAACCATATGATTCTTCAGTTCTCATATATTTAGCGTCTTATTTTCTCTTCTTGCTGACACTTGAAGAATAGTTCTTTCAGAAATAATCCGTTAAGTTTAATGAAAGGATCGAAATATATAAAAGAAGAAGAAAATTGTAAACAAAAACACAATACAGTGGCACTAAAAGGAGTGGTACCTCTAGTGTGTAGGGTGTGACATGCAAATAATAAGATACAAACATGCAAAGTAGTTGTGTAAAGAAATAGCTTACTTGATATGAACATGGCTTCCATGGTTTAAGTAGTAACCTAATAAGTGCCAGACCGTCGCAATCGTTTATATTTAACAATTAATCTTGTTAAACACATTCCCTAAAAAAAACTTGTCAAACACATCATAAAAGAAATATATGTGAAATATATATATATATAGAGAGAGACAAAACTCCTTGTGTGTCCATCCTCGCCGGAGGAAGCATCTCACGCCGTTGGCTGTTTGGAGATGTGTTGGATGAGAAAACATTCTCTCTTTTATTCATTAACAACGATATCGATTATAGACCAAAGTGGTATTTCCGTGCTTCCCTTTCCATAGCGCACTGTGTGTCTTTGCGCTGAGCGTGTCAGGCGCTTGCCATCGTCAGAGACCGGAGTGACTCTCCGCCATTGCTGTATAGCTCACGGGATTTCACCGTCATAGGGCGTCGTTGCCCGAGAGTAGGCTCTATCGATCCCAAATAAATAATACTACCTAGTAGCCAACACCCCTCGTCCCAGATTCCACCGCCGGCCACCCCCTCCCGCCCCCCTTCCAGATCCCTTCCAGAATCGTCGCCACCGCCGGCTTCCCTGGCGACCGGCGCCGTGCTCCCTACCCCCGCCTCCATTCCTAGCCGAGGGAGCTACCCTCCCTACCCCCGCTTGGCCACACGTCGTACACCACCAGGTGGTCATGTGCGCGCGGCGGGGATTCGTGGAGGAATACCTGCCGGTCGTCTCCCTTGGGCTGTTGCTACCGGCGTCCAGCCCGAGGCCGCCGGAGGCAGGCTGCGGTGACCACCACCACAGCTGCTGCGGCGTCTATCCGTGCCACCCCTTCGATGTCTAACCGCGCGCTCTTCCCTCCTCGCTAGTCGGCCTCGCTCTCCCCGACCGTGGCAGACCGGCCGACTTGACCGCCACCCCTTGCTTCGTGGTTTCCTGGACTGGGAGCGCCAGATCCAGGCTCCCATGTCTCCTCTCCAGCTCGTCTCGGCGCCGTCGGTGGTGAGGCATGATGGGTGCGTGTCGGTGTGTCTCCAACCATGGCGGTTGGTATGTACTTCTAGCCGGATCCAGCAACAATACACATACGAGTGCTGGGTGTGGTCATTTCAGCACCTCCAAATTTTGCACAATTTGTGATTACCATCTCTATTTGGCTAGGTACTGACACATCGTTAGATTTTCTCCTCCTGCTGTGCATTGGTGCTTTGCACGGTGATGATGTCCTTGCTTTGCCCATAGTGTACAGCTCCTGTTCGAGGGAGTAACTGACTGAATCTAACTTTTTTTCCAGTAAATCATGAGTTAAGTTGCTAACAGAGCTTGCCGCTATGTTGAATCTAACTTATTTTGGTGCTGTGATTACTCAGCGGCGCAGTTCCGCCGCGCAGAACCCGATTATTTGCCGGAGGGATTTGATCTTGCAGGCGGAGATGAAGCCTGTTGTGGGGATCGTGGTCTCGAACAAAATGCAGAAGTCGGTAGTGGTGGCGGTTGAACGCCTCTTCCACAACAAGGTGTACAACCGCTTTGTCAAGCGCACCTCCAAGTTCATGGCTCACGGCGAGGCGGACAAATGCAACATCAGCGACATGGTCAGTAACCGACTGCTCGTTTGACACCCTCTCTCTGTTACCTGTGATGTTGCGTTTAATTAGGCTATTGCATATGAAGCCATCTGTTTTTCCTATCGCTAATCATTTCCTTATCACGACTGATTTTCGGCGTCACCGAGCGAGATTCAGCGTTTTGTTCTGTAGGTCTGTCTGAACGATGTAAATTGTAATGGGTGTTTGAATTCAACTTCTTCAAGTCTAAAATAGTTCAAATTCAGTGCATGATTATTTAATGGTATAGAAGGTAATTTTATTGTGCTCTTGGTTGGACCCATGGTTCATATGTAAAGACAGGCTAAAATTTGAAGCAGTTTCAGTGTTCGTGTATACTCTACTCTATAAATTTTAGAAAATCCCGCCAGTTAAGCTAGCTTGATCTATAGTTCATACTTAAAGAGAGGCTAAAGTTGTTGATTTATAAATATACGTTCCTGTTGACTCTCTTTTTTATTGTTCAGCTGTTGATTTATTCATGATGTTTTGGCTCTGCAGTGCTTCACCTGGATCTGTGAGGAGCGCTTGATGAATTTCGTTAATGCCATTGTTCGAAGGCGCACCGGAGAGCTCAAAGGTGAGATGGGGGATGCCAAGATCCACTACGGGTGGAGGATTCATCATCTGTAGCACAAGATGGACGGTGCCATCCGGACGAGCGGGTCTGCGCGTGGTTGTTTGGTGCGGCTGTTGCCAGACGAGTGGGTCTGCGGATCCATCAGTGATTGATTAATAATGGTAGTAGTCTAGGTACTGAATAGTTGTCGTTGATTAGTGTTGATATTGGTCCGTTTTCTGCCATATGGTGGAAATTGATGGTACATTGTGAGATTTTTGGTCATGAATTGAATGTTTCTTGTTCTATTAATCTGATATTTGGTTTGACACCGCCTATTCTGAACTAAAAACACACAATCCAAAGTTTGTATTCCATGCCGCTGCACTGCTGGTAGTTAATATTCTTTGGCTAGTTTGCGCTTGTATGCGTGATTAACATGACGTCTAGGTATTGTTAGGATGGTGTGGTGATAAATTATTATAGCAACTCTAGTAGACTCACTTGAGGAGTACTGAACTGACCAATTGGCGAGGACTTGAGCTTCTTTTAACTTGTTCATCAGTCTGGTTCTCTAGCATACCAAAATCAGTCTGTTAATTACACTTTGTGTGCCATAAATTGCTGATGCCCACAAATTGTTCGTGTAATGCCTAGAGCATTACTGATCTAACCAATTAGTTCAAACGGCATGTAAACCAAAGGAATTTGGGTGCTGAATTCTTCTATTCTTGGTGTTGAACGGGTTAGCCGAGTTCATTCCATAAGGGGCATAAAACCCATGACAAGAGTAGGTGCCGAAGTTTTTTATGCTCGGTGCCAAACGGGATTGACAATCGCATCGGGGTATTTCGCTCTCGACATGTCTCGTAATTTGTGTTGGTGGTTTTGGATCCATATTTACATGCTCCAGCTTTTTAGTTCGATGGTGTCGGATGCTTTTGCCTTCGATGCCGAATGGGTCAGCTTTGTTCTAAACGCATGTAAACCAAAGGAATTCGGGTGCTGAATGCTTCTATTCTCGGTGTCGAACGGGTTAGCCGTGTCCATAAGGGTCATAAAACCCATGACAAGATTAGGTGCCGAATGTTTTTATGCTCGGTGCCAAACGGGATTGACAATCGCATCGGCGTATTTCGCTCTCGACATGTCTCGTAATTTGTGTTGGTGGTTTTGGATCCATATTTACATGCTCCAGCTTTTTAGTTCGATGGTGCCGGATGCTTTTGCCTTCGATGCCGAATGGGTCAGCTTTGTTATAAACGGGCATGTAAACCAAAGGAATTCGGGTGCTGAATGCTTCTATTCTCGGTGTCGAACGGGTTAGCAGTGTCCATAAGGGTCATAAAACCCATGACAAGAGTAGGTGCCGAATGTTTTTATGCTCGGTGCCAAACGGGATTGACAATCGCATCGGGGTATTTCGCTCTCGACATGTCTCGTAATTTGTGTTGGTGGTTTTGGATCCATATTTACATGCTCCAGCTTTTTAGTTCGATGGTGCCGGATGCTTTCGCCTTCGATGCCGAATGGGTCAGCTTTGTTCTAAACGGGCATGTAAACCAAAGGATTTCGGGTGCTGAATGCTTCTATTCTCGGTGTCGAACGGGTTAGCCGTGTCCATAAGGGTCATAAAACCCATGACAAGAGTAGGTACCGAATCTAACCGCGAGTGGTACCGAAACACACGACTAGCTTATCACTGATACGGAACATGGCCAAGGAACTGAATCCGGCCACGAGTGGTACCGAAATGGGAGGGCATTGGCACTTAAAGTTCCCTAATTTGTAAAAACAGAACCCCGGACGGCGCATCTCGATGGTACCAAACCAATACGCGACTGGACTACCACTAATTCGATACATGTCCGAGGAAACGAATCGAGCCATGAGTGGTACCAAAACATACGACCGGCTTATCATTGATACAAAATACGGATGAGGAACTAAATCTAGCCATGTATGATACCAAAACGGGATGCATTGGAACTTAGTAAGTTGAAGTGCTGGATCAAGATGGCCTAGAGTGCTGAATGTGTTTTTCTGAAGGGTGCTTAACAAGTTCGTTGAAGTTTGTCCATATTGTTTAACCTATAGTATTAATATAACACTTGATACCTAATTCAACACTTCAAATTAATATTGTTTAACCTATAGTATTAATATAACACTTGGTACCGAAGTTGGACGGAATGTGTGCATTTAAGTGCAATGTTAACAGGTCCATTTCAAATATTTGCCTTCTAGGGATAGTTAGGTCCAACCCTTGTAGGCTTCCACTGGCCATTCGGTCCTCTTGGTACCAAATGGCCAGGCTACCAAATGGTGCTGAATATTTCTTATTTAGAAATCTATACAAGGTTACTCCTCATATCTGATTAAATTGCTGCAATTTTATCATGCCCTGGTCAATGCAATTGTTAATCGCTACTATTTAATAACCTATGAATCTATGCATGAGTGGTACCGGAACATGTGACTGGCTTATCACTGATACGGAACACAACCGAGGAACTGAATCTAGCCATGGAGGTACCGAAACGGGAGGTCATGGGCACTTAAAGATCCCTAATTTGTAAAACCTCACCCCGGGTGGCGCATCTTGATGGTACCGAACCAATACGGGACTATCCTACCACTTATTCGGAGCACGATCGAGGTACCGAAATCTAACCACGAGTGGTACTAAAGACAGCTGAAGAACCGAATCTAGCCATGTGTGGTACCGAAACAGGAGGGCATGGTCCCTTAAAGTTTCATAATTCGTAAACCACATCCTTAGGCGACGCATATCGATGGTACCGAGCCAATACGCGACTGACCTACCATTTTTTCGGTACACAGCCGAGGAATCGAATACGAGTGGTACTGAAACACACGACAAGCTTATCACTGATATAGAACATGGCCGAGGACCCAAATCCAACCATGAGTGGTACCGAAACGGGAGGGCATGGTCACTCATAGTTCCCTAATTCGTAAAACCACATCCCCTAGCGGCACATCTCGATGGTACGAAACCAATACGCGACTGTCCCACCACTTATTCGGTACATGTCCGAGGAACCGAATATAGCCACAAGTGGTACCGAAACATGTGGCCGGCTTATCATTGATACGGAATACGGATGAGGAACCGAATCTAGCCATGTGTGGGACCGAAATGAGACGGCATGGGCACTTAAAGTTCCCTAATTCGTCAAAATCATATCCTGGTGTGATGCACATCCATCATTTTGTTTCCATCCTAGGGGCTTAAAACATTTTTTCCATTCTCATAGAGCCGAAGAAATACTGAACATAGTAACTCATTGATATTCTATCTCCTTATTCCTTAATTCATATCGCACTGCAAGTTGTGGAACTGCCATCAACGTATTCTAAAAAAATAGGAACCGTGAGAACATTTGTGACCTTATAGTTGAATCAACAGTAACCGAATCTTTGTATAGTTTATCCAAAATATCCAACATGAAAGGAAGGAGTATGATTTTTCACACTGCTAGATATAAGAATAACCAAAATACTTCTCATTTTCACCCAACCGGAGAAAGCAAAAGATTATGCCTCCACCGATGGTAACGGAATGCAATTGTTTGAAGTAAGCACTACAAAGTACATATTTCTCATTTTCTGGGAGATGAAACATACTTTCTAGAACACATCAAACAGAGATAATTTCCAATATTTTGAGCCCTCAAGAAGCATCAGATTACATAGAGGAGACATTAAATCTCTCTCTCTCTCTCTCTCTCTCATACACGACACTAGCTAACCTGTGATGTAGTATATGTTCATATGTGCGGGCTTGCTAGAAGAACCAAAAGAAATGACGACCAATTACTCCAGTGAGTTTGGCCATTTTAACAAATACAAGCCATGCACTGGTGCCCACAAAGCTCCGCATCTTCCATGCCTCCAGCTGAGAAAGCGCACCGCCGCGTGCATGGAGCACATGCATCCGCTCAGGCATAAATGGATCTTGGTGGAGGCATCGAGTGGGTTGGGCCTGATGCGGAACCAAACGACGGGCGGCGCGTGAAAGCAGCTGAGCGTAGGGCGGCTGCGAGGCCTCACGGGCGCCACAAAATTAAGCAGGAACGGAGGCCTCCCACTGGGTGGTGGCAGCAGATTTAGAGCATACTCTTCTTCCACAGTTACCTGCAGGGCATACGCGATGTTCTGGTCAGAGTCGCGTCAGACGGCGACAGGGGAGGCGGGCGTAGGTGACGCCGCGGGTAGCGGTTGTTGACGGAAAATACTCACCGGGGGAAACACACGGTCGCGGCTCCTTGCGACGGACGGGACACACTCCGGTGGGCGGCTACGCCATCTGGGGTTCGGCGATTCACCAGAAAGGGCGGTGCGGCAGTGGCCGACAGCTGCGCTCTTTCTTCTTGGCCGAATAAGGATTTGGGCCACGACTGTAGCATGAGGCATGTTTTGATCCAGAGAAGAATCTAGGGGTTCCGAATCAGATCGAAGGTGGTACTGGATTATCAGCTGCTAGTTCGGCACTCTGAATCTGGGAGATCTGTTGTCATGCAAATCGCCACCGAGTAAGCTTCTAGCAGGATCCTACCGGATGAGACGCTAACGGTGGTTACCATCGCTGTTCTGGCCCATCGGTATTCGGTACCCTCCGCGAGGCCGGGATCTGGCCCGAGTTAAGTACCGGGGAAGCATGCTAGCCCATGCCCGGGTACCTGGTGTTTGAATTTCAAAACGGTCCTGTACGCGCTGACAGATCTGTGGGCTGACTGACAGGAAGTCAGCCCACTGCGAACAGCAGCTGTTTACTACCTTTTTTTAACAGTTTTTCAAACCAAGATTCAAACAAAAGCTGTGAACACCACCAAAATAGAACTGCCATACTATGACAAGTTTCCTCTTTTGCTTGTGCATGTGATATGCTAGGTGAGAGAAAGTAGTTTCATAATACTTGGTGTAAATTGGAAAAGAAAAAGAATAGACATTGGGTACGCATCACGAAGAACATGTGTGGTGATAGATGCTTCCTCTAGCGAGGATGGACGTACCAAATCCGTTTCCTCTATCTTTAGAACCTTATATTATTATTACGTCACGTAAATTTTGTATTACTTCGTAAGTTGAGAAGAATATAATAAAATTTAAAAATGACATAATTTTTTCTGTTTACATACCATAAAAAAATTCGACGTAAAAGATATATTTTTGGTGTTTTTTACACTATAATGACTCAAAAAAATTATTTTTGTGTCAATTTTTTTGGTTGTGGTGATTATATGAACATAATTATTCGTATACAAAACATAATTTTTTAGTCTAACAGCGTAAAATTATGTTGGATGCAAAATGTAACACCCTCAGAATCGAACCTATGCAGATTTGGCAAAATTCACCAAACCCGCATAAAAACGATTCAAAGGTGCCCAGCACTGGTGGAAAAGAATAACATTACACAACAGTCCTCGATGGGATCCACAGAACAGATATATATAACAGCGACTCAAAGAGTCAAGAAGACAGATGTAATGTACAAGATCCAAATCACCTTGAAAATAGTAGAGCGTCCGACTACGGACAAGAAGCAAATGGGGCTAAGAGCCAAGAATAACCAATGGCGTCCATAACCCTGGAAGGGTAACCTCGCATCTCAAACCTGCTTAAACAAAGGGGTGCCAAAGGGCAAAGAAAAAAAGGAGCGTCGATCGAGGCCAAGACACGAGGCTAGAATTGGTCCTCGCCTACATAGGTATGGTGGATATGCACTAAACAACCTATAGAGACTCGATACATCTGGCGGTTATCAGAGAGGGGTGAGAAGGACCTAACCGGATCCAACCTGAAGCTAACACCAAACAAACCCATCCTGGTATTTCCCCTCGAGACCAAACGAGGAAGTCAACCGAGGAACTCACACCGTTGGCAGTTTTACTTATTCAGTTATCGTTGCGGTAATTACTAGTCAGGTATAGATAATCGTCCTGATAAAATAAGCAGTGGGCCCTTTTAGTTAATCATTCCGTTGTAGTTGCAGCAATTACTAATCAGGTACAGATAGCATGAGATAAACCCAAACCCAGCAGTTGTTGGTACTTTTATTCAGCCATTTTGTTGTAGTTGCAATACTTACTAGTCAGGTACAATGGTCGCAAGCGACACTCCAACAAGCAATTGTGGGCAGTATTAATTAGCCATTCCATTATAGTGAAGCTGATTACTAGTCATTATAAAGTCAAATTTATAGCAGTAAACTTTAGTTATGCTTGTCTATGATCGAGATACTGTGCTCCAAGTCGTCCATATCCGCGGACACGGCTTTGAAAGTTTTACCGGCCGGGTGCACCAATAGCAACACACGCTCGATCAACCTCGGAAAAACCAAATCAAAACCCACGAGGCTTTCACGATGAACAATCACAGATTCAGAAATATTTCGGGCCACCCTTGAAGTCTACCCAACGGAGTAAGCAAGCTCGGACCCAAGGTTTGCGACAATGGTCGTCCCCAATCGGGAAATCACTCGCTTCCTAAACGATGTATTGTGCTCCTCGCACAATTTAAATACGAAAGTAGCATGGCATAAGTACAGATCGTAAATAAAACCTCAAACTAGTTTGTGGCCCCAAGAAATAAGAATGAATCAAGCTCGCTCGGGGGTCCCATATACCTCCGGATGTGGATAGCGCGATAAATCAAGGAACAGTATCAAGTACTGGTCTTACGGGACACAAGTAAACCAAATGTTATCTATCACCCGATGCCTCTGCTTATTCAATTTTAGTTGTTAAACAGAAATTAAAGTGACGATAAGTAAAACTAGAATCATCTCCAAGATCAACATGCGGCAAAACATCGCAAGCGTGGCATATGACCACATCAAGAGCAAGCAACTACGACGCCAAGTCCAACTATCTACCAAACAACGGTAATAGGGTGTGTCCAAGGCAATATAGGCTGCACGGTATATATCAAACTAGAGCATCGCAACACGTATAGCAATAGATCAACAGAGGGAAATAAAGACTATAAAAGTAAGATAGGTAGAAAGGGAGATGCTTTGAAAACATTGTCGAAGGGTTCATCCAAGATCGGTGACTCACATCAACTCAACGGCCTTATCCAGAAGCAAAACACTAGGAGAAACAGGATGCACTATTTAATACAACGGAAGATCGGCATGATGCATGTATGATGGATGACATGGCGAAGGTGCGATGCAATTAGGTCATATTAAGGTCCGACATTTAGTTAGGTGGTTCAAGTTATTTACCTATCCCGCAAATTAAATGTTGTTTAACATGGTAGAAGATAAGATACCGGTTCGCTACTCAAGTTTTAGATGAGGCCAATATAAGGCTAGGTTTGCCCGCATATGGGCCCCATATTTAATTATTAGGTGAATCGGCATAAGGCCCCCAAACCACGGATATGCATGCGAGATGTCAATAAAATATGCAACAAGTTGTTATGTTATAAAAATAGGGTTCGGAAGGGTTCACACATTTAGGGTTCTCGGGATCTTGGGGTTCCAGGTTCGGGTGATCGTTCTCGGTATCGGTAGTTCTTGGCGTTCGAAGCGGACTTGGTTCGGTCCTCCGGGTCGGGTTGTTCTGTCGTCGTGCGATCTTGTCGGACCAGTCGAGCTTCGAGGTTATGGTCGGGCTCGCGCCATCGGGTGTCTTGGCGGGTGAAGTACTTGGCGTCCGGTGCGGTACTTGTGGTATTGGCGATCTTGGCGTCCTTCGATTCAGGTTTGGCGTTCATGAGGTACTTGTCGGGCGTTCTTGGTCACGAGAGGATTCGACGGTTGGTCTTCGACGTTGCAAGGAAGATCTTGAGGTACCGCGGGTTCGTTGTCGGATCGGTCTCCATTCAAGTAGATCTTGAGGCCCGAGGAGAGGTCATGTTGTCCGTGCGGTCTTGCGGTGCTATCTTGTTTTGCGGTGTCGGATCGGGTCCATACCACCATGGCACCTTGATGAACACCTTCTTGGCGGCGAATTTTGGGTCGTTGTCTGCGAAGCGCTGTCGGTTGATCAGCATGGGCGGCGAAGTTCTTGAGTGGCGACCGCACCATGGAGTAGATGCCGTCGGTGGTCGCGGACGTCGAGGGCGGTGGAGCGGAGGAAAGAGGAGAGAAGGGGAAGGCAGGGAGTAGGAGTGGTGGGCGGACGTGGGGCGTGCATGTGTAGTGTGAGTGTTTGGGCGGTGGGATGGTTGAATGGGATGAGTGGTGGAGAGGCCATGATGGCGGCCTTTGGATTAGTAGAGGAAGAGGAAGCCGAGGTGGCAGATCATTGGGTGGGGTGAGGTGGAGGCTGGGGTGGGTAGAGTTTTAGGTGGGTTTAGGATTTAGATGGGGTTTGGACCGAAAAATCGTCGGGTTGGCCCTACTAAAATAAATAAATATTTTATTTGATTTAAAAACAAAATATTCCGGGGACCCGTTTTGGCGTTTGAATAAAAGACGGGGCGTTTTGAAAAACAACACGGGCTTTGCAAACATATTTTTGGCAAACAATGCATGATGATGACGATGCAATGCACAAATTCAGCGTGATTTTCTAATAGTGGTTTTGCGGGATGCCACAATTCGACACCACTAACAAGGGATCTCGCCCTCGAGATCCGCCTTATGGTACCGGAAGGAAGGTCGGCGTTATGATCCTTCGCGCTTCGTGTAGATCCTCGCGACACCACTAACAAGGGTTCATCCTCCATCTTGAAATCGGCGACACCACCAACAAAGGGTCGTTGCTCCTGATCCTCGAGAGAACACTCCGGAACAAAAGGTCAAGGTTGAGGTATCGCAATAAAGCCACCTAACTAGAAGAGGAAAAATTACATTGATCCACAGAGTCGGTGATCAATCCATCCCGGCCCAAACTATCAACTCTCCACATGGGTAGGGGAATCAGGTAACTCAACTCTCGAGATTTAGACTGAAGATCTTCATAGGTGGTATCCGGAACAAAGGGATGATGCCAGCAGGAATCGTATGAATGACACAATGATTAGGTTCCGCGATGGTTTCATTGGCATGAACAACACATGCTCTAGGTTAACCCCAACTTTACCAAAGCTCGTCCTTCTCATATGTTTTTCAACGACACTGATATCCAGCAAGGAACACATATGGATAACGATTTCAAGAACAAAAGATCGAAGGAAGGGTACAACAGACAAGTTGCAGATTGATGATCGTAGCACCTCCGTTACAAAAGGGAGAAATGAAACCCTAAAGGTACGACGGATACCCACCCACGAAAAATCCTGGACTCGAAGAGAGAGAAGAGAGCGGATTCAGAACACGTAGAGGTAAGAGGAGAACAACAGAGGGGTAAGGAGTAAAACCAGACCTAATCAGAACTATCCAACCGATTTTGCAAAATAGTTTTGACACTCTACTTCGGCCGTTAGCTAGGTTATCCTGGACTTGTAGCTCGATACCAAACACCCTCGAATCGAACCTATGCAGTTGGCAAAATTCACCAAACCCATAGAAAGCGATTCAAAGGTGCCGGTGGAAAAGTAATAACATTACAGTCCTCGATGGGACCTGACAGATATATATAATAGCGACTCAAAGAGTCAAGAAGATGTAATGTACAAGATCCAAATCACCTTGAAAATAGTAGGCGTCCGACTACGGACAAGAAGCAAATGGGGCTAAGAGCCTCAAGAATAACCAATGGCGTCCATAAAAGGGTAACCACACTAAACGCATCTCAAACACCTTAAACAAAGGCAAAGAAAAAAAAGGCGTCGATCGAGGCAGGCTAGAATTCTCGCCTACATAGGTATGGTACTAAACAACCTATAGAGACTGTTATCGAGAGGGGTAAGGACCTAACCGGATCCAACCAAGCTAACACCAAACAAACCCATCTGGTATTTCTCGAGACCAAGCGAGGAAGTCAACCGAGGAACTCACACGTTGGCGGTTTACTTATTCGATTATCGTTGTAATTACTAGTCGGTATAGATAATCGTCGATAAAATAAGCTTTAGTTAATCATTCCGTTGTAGTTGCAATTACTAATCGGCGAAGATAGCATGAGATAAACCCAAACCTTGTTGGTACTTTTATTCAGCCATTTTGTTGTAGTTGCAATACTTGCGACACTCCAACAAGCAATTGTGGGCATTAATTAGCCATTCCATTATAGTGAAGCTGATTACTAGTCATTATAAAGTCAAATTTATAGCAATAAACTTTAGTTATGCTTGTCTATGATCGAGATATCATGCTCCAAGTCGTCCATATCCGCGGACACGGCTTTGAGAAAGTTTTACCGGTGCACCAATAGCAACACATCAACCTCGAAAAACCAAATCAAAACCCAACGAGGCTTTCGAACAATCAATATTTGGGGCCACCCTTGAAGTCTACCAAGCAAGCTCGAGACGGACCAAGGTTTGCGACAATGGTCAGAAGCGGCAGTCCCCAATCGGGACCTAATCACTCCGCTTCCTAAGTGCTCCTCGCACAATTTAAATACGAAGTAGCATGGCATAAGTACAGGATCGTAAATAAAACCTCAAACTAGTTTGTGCCCCAAGAAATAAGAATGAATCAAGCTCGGGTCCCATATACCTCCGGATGTGGATAGCGATAAATCAAGGAACATGTATCAAGTACTGGTCTTACGGACACAAGTGGGCGCGAAACCAAATGTTATCTATCACCCACCGATGCCTCTGCTTATTCAATTTTAGTTGTTAAACGAAATTAAAGTGACGATAAGTAAAACTAGAATCATCTCCGCATCAACATGCGGCAAAACATCAAGAATCGTGGCATATGACACACACTTGAGCAAGCAACTTCTCCTAAGTCCAACTATCTACCAAACAATGGTAATAGGGTGTGTCCAAGGCAATATAGGGCGGTATATATAAAATGCGGAAACTAGAGCATCGCAACACGGATAGCAATAGATCAACAGGAGGAAATAAAGACTATAAAAGTAAGATAGGTAGAAAGAGGAGATGCTCTTTGAAAACATTGTCGAGGGTTCATCCAAGATCCTCACATCAACTCAACGGCCTTATCCGCGAAGAAGCAAAACACTAGGAGAAACACCGGATGCACTATTTAATACAACGGCGGAAGATCGGCATGATGCATGTATGATGGATGACATGGCGAAGGTGCGATGCAATTAGGTCATATTAAGCGGAACCGGGGTCCCGACATTTAGTTAGGTGGTTCAAGTTATTTACCTATCCCGCAAATTAAATGTTGTTTAACATGGTAGAAGATAAGATACCGGTTCGCTACTCAAGTTTTAGATGAGGCCAATATAAGGCTAGGTTTGCCCGCATATGGGCCCCATATTTAATTATTAGGTGAATCGGCATAAGGCCCCCAAACCACGGATATGCATGCGAGATGTCAATAAAATATGCAACAAGTTGTTATGTTATAAAAAATAGGGTTCCGGGAAGGGGTTCACACATTTAGGGTTCTCGACGATCTTGGGGTTCGGTCTCGGGGTCCGGATCGTTCGTATCGGGTAGTTCTTGGCGTTAAGCCGGACTTGGTTCGCGCTAGGGGCGGTCCTTCCGGTCGGGGTTGTTCTGTCGTCCGATCTTGTCGGACCCAGTTATGGTCGGGCTCGCGCCATCGGTCGGTCTTGGCGGGGTGAAGTACTTGGCGTCCGGTGCGGTACTTGTGGTACTGTGGCGATCTTGGCGTCCTTCGATTCGAGTTTAGCGGAGGGAGGTCGTTCTCGGGCGTTCTTGGTGGTCACCGGATTCAGCCAGTTCGGTCTTGGACGAGGAAGATCTTGATTCGTTGTCGGATCGGTCTCGGATTCACGAAGTAGATCTTGAGGCCCGAGGAGAGGGTCATGTTGTTGCGGTGCTATCTTGTTTTGCCGCCGGATCGGGTCCGTAATACCACCATGGCACCTTGATGAACACCTTCTTGGCGGCAATTTTGGGTCGTTGTATGGGCGGCGAAGTTCTTGAGGTCGGCGACTGCACCATGGAGTAGATGGACAAGACGCTCGGTGGTCGCCGGACGTGGGGCGGTGGAGCGGAGGAACAGCGGAGAGGGTGGCGTCGAGAGAGGAGAGAACAGGGGAAGAGGAACAGAGTAGGAGAGTGGTGGGCGGACGTGGGGCCGGGGTAGGCGGGTCCCACGCGTGCATGCGTGTAGTGTGAATGTTTGGGCAGGTGGGATGGTTGAATGGGATGAGTGGTGGAGAGGCCAGGATGGGATTGGTAGAGGGAAGAGGGAAGCTGAGGTGGCAGATCATTGGGTGGTGAGGTGGAGAGGGTGGGTAGAGTTTTAGGTGGGTTTAGGATTTAGATGGGCGGGCAGGTTTGGACCGATTGTAAAAATCCTACTAAAATAAATAAATATTTTATTTGATTTAAACGGGTTGCAGATAGCGGCCAAAACAAAATATTCCGGGGACCCGTTTTGGCGTTTGAATAAAAGACGGGGCGTTTTGAAAAACAACACGGGCTTTGCAAACATATTTTTGGCAAACAATGCATGATGATGACGATGCAATGCACAAATTCAGCGTGATTTTCTAATAGTGGTTTTGCGGGATGCCACACAAAATAACTTTTCTGCCCCCTGGGTGCTGAATAGAGTTTCTATATATATATATATATAGAGAGAGAGAGAGAGAAAGAGAGACGAAAGAACGTGTAGTTGCAACCATACTCGAATATACTAAAATAAACTCACAGCTCCACATCTTCCTTATATCGAAATTGCTTTTTAGTATTAACTATAAAATTCTGCTAGAGCTAACAACTTTTAGGCACTCTAACTTCTGTTTGCAATTTCCAAAAGCAATTCAGTTAATATGATAATCTTCACCTGTTACAGATGTGTTTGAAAAAGCAATTTCCAAAAGCAATTTAGCTATATTCCTCCTCTCCTATATGTATCACATTACAAATCAAATTTGAAAGGAGGAAGCAATTGCCATTAATTTTTATTTGAAAATAGATGACCTGGAATGACACAGCCATTTAGAAATCAAATTTGAAAGGAGAAAATAAATTGTGTCCTTATTTGCTAGATTGCACTTCAGGGTCAACTCCACAACACTCTATGTGTTATATGTGTAAATGAATTGATTTTTCTTACTATTATCAGAATGCATGCAAGTTTAGCTCTAACGAAGAAACAACTACATGACTCATGCAGGTTTAGCTCTAACGAAGAAACAACTACAGGACCGACACAACATGAAGTTAGATCTTGTGGTGTCTTCTCTACAGTACAGG
Source organism: Avena longiglumis (assembly GCA_030063025.1). Taxonomy (NCBI): domain Eukaryota; kingdom Viridiplantae; phylum Streptophyta; class Magnoliopsida; order Poales; family Poaceae; genus Avena; species Avena longiglumis. Next base: position 270,239,853 of record CP125978.1, read on the forward strand.
TACATCTTCCTTCCTTTATGTAATTGTGATTGTCAAATGTTTATTTTCCTGGTTCAATCTTTATGTGGTTGAGGCTGGGTCATCATAGAACATGTAGGACCCGTTCGGAACGTAGTAGGAACAGGCAAGGAGTAGAATCGCAAAACAAAGGATCCGAAAACCACAGGAAAATATTTCGATGGTTACAAGGATAAATGAAGGAATCGTATCTGTTGCATCTCATACTAATCGTAGCTCCATGCCAGGAATTGATATTTACGAATATTTTATTTGGATGCACTAAGCATCAGCCAGTCAATCAAGTTCAAGCCAGCGCCTCGCCTCGGTCTTCCGAAGAAAAATGGGATCCGAGCGGATGTTTCCGTTCCCAAGGAATCGATGATGCTCTAGGGGCAAAATTCCTTTGGAATACTGTAGACTATTCCTACGTTTCCGAACGCATCAAAGGAAAAAATCCCATGAGAACAGTGTTCCTTTGAAATTCCTGTATAATTTCTACGAACCGAACGGGGTTTGTGAAATGTCACTCATCAAGGCACTTAATCATTCCGTTAACGTGAGGGTGCTGGCCTTTGCGGACCAAACATCAGATATCAAACAAAATAAGTCTTATGGTCGAAGGTAGTGCTGCTATGGAAAAGGCTGCTGGCCAGTCAAATAAATGAGCGTATTTTTCAGCCTTTTTTATGGCAAGGTTCCTGTATTAGATTAAGCATGATTACAAGGCTGGGACCAACAGGACCTGTCGAAAGCACCCCAAACTGAAAGAGAAATTACAGTGAACTCATTAGTGAGCACGTGTACGCACGCGCTGGGCTGAGCGTTGGATGCCTCCGGAGAGCACCACGACGCACTCAAGAACCTGGACGAAGCATTGCGTGGCGCCGTGGCATGTCGTGCTCCACGCGTCGCCACCGCTAACAAGCCATCTCCATGCCTCCGGCGAGACGGCGCGCTGGTTGCCACCAGCGAAAAGGCATCACCGGCCTCAAACCAGCCGCTCCGAATTCCTAGGAAGGCCAGTCCGTCGGCACAGCAGATATTGACCACACCAAGTCGCCGACGAACAACACCTGTTGGCTCGGGTTGAGCTCTCCCATAGGAACCTCAAGTACCAGCAGGAACGAAACCATGAATATCCTTCCGGGTACCACAACGTGGGTCTCCAAACTGGAGGTAAGGGGAAGAAACAAATAGGAAACAACACGGCTGAGCCGCCGAGTAGAAGAAAATATTGCCAAGGAAAGAAAGAGGTAATGCCATAAAATCGATCAGAAAAACATGCATATGCCTCAAGCCAAGCTGCCGGAGAGACAAAGAGAAAGGCGTTAAGCAAAATCGCTGGTTGGGACGGAAACAACATATCAAAACCGGCGACAGAAGAAAAAGACAGAGATTTTTATTGAAAATAAAAAGGGATTTTTGTTGAAAATAAAAGGAGGACACGATCTGTGAAACTCACAAATCTTACCAAATCCTCCAAATCTCCAAAATCTTACCAAATCCAAATCTACGAATCTTGCTGAATCCAAATCAACGAGGAAAACACCATTGAGACGAAGTTGGCAATCAGCAAACTGTACTCGCCTGGCTCCTCCTAGCCAGCAAGACCACAAGCCCACGACACGGTAAGAAACCGAAACACATGACACAACCACTAAACTTGGTAAATCCGTCCATGCATGCCCGAGAGGCGCCGCAGGAGCCGGGATCCGCGAGGAGCGCGGGGCAGCGGCTGCGAGACGAAGGAGAAAGCGGGGAATAAGCTTGACACGCTTGTAGGAGGTGGAGAGACCGTCGGAGCAGCTAGAGGCCTCTCCATGGTGGCGTCAGCCGCTCGCTGTTGGACCAAGCCGAGCAGTAGGGACGATGTGGATTGAACATGGAGAAACAAAACTGAAAGGAGGATATTTGTACAACAATGGGGTCTCTAGAATACTCAGCTCCATCGCACACGTAGCACGGGAGTCTCCAGAATACTTAGCTCCATCGCACACGTAGCACACAACTAACGCGTAGCATTTGAGAGAATTCTAGATTGGTCAAAGTGGTGAGCTGTAGATAAGACCAAAAGACCATCATTCGAAAAATACAAAAGCAAAAATTAATTTATGCTAGACATGACTACGCCAAACAGCCACATGCAATGCCAGAGTAACCCGCGCAGCTAGGTGCACACCCAAAAGCCGCAGGACACATCGATACAGCCACATGCGAACGCACATAGACGGAGTAAAGGGACACGTGTCATCAGCAAATAAATCGACCCAGCCTCTCAAAAATCCTGAGAAAAAAGAGACGCATCCTGGTTTAGGATATGTATATATGCATATGTTTGGAGTTCTAGATATACTTCTGTAGGTACACGTAAACCCTGCCTCTTGCTTCATTGATCATTTTATCATTGAGTTATTCATGACGAAACTATTGTGTAATAGGATATCCTAGAGAAAAGATGCCTACCTTTTTGTAGGAGTTCACTCACGCTTAAATTTCGAAGGTCGAAATGTTATTTCATCTATGCCACTATCTTAAAGTCGCACATGGTGCTTTTTCTTTGATGTAAGTATTTCTAATATCGCCACTTAATATTAATATTTTACAAATGGAGCAATCAACATGTCCAAAACTTTTGTTGCTAAATTGACCAATGTTCCTTTTGTTTCAACTTACTACTCCCTCAGTCTTAAAATTAGATGTCGCAAACTTTTTGAAATTTGAATGTATGTAGATATTATTTAGTATATAGATTCATCAAATTTAGATAAATTTTGGACATCTATTTTGAGACAGAGGAAGTAATATAAAATTATACTGAAGCTAATTAGTTAACGTATCATCTTTTTATTAACTTGGTGGCTTGGTGCAGATATTGAAAGCTAGAAAGGAATTTGCACCGTGAGACAAACCTACGGTGCAATGAAGACACACTTATTGTGCTTATTTTAAAAGATGAAGACGACTCACGAGAAAGCTCCAAGCAATGTTGTTACGGTATACTATAGTCAATCTACAAGCTTTATCAAATATAAAAACACTTTCGTTACTGGTGTTCCTTCATATAATATCAGCAGAAGATTGCTTGTGCAACTCATGTCTGTATTGGATGATGCTACTGAGTTTTCACGTGGATTTTCTGTTTATTTTGTCAAGCGGTAGCATCTTGTGTATTCCATTCATCCCAAAAATAATGTCGCAAATTTATCTAAATGTAGATGCTAGAGACTAAAATATATACATATAAATTTATATAAATCTTTGTTATCCTTTTTAGAACCGAGGAAGTACAATTATTTGGAGTTTTAGAGACCGAGGTGTTATTTAATTTGCTTTCTTACATGTAAGTTCAAGTTTTGGCATGTCCTTTGAAAAAACGCAATGATACAGAGTGCATTATGGAGCAACTTAGGTCCTCAGGACTTTTAAATCATAGTGCCCCAACTTAGCTTAGAAAGGCTTATTGTCACGAAGAGGAATGAGAGACATCAGAGTTTTCAGAAGAGACATCTCTATGTATAGCGGTGTAGCAGAAATGAGTGAAGATTGCTTGCTCATTTATTGTTGGTAACACCTAAAATTATTAAATTACAGTGGCGGCTGAAAGCCATATGAATTTGAAGTATTTAAAAATCCTCTTGAACATATCACGTGATTACCTAGATTGAGAGTATAATTAATTAGTTATGACACGCGTGCGCGTGCATTGCTTAGTGCTGTCAAAATGCTCTTCTCGAAATAGGCTTTCGCCCCGTTTTATAAATAAAGCAACCATTCACAACAAACATCACATAACAGGTCCACACACACAACACATGCTGGGGCCACAGCTATGGCAGAAGCCAACGAAAAAAGGGGACCAATGCCTCGCCGGGAGAGGGAACGCCGAAAGCACTAAGACGAGCTATGGGGGAGCCGCTGAGCCGCCTCCAAGAGCCGGCGGAGAGTCGCGTCCAACCTCATCTTGTCCCGCTGTCTAAACAACGGGTACCAAAGCTGCAGGGAAGCCAGAAAGTGGAAAACCGAGTCAGACGCACGTCGAGGAAGAATCTTCTCAATAACCATCTTATTCCGAATATTCCAGAGGGACCACGACATGGCCGCGAACACAAGCTAGAAGAGGCGACGCCCCTTTCCAGCTTGGTTAGCTTGGGTTTCTAGGAATTCACCGAGATCATGGGCCAGCCAGTCTGGGCCTAACGCCTCTCTGGTGAAGTTCCACAGAAACCGGGCCGCGGGGCAGGTGAACAATATGTGGGTGCCCGTTTCCGGGACCCCACATAGTGGACACAACCCATCCCCCGGCCCATGTCGTTTGGCCACCTCAACTCCCGACGGGAGCCTATCGCGTAAAAGTTGCCACACAAATTTTTTTGTCTTCAGCGGGAGAGGGGCTTTCCAGAGGTGCTTGGTCCAGGGGATAGATGCCTGGCCAAAGAGGTCCCGGTAGGCCGAGCCAATCGAGAAGGAACCGGACGGGGAGAGGGTCCAAAGCACACTATCGGGTTCGTTGGCCAAGGCCGGAGCTCATCTGAAGTTCCATGCTTCCGTTTCCACCGGGCGAGTGCAATGAGCGAGATGTTCCATGTACCTCCTAGTGCCACGGTGGAAACACGGGCCTGGTGAACAGATGACGAATAGCGGAAAAACCTCCTGCGGCCTCACGAGCTGGGGTCCAACCGAACATGGTCCCTCCTGCTCCCCTTGACCTCTGAATGGAGTGCCCGGTGGGACCCTCGTGTCGATCACAGGCCGGAAGAGGCCGACCCAGTACCAGCCTTGATGAGTTTGAGTCAAAGGCCACCATCATCCCGCAGGATACGCCAAACCCATCTGAGCATTAGGGCCTTGTTGAACTGACGGGAGGCCAGGATACCTATGCCCCCAACATCCTTGGGGGCGCAAATGTCTGCCCACTTGACCACGTGGTATTTCTGGCGACCCAAGGAGTCTTGCCAGAAAACCTCGACAGCTCCTTGTCAAATGTCCCATGCACCACCTCGGGGAGGAGGTACATGCCTATCATGTACATGGGCAAGCTAGACAGACACGAGTCGATCACATGACTGTCAAAATGCTCTTAGCTATGAATTAGTGCAATCTATAATGTTGTGACCTAAAAACTAGTACTGACTCGCCAAAATTATCAATATTGGTATTGACCCATACTCAAAGACCGAATTATGGGAGTTTTATCCGATTAACTCAACTTCGTCGGTGTGGCTCGCATAGCCAGCGTCGTATTTATTTTACAATTCAGTCGTGGGGTTTGGGAGCTGACTAGTAATCCCGACACCTCATTGTCCCCTTTGTTTTCCAATCGTGCGTAGACGGCGGCGAGACGGTTACTAATTGAACTCGGCAGCGGTTGGCGGCCGGCGACGAGCGGTGGCTGCTGTCTGCGCGCTCTGTTTGTCCTCAGCTCTGTCATGGTTGGCGGTTGGAATCGGCGGTGCCATGGTTGGCCGGCTGGATCGGCGACAATGGGGGCGTGGCACAGACGGGTGGTGGCTTCGGCATCTCCTGCTGCTTCTCCAATTTTCCTCCGCCGACCACCTCCACCAGCTGCCGTAAGCAACCACCACCTCTGTTACCTGAGCGGCACAGTCGTCCCACCTCCAGATCTCATCCATGTCCCACGACCTTCAGATGATTCGCAAGGTTAGGGATGTTCCTCGACGCCTGGTTCTTTCTCCCATCCATGGCACTACTCACCTTGCCATTCGCAAAAGGTCCATCTCTTTCCTCCTTGTGTCTGATATGATGTGTTTCCCGTGGGTAATAGCTTGTATATGGGTCAGATCTAGATCTTTAATCTATTTTAGTAGCAGCCTGGGTTGGGAGCAATGGTGGTCAGCTGAAATTGGACCAACGTCCGGCTGCCATAATGCGAACTGGGCATCATCCCTTCATTTTTTTAGTTCATCTTGCAGTTTGGGTATTGCCTAATTGTTAATTTCATAGGATAGACTTCATCTGTACATGTATTCATGTGCATTATAGTTCATAGATTTTTTGGGCAGTAAAAAATATGATTACTTGGCAGTTTCTGTTCAGGTTTTATCGATTCCATTATTCAGAATTAGAAGCTCCAGTTCTAATTTTTTTCAATTGAGGAGTAGCTAGCTCTGGTTTGCAAATTTTATGACGATGTGACTCCATCTCTTAGCAGAGTCTTACTTTGTAGGCACATCTTCTCTAACAATGACAGGGTTGCTAGGTGCTAGCATTCACAATTAGAGAGGAAGGTTCTCAAATTGGGACGGGCAGAAAACACACCAAAGTTCCAATGGTGCAGTTTGGCAATGAATCGATATTTCTATCAGTTGGATGTTATTGAAAAATTGTTCAAAGCAATATATTATTAGGCTTTATTTTTGTAGCCTCTAGAAATCTGATTTGAGTTAGTGTACTTCTGTAAAGTGACAAGCCATTCACTACAACAGCATTGTGTCACATTGTATCTTTTTCTTAACAGGGTACTAAGGTGGAGTACTGTTTTGTGCAGTAGGTGGTGGCTGTGCCAGTACTATGGACAATGCTGGGCATCCTACACTCGTGGATGTCCCCGATGCTCCCGTATTTTTGCAATGGAGTCGCCGATGCTCCTGTATTTCTACAATGGTATCTCCACATAATGCTACTGTGCATGCTCAGCTAGGTTCTATGTGAAAGTACGAAATCAAAGGCAAATTATTGTTGTTCTATATCTGACATTATGAACCAATGAATTTCATAGTGCCTGCTACACCACACTGGGGCTCTAGGTGGAATAAACAAGTAAGATTTGCCGTATTTCTGCAATGGTATCTCCAATCTAATGCTACTGGACATTTTTCCTCCACAAAGTAGTACTTAAATGCTCACAAATGTTGTAGCTAGCCTTGTGTCGTCAGATGTGAGCTCAAGCCTAGATCCAGCGAGCACTTTCTTAGTTCAGATTTGTCGCAATTTTAAATTTGGGGTTTCATGTTCTAGTATTGATTTTCATCACTGCGTACCTAGAGTTGTTTGTTTTAGAAATATAAGTCCTATATGGCTATATTATATTTCAGCCATCAACATAAATCCTGCTAGTAGCCAGTTGGCTCTTGTAATTCTAATGGCTTTCGTATAAGTCCTTGTCGATTATCTGGCAACTAAGAAGCCGAAGTCTCATGGTGACTATATATTACGAACAACCACTGCACCTGTGAATCAGATTCTGGAGTCCTTGTTCAGTCAAATATATTCTCCTAATCTCATAAAAAACATTTAGTCATACATAATTTAATATTTTCCTCACTGCAGTTCAAATACCTCTCCATGGCGAAACTCTGTAATAGTGTTTTAAGAATAACTCAACTGTAAATTGTGAGTATTCAAAATGTTACATAAATGCTTCCTACATAAAACAAGAAAAAATGGTATACTTAGAAAGCCCCCTACAATACCACTAATGTGATTTCAGGTGTAGTTGGTCTTTCGAAATGAGTATATGTAGAAATAAAGAAGTATATCTGTCAAGTATTCTGTATGCTAATTAGTATTTTTGCATTTTCTTTCTTTACCTTGCTGATATGTTTACGTTTGAGCTCAGCACATGGAGCACTTATATGATCCTTGTGCCTGCTGTTTGCTAGGTGGTGGCCCTTTTCTTATTCAGAAATATACGCCTTCCAATTTGGCTGTTGCTTCTCATTTTTTATGCTATCCATGTGGTTATACATAACTTTGTTCTTTAGAAATGCTTCTCACTTTTTCAGCATCCTAGTCATAATATTTTCATGTGCTTGAGAAATGATGACTGTTATCCGTTAGTTTCTTTGCTTCCAGCTTTGATCGTGTTATTAGCATATCATATTTTGCCTTTTAAGGATCGACACTTCCGTGTGAGAAATGTATTTTTGATCTAGTGGAGTATATTCCAGTAGTTGGCCTTTGAGCATAGATGACAATGCTGGATTTTTAAGCTCTAATTTCCATACTCTATTCTAAAATATGACCGAACTCTAAATGGTTGCATGATATTGGAGTCTTGCAGATGATGTTACGCGTGTGGTGTTCGACTTCTTAATTAATCGGTAAAGCTTCACGTTTTATTATGGCTGATTTTATTTTTTGATTGATGGCAAAAAGGTTATGACTAGGTATGAAGCTTTTAATTTAAAAAAGAAAAGAAAAGATTGGTTCACCTTCTGCATGTAGCCACGGAAGAATACCAGCGAGTGAACCGGTGTGTGTCCCTGCTGCCAGCGAGTGAACCGGTCTTGTTTCAGCAGGTGCGTGTGCGAATTAGCAAGGTGGAGACCGACGGGCTCCGTGTTCACTTCCATCCATTGTTTCACCTGAAGTTGCAGTGGATCCATGAACACTGGTATTTGTTTTGAGGGCATATGGCGGTCAAAAAGCCTGCCTGAATTTTTTTTAATTTTTAAGCAGTAGCGAGTACAAAAAATAAGAACGAAAATTACAACCAGGCTAGCATTAAGACTCTGGAGCAGTGCATGTACACCATTTATCAGTCGAATCATAGAAAGCTCTACTACTTGATTTACAGCTTGTTAAGTCAGCTTATACAGTTATGTCTTTGGTTTAGATAGCTATAGCTAGCTAGATCAAGATTTTACCGTAAAAGAAGCTAGACCTAGGTTTCACTTTTGTTCCTTGTTTTGTTAGAATGCTTCGGTCAGAAATTATCTTCAGTTTCTTGATTTTTATCCTATTTTTTTGCCATTTTTCAGGACGGCTGGTGATGTTGAAGTGTCCTGCTTCTGCTTCTGGATACACAGTGAAATGTAGAGCTGCACCTCATGTTGTGGTCTTAGCATTGTACCGCCTAGTAGGATAGAAATGCAATCTGGAAGGGTTGTGTAATTGAAGTGATGTAACTAATTTTTTTTCACTTATGTAATTTATTACATGTTCACATATTAATTCTTTTATTTGGACATGAGGCTTTGTCTAAAATACTTAAGAAACATGTGTGCGTAGCTGACATACTACATCTATTCCACAGTATAAGATGTTTTGTTAGGTTATTTTAGCCTACCAAAACGTCTTATGTTATGGAACAAATTCGTGGCACCTCAGTGGAAATTATGGTGTCTGTTGCAGAATTTTCTCATGTTCTTAAAAACTAATTCAGTTCAGTTAGTACTGAATCTTTAGGAGAACAATAGAATACACGACATGTTTACCCAATTATGATTATGCCGATGTAAATTTGTGTTACTTTGATTTGCTATGTAAAAACTTCATAGCTCGTTGTATGAGCTTGTATTTACACGTATAAAAAGTTCAAGTCAAATTTACCTCACATGTTTCCTAAAAAAACCTCACATGAATCATGCGAAAACGTATGTCACATACACGTTGATTAGCTGGTTAATATGCCAAACTAGTTACCTATCTTACATCGCATGCATATAAGTATGGTAAATACTACCTACCGCAGGCCGATGAGAAGCCAATTATCGGACTAATCTGACGCCGTTCAATTCAATTCCATCGCACGGTTTACATTTGGCCCGTTAACCCTGTACGTGTCCCACCTATATACCCAAAAAATCATAGATGGTTACTCATCGCTCTCCTTGCCTCTTTCCGAATCGATCCGGTGCTCGCCGCCTCTGCTCTCTCCCACCGCGCCGCCACACCTATCCACGCTGCGCCACCACCTCCTATCCCGGCCGGGACCTGCGCCTCTACCTGGATCGAGTCATGCGTCGACATCCATACTATGCCGCCACGAGGAATCATCGTCAGACCATCCCTTATTGTCGGCGGATTTCACAGATCGGGAATCATCGTCAGACCATCCCTTATTGTTGCCATCGCTGAAGAGGTGGATCAGCAGCTCACCGGGGGCTGCTTCCACTGTTCCATGTGCTTTGTCGATCTCTTCAACGGCGACATGCATCTGGGTAAGGTATTTGCAATGACATAGGTTCCTACCTGTAGGTGGGGAGGCACACCATCGTCCGCGAGAGGTTGCTCTTCCTGGCCGATCCATCTCTTCAGCGATGGCAACATGCTTGCCGGTATAAAAACGATGCTTGTAATCCTCAACCTCCCTAGATATTGTTTGTCTAATCTCTTCTCAATTTCATAGTAAAATCTGTACCATGCAAGCGATTGAGTATGATTTTTTGCGCGGGCACAAGAATTTCAATTCTTTTATGCTTTCTGGGTTGATGAATTATGTTGACATGGAACTAATACAACGTTTGAGAGTATTCATGCTTCCTAAGTATACTATGTGTTTCTTCGGTCTAAGAAAATTGCAGCAATGGACCATGCAACTTCCTTATTGTTTAATTTTCTTGTTGTATAATTTCCCCTGCCATGGTAGTGTACTTCTACTTCAAGCATAGTTGCGTGTTCTTATTTTGTTCTATATATATTTTTCTTCTACTACTAGTAGTGTGTGCCAACCATGATCAATGTTGCTTCCTTTTACCAAAATTAAAATACATGTGTTTTGCTTCATACAATTTCTTGTTTCAACCACTACCGGTGCGTGCTTCAGTGTTTCTGCCAATTTTTTCCATGAAAAACATAAAAAATGTTTCCTAACTATATTTCTTGTGTATGCTTCACAATGGTTTTATGCTTCAACCATTACAGTGCATGCTTATTTTAACGTATATGTAGACATGTTGCTTCAACCTATACTACTGAGTGCTTCAACTATGGCCGGTGTTGTTTTCTTTACTGAAACGATTGTGGATACATTTTGCTTCTCGCAGTGAATTTTATGTTTCGACTAGCGTTGTATGTGCTTCATTGTTTCTTGTTCGTTTTGTTGTACATAAATTTTGCTCTAGCCAATTCAGCCATACTTTTCATTGCCAACAATACTGTAACGATGGTGTGGAAGGGCCAGGATCAGACACAGCTCAGTTTTTTTTTTTGAACAAGGAACGGGTGCAAAGCACCCGAAAAACTTTTTAGCTCAGAAGCATTGTACATCCATGATTACAAGTCCATCATCCTGAATTTTTTGTATAGAAGAGATGATAGGACAGCTAATTTTGCTATGAGCTAGAGTTCTGCATGAGTTTGTAGACAAAGATCCTATTGATCTACTTGCCTGATGAGCACAACAGTGAGCAACACCATTAATCTCTCTGGATATATGGAAAATTTGCGAGTCCATATGTTTGATCAGCCTGTGAAACTGATATATTTGTTTCCTAATTTCCCAGGGTACCGACTGATCTCTTTCATCCGGAGCAGTTGCCGCCAGAGTGAGGTTCCTGCAATCAGAGAAAAAAACAGGTTTTTGTATATTAAGGTTTTGTGCAACTGCTGCCGCTAACAGCAGCGCTTCTGCCTCTGCTTGCATAGGTGATGAGACTCCTTGCTTTGAGGCCATGACAAAAATGTCCGTGGTTTGCTCTTGTACTTGCCATCTCACATAGACTCCTAAACCCGCAGTTGTATTAGCGCAACTTTTTCCTTTTTCCTTCCAACTAGCATCAACATATATCTTTGGATTTTGAAATGGGAAGTCTGATGCCACAGTGTGTCCTTGGGGTGTATTGACCACAGACTTAGTTCTTACTCCAGGTTCATTCTCATTGCTATTGATATTGTGGGCCTCCTCCATAAGTGCTTGTGCTTGGAAAAAAACCTGATGTGGATTGCTTTGTCTTGATCTGAACAACTCTTCGTTCCTGCATTTCCATAAACACCACAAAAAGGTACAAATGGTCTGCAAGGTTGCATAAGGATGGTTATGATTTAAAAGGGCATTGATTGTCGAGGTTAGAGAATAATTATTAGTGACAAAGTTGTCTGTTTTTATGTTCCAAGGTTTCTGGTACCAGGCTGCTCTGGCAAAAGGGCATGAAAAAAATATATGCATTTCATCTTCAGTAAACCCACACCTGCAGCAGTATTTGTTTATATGTTTGGAATAGGTTGAAACTCTGTCACCTGATGGTAGTGCTCTCCTAAGAAGTCTCCAGATGAAGGTTTTTACTCTTGGCAGAACTTGCTTAGCTCTCCAGATTTTGTTAAGGAGTTTCTTAGTATCCTCCTGAACTGAGTGTGGTCTTGGGGTACCTGCGTCAAAAAGAGCTTGCAGACAAGCTTTGTATGCTAATTTGGAGTTACACTTCCCATTTTGAGCTGGCTTCCAACAAAGGATATCCCCTTGAGTTTCAGAATGGATGATGGGTGAGACACAGCTCAGTTGGTGGCTACATTGTTGACAACAGAGGATTGATGGCGTGTGCGGTGCTCACACATGTCAGCTTGTTCAACATCCTCCACGTCGATGGCTAGGCCAAGTGAAATTAGTATTTTGTTGTTGAGATGTAAAAATAAATGTATATTGTTCGAATGCATTTTGTCAAAGTTTTCATTGTGCGGTCACTCGTAAACACAATATGTTTCCTAGAACAAGCGTCCTTCCTTATGTTTGGAACAATATTGTTCAAGCTTCAACAATTATACAACTATGTTTCAGAATACAACTATACAGCTTCATATAGGAAAATCTGAATCGTGACATTGTTTGGAGAAGAGGTATATACATTTTTTACTTCCACAACTTACGTCACGGATGCGTTTTAGTCCCACATCTTGCAAAGTGAGTAATATTAGTCCCACAACTTGCAACCTGAAAGCATTTTAGTCCAATTCAATCGAATTTCTGCGATTTTGAATGAATTTTTCCATCTTTTGACCAAAACTTATTCTGAAGCTCACATTAGGCATCAAATGTTTTCAAAATGAATTTTTTTTCTCTGCTGCATGCTATTTTCCTAGGCCCGACAGGCGGGCACACCTATCAGTTGCAGTATAAATAATAAATAAAAACACATATAAGACAATCATGGTAATTGAACTTACAACCTACACCCTCAAATATATATAGGTTGCCATTACAGTACATGCACCAATGTGATTACATTAAGAGCGGCCTTTTATTATACATTATTTTCAGGCTGATTTGTCCTATCTTGCCTATACACACAAACATTATGTATATAAGCGCACACACACAAGTGAAGTGGACCTTGATTGATTGAGTGTATACACCTAGGCCACATATAAGATTTTATTTTGGTAATTTAAAAATAGCGTGTTCTACATATGTGAAAAATTCTAAAAAATGCAATTTTTAATCCAAAATATTTTGTGTCCTAAGCAACATAGAAAATACAAAAATAGTGATCTAGGTTTGTAAATAGTGCACCTCCAGATCCTGTTTAAATTGTCTTTTTTGTGTAGCCCCAACATAATTCAATCCGGATTAAAATTTTACACACTCAAAAAGCTTATATCATGTACATATTTTTAGGAGGTGTATTTGGTACTTTGAATTGTATCTTTTTAAATATTCAAAATAACAGCCTCCACGTAGCCCGAGATTAAAATGCATTTTCCGTGGATACATGTCCTTATATAGGAGTCTGATTTTGTATGACACAAGAATTTTTAGCGTACGTGTATGTTTTTATGTTGTATAAATAAATTACGTTTTTTAAGTTAGCAATAGTCGTGTGTTGGTGTAGTGGCTTGAGGATTCCTTGATATAGGAAGGTATGAAGTTTAAATCCCTCCTAACGCTTAGAGTTCTAACTATTTTATTTCTATGTCTGCATGTCAGCAGCACCGAGGACTCAAATGCAAGAGAAAAATACATTAGGTTATTTTTAAAAATTACAACGTCATAGGTGGACGAATTTATTCAAACTTGCTGAAGTTTAATTAAACTGGACTAAAATGTTCGCAGGATGCAAGTTATGAGACTACTATTGCTCACTTTGTAAGATGTGGGACTAAAACGCTCCCACGATGCAAGATGTGAGACTAAAAGTATATATACCTCTTTGGAGAAAGACGTTTCTATAAATTATGAAGCATGGCGTGTAGGATCGGACGCTTGTTTATAATTGATGAAATCAAGTACCGAATGAAAAGGAATCATCGAGTCTGTAGTAGATGGAATCACGGGGGATAATTATTGGGTCTAAAGGAACGTGATCATGGGAGCATATATGGTAGCAACGATGATTAAATGAATTTTATACTGGAAACCATCAATGGAGTGGGGTGCTTGATTCACGGGAGTTTAGGGTGTGTTCGGATACGGTCCAGCTTCGTAAAAATCCGCCGATCCAGCTTCCTGGTGCGACTCCAGCGTCTCCGGATGGAGCACGAAACGTTCGGCTGAGCTCCTCGCTAGAGAACGGTGGTTACGGCTGGATGGGCCAGTATTTGCGTGGGCTTTCCGCTAGCTGGGCTGGTCCGTGTGGTGGAAGGGTGCCTGTTGCTTTTTTTTTTTCCGCGATTTTGGTTCCCGATACGGGAAGAATTGCAGCTGGAGGAGGCTAGTTCCGCCAGAGTAGCGTCTGGACATGGCCGAGGACGCCCGTCGATCTGGATGCGGGCGGAGGCATGCTCGGGAGCTCGAGATGGCTGCCCCCGAGGCGCGGTCGAGTGAGCTTCTCCGCGCGATGCCGGAAGAAGTACGGGGGCGGCGGCAGGGTGCCGCGGGGAAGGCGAGCTATTGGCGGCAGCGAGTGTTGGTCGATTGGCTCAGGAACCTGGCGACATTGGCAGGAGGCGAAGCGAAAGAAGGGGAATAGAAAACGACATCGAACCTTTCTCACTTAGCGGTGGCAACTGGCTGTAAATAGAAGGTGCTCCGCCGTTTGCTGATCCGGGGATTTGCAAGACTGGTGCTCCGAGTTTTGTACATGAAATCGGTCTGGCTCCACGGATCTAGCTTCTTGGAACTAGGACGTTCGGCAGCGCTCCACCGGGAATTTTAAGGAAGCTGGAAACCAGACGACCCCCGAACACGCCCTTAGTTTGGAAAACAACCGAGGGAAGGAGTGGACCTTGTCCTGTTAATTATTTCAGCGCGCGGAGCCTGGTAGAAATCCTGCGGTCAGACGGCTTCCAATCCTAGGCCGAGAAGCAATCGGACGCCGATCCCTAGCGGTGCCTATAAGTTTTGTTGCTCAGTCGTAATTAGTTTACTACCTCTATCCCAGTTTATAAGACTTACGCGTATACCTAGATCGTTTGCATGAGCTATATAATATAAATTATATAATATAAAAATAAAATCATTAGAAAATATAACATTTGAAATTTCTAATAGTATAGTTTTTATCTTATTTACCTCATGCTAAG
The DNA here is from genome assembly GCA_030063025.1 of Avena longiglumis. Classification (NCBI taxonomy): domain Eukaryota; kingdom Viridiplantae; phylum Streptophyta; class Magnoliopsida; order Poales; family Poaceae; genus Avena; species Avena longiglumis. Next base: position 270,254,988 of record CP125978.1, read on the forward strand.
TTGGTTAATTTATCGACCTAGAAATACCCGTAGGTCTTATAAACCGAGACGGAGGGAGTACGTCGTATGCAGCCAGTTCACCAGGCACTCTTTTCTGCTGTGGGGACACGGACTCTGAATCTTAGGTCGCATGCATCCTGTTTAATATCGCGCGGGCGCTCGGGCTTGGCTACCGCGGGATTGGGGCGGTGTGTAGAATAATATTCTGCTCCTGCGTGTCAAATAATATATATATATATATATATATATATATATATATATATATATATATATATATATATATATATATATATATATATATATACTATCTCTGTTTTAAGGCTTAAGGCGCACACGTTTTTAAAAGCAAAGTTTGACTAAAAGAATTGAACAACAAAATCTTACTTATATTGTATATAATTAGTACCATTGGATTCGTATTGAAAAATACTTTCCAGTGATACTAGTTTTATACCAAAACTCTTTACGTATTTAGAGTAATTTTTGGTCAAAGAAAAACACGCAAAACGAGAACGCCTTAAGCCCTGAAACGGAGGAAGTGTATATATATATATATATATATATATATATATATATATATATATATATATATGTATCTATTTGCAATTGTAAAATACTAAAAATTAATGTCCAACCACACAACACATTCTTAGTCTCAGAATATAAAGAACTAGTACTTCTTGACAATTTTATTACCTCAAAGCTCGAATAAGATTTAATTCCAATGATTACATGGATCATCGTCCTATCCATGTTCAGATTCTTGATTATCTTCATTTACATTAACACTATTTGCTATCGGAAAATACCATTTTTGTAGGGTTCGCAGCATAGAAAACAAAAATTTTCCTACGATGTGAACTATATACCAAGATCTATCTACTAGATACAAACAACGGGCGGATGTATATCCGCAGAGAACATACCCTTGAAGACCTACAAAGCTTAACGAGTTCAACTCGTGGTTGATGTAGACGATCTCTTGACGATCTCAAGATCGAGAGGAAGTCCTAGCGCTGCAAATCAGCGCGCAGGTGCTTCGCACACACGTTCGAGGCACCGAGCAACCTCCGCCTCCTCGCTCCAGCGATGCAGCGGAAGCACAACTCTTTCTTGCCGAATAGCCACCGGGAACATGTATCTCGCTAGTCCGAGACCATGGGGGATAAATTCTAGAGGGGGAGAGAGATCCTTCACGAGAAGGTGTGAGAGACAAGTGAGGAGGGGGGCTCCTTTTATAGGAGGAGGGGGGGAACCCCAAGGGGGTGGCCGGCGCATGGGGGCTGCCCCCTTGCCCTCCCCTCTTCATGTGGGTGGACACTCCACTCACAAATATCCTTTAAATTCCCTCCACTCAAAAGTCCACTCAAATTCCCATTAAATTTCCACCAAATTTAATGCAAACTCTCATTAAATAAAACTCTTTTATTTTATTCAGAATTTTGTCAATTACTTTAATGACAAACATTCACAAATAACCCCTTGCTAGAATTCTATTTCACATGCATAACCACTTTATGCAATTTCACCCGAAAACCTGTTTCGGTATCTAGTGAAATAAATTCCTGTGCTTGTTCATTCTTCGGCATGAAACATTTGCTCCAATTGGATGTCGGTGTCTCTTAAGTGTGTCACCCTACGGTTCGTGAATAATTCGGACATGATCGAGACCCCTCTTGGATCAATAATCAGAAGCGGGATCTGGAGACCCATACTGACTCCCACACATTCAACGATGACTTTCTTGTGATCGTCGAACCTTTTACGCTAGTATCTTAATCCCTTTGTTTCACGATATATTACATGTCCGAGATTCGATCATCGGTATCTCCATACCTAGTTTGATCTCGTTACCGACATGCACTCTTTTCTCGTTCCTGTGATATAACATTCTAGTGATCAAATCACTTGCTTGCAAGCTAATCAATGTGATATCACCGAGAGGGTCCAGAGTATATCTATCCGTCATCGGGATGAACAAATTCCACTCTCGATCCATGAGCCTCAACATAACACTTTATTAGTTCTGAATCCATCTTTATAATACCCTGTTACGGTGTGACGTTTGATGTTATCAAGAAACTCTTCCGGTGTTAGTGATTGACATGATCTCATGGTCTAAGGATTAGGATCACTTCGTAAGTTGTTATAGCAATATAAACTCAATGACTTTGATCGTAATGCTATACTTAGGATGAATGTTCATCACACCATTACACTAATGTTGTGATCCCGTTATTAACAACATCCAATGTCCATGATCAGGAAACCTTGATCATCTTGTTAATCAACGAGCTAGTTTATGAGAGAGGCATAACTAGGAACTTTCGCTTGTTTATTAAACACACATGTATTAACGCTTCCGTATTAATACAATTATAGCATGCAAAATAAACATCTATCATATACTTGGAATACATAATAAACACTTTATTATTGCCTCTCGGGGCATATTCCTTCGATCTCCCACTTGCACTAGAGATAATAATCTAGTTACATAGTGATAAATCTAACACCCATTGAGTTCTCGTGTTGATCATGTTACGCTCTAGGAGAGTTTTAGTCAACGGATCTGCTACATTGAGATCCGTATGTACTTCTAAATCTTTATATCTCCATCCTTGACATGCTCACAGATGGAGTGAAACCGGCGCTTAATATGCTTAGAATGCTTGTGAGACCTTGGCTCTTTGGCATTGGCAATGGCAACATTGTTGTCACAATAGATCACCATTGGGTCCAACGCGTTTGCCACCACTCCTAGTTCGGATATGAACTCCTTCATCCAAACTGCTTCCTGAGCCGCTCAAGCAAAGAACATATTCGCCTCCGTTGATCCCGCTACCACAGGTTGTTTGGAGCTCCTCCAACTAACCGCTCCGCCATTCATGAGAAATACATATCCGTATTGAGACTTAGAGTCATCCGGATCGGTGTCAAAGCTAGAGTCGACATAACACTTAGCGACGAGCTCTTCTTCACCTCCGTATACAAGAAACATATCCTTAGTTCTTCGTAAGTACTTAAGGATATTCTTGACCGCTATCCAAAGGTTCAACTGGATCCTATTGGTACCTACTAGTCAAACTAATAGCATGTGCCACATCCGGTCTTGTACATAGCATGGCGTACATTATAGAGCCTATGGTCAAGCATAGGGACTTTGTCCATTATCTCTTTCTTCCTACTGCCGGACTTTGAGTCTTACTCAATGTCTTTCCTTGCAACATAGGTAAGGACCCCTTCTTACTTCCGTCCATTTTAAACTTCTTTAAAATCTTATCAAGGTATGTACTTTGCGATAGCCCTATTAGGCTCCTAGATCTATCTCTATAGATCTTTATGCCTAATATGTATGACGCTTCACCTAGGTCCTTCATTGAAAATTTGCTGTTTAGATAACTTTTAACACTGTTTAAAAGATCTATATCATTTCCGATCAATAATATGTCATCCACATATAATATCAGAAATGCCACATTGCTCCCACTCACTTTCTTGTAAATACAAGCTTCTCCATAAGTTTGGACAAATCCAAACTCTTTGATCACCTCATCAAAGCGGAGATTCCAACTTCGTGATGCTTGCTTCAATCCATAGATGGATCGCTGAAGCTTGCACACCTTGTTAGCATCCTTAGGATCGACAAACCCTTTGGTTGTATCATATACAACTCTTATTCAATATTACCATTGAGAAACGCGGTTTTGACATCCATCTGCCATATCTCATAATCGAAATATGCAGCAATTGCTAACATAATCCTAACTGACTTTAGCATCGCTACGGGAGAGAAAGTCTCATCGTAGTCAACTCCTTGAATTTGTCGAAACCCCTTTGCGACAAGTCGAGCTTTATAGACGGTCACATTACCATCAAAGACGGTTTTCCTTTTGAAAATCCATTTGTTCTCCACGGCCTTTCGGTCGTGAGGTAATTCCACCAAGTTCCAAACTTGATTTTCATACATGGATTCCATCTCGATTTCATGGCTTCTAACCATTTGTTGGAATCCGGCTCATCATCGCTTCTTCATACATCGCAGGTCATCATTTTCATCAACCATGAAATTCATGACAGATTTCCGACATACGGGAGCCGCACGCGTCTGCTTGACCTGCGAGGTTCGATAGTACTCTTTCGGAGTTTCATGATCATTATCATTAGTTCCCTCTTCAATGTGGAGCCAACTCCGGAACAACTTCCGGCTGCGCTACTCGCCATACTTTGAAGAGAAGGTTCCACAACCTCTTGAGTTCTACCTTCGACTACTCACACCTTTCGCGAGAAACTCTTTCTCTAGAAAGGATCCATTCTTGGCAACAAAACCTTGCCTCGATTCGTGATAGAAGGAATACCCAATTGTTTCTTTAGGGTATCCTATGAAGACACATTTTTCCGCTTTGGGTTCGAGTTTATCCGGCTGAAGTTTCTTCACATAAACATCGCATACCCAAACTTTAAGAATGATGACTTAGGTTTGTTTCAAACCATAATTCATACGGTGTCTTTTCAACGGATTTAGATGGTGCCCGATTTAAAGTGAATGCAGCTTCTAGTGCATAACCCCAAAATGACAATGACAAGTCCGCTGAGACATCATAGATCAAACCATATATAATAAAATACGACGTTCGACACACCATTTCTTTGTGGTGTTCCTAGGTGTGAGTTGTGAAACAATTCCACACTCTTTCATGTGAGTTCTAAACTCGTAACTTATATACTCACCTCCACTGGGACCAGAAATTGATCTTTCTATTACGATGATTTTCCACTTCATTCGAAATTCCTTGAACTTTTCAAAGGTTTGAGACAGATTTGTGTTTCATCAAGTAGATATAACCGTATCTACTCAAATCATCCGTGAAAGTAACAAAATAACGATATCCACCTCGCAAACACACTCATTGGACCACATACATCGAATGTATGATTTCCAATAAATCACGCCTGCTCCATTGAACCGAAAACGGTTTCTAGTCATCTTGCCCATAAGGCATGGCTCACATGGATAAAATGATTCAAAATCAAGTGATTCCAAAAGTCCATCTGAATGGAGTTTCTTCATGCGTTTAACGCCAATATGACTTAGATGGCAGCGCCACATATATGCGGATATATCATCATTAAGTTTAATCCTTTTAGCATCAACATTATGAATATGTGTAACATTATCATCGAGATCTAATAGAAATAAACCATTCATCATTGGTGCATGACCATAAAATATTTCATTCATATAAATGGAACAACCATTGTTCTCAGATTTAAATGAATAACCACTTCGCATCAAACACGATCCAGATACAATGTTCATGCTTAGTGCAGGCACCAGATAACATTTATTCAAGTTTATAACTAATCCTGACGGCAAGTGGAGAGGCAGCATTCCGACGGCGATCACATCAACGCTTGATCCATTGCCGACACGCATCTTGACCTCACCCCTTGCTAGCGGTCGCTTGTTCCGCAGCCCCTGATTCGAGTTACAAATATTAGCAACTGAACCGGTATCAAATACCCAGGTGCTACTGCGAGCACTAGTCAAGTACACATCAATAACATGTATATCATATATACCTTTGTTTGCCTTGCCGGCCTTCTTGTCCGCGGATACTTGGGGCGATTATGCTTCCAATGGCTCCCCCTTACAATAGTAGCACTCGGAATCGACTTAGGTCCAACTCGGGTTTCTCTTCAGCGCAACAAGCTTGCCGCCTTACTTCCTTCCGCTTTCCTTCTTGTCTTTCTTGAAACCAGTGTTCCTATTGATCATCAACACTTGATGTTCCTTTTTGATCTCAACCGCAGTTTTAAGCATTGTGTAAGCTCGGGGAGAGACTTCTTCATGCCTTGCATATTATAGTTCATCACGAAGCTCTTATAGCTAGGTGGCAGAGACTGCAGAACACGATGGATGCCTAAGTCAATGGGAATCGATATTCCCAAGGACACAAGCTTATCGGTGTAACCCGACATCTTGAGTACATGATCACTAACGGAGCTCTCTACAGCAGCATGTGTGTCGAAAATCATTTTCAACTCACCCATTGTATCAAATGCATTGACGTTTTCGAAACGCTTTCGAAGTTCCGGCTCTAGCCCATACAATATGCCGCAATGAACTAAGTTGTGGTCCTCCTGACGAGTCTGATAGACATTCTTCTCCTCGTCAGGGGCATCATCTAAAGGTGGGGGGGCCTAACGGCGCTTCTAGCACATATTGCTTTTGTGCAGCAGAGAGGAGAATCCTCAAATTCATGGCCCATTCGGTAAAGTTGCTATCGTTCGTTGCTAGTTTCTCTTTCTCCATGAACAGATTGAAATTAAAAGCAGGTGGTGCCATCTACAACAGAATTTGTAAAGTTTAGACTAAGTGTATGATAGATTGAGTTCAACTAATCTATATTACGAATGAACTCCCACTCAAAAACGACATCCCTCGTGCCTTTTTGGTGATTACATGAACCAAATCCACTACACCAAGTCCGATCATCACGTGAGTCGGTATAGCTTCAAAGGCGAGCATCAAATGGGCATCATATCAACTATATGACTCATGCTTAACCTTTCGGTCCGTGTTAGAGGCCATGTCTACATGCTAGGCTCGCCAAGTTAGAACCTTAGTATTCACGTGTGTAACGCTTTTACACCGAAATATGGTCGTGGATCCAAGAACACCCGATCATCACGTGATGTCTTGGAGCCATTTAAAACATAATCGGTGCATACTAAAGGAATAACACATTCTTATCTTGATATTTAAATGAGGGATCATCTTATTATGCTAACAAAGCGCTAAACAAGCAATATAAGATGCTATCAAACATCATATGTTTATTAGTGAAATGATATGGTTCCCGCAGATGATCTCTATCATGTGCATCGTGGTATGATCACTATCATACCTATATGTGTAAATCCAAGGTCTATGGATTTTACGCTATGTGTGTAAGAGTATCATCTCATACTTCTACTTACAACACTACCATATCATAACACTAGCCCAAAGAACAATCTACACTAGACGCCTCTAATTTATCCATTGCAAGTTTTACGTGGCTTAGGGCTTTCGAGATAGCACCGTTCTTACCTACGAACATGAACCACAACGAGGATAATCAAATTGTTGATAACTCGCTTGCAAAATAGATATTGACTATAGTAGGAGAGATGACACCCGCTAGCCACTTATGCAAACTAGTTGCATGTCAAGCGTGAACAGGTCTCATGTGCGAGGACATGTAAAGTTTGTCCGGCCGCTTCATCCCACTATGCCACCAATATCCAAAATTACAACAAAGGAGCAACAACATGATCATCATCGCCCACATACTCATATGTGTATTACCTGTAAAGTATCTACGCATAGATCCGGCTCGATACCCGTAGGGTTCGCAAGATAGAAAACAAAAAATTTCCTACGATGTGAACTATATACCAAGATCTATCTACTAGATACAAACAACGGGCGGATGTATATCCGTAGAGAACATACCCTTGAAGACCGACAAAGCTTAACGAGTTCAACTCTTGGTTGATGTAGACGATCTCTTGCCGATCTCAAGATCGAGAGGAAGTCCTAGCCGCAAAAGCGGCGCATCCGTGCTCGCACACACACGTTCGAGGCACCGAGCAACCTCCGCCTCCTCGCCCAGCGATGCATGGAAGCACAACTCTTTCTTGCCGAATAGCCACCGGAACATGTATCTCGCTAGTCCGAGACCATGGGGATAAATTCTAGAGGGAGAGAGATCCTTCACGAGGAGGTGTGAGAGACAAGTGAGGAGGGGGCCTTTTATAGGAGGAGGGGACCCAAGGGGTGGCAGCGCATGGGGCTGCCCCTTGCTCCTCCTCTTCATGTGGGTGGACACTCCACTCACAAATCTCCTTTAAATTCCCTCCACTCAAAGTGCAATCAAATTCCCATTAAATTTCCACCAAATTTAATGCAAACTCTCATTAAATAAAACTCTTTATTTTATTCAGAATTTTGTCAATTACTTTAATGACAAACATTCACAAATAACCCTTGCTAGAATTCTATTTCACATGCATAACCACTTTATGCAATTTCACCCGAAAACCTGTTTGGTATCTAGTGAAATAAATTCTGCGCTTGTTCATTCTTTCGGCATGAAACATTTGCTCCAATTGGATGTTGGTGTCTCTTATGTGTCACCCTACGGTTCGTGAATAATGCGGACATGATCGAGACCCTCTCGGATCAATAATCGAAGCGGGATCCGAGACCCATATCGACTCCCACACATTCAACGATGACTTTCTTATGATCGTCAGAACCTTTTATGCTAGTATCTTAATCCCTTTGTTTCACGATATATTACATGTCCGAGATTCGATCATCGGTATCTCCATACCTAGTTTGATCTCGTTACCGACATGCACTCTTTTCTCGTTCCTGTGATATAACATTCTAGTGATCAAATCACTTGCTTGCAAGCTAATCAATGTGATATCACCGAGAGGGCCCAGAGTATATCTATCCGTCATCGGGATGAACAAATTACACTCTCGATCCATGAGCCTCAACATAACACTTTATTAGTTCTGAATCCATCTTTATAATACCCTGTTACGGTGTGACGTTTGATGTTATCAAGAAACTCTTCCGGTGTTAGTGATTGACATGATCTCATGGTCTAAGGATTAGGATCACTTCGTAAGTTGTTATAGCAATATAAACTCAATGACTTTGATCGTAATGATATACTTCGGATGAATGTTCATCACACCATTACACTAATGTTGTGATCCCGTTATTAACAACATCCAATGTCCATGATCAGGAAACCTTGATCATCTTGTTAATCAACGAGCTAGTTTATGAGAGAGGCATAACTAGGAACTTTCTGTTTGTTTATTAAACACACATGTATTAACATTTCCGTATTAATACAATTATAGCATGCAAAATAAACATCTATCATATACTTGGAATACACATAATAAACACTTTATTATTGCCTCTCAGGGCATATTCCCTTCAATTTTAAAGTATCTTTTTGTGATTCAATAAGTTCAATCTCTCGCTTTCTTTTATTCCAAATTTTCCAGGGCTTGTGCTTAGCTTAGTTGGCATATTCTTTTATTTCTTAGATCGTTTTCTCAAAAACCCTAATTTTTCTCTTTGCAAAAAACCCTAATTTTCTACATTGGTAACTCGCTGGCTCATCGTCGACACGTCGTCCACCAAATGAAAGATCCACTAGGCCCTACTCTTTTGTCGTCTCGAACTAGGTCACGGCCCACCTCTAATTTCTATACGAATTCATCTGGCTGTCTTGGTCGTCTTGGATTGTTCATCACATGTAGATTGCTTGGATCAGCCCCTTTGGGACTTTTTATATGTAGACTTTACCAAACAATAATTAATTGATGACACATGGACATTTTTATATGTATAATTTACCAAAATACTTGTGACAAACTTGTTCAAAATATGACCTAAAAGAAATCATGTATAATTTATTTCCTAAGTGTATTCATAAGTATAAGTCATCTTGTAATGAATGATAACCAGTTGTCACTGAATATGTGATTTTGTTGTGGAGCCTTCTGTTTGAAGTCGTTCTTTACAAGTTGTCATTATTCATAAGTTAAGTTGAACAATTAACCTAGACTAATGTGGTATTCAGCATATGCGGTTCCACCTTATCATGGGCATGGAGATACCAATCCGCCTATTATGGACTCAGCCAAAGAGGTAGGTGAGTCGTACTGACCCTAGGTTGAGTCGGCACGAGTAATTTCATGTGCACCGACTCAAGTAGAGGAATTCTTAGACCCGAGGAGATCGCATAGTCCGAGTTATGGATCAGCCGGTTTAGGTTTCTTCAAACATTGGTCCGTAATTGGACAATTATAAAGACAGAGTTTAGACCAAATAGGAATCAAGCTGAGTGACGTGGATAGCCAAGATGAAATTTTTCCCTTAGACTCGGAGAGATTCTCTAGGCCATGTCATATGATATGATTCGGAAGCATTGTCATGCGCGACTCAATAAGTTTTAACCGAGTCGGATGAGTAAGACTTAGTCAGATGGGTCACATATCACGAATCGAGAAGAGAGTTGATTTACTAAAGGGACAGTAGTAAATCCCCTATAGTTTTACAAAGTATATCGTGAGACAAAAGAGACTTGGACAAAAGTCACATTGGAAAGGTTTATCGTTTCGACTCTATGATACATGGGAGTCGGCATGTGCTGTTAGGAGTCAATGTTGATTGATATATTGTGAGTCAAACTCCAATCGTGTCCAAATCACCATGAGTCTACGGGATCCCACACTTACAAGTATGGAGCGAGTCGAATGTAATCCGACTAAGAGTGTGTTGGTTAGATTGTACTTCAGCTGGACTAGAACTAGATCAACGAGAGTTGTACTCGCACTTCCAGTTTAGGGTTTCATTAAGTGGGATAAAGGCTTATAGTTCATATAAATGACTTATAGTCATGTTATATGGAATGAATCCACATATGACCCAAATTTTAAAATTTGGAAGTCTACTCAAAGGACGGCATGTTAAATGGATTTATTAGAAGGATAAATGATGAAAATGTATTCGTATAATAAAACTCAAAGAGTTGAGAGAAGTTCTACTAAGTTTAAAGAGTTGAATGTAGAAATCTGTACTGATATTATTAGTGATAATTTCATATAAGGAAAGAAGATGTTAAAATGATATTCAAATATTAAGGACTTGTACTTAGTACAATTCTGAGGATTTTGTTGATCTTTGAAGTACTAATAAGAAGGATGCATACATTTCAAAGAGTTGAAATAAACATTAAATATAGCAAGAATCTCGGTCTTGATGAAATGATAAAAAGAGTTTTATTTCATCTGGAAGGACGAAGAGATATGAAAGTAAGTGGGAGTACACATACCTCCATGATAATATGTGGAATACATATATTTGATTATAGATAACTTGTAGTTTCTTAATGAAAGTTGATGTAAGATATTTATAAGACTTAAGCTAAGTTATGGATATATTACATAGAGGTCTATAATGATAGAAGAAGATGCAAGTATCACTTAGCGACAAAGTTAGTGCGTTGGAAGGATTTGCAAGAATCAATTTGAACTAGTCAAATTGATGAGCAAATGAAGATATATAAGATATATGCTGAAATAATATTTTGGTTCTAAAATTGCTAAATAGTTAGAAAAATAAACCATAGCACTCCATGATTGGATTATAAATGCAGTTGATAAAGTCTCTTGAATTTAAGTAAATACTTCTATATTCAGATCAACTTTGCTACATACATCGACATTTTTCCTACGAATTTTGTACGACACTACTGATCCAAGCACTCAAGCACTCATTGACAAGGCAGGGTGCAGCTCATCTGTCTGATTCGATGTCGTGCAGAAATCGAACAACAAACATCGTCCATGAAGTAGTTGAAAGATCACAGATACCGTCTAGAGGTGGGATGAATAGGCAGTTAAATTTTTTTACGAGATGGGCTTAACAATGGCGGAATAAAACTAGTGTTTTCTTTTGTTAAACACAAAGCCTATATATACTAAGTTTCACCTATGTGCAGCAACAACTTATAATAAGCAAGACTAGCAACAATGTGATATCAAGATAGATTACTTTAAGCATGAAGGCTATCATAATGTAAAGTGCATAAGTAAAGAGCTCGAGTATAGAGATAACCGAGGCACGCGGCTACGACGATTTTTTACCGAGTTCCTTCCAACATAGAAGTACGTCTCGTTGGAGGGGTGGGTGGTACTAAGACCACCACCGTCACAAAAGGCCTCACCCGATTCTCCCGAGCACCCGCCGCACAGCAAGCACCCGATCCACTATACGGTGGCCTTCAAGGTAGCGACCGGAACCTTTTGAGTAGACCTCCACAACACTTGGAGTCTCCCAACACGATCCCAAAGCTTTACAACTAATATCCAAGCTCCGAGACCGACTACTTCCACACAACCGTCTAGGGTTCCAAGTACCCAAGAGGGACAAGCTTCTTTTGATTTCACCAACCAAATCCTCCGAGGAGAACTCAAAGCGATGTACCTAATGCAAATGGTAAGAACACCACAAAGATTCTCTAATACTTTACTCTTAAGTTCCAACAAAGCTACTAAAGCTATTTGGGGAACAAGAGAGATCTCCTCGATCTTCCTCTCAAATGGATGCAAGAATCATTGGATGGGAGGAATAAATCAAGCTTAAAGGATCAAGAACAATGGGGCAAAGCTTGAAGAAAAAGAGGAGGAAGAAGTACTAGAAAAGAGAGAGAGAGAGAGAGAGAGAGAGAGAGAGAGAGAGAGAGATGCCTTAAATAGGAAAAGGGGAAACTGCCCATTGGGGCCATTTTAGGCGAACTGGGTCGGTATTACCGGATTGGGCCGATACTACCGCCCAGCCCAACTACCAGGCTATGAATAGGAAGCATGCGAGCGAAGCAAGCAACGAGGCAGGTCAACGCGAGCGCGTAAGGCGAGTGAAGTGCGCGAGCGGGAGTGAGGCGAGGCGAGCAGGCACGCGCGGGAGAAGCGGGAACAGTGCGTGCGAGGAACTGGGGAGCGGGCCACGGTAGAAGGGAGCAAGCAGCGGCGAAAGAAAACGGGCAGGCTAGGCCGGCTCGGTACTACCGGCCCGCCCGGGCGGTAGTACCATTGGGGCCTGGGCCAGTAGTACCGGCCAGGCCTACCGGGTGAGGCAGTGTGCAGCACACAGGGGCGGGCGGTAGCACCCGCGGTACTACCGCTCGGCCCACAACAAATTCTTTTTTATTTTTCTTTAAAAAATAAATAAGAGGCAAACTTCAACATGCAATAACTTGAGTTAGGAAACTTCAATCGACCCCAAATAAATTTTGTTGGAAAGAGGACGACAAGAGGTGATGAAGAAAAGTTCAAAGAAGAGGTTTCTCCATGGAGTACGGGGGAGCAATTTGCAAGTCTTCATCAAGCAGGAGCGAGCAAGATAAATCAAGAAAGGTGTTCCATCTTGAGAAGGACAAGACTGTCTACATCAAGCTCAAGTGGAATGCTCAAGGCAAAGGTATGATCTTGATAAGGTTTCTCTTTTACCGGTCTAGCATTGTTAGTTGGGAGACCGGATTTAGGATAGATAGCCGTACTATCTAGAGGGGTTCTCAAGAGGGTGACTCGATCGCATATTTCATAGAGAGATCAAACCTTTGTATACATAGCATCATATTTCTTGGTTGTTAGTTGGATCTTGTTCATGAGAGGATCTAGAGCTTGTGGTTATCATCATAACAAGCTCTAGTTCATCAAATAAGGTTTTCCATTGCATATCTTAATGTAGTTTTTGATCTTGCGAGTTTTTTGGCTCCGCACCTTGGGAGATATCTCAATATATATTCATGGTATTTTCTGGCTCTGCAGTTTTTGTTACTGGAGTTTCCCTGACCGGAAGTTCCGGCTAGCCACCGATAGTACCGCTAGGGCAATTTGCCACGGGTAGTACCGGTGGAAGTTCTGGTGCTTCTTCCGCTCATTCTCAGTATCTTATATGTCTTGTTTATTCTATTTGACGGATTTTGGGTCGGAAGTTAAGGCAGTAGTACCGCCCTCGCCGGAAGTACCGGCCAGGCATCGGAAGTACCGCTCGAGCATGTCTGCCGCCGGTAGTACCGGGTGAAATTCTGGCTCTACATCCGCTCAGCTCAATTTCGGTTCAGTAACCTCTCTGTTTGGTATGCTCTATTTGTCGGAACTTCGGTCGGAATTTCTGGCGGTAGTACCGTTCTCAGCGGAAGTTCTGGTGGACCAGCGGAAGTTCTGGCTAGGCTCAATTTTCTGTCTTTTGTATCGCAGTTTCTGACCGTTGGCTAGGTGCCACCGGAATTTCCGCCCTCCCACCAGAAGTTCTGGCCAGGGTCGCGAATGTGCCATAATGGGAAAATCTGGGAGCCCTTTAAAAGGGGATCCTCTTCCCCTTCATGGGTACAAACTCTTTTCTTGGTTTTTGGCTTTCTCTCTCTCCTCCATTGTTGACCTTGAAGAGCTTTCTCTCTATCCTTCCCTCTCCTATGATTCTTGCATCCTTTTGAGGGATTTGAGAGAGGATATCTAGATCTAAAATCCCCCAAACCAAATCCCTTATTTGTGAAGGAATCATTGGGATATAGATCTTGGAGAGTTTTGTGTTCTCCTCTTGTGTTCTTACTCCCTTATTCCCCCAATAGCTTTTGTAGCTTTGTTGGAATTTGGGAGTGAAGGACTTGTCCTTGCATTTGTTGCATAGGTTTGAGTTTGTAACACCCTCAAAAGATCTCTGCAAGTTTGAGCAAAAAAAAATAACCAAAAAAAGAATCATTTCAAAGTGTGCACACACTTTTTCGGAGTGGGGGGGAAGATAGTAATAACATTACACAACAAACAAATTGGACCCCATATATATGATATATATATATAAACAATTAAAGATATAATAATATATACGTATATAATATACAAAGAATCAAATCACCTTGACTATCCGACTACCCGACGAATGATGGAGCTGAAGAATAGAATAAACAGAATCCATAATATACCCAAACTTCCCCCATAAAACCCAAGGTAACCACAAACCTGGTGGCTAAAAAAGAAAAAAAAAAAAAAAAGGAAAAGAAGGCAAAAAGCAAAAACGAAAGAAAAGAAAAAGGAAAAGCGCCAAGACGGCCACAAGCGAGCTAAAGGAAGGGCGTCTCGCCATAGGTATAATACCTAATGCAGAGCGCGGCGGACTACGCTCACCTATAAGAGACTGATATGGACGTATCGGGGGTGAGGATGATCAACACGGGTCAACATCCAACCTCCAAAAAATCAACCACACCAATGTGTTCCAGTCTCGAAAAACCCGAGAAAAACCCGAAACTCCTTCACAGAGTTAGCGATATTATTTATTTTTTTGTAGTTGTGGCCCTTTAGTAGTGGTGTTTTATTATTAGAAAGAAAGAAAAGAAAGATTTTTGTTAAAGTTACTTTTTAGTTATTAAAAGAAAAATATTATATGCAATTACATGAGATATAATAACCAATATGAGATATCCCATAAACTTTTTTTACTTTTATTCCATTATTTTAGTTGTACACTTACACTAACAATACTTTGTCGCATTTATTTGTCAACAAGCAAAACAAGGTAGTAATTAATTAGCATTCCATTATAAAATTTAGTTATATTAGTCATTATTATGCATTATTATAGCAGTAAACTTTAGTTATTAGTGTCTATGATAATAAAGCAAAAAACATGGGCATAAGTACAGATCGTAAATAAAAACCTCAACCTAGTTTGGCCCCCAATAAAAAATAGAAATCATCAGCTACGCTCGGGTCATATATACCTCCCGGCGGATGATGTGGAAAATCAAGCATGAAGTACAAAGTAAAATATCACGGGGGACACAAGTGACACACAAGCGCGCGAGTATCAATATATCTATCCTCCGACGCTGCCCTTTTTTTTGTTTCAATTTAAAATTAAAGTAAAGTAAAGAAAATAAAAAAAAGTGAATCATCATCAACACAACATCGCTGACAATACATCAAATGATGCCAGCATGTATACACACACATGCCATTTGAGCACAAGCAACACTAAACAAGTCCAACAACACAATCTACAAAACAACAGGTCATAGGAGTGTCCATGCAATATAAACTATTGCGAAAGAAATAAAACATCGCGAAATATAAAGCAATGATCAAAGGAAAATAATAGAATTATAAAGGAAATATAGGTAGAAAGGTAAGATAAATAGAGACATGGGAGATAAAAGCTGGAAAAGAAAACGAAGAGAAGAAAGCATCAACTCAACAACAATGACTCAAATCAACTCAAGAAAAAAGAAATAAAACACTAGAAGAATATTTGGTACAACGGTTGATGCATGTATGATGCATCGGCATGATGCATGTGCATGTCATGTGTGCAATTAGCTATAATTAGTAAATAGATAATTAATTAGTATATTAGGTGGGTAGCTTGTTTATTTAAATGTTGTTATTTCAAGTTTGTTATAGATTTTATATATTTGTTATATCAAGCTATACATAGAATAATGAGGCCAAAATGATTATTATATGCATAATATTAAATTATTATTTGATTAATAAGGCCATTTAACCACATATCGATATGATTGCCAGCAATATGCAAATATGCAACAAATTATGATGTTATTAAGCAAGTTGGTTAATTAGTAAAACACATTTGAGTTCTCCATGGAGATTCGGTGAGTACAAGCTTGTGGGCTTGTTACTCATGGGTTCTTGGAACCCTAGACGGTTGTGGTTGGTGTGTTGACTTCTTGTGGCCTCCATTGTGGAGTGGCCTTAAGCTTGTGGCATGTTGTGGCTTTGTTGTTGGAAGCCTCCAATTGAGTTGTGGAGATTGCCCCAATATTGTACGGGTTTTGGAGACCTCCCTCAAGTGTCCCTTAGTGGATCGTAAGTAGGCCCTTATGGAGAGCTCACGGGAGAATAGGGTGAGACTGTTGTGGCGTCGGTGAGTTGCATGCCTTTACATCCGGGGTAAGACCTTGTGTGGCGTTTGGTGAGCATCGAGCCACCACACCCCGAGGTAAGCCATTTGTGGCGTTCGTAGGGCATTGCGCCATCGCACCCCTCCAACGGAGACGTATCTTTTTTGGAAGTGAACTTCGGGATAAAAATCTTCGTCTCCGCGTCCATCGGTTATCTGTCAACCGAGACCTTTACTTATGAATTTTACATTGTGATGGACATCATGCTTGAAGTATTTCATCTTGCTATCACCTTGTTGCCTGTATTGCTTAGCATAGGTTGTTGGTGCACTTAGGTGAATGATACGTCGTAAAACATATCTATAATTTTTGATGCTCCATGCTTGTTTAGTATCAACTTTCTTATGTTTTGTCTACACTTCGAGGTATTATTATATATTTTTCAGAACTAACCTATTGACAAGATGTCTCAGTGCCAGTTGCCTGTTTTCTGTTGTTTTTGGTTTCAGAAAAGCTAGTAGGGAAATATTCTTGGAATTGGACGGGACAAAAGCCAAAGTCAATATTTTACCAGAAGAAACACGGAGTCCGAAGGCCAGCCGAAGGGGGGCCTTGAGGCAGCCACACCCTAGGGCGGCGTGGCCTAGGGGGCGCACCAGCCCTAGGTATGGGCCCCTCGGGCGCCCACCGACCTTGACACTTCGCCTATAAAAGCACCCCAATGCAGAAACCCTAAGTACCCGATCAAATCTCCATGAAACATTCCATAGACACCGCCACCATAGTCCCTATATTGGGAGGATCTTAAGCTCTTCTCGGCACCCTGCCGGAGGGGAGAGATCCTCCCGGAGGCCTTCTTCATCACCATGCCAGCCTCCGGAGTGATGCGTGAGTATTTCACCCTTGGACTATGGGTCCATACAGTATCTAGATGGTTGTTTCTCCTCCTTTGTGCTATCATGTTTAGAACTTGTGAGCTCCGTTCATGATCAATATTATCTATTTGTAATCATACATGTTGTGTTTGCGGGGATCCGATGGATATTGAGATACTAGGTCAGATTGATTATTGATTCTATCATGTCTATGTTATTTGTGATCTTGCATGCTCTCCGTTGTTCATATATGCTTTGGCCAAGTAGATGCTTGCAACTCCAAGAGGGAGTATTTATGCTCGATAGTAAGTTCATGCCTCTAGTAATCTGGGGAAGTGACAGAAATATCTACTAGGGAGAAAACAACAATCCTTTGTCCATGGGGCAATTGTATTGTTTACTTTACACACATTGCTTAATGCAGTTATCTGTTGCTTGCAACTTAATACTAGAAGGGGTTCAGATGATAACCTGAAGGTGGATTATTAGTCATAGATGCAGTTGGATTACGGTCTATGTATATTGTTGTATTGCCCAATCAAATCTCATAGGAGTCAAGATGTCTAGTATATGCATTGTTACGCTTTATCAATATGTCAATTGCCCCGCTGTAATTTGTTCACCCAACATGCTATCTATCTCAAGAAGAACACTTCTAGTGAACTGTGGACCCTGGTCCAATCTTTATCATTGATATTCCAACTACTTTACCGTTTACTTTCTACAAGCAACTATTATCTTCCACACTATACGTTTAATCCTTTGATAGGTGAGATTGACAGCCTCACTGTAAGTTGGGGCAAAGTTTTGAGTTTGTGTTGTGCAGGTTCCAAGTTGTTAGCAACACCTTGGAGTTGTTTCCTTACTCCTACTGGTTCGATAACCTTGGTTTTATAACTGAGAGAAAACTTGCTGTTGTGATCATCACACCTTGCTCTTGGGGTCTCCCAATAGGCTCTACGTCACCGAGCCACACATCAAGACTTTTTGGCGCCGTTGACGGGGATTTAAGGACAGCTTCAATCTCTTCCTCCTCGTCAATCACTTTTTCAGGGAGAAAGAACATTCTTGCAAAGGGAGTCTCTCACAACCAATCTCTTTACTTTGTTTTTGTTTTGCTTACTTTCTTTTGATTTGTTTTGCTTGTTTATTTTTATCAAAAACACACACAAAATTAGTTCCTTCTTTAGTTGTTATTTTTGTTGGTATGTTATTGCCTTGCTTTATTATGCTTTCTATCAATGGTTGGTTTCTTTGAAACTAGATCTTATTGGCAAGGTGCGTTCACAGAAGAACAAAAATATTATTATGAGGAACACCATTTGACACAAAAAGGGAAACACTTATGGGAACAAATTAATAAATTGCATACCATTGCTAGAAACATGTGCTTTACTTATAATGTTACTTATTGCTTTGATAAATCTTGTTGCTGTAGGAGGTATAAACACCTCCCTTTTCAATGTGAGTATAATGATAATGTTACCATATCTTCTTATGTTAAGAGAAATTATGACTTTTATGATGTGGAACAAATTGAAGAATTTATTGCTTGGAAGGGTGCATTCGAACTTGCTAATTTGCTTGAAAATACTGATGATGCACCTTATAAATATGAGGTTTATGATATACTTAAATTTTGCTTTGATAATTACAAGGAAGAAAATGGCTATATTCTTGAATATTTTAATAGATGCTTTTCACCAACGGAAGAGACTAATGCCTTGCAGAAGCCTATGGAAGAAGAAATTGCTGAAACTGGAAGCTCATTAGATGAAAAAGAGGAGGAGAGTGATGAACAAAAGGAGGAAGAATGGATTAGCTACCCATGCCTACCTTCTAATGAGAGTAACTCTTTATCCCTTACATTATTTGATTGTCCCCCATGCTTACCAAAGGAGGATGAATGTTATGTTCCTGTGGATTCTTTTGAAATATCTAATATAGGTAAAACTTGTGATAATAATTATGCTCCTGTTATCTATGAAATTCCTTTATGTGTGCCTAACTTTTAAATGCACGGTACTAAAGAGTTTTGCTTATAAAATGTTTATGATAAAGATCTAGATGATGGTCCTATATTTGTTGATAATATTAATTGCACTACTATTGAAAATGAGATTGGAGGGGTCTTGAATTTATCTTGGAACCCCATACCTCTTGAGAATGATCACTCATCTTGTTATAAAACTGTTAAAAGTGGATTTGAAGGTTTTAATCCCACTATTTCCGAGCTTGATAAAAATTATGTGTTTATAGATCATGAAAAGCATGCTTTATGTGATAGTTATATTGTTGAGTTTATTCATGAGGCTACTGAAAATTATTATGAGAGAGGAAAATATGGTTGTAGAAGTTTTTATGGTACTGAAATACCTCTCTATGTGCTGAAAGTTTTGAAGTTACTCTTGTTTTATCTTCCCATGCCTATCACTTTGTTCTTTGTGAATTTATTTACGTACAAGATTCCTATGCATAGGAAGTGGGTTAGACTTAAATGTGTTTTGAATTTAATTCTTGATGCTCTCTTTTACTACAATTCATATTTCTTATGTGAGCATCTTCTCAAACTATCAAGCCTAGCTAAAAGGCGTTAAAGAAAAGTACTAATTGGGAGATAGCTCAAATTTTAGTAGATTTTTCTTCTGTTGAGTCTTGGAAGTTACTACTGCTATGATAAACTCTCCTTATCCTTTTTGTGTGGTTTTTGTGCCAAGAATAACCTCTAATGAGAGAAAAGTAAGATTTGGGGAAGTTGTTGTCCCGAAACAGATTTTTGTGCTTCACTGTAAACATTCGTGAAAACTCTCAGTACATCAAATTGAGCTGTAATTTTCTGATCTTATGCCCCAGGTAGTTATATAACTTTCGTTAGTTCAACACTTTTCAATTTGAGCAACAGAAGGTCTTCGAAAAAATCGGGTTTTACCTGCTGGTCTGTTTTGACAGATTTCTGCCATTATTTGCATTTGCCTCTTAATCGGTTTATTTTTGAGTTATCTTTGATCACTTGAGCTCTTATAATGAATTTCTATAGTAGCTTGTGTTTTAATGAAAGTTTTACTTGTATTGAAACTAAACCCAAAGGCCTGTTACCTTGAATACACTAATGTTGCTAATGAAGATTGTGTGAAGTTTTGTATGAAGGAAATTTTCAAGTGTAGGAGAAGAATGATGTGATGAGATGAAGAATGGAAAAAAGCTCAAGCTTGGGGATTCCACCCCGTGTGACTCCAAGAAATATTCAAGAGGTACAAGCGTCAAAGCTTGGGGATGCCCAAGACATCCCCTTCTTCATCAATAAAAATATCAAGTCTATTTCTAGACACTTTATTTTTTATTGTTTCGTGCACTTTTGTGTTGTTCTTGGAGCGTCTTAGTTTTAGTTTTTAGTTTTATTTTGTTTGGTTTGCTGAATAAATTAGTTGGACCCCCGCATTCGCACTTTTGTTTCAAATAAGTTGATTGGTGTTGGAAAAGAGTAGAAAGTTTCATACTTAAGTGATACACAAGGGAGCTTGTTTTGACTGTGGCTTAGACTTTATCATGTCATGCTAGATGTTGCTTTGACCTTATGCTTAATGATTATTTCTGTATCATGACTTGTTCCAAATAATTGAGATTGATTAATGTGCCTTGAAAGAATCATGCGTTATTTTAGCATACAAAAGCATAATATTGTGGTATTCTCCTTTGATGCTTTGTTTGGGTTGACTTGGCACATGCTTACACCATGTTATGACTATGAACCAGTCACCCTAGCCTCTATGATCATTTAGTTTTTGACTTGTGTTACCACTTTATTCTTTAATTGATAATGTTTTGTCGCTTTTCATGATTATGGCCATTGTTGCTCTCTTAGTTGGTCGCTCCCAGTCTTTTGCTAGCCTCCACTTGTACTGAGTAAGCTCTACTCATGCATCCAACTCTCAAGAAACCAAGTTATTCCAAAGAGTCCACTATAAATTACTATGCATAGTGTGTTACACCATTCCAAGTATATTCATCTTTTTAACTATCTTCCAAATTAAACTTGTTATGTGAAAATTAGTGATTAAAGCTCTCACAAACTTGATGGCACACTTTACTTCTTGCACATAATAAACTTGAACCATTGTGTCATCTTTGTTGTTTATATGCTTGCACTCATAAGTTGGTAATTAGTAGAACCATGCTATCATGGGGAACACTTTCAACACATGTACATATTATCCAAATGATATCATGATCTTTTGTTTACGGATGTCGGCGGTGTGAAATAAAAGGGGAGCTTGTAAGTCCATGGAGTATTGTATATGTGTTAGAGAAACGCCTGGGAGGCTAACCTAAGCCATGCCTAATCATGGTGGAAACTTGCAGCATAACCATAGTGAGCAATATGTGAAGCATCATCAATAAAAACCTATGCAAATAGCAAATAAAAAGATCGCTGAGATGCTCATTGTTTGTTGCCTTGTCATTTTGATATGGTATAGCTCATGTGTCATAGGGAAAGGGGTACCCTGTTGTTGGTTCTCTATGATACACATATACTTATAATGACAAGAACTTGCTTATGACTAAAGTTGAGTAGCATGAGGAACGACCTTCGTACTCAAGGGACATGAGATTGTCAACTTATGATATGTCAAGCATATACTTCATATTTGTTTCATTTTAACCTTAATCACTTCAAGATGCTTATGATAGGTCAATGAGAGCTGAAAGCTAACAAGTACCATAATTTTTGGAAGCTCTTTATGAAACTTGAAATCCCTGCTTCCCTCCGTGAAGGGCCTTTCTTCTTACTTTTATTTTGAGTCTCCATCTTCCATTTTTATGCACCAATTAAGAGAGCATGGTTGTCATTCTTAGTTCAATGTTCATTGTCCCAAAACTTATTGATTGATTCATAATGTTGATATTGCTTGTTCTTAAACTATTTGTATCTAGTCACCCTTATGAACTTTGAAGGTGTCCTATGCATTTATGTTTTGCTACTCCATGAAGGACAAGCTGAATACCACTCTTGGTATGTTTTCTATATGTGAAACAAACAATCGTCTTTCAATGCATTGTTATTCATGATCTTTGTTTGTACCTTTTCATGTTACAACATAGTTGCTTTGTCTTATTGTTAGAACTACATCTTTCATGCTCATGTTTAGAGTACTTTGATCCCAGCTATCATTGCTTTACAAATAGTTTGATCAAGATTGTGATGGTGCATGTCACCTAAAAAAAATATTCTTTTTATCACTTACCTACTCGAGGACGAGCAGGATTTTATCTTGGGGATGCTTGATACGTCGTAAACGTATCTATAATTTTTGACTTTTCAAACTTCCCGTTTGACTTTCAATTTAGAGCTTTGATTCTCTCTTGCAAATGCCCACACCAAGTGACCTAGGATATGATCCAATCATTCCACTTACCCATGACACATTCATGGACCATTATCCTTCCGGATCGTTGAACCTTCTAGAACCTCTCCGATGAAAACATCGGAATCTTTCCCGAACTCCGGAATCGGATTTTCCTTATATGAATCTTATTCTTCGGACCATTACGGATCTCCTCGTGATATCCCGGATCCCATCCGAGACTCCGAACAACATTCAGTATCCCTACTAACATTCCATATCTACTAAACAACATCGAATCCTTAAGTTTGTCTCCCTACGGTTCGTGAATTATGCGGACATGACCAAGACACTTCTCCGATCAATAACCAATAGAGGAATCTGGAAATTCATATGGATCCCACATATTTCTACGATTACTTTGCGATCGAATGAACCACTTACATACGATAACAATTTCCCTTTGTCTCACGATAGTTTACTTATCCGAGGTTTTGATCGTCGGTATCTCTGCATACCTAGTTCAACCTCGTTATCGATAAGTACTCTTTTCTCGTTCCCGTGATATGTGATCCCTTGTGAGCCAGTAACATGCTTGCAAGCTAATTGGATGACATTCCACCGAGAGGGCCCAGAGTATATCTATCCGTCATATGGATGGACAAATCCCACTCTTTATCCATGTGCCTCAACCCATACTTTCCGAACACTCAATGCCACCTTTATAGCCACCCAGTTACGGTGTGGTGTTTGATGTCATCAAAGCATCCTTCCGGTGATGGTGATTAACATGATCTCATGGTCGAAGGAATTAGGTTACTTGTATCAGAAAGCTTATAGCAAACAAACTATTGAAATGACTTGATCTTAATGCTACGCTTATCTATAGGAGTATGTCCATCATACCATTCTCCTAATGATATGATCTTGTTATTAATAACATCTCAATGTTCATGATCAAGAAACCACTATCATTTATTAATCAACAAGCTAGGATTATAAAGAGGCTTTACCAGGGACTCTAATTTAGTTTACAAATCACACAAGTATTAATGTTTTCAGTTAATACTATTATAGCATGAACATAAACATTTATCATAAACACAAAGATATAATAATAACCACTTTTATTATTGCCTCTAGGGCATATCTCCAACAGTCTCCCACTTGCACTAGAGTCAACTAATCTAAATTACATGGTAATGTACCGAACACCCATGGCGGTTTGGTGCTGGTCATGTTTTTCCCTCGGGAGAGGTTTAGTCAACAGATCCACCACATTCAGATCTGTGTGTACTTTGAAAATCTTTATGTCAGCATCTTGGACATGCTCTCGAATAGCATGAAAACGTAGCTTGATGTGCTTCAGCTTCTTGTGTGAGCTTGGTTCTTGCGCATTAGCTATGGAGCCCATGTTATCACAGTAGATAGACATTGGGTCCAGCGCACTTGGAACCACACCGAGCTCTGTAATGAACTCCTTCATCCATATCGCCTCTTGTGAAGCCTCCGAAGCAGCTATCTATTCCGATTTAGTTGAAGATCTCCCCACAACGCTTTGCTTTGCACTCCTCCAGCTAATTGCTGCACCATTCAAAGTAAATACGTATCCAGATTGAGATTTAGAATCATCCGGATCGGTGTTCCAACTAGCATCGGTGTAACCATTAACAACGAGCTGTTCATCACCTCCATAAGAAAGAACCATATCCTTAGTTCTTCTCAAGTACTTAAGGATGTTTTTGACCGTTGTCCAATGATCCACTCCTGGATCACTTTGATATCTGCTAGTCAGACTAACAACATATGCAATGTCGGGTCTAGTACATAGCATGGCATACATAAGAGATCCTATGGCTGAGGCATAGGGAGTCTTACTCATCCTTTCTCTATCTTCTGCCATTGCTGGACTTTGAGTTTTACTCAAGGTCGTATTGGGCAACATGGGTAAGAACCCTTTCTTGCTATCTTCCATTCCAAACCTCTTTACAACTTTGTCCAAATATGTAATTTGTGACAATGATATTAGGCGTCTCGATCTATCTCTATAAATCTTTATGCCTAATATGTAAGCTGCTTCGCCAAGATCTTTCATTGAAAAACTATTATTCAAATAATCCTTGACACTATTAAGAAGGTCCACATCATTCCCAATCAACAATATGGCATCTACATATGTATTAAGAATGCTATAGAGCTCCCACTCACTTTCTTGTAAATACAAGCTTCTCCATAAGTTTGTATAAAACCAAAGCTTTTGATTACCTTATCAAAACGTTGATTCCAACTTCGGGATGCTTGCTTCAATCCATATATGGACAGTTGAAGTTTGCATACCTTGTTAGCATCTTTAGGATCGACAAAACCTTTGGGTTGCATCATATACAACTCTTCATCAATGTATCCATTGAGGAACGCCGTTTTGACATCCATCTGCCATATCTCATAACCATAATATGCAGCGATTGCTAACATAATCCTCAGAGACTTTAGCTTCGCTACTGGTGAGAAATTCTCATCGTAGTCAACTCCTTGAATTTGTCGAAACCCTTTTGCGACAAGTCGAGCTTTATAGACAGTAACATTACCACCAGCATCTGTTTTCTTCTTAAAAATCCATTTGTTTTGGACAGCCTTCCGGCCATCCGGTAAGTCCACCAAAGTCCATACTTGGTGAAATAACATGTGGGCCCCCATGTTGTGGTTTTGGTAATTAATGACAATCTCTATGGACTAATGATAGGGAAAAGGTGTCCGATCTTTCGATGAGATTGTGATAGTCGATTTGTTGGAGTTTGGGCTTGACGATCCGACTACACGTGCGAGCACGAGCGCCAATGCAATCGCTAGGCCAATCTCCTGGAGGTTACCGATCCTGCGGGAACATGATCAAACTGACCAGCGAGGGTCTTAATTCCTACCTGAAATCGAGAACAAGTAAGAACTAATATTTCAATCAAGATATTGCGGATTAAGAGGAAAGCTTTAGTGAAAAGGTGGGATCCTGAATAGGTGCGAAGTACAAGAGGCCTCTGCAACGCTCGAGCCTTGGCGAAGTTGCTATGATGGCTAACTTAATATCTAAACAAAATCCGAGGCTAAAGTGACGGCTATGGGGAGTATCTAAGGAGGAAAAGGTGGGGTTTCGGCCAGCCATAGAAGTGGTGGCCGAATCCAACCCTAGAAGTCCTTTTCTCCTCAAATACGGACTCTAAAAAGTGGCTAATTAAAATCCTGCGAAAATTACATGGGACTGGCCCAAAATAAAGGTGTCGCAGAACCATATTAAGCTATGGACGAATTTGTGAAGTATTAATCTTGAATATTTTGTCCAAGCCTCCTTTCTTCATTATGGTGGCCTCAAATTTCTGAAATCTTCATCCGTGGCATTCTCTTGAATCATCTCATGCTTGCTGCCATCTCCATGCATGGCCATGCTCCAATGCTTGTCCCTCTCATCCATGCTTGGTCCATCATTCCTAAGAGTAATAAATACATCTGATTTAGGCAGCATCATATTCTCATGTATGTGAGGAATAGTTCCAAGAAACAAAAGTACCTGATAGTTAAGTTGTCTGGCACGAGATCGAGTGATAGGTCCTTGTATGTGTGTAGCTGTAGGTACAACGGTTGTATCAATAAATGGGATGTCCACATCAACTAATTCTTGTATCAAGTTGTATTTGTAGGGATTGTCCATAGGCAATGCTTGAACCATATGTTGGCTTCAAGGTTTGGAGAAGAAGAAAGTGAAGAGGATGAAGTGGTGACCAAGGTGTTCAAAGAGTGATCCACAGATTGGTCATGTGAGAGTCAAACCTATGAAGATATCATGCTTAAAGCTTGCCATCCTCTATGATCATGGATCGATGAAGACAAGGTCAAAGTAAAGGTTTCCCCATGTTTTATGGGGGAGTAACTTGCAAGTCTTCATCAAGCAAGTGCGTACAAGAGCAATCAAGAAAGGTGTTCCATCTTGAGAAGGACAAGACCGTCTAAATCATAATCAAGTGGAATATGCACAAGGCAAAGGTATGATCTTGATAGGGTTTCTTTCTTACCGGTCTCGTGGTGTTAGCTGGGGAGACCGGTTTATAGGATAGATAACCGTACTATCAAGAGGGGCTCCCAAGTGAGTAACTCGATCATATCGTTCAGAGAGAGCTCAAACCTTTGCATACTTAGCATCATACTTTCTTGGTTGTTATTTGGATCTTATCCATGTGAGGTTCTAGAGCTTGTGGTAATATTCATAACAAGCCCTAGTTCATCAAAAACGGATTTCCCCTTTATATCTTATTGCGTTTTTTATCTTGGAGGTTTTACTGGTTTGTCTTTTAGAGATAGGTAAAACCTTCCATTATTTGGTTCTTACTCATGTGATGATTTAGAGCTTGTTTTAATCTCCATGACAAGCTCTAGTTCATCGAAAATGGATTTCATATGCATTCTCTATTACGTTTTCGATGTTGGAGGTTTTACTGGTTTGTCTTTTTGAGAGAGGTTAAATCTTTCATCATTTGGTTCTATACTCCATTGCTGTACTATTATGTTTTTCTGTATGATCTTGTAGAGCTTATTGTCCTCTTTAAAACAAGCCCAAGATCATCAAAATCGGAGTCCGGATGCAAAAGTTATGGATGTTTTCGTATTGGTCTTTCTACCAGTTTTTGTAAGACCGGAGACTCCGGACTAATCTCCGGTCTAATATCCGAACCGCGTCCAGTAAGTCCTCCAGATTGTCCCTGTTTGGCCTGGGTACACCGGAGACTCCGGTCCCAGTCCGGAGACTCCGGACCGGGCGATTCCTGGGCCTAACAGTTGGATTTCTAGGGACCTATTTAAGGGGCCCTTCTTCCCCAATGGTTCCCTAGATATCTTGCAAGTTTTCACCCACCATTGTTGACCTTTTGAAGCTTGCTAACCCCCTTCAATCCCTCCCTTGATTCTTGCATATACTTTAGGGATTTGAAAGAGGAGATCTAGATCTACAATCCTACCAATCCATTTCTCCTCTAAGTGAGGGGAACATCTTGGGATCTAGATCTTGGAGTATTTTGTGGATTTCCTCCTTTGTTCTTCCTCTCTTATTCCCCCACAAGCTTTTGTAGCTTTGGTGGAATTTGGGAGAGAAGGATTTGAGCACTACTTGTGTTCATGCCATTGCATTTGGTTCATCGGTTTGAGTTCTCCCCGGAGGATTTGGTGAGTGAAAGTTGAGAAGCTTTTTACTCTTGGGTTCTTGGAACCCTAGACGGTTTGTTGGTGTTGCAGGTTGTGGCCTTGGTGGCGTTTGTTGGGAGCCTCCAATTAAGTTGTGGAGAAGTGCCCCAACCTTTTGAGAGGTTCCGGTTTGCCACCAACAAGTGCACCGATAGTGGATGTGCAAGGTTCCCAACCTTTAATAAGGTAAGGATCCCTGTGTTTACAATGCTAGTCCCTGGATCAATAGCTAGCATCCACAGTTAAGATGTAATATCAAGAAACAAAGGTCATAATACAACGTTATAACCAGGAATAAAGTAATTTATCACATATTACATAGCTCATTTGGCTATCTCATTACAATATAGCAGAATATAACAATAGCATGGGGTCCTTCATCTTCAAAGTGCCACATGCAAACATGTTGGTTGTAGACTTGTAATCCTAATCAACATATCTCACTAACATCATACAAACCTGCAACATAATAAGTTACAGCCACAAGGGTCAATACATTTGAATTGTATTGGCAAGTGATACTATGGTAGTATAGTGGAGTCTATCATCTATATGCATTTGGCTAAGTGGAGCTTAGGCTTGCTTTGCTCAAAATAGATTTTCCTTATCATTTGAAAACACTAAGTTTTTGCTTGACAAAATCACCCAAGGCATCTCCCAATATAAATTGGTGATCCTTCAACCCTTGTTCAACCACAAGTTTTTAACATAGAAATTTGGATGAGGAGATTCTTGATAACTTCCATGTCTTGATTCTCAAATTGTCCTTTGCCAGAGACATGGCTAAGTACTTAGATTTTACACTCTACAGAGGTGGCGCACTTTCCCCACAAGACTTGGTTTCACCAAGACAAGATCTTTCAGAAGCCTTCCCTTAGACCAGAATGGACGCATTCCAACCTATCATTCCCCTACCACCAACTGTCCATTTGGCTAAGTTATTGCAACCTATATGATCCAGGCAGAGCCCATAATGCCAAGTGGCTGTACTTGAAGCTTCTCAACATTTGACATCTCAAATCTCTTTGTTCCTGGGTGGCCAACCACAAGTGAGATACACAAGGTAAACCATAGAAATGGGCCTTGTGAACCACTCAACACAAACCATTCCTTCCATTCCACCAAGGCGATTCATTCACTTAGTTGTTTTATTAAACAAAACACAAGTCCTTGACTTAAAAATATTCCATAGTATGAATATATATTCCACCCCTTGTTCTCTACTAGATAAGCTAAGCATGATAGTAGTAGGAATCTTAACTTAGGAAATTTCTACTAAGGTTTCATCTACTAGGATTTCCCATGGCATAGTTTATACTTAGCAAAAATTCCATGCAAGTCCTACTTAGAAATATCACTAATGTATGTGAAAATAATGGGACAAAAGTATGAAGCATCACTTGCCTTTTTTTGGTAGAGAATATGAGTTCACTCTTTGATCTTGCAATATTCACACTCTTCAAATCACTACAATTCAATCAAGCAAGCAATATTTGAATCTACCAATCAAGCATCATCACATAAAATAATAGAAACAAAACAATGCTGTCACATCCCAAATTTTAGATTTGGTCTTGCATATCATTCATATCATTGCATCATGCTTTTCCATACAAAACCGTCGAGTGAAAAGGTACGGCGAAACGCTATTTTCGAAACTCTATTCTATTTCGCTACGAGGCTCCTACGGGAGGCTTTAGTAGGAATTGTGTAGTCCACCCTGTAGCCTAGTGGTTTCGCTCAAACCTTGACCCTAGATTGTTCCCCTCGACTTTACAAAACCGTAGGACAAAGAATCGCTCGATTCGGAGCTCGTACGGAGAAGTTGCGGCCGTTTTATGAAAAGATCGGACAACCGTCCGAATTTCTGGACCGATTTCCGAGTCCGAAACCAACTCCGCGCCGAATCAGTCTAGATTTCCGAGAGAGGGCCCACTTAAGGGGTCCCACCCGGCCGGCCCCGCCCCTGCCTCGATAACCGCCCGCCGCCTCGATCTCGGGAACCGAGCCCGCACCTCCGCACCTCGTTACCCGCGCGCCGCCAGGAGCCGCGATCGCCGCCGCCTCCCGCGCGACCCTGCGCCTCGCCGCCGGCCGATCCCGCCGCCAGGTACTGCGCCGCCGCCCTCAGCGCCTCGCGCGCCTACCCCGCCGCCGGCTGCTCGCCCTCGCGGCCGCCACGAAGCCGCCTCCGCCGCTCGCCGCCGCGCCTTGCGCTGCGCGCCCGCGTAAGCGCCGCCGCCGCTCCCGCCTCCGAGCCGCTGCGCCTGCGCGCGCTGCTTGCGCGCCCTTCTTTGCCGCGCTGCCGCCTGCTTTGCGCTGCCGCGCTAATCACGTCGCGCTGTTCCGCCTTGACGCCGCGCATGCGCGCCGTCTTGCGCGCCGCGTTGACGATCTCGAACCGTGCGCTGACCGTCTACATCCGCGCAGGAAAAACACCGACGCCGAAATCTATCGCCACCGCCGTCCGGAACTCGCCGCACCGTCCGGAGCCCGTTTCGCCGTTTGTTTCCGGTAAGCCTGCAGCCACCGTCAGATCTCAGATCAGCGGTTCAGATCAGTCGTTGACCGGTCAGACTCGGGCGTTGACTAGTCAGACGCCCAGTCAGCAGACGCATTGACCAGTCAACAGACACAGTTGACTGGTTAATTTCGTTAATCCTTTTAGTTGATAGATTTCGGTAGAAACTTGTAAATTGCGTAGAAATTAAACCGCTTGGCCAAAAATTGCAAATAAAATATGTGTAGATTCAGTGAGTCGTGTAAAATCTCGCTGTACCTTTGGTTCAGACTTTTGTCGCAAGGTTTAGTACAGTTTAATCAAATTAGTTAGTGGCCTTTTCGGAGTAATAAATTCGTAGGAAAAGATCCGCAGCTCCAAAAATCGCGTATGATATGTCCCTGGATTCAGTGGAATGAGGGGAATCTCATAGTGAATTAAAAAGTTTGGCTTACGGTAAAAACTTCTGCAGAAACTGTCTAGTGGCTTTCTGCAGTGTTTTAATTACTCGGGGAGTTTTATAATTCGTTTTTGAGTAATTCCAGTTGGTACTGTTTCTAATCAGCGATGCCTATACGGTAGAATTTTTCTAAGATTTTACAAACAGTATTCTACCGGTAGCGAATTATTTGAGTTCTAGCTCTAGTTTTGAGCATTACTTTTTGCTTAATAGTTTGTCTTGCGCCAAAACTATTTTCCATGCATGCAATCAGTAGTATTATTGATTAGGATTAAGTGGTGCAGCTGTAGAACCAATTCTTTTGCCTTGCATACCTTCATGCATCATATTTGTTGCATATGCTTGTGGATTGTTTGTTTATGAATGCAATTGTATCGTGTAGATTGTGACGAGTGCAACGCTTGCTCGTGTGTGGATTGTTCTTCCGACCGCTACAACCAAGGCAAGTAGATGCTAATTTTTTCATGATATCGTCCTACTATTTTCAATGCATTGTCGTGTATTTTGTAAATGCATGTGTAGAATGATACTATCGCTATGTTATGTCCTATTATGTGGTAGGGCTTTCCTTGTAGATGAACCACCGTTGGTAGATGTGCTTAGTCATGCTATGTTGAACAAGGGCTGGGTTACATCATTGAGACTTGTTTCTAAAAGTATTGTTTTGTGAAAACTAAAACAACTTAATCAATGAATCTCCTGGGTGTGATGGTATTGATAATTTTTGGTGGTTTCATTGCGGAAAGGCACCCAGGTATCAAGAGAAATTGATTGGATTCTTTATTGTGTAGCTTACGTGTACAACCATGTGCCAATAATGGAATGGGCGGTTGGTTGGACTTAGTAGGTTGTGGTAACTCGAAAACGCGTATCCAGAGATGTAGAATTTTGGTAGGTTGGACCGGTGCGCGTCGGGATTGAGGAGCTACTTCCCTAACAGTCTCTTCTTGGACTTCTCCTTATCATCACCCAAAATGAGAGTGATGGTACGAGCTGGGCTGGCCAAGTCACATGGGTAAAGTGTACAAACCTCTGCAGGGTGTATAATCTAATCGATTATCCGTGTCCCCGGTTATGGACAACTGAGTTGCTTGATATTGATTCCATGACATATTTCTCGCTCATTCTAATTTCATAATTGTTTTAATATTGTTGGGTTAACTTAATTGGGATCTTTTCAAAGAAAATCAAAACTGTTTATGAAAGTAGGACAAATGTATTTGCAAATGCAAGCCAGACACAGCTCCACTTGCCAAATATGCATGTAGATGTTAGTACAATTGTCTCCATTACTAGCTCTACTTGCCATATATTCCATGTATTGACCCTTCGGGGCTGCTACGTTTCATGTTGCAGGTTATTCCGATTCTGAGTAATCGATATAGGCCACGGTACTCCACTCGGCACTTGTTCACTTGTGGGCAATTTGAAGAATGGAGGATTTACTTTATTTATGTTGCTACCTGAATAATTTGAGCTAGCTTTGGGCTAAGCTTTTATTGTAATAATGGTACTCTGGATCTTTGTTATTCATGATACACGGATATTTTGCTATGTTATTCATCTTATTCTATGTGGGACAATGAACCGATCCAGGGATTGGCATGTCACATAGAAGCCACTGTCTTTTCAGAACCGGGGTGTTACAAGATGGTATCAGAGCCCGTGTGTCGACTGTAGGATCGTGACCTAGGAATGGATTAGGAAGCCATAGAATTATTAAAGCCTATATTAACTCTGTCTTCCATCTTATGCCTTTCATCCTCGTAAATTCTTACCATATGCTATTCTCACACTTTCCTCTTTTACTTGATAGATGGGAGAAGTCAGGACTGAGTATGCCACCATGGAGTCACCAAGGCCCTTTGCAAGGCAGTTAGCTCAGCTCTCGCAGTCATTGGGATTGCCACTTCCCATGTTCAAGGCAAGAAGGCTGTACACCTATGGATATGGAGAGGATGCATGGGAGATCACCACCTTCATATTCAGAGATGACGCCTTGCCAAACCCTGTGCACTTGATCTACGCCAAGACATACTGCAACTGGGGACTTGGAATCAACTTGGCCATACATGAAGCCCTGTCTCGCCAGTGCCATAATGTCCGACACCTACTGCCAGCAGATTCACCCTACCGTGACTATGGAAGGCGTGATGAAGATGGGCACATTGTGGTTACCCCGGGAGACAGGAACAACATGCCGCCCCGTCGGAGGCATATAGAGGACATGGAAAGGGAGAATGGAGCTCTAGCTGAGAAAGTGATGATGATAAAGGAGATTGCAGATTTAGCTAGCAATGGTATGGTGGTCCAAGGACAGGAGATTGACACCTTGCATGAAGCCGTGAGAGTTCTGGAGAATTCCCTGATAGCCAGAGATGCAACCATAGCTCATCTTCATGGTACTGTGCAAGAGAACACCCAGAACATACAACAGTTGCAAGGGACAGTCCAGGAAAAGGATCAAACTATTGAAGCTATGACAACCCAGATTGCCGCTCTCCAAGCACAGCTGAATCCACCCTCTGATGATGACAATGGAGATGATGGCAACAATGGGGATGATGATGACAGTGGAGACGATGATGATGATGAGGACGGGGATGATGATGATGATGATGGAGACGATGATGGAGGAGGAGATGAAGCTGTTGCAGTTGCAGCTGAAAGTGAAGAAGAAGAGGAGGATCCAGAAGAGGTGGAGTTTGAGATCTCAAGTGATGATTCAGGAGAAGTGTACACTCCGCCGCCATGGTTGTACCGCGAACCGAAGCGCCAACGCATGACAGCAAGGACCTACTTCAACCTCTTCAAGAAGTAGATAGAAGTCCACCAATTAGTCCACGTTAGACAAAATTCGTTAGGATTAGTCCCGATCGATGTGAAATTTAGTTCGTGTTAGTTCAAGAGTGTTTAGTTGCTTATTTGTGTACTCTAATATCCCAGGAATTATTTGTGCGAATTCTATGAAAGAGTTATGGCAATTATGGTTACTATCTGTGTTATTTTCGTTGCAGTTTTTCTGCTAATACAGCAGTAGTGCGCGATTTTTCATATTTTTCTGGTAACTCGGAAAAATCTGAAAAAAATTGGGCTGATGTGAAATTCTCTGTAATATATGTGCAAAAATCAGCTAAATTTTCTGACGAGTTTAAGTCAGGCGGAAAAATTCGCGAACGCTGCTGGACTGTTCTGGCAGATTGCTGTTTTGTTGTTTAGTTGATCAACTGTTTAGTTAACCATTGCCAACTCTTGTAAAACTATTTCAGTAGGTATATACTGCTAGGATAACCCCTGGGATGTTGCTGGATCACTTGTTTGTTGATGTGTTGCTTGCTTGTGATTGTCTGTTATTGTTTGTTGTTGTTTGATCATATGCATGGGTAGAATCCTATTGTCGTAGTTGATTCTTCTAAACTTACCTGTGCTAAACCGCAGATACCTCCCCGCCGTCACCCCACTGAGTTGGAGCAACTCATGGCAGCTCAGGCCCAGCTGACCCAAGTAATGACTCAGTTCATGGCAAACCAGAACAACAACAACAACAATGGAAACAATCAGCCTCAGGGAGATGCTCTCACCAGATTTCTGAGAATAAGGCCAGCTAAGTTATCTACTGCAACGGAACCAATGGTTGCTCTCAAATGGTTGCGTTCAGTCAACAAGGATCTAGTAACTGTCGGATGCACTGATGCTGAGAAGGTGAGGTTTGCCGCTCACCTACTGGAGGGACTAGCCGCTTCTTGGTGGGACACATTTCAGATCACCCACCCGCTGGATACTGTGACTTGGGCAATGTTTGAGGAAGGTTTCAGGACCAACCACGTGTCTTCAGGAGTTCTGAGCCTGAAGAGGAAGGAGTTCCGCAACTTGCGCCAAACCAATCGCACCGTGGCTGAGTACATTGAAGAGTTCAACAACTTGTCCCGTTATGCACCTGAGGATGTTGACACTGATGCAAAAAGGAGGGAGAGATTCCTGGATGGCCTCAGTGATGAGCTTTCAGTACAGCTACTGGTGCTTTACTGCCCCACTTTCCAGGAGCTTATGGACAAGGCCAGAATCTTGGAAGGGAAGCACAAGCAGGTAGAAAGCCGCAAGAGAAAGAACAACAATCACCACTCTGGTTCGTATCACAAGTCTCGCACTTCATATGATGGGTACTCCAAGCATGGAGGGAGTGACCATGGGAGCCATGACCGCCACCATCATGGAGGCGATGGGCATCGTCATGACAACCATAGGAGCAACCACCACAGCCACAAGGGAGGACACTCTTACCACTCTGGAGGACACGATGGGCATGACCGCAACCGTGATCGCAGCTTTGTGAAGAAGGATCTGAGTGAGGTGACATGCTTCAAGTGTAAGCAGAAGGGACACTATGCTGACAACTGTCTGGAGAGGAAAGGACTAAAGTCAACCAACAAAGAGAAGGCCACAGTGAACCACATGAATGTGGAGGAGATTCCAGATGAGCCTGACCTTGTGATTGGTAAGTTTCCAATAAACACTTACCCTGCACTTATACTTTTCGATACTGGTGCATCGCATTCATTCATATCAAGGGCATTTGTGGATAAGTATAAGTTACCTACTGAGTCTATGAAAAGGTCTATTAGAGTGAGTTCACCTGGAGGAGATATGATAGCTAGCGCGGGATGCCGCGATTTTACTGTGAGGATTGGAAGACACAACTTCATTGCACATTTGGTAGTGTTGGATTCACAGGGATTAGACGTTATTATGGGTATGGATTGGATGTCTATGCATGGGGGACACATAGATTGTGCAAAGCGAGCTGTTTCACTCAAAACCCCGGATGGTAAGAGGATTAGATTCAAGTCAGTTGTACGACCAGGAAGGTGTAAGTTGAATTCTCTTAAGGGGGTTAGCATGGATACTGTGCCAGTGATTAGGGATTACCTGACGTGTTTCTGGAGGAGCTGCCAGGGATGCCACCTGACAGGGAAGTAGAGTTTCTTATCGACCTGATGCCGGGAACAGGACCTATAGCAAAGAAACCATATAAGATGGATGTGGATGAGCTAAAGGGATTGAAGAAGCAGTTGAAGGAGTAGCTGGAAAAGGGATTCATTCAGCCTAGTTCGTCATCATGGGGTGCACCTGTTCTGTTTGTGGAGAAGAAAGACAGCAACAAGAGATTAGTGGTGGACTATCGCTCGCTGAATGAAGTAACCATCAAGAACAAATACCCCCTGCCGAACATAAATGATTTGTTTGATCAACTGGAAGGAGCAAAGGTGTTCAGCAAGATTGACCTGCGATCAGGCTACTTTCAATTGAAGATCCGGGAGCAGGACGTACCAAAAACCGCCTTCACCACTAGGTATGGTTTATATGAGTATACGGTTATGTCTTTTGGACTAACGAATGCCCCGGCATATTTCATGACCATGATGAACAAGGTATTTATGGAGTACTTGGACAAGTTCGTGGTGGTGTTTATTGATGACATACTGATATATTCCAAGGAAGATGCTGAGCATGAGAGGCATCTGAGACTGATTATGGAGAAGCTGAGGGAACACAAGCTGTATGCCAAATTCAGCAAGTGTGAATTCTGGCTTAACACCATTGGGTTTCTTGGACGCGTAGTGTCAGGAGAAGGAGTCGCTGTTGATCCAAGCAAAGTGACTGAAGTGACTGAGTGGGAAGCACCCAAGAATGCGGGAGAGATTCGAAGCTTTTTGGGACTTGCTGGATATTACAGGAGGTTCATCGAAAACTTTTCCAAGATTGCTAAGCCGATGACTGAACTTCTGAAGAAGGAGAGGAAGTTTGAATGGTCAGACGTATGTGAAGCCAGCTTTCAGGAACTGAAGCATCGACTAGTGATCGCGCCTGTTCTGTGTTTACCAGATCTTCAGAAGGATTTCCAAGTGTACTGTGATGCTTCACGACAAGGACTTGGGAGTGTGCTGATGCAAGATGGGAGAGTAGTATCATATGCCTCACGACAACTTAAGCACCATGAGCGGAATTACCCCACACATGACTTGGAGTTAGCGTCAGTGGTTCATGCGCTCAAGGTATGGAGGCATTACTTAATGGGAAAACACTGTGACGTGTACACCGACCACAAGAGCCTGAAGTACATATTCACGCAGAAGGAACTGAACATGAGGCAAAGGAGATGGTTGGAGCTTATCAAGGATTATGATATGAATCTTCAATACCACCCATGAAAGGCCAATGTAGTAGCAGATGCTGTGAGCCGGAAGGTTTATGCCAATGGATTGACAATTGGTGAATTGCCTGAGGATTTGTGCAAGCAATTCAAGGACCTTAGACTGGAAGTAGTGTCTGAAGGATACTTGGAAACAATGGAAGTCCAACCAACGCTACAGGACAGGATCATAAAGGCTCAGATAGGAGACAAGGAAATAGAGGAGATAAAGGAAAAGATGAAGGAGAATCGGGAGAAGGATATTCGCGAGGATGAGCATGGTACCTTGTGGTATGGAGATCGTTTGTGTGTGCCCAGCGACCCGGAGATAAGGGAGTTGATTCTGCAGGAGGCTCATCACTCGCCATACTCCATACATCCGGGCAACACCAAGATGTATATGGATTTAAAGAGCAGATTTTGGTGGAACAACATGAAGGGAGATATCGCCAAGCATATTGCCCTATGTGATGTGTGCAGCCGAGTGAAGGCGGAACACCAGAAGCCAGCAGGACTGCTACAGCCATTGCCTGTGCCGGATTGGAAGTGGGATAGAGTGGGAATGGACTTTATCACAGGATTGCCTAGGACCAGGTCAGGATATGACTCTATTTGGGTAGTGGTCGACCATTTGACCAAGGTAGCCCACTTTATTCCGGTAAGGACGACTTATACGAGTGCAAAGTTGGCCAAGATTTACATGGACAGAATTGTGTGCCTACATGGAGTTCCTAAGAGTATCGTATATGATAGAGGCACCCAATTTACCTCACACTTCTGGCACCATCTACACGAGTCACTTGGTACTAGATTGGAGTTTAGCACAGCATTTCACCCACAGACTGATGGACAGACCGAGAGGGTGAATCAGATTTTGGAGGACATGCTGAGAGCTTGCGCTTTGGCTCATGGTTCTAGTTGGGATGAGAATTTGCTGTATGCGGAGTTTTCCTACAACAACAGCTATCAAACCAGCATCAAGACGTCACCGTTCGATGTGCTGTATGGGAAACGGTGCCGAACACCATTGCTATGGGATGGAGTAGGAGAACGTCAGTTGTTTGGACCTGATTTGATCAAGGACGCTGAGGAGAAGGTCGCCTTGATTAGGGACAGGCTGAAGGTAGCACAATCAAGGCAGAAAAGCTACGCTGACGCCAAGCGCAAGGAAGTGGTGTATGAGATAGGTGATAGAGCATACCTCAGAGTGTCGCCACTTCGTGGAAGCAAGAGATTTGGAATTAAGGGTAAGCTGACACCTCGATTTATTGGACCGTATCGGGTCTTAGCACACAAAGGAGAAGTTGCTTATCAGTTGGAGTTGCCAGAGGCTCTGTCCGCTGTTCACAGTGTGTTCCACGTGTCCTAGCTGAAGAAGTGCCATCCGAAGATGGTGGATACTGTTGGAGATATGCCCTAGAGGCAATAATAAATGTATTTATTATTATATCTTTGTGTTTATGATAAATGTTTACATTCATGCTATAATAGTATTAACAAGGAAACCATTAATACTTGTGTGGTTTGTAAACTTAATTTGAAGTCCCTAGTATAGCCTCTATACTTCACTAGCTTGTTGGTTGATTAATGATTGTGGTTTCCCTATCATGAACATTGAGATGTTATCAACAACAAGATCATATCGTTAGGAGAATGATATGGTGGACATACTCCTATAGATAAGCGTAGCATAAAGATCAAGTCATTTCAATAGTTCAATTGCTATATGCTTTCTGATACATAGTAACCTAATTCCTTCGACCATGAGATCATGCATATCACCTTTACCGGATGGATGCTTTGATGACATCAAACACCACCGTAACAGGTGGCTATAAAGGTGGCATTAAGTGTTCGGAAAGTATTGGTTGAAACACATGGATCAAGAGTGGGATTTGTCCATCCACATGACGGATAGATATACTCTGGGCCCTCTCGGTGGAATGTCATCCAATTGGCTTGCAAGCATGTGACTTGGTCACAAGGGATCACATATCACGAACGAGAAAAGAGTACTTATCAAGTGAGGTTGAACTAGGTATGCAGAGATACACGATCATAACCTCGGATAAGTAACATATCGTGAGACAAAGGGAAATTGGTATCGTATGTAAGTGGTTCATTCGATCGCAAATTAATCGTAGAAATATGTGGAGACATATGAATTTCAGATTCCTCTATTGGTTATTGTTCGAGAAGTGTCTCGATCATGTCCGCATAATTCACGAACCGTAGGGAGACACACTTAAGGATTCGACATTGTTTGAGTAGTTATGGTATTATGAGAAAGAGACCGAATGTTGTTGAGTCTCGGATGGGATCCGGATATCACGGTGATCCGGAATGGTCGGAGAATAAGATTCATATAAGGAAAGTCCGTTTGAGTTCGGGAATGATTCCGTGTTTTCATCGGGAATGTTCTAGAAGGTTCGGATTGTCCGACTCGGGGAAGGTACATGAATGTGTCATTAATTAATGGAATGATTGCATCATGTACTAAGTGTTCTTGCTGTCCCAAATAAAGGATTAAATTGAATCCTAAAACAGAAAAGTCAAATGTCCATTTGAAAGTCAAGCGCAAAACAAGAAATTGTGGGAAACAAGCAAGAGGAGTTGGAACCAACCTGGAGGAGGAGTTGGACTCCTCGGGCGCCAACCCTAGGCGAGTTGAGGGAGGACTCCTCCCTCCTGGCGCCAAGGACCCCCTCCCATAAAAGGGGCAGGCTCCTCCTAGAGACACACAAGTTTCACCTCTAGATCTCCGGTTTAGAGCCGTTTTGGTTTAGAGCTTATAATTGCTTTAGCCAGGTTTAGAGCCTTCTAATTGGTTTAGAGCCTTCTAATTGGTGTGTCTAATTACTAGACCACTAATAGCCTCTCTCATAAGCTCCACCATACTACTTGCACTTAAGCGAATCCTGCGGGATCTCCCTCTACTTAGGTACCACGCCGTTGTCTTTTGGGAATCGCGAGGAGAGTGCTACAACCTCCACGCCTTTGGAACAAGGGAGAGGAAGGTCTTGTCGAGTACGAGCGTGTGACCATTGCGGGGCGCTTAACGGAACGTGGCGCTGGAAGGATCGTCTACACAATCTTGAGATCGGAAGAATCGACTACATCACCCGAGAATCCGCTCTCGTTAAACGCTTTGGAATCTTCGAGGGTAAGTTATACCATCGACTCGTTGCTACAATCTAGTAGATAGATCTTGGCTTGTTTGTTTGTATGCGATAGAAAACTTTTGTTTTCCATGCTACGAACCCCTCTGA
The DNA here is from genome assembly GCA_030063025.1 of Avena longiglumis. Lineage (NCBI taxonomy): Eukaryota > Viridiplantae > Streptophyta > Magnoliopsida > Poales > Poaceae > Avena > Avena longiglumis. The sequence continues at coordinate 270,295,352 of CP125978.1, forward strand.
TGGTATCGAGCCGTGTCTATATGTAGATCTGTTGCAGTAGAACACAATGGTCATTGTGGGCGTTGATGCTTTTATTGTCGATTGCTTCTTGTGTACTTTGCATCTTGCGGTATGTTGGGATGAAGCGTCCCGGGCTAACCTTACATGACATCGTTCATGAGACTTGCTCCACGCTTGAAATGCAACTTGTATTGCATAAGTGGCTTTATGGTGCCTGTTTCTCCTAGCATAGTTAAGATCCAATTTACAACGGTGATCAACAATGCTAGTATCAATGTTGTGGTTCTTGTTCGTAAGTTAGAACGACACTTATTGAAAGCCCCAAACCACGTAAAATATGCAAAGAAAGTAGAGGCGTCTAACTTTGTTTTGCGGGGTGTCTGATGATGTGATATGGCCATGATTGTGATTATATTTGATGTATGCAATGTTCCTTATTGTAAGTCGGCAACGGCGGAGCCATATGGTTGTCTTTAATTTATGTTAAGACCCGCGTGTCTATTCAAAGTAGTTGTAATAGTTGAAGCCGGTGGACGACAACCATGGAGAAGCGTCATTGACCTTGATGCAATGCCGGTGATGATGGAGATCATGTTTGTGCTTGAAGATGGAGATCGGAGGCACAAAGAAGAAAGGCCATATCATATCACATATATATTGAATTGCATGTGATGTTAATCCTTTATGCATCTTGTATTGCTTAGTAGACGACGGTAGCATTATAAGATGATCCCTCATGCACATCAATTTCAAATCATAAAGTGTTCGCCCTTAGTTAGCACCGTTGCTAAAGCTTGTTGTTTCGAAGCACCACGTGATGATCGGGTGTGTTAGATTCTGCAAGTGTATACAACGTGAGCAAGCCAGATTTGCTCATGCAGAAACTAAGGTTTGATCTTGACGAGCCTAGCATGTACAGACATGGTCTCGGAACACGGATCACCGAAAGGTAAAGCATGAATCATATAGTAGATGTGATGAACATGACGATTGTTCGCCATTGAGACTATGTCAACTCTCGTGATGATCGGTGTTGATATGGTGGATTTGGTTCGTGTGATCACTAAAACAATGTGAGGGATATTGTTTTGAGTGGGAGTTCACCTAGTTTAATTTTATTATTAATTTGAACTCAATTTGTCATAAACTTAGTCTAAACTATTGCAAATATGTTGTAGATCAATGGCAGCCCCTACCATCAATTTTAATGCGTTCCTAGAGAAAGAAAAGTTGAAAAACAATGGAAGCAACTTCGCGGATTGGTTCCGCAATTTGAGGATTGTCCTCACAGCTGGTAATTTGACCTATGTGATGGATGCACCGCTGGGTGACCCACCTGCAGCCAATGCTTCCGATGAAGTAAAGAATGTTTACCTCGCTCGGAAGAATCATCTCCATAGTTCAATGTGCTATCTTGTATGGTTTAGAATCGAGCTTCAAAAAGGTTTGAAGAGTCGGACCCATATGATATTGTCGAGGATCTCAAATTGATTTTTGAGACTCACGCGGCAATTGAAAGCTATGAGGCTTCGAAAAGTTCTTTAAGCTGCAAGATGGAAGAGGGCAGCTCGTCGGTGAGCATGTGCTTAAGATGTGCAGGCACGCAAACAAACTTCAAAGCTTGGGTATAGTGATTCCTAATGCTTTGGGGATTTACCGTGTCCTCCAATCACTACCACCAAGTTACAAGAACTTTGTGATGAACTACAACATGCAGAACATGAACAAGGCGTTGCGAACTCTTTGCCATGTTGAAATCTGCGAAGTGGAGATCAAGAAAGAGCACCAAGTGTTGTTGGTCAATAAGACCACCAAATTCAAGAAAGGCAAGTCTAAGCAAAGGGACACTTCAAGAAGGGTGGTAAGAAAGCTACCACGACGAAGAAGACCAGGGCTGGACCTAAGCCCGATCTTGAGTGCTTTCGCAAGGGAGAAGGTCACTGGAAGCGGAATTGCCCAAAGTACTTGGCGGATCTGAAGAACGGCAACATCAAGAAGAAAGGTATATCTGATATACATGTTATTGATGTGTATCTCACTAGTACTCGTAGTAGTTGTAGCATCCCAGTTGTCTAACCCCTGTAATGCTACTAGTAATAATAATAAAATGGGCCACTTCCAACATATAATTGTTGCATCATCATCATATCATGCTCATGTCATCATATCACCTTGCATTTGAGCATCATATAAAAACCTTTTCTTGTTGGTTCTTATCTCATGTGCATGATTAATTGTAGTTGCCTCTTGATATTGTATTTGGTTCTTACTGAATTGTTAAATGCCCAAGTTGAGTTGGGGGCATCTCTCTTTTGACTCCACCACCTTATCTTTCACCACCTTATAATTCCACCATCCAATAATATGGGCTTGGCATTTTATTGAGTTATCCCTAGCCCATGTTGTTGGTTGGATCCACCCATCTTCTTTGCTTGGCCTCTGCCCACTTTTTGGGAATGCAAGGATTAAAAGCCACATGAAATAATGTTGTTTTCACAATATGACCATTGGGCTTTAATTGTGTTGCATGGGCCATGCAAGTGTCACCTAGTCTAGTTTCTGGTTTTATTTGAATACTAGTTGGAGTTTCTTCCTTGGTTTAAAACATGTGTTGGCATGTCGTTTATTCTCATACTCTAACCTCTCTTTTCCCCCTTTGGCTTAAAGCCTACCCCATGTCCCATGCACACTTGTGCTAATGTGGCATGCACCCCCCTAATCCCCCCCTCTCTTTGGATCTTGCTTGGTCCTTTGTTGGATCATGCATGGGCCATTTAAAACCACCCCATCACCATATGGCCATATCTCCTCCTCTTCCTCTTTTCTTGTATCTCTTGCTAGAGCTAGTGGAAGCTTGTATGATCAAGTTTAGAACCATCTCCACCCCTTCCACCCCATCTACCCTAATCCTCCCTTACTCTAACCCTAAGCTCAAGCACTACCCCAAGCTAGCTAATCTATGCAAAACCTAGTACTTCCTCTTTTCCCTTTCTACCCTAAACTAAACCCTATGTTACATATATCCTAAACAAAATCCCTAATCTACTTCTACCTCTAAACAAAACACAAATAAAAACCCACCTCTCCTTTTCCCCCTATCTAGCATGTTTCAATGCCCCATAACCCTCTCCACTCTCCCTTCAAACTCTAGCTCAACCACCCAGCACCCTACCTACCCCCACACCCGACCAGGCCCCCCTCCTATCTACTCTAAACCCTAGCTCGACCCATGCCCCTCTTTTCCTCCCCTCTTTTCCTCTCTCTCTACCAGCAGCTGCCCAGCGCCTACCCTACCTGCCTGCCTCACCGAACCCCCTCAGGGCCACCTGCCATCCCCCTCTCACCTCCCCAGCTCGACCACGCCACCCTGGCCCATGCGGAGCACGTGAAAGGGAGGTGACCAACGCCACCCCCCGCAGCTAACCCTCCCCTCACGCAACCAGCCTCCCCTGTCGTTCTTATCCCCCCACCTCCCTCTCTGCCTCGCCCAGGACCCCCAGATCTACCCCGTAAGAGCCTGCCTCTCCCCCTTTCTTCCCCTTCGCCACCGGCTCGCCACCATCTACCACCGCCCATCGATCTAGCCGGGAGAAGGGTGCTGCGAGTTGTCGAGGAAGACCAGGCCACTCCCGGCATCGTCCAAGACCCGGCGAGGAGGAGACGCAGGCCGCCAGACCAGCGCAAACCCTAGCTACGGCCGTCGGCCCGTGGATCGCGACCACCCTGCCCGAACCGACCACGCCAAAGACGCCCGGTAAGCCCTCGACCCCCGGACAACGTCCGTCTTCGTTAAGCTTCCTGGTTGCGCGGGTCACGCCCGAGCACCCTCGGTGCAGTGGGTGTCATCGTCGTCGCCTGCCCGACGCCAACACCTTAGCTAGCCGCGCCCCTCCATCACCAAGTCCGACCAGTAGCGGCTCCGGCGTCAAGAACGCCCAGGTTCGAGCCACGCTGCGCCGTGCGCCCTGCGCGTCGACGCCGCGAGGAAGATCCACAAGGCTTAAGGCGTCGTCACAAAACCCCTCGTTTCTTTTGCGCAACCCGCAGGTCCCGAGGCCCACGGTCGTGGCGTAAACCTTTTCTAAAGGTTCCCGCAAGATCCGAACGCAACCGCAGTCCTCCCGGTGCCAGCGTGTGTGTTTCGATTAGCCCCTGCCTTTTAGTTGAACCAACCCGGGTCCAAATGCCGTTGTCGGCGTCTGTTAGTTTTCTAAAAAGGACCCGATGTGTTGTTTAATAAACCGGTCCAGTTTTGTTCGGACACTGCGCGTGGGCTGAAGACCCTGGCCCACCTGCGCGACTCGAGGCTCGTGGCTGAGTATAAAACGTTCAAAGCTGTTTTGAATTCAGATTTTGTTAAATAAATTCAAAATTCAAATTTCAAATCAGATTCAAATAACTTTTAACTTGTAAATCCAAATTGGGCAAATGATATATGTATTGATATCAGAAAAATGAGGGGAATTCAAATATGCCATCTAATTTGTAATTTGCACAAGTAAAATTCCAAGTTCATGTTAATTACATCAAATGCCACTGGTTTTGCAATAATTCATAACTTTGGTTTTATAATTTCAAATCAAGCAAATGAGTAGTCTAAATTGATCAGCTCGACGAGACCTTTCTGTTTATGCTATCCTTAACTTCATTTGCAGCATGCATCATGTCAATATATTGAGAACAACAACTGTTATGACAACAAAATATGACTAAAACCCACTCAATTGTTATATTCTTGTCCTCCACACCTCACCCATGCCATGCTACTTTCCTTGCTATGTAAATTGTGCATCATTCATCATGGCATGATTGTTTGCTTGACGCATTTAATTCCAATGCTTGTGCTCTATATTTATGTTGTCCTTGTTTGTTTGGTTTTCTCGGATGAACCGGGTTGTATCAAGAGAACCAGGAGCACCACCTGTAACCGTCCTTTGCTTCAACAGAGACACCGGGCAAGCACTACCACATGCTTGCATACATACAAGACCTATTGCCTCTATCTTATTCTTGCATCATTGAGTCGCGATTGCATTAAATTGAATCCCAAGTATGCATAGCCTTTACTTTTAAACCCACCAAGCTTGTTTCCTCCATCCCATGAGCCACTACTATAGGAGTTGTTTGAGCCATGCAGTCGTGAAACATGTGTAGGGTTTGTGAGTCGATGAACAATGAGGTACCTAAACAACTTAACCCGAGTAGTTCTGGATAACTAAAGAAAGTGGCACGGTGAGCAATATCTGCTATTTGGTTTTTCCGCTCACTTGTGTCCGTAAGACCCCGAGTACTTGATTCCTGTTCCTTGATTTATCGCTATCCACATCCGGAGGTATATGGGACCCCCACGGACGAGCTTGATTCGTCTTATTTCTTGGGGCCACAAACTAGTTTGAGGTTTTATTTACTATCCTGTACTTATGCCATGTTTCTCGCTTTATTACGATTGTCGAGTCGCACCGTGTCTTTTAGGATCGGGACACGATTCCGCGGTGTCGACAAGCCCGTTTGGGTTCCATCGTTCACTGACCGTCCACACCTTGAGCCGCCTGAGCTTGCTTACTCCGTTCGCGATTCTACTTAAGGTGGCCTCAAATATTCTGAATCTTGTGATTGTTCATCGTGAAAGCCTCGTTGGGTTTTGATTTGGTTTTTCAAGGTTGATCGAGTGTGTGTTGCTATTGGTGCACCCGGCGGGTAAAACTTTCGAAAGCCGTGTCGCGGATATGGACGACTTGGAGCACAGTTTCTTGATCATAGACAAGCATAACTAAAGTACCGCTTTAATCGACTAAAGTAACTTGACTAGTAAATAGTGCAATACTCATGGAATGGTTAATAAAATTGCCAAGCGGATGGGGTTGTTCGTCCGCTTCCTTGTTGGTAGCGGAGGAGGATGGATCGGATGAGATTACCATTATAACTGTTGTACTTAAATTCACGGACATCCGCTATCATTGGTTAGGCGGATGGTTAGCGTTATCTGTAGAATTGCTAGGGTTTATCTTTTGCTGCAATTCGTCACCCAGTTGTGTCCCCTTTAGAGGCATTAAGACTTGAGTACCCTTAGGGTCTCACACGATAAATTCTTGATTCAGATGAGCAGTACCTTCTCGGGACGGATCTTTGGGTGGAAGAAGCCGAAGATGTGGGCAACGATCGTATGGTGTAGAGATTACGGGAACGGGGATCCGTGAGACCTGTAGTTGGGATGTGCTTATTTCTCTGGCATCTTACGCCGATTTGCTTCTTATCCGTACTCGGATTACATTTGCCGCTTCGCATGATACTACGATGTGTGTTGTATGAGGAGTTATCCTAAAATATAGATCTATCTAGGTCATTTGAATCTTCGTATGGCGTTGCTATATTTCCTTTCTTTCTAGATGGGATGGCTGTGATGTACTCTTGTATGGTGGCTTGCGTACATACCCACTTGTGTACGTAGTTGATCCCTTCGCCGACTCACGCCCGTCTGAGTCCCGTTGAGAGGTTAGCGGTTGGGACGTCTGAAAGGACTACCGGTGAGTGGCTTTTGGGGCCCCGTACTATTTCAACCGCTATCTCTCATCCAGGCTTGTATCTAGGGCGTAGTTCACCGAGGTAGTTACAATTGGTATCGAGCCATCCCGACCTTGAGGTTTCAAGCAGTCGTTGTCGATCTAGCAAATATTTTGGTAGTTATGTATATTAGGGAAAAACAAAAACGCGAGAGTAGGACTGCTTCATCTTTCTTCTTACCCTCCCACCCACCCTTTTCTGGTAAGGAAGTGCAACGTTTTCAATCCTCTTCTCAAAGTTCAAACTAGGATTCACGTGTTGGGTTTCAGTAGTACCATAGGATGTGTGTGTGTGTAGTCCTTGTCTATCTGTTGCATCCAAGTTGTTATCTTATCTGCCTTTGGTTATCAACTGTTGGTACATTCCATACCGACAGGCTTTTGTAAACCGACGCAATCTATCTTCCTTTTGTATCCGACGCTATCTTGTTTGGGGTGTTCGTTTCTGTAGTACCAATCTTTAGGTTTCGTCGTGAGAAGAAGGGGTTAGGATATGTGTTCCACTTGTTCATGTGCGGAGTAATGATTTGAGTGCGGGATGGAGTCGCGACCATACCACTACTTGTATCATTTGCCTTTGTATATTGAATCGGTAGAGTCACTAATCTTGATTCGTTAAGTAATTTTGCGCATCTATTGGTATTTTAATGCCGAAATTTGTGGAAATTTTTTTTCTTTGATATGTTTGTGTACCACACTCCTTTTCAGTCGTGTGCGATATGCTTAATATCTTTTAGGTGCTATGAACTTTGTTGATATTTTAATATCACCTCAGTAAATTGTATCCTTTAACTTTGGTTAATTCCATCTTGGTACTATTTTGGATTATTATCATCTTCCATTTTAGTACTGACTTGAGTTTTATATCAATGACAGGATGGCTCCCCCACGCCGAGGAGGACATCCCTCGGGCTCAAGCATAGCTAATGCTTTGGCGGCAATGCAAGAGAACCAGTAACCGAGGAGGCGTCGGAAGGAATGAGTTCACTCCACTTCCTCCACCTCCCAAGCGTGGCGACATCAAGAGCTTCCTCAAGTTCAATCCTCGGCGGTTTGATGTCGACCGTCCTCTTGATGCGGATGATTGGCTCGTGAGATCTCAAGGCTGCTCGAGCTGCGATGTTCGAGCGGGAGTGGGTAAAGTGTGCTACTCACCTTCTCAAGGGAGACGCACTCTATGGTGGGAAAACTACTTGAAGGCTAGGCGCCTCGGGTCCCGACCTACTTGGGACAGGTTCACTGCAGCTTTCAAAGAACAGTTTCTCTCGAGATTGTGATGGAGCGGATGAAGGATGCTTTCCTTAACTCAAGCGAGGGAATGATAACGTCAACACCTATATCGGGAACTTTATGAACCTGTCTCGCTATGGTGGTGATGAAGTATCGATGACAAGAAAAGCGAAGAGATTCGCAAGGGCTCAATGCGTCGATCAAGTATGCACTCACGCATGCAAGACCGGCAACCTTCACTGAACTGCAGCATATGGCACTACAAGAGGAGGCTAGTAGGCGGATGTTCGAGAGTCCAAGAAACACGGGGATGCATCAAGCTCGGCGGAATGGCAACTCCTTCTAAGCGGCGTGTCCGGGTTCCTAACACCCACCGTCGCTTCCCGGCTCCACCAAGACCTGCGAGCTTCACGTCAAGGCCACCAAACTTCACCACTGCGGCTCCCAGGGGCTACAACAACCCCCTGAGCGCTGGCGAGTCCCTGGCTTCTCTGCTCCACGTGCTCACGGTGCTTGTTACACATGTGGAGATCCTGGACATCCCCACTGGAACTGTCCAATGAAGAACAAAGCTCTCCCTCAACCCCCGCCAAGATCTGCATCAAGCTCTCCTTCGGTTCGTGCACCACCGCCTCGGGCTCTCAACATCAACACTAAGCCCGGGTCTGCGGTTGTTCGAGCTAACTGCGTCAACGCCTCTCAAGCTGAGCTCGCACCTGGAGTTGTCATGGGTATGCTCTCAGTTAACTCAGTTCCTGCACGAGTTCTCTTTGATTCTGGTGCATCGCATTCATTTGTGTCTCACAAGTTTGCAAATGAGAATGAGTTAGTCATGGTTCCTCTTCAAAAGCGGGTAATGGTTCTTTCTCCCGGGCAAACATGAGGGCTGTTCATATCAGTCATGGCAACAAGATTGAGATTGGTGGCTCTTCATTCTTGGCTTCTTTGATTGTTCTGGGCAACTCTGACATTGATGTCATCCTGGGCATGGATTGGTTGACAGCAAATGCAGCTGTGATTGATTGTGCTGAACGCTCAGTCTCTCTGAAGATTCCTGAAGGCTATGTAGTCTTTTCTCCAAGTCTGACTCCTGATGTCCAGCTCTATTCCTTGGCTGCTCTGAATGATGATGCTATGGAAGCTATTCAGGTACCGTGGTCCGTGAGTTCCGGATGTTTTTCTGAAGAGTTGCGGTATGCCTCCGGATCGCGAAGTTGAATTCGTGATCGAGCTTGAACTCGAACGGCTCCTATCTCCAAGAGGCCATACAAGATGGGTCCTTCGAAATGGTGAACTCAAACGACAACTTGATGAACAAGAGAAGTTGGGTTTCATTCAACATAGCACTTCTTCTTGGGGTAGTCCAACAATCTTCGTGAAGAAGCGTGATGTAACCGATAGGCTGTGTTGACTACCGGGCTCTAAATGCTAAAACCATCAAGAACAAATATCCTCTTCCTCGGATAAATGATCTATTTGATCAGCTAGCAGGAGCTGTGGTGTTCTCTAAGCTGGACTTGAGAAGTGGTTATCACCAAATCAAGATTCGTAAAGAAGATGTGCCCAAAACAGCTTTCACCACTCGCTATGGCCTGTATGAGTACACGGTCATGTCTTTCGGTCTCACCAACGCACCTGCTACCTTCTCGAGGCTGATGAACTCCGTTTTCATGGAGTACCTGGACAAGTTTGTGGTGGTATATCTGGATGACATTCTGGTTTATTCCAAGTCCAAGGAGGAGCATGAAGAGCACCTGCGGTGTGTCCTGGACAAGCTTCGTGAGAACCGCTTGTATGCAAAGTTCTCCAAGTGTGAGTTCTGGTTGCCTGAAGTAACATATCTGGGGCATGTTATCTCTGCCAAGGGCATTGCAGTCAACCCGGAAACCGTGAAGACAATAGTTGAATGGCTTCCTCCTGCTAATGTCAAGGAAGTGCGGAGTTTCCTCGGCTTGGCTAGCTATTGTCGTCGTTTTGTGCAGAACTTCTCAAAGATAGCAAAGCCTCTTACCGATCTCCTCAAGAAAGGCAAGAAGTACCTGTGGACCCCTGCTTGTCAAGAAAGCTTTGAGACACTCAAAGAGAAGCTCACTTCCACACCAGTCTTGGTTCCTCCGGATACATCCAAGCCTTTCCAGATCTTCTGCGATGCCTCTTTGCAAGGATTGGGTGCGGTCCTTATGCAAGAGAGACAGGTGGTTGCTTATGCCTCTCGTCAGTTGAAGACGCATGAGGTCAACTATCCCACACATGACCTTGAGCTAGCAGCAGTGGTCTTTGCTTTGAAGCTGTGGAGGCACTACTTGCTTGGTAACCGTTGTGAGATCTTCTCGGACCATAAGAGTTTGAAGTATATCTTCACTCAACCGGATCTCAATCTTCGGCAAAGGAGATGGATTGAAGCCATCAATGACTTTGATGTGACCATCAACTACACCCCAGGCAAAGCAAACGTTATGGCAGATGCGCTTAGCCGTAAAGCTTATGTCAACAACCTCATGGTAGAAGAGCAGCAGCCTCTCTTGTGCGAGGAATTCCGTCAGCTCAACCTGGAGATTGTGGAACAAGGGCATCTTCTGAACCTTCTGGCTACTCCTCTCTTGGAAGAACAAATTCGTTCTCGTCAGCTTGGTGATCCGCACACTAAAAAGCTCATCGCTAAGCTTGGCACTCCGAAGTATGAATCCTTCCATGTTGATGATCAAGGAACGCTCTTCTTTGAACACCGGATGTTTGTTCCAAACTACCCGGGTCTGAGAGACCAAGTTCTCAAGGAGGCACATGATTCGGTTCTTTCTATCCATCCTGGCAGCACAAAGATGTATATGGACCTGAAAACACAATACTGGTGGCCTGGGTTGAAACGGTATTGTGCCAAGTATGTCTCAGAATGCGATGTCTGCAGAGTCAAGGCATCCATCGAAACCATTCGGTCTTCTACAGCCATTGAAACCTCCGGAATGGAAGTGGGAGAAAGTTGAGGTGGACTTCATCACGGGGGGTCCTAGGGCGGGGAAGGGCAACAATGCAATCTTTGTTGTCATCGACAGGCTTTCTAAAGTGGCACACTTCTTCCCTCAAAGAAACAATTCTCGGACTTCATTTTGAGCTCTATATCAACAGGATTGTCTCTTTGTATGGGGTTCCACTTGAAATCAGTTCGGACTGGGGAGCATCTTCACCTCAAAGTTCGGGAGAGTTTCCAAAAGCTTTGGGAATGAAGTTGAACTTCAAAGACTGCTACCACCCTCATCGCAAGGACAAGTGGAGAGGATCAATCAGATTCTCGAGGACATGCTTAGAGCTTGCGTCATCTCGTTTGGCATGAAGTGGGAGGAATGCCTTCCATATGCTGAATTCTCCTACAACAACAGCCTTCGGAAGAGTCCAAGATGGCACCATTCGAGGATCTCTATGGTCGCAAGTGCGTAACTCCCATTGGTTGGTCAGTGCGAGAGAAAGAATCTGGTTTGGCCTCGACATTGTGACTCAGCAGAGGAGAAGGTGCATATCATTCGAGAACTGAAGATTGCTCAAAGTCGTCGAAGAGCAACTATGACAGAAGCACAGATATGGTATATGCCCCTGTGATCTCGCTACCTTCGTGTCACTCCCATGAGAGGAACACACCGCTTTGGTATCAAAGGAAAGTTGGCTCCTAGATACGTCGGTCCTTTCAAGATACGTGGTAGAAGAGGAGAAGTTGCTTATGCACTAGAGCTTAGGAAAACTCAAAGTCCATGATGTTTTCCACATCTCTCGGCTCAAGAAGTGCTTCAAAGACCCCGCAAGACCGTGGATCATGAGCTAATCGACCTCCAAGAAGATCTATCTTATCAAGAACACCCCACCAAAATCCTCGAGATCGCAGCGAAGGACTGCAACAAGTCCATCAAATTCTGCAAGGTGCGGTGGTCACACCATTCGCTGATGAAGCAACTTGGGAGCGTGAAGATGAACTCCGTGTCAACCATCCTTCTCTCTTTGTATCTTCTTCTTCTTCTTCCTAGAATCTCGATTCCTGTTTAGTGGAGAGTTGTAGCATCCCAGTTGTCTAACCCCGTAATGCTACTAGTAATAATAATAAAATGGGCCACTTCAACATATAATTGTTGCATCATCATCATATCATGCTCATGTCATCATATCACCTTGCATTTGAGCATCATATAAAACCTTTTCTTGTTGGTTCTTATCTCATGTGCATGATTAATTGTAGTTGCCTCTTGATATTGTATTTGGTTCTTCTTGAATTGTTAAATGCCCAAGTTGAGTTGGGGCATCTCTTTTGACTCCACCACCTTATCTTTCACCACCTTATAATTCCACCATCCAATAATATGGGCTTGGCATTTTATTGAGTTATCCCTAGCCCATGTTGTTGGTTGGATCCACCCATCTTCTTTGCTTGGCCTCTGCCCACTTTTTGGGAATGCAAGGATTAAAAGCCACATGAAATAATGTTGTTTTCACAATATGACCATTGGGCTTTAATTGTGTTGCATGGGCCATGCAAGTGTCACCTAGTCTAGTTTCTGGTTTTATTTGAATACTAGTTGGAGTTTCTTCCTTGGTTTAAAACATGTGTTGGCTTGTAGTTTGTTCTCCTCATCTTCTCTCTTTCCCTTAAGCTTAAACCCTACCCCATGTCCCATGCACACTTGTGCTAATGTGGCATGCACCCCTAATCCCCCTCTCTTTGGATCTTGCTTGGTCCTTTGTTGGATCATGCATGGGCCATTTAAACCACCCATCACCATATGGCCATATCTCCTCCTCTTCCTCTTTTCTTGTATCTCTTGCTAGAGCTAGTGGAAGCTTGTATGATCAAGTTTAGAACCATCTCCACCCTTCCACCCCATCTACCCTAATCCTCCCTTACTCTAACCCTAAGCTCAAGCACTACCCCAAGCTAGCTAATCTATGCAAAACCTAGTACTTCCTCTTTTCCTTTCTACCCTAAACTAAACCCTATGTTACATATATCCTAAACAAAATCCCTAATCTACTTCTACCTCTAAACAAAACCCAAATAAAACCCACCTCCTTTTCCCCTATCTAGCATGTTTCAATGCCCCATAACCCTCTCCTCTCCCTTCAAACTCTAGCTCAACCACCCAGACCCTACCACCCCCACACCGACCAGGCCCTCCTATCTACTCTAAACCCTAGCTCACCCATGCCCCTTTCCTCCCTCTTTCCTCTCTCTCTCTCTCCCAGCGCCTACCCTACTGCCGCCTCACCAACCCCTCAGGCCACCGCCATCCCCTCTCACCTCCCCAGCTCGACCACGCCACCTGGCCCATGCGAGCACGTGAAAGGAGGTGACCAACGCCACCCCCCTAACCCTCCCACGCAACCAGCCTCCCCTGTTCTTATCCCCCACCTCCCTCTGCCTCGCCCAGACCCCAGATCCCCGCAAGAGCCTCTCTCCCTTTCTTCCCTTCGCCACCGGCTCGCCACCCTACCACCGCCACCGATCTAGCCGGAGAAGGGTGCGAGGTTGTCGAGGAAGACCAGCCACTCCCGCATCGTCCACCCGCCAGAGGAGGAGATGCACCAGGCGCCAGACCGCGCCGCCGACGCAAACCCTAGCTACGGCCACGGCCAGCGTGGATCGCGACCACCCGCCGAACCGACCACCAAAGACGCCCAAGCCTCGACCCGCACAACGCCCCGCCTTCGTTGCTTCGGTTGCGCGGTCACGCCGTCGAGCACCCTCGGTGCAGTGGGTGTCATCGTCGTCCTGCCCGGCGCACGCCAACACCTTAGCTAGCCGCCAACGCCCCTCCCATCACCAAGTCCCTCCGCGTCGCGCCCCAACGCCCGTGTTAAACGCGCTGCGCCACGGCTGCGCCGACGCAGGGGAAGATCCACAGTGGCCACGGGCGTCGTCTTGCACAAAACCCCCTGGCCGTTTCTTTTGCGCAACCCGCAGTCCCCGAGGCCCACCAGTCAGCGGCGGTAAACCTTTTCTAAAAAGGTTCCCGCAAGATCCAGAACGCAACCCGCAGTCCTCCCCAGTGCCCGCGTGTGTGTTTCGCAGTTAGCCCCCTGCCTTTTAGTTGAACCAACCCGCGGTCCAGCCGGGCCCGTTGTCAGCGTCAGTGTTAGTTTTCTAAAAAAGGACCCGATGTGTTGTTTAATAAACCCGCGGTCCAGTTTTGTTCCAGACACTGCCAGGCGTGGAGAGACCGCCCACCCCTGCGACTCGTGGCTGAGTATAAAACGTTCAGAGCTGTTTTGAATTCAGATTTTGTTAAATAAATTCAAAATTCAAATTTCAAATCAGATTCAAATAACTTTTAACTTGTAAATCCAAATTGGGAAAATGATATATGTATTGATATCGGAAAAATGAGGGAATTCAAATATGCCATCTAATTTGTAATTTGCACAAGTAAAATTCAAGTTCATGTTAATTACATCAAATGCCACTGGTTTTGCAATAATTCATAACTTTGGTTTTATAATTTCAAATCAAGCAAATGAGTAGTCTAAATTGATCAGCTCGACGAGACCTTTCTGTTTATGCTATCCTTAACTTCATTTGCAGCATGCATCATGTCAATATATTGAGAACAACAACTGTTATGACAACAAAATATGACTAAAACCCACTCAATTGTTATATTCTTGTCCTCCACACCTCACCCATGCCATGCTACTTTCCTTGCCATGTAAATTGTGCATCATTCATCATGGCATGATTGTTTGCTTGACGCATTTAATTCCAATGCTTGTGCTCTATATTTATGTTGTCCTTGTTTGTTTGGTTTTTCTGATGACACCGGGTTGTATCAAGAGAACCAGGAGCACCACCCAGAACCGTCCTTTGCTTCAACAGAGACACCAGGCAAGCACTACCACATGCTTGCATACATACAGTACCTATTGCCTCTATCTTATTCTTGCATCATCGAGTCGCGATTGCATTAAATTGAATCCCAAGTATGCATTGCCTTTACTTTTAAACCCCACCAAGCTTGTTTCCTCCATCCCATGAGCCACTACTATAGGAGTTGTTTGAGCCATGCGAGTCGAGAACATGTGTAGGGTTTGTGAGAGTCGATGAACAATGAGGTACCTAAACAACTTAACTCGAGTAGTTCGGGATAACTAAAGAAAGTGGCACCGTGAGCAATATCTGCTATTTGGTTTTTCCTGCTCACTTGTGTCCCGTAAGACCCCGAGTACTTGATTCCTGTTCCTTGATTTATCGCGCTATCCACATCCGGAGGTATATGGGACCCCGACCGTAGCTTGATTCCGTCTTATTTCTTGGGGCCACAAACTAGTTTGAGGTTTTATTTACTATCCTGTACTTATGCCATGTTTACTTTTATTACGATTGTGCGAGGTAGCACAATCGCTTAGGATCGGGACACGATTCCGCGGTGTCGACAAGCCCGTTTGGGTTCCCGATGCTCACAGCCGTCCACCCAACCTTGAGGCCGCCTGAGCTTGCTTACTCCTATGCGGATTCTACTTAAGGGTGGCCTCAAATATTTCTGAATCTTGTGATTGTTCGACCGTGAAAGCCTCGTTGGGTTTTGATTTGGTTTTTCCGAGGTTGATCGAGTGTGTTGCTATTGGTGCACCGGCCGGTAAAACTTTCTAAAGCCGTGTCATGGATATGGACGACTTGGAGCAGTTTCTTGATCATAGACAAGCATAACTAAAGTACCGCCTTTAATCGACTAAAGTAACTTGACTAGTAAATAGTGCAATACTCATGGAATGGTTAATAAAATTGCCAACGGATGGGGTTGTTCGTCCGCTTCCTTGTTGGTAAGGAGGAGGAGGATGGATCGGATGAGATTACCATTATAATCGTTGTACTTAAATTCACGGACATCCGCCTATCATTGGTTAGGCGGATGGTTAGCGTTATCAGAATTGCTAGGGTTTATCTTTTGCTGCAATTCGTCACCCTGTGTTGTGTCCCCTTTAGAGGCATTAAGACTTGCTGAGTACCCTTAGGGTCTCACACGATAAATTCTTGATTCAGATGAACAGGTACCTTCTCAGGACGGATACTGGGTGGAAGAAGCCGAAGATGTGGGCAACGATTGTATGGTGTAGAGATTCCGGGGACGGGGATCCGTGAGACCTGTAGTTGGGATGTGCTTATTTCTATGGCATCTTATGCCGATTTGCTTCTTATCCGTACTCGGATTCTGTTTGCCGCTTCCGCATGATACTCTGATGTGTGTTGTATGAGGAGTTATCCTAAAATATAGATCTATCTAGGTCATTTGAATCTTGCCGTATGGCATTCACTTTAAATAGGGCACCGTCTAAATCCGTTGAAACGACACCATATGAATTATGGTTTGGGACGAAACCTAAATTGTTGTTCCTTAAAGTTTGGGGATGCGAAGCCTATGTAAAGAAGTTACAGCCGGACAAGCTTGAACCCAAAGCGGAAAAATGCGTCTTCATAGGATACCCGAAGGAAACTATTGGGTATACCTTCTATCATAGATCCGAAGGCAAAACATTCGTTGCCAAGAATGGATCCTTTCTAGAGAAGGAATTTCTCTCGAAAGAAGTGACTGGAAGGAAAGTAGAACTCGACGAGGTTGTCGAACCTTCTCTCGAAATTGCGAGTAGCGCAGCACCGGAAGAAGTTCCTGTGGTGCCTTCACCAATAAGAGAGGAAGCTAATGATGATGATCATGAAACTTCGGTTGAAGTTG
Source organism: Avena longiglumis (assembly GCA_030063025.1). Lineage (NCBI taxonomy): Eukaryota > Viridiplantae > Streptophyta > Magnoliopsida > Poales > Poaceae > Avena > Avena longiglumis. Next base: position 270,311,844 of record CP125978.1, read on the forward strand.
CTACAGAGCCTCGGAGGTCAACGAGAACTCGTACCACTCCAGATTGGTATGATTCCGTTATGAATGTCATGGTGGTGGACAACACCGATGACCCCGAGACATATGAGGAAGCGATGATGAGCCCAGATTCCAATAAATGGCAAGAAGCCATGAAATCCGAGATTGGATCCATGTACGAAAACCAAGTATGGACTTTGGTGGACTTACCGGATGGCCGGAAGGCTGTCGAGAACAAATGGATTTTCAAGAAGAAAACAGATGCTGATGGTAATGTTACTGTCTATAAAGCTCGACTTGTCGCAAAAGGGTTTCGACAAATTCAAGGAGTTGACTACGATGAGACTTTCTCACCAGTAGCGAAGCTAAAGTCTGTGAGGATTATGTTAGCAATCGCTGCATATTATGATTATGAGTTATTGCAGATGGATGTCAAAACAGCATTCCTCAATGGAGACATTGATGAAGAGTTGTATATGATGCAACCCAAAGGTTTTGTCGATCCTAAAGATGCTAACAAGGTATGCAAACTTCAACGGTCCATCTATGGATTGAAGCAAGCATCCCGAAGTTGGAATCAACGTTTTGATAAGGTAATCAAAAGTTTTGGTTTTATACAAACTTATGGAGAAGCTTGTATTTACAAGAAAGTGAGTGGGAGCTTAGCATTCTTAATAATCGTATGTGGATGACATATTGTTGATTGGGAATGATGTAGACCTTCTTAATAGTGTCAAGGAATATTTGAATAATAGTTTTTCAATGAAGGATCTTGGCAAAGCTTACATATTAGGCATAAAGATTTATAGAGATAGATCAAAAGCCAAATATCATTGTCACTGAGTACATATTTGGACAAAGTTCTAAAGAGATTTGGAATGGAAGAAAGCAAGAAAGGGTTCTTGCCCATGTTGCTCAATACGACCTTGAGTAAAACTCAAAGTCCGACATCGGCGAGAAGATAGAGAAAGGATGAGTAAGACTCCCTATGCCTCAGCCATAGGATCTCTAATGTATGCCATGCTATGTACTTGACCAGACATTGCATATGTTAGTTTAACTAGCAGATATCAAAGTGATCCAGAGTGGATCATTGGACAATGATCAAAAACATCCTTAAGTACTTGAGAAGAACTAAGGATATGGTTCTTTCTTATGGAGGTGATGAACATTTCGTTGTTAATGGTTACACCGATGCTAGTTGGAACACCGATCCGATGATTCTAAATCACAATCCGGATAAATTTATTTTGAATGGTGCAAAGCGATTAGGTGGAGGAGTGCAAAGCAAAGCGTTGTGGCGAGATCTTCAATGAATCGGAGTACATGGTCGCCGGAGGCTTCACAAGAAGCGATATGGATGAAAGAGTTAATTACAGAGCTGGTGTGGTTCCAAGTATTTGGACCCAATGTCTATCTCTTGTGATAACATGGGCGCCATAGCCAATGCGCAAGAACCAAGGTCACACAAGAAGTCAAGCATATCAAGCTGCGTTTTCACGCTATTCGAGAACATATCCAGGATGGGGATATAAAGATTTGCAAAGTACACAGATCTGAATGTGGCGGATCCGTTGACTAAACCTCTCCGAGGGCAAAACATGACCAACACCAAACTGCCATGGGTGTTCGGTATATTACCATGTAATCTAGATTAGATGACTCTAGTGCAAGTGGGAGACTGTTGGAGATATGCCCTAGAGGCAATAATAAATGTAGTTATTATTATATCTTTGTGTTTATGATAAATGTTTACATTCATGCTATAATAGTATTAACAAGGAAACCATTAATACTTGTGTGGTTTGTAAACTTGATTTGAAGTCCCTAGTATAGCCTCTATACTTCACTAGCTTGTTGGTTGATTAATGATTGTGGTTTCCCTATCATGAACATTGAGATGTTATCAACAACAAGATCATATCGTTAGGAGAATGATATGGTGGACATACTCCTATAGATAAGCGTAGCATAAAGATCAAGTCATTTCAATAGTTCAATTGCTATATGCTTTCTGATACATAGTAACCTAATTCCTTCGACCATGAGATCATGCATATCACCTTTACCAGATGGATGCTTTGATGACATCAAACACCACACCGTAACAGGGTGGCTATAAAGGTGGCATTAAGTGTTCGGAAAGTATTGGTTGAAACACATGGATCAAGATTGGGATTTGTCCATCCACATGACGGATAGATATACTCTGGGCCCTCTCGGTGGAATGTCATCCAATTGGCTTGCAAGCATGTGACTTGGTCACAAGGGATCACATATCACGGGAACGAGAAAAGAGTACTTATCAGTAACGAGGTTGAACTAGGTATGCAGAGATACCGACGATCATAACCTCGGATAAGTAACATATCGTGAGACAAAGGGAAATTGGTATCGTATGTAAGTGGTTCATTCGATCGCAAAGTAATCGTAGAAATATGTAGAGCCATATGAATTTCCAGATTCCTCTATTGGTTATTGTTCGGAGAAGTGTCTCGATCATGTCCGCATAATTCACGAACCGTAGGGAGACACACTTAAGGATTGACGTTGTTTGAGTAGTTATGGTATTATGAGAAAGAGACCGAATGTTGTTCGAGTCTCGGATGGGATCCGGATATCACGAGGTGATCCGGAATGGTCCGAGAATAAGATTCATATAAGGAAAGTCCCGTTGAGTTCGGGAATGATTAGAATGTTTTCATCGGGAATGTTCTAGAAGGTTTCGGATTGTCCGGCACTCCGGGGGGGAGGGGTACATGAATGTGTCATTACTTAATGGAATGATTGCATCATGTACTAAGTGTTCTTGTTGTCCCAAATAAAGGATTAAATTGAATCCTAAAACAGAAAAGTCAAATGTCGGTTTGAAAGTCAAACCGCAAAACAAGAAACTGTGGGAAACAAGCAAGAGGAGTTGGAACCAACCCGGAGGAGGAGTTGGACTCCTCCGGGCGCAAGCCCTAGGCGAGTTGGGAGGGAGGACTCCCTCCCTCCCCTGGCGCGCCAAGACCCCCCTCCCATAAAAGGAGGGGCAGGGCTCCTCCTAGAGACACACAAGTTTCACCTCTAGATCTCCGGTTTAGAGCTGTTTTGGTTTAGAGCTTCTAATTGCTTTAGCCAGCGGTTTAGAGCCTTCTAATTGGTTTAGAGCCTTCTAATTGGTGTGTCTAATTACTAGACCACTAATAGCCTCTCTCATAAGCTCCACCATACTCGCACCGGCTTAAGGCGAAGCCCTGCGGGATCTCCCTCTACTTAGGTACCACGCCGTTGTCTTTGCGGAATCGCGAGAGAGTGCTACAACCTCCGCTGTCATGGAACAAGGAGAGGAAGGTCTTCCGAAAGTACGAACGTGTGACCGATTGCGGAGCGCTGCCGAACGTGGCGCTGGAAGGATCGTCTACACGATCTTGAGATCGGAGAAATCGACTACATCACCCACGAGAATCCGCTCTCGTTAAACGCTTTGGAATCTTCGAGGGTAAGTTATACCATCGACTCGTTGCTACAATCTAGTAGATAGATCTTGGCTTGTTTGTTTGTATGCGATAGAAAATTTTTGTTTTCCATGCTACGAACCCCTACAGATACACCGTTGAGAGACACTGTACCGCTGGAGGAGGTTCAGCTTGAGAACGACTTGACCTATGAGGAGAAACCGGTCAAGATTCTGGAGACAGCGGAAAGGACTACCCGTACCAAGACAATCAAGTTTTGCAAGGTACAGTGGAGCCACCACACCGAAGAGGAAGCCACTTGGGAGCGTGAGGATGACATCCGAGAGGACTACCCACACCTATTTGCTAGCCGCGCCAAATCTCGAGGACGAGATTCATCTTAAGGGGGTTAGTCTTGTCACATCCCAAATTTTAGATTTGGTCTTGCATATCATTCATATCATTGCATCATGCTTTTCCATACAAAACCGTCGAGTGAAAAGGTACGGCGAAACGCTATTTTCGAAACCCTATTCTATTTCGCTACGAGGCTCCTGCAGGAGGCTTTAGTAGGACTTGTGTAGTCCACTCCTGTAGCCTAGTGGTTTCGCTCAAACCTTGACCCTAGATTGTTCCCCTCGACTTGACAAAACCGTAGGAGCAAGAATCGCTCGATTCGGAGCTCGTACGGAGAAGTTGCGGCCGTTTTATGAAAAGATCGGAAAACGGTCCGAATTTCCGGACCGATTTCCGAGTCCGAAACCAACTCCGCGCCGAATCAGTCTAGATTTCCGCGAGAGGTCCCACTTAAGGGGACCCACCCGGCCGGCCCCGCCCCTGCCTCGATAACCGCCCGCCGCCTCGATCTCGGGAACCGAGCCCGCACCCCCGCACCTCGTTACCTGCGCGCCGCCAGGAGCCGCGATCGCCGTCGCCTCCCGCGCGACCCGCTCGCCGCCCGCCGCCGCCCGGCGAGCTGCGCCGCCGCCTCACCCCGCGCGCCGCCGCGGCTGGCCTCGCCCTCGCGGCCACCGCCCGCCCGCCTCCGCCGCTCGCCGCTTGCGGCCAGCCGCGCCGCCGCTCCGCCTCCGAGCGCGCTGCTGCCGCTAGCTGCCGCCCGCTTCGCGTCTGCTGGTTCGCCACTTCACGCGCACTGCGCCCTTTTCTGGCCTTGCCGCGTTGACGATCTCGAACCGTGCGCTGACCGTCTACATCCGCGCAGGAAAAACACCGATGCCGAAATCTATCGCCACCGCCGTCCGGAACTCGCCGCACCGTCCGGAGACCGTTTCGCCGGTTGTTTCCGGTAAGCCTGCAGCCACCGTCAGATCTCAGATCAGCGGTTCGGATCAGTCGTTGACCGGTCAGACTCGGGCGTTGACTAGTTAGACGCCCAGTCAGCGCCCAGTCAGCAGACGCATTGACCAGATCCAGAGATTGATTGGTGGTTAATTTCGTTAATCCTTTTAGTTGACAGATTTCGGTAGAATCTTGTAAATTGCGTAGAAATTAAACCGCTTGGGCAAAAATTGCAAATAAAATATGTGTAGATTCAGTGAGTCGTGTAGAATATCGCTGTACCTTTGGTTCAGACTTTTGAAGCAAGGTTTAGTACAGTTTAATCAAACTAGTTAGTGGCCTTTTCGGAGTAATAAATTTGTAGGAAAAGATCCGTAGCTCCAAAAATCGCGTATGATATGTCCCTGGATTCAGTGGAACGAGGGGGATCTCATCGTGAATTAAAAAACTTAGGCTTACAGTAAAAACTTCTGTAGAAACTGTCTAGTGGCTTTCTGCAGTGTTTTAATTACTCGGGGAGTTTTATAATTCCTTTTTGAGTAATTCCAGTTGGTACTGTTTCTAATCAGCGATGCCCATGCGGTAGAATTTTTCCAAGATTTTAAAAACAGTATTCTACCGGTAGCAAATTATTTGAGTTCTAGCTCTAGTTTTGAGCATTACTTTTTGCTTAATAGTTTTCCTTGCGCCAAAACTATTTTCCATGCATGCAATCAGTAGTATTATTGATTAGAATTAAGTTGTGCAGCTGTAGCACCAATTCTTTTGCCTTGCATACCTTCATGCATCATATTTGTTGCATATGCTTGTGGATTGTTTGTTTATGAATGCAATTGTATCGTGTAGATTGTGACGAGTGCAACGCTTGCTCGTGTGTGGATTGTTCTTCCGACCGCTACAACCAAGGCAAGTAGATGCTACTTTGTTCATGATATCGTCCTACTATTTTCAATGCATTGTCGTGTATTTTGTAGATGCATGTGTAGGATGATACTATCGCTATGCTATGTCCTATTATGTGGTAGGGCTTTCCTTGTAGATGAACCACCGTTAGTAGATGTGCTTAGCCATGCTATGTTGAAGAAGGGCTGGGTTACATCATTGAGACTTGTTTCTAAAATTATTGGTTTATAAAAACTAAAACAACTTAATCAATGAATCTCCTGGGTGTGATGGTATTGATAATTTTTGGTAGTTTCATTGCGAAAAGGCACCCAGGTATAAGAGAAATTGATTGGCTTCTTTATTGTGTAGCTTACGTGTACAACCACGTGCCAATAATGGAATGGGCGGTTGGTTGGACTTAGTAGGTTGTGGTAACTCGAACCCACGTATCCAGAGATGTAGAATTTTGGTAGGTTGGACCGGTGCGCGTCGGGATTGAGGAGCTACTTCCCGAACAGTTTCTTCTTTGAATTCTCCCTATCATTCCCCAAAATGAGAGGGATGGTACGAGCTGGGCTGGCCAAGTCACATGGGTAAAGTGTACAAACCTCTGCAGGGTGTATAATCTAATCGATTAGCTGTGTCCCCGGTTATGGACAACTGAGTTGCTTGATATTGATTCCATGACATGTTTGTCGCTCATTCTAATTTCATAATTGTTTTAATATTGTTGGGTTAACTTAATTGGGATCTTTTCAAAGAAAATCAAAACTGTTTATGAAAGTAGGACAAATGTATTTGCAAATGCAATCCAGACACATCTCCACTTACCAAATATGCATGTAGATGTTAGTACTATTGTCTCCATTACTAGCTCTACTTGCCATACATTCCATGTATTGACCCTTCGGGGCTGCTACGTTTCATGTTGCAGGTTATTCCGATTCTGAGTAATCGATATAGGCCACGGTACTCCACTCGGCACTTGTTCACTTGTGGGCAATTTGAAGAATGGATGATTTACTTTATTTATGTTGCTACCTGAATAATTTGAGCTAGCTTTGGGCTAAGCTTTTATTGTAATAATGGTACTCTAGATCTTTGTTATTCATGATACACGGATATTTTGCTATGTTATTCATCTAATTCTATGTGGGCCAATGAACCGATCCAGGGATTGGCATGTCACATAGAAGCCACGGTCTTTTCAGAACCGGGGTGTTACAAATGCATGCAAGCATGCCAAAGAAGGTTTATTTGGAAAAGTGGTTTCTAATGGGTTATAAACATTGGAAAACACCTATTGGTCATTTTATATAAGTGGCAAAATCATTTGCAAAAGATTTTACTTATAAATCATTTTTGAACCAAATCGATATTTTATGTGGTTGAAAATGCCTTTAGCAAAGCAAAATTTTTTATATGGTTCACCAAATAGATTTTTAATTCTAAAACTTGGTGTTTGGGGTCAGAGAGTTTAAATCAAAATATTTCCCAAAGGTTTTCCTCCAAAATCATTTTTAACAATTAAACCATATTTTTATTTGACTAGAAATGTTTTAATTCAAGGTTTTATTCTTGTGCTTCACCAAATATGTTTTTGAAACCAAAAATTTATTTCTATGGTCAGTAGGTTCAAAAAAAAAACCATTTGCCAAAGATTTTATTTCAAAAATCATTTTTGAATAAATTTTATATTCTAAATACGCCTACACAAGTTTCTTCAAAAACAAACAATTTAACAGAAGCAATTTACTAAACAAAGGGCATGGTTGGGTAGGATTTGTCTTGCTTATTCCATTGATATAAAATTTGCAAAATTTGGACGTGTGGTTTGAAAGTTATGCAATTTACAAATTTGGTCATCTAATAGACAAGTTTCTGTTTTTAAAACAGATTCCAGGCCACGTGTCATGTTGCTATTTGCTGGTACCAGTTCACATGGATCAAGCGATGTGGGGCGTTGGATCTAATGACAATCGTGCGGCATAGATCTATCCATACCCTTTCGGTTAAGTGAATCTATCGCGTCACTCTGATCCAGATCGGACGGTGCACAACACACTTGACATCGAGTGGCGGCGCTGGCGGCGACAGGTGGCGGCGCACGGTCAGACGGTGGCGGTGTCGATGTTACAGGAAGCGATAGAGCGAAGGGATATGCTCACTGAGTTCGTCGCGGCGTGGAGATGCTCGAGGTTGTCCTTGCTGGCGAAGGGGCGCTCGGGGTCGACGGGAATTCTTCGCCGGAGTATGCAGCGGCGTCGGGCACGCTCTGATGTTGACGGGGTCGAGGCTACGAAGCGCGCTAGGACACGATACAGGCGGCATTAGTTGCCGACGAGTTCACTGGTCACAGGCGTATCATCGGAAGGACGAGGGGCAGTCAGAAAGTTACCAGGGAAGTCGCCGGAAAGGGAGCAGACGACAGCGATGCTCTGTTGGAGACGTTGTCGATGTTGCAGAGCACGCGCGGGCGAGCTGAGGTCACTGGGAGAAGTGTACGGTGATGGCGAGCAAGCTAGAATGGTCGAGGGGGCAAGGGGTGACGCGGAGCTGCCGGAATCGATGTCGGAGTCCGTCGGAGACCGTGAGATTGTCGCAAGCAATACAGGCAGCCTAGGGGCGGAGAGTGTGTGGCGTCTGAGAGGAAAAGAGAGAGGGAACATGGACAATTAATACTGCGTGGTCACGGCGAGGAATAAACGCGGAATTAAGGCGGATTCAAGCAGAGAAATTAGTGCAGCAACGGCAGCGACGTTGGGGGAAGAAGAGGTCGTCACGGGGTAGGAGAGAAAGCTGACAGGTGGGGCGTGGCTGTCTGCGAGAGAGAGAGGGGGAGTGGAGTCCAGTAGTCAGCGACCCAGCGGGTTCTGTCTGCGGTGAAAAACGGTTCGCTCGGGGTGAGAGGTTGAGGTGGGCTGCTGATGGGCTGAGTGGGATAGCTGGGCTGGGCAGCTTCTTTTCTTTTTTTTTGTTCTGATTGTTTTTTCCTTTTCCATTTCTTTTATTCTGTTTTGATTTTGATTAAACAATTCAAACACTCATTTGAATTCAAACCTTTGCAAAATTTTGTGAATAATCAAACATTGTTTATTACCACATTCTTAAGCAAAATTTAGAATATATCTTTTATTCTTTTAGTGTCTTTTAATTATTTAAAGTAGGTTCTTGTATTAATTCATTCAAGATTTAATAATGTTTTTTAAAATCCATTTGAATTCTAAATCCTTCCAAAACCTTCACCTTGAATTATTTGGAAATGTTTTTAATATGTTTTATTAATCATTTAAAATTGGATTTGTCTTTATTCAAATAGAATTTGGTTTATGCCATTTTATTTATTTTGGATAATTCTTTATCCTTATATTTTATTTGGATTTGGATTATATTTATTCCATTTTCTTATGGATTAGGTCAAGAGTTAATTTGGCTTTTAAATATTCCTCATTTAATATTTCTTTCTTTACCTTATAAAATCCATATCTTTTTATTTAAAGATCCAAACTTGGTGATTCCAATTTGTAAAATCTTATTTAAAATTTATTTATCCTTTTAAATATTTTTAGGATTATTTGCTCACCATATGGCATGGATTTTATATAAGTGATTTATTAGCTTTGGAAATTCAATTTCCTTATCTTATTATATTCATAAGATTTTATCTATGGCTCCAAATTAAGTAAAATCAATTTCTATGGTTTTATAATATTTCCATTTGTCATTCTTGATCATTTTGAAATGTTTGTTTGACCAATTTTTATATGGATCAAATCCATGGTCTTAGAGATAACTTGAAAATGATTTTCTTCTATTAGGGTTTTGGGTTTTGGTTTAACTTTTCCAAGTGTTTAAATTTCCAGATGCATTTATAAAGAATGCATTCCTCTTGATTTGAATTTAGTTGGATTCAATCATTAACCAAATTTTGTTCCAGATGGGATTTTTAGGTTTCCATTTAGAACAAAAGTTTCTTTTCAACCTAAATTTCAACAATTATTTATTTTGTTTATTTATTTATTTTTCACATTACAAGATTTGGAAAATCTTGGGGTGTGACAGGCTACCACCCTTAAAATAAATCTCGTCCCGAGATTTGGGAAGGATAGGGTTACAAGTTGGCTCAAAGCAACTAGGGTACTACCACCCTTAAAAATTTCCAACCAGATTACTTCTTGGCTTGCTTGGGATCTTGTTGGAACCTCTCTGGGCAAACATCTGCATAGTGTCCTTTGTTTCCACACTTGAAACATGTGACAAGGCTGAGATCCTTCATAGGCTTTATCTTGTGCTTCATCTTTTCTGGACAATTGCTTGCATAATGTCCTTGGTTACCATAATTGTAACATGTGATAAGATTGAGTTCTTCACGTATCTTCTGTGGACAAGTTGACACATAATGGCCTAACTCTTTGCAGTTGTTGCACCATACTTGGCTAATATCCGTATACTTTTTCTTCTTCTCTGGACATTCATTGGCATAGTGTCCCATCTCTTTGCAATGACAACATTGCACTTGGCTTTTGTCTTTCTTCTTCTTGGGTTTCTCCAAAGCTAGGAGTGCTTCTAGTTCATGCTCTTCATATCTTATCTCAAAGGTAGGAAAGTTTCCTGGTCTCCTTGACCTTTTCCTTGGATAATACATATGTCTCCTCTTTGGTCCTTTAAATTGAGTCATATTACATGGAGGTGCAATCTGAGATTTTCCTTTGTCTTCATCCTTCTTGGTAGAAGTTGTTCCCTTATGGTAATCTGCAATCAATTGTTGCACTCCACCTTGTTTACTTTGTTGAACTATGGAATATATGGGGCATTGGATAGGGACATGATTATTTCCTTCACATAGGAAACAAGTAGCTTGAGATGTGAGGCATTGATTATTTGGATGTTTCTCTTCACAATTGGGGCATTAATCTTTATGCTCTTTGGAAGTGTGATCCTTGTCTCCACAAATATTGCAAGCTTGGGTTCCCTCTAGAATATCATCCTTGACATCCTTGTTGTCACAAACTCCTTGGGAAGAGTTGTTTCCCATGTTGATCATTTGATCTGTCACCTTATGCAACAATTGGGTTTGGGTTTCCAAAAACCTTTGCATGGTTGGATCTAACTCATTAGTGTTGGCTAAAAATTAAGTTGTCACTTGGTTCAACTGGGTTTGGGTTACTATGAGTTCCCTCATGTTGTTCTCTTGGTTGTTGTTGTTGTTGTTATCACCATCCTTGATGTTGGAGTTTCTTGGAGTAGTCATCTGTTTGGGTTGGATTGGGATTAGAATAGGCAAAATATTTCTAAGGAAATAGTTCTAATCACACACATCACATTTCACACAAGCAATTGCCAATCATTCCACTCAAAAAACAAGTTTAAGCACATTATTAGGCAACAAAATATTTTTGCTACACCACATAAGTTGATGTGTTTGGTTTGATCTAAATATGGTGGTCCAACTATATGGTTCACTTGAGATCTTTCCCTCCTTCTTGGTTGATTCTTCTTGCATGAGATCATGGTTTCTTTGGAAAAATTCTTGTGTCTTGGTCACAAAACTCCAAAGGTGATGATGATTCCTTCTAAGTTGTGTTTCCTTAGTCTTCAAGTCTTGAGAAATATTTCTTGTCTCACTTGTAGTCCTTAGTGATATCTAAGTTGACGTCCTTGGTGAAAATAAAGTTGAAATCACTTGAAGATGTTGAAGTCATTTGAGTTGATGAAGTCCTTTGCACATGGTGAAGTCTTTGGCCATGGGGTAGGCTTTGTCCATCAAGTTTGAAATAGAAGAGATGTAGAATCAAAACCAAAAATGGTTGAGGAAAGAGTTTACAAGATTGTTTGTAAATAAGTTTTGGAATAAATACAACTCCTATTTTTCTAAGGGGTTTTGTCCAATCCTAGGGTTACAATCCTATAGGTAACACAATGCTCTGATACCATCTGTAAGGTTCCCAACCTTTAATAAGGTAAGGATCCCTGTGTTTACAATGCTAGTCCCTGGATCAATAGCTAGCATCCACAGTTAAGATGTAATATCAAGAAACAAAGGTCATAATACAACTTTATAACCAGGAATAAAGTAATTTGTTACATCTTACATAGCTCATTTGGCTATCTCATTACAATGCAGCAGAATATAACAATAGCATGGGGTCCTTCATCTTAAAAGTGCCACAAGCAAACATGTTGGTTGTAGACTTGTAATCCTAATCAACACATCTCACTAACATCATACAAACCTACAACATAATAAGTTACATCCACAAGGGTCAATACATTTGAATTGTATTGGCAAGTGATACTATGGTAGTATAGTGGAGTCTATCATCTATATGCATTTGGCTAAGTGGAGCTTAGGCTTGCTTTGCTCAAAATAGATTTTCCTTATCATTTGAAAACACTAAGTTTTTGCTTGACAAAATCACCCAAGGCATCTCCCAATAGAAATTGGTGATCCTTCAACCCTTGTTCACCACAAGTTTTTAACATAGAAATTTGGATGAGGAGATTCTTGATAGCTTCCATGTCTTGATGCTCATATTGTCCTTTGCCAGGGACATGGCTAAGTACTTAGATTTTACACTCTGCAGAGGTGGTGCAATTTCTCCACAAGACTTGGTTTCACCAAGACAAGATCTTTCAGAAGCCTTCCCTTAGACCAGAATGGACGCGTTCCAACCTATCATTCCCCTACCACCAACTGTCCATTTGGCTAAGTTATTGCAACCTATATGATCCGGGCAGAGCCCATAATGCCAAGTGGCTACACTTGAAGCTTCTCAACATTTGACATCTCAAATCTCTTTGTTCCTGGGTGGCCAACCACAAGTAAGATACACAAGGTAAACCATAGTAATGGGCCTTGTGAACCACTCGACACAAACCATTCCTTCCATTCCACCCAGGTGATTCATTCACTTAGTTGTTTTATTAAACAAAACACAAGTCCTTGACTTAGAAATATTCCATGGTATGAATATATATTCCGCCCCTTGTTTTCTACTAGCTAAGATAAGCATGATAGTAGTAGGAATCTTAACTTAGGAAATTTCTACTAAGGTTTCATCTACTAGAATTTCCCATGGCATAGTTTATACTTAGCAAAAATTCCATGCAAGTCCTACTTAGAAATATCACTAATGTATGGTGAAAATAATGGGACAAAACTATGAAGCATCACTTGCCTTGAGTTCACTCTTTGATCATGCAATATTCACACTCTTCAAATCACTACAATTCAATCAAGCAAGCAATATTTCAATCTACCAATCAAGCATCATCACATAAAATAATAGAAACAAAACAATGCATGCAAGCATGCCAAAGATGCTTTATTTGGAAAAGTGGTTTCTATATAAGTGGTAAAATCACCTATTGGTCATTTTACCACTTATAAACATTGGAAAACACCTATTGGTCATTTTATATAAGTGGTAAAATCATTTGCAAAAGATTTTACTTATAAATCATTTTTGAACCAAATCAATATTTTATGTGGTTGAAAATGCCTTTAGCAAAGCAAAAAAATTTATATGGTTCCCCAAATACATTTTTAATTCTAAAACTCGGTGTTTGGGGTCTGAGATTTTAAATCAAAACATTTCCCAAAGGTTTTCCTCCAAAATCATTTTTAACAATTAAACCATATTTTTATTTGACTAGAAATGTTTTAATTCAAGGTTTTATTCTTTTGCTTCACCAAATATGTTTTTGAAACCACAAATTGATTTCTATGGTTAGTATGTTCAAAACAAACCATTTTCCAAAGATTTTATCTGAAAAATCATTTTAAAACAAATTTTATATTCTAAATATGCCTACACACGTTTCTGCAAAAACAAACAATTTAACAGAATCAATTTACTAAAAAAAGGGCATGGTTGGGTAGGATTTGTCTTGCTGGTTCCATTGATATAAAATTTGCAAAATTTGGACGTGTGGTTTGAAAGTTATGCAATTTACAAATTTGGTCATCTTATATTCAAGTTTCTATTTTTAAAACAGATTCCAGGCCACGTGTCGTGTTGCTATTTGCTGGTACCGGTTCGCATGGATCAAGTGATGTGGGGCGTTGGATCTAATGATGATCGTGCGGCACAGATCTATCCATACCCTTTCGGTTAAGTGAATCTATCGCATCACTCCGATCCAGATCGGACGATGCACAACACACTTGCCATCGAGTGGCGGCGCTGGCGGCGCGCGGTCAGACGGTGGCGGTGTCGATGTTACAGGAAGCGAGAGAGCAAAGGGAGATGCTCACCGAGTTCGTCGCGGCGTGGAGATGCTCGAGGTGGTCCTTGCTGGCGAAGGGGCGCTCGGGGTCGACGGGAATTCTTTGCCGGAGTATGCAGCGGCGTCGGGCACGCTCTGATGTTGATGGGGTCGAGGCAACGAAGTGCGCTAGGACACGATACATGCGACATTAGTTGCGGACGAGTTCACTGGTCACAGGCATATCATCGGAAGGACGAGGGGCAGTCAGAAAGTTACCGGGGAAGTCGCCGGAAAGGGAGCAGACGGCGGCGATGCTCTGTTGGAGACGTTGTCGATGTTGCAGAGCATGCGCGGGCGAGCTGAGGTCACTGGGAGACGCGTACGGTGATGGCGAGCAAGCTAGAGTGGTCGAGGGGGAAAGGGGTGACACGGAGCTGCCGGAATTGACGTCGGAGTCCGTGGAGACAGTGAGGTTGTCGCAAGCACTACAGGCAGCCTAGGGGCGGAGAGTGTGTGGTGTCTGAGAGGAAAAGAGAGAGGGAACATGGGCGATTAATACTGCATGGTCACGGCGAGGAATAAACGCGGCATTAAGGCGGATTCAAGCAGAGAAATTAGTGCAGCAACGGCAGCGGCGTTGGGGGAAGAAGAGGTCGTCGCGGGGTAGGAGAGAAAGCTGACAGGTGGGGCGTGGCTGTTTGCGAGAGAGAGAGGGGGAGTGGGGTCCAGTAGTCAGCGACCCAACGGGTTCTGTCTGCGGTGAAAAACGGTTCGCTCGGGGTGAGAGGGAGAGGTGGGCTGCTGATGGGCTTAGTGGGCTAGCTGGGCTGGTCTGCTTCTTTTCTTTTTTTTGTTCTGATTGTTTTTTCCATTTCCATTTCTTTTATTCTGTTTTGATTTTGATTAAACAATTCAAACATTCATTTGAATTCAAACCTTTGCCAAATTTTGTGAATAATCAAACATTGTTTATTACCACATTCTGAAGTAAAATTTAGAATAAATCTTTTATTCTTTTAGTGTCTTTTAATTATTTAAAGTAGGTCCTTGTATTAATTCATTCAAGATCTAATAATGTTTTTTAAAATCCATTTGAATTCTAAATCCTTCCAAAACCTTTCAGTCAGTTTTATTTACTTAATAGGGTGTCAAATAATTCACCTTGAATTATTTGGAAATGTTTTTAATATGTTTTATTAATCATTTAAAATTGGATTTGTCTTTATTCAAATAGAATTTGGTTTATGCCATTTTATTTATTTTGGAGAATTCTTTATCCTTATATTTTATTTGGATTTGGATTATATTTATTCCATTTGCTTATGGATTAGGTCAAGAGTTAATTTGGCTTTTAAATATTCCTCATTTAATATTTCTTTCTTTACCTTATAAAATCCATATCTTTTTATTTAAAGATCCAAACTTGGTGATTCCAATTTGTAAAATCTTATTTAATATTTATTTATCCTTTTAAATATTTTTAGGATTATTTGCTCACCATTGTTAGGAATAGACAACTTGTATTCCTCTGGGGGCCAAAGGCCACAATATATAGTACAGGTACAGGGCAAATATGCAGGAAGCCCCCTAACATATGGGGGAAATACAATATACATATATATATACATCTAACACCCCCCCTCAAACTCATGGTGGATCCACAACACTGAGTTTGGAGAGTAAGAAATCATGTTGCGCTCTGGTCTGTGCCTTCGTGAAGAAATCCGCCAATCAGAATCAAGGCACATCTTGCGTAACAACCCGAGCCTGCACTGAAAGACGTGTATAGAAAGCATCGGCACCAATATGCTTGGTAAGCTCATGCTTGACCGGATCACGTGCAACACTAATAGCACCTGTGTGGTAATAGAGATCATGAATATACTTTTCCTGAGAGATGTAAAAGCCATCAGAAGTGGAGAAAACCTCAATCCCAAGAAAGTGATCAGTCATAAGAAACTGATCACGAAGACGAGCCTTAACAAATGCTATATACTCAGGATCATCACCAGTAATGATCATATCATCAACATAGAGAAGAAGAAGAGTGCGTCCACGAGGAGAAGTGTGAACAAACAACGCTGGATCATGAGCACTAGGGGAGAAACCAGCAGCTGTCACTATGGAAGCAAAGCGCTCAAACCAGTACGAGGGGGGCTTTGAGGCCATAAAGAGAACGTCAAGACGACAAACCATCCTCAGGAAGCAGTACCCGGAGGAGGCTGCATATAAACCTCCTCACTCAACTCACCATTGAGAAAGGCATTCTGAACATCAAGCTGGGACACAGACCAGTGACGAACAGAAGCAACAACAAGAAGAGTACGCACAGTGGTCATATGAGCGACATGAGCAAAGGTCTCATCATAGTCACGACCATGCTCCTGCTGAAAACCACGAGCCACAAGACGCGCTTTATAGCGCTTAAGAGATCCATCAGAGCGAGTCTTAATCTTATAGACCCGCTTACACGTGATAGGACGAACACCGGGAGGAGGAGAAACAAGATCCCAGGTGCCAGTGCGCTCAAGCGCAGCAATCTCCTCGGCTATGGCCAGCTGCCATTCAGGATGATGCTCAGCATCCCGATAAGAGGTCGGCTCGGAGGCAATAGAAAGACCATACTGACTAGGAGAGTAACGGTTGGGGGAACGACGCTGACGAACAGGACGAGTAGAGGGAAGATCATCAGAGGAAGACGATGCAGGAGACGACGATGAAGAAGAGGAAATAGTAGAGGAAGACTCCGGAGAACGAGGAGAACTAGAAGGAGCAGAAGAGGACGGTTTCGAAGAAGAGACATCAGGGGAGGAGATCCTGAAGAAGACACAATAGGGGTAGAAGGAGGTGTGTCAGGAAAGAGAAGAAAAGAAATATCTTCCACCGGGTAAGTACCAGCAGTGGGACGGCGATAGAAAGGATGCGTCTCATCAAAAGTAACATCATGAGAGATCCGCATCCGACGACTAACAGGGTCCCAAAAGCGATAGCCCTTATGCTCATCACTGTATCCAAGGAAGACACGCTCAACGGATCGGTCGTCTTTGGTGCATTCGCAGCGAGCAAGGAGAACATAGCAAACACAACCAAAGCGAAGCATGGAGTAATCTAGAGACTGTCCAGAGAGGCGCTCAAGAGGGATACCACCCTGCAAGGCAGCAGAAGGCTGAATATTGATGAGGTAAGCCGACGTAGCGACAGCCTCAACCCAGAAATGCGGCGGGAGAGAAGAAGCAATCATCATAGCGCGAGTTGTCTGAAGAAGATGGCGATGCTTACGCTCAGAAACGCCATTCTGGGCATGTACGCCAGGACAGGAGAACTGAGCAAGAGTGCCCTGCTCAGCAAGAACACCTCGCAACATCTGGGAGATATACTCACCAGCAGAATCAACACGAAACACACGAATGGGAGTAGAATATTGAGTACGAACCATGGCCGCAAAACGCTGAGAGCACCTCACTACGAGAGCGCATAAAATACAACCAAGTGTACCGAGAAAAATCATCGATGAATAAAATATAGTAGCGATGGCCCCCTTTCGAAGCGAAAGGAGCCGGACCCCAAACATCAGAATGAACTAAATCAAAAGGTCGCTAAGATACAGACACGCTAGTAGGATAGGGAAGCTGAATCTGTTTACCCAACCTACAGCCCTGACAATGCAAAGACCCATCTCCTGAGACAGACCCCAGAAGACCACGATGAAATAATGACGACAGGCGAGAGTCACAGAGGTGACCAAGACGATGATGCCACTGCTGAAAGGAGCTGGTGGTAGAGGCGACAACCGGAGAAGAACTGGCAGATGAAGTGGAAGTGGAAGGAACGCGAAGCCAGTCTAACTCCCAAAGTCCTGAAGAGTCACGGCTGCGAGGGTCAGCTCCAACCAGGTCCTGGGTGCGACGGTCCTAGACAACATAAGAATCAGCATCAAGAATGACGCAACAACCAGAGTCAGTAAGCTGGCTAGCAGAGAACAGATTCATCTTAAGAAGAGGGACATGAGAAATATCAGGAACAAAAAAAGAAGAAGTAGAAAGGGTGCCCCGACTAGAAACAGGGAGAGAGGTACCATCAGCCGTAAAAACACGGACAGGAGAAGGGAGAGAACGAAGAGCGGACAGAAAATAAGACTCAGAGGTCATATGAAAAGAAGCTCCATAATCCAGATACCACGGAGACATACCTGACTGTGTAGAAGGTGGTGGCCGCATAGTGCCTGAAGAGTCAGTCACAAAACCAGCAGTGCCCGTCGAAGAAGAGCCTTTAGCAGCAAGCAGACCGCGAAGACTCCTGATAATGTCCTGATCAGAGAGAGCAACTGCTGAAGATCCGGAAGGAGCCGACTGCCCACAAGCCTGGTGTCTTGGCCGTACTGGGTCCTGTATAACAGGTGGCCCAAGTGTGACCATCCCTGTTGCAGTAAGAGCAATGACAAAGAGAACCACAGCGACCCTGACCACGAGCCTGCTGGTGCTGGCTCGGACCGAGGTCGCTGGGTGCTGCCGAAGCTGACCACGACCGGAGGAGTGGGTAGTATCGTGGCGGCACGACAGGGACCGCGGCTGAGTCGAGGGAGCAGACGGCAAAGGAGCACCACGAGTAGCAAGCGTAGATGGAACCGCAAGAAGACCAGCACCACGGAGGCAGGTATCCTCAGCCCGAAGCTCAGACAACACCTCAGAGAGAGGAACACGACCACGAGCATTCAGCTGAGCACGCCGGGGCTCAAACTCCTGGCGAAGCCGAGACAGAAACTCATAGATGTGGTGAAACTCCAAGTCCGAGCGCACAATCTGGCAGCACGAGCATGTGCCACAAACAGCAGTACGGAGAGAATCAAGCTGACGCCAGATAGCATCACTCTGAGTATAAAACTCATCAATAGTGGAATCACCCTGCTGAAGAGCATGCTCCTGGCGAACCACATACAGGTAAAGAGCATCCCGGATGGTGATAAGCGGACGAAGATGGGCCCACCGAAGCAGCAAATGGGGAGACTCATGAACTTAGCGACATCTTTGGGCGAACATCGGAGGTGAGAACAAAGAAGCAGACGAGCATCCTCATCAATCCGCCGAGTGTAAGCAATCGAGCGTGTCGATAGCCTCAAGATCGGAGTACTGCTTGAGCTTGGTCATAAGCAGCAACAACACTATCATCCAAGACTGAGCAAAGATCCTTGGCCTCCTGAGAAGCATCAGCACCGAGAACAATCGGATTTGGCGTAAGAGCCACAGGAGTAGGGGGGCACGGACGTGAGACCTCAGTGACACACCCAAAGACGGAGACCGCGCATGTGAACGCGCATAAAGGCAGCGAAATCAGGGTAATTCGCGCCATCAAAGACCACCGGGAAGCAAGGAATCACAACATAACCCGATGAAGAGGACATCTCTTTTTTTTACAGATCTAGATCTAAGTGATTCTAACACAAATCTGACGAAAGCCGACGAGGTTGAACGAGGTCGGTGGCGGGCGTTGAGAGAGTAGCAGCACTGCAGAGGCGTCAGGCGGCTGGCACGATCTAGAGCAGCAGGCGCCAGCATTGCAGAGGGTGGGCACGATCTGGAGCAGCAGGCGCGTCAGGAGGTGGCGTGGCCCGCGTCAGGAGGAGCCCGCATGGGAAGATGGCGTGGGCAGATGGCATGGGCGTGAAAGCCGACGCAAGGCAGCATCCCACGCGCCGCACCAGGTACCAGCTCAGTGACGTGGAGGCAAGCGTGGAGGCAGGACGCGTGCAGTCCCGCGTGTTTGATCGGGAATCGAGGCAGCAGCTCGGGCGGCTCCGATCCGGCAGCAGGGAATCGAGGCAGCAGCTCGAGCAGCTCCGCGTGATCTGACGTGACGAGGAGGAACCGAACGGGAATCAAATCTAGATCAGATCGGAAGGCGAGGATCAATCCGATCCGAAAACCGGATAAAAACAGGCGGCGACCGGCGACGACGACGACGGCAAGGCCGGCGACGACAGGGACAGTGGCGACCGACGAAGTTGCAAGAAAGAGGATGGAGCTAACGTGGCTCTGATACCATGTTAAGAATAGACAACTTGTATTCCTCTGGGGGCCAAAGGCCACAATATATAGTACAGGTACAGGGCAAATATGCAGGAAGCCCCCTAACATATGGGGGAAATACAATATACAGATATATACATCTAACAACCATATGGCATGGATTTTATATAAGTGCTTTATTAGCTTTGGAAATTCAATTTCCTTATCTTATTATATTCATAAGATTTTATCTATGGCTCCAAATTAAGTAAAATCAATTTCCAAATGTTTTATAATATTTCCATTTTTCATTCTTGATCATTTTGAAATGTTTGTTTGACCAATTTTTTATATGGATCAAATCCATGGTCTTAGAGATAACTTGAAAATGATTTTCTTCTATTAGGGTTTTGGGTTTTGGTTTAACTTTTCCAAGTGTTTAAATTTCCAGATGCATTTATAAAGAATGCTTTCCTCTTGATTTGAATTTAGTTGGATTCAATCACTAACCAAATTTTGTTCCAGATGGGATTTTTAGGTTTCCATTTAGAACAAAAGTTTCTTTTCACCCTAAATTTCAACAATTATTTATTTTGTTTATTTATTTTTCACATTACAAGATTTGGAAAATCTTGGGATGTGACAGGATGTGTGGATCGATCCCATTGGGGTGAGATTCACCGGAGAATAAGGGAGGCCTTTTGTGGCATTGGTGGTTTGATACCACCCCCTCTCCAAACGAGACGTACTCCATGTTGGGAGGAACTCGGTAAAATATTGGTGTCCCCGCGTACCTCGGTTATCTCTATACCCGAGATCTTTACTTATGCACTTTACATTGTGATAGCCTTCGTGCTTGAAGTAATATATATCTTGGTATCACTTTGTTGCTTGTATTGCTTAGCATAAGTTGTTGGTGCACATAGGTGAACCTTAGTTGTTCTAGGTTGTGCTTAACAAAGTAAAAACTAGTTTTATTCCGCCTTTGTTGAGCCACTCTAGGAAAAGTTTTAATCGCCTATTCACCCCCCTCTAGGCGACATCCATATCCTTTCAATTGGTATCAGAGCCCGGTCTCTCATTTTAGGCTTCACCGCCTTGAGAGTAAAGATGTCGGCTAGAGGATTTGTGCACAATGACATGTTCATATTCGATGGCACAAATTATGATATATGGAAAAATCGCATGCTCATTCATTTTCGGGACATGGACCCAAATTTGGAGCGTATTGTAGATATAGGTTTTTCTCCTCCTATGGATTTCAAAAATCTATCTTGTGAGGACGAGAAAAACTTATATCTCGATGCTCAAGCTTCTAATGTGCTTGTTAATGCTTTGAGATATGTAGTTACCTCCTCAATCATTCCTTTTTGGAGCGCTCAGGAGTTATGGACAAAACTTCAAGATAAATATGTTGTGTCCAACATTATTGAGGATGATTGTGTTGCTTCCACTTCTGGTCGAGATGAGTTCTCATCCTCTACCACTTCACCAACATGTGACTTTTCACAAGGTAATGATATGGTGAGTGGTGATAGAAATTGCATTTTAGATAGTGTGCTTAGTATTTGTAATCCTTCATCTCTATCTAGTTGCAATAATCTATCTTTGGACTTTAACACTTCTAGCACTACCAACTTCTTACATGCTTGTGTTAATAGTCCTTGCATATCATGTAGAAATGACTTGAATAAATCTCATGATGATATGCTTGTGTTGTCTTGTTGCCATGATAAAAATGCTTCCATTTCCTCAAGTGCTTGTGTTGCTAACCATGTAGAGGAAACCGAAGATTCTATGGGCCAAGACATGGTTTTGAATGAAGCCACAAATGCAATCTCATCTTCACCTTCTTCCGGTACCCACCTATGCTTTATGGATAGGGATTCTAAGGTAACTCCTACTTTGGAACCCATTACCTCTTGTGATGAGGAGGATGTGGATAATATGGAAGAAGAGCTGGATATTGATGATTTATATGAAAAGGGTGAGATTTTTTATCGTTCCCTTGTTAAAAAGGATATTTCTTGCTCTAACTTTGTTGAAGTCTTGGACTTTGCTATTAAGAGCAAAGAACATATTGATAAGTTAGAAACACAAATTGAGGTGCATGATAACAACGTTGATAAAATGTGTAGTCTTGAGCGTGAGTATGCTAATATAATTGCAAACCTAAATAAAGCTCTTGAAGAGGAACAAACTACTAAGGAATCTCTTGAGGAGACCTTTGCTTTAGAGCTATCTAGAGTAAATGAATCTCATGATAG
This sequence comes from Avena longiglumis, assembly GCA_030063025.1. Taxonomy (NCBI): domain Eukaryota; kingdom Viridiplantae; phylum Streptophyta; class Magnoliopsida; order Poales; family Poaceae; genus Avena; species Avena longiglumis. Next base: position 270,333,945 of record CP125978.1, read on the forward strand.
AGATCTTGAGGTGGCAAGTGATCTCAAAATTAAAAATGATGAGACTCAAATTGCTTATGCTGAACTCCTTGAGGATTTTGAGCACCTAAAAAATGGCTCTAGGGTCATAAAGGGTGAGCTCATCAAACTCACTGAGTCACATGAGCAACTTAAAGCTTCATATTCAAAAGATCTTGCCAAGTTGCCCTCACCTCTTGCTAATAATGATGATGCTTGTGCTACTAACTCCATTTATTGTGAAGCATCTATTTTGAAGGAGAATGTTGAGCTAAAGGCTCAACTTGCTTTGCTAACTAGAAACTATGGGAAATTAGAAGAAAGTCATGTTAACCTCTCAAGCTCGCATGAGGATATCCTAGTCTCCCATGGTAGGCTAAAGTTGGCTCATGAGGCCATCATGTCAAAGGTAACATCTAGTGGGCCACATGTGGACATTAGCACTATATCTACTCCAAATGTTATATTGCCATGTGCTAGTCCTTGTAATTCATCCTCTCACAACCATGCTATATCTCGTGATGAATTACATTCCGTGCCTTGTTTCTCTAACAATGTAGCATCTACTTCCTCTAGTACTTTTATTGAAACTAACCATGTAGAGGAAATCAAAAGGCTCAAGGCTCAAGTCACTTCTCTTAAGAATGATTTGAAAAAGGGTCATCAAGGGAAGGTCACACTCAACAAAATCTTGAGTGTGCAAAATCCCCAAATGACAAGAGTAGGCTTGGATTCAACTCCAATATCAAGAACAAGTCCACTATCAAGTTGAATCACAAGGACAAAAAGAAGAATGGCCAAGATCAGGTCAAGAATCTGGCCAACATTGTTTGCTTCAAGTGCAAGGAAGAAGGGCACCATGTTAGATCTTGACCATTGAAGAAAAAGCCTCTTAGTGTGAAGCAACAAGGGAAGCGGCCTCAAGCTCCACCTCAAGTCATTAATGGGCCTCTTACTAAGAGGACTACTCGAGCTCTTCCTCGAGTTGTGGATTCACCTAAGAAGAAATATGGCAAGAGAAGAACTTGCTACATATGTCGTGCAAAGGGGCATATTTCTTCCTCATGCACTATTGGTATATCCTCATCCAACCCTATCATTATTGATGATGCTTATTCTCTTTGTAAGGATGAGGTTGGCAATGTGTTTTCCAAGTTTGTTGGTGCTCAATGTGGGTTCAAGAAAAGGACCATTTGGGTTTCCAAGCCTATCGTGACTAACCTATTAGGACCCAACTTGGTTGGGGACCAACAAGCTAAAACTTGATCAATACTTATTGATGGAGGGAATTGGAGACTTGGTTACATTATGAAGAATTTAGGGATCTTCATCAATTATTTGTGTCAAGCCAAGCCATTTGGATTATCATGATTATGTTATATATCCAATGTTCCTCCTTGCGGTAACATATGCTTAACTCATTACATTGAAAGTTACTCGCCCCCTTGTGCATGTGTTGGTTTTATATTTTCCATGCTTTTGTACATGTTGTGCTTTCCACCTAATTATCTTGAGGTATCAAGCATATTTATGTATGATTAGGTGGCACACCATGTATGTGTGTTTCTTGTGTTTGAGCCTTACTTGGTTACATTTAGTATCTTATTTGGCTCTTGTGAGAGATTAATGGATTGTCCCATTTTGGGGGAGTGTTATGCTTGGGCATTCCACAATCCTAAAATTGTGTGTACATGAGTAATATCACCTAGTATTTATATTGGATTAGTCTCTAGTCTCTATGTGGTATAATTCTCATGAGAAATTTAAGTTTTATAAGGTCCATTAATTATATCTATTTGTATCCTTTTGCCTCATGTTGGTTTCATGGTAGTATCACATTATGGGGGAGTAATATGCTTAGTGCATATTACAATCCTAGAAAATGTGAACATTCGAGGTTGTGTCACTTAGAATTGATATTGATAATTATCTAGCTCCTATGTGACACATTTTGCTCATACAAGTTCCAATTTGACTGAGTCCCTTTATTGCTCATATTTTGCATCTTGTATGTGAGAATCTTTCTTGGTATGTTTTTCCTCATATTTAGATATATATATCCTCATGGAAACCATTTGCTTCAAGCTACTCTAATCACTAGTGATTGTGTGACTATTGGAAGCTACCAAGAATCTTGTTCGAAGCACCAATTGTAATTCTTATATTTTGTTATATGCTTGTTGTTGTGACTATGATCTTGTATATCCATGCAAGATACCTTGGGGAAAGTATACCCAATATTTCTTGTCCATCTGACAATGAATACTCAATTTATGATAGAATTTATTGATCATATTCACGTTGGCCCTTTCTTAATCTTGTCCTATCTATGGCCAAGTAAATGTTTCGTGTGCTCCCATGCCTTACTTGCCTCTTATGAATCTTCTTATTTTATTGATATCCTCTTGTGTTTTATTTAATATAGGTAGTAGTGATGATCTCATTTGTGTAGATTTTGCATTCAAAAGAAAATTATATATAATGTACTACTTATGGGTGAGCTCTATATTATCTAGAACAATCCTTTTATGCTTCTTGTTTTGTTCCATATCATGTTTTATATGGTTCGAAGCTCAATCTTTTCGTTTTGGTATTTTGTGCCATCATGAAAATTTTGGGGATTTTGGTTTCTTGTTGGAACCTTGCTCTTTTTGGGAGTTGGTTTTGTCTCATTCCTTGTTTCATTTTTGTCTATTTTTAGAATGAGATAAATCCTTGAGCATTTGTGTTCTTATATATCTTTTGCTCTTTGGATTTTTCCTAGTTTATTTGTTGAACTTGTGAATCTTTCATGTGTTGTATTGGTTCTTTGATACAATTTGGACACCATTTGTCATGTCTCACTCTTGTGTGTGACATCTCGGTTTACTTGGTGCTTTTGTTCAAACTGTATCACCTTTTTGGTTCTTGAAAGCCTCGTGTAGGCATATTTACTACATGTTTATATTATGGCATGTTTGCTTTCTTTGATCCAATATATAGGGAAAACTCCACCAAATTCCATCGGCTAAGTTGTGCATGAAATTCAATTTCATATCAATATGCACATATTTATTTGGAGTCTCTCCTATGTATTGTAGTTTCACTAACTACATTGGACCCAATAAGTTTGGGGATCATTTTGTACTTAATTGTGTTTTAGGTACATTGGAGATATATTGGATGCTTGTCTCTCGATTCTGAAGAAGTAGTGCTTACAAGAAAATTTGAGGCAAGCTGTAGGATGATCAACGAATTCCTATCCTCTACATCCTACCAATTATATCTCGGTAACTAGTATCTCTTGCTAATGCATATTTATCTTACTTCCAACCTTTTGTAGGTTCCATCTTGGCATGAATTCTTGTTATTGTATTTATTGTTGTATTTCTATCCATGGTATTAAAAGAACTCTCTATTGTAAATGTGCATAAGTTGAGATGAGTGCATATAATTGGGACTATACAAAATCATGCATATGATCCACCAATCTCAAATATGTCAATCTAGCAATTTTATTGCCTATCTTTTCCTCAACTTCTCTCATGGGCAATAGTGAGATTTTGCTAGTTGATTTCTCCCTGTGATACTTGTTGCCTTTCTCCATATATTTCAACTTTCTCCTTTTTCCCTTGGTGATAGTTGTAATGTATGGGGTGTGTTGGTTGTTGAAGCTCATCGATGTACAATAAGATATTTGAGCCTTTTGGCCATGCTTTCAAGAAAAATCTTATTGGTATTGTCATGACTTCATTTTGATATCTTTCTCTATTGATTTTAAGTATCTACTTTGTGTGTACATGTTTCTTTGTGGATCAATATCTTTGCAATATTGTCTACTTAGAAACTTATACACATGAAAGAGGTTACTCAATTTTTTCTTGATATCTTCCTTGTTTCGTGTGTGTTGTATGGTTATACTAAGCAATATCATTCATTGAAGACTATGTGGATACGCAATGATCATCCTTGTACTAGTCTTATAATATGCTTTGTCATGCATCTCACACATCCTTGTGGTTGAGCCCACTAATATGTTGTCTCTTACTTATTGCTCAACCATTTGTTTCTTGCAAATTTTATGCCTTGGTATTTGCTCATTTGCACAAAGCTGATTTATAAGTAAAATAGAGGAAGTGAGGATTCCATGTTGTGCACATTGTATTCACATACAAAAACCTAATGTTGCACATACCTTGGGGATCTTGTAACACCCTCAGAATCGGACCTATGCAAGTTTGAGCAAAATTCGCCAAACCCGCATAGAAACGATTCAAAGGTGCCCACCAGGCACTTTCGTGCGGGTGGAAAACGAAGTAATAACATTACACAACAGTCCTCGATGGGACCCACAGAACAGATATGTATAACAGCGACTCAAAGAGTCAAGAACACAGATATAATATACAAAGATCCAAATCACCTTGAAAATGATACAGCGTCCGACTACGGACAAGATGCAAATGGGGCTAAGAGCCCTGAAGAATAACCAATGGCGTCCATAACCCTGCCCAGGCCGAGCCGGAAGGGTAACCCTGCTAACGACGCCGATCTCAAAACCTGCTTAAACAAAAGGGGTGCCGACAAAGGGCAAAGGAAAAAGAGGAGCGTCGATCGAGGCCGAGACGGCGAGTCTAGAATTCGGCGGTCCTCGCCTACATAGGTATGGTGGACTGAAGCGGCAGCGGCAGCATGCACTAAACAACCTATAGAGACTCGATACAACTGGCGGCAATCAGAGAGGGGTGAGAAAGACCTATTCGGATCCAACCTGAAGCTAACACCAAACAAACCCATCCTGGTATTTCCCCCTCGAGACCAAACGAGGAAGTCAACCGAGGAACTCACACGGTTGGCAGTTTTACTCATTCAGTTATAGTTGCGGCACTTACTAGTCAGGTTTAAATAATCATCCTGATAAAGTAAGCAGTGGGCACTTTTAGTTAACCATTCCGTTATAGTTACAGCACTTACTAATCAGATACAGATAGCATGAGATAAACCCAAAACCCAGCAGTTGTTGGTACTTTCATTTAGCCATTCCGTTGTAGTTGCAATACTTACTAGTCAGGTACAATGGTCGCAAGCGACAATCCAAACAAGCAATTGTGGGCAGTATTATTTAGGCATTCCGTTATAGTGAAGCTGATTACTAGTCATTATAAAGTCAAATTTATAGCAATAAACTTTAGTTATGCTTGTCTATGATCGAGATACTGTGCTCCAAGTCGTCCATATCCGCGGACACGGCTTTCAGAAAGTTTTACCCGGCCGGGGTGCACCAATAGCAACACACGCTCGATCAACCTCGGAAAAACCAAATCAAAACCCAACGAGGCTTTCACGACTGAACAATCACAGGATTCAGAAATATTTCAGGGGCCACCTTGAGTACACCAACGGCAAGCAAGCTTGAGACGGACTCAAGGTTTGCGTCAATGGTCAGAAGCGGGAACCCGAAAACTCGGGGTGTCGATACCGCGTAATCACTCCGCTTACCTAAACAGTACAGTGTGCTATATGTCGCACAATTTAAATACATAAGTAGCATGGCATAAGTACAGGATCGTAAATAAAACCTCAAACTAGTTTGTGGCCCCAAGAAATAAGACTGAATCAAGCTCTGGCTCAGGGGGGTCCCATATACCTCCCGGATGTGGATAGCGCGATAAATCAAGGAACAGGTATCAAGTACTCGGGGTCCTACGGGACACAAGTGGGCGTTCGGAAACCAAATATTTTCTATCACCCACCGATGCCTCTGCTTACTTCAATTTTTAGTTGTTAAACAGGAATTAAAGTGAGCGATAAGTAAAACTATGATCATCTCCAACATCAACATGCGGCAATACATCAACAGCGGTGGCACTTGACGACACACAATAGCACCGGAGCAAGCGACTACGGCGCGCAAGTCCAACTATCTACCAATCAACATGTAATAGGGTGTGTCCAAGGCAATATACGGCTGCAGGGAATATCACGGGTACGGAAACTAGAGCAACGCAACACAGGTAGCAATAGATCAACAGGAGGGAAGTAAATACTATAAAAGTAAGATAGGTAGAAAGGGGGAGATGCTCGCCTGAAAACATTGTCGAAGGTTCAACCGAAGATCGGGGCGAAGCTCACATCAACTCAACGGCCTTATCCGCGAAGAAGCAACACACTAGAAGAAACACCGGATGCACTATTTAATACAACGACAGAAGATCGGCATGATGCATGTATGATGTATGGCATGGCGAAGGTGCAATGCAATTAGGTCATGTTAAGCGGAACCGGGGTCCCGACAATTATTCAAGTGGTTCAAGTTATTTAGAACCCCCGCAATTTAAATGTTGTTTTAACATGGCAAAAGATAGCACCGGTTCGCTACACAAGATTTAGATGAGGCCAATATGAGACTAGATTTGCCCGCATATGGGCCCCATATTTAATTATTAGGTGAATCGGCATAAGGCCCCAAACCACATGATAAGTATGCATGCATGACCAATTGATATGCGACAAGTTGTATTATATTATGAAATAGGGTTTCGGGAAGGTTCACACATTAGGGTTCTCGACGATCTTGGGTTCCGGGGTTCGGGTTCGGGGTCGGTCTCGGGGTTCGGATCTGGGGTTCGGGGTTCGACGGAACGTTCTCAGATGACGGGGTAGATCTTGGCGCATTCGCGGTGGTCGGCCATGTTGTCGGTCTTGGCGTTCGGGATGAAGCACTTGTCGCACCGGGGTCTCGGTGTCCTCGGATCCGATTGACGATCTTGGCGTCCGGCGGTAGGTCTTGTTGGTTTCACTCCGAGGGGCTTGCTGTTCTGTAGCGTAGATCATGGTTCATCGGGGTCCGGGGTTCGGGTTCCGTGAGGTAGATCTTGTCGACTTGGCGTCATCGCCCCTAGTTTCCGCGACGAAGTACTCGGGGTTCCACTCGTTTGTCGGTGTCGAGCTCGTTGTCGCAATTAACTTGAAGTGTTTATGGCCTTTACGGGATGGGTCCTCAAACTCTGGGAAGGCGTCCTTGCCGCTCGGGCTTCAATGTCGATGACGGGCTTGACATGGCGTCGACCGTGGTCAAACATCTTGGCCAAACAGATGGCGGCTTCGCGACGACCTTGTCGATGAGGGAGTCCTTGTGGTGTCATTTTGGGCCTCGGCGCTGGACGATACACGGGGAGCTTGCGTCGGTGTGGTCTTGGCGATTCCGTGTCGAAGGCCCGCGGAAGATCATGGTCACCGGATTCAAGCAGCGGTAGCAACGATGTTTGGTGCAGGGCGGGACGGCCACGCTCGCGAGCCAGAGAGGCCTGCCAGGCTCGACGCGGCACAAAGGTGAGGTAGATGTGCTGCGAGGCGGCGGCTCAGACAGAGGATGAAAGGGCGCGGGGCCGAGGAGGTTGCGTCGGCGGCGGGGCACGCGGCCGAGGTCGCCGGGCGAGGGAGCAGGCGGAGGCGGCGGAGGAAAGGCGGCGACGGGCGGCCACGACCTCGGCGCCGGCGGCAGGGACAGAGGCGGCCAAGGGAGGCTCAGCGAGGAGCGCTTGAGGAGGAGCGCACCGCGGCGCGAGCTTAGTGGAGGCCCAGGCGGCGGGCCGGGCGGAGTCATGCGGGCGGGCAGAGGCAGCGCCGGAGGAGGAGCTTGCGGGGACGCGGGGTTTGGCGAGCGGAGACGGTGCTGGCGCGCCGGGCGAGGTGGGGAAGCTCGGTCCGGGGGCGGCGGTGGCGCCATGGCCGGAGGCGGAGGCGCGGCGCGGCGGAGGGAGGTCTGCGGAGAAGGCCGCGATGGAGGGAGATGCGGCGCGGCGCAAGGGAGATGCTCAGGCGGGAGGAGCTCGTGGGGTCGGGGGGCGAGCGGCGGCGCTCTGAGGCGAGGAGGGAGGCGCCGCGGGAGAGGGGCGATGGAGGCGGGTGAGGAAGGGGCCGGCGAGGCGAGCCGACGGAGGCGGTGAGGGAGGCGGCGTGCGGGTGGGTGGAGCTCGGTGAGGGGAGGCGCGCTGGGCTCGGGAGGAGCAGAGGGAGAGACAGAGGAGGAAGAAGGGAGGTGCGGGTCGCGTGGGGACGGGGTGGGCCAGGGGAGCGGTGGGTCTGCCGGGTGGGGCCACGCGGGGGCTGGGAGAGGCGCGGGCGTGCGTGTGTGTAGTGCGTTGGGTGTGGGGCCCAGGGGCGGTTGTGTGCTGGCTGGTGGGATGGCTGTGTGGCGTGTGTGTGGGGGTGAGAGGGCTGCCTAGGTGGCAGAGTGGGATAGGGTAGAGGGAGAGGAGAGGGTGAGGTGGCAGCAGGTTACTGGTTGGGGTGAGGTGGAGGGTTGGGCTGGGTAGGTTAGTTGGGTGAGTTTAGGATTTAGAGGTGGACCGATTTAAAAATCCTGGGGGTGGTCGTTCGGGTCAATCGGCCCGTTCGACTGCCCCCACTAAAACAACTTAAACATTTTATTTATTTTAAACGGGCCGTATGCAAACCGATAGCGGCCAAAACAAAATATTCCGGGGACCCGGGCTTTGCGTTTGAATTAAGATGAGGCGTTTGGAAAACAAATCGGGCGTTGCGAAAAATAGTTTTATGCAAACAATGCATGATGATGACGATGCAATGCACAGATTCAACGCGATTTTCTAGTAGTGGTTTTGCGGGATGCCACAATTCGACACCACTAACAAAGGATCTCGCCCTCGAGATCCGCCTCATGGTACCGGAAGGAAGGTCGGCGATCTGCGTCTTCTCGCTTCGTGTAGATCCTCCCGACACCACTAACAAGAGGTCGTTGTCCGTGATCGTCGAGGAAACACTCCGGGAACAAAAGGGCGAAGGTAGAGGTATCAACAAATAAAGCCACCTCTAGCTCCGATGGAAAGGGGAACCGATGCATTCTCATCCACTTCAATGTACAAAAGCGAATAGAAGGGGTAGTCGGCATGGGGGCCAATCCATCACGCACCCAAACTATTACTCTGCACAATCAGTGGAAAAGCGTGCAACCATTCTCGGAATCAGACTGAAGATCTCGACAAGCGAGGTTCGGAACAAAGGAGGGACGTAGACTCTGCATCGGATCTGGCGTAGATGATGTCGTCGCGTCGGAAACACCAGAAGGCACAAGAAGGAACAAAGAGAAGTCCACCAGACGAAGGTTCCTCGGATAGCATGAAGACCAGACGTAGCATCACCGTTACCAAAGGAGGAAGCGAAACCCTGAAGGTACGACGGAACCCAACCACGAGAATTCCTGGACTCAAAGAAAGGGACGAGAGCGGATTCAAAACACGTAGAGGTAAGAGGAGAATAGCAGAGGGGTAAGGAGTAAAATCAGACCTAATCAGAACTATCTAACCGATTTTGCAAAATAGTTTTGACACTCTACTTCGGACGTTAGCTAGGTTATCCTACAGGCTGGACTTGTGGGGTATCGCAACTGCTGGGCTCTGATACCACTCTGTAACACCCTCCGAATCGGACCTATGCAAGTTTGAGCAAAATTCGCCAAACCCGCATAGAAACGATTCAAAGGTGCCCACCAGGCACTTTCGTGCGGGTGGAAAACGAAGTAATAACATTACACAACAGTCCTCGATGGGACCCATGCAGATATGTATAAATGACTCAAAGAGTCAAGAACACAGATATAATATACAAAGATCCAAATCACCTTGAAAATGATACAGCGTCCGACTACGGACAAGATGCAAATGGGGCTAAGAGCCCTGAAGAATAACCAATGGCGTCCATAACCCTGCCCAGGCCGAGCCGGAAGGGTAACCCTGCTAACGACGCCGATCTCAAAACCTGCTTAAACAAAAGGGGTGCCGACAAAGGGCAAAGGAAAAAGAGGAGCGTCAGTACTGAGGCCAGTACACGGCGAGTCTAGAATTCGGCGGTCCTCGCCTACATAGGTATGGTGGACTGAAGCGGCAGCGGCAGCATGCACTAAACAACCTATAGAGACTCGATACAACTGGCGGCAATCAGAGAGGGGTGAGAAAGACCTATTCGGATCCAACCTGAAGCTAACACCAAACAAACCCATCCTGGTATTTCCCCGAGACCAACGAGGAAGTCAACCGAGGAACTCACACGGTTGGCGTTTTACTCATTCGATTATAGTTGCGACTTACTAGTCGTTTAAATAATCATCCTGATAAAGTAAGCAGTGGGCACTTTTAGTTAACCATTCCGTTATAGTTACAACACTTACTAATCAGATACAGATAGCATGAGATAAACCCAAAACCCAGCAGTTGTTGGTACTTTCATTTAGCCATTCCGTTGTAGTTGCAATACTTACTAGTCAGGTACAATGGTCGCAAGCGACAATCCAAACAAGCAATTGTGGGCAGTATTATTTAGGCATTCCGTTATAGTGAAGCTGATTACTAGTCATTATAAAGTCAAATTTATAGCAATAAACTTTAGTTATGCTTGTCTATGATCGAGATACTGTGCTCCAAGTCGTCCATATCCGCGACACGGCTTTGAGAAAGTTTTACCCGCCGGGTGCACCAATAGCAACACACGCTCGATCAACCTCGGAAAAACCAAATCAAAACCCAACGAGGCTTTCACGACTGAACAATCACAGGATTCAGAAATATTTCAGGGGGCCACCCCTTGGAGTACACCCGCAACGAAGTAAGCAAGCTTCGAGACGGACTCAAGGTTTGCGTCAATGGTTGTAAGCGACTGGGAACCCGAAAACTCGGGGTGTCGATACCGCGTAATCACTCCGCTTACCTAAACAGTACAGTGTGCTATCTGTCGCACAATTTAAATACATAAGTAGCATGGCATAAGTACATGATCGTAAATAAAACCTCAAACTAGTTTGTGGCCCCAAGAAATAAGACTGAATCAAGCTCTGGCTCAGGGGGGTCCCATATACCTCCCGGATGTGGATAGCGATAAATCAAGGAACAGTATCAAGTACTCGGGTCCTACGGACACAAGTGCTCGAAACCAAATATTTTCTATCACCCACCGATGCCTCTGCTTACTTCAATTTTTAGTTGTTAAACAGGAATTAAAGTGAGCGATAAGTAAAACTATGATCATCTCCAACATCAACATGCGGCAATACATCAACAGCGGTGGCACTTGACGACACACAACAGCACCGGAGCAAGCGACTACGGCGCGCAAGTCCAACTATCTACCAATCAACAGGTAATAGGGTGTGTCCAAGGCAATATACGGCTGCAGGGAATATCACGGGTACGGAAACTAGAGCAACGCAACACAGGTAGCAATAGATCAACAGGAGGGAAGTAAATACTATAAAAGTAAGATAGGTAGAAAGGGGGAGATGCTCGCCTGAAAACATTGTCGAAGGTTCAACCGAAGATCGGGGCGAAGCTCACATCAACTCAACGGCCTTATCCGCGAAGAAGCAACACACTAGAAGAAACACCGGATGCACTATTTAATACAACGACAGAAGATCGGCATGATGCATGTATGATGTATGGCATGGCGAAGGTGCAATGCAATTAGGTCATGTTAAGCGGAACCGGGGTCCCGACAATTATTCAAGTGGTTCAAGTTATTTAGAACCCCCGCAATTTAAATGTTGTTTTAACATGGCAAAAGATAGCACCGGTTCGCTACACAAGATTTAGATGAGGCCAATATGAGACTAGATTTGCCCGCATATGGGCCCCATATTTAATTATTAGGTGAATCGGCATAAGGCCCCAAACCACATGATAAGTATGCATGCATGACCAATTGATATGCGACAAGTTGTATTATATTATGAAATAGGGTTTCGGGAAGGTTCACATTAGGGTTCGACGATCTTGGGTTCCGGGTTCGGGTTCGGGTCGGTCTCGGGTTCGGATCTGGGGTTCGGGTTAACGCGTTCTCGATGACGGGGTAGATCGTGGCGCATTCGCGGTGGTCGGCCATGTTGTCGGTCTTGGCGTTCGGGATGAAGCACTTGTCGCACCGGGGTCTCGGTGTCCTCGGATCCGATTGACGATCTTGGCGTCCGGCGGTAGGTCTTGTTGGTTTCACTCCGAGGGGCTTGCTGTTCTGTAGCGTAGATCATGGTTCATCGGGGTCCGGGGTTCGGGTTCCGTGAGGTAGATCTTGTCGACTTGGCGTCATCGCCCCTAGTTTCCGTGACGGTACTCGGGTTCCACTCGTTTGTCGGTGTCGAGCTCGTTGTCGCAATTAACTTGAAGTGTTTATGGCCTTTACGGGATGGGTCCTCAAACTCTGGGAAGGCGTCCTTGCCGCTCGGGCTTCAATGTCGATGACGGGCTTGACATGGCGTCGACCGTGGTCAAACATCTTGGCCAAACAGATGGCGGCTTCGCGACGACCTTGTCGATGAGGGAGTCCTTGTGGTGTCATTTTGGGCCTCGGCGCTGGACGATACACGGGGAGCTTGCGTCGGTGTGGTCGTGGCGATTCCGTGTCAAAGGCCCGCGGAAGATCATGGTCACTGGATTCAAGCAGCGGCAGCGACGATGTTTGGTGCAGGGCGGGACGGCCACGCCATGAGCGAGAGGCCCAGCTCGACGCTGCACAAAGGTGAGGTAGATGTCTGCAGGCGGCTCAGACAGAGGATGAAATGGCGCGGGGCCGAGGAGGTTGCGTCGGCGGCGGGGTATGCGGCCGAGGTCGTCGGCGACCGGGGGAGCAGCGGGCGGAGGCGGGGCGACGGAGGAAAGGCCCGGCGACGGCGGCGAAGCCACGACCTCAGGCGGCGCAGCGGGTGAGGCGGCCAGGGAGGCTCGCGAGGAGCGCGGTTGGAGGAGGCGCACGGCGGCGCGAAGCTTGGTGGAGGCCAGCGGTGGCGGCCGTGAGCTCGCGGCGGGCAGGGCAGAGCGCCGAGAAGGAGCTTGCGGGGACGCGGGGTTTGGCAAGCGGAGACGGGTGCTGGGGGGCGCGGCCGGGCGAGGGTGGGGAAGCTCGGTCCGGGGGCGGCGGTGGCGCCATGGCCGGGAGGGCGGAGGCGGCCAGGCGCGCGGGCGGAGGGGAGGTCTGCGCGGAGAAGGCCGGCGGTGGAGGGGAGATGCGGGCGGCGCCGCGGCGGGGAGATGCTCAGGCGGGAGGAGCTCGTGGGGTCGGGGGGGCGAGCGGCGGCGCTCTGAGGCGAGGAGGGAGGCGCCGCGGGAGAGGGGCGATGGAGGCGGGTGAGGAAGGGGCCGGCGAGGCGAGCCGACGGGGGCGGTGAGGGAGGCGGCGTGCGGGTGGGTGGAGCTCGGTGAGGGGAGGCGCGCTGGGCTCGGGAGGAGCAGAGGGAGAGACAGAGGAGGAAGAAGTGAGGTGCGGGTCGCGTGGGGCCAGGAGCGTGGGTCTGAGGGGAGTGGGTGGAGAGGCGCCAAGGCGTGCATGTGTGTAGTGCGTTGGGTGTGGGGCCCAGGGGCGGTTGTGTGCTGGCTGGTGGGATGGCTGTGTGGCGTGTGTGTGGGGGTGAGAGGGCTGCCTAGGTGGCAGAGTGGGATAGGAGAGGAGAGGGTGAGGTGGCAGCAGGTTACTGGTTGGGGTGAGGTGGAGGGTTGGGCTGGGTAGGTTAGTTGGGTGAGTTTAGGATTTAGAGGTGGACCGATTTAAAAATCCTGGGGGTGGTCGTTCGGGTCAATCGGCCCGTTCGACTGCCCCCACTAAAACAACTTAAACATTTTATTTGTTTTAAACGGGCCGTATGCAAACCGATAGCGGCCAAAACAAAATATTCCGGGGACCCGGGCTTTGCGTTTGAATTAAGATGAGGCGTTTGGAAAACAAATCGGGCGTTGCGAAAAATAGTTTTATGCAAACAATGCATGATGATGACGATGCAATGCACAGATTCAACGCGATTTTCTAGTAGTGGTTTTGCGGGATGCCACAGATCTTCCTAATTTTAATTATAGCATCACTTTGTGCTTATCATATTTGTTCTCTCATGCCTAGTATTGTTAAAATGGAGTTGTATGAGTGAGGATTCCATGAATGTGCACTTTGTTCCCAAATGCAATTATCATAATTGGTGCATTATCTTTGGGGAGCTCATCTAATTCATTTAATAATGCTTATTTGTCTTCTTTCTCATTCGTTGTGCCTTAAATATTTATGGGGGAGCAAGGATTCCATATTTGTGCATTATGTATTCTAATGCATTTATTTTTAAATTGTGCACAAATCTTGGGGAGCTCCTCCATTTATTATTTAAAAACATTCTTTTGCTCTTTTGTTGCTTTCATTTGGATTGTCGGATCTTGTGATTGCTTACATCATTTGTTGATTCTTCTTTTATTTTATTTCTTTTGGCAATCTTTGGGTACCCAATATAGTTCTACTTCCTCCCAAGTATTCATCATTGGATATGTGCGAATGCACACCATTTGGGGATTTATCACTATATTGGCCTTCTAGAACTTGTCACCCATTTCGGCAATCGATGCCAATGGGGGAGACGTTTTAGAGGGTTTGAGTGAAATGTTTTATGCCTTGAGTTTGTTTCTAAGCATTTGCCTTTCATGCTCTTGCATCTTTGTTGTTGCTTAGCATGTGGTATATATAGAGGAAACTCCATCAATGATAATTATTGGCAATATATGGAATGAAATTCAAGTTCATCACACATGCATAGATTGTGGGGGAGTTTGCTCTATATATGGTGGTGGTACCAATATCACATACTCATGTAGTATTTGATATTGGTGCCAACATTTTATGTGTTAAATTCCTTATATAAACCCTCTTAAATGGATTGTCATCAATTACCAAAATGGGGGAGATTGAAAGAACATGTGGGCCCCCATGTGTGGTTTTGGTAATTAATGACAATCTCTATGGACTAATGCTTGTATCAAGTTGTACTTGTAGGAATTGTCCATAGGCAATGCTTGAACCATATGTTGGCTTCAAGGTTTGGAGAAGAAGAAAGTGAAGAGGATGAAGTGGTGACCAATGTTGGATATATGCCCTAGAGGCAATAATAAATGTAGTTATTATTATATCTTTGTGTTTATGATAAATGTTTACATTCATGCTATAACATTATTAACAAGGAAACATTGATACTTGTGTGATTTGTAAACTAAATTAGAGTCCCTAGTAAAGCCTCTTCATAATACTAGCTTGTTGGTTGATATATGATTGTGGTTTCCCTATCATGAACATTGAGATGTTATTAACAACAAGATCATATCATTAGGAGAATGGTATGATGGACATACTCCTATAGATAAGCGTAGCATAAAGATCAAGTCATTTTAATAGTTCAATTGCTATAAGCTTTCTGATACATAGTAACCTAATTCCTTCGACCATGAGATCATGCTTATCACCATCACCGGAAGGATTCTTTGATGACATCAAACACCACACCGTAACTGGGTGGCTATAAAGGTGGCATTGAGTGTTCGGAAAGTATGGGTTGAGACACATAGATCAAGAGTGGGATTTGTCCATCCATATGACGGATAGATATATTTTGGGCCCTCTCGGTGGAATGTCATCCAATTAGCCTGCAAGCATGTGACTGGCTCACAAGGGATCACATATCACGGGAACGAGAAAAGAGTACTTATCGGTAACGAGGTTGAACTAGGTATGCAGAGATACCGACGATCAATACCTCGGATAAGTAAACTATCGTGAGACAAAGGGAAATTGGTATCGTATGTAAGTGGTTCATTAGATCGCAAAGTAATCGTAGAAATATGTGGGAGCCATATGAATTTCCAGATTCCTCTATTGGTTATTGTTCGAAGAAGTGTCTCGATCATGTCCGCATATTCACGAACCGTAGGGAGACACACTTAAGGATTCGATGTTGTTGAGTAGTTATGGAATGATGAGTAAGAGACCGAATGTTGTTCGGAGTCTCGGATGGCATCCGGGATATCACGAGGAGATCCGGAATGGTCCGGAGAATAAGATTCATATAAGGAAAGTCCTGTTTCGGAGTTGGGGAATGATTCCGATGATTTCATCGGGAATGTTCTAGAAGGTTCCAGAAGGTCCAGCACTCCGGAGGAGAAGGGTACATGAATGTGTCATGACAATGTGGAATGGTTGCATCATGTACTAGGTATCATGGCTGAGCAAAATAAAGGGAAAAATCAAATCCTAGTTTGAAAAGTCAAACGCCAATTTGAAAAGTCAAACGGCAAGTTTGCTTGGTGGAGGGAGAGTAGGAAACCTACTTGGGGAGGAAGTCCTCCTCCCTCCACTGCCGACCAAGGAGGCCGACTTGGGGGAGGACTCCCTCCCCCTTGGCCGCGCCCTCCCACCTATAAAAGGAGGGGCAGGGGTTCCCCTCTAGACCTACACCTCTCTCCACCAAAACCCTAACCCTAGCCGCCATCCACCAAGTCGCCGCCGCCCTAGGGTTTTCCCTAGCCGCCGAGTTGGGGCCCTCCCCAAGCCCTAGCCGTCGGCCTAGCTCTCTCCCCTTGGTGCCTCTAAACCCTAGATCGCCAAGGCCTCTCTCATAGTCCACCATACTCGCTCCGGCTTAAGGCGAAGCCCTGCGAGATCTCCCCTCTACTTCCGGTACCACGCTGCCGTGCTGCCGGAATCGCGAGGAGAGTGCTACAACCTCCGATGCCTGTTGGAACAAGGGAGAGGAAGGTCTTCATCGAGTACCGAACGTGTGACCGATCATGGAAGCGCTTTAACGCAGCGCCGGAAGGATCGTCTACACGATCTTGAGATCGGCAAGAGTATGACTACATCACCCACGATAATCTGCTCTCGTTAAACACTTTGGAATCTTCGAGGGCGAGTTCTTCTATCGACTCGTTGCTATAATCTAGTAGATAGATCTTGGCTTGTTTTTTTGTATGCGGTAGAAATATTTTGTTTTCCATGCTACGAACCCCTTCAACCAAGGTGTTCAAAGAGTGATCCACAGATTGGTCATGTGAGAGTTTTTTTTCTGAAATGGGGAACCGAGCCCCGGCCTCTGCATCAATAGATGCACACAGCCGTTTTATTGCAAAATTTTAAGGTTTTACTTATTACAATCATGGATCAGCAATGGTTGAGACAAGTATCAACCAACAAAAAATAAAAAGCAACAAGTAGCTATCCATTATGCAGGCGGCTAGTGTGTCGCCATCCATTAGCCTGGAAATAAAAGTCCTGAGTGACCGTCAGCAGCTGGCCACATCCAGTATGCATGACCTCCTGCTGATCCGCTGGGAGTAGGTTGGACCAAAGTTGAATCCAATGCGTCGCCAATCGAATAACCTGCAAAAAATTAGTACCGGTTTGCTTGTTAAAAACCAAGTTATTTCTGGACGTCCAAATAGACCAACATAAAGCTGATACTCCAATTCGCATGCGAGCTTTGTTTTTCTTATCAACCCCATTTAGCCAATTTCTAAACATATTGAGAACATTGGAGGATGGAGATATATTGTATGCAAAGTAAACCATACGCCAAATAATACGAGCAAAAGGACAAGTAATAAATAAATGTTCAATGGATTCCAGTGAATCACAGAAGCAACATTTTTGGCTTCCAAGCCAATTTCGTTTGGCTAGGTTATCCTTTGTTAACAAAACTTTATTTTTAAGGAACCACATGAAATTTTTTATTTTTAGAGGAATTTTTATCTTCCATAAGTATTTATGCAAAAACCTTGTATGTCCGTTCATTTGATCAAGGTACATGAATTTGACTGTGAAAACACCTGTGGAAGTAAGTTTCCTAGTAAATTGACCAGGAGTATCATTAAGGTTTACCATCATTAGTCTCTGACATAAGTGTAACCATTGTGTCCACTTGTTGGCAGTCAAAACTCTCCTAAAACCAATGTTTAGAGGTGTTTATTTAAGGACATGCGCCACCAGAACATGATTCCTTTGTACAATATTTTAGAGTGTCGAATATTGTTGTGCTAATGATGTGTCACCCAACCACACATCTTCCCAGAAGCGTACATTTACGCCATCTCCAATTTTGAAGAATCCATTTGTGAAGAACATATCCTTCACATTCATTAGGCATTTCCAAAAGGGGGAGTCAGTTGGTTTGGCTTATACTTGAGACAAAGTTCTACCTTTTAGGTATTTATTGTGTATCATTTGTTGCCACATTCCTTCTTCTGTAGTAGTTTAAAAAGCCATTTGCTGAGTAAACACTTGTTTTTTTATCTCAAGGACCTCGATTCCTAACCCTCCTTGATCCTTTGGACGACAAATAATGTTCCACTTTGATAATCTACATTTCTTTTTTACATCATCACTTTGCCAGAAGAACCTAGATCTATAGAAATCCAAACGCTTTCTTACTCCCTTAGGTATTTCTAGGAAAGAAAGCATGAACATTGGTAAGCTTGTCAGAACCGAATTAATTAATACTAACCGATCCCCATAAGAAAGTAGTTTGCCTTGCCAACAACCTAGCTTAGAGACAAAACGACTTTCCACCGGATTCCACTCGGAGTTTCGCAATTTCTTGTAATGAATAGGTACACCAAGATACCGCAAAGGGAGGGAACCTGTCTCGCAACCAAAAATCTTCTTGTACTCATGTTCCATATCCTTAGCTTTGCCAAAACAGAAAATTTCACTCTTATGAAAATTAATTTTCAATCCCGATAATTGTTCAAAAATGCAAAGTATTAGCTTCATATTAACAGCCTTTTCCATATCATGCTCCATAAATAGTATGGTATCATCTGCATACTGAAGAAGGGATACACCTCCCTCAACTAGATGAGGTACAAGACTACCCACTTGCCCATTCGCCTTTGCACGGGCAATAAGAATAGCCAGCATATCAGCAATAATATTAAAAAGCATTGGAGACAAAGGATCACCTTGTCTCAATCCTTTTTGTGTCTGGAAATAATGGACAATATCATCATTTACCCTTATTCCAACACTGCCACCTTGCACAAATTGTTTAACCCACTCACACCATTGTGGATGAAAACCCTTCATGCGAAGGACTTGCTGCAAGAAAGGCCATTTTACCTTATCATATGCCTTTTCAAAATCAATTTTGAAGAGCACACGATCTAGCTTCTTACGATGAAGTTCATGAATGGTTTCGTGCAAGACAACTACTCCTTAAAGGATATGTCGTCCTATCATGAAGGCAGTTTGGGTTGGTCTAATCACCTTATGAGCCAAGTTCGTAATGCGATTAGTTGCCACTTTAGTAAAAATCTTGAAGCTAACATTTAGAAGACAAATTGGTCTATATTTCTGAATTTTAACCGCATTCTCCTTTTTTGGTAACAGGGTAATCACCCCAAAATTCAACTTGAACAAGGGTAATTCTCCCGTATGCAATTGCCCAAAAAGTGCCATGAGATCGTATTTAATGACATCCCAAAATGTTTGACAGAACTCAGCAGGAAACCCATCTGGCCCTGGAGCTTTATTATGTTTCATCTGAGAAATAGCATCCAAAACTTCTTTCTTAGTGAAAACCGATGTAAGGATATCATTCTCTTCAGCTGATATCTGTGGAATATCCTCATTCTGTTCTTCCATTAAAGAAAAACTATTATAAGTTGGCTCTCCAAAAAGCCTTTTATAGTACTCTATGATATACATTTTTAAATTATCTTCCCCTACAATGGTTCCTTCATCTTGTTCAAGTTGAAAAATCTTTTTCTTTCTGTGCTTGCCATTTGCAATTAGGTGAAAATATTTTGTATTATTCCCCCCTTCTTGAACATGTTTTACTTTAGCATGCTGAGCCCATTTAGTCTCTTCATCGCTCCTGAGTTTGTTCACACATTCGTTCGCATTTTTTAACCTCTCTTTTTCAAGTCCATTCAATGGACTAGTTTCAGCTTTTATATCCAGTTCATCAATGATGGATAATAGTCTTTCTTTCTCTTTTTTGTATTTACCACTTATATTTTTTGCCCATCCTTTCAAGAATCGACGCAAATGTCTAATTTTATTTTGCCACTTCTGAATTGGAGTATCCCCACTAGATACGGATTCCCATTCAATTTTTATCATCTCATCAAAACCATCTTGCCACAACTAGGATAGCTCAAAAGAGAAACGGGATTTATTACCAATATGTGCGTGGTGCCCAGAATCAATAAGTAACGGTGTATGGTCAGATCCTGAACGCGTTAACGCTCTTACCGATACTAATGGAAATTTTTGCTCCCACTCCACGCTTGCAAGGATACGATCCAACTTTTCATAAGTCGGGTTATCCCTACGATTAGCCCATGTAAATTGCCGACCGGAGAGCGCAATCTCTCTAAGGTCAAGACTCTCGATGATAGCATTAAACATAAAAGGCCACCGAGGATTAAAATTATCAGTACTTTTTTCTTCTCGTTTATGTAAGATATTGAAATCACCCCCTAGCAGTATAGGAAGTGACTCCGTCTCACACAAACGCACTAATTCGGACAAGAAATCTGGTTTATGTGAATCTTGCGCAGCTCCATACACCGGCAAAAAAACCCACTCAAAACCATCATATTTAGACCTCATGTGTAACTTAACACAAAAATCTCCTGTCTCGAAATTCTTGACTTGAAGTGTTTCCGTGTTAATACTTACCAGGATTCCGCCTGATCGTCCATGTGGCGGTAGACAAAACCAACTGAAGTCTCTTCCTACGGCTAGGTGTTTTAAGAAAGGTACCGTAAAATTAGACCTACTCGTTTCCAACAACGCAATGAAGTCTAAATGGTAGACTCTTATAGACTCATGAACAAACAGGTGTTTTCCGGGGTTCCTAAAACCCTCACTATTCCAAGTCATTCCTTCCAAACCTGACATTATGATCTATTGGGCTTAATTTTAATCCACGTGCTTCTACGCAAATTTGTCCTGTCATAAGACCGTCATCTACGAGAACGTGTAACCTTCTTTTCACATTGAGAAACATACTCATGAAGGTCATCATAACTCGTGTTTTTGTCATCGATCAGGTCTTCACAAAGATCAGATACGTGTGATACAACCAAGTTACTTCTAAAACCCGTTCCATCCTCCACATTTGCCTCTTTTTTCTTTAAAATAACTAGTGAGCGTTCAACCTCATTTTCAATTATTGTTTTTGCTGCCGCATACTGCATGTTTTCATTAGTGCCCATAGACACCCCAATTCTATTAGCCCTCTCCACTATCTCCACTTCTGAAAACGATAAAACGGAAAATTTATTATTTAAATTCTTACCTCTGCTGAGAAGATCATCACGGCGCTGAGCGAGCAGCATTGCTCTCTCCAACTGGGTAGCATCCGCGAGGGGTTGTACCTGGATCCTCCCGCTTGAGTGCAGACCTGTCGGTGGTGGCACTCCTCCGAAAGCAATGATCTGTGCCTTAGTTGGCTGCGGCACCGTGCAGCTCGTAGCTGAGAGAATATCCTGGCCTTGCATCATTGTCTCCGTCTTGGTGAGTCCAGATGTCGTCGGTCCCATGCCGAAAAACCCAGCAGGGGTTCTAGGTGAGACTGCAGCGCCCCTGGTACTTATCGAAGTAGGTGTAGACATCAGATTAAGCTGTAGCAGGGGCATCGCGACCTGGCGTGGGCTCTGGACAGGCTGCCACATCAGTTCAGCAGCGTGCCGCAGGAGCTCGGCATCTTGCCACAGAGTCTCAGCAGCGTGTCGCGGAGGGACGTTGTGAGAGAGAGAGACGTCTCCACGTGTGCCTGCGTCTGCACCATTTCAGAACATGTAGGTGCAGCGGTGACAACTGTACCATCAACGGCTCCAAAACAGTTGCCGGTCGTCAACGCTTTATTTAACATATCAGCATCACCACCGTTTTACACAAGCAAACGAGTTTCAGTCGTCTCCTTGCCATGGTCAGAAATCAATGAGATCGGATATGGTGTGTCAAAAGAACCAAAAGCAATCATATTCTGCTGCTGGTTGCTTGTTCGATTGTGTGAGGGTACATCTCCATCATGAAGCATTTCATCATTGTTTTCCCCCATAGCAATATCACTTCCATTTTCATTAGCTCCTCTGTCTCTAAAATTCCGCCTCTCTGTATTTGAATGATTAACATCATGGTCATCACCTTCATTTCCAGCGTCCCTCATGGGAATATCATCTAGGAGTGGGGGTAGGGGAGTGCCCTCCACATGAAAACGTAACTTATAAAAATCATCCTTAATCATGATATCCATTCTTTTAGGAATGAGACTGGGGTCTAAGCATGCAACTTATACACGTAGAATAGAACATCATTCTGCCTAGTATAAGCCATCTCCACATCCAACGTTTTACCGAAAAGAGTACCAATTGCCCATAAAGTAAGGTAATCATCTAGAGCATCAGCAGGTAAGTCATGCACTAAGACCCAAATCTTGTCCACATCCCAAGCAGGTTACACTGACAACCTCCAGAAATCAAAAGACATGGAATAAGGACTATTCGGAACCCTATAAGTACCGAAATAGTGAGCAGTAAGAAGGTCCTTTTTGCTTGGAAAGTTTACCTGATTCTCATTTTCCCCAGTTTGGCGTACACTCCATTGGTAATTCTCGTCAGGCACTACCCACTGCAGTTGTGAGATAATTTCAGGAATGGTCATTGTGCCACCTTGGACTGTCACCCTCCCCATCCTGGTGTTTCCCACTCTCGGACGAATAGCACCTGTAACTGGTGCCTCAAAGAACATCAATTGTTCAAATGCAAATCCATACATAACCATTGTTGGTTTTGGCAAACGTAATATTGGACAATCATTAGAAGGATGTGCGGGTGATTGGCACACATCACATAATGGAGTAGAGCAGTCGTTGAGGTGATGGCCTGGTTGATCACACCGGAAACATTTTGGACCCTTCCATTTTTTTGCCCTCGCTGCTTGTCCACCATCAGCTCCCATATCACCATTTGCTTCCCTATGATCCATAGTTCTCACCGGCGCTTGTGCAGTATTGCGAGATGGAACCGCATCCATGGATCTCGGAGCAGATCGATTCACTACCGCGGCCTAAGACACTGCCTGTCCAGTAGGCTGTCGTTGGGTCACTACAGGCTGCCGCGGCTGGGTGTTAGTCTGCCGAAGTGCAACAGGAGGCTGACGCGAAGGTTCAGTAGGCATGGCAGCAACATTTGACGCAGCTCCAGGCTGTGTAATCCCTTGAAGAACTCCTTCCTACTTAGCGAATTCTTTGGCGATCGCAGCTGCTGCATTTTTGACAAACTGTTCTTGCATCGCTGAAAGCTGCGCGTTAGGATCCCCATAATCCCGCGAGCCTCGCCCTCTACCTCCCTGTTCACCACGGCTAACATAGCCACGACCTTGATTAGGGTTGAAACGTCGAGTGTACCTTCCACCTCCGCCCCCAAAGTTGCGACGAGGACCTTGGTTGAAACCATTGCCGGCATTGAAACGAGCATTGCCACCGTCAAAACCATGGAAACCACCATTCCCTTGGCCCTCATTTCATTGCAAATTGCCTTGATTGTTCCAAACACCCGAGCCTTGATTATCATCGCCCGCAGTACCACTAGGTCCACCCTCATAGAAGTTGTTGAAACCACGATTAGCGGCGGGATCGCGATGATCATCGCCGCCACGACCGTCGCCGTTACCTTGCCCTCTTCCCCGGTTATGGTTCAGCCCACCACCACGGTTAGCCATCCCGCCGGCAATAGAGGTCTTTTCTCTCATGTGAGAGTTAAACCTATGAAGATCTCATGCTTAAAGCTTGCCATCCTCGGTGATCATGGATCAATAAAGACAATGTCAAAGTAAAGGTTTCCCCATGTTTTATGGGGGAGTAACTTGCAAGTCTTCATCAAGCAAGTGCGTACAAGAGCAATCAAGAAAGGTGTTCCATCTTGAGAAGGACAAGACCGTCTAAATCATAATCAAGTGGAATATGCGCAAGGCAAAGGTATGATCTTGATAGGGTTTCTTTCTTACCGGTCTCGTGGTGTTAGTTGGGGAGACCGGTTTATAGGATAGACAACTGTACTATCAAGAGGGGCTCCCAAGTGAGTAACTCGATCATATCGTTCAGAGAGAGCTCAAATCTTTGCATACTTAGCATCATCCTTTCTTGGTTGTTATTTGGATCTTATCCATGTGAGGTTCTAGAGCTTGTGGTAATATTCATAACAAGCCCTAGTTCATCAAAAATGGATTTCCCCTTTATATCTTATTGTGTTTTTGATCTTGGAGGTTTTACTGGTTTGTCTTTTAGAGATAGGTAAAACCTTCCATTATTTGGTTCTTACTCATGTGAGGATTTAGAGCTTGTTTTAATCTCCATGACAAGCTCTAGTTCATCGAAAACGGATTTCATATGCATTCTCTACTACGTTTTCGATGTTGGAGGTTTTACTGGTTTGTCTTTTTGAGAGAGGTTAAACCTTTCGTCATTTGGTTCTATACTCCCTTGCTGGACTATTATTTTTTCTGTATGATCTTCGAGGGTGAGTTCTTCTATCGACTCGTTGCTACAATCTAGTAGATAGATCTTGGCTTGTTTGTTTGTATGCGGTAGAAATTTTTTGTTTTCCATGCTATGAACCCCTACAGTGGTATCAGAGCTGTGTCTATATGTAGATCTGTTGCACGAGTAGAACACAATGGTCATTATGGACGGTGGTGCTTTTATTATCAATTGCTTCTTGTGTACTTTGCATCTTGCGGTATGATGGGATGAAGCGGCCCGGCCTAACCTTACATGACATCGTTCATGAGACTTGCTCCACGCTCAACATGCAACTTGTATTGCATAAGTGGCTTTGCGGGTGTCTGTCTCTCCCATTATAGTATAGATGCAATTTACAACGGGCACTTGATAGTTCAAACATCAACGTTGTGGCTCTTGTTCATAAGTTAGATCGACACTTATTGAAAGCCCCAAACCACGTAAAAATGCAAAGAAAATTAGAGGCGTATAACTTTGTTTTGCAGGGGTGTGCTGTGATGTGATATGGCCATGATTGTGATTATATTTGATGTATGCAATGATCCTTATTGTAAGTTGGCAACCGGCAGGAGCCATATGGTTGTCTTTAAATTCTGTTAAGACCCGCGTGTCTATTCAAAGTAGTTGTAATAGTTGAAGCTGGTGGACGACAACCATGAAGCGGCATCATTGACCTTGACGCCATACCGGTGATGATGGAGATCATGTTCGTGCTTGAAGATGGAGATCGGAAGCACAAGAAGAAAGGCCATATCATATCACATACTATGAATTGCATGTGATGTTAATCCTTTATGCATCTTGTATTGCTTAGTTAATGACGGTAGCATTATAAGATGATCCCTCATGCACATTAATTTCAAGTTTTAAAGTGTTCATCCTTAGTAAGAACCGTTGCTAAAGCTTGTTGTTTCGAAGCACCACATGATGATCGGGTGTGTTAGATTCTGCAAGTGTATACAACGTGAGCAAGCCAGATTTGCTCATGCGGAAGCTAAGTTTTGATCTTGATGAGCCTAGCATGTACAGACATGGTCTTGGAACACGGATCACCGAAAGGTAAAGCATGAATCATATAGTAGATATGAAGAACATGTCGATTGTTCGCCATTGAAGCTACATCAACTCTCGTGATGATCGGTTTTGATGTGGTGGATTTGGTTCGTGTGATCACTAAAACAATGTGAGGGATACTGTTTTGAGTGGGAGTTCACCTAGATTAATTTAACTATTAATTAGAACTCAATTTGTCATAAACTTAGTCTAAACTATTGCAAATATGTTGTATATCAATGGCGGCCCCTACCATCAATTTTAGTGAGTTCCTAGAGAAAGAAAAGTTGAAAAATAATGGAAGCAACTTCACGGATTTGTTCCACAATTTGAGGATTATCCTCTATGCTGGTAATTTGACCTATGTGCTGGATGCACCGCTGGGTGACCCGCCTGCAGCTGATGCTACCGATGAAGTAAAGAATGTTTACCTCGCTCGGAAGAATGAGTACTCCACAATTCAGTGTGCTATCTTGTATGGTTTGGAATCGGAGCTTCAGAAAAGGTTTGAGAACCATGACCCACATGATATTGTTCGTGAACTCAAATTGATATTTGAGACTCAAGCGGCAGTTGAGAGTTATGAGGCTTCTGAAAAGTTCTTTAACTGCAAGATGGAAGAGGGCAGCTCCGTCAGTGAGCATGTGCTTAAGATGTCTGGGCACGCAAACAAACTCCAAAGCTTGGGTATAGTGATTCCTAATTCTTTGGGGATTTACCGTGTCCTGCAATCACTACCACCAAGTTATAAGAACTTTGTGATGAAATACAGTATGCAAAGCATGAACAAGCAGTTGCGAGAACTCTTCTCCATGTTAAGATCTGCAGAAGTGGAGATCAAGAAAGAGCACCAAGTGTTGATGGTCAATAAGACCACCAAATTCAATAAAGGCAAGTCTAAGAAAAAGGGTAACTTCAAGAAGGGTGGTAAGAAAGTTTCCGCACCGGCAAAGAAGACCAAGGCTGGACCTAAGCCTGATACTGAGTGTTTTTACTGCAAGGGAGAAGGTCACTAGAAGCGAAATTGCCCAAAGTACTTGGCGGATTTGAAGAACGGCAATATCAAGAAGAAAGGTATATCCGATATACATGTTATTGATGTGTATCTCACTAGTACTCGTAGTAGTGCCTGGGTATTTGATACTGGTTCGGTTGCTCATATTTGAACTCGAAACAGGTACTGCAGAATGAACGGAAGCTAGCGAAGAATGAGGTGACGATGCGCGTTGGAAATGGATAAAAGGTTGATGTGATCGCGGTCAGCACGCTACCACTTAATCTACCATCGGGATTAGTTTTATACTTAAATAATTGTTATTTGGTGCCTGCGTTAAGCATGAACATTATATCGGGACCTTGTTTATTGTGAGACGGTTACTTGTTTAAGTCCGAGAATAATGGTTGTTCGATTTATATGAGTAATATGTTTTATGCACATACACCTTTGATAGATGGTCTATTCTTATTGAATCTCGATAGTGGAAATACACATATTAATAACATTGAAGCTAAACGTTTGAAATTGAGCGATAACTCGACCTATATGTGGCACTGTCATCTTGGTCATATTGGAGTGAAGCGTATGAAGAAACTCCATTCCGATGGACTTCTTGAATCACTTGATTTCGAATCACTTGAAAGATGCGAAGCATGTCTGATGGGTAAAATGACTAAGACTCCATTTTCTGGTATGATGGAGCGAGCTACAGACTTATTGGAAATCGTACATACCGATGTGTGTGGCCCAATGAGTGTAGCATCGTGCGGTGTTTATCGATATGTTCTTACCTTTACAGATGACTTGAGTAGATATGGATATATCTATTTCATGAGACATAAGTCCGAAACTTTCGAGAAGTTTAAGGAATTTCAAAGTGAGGTAGAGAATCAACGTAACAAGAAGATTAAATTTCTATGATCTGATCATGGAGGTGAATATCTAAGTTACGAGTTTGGCGAGCATTTGAAGAAATGCGGAATACTTTCACAATTGACACCGTCGGGAACACCACGGCGTAATGGTGTGTCCGAACGTCGTAATCGAACTCTCTTAGATATGGTTCGTTCTATGATGTCACTTACAGATTTACCGCTATCATTTTGGGGTTATGCATTAGAAACAGCCGCATTTACTTTAAATAGGGCACCATATAAATCCATTGAAACGACCCCGTATGAATTATGGTTTGGGAAGAAACCGAGATTGTCGTTCCTTAAAGTTTGGGGTTGCGAAGCCTATGTAAAGAAGTTACAGCCGGACAAGCTTGAACCCAAAGCGGAAAAATGCGTCTTCATAGGATACCCGAAGGAAACTATTGGGTATACCTTCTATCATAGATCCGAAGGCAAAATCTTTGTTGCCAAGAATGGATCCTTTCTAGAGAAGGAATTTCTCTCGAAAGAAGTGACTGGAAGGAAAGTAGAACTCGACGAGGTTGTCGAATCTTCTCTCGAAATTGCAAGTAGCGCAGCACCGGAAGAAGTTCCTGTGGTGCCTACACCAATAAGAGAGGAAGATAATGATGATGATCATGAAACTTCGGTTGAAGTTGCTACAGAACCTCGCAGGTCAATGAGAACTCGTACCACTCATGATTGGTATAATCCCGTTATGAGTGTCATGTTGGTGGATGACACCGATGACCCTGCGACATATGAGGAAGCGATGATGAGCCCAGATTCCAATAAATGGCAAGAGGCCATGAAATCCGAAATTGGATCCATGTACGAAAACCAAGTATGGACTTTGGTGGACTTACCGGATGGCCGGAAGGATGTCGAGAACAAATGGATTTTCAAGAAGAAAACAGATGCTGATGGTAATGTTACTGTATATAAAGCTCGACTTGTCGCAAAAGGGTTTCGACAAATTCAAGGACTTGACTACGATGAGACTTTCTCACCAGTAGCGAAGTTAAAGTCTGTGAGGATTATGTTAGCAATTGCTGCATATTACGATTATGAAATATGGCAGATGGATGTCAAAATAGCGTTCCTCAATGGAGACATTGATGAAGAGTTGTATATGATGCAACCCAAAGGTTTTGTCGATCCTAAAGACGCTAACAAGGTATGAAAACTTCAACGGTCCATATATGGGTTGAAGCAAGCATCCCGAAGTTGGAATCAGCGTTTTCATAAGGTAATCAAAAGTTTTGGTTTTATACAAACTTATGGAGAAGCTTGTATTTACAATAAAGTGAGTGGGAGCTCTGTAGCATTCTTAATACTATATGTAGAAGACATATTTTTGATTGGGAATGATGTAGACCTTCTTAATAGTGTCAAGGAATATTTGAATAATAGTTTTTCAATGAAAGATCTTGGCGAAGCAGCTTACATATTAGGCATAAAGATTTATAGAGATAGATCGAGACGCCTAATATCATTGTCACAAAGTACATATTTGGACAAAGTTCTAAAGAGGTTTGGAATGGAACATAGCAAGAAAGGGTTCTTGCCCATGTTGCCCAATACGACCTTGAGTAAACCTCAAAGTCCTGCAACGACAGAAGATAGAGAAATAATGAGTA
The DNA here is from genome assembly GCA_030063025.1 of Avena longiglumis. Classification (NCBI taxonomy): domain Eukaryota; kingdom Viridiplantae; phylum Streptophyta; class Magnoliopsida; order Poales; family Poaceae; genus Avena; species Avena longiglumis. The sequence continues at coordinate 270,362,835 of CP125978.1, forward strand.
AGACTCCCTATGCCTCAGCCATAGGATCTCTAATGCATGCCATGCTATGTACTAGACCCGACATTGCATATGATGTTAGTTTGACTAGCAGATATCAAAGTGATCCAGGGGTGGATCATTGGACAGCGGTCAAAAACATCCTTAAGTACTTAAGAAGAACTAAGGATATGGTTCTTTCTTATGGAGGTGATGAACAACTCGTTGTTAATGGTTACACAGATGCTAGTTGGAACACCGATCTGGATGATTCTAAATCACAATCTGGATACGTATTTACTTTGAATGGTGCAGCAGTTAGCTGGAGGAGTGCAAATCAAAGCGTTGTGGCGAGATCTTCAACTGAATCAGAATACATAGCTGCTTCGGAGGCTTCACAAGAAGCGATATGGATGAAGGAGTTCATTACAGAGCTCGGTGTGGTTACAAGTGCGCTAGACCCAATGTCTATATACTGTGATAACATGGGCGCCATATCCAATGCGCAAGAACCAAGGTCACACAAGAAGCTGAAGCACATCAAGCTACGTTTTCACGCTATTCGAGAACATGTCCAAGATGGTGACATAAAGATTTGCAAAGTACACACAGATCTGAATGTGGCGGATCCGTTGACTAAACCTCTCCCGAGGGCAAAACATGACCAACACCAAACTGCCATGGGTGTTCGGTATATTATCATGTAATCTAGATTATTTGACTCTAGTGCAAGTGGGAGACTGTTGGAGATATGCCCTAGAGGCAATAATAAATGTAGTTATTATTATATCTTTGTGTTTATGATAAATGTTTACATTCATGCTATAACAGTATTAACAAGGAAACATTGATACTTGTGTGATTTGTGAACTAAATTAGAGTCCCTAGTAAAGCCTCTTCATAATACTAGCTTGTTGGTTAATAGATGATTGTGGTTTCCCTATCATGAACATTGAGATGTTATTAACAACAAGATCATATCATTAGGAGAATGGTATGATGGACATACTCCTATAGATAAGAGTAGCATAAAGATCAAGTCATTTTAATAGTTCAATTGCTATAAGCTTTCTGATACATAGTAACCTAATTCCTTCGACCATGAGATCATGCTTATCACCATCACCAGAAGGATTCTTTGATGACATCAAACACCACACCGTGACTGGGTGGCTATAAAGGTGGCATTGAGTGTTCGGAAAGTATGGGTTGAGACACATGGATCAAGAGTGGGATTTGTCCATCCATATGACGGATAGATATATTCTGGGCCCTCTCGGTGGAATGTCATCCAATTAGCTTGCAAGCATGTGACTGGATCACAAGGGATCACATATCGCAGGAACGAGAAAAGAGTACTTATCGGTAACGAGGTTGAACTAGGTATGCAGAGATACCGACGATCAAAACCTCGGATAAGTAAACTATCGTGAGACAAAGGGAAATTGGTATCGTATGTAAGTGGTTCATTCGATCGCAAAGTAATCGTAGAAATATGTGGGAGCCATATAAATTTCCAGATTCCTCTATTGGTTATTGTTCGGAGAAGTGTCTTGATCATGTCCGCATAATTCATGAACCGTAGGGAGACACACTTAAGGATTCGATGTTGTTGAGTAGTTATGGAATGATGAGTAAGATACTGAATGTTGTTCGGAGTCTCGGATGGGATCCGGGATATCACGAGGAGATCCGGAATGGTCTAGAGAATAAGATTCATATAAGGAAAGTCCTGTTTCGGAGTTGGGGAATGATTCCGATGATTTCATCGGGAATGTTCTAGAAGGTTCCGGAAGGTCCGGCACTCCGGAGGAGAAGGGTACATGAATGTGTCATGACAATGTGGAATGGTTGCATCATGTACTAGGTATCATGGCTGAGCAAAATAAAGGGAAAACTCAAATAATAGTTTGAAAAGTCAAACGCCAATTTGAAAAGTCAAACGACAAGTTTGCTTGGTGGAGGGAGAGTAGGAAACCTACTTGGGGAGGAAGTCCTCCTCCCTCCACCGCCGGCCAAGGAGGCCGACTTGGGGGAGGACTCCCTCCCCCTTGGCTGCGCCCTCCCACCTATAAAAGGAGGGGCAGGGGTGCCCCTCTAGACCTACACCTCTCTCCACCAAAACCCTAACCCTAGCCGCCGGCCACCAAGTCGTCGCCACCGCCCTAGGTTTGCCCTAGCCGCCGAGTTGGGGCCCTCCCCAAGCCCTAGCCACCGGCCTAGCTCTCTCCCCTTGGTGCCTCTAAACCCTAGATCGCCAAGGCCTCTCTCATAGTCCACCATACTTGCTTCGGCTTAAGGCGAAGCCCTGCGAGATCTCCCCTCTACTTCCAGTACCACGCCGTCGTGCTGCCAGAATCGCGAGGAGAGTGCTACAACCTCTGCTGCCTGCTGGAACAAGGGAGAGGAAGGTCTTCATCAGTCTGAATGTGTGACCGATCAAGGAAGAGCTTCGGAGCATAGCCGGAAGGATCGTCTACACGATCTTGAGATCGGCAAGAGTACGACTACATCACCCACGAGAATCTGCTCTCGTTAAACACTGTTCGAGGGTGAGTTCTTCTATCGACTTGTTGCTACAATCTAGTTGATAGATCTTGGCTTGTTTGTTTGTATGCGGTAGAATTTTTTTGTTTTCCATGCTACGAACCCCTACAACCAAGGTGTTCAAAGAGTGATCCACAGATTGGTCATGTGAGAGTTAAACCTATGAAGATCTCATGCTTAAAGCTTGCCATCCTCGGTGATCATGGATCGATGAAGACAAGGTCAAAGTAAAGGTTTCCCCATGTTTTATGGGGGAGTAACTTGCAAGTCTTCATCAAGCAAGTGAGTACAAGAGCAATCAAGAAAGGTGTTCCATCTTGAGAAGGACAAGACCGTCTAAATCATAATCAAGTGGAATATGCGCAAGGCAAAGGTATGATCTTGATAGGGTTTCTTTCTTACCGGTCTTGTGGTGTTAGTTGGGGAGACCGGTTTATAGGATAGACAACCGTACTATCAAGAGGGGCTCCCAAGTGAATAACTCGATCATATCGTTCAGAGAGAGATCAAACCTTTGCATACTTAGCATCATACTTTCTTGGTTGTTATTTGGATCTTATCCATGTGAGGTTCTAGAGCTTGTGGTAATATTCATAACAAGCCCTAGTTCATCAAAAACGGATTTCCCCTTTATATCTTATTGCGTTTTTGATCTTGGAGGTTTTACTGGTTTGTCTTTTAGAGATAGGTAAAACCTTACATTATTTGGTTCTTACTCATGTGAGGATTTAGAGATTGTTTTAATCTCCATGACAAGCTCTAGTCATCGAAAACGGATTTCATATGCATTCTCTACTACGTTTTCGATGTTGGAGGTTTTACTAGTTTGTCTTTTTGAGAGAGGTTAAACCTTTCGTCATTTGGTTCTATACTCCCTTGATGTACTATTATGTTTTCGGTATGATCTTGTAGAGCTTACTGTCCTCTTTAAAACAAGCCCAAGATCATCAAAATCGGAGTCCGGATGCAAATGTTATGGATGTTTTCGTATTGGTCTTTCTGCCAGTTTTTGTAAGACCGGAGACTCCGGAATAATCTTCGGTCTAATATACGGACCGCGTCCAGTATGTCCTCTAGATTGTCCCTGTTTGGCCTGGGTACACCGGAGACTCCGGTCCCAGTCCCTCCGGACCGGGCGATTCCTGGGCCTAACGGTTGGATTTCTAGGGACCTATTTAAGGGGCCCTTCTTCCCCAATGGTTCCCTAGCTCTCTTGCAAGTTTTCCCCCACCATTGTTGACCTTTTGAAGCTTGCTAACCCCCTTCAACACCTCCCTTGATTCTTTCATATACTTTAGGGATTTGAAAGAGGAGATCTAGATCTACAATCCTACCAATCCATTTCTTCTCTAAGTTAGGGGAACATCTTGGGATATAGATCTTGGAGTCTTTTGTGGATTTCCTCCTTTGTTCTTCCTCTCTTATTCCCCCACAAGCTTTTGTAGCTTTGGTGGAATTTGGGAGAGAAGGATTTGAGCACTACTTGTGTTCTTGCCATTGCATTTGGTGCATCGGTTTGAGTTCTCCCCGGAGGATTTGGTGAGTGAAAGTTGAGAAGCTTTTTACTCTTGGGTTATTAGAACCCTAGACGGTTTGTTGGTGTTGCAGGTTGTGGCCTTGGTGGCGTTTGTTGGGAGCCTCCAATTAAGTTGTGGATAAGTGCCCCAACCTTTTGAGAGGTTCCTATTTGCCACCGACAAGTGTACCGATAGTGGATGTGTGGATCGATCCCATTGGGGTGAGATTCACCGAAGAATAAGGGAGGCCTTTTGTGGCGTTGGTGGTTTGATACCATCCCCTCTCCAAACGAGACGTACTCCATGTTGGGAGGAACTCGGTAAAATATTGGTGTCCCCGCGTGCCTCGGTTATCTCTATACCCGAGACCTTTACTTACGCACTTTACATTGTGATAGCCTTCGTGCTTTAAGTAATATATACCTTGCTATCACTTTGTTGCTTGTATTGCTTAGCATAAGTTGTTGGTGCACATAGGTGAACCTTAGTTGTTTTAGGTTGTGCTTAACAAAGTAAACAATAGTTTTATTCCGCCTATGTTGAGCCACTCTAGGTAAATTTTTAATCGCCTATTCACCCCCCCTCTAGGCGACATCCATATCCTTTCACTTGGTTTTCGTACATGGATCCAATCTCGGAATTCATGGCTTCTTGCCATTTATTGGAATCTGGGCTCATCATTGCTTCCTCATATGTCGCAGGGTCATCGGTGTCATCCACCAACATGACACTCATAACAGGATCATCCAATCAGGAGTGGTACGGGTTCTTGTTGATCTGCGAGGTTCCATAGTAACTTCAACCGAAGTTTCATGATCAACATCATTAGCTTCCTCTCTTATTGGTGCAGGCGCCACAGGAACTACTTCCGGTGCTGCGCTACTCGCAAGTTCGAGAGAAGGTTCAACAACCTCGTCAAGTTCTACTTTCCTTCCAGTCACTTCTTTCGAGAGAAACTCCTCTAGAAAGGATCCATTCTTGGCAACAAAGATCTTCCCCTCGGATCTATGATAGAAGGTATACCCAATAGTTTCCTTCCGGTATCCTATGAAGACGCATTTTTCTGCTTTGGGTTCAAGCTTGTCTGGCTGTAACTTCTTTACATAAGCCTCACAACCCCAAACTTTAAGGAATGACAATTTAGGTTTCTTCCCAAACCACAATTCATACGGTGTCGTTTCAACGGATTTAGATGGTGCCCTATTTAAAGTGAATGCGGTTGTTTCTAATGCATAACCCCAAAACGATAGCGGTAAATCTGTAAGTGACATCATAGAACGAACCATATCTAAGAGAGTTCGATTACGACATTCGGACACACCATTACGCTGTGGTGTTCCCGGCGGTGTCAATTGTGAAAGTATTCCACATTTCTTCATATGCTCGCCAAACTCGTAACTTATATATTCACCTCCATGATCAGATCGTAGAAATTTAATCTTCTTGTTACGTTGATTCTCTACCTCACTTTGAAATTCCTTAAACTTCTCGAAAGTTTTGGACTTATGTCTCATGAAATAGATATATCCATATCTACTCAAGTCATCCGTAAAGGTAAGAACATAACGATAAACACCGCACGATGCTACACTCATTGGGCCACACACATCGGTATGTACGATTTCCAATAAGTCTGTAGCTCGCTCCATCATACCAGAAAATGGAGTCTTAGTCAAGTGATTCAAGAAGTCCATCAGAATGGAGTTTCTTCATACGCTTCACTCCAATATGACCAAGATGACAGTGCCACATATAGTTCGAGTTATCGCTCAATTTCAAACGTTTAGCTTCAAAGTTATTAATGTGTGTATTTCCACAATCGAGATTCAATAAGAATAGACCATATATCAAAGGTGCATGTGCACAAAACATATTACTCATATAAATCGAAAAACCATTATTCTTGGACTTAAACAAGTAACCGTCTCGCAATAAACATGATCCAGATATAATGTTCATGCTCAACGCAGGCACCAAATAACAATTATTTAAGTATAAACCTAATATCGATGGTAGATGAAGAGGTAGCGTGCCGACCACGATCACATCAACCTTTGATCCATTTCCAACGCGCATCGTCACCTCGTTCTTCGCTAGCTTCCGTTTATTCTGCAGTACCTGTTTCGAGTTACAAATATGAGCAACCGAACCAGTATCAAATACCCAGGCACTACTATGAGTACTAGTGAGATACACATCAATAACATGTATATCGGATATACCTTTCTTCTTGATGTTGCCGTTCTTCAAATCCGCCAAGTACTTTGGCAATTCCGCTTCCAGTGACCTTCACCCTTGCAGTAAAAGCACTCAGTATCAGGCTTAGGCCCAGCCTTGGTCTTCTTTGTCGGTGCGGTAACTTTCTTACCGCCCATCTTGAAGTTTACCTTTTTCTTAGACTTTCCTTGCTTCTTGAATTTGGTGGTATTATTGACCAACAACACTTGGTTCTCTTTCTTGATCTCCACTTCTGCAGATTTCAACATGGAGAAGAGTTCTGGCAATGACTTGTCCATGTTTTGCATATTGTAGTTCATCACAAAGTTCTTGTAACTTGGTGGTAGTGATTGGAGGACACGGTGAATCCCCAAAGCATTAGGAATCACTAGTCCCAAGCTTTGAAGCTTGATTGCGTGCCCAGACATCTTAAGCACGTGCTCACTGACGGAGCTGCCCTCTTCCATCTTGCAGTTAAAGAACTTTTCAGAAGCCTCATAACTCTCAACTTCCGCGTGAGCCTCAAATATCATTTTGAGTTCATTGACAATATCATGTGGGTCATGGTTCTCAAACCTTTTCTGAAGCTCCGATTCCCAACCATACAAGATAGCACACTGAACTGTGGAGTACTGATTCTTCCGAGCGAGGAAAACATTTTTTACCTCATCGGTACCATCTTCTACAGGCGGGTCACCCAACGGTGCATCCAACACATAGGTCAAATTACCAGCATTGAGGACAATCCTCAAATTGCGGAACCAATCCGCGAAGTTGCTTCCATTGTTTTTCAACTTTTCTTTCTCTAGGAACGCATTAAAATTGATGGTAGGGGTCACCATTGATCTACAACATATTTGCAATAGTTTAGACTAAGTTTATGACAAATTGAGTTATAATTAATAGTTAGATTAATCTAGGTGAACTCCCACTCAAAAGAATATCCCTCAAATTTTTTTAGTGATCACACGAACCAAATCCACCACATCAAAACCGATCATCACGAGAGTTGATGTAGCTTCAATGGCGAACAATTAACATGTTCATCATATCTACTATATGACTCATGCTTTACCTTTCGGTGATCCGTGTTCCGAGACCATGTCTATACATGCTAGGCTCGTCAAGATCAAACCTTAGCTTCCGCATGAGCAAATCTGGCTTGCTCACTTTGTATACACTCGCAGAATCTAACACACCCGATCATCACGTGGTACTTCAAAACAACGAGCTTTAGCAACGGTGCTTACTAAGGATGAACACTTTAAAACTTGAATTTTTTTGCTTGAGGGATCATCTTATAATGCTACCGTCGCAAACTAAGCAATACAAGATGCATAAAGGATTAACATCACATGCAATTCATAATATGTGATATGATATGGCCTTTCTTCTTGTGCTTCCGATCTCCATCTTCAAGCACGAACATGATCTCAATCATCACCGGTATGGCGTCAAGGTCAATGGCGCCGTTCATGGTTGTCGTCCACCAGCTTCAACTATTAAAACTACTTTGAATAGACACGCATGTCTTAACGGAATTTAAAAGACAACCATATGGCTCCTGCCGGTTGCCAACTTACAATAAGGAACATTGCATACATCATATATAATCACAATCATGGCCATATCACATCACAGCACACCCCTGCAAAACAAAGTTAGACGCCTCTAATTTTTCTTTGCATATTTTACATGGTTTGGGGCTTTCAATAAGTGTCGTTCTAACTTACGAACAGGAACCACAACGTTGATGTTTGAACTATCAAGTGCCCATTGTAAATTGAATCTATACTATAATGGGAGAGATAGACACCCGCAAAGCCACTTATGCAATACAAGTTGCATGTTTAGCGTGGAGCAATTCTCATGAACGATGACATGTAAGGTTAGCCAGGGCCGCTTCATCCCATCATACCGCAAGATGCAAAGTACACAAAAAGCAATTGATAATAAAAGCACCACCGCCCATAATGACCATTATGTTCTGCTCATGCAACAGATCTACATATAGACACGACTTTGATACCATTGTAGGGGTTCGTAGCATGCAAAACAAAAAAATTCTACCGCATGCACACAAACAAGCCAAGATCTATCTACTAGATTGTAGCAATGAGTCAATAGAAGCACTCACCACGAAGATTCCAAAGCGGTTAACGAGAGCAGATTCTCGTGTGTGGTGTAGTCGTACACTTGCCGATCTCAAGATCGCGTAGACGATCCTTCCAGCGCTGCGTTTCGGCAGCGCTTCCGTAGTCGGTCACACGTTCGGTACTCGATGAAGACCTTCCTCTCCCTTGTTCCAGTAGTGTAGTGGCCTCGGATCGGTAAGGATCCTAAGTCCCTGTGATTAACATGCTAGTCCCTGGATCAATAGCTAGCACTCACAGTCGATGAAATATCATGTAAAACACAAAGTCTTTATTACACGGAGAATCCAGAGTATGAATTTATTACAAAGATTGCTTAGCATTATGCTAGCTCAAATAACAGCGGAAACATAAAAGCAGCATGAGTCCATCAACGCCTAGGCTTGTCGAGTGTAGACCCGCGATCCCTACACACCTTTCAATCTTCGGATTCTGCACATAAGACGTGCATCCAACAAGTTGGGTCAATACTTTGAATGTATTGGCAAATTACACCAAGGAGAGAAAATACTATCTCTACATGCAAGGCTGGTATAGGCTGTAGAGTTCATTTGATCAAAGCTAGTTTTCTTAAGTAGAGAGAAGAAGAGAGGATTTTCCTACTTTGTAAACATTTGCTTGGATAAAATAAGGTCGAACGGCACACGAGGATATTACGCACCAAGTGTCCAAACAACCAAACACTTGGATATTACGCACCAAGCCTCACTTGGATATTACACACCAAGTTCCCCAAATTCCCACCCATTGGCGATATTACGCATATGGGGTTTCAAAACTTTGTTTTAGAAAAGAGAGAGGAAGATCCTTGAGGCTCCATCCTTCGATGCTCAATGTTGTTACTTTTAGTGAACACGGTGATCGATCGATTGCAATACTCTCGAGAGTTTGTGCACTTTACCCACAATCCACGATCAAGTCCTTTTACAAACAAGACCATGGCGAGGCTTTCCCTTAGTAGCCCTCTACCTTCCGGATCCAACCGTGCAAGAACCTCCAAATGTTGGTACCGGTGAGGTTTCCCACTAAGTACTAGGCCAAGACAGAGCCCATAATGTATTGTGGTTGCCTTTGAAGCTTCAATTCAAACATGGCGACTTCTTTGATTCTGGCCATCCTCCACCAAAATCACACTCATTGACCCGACAACCATTCCGCCCAAAAGAAGAACTTAGTTTTATTTTGAAGTGGATTTGAGAAGAAAGTTTGCTCTAGAGAGCCTTTATACTTAGAAAATTATTTGTCTTTCGAATCCACCAACGGTACTTTGTATATATAGCATAGCAAGCAATACTTAGCAAAAACAGGGGTACCTATTAGGATGGAAATCCTAAGTATAGAGCTACTCATGGCATACTACAAAATCATCGCACTTGCAAAATAATGCTAAGGAAAAATTCTACTAGAATATCCTACACATGCATACTATAGAATTTTTGAAGATCACATGCATAGAATCAAAACTGGGAAAAAATTATGAACAAGTGGTGTAACTTGCCTTGATCCGAGCAGCACTCTACACAATAGCACTCCTTAGCGCACTCCGAGCAATCTAATGAATCACAAACATAAATTTGATCACGACTTGCTCAAAGCATGCACAAAAGAAAACATGCATGCATGCAACATGGTAGTTTATGCAAGGTTGGTTGAATTAATCGAGGTAGCAAGTTTGTGTGTTGTGATAGTGTAAGGGTGTCACTAGGATTTATTTTCCAAGGGTTTAGATCTAATTTGAATCACTAAAACAATTCCGAGGATTATAGGATATCAAACCCTCTAAATAGCCCCCAAGTTAGATCTAATAATCCTAAGCAAATCTCGATGATTTGGATCAGTAGGTATTGTGGAAACAAAATTATTGCAACAAGATTCAAACAAAAAGGAATTTCAATTATTTTCATATAGATTAAAACCCTCTAATCCAATGATTAAAAAATTACACCTAAAAAATTAATGCAACCCTGCAATATTATTACATAATTGGATTCTACATAAAATTAGAAATCCAACGGTATGTTATAAGCTAGATTTGGCCAAATATTCGATTTTTGGTGAATTTCGTAAGTTTAAAAACCAAATCTGCAACCAGATTTGAATCTCACTTAGAAACTAGCCAGGTGGCTTCGTCTGACTGGTCCAGCTGGACCGACGCGGTCTTGCGGCTGGGCGTATGCTACGCCACGCAGCGCGGTATTGGAGCATACCCCTTCGGGTCAAGATCTAATCCTAGCCATAGATCGCAAATTGAACGGAGGAGATGGCTCGGCGACTTACAAATTGCGACGACGGTGGCGGTGGGCGGCGGCGCTGTAGGTGGTCGACGGTGGCGGCACTCCGGCGGGTCCCTGGAACCATGGCGGGGTCGACGAGGTTCGCCTGGATCTCGCTGTCACGCTTGCGTCCTCGTCGCCTCGCCTCGCTTCCTCGGCTGGCAGCAACGTCTCGCCGTTCTTCTTCTCCCTGGCGGCGCTCCGGCGAGCAATCGCGGATGCGATTCTGCGAGAGGGAAGGGGAGGGGCACACGGCGTGAATCAGTGGTGAACGGGGATCAGTTCTAGGGAAAGGAAGGAGCGAGAGGTGGTCCGTACGTCTCGGCGAGGTTCAAACCGATGGCGGCGGCGCGGCGTTGATTGTCTAGGGTTCCGCAAGGGGAAAGATCGGACGGGGTGAGGCCGAGGGTGGAGGTGGTTATATGGGGCGGAGGCGTGGGCGAGGGGGCGGCCGAGTCCCGTGGCGGCGGCCGTGTTCGCCGCGGTCTCCAGGAGGGATATGACGGGTGGGACCCCGTGTCGTGATCGAGGGAGCAGGTCTTTGGCTCTGGCGCTGGCGGAGTCTTGGTGGGCTGCGGCCTAGTTAGGTAGGTTTTCCCTTTTTTTTTTCTTTAAACATTTTTCCTTTTCTGTTTTCATAAAAACCCTAATAACTTTTGCAAACTAGGTCCAATATTAATGAAATTTGTTTCTAAATTCCCATAAAAATGAGGTGGTCAAACTAATACACCAAGGGTGCTCACTTATGAGAATATTGAATAGGGTTTTTGAAAGGGTTTATGTGTTAGGATTTTTTGGTAGTTGCAATGTTTCAAATGCAGGATGCAAGTGATGCAAGGATGATGCATCACACTAATAACATCCAAACACAGAATCTGGGATGTTACAAACCTACCCCCCTTAAGAAGAATCTCGTCCTCGAGATTCGGGTTGGCTAGCAAATAGGTGTCGGTGCTCCGTTCTCATGTCGTCTTCACGCTCCCACGGAGCTTCTTCTTCGGAGTGGTGGTACCATTGTACCTTGCAGAATCTTATAGTCTTAGTGCGGGTAACCCTTTCGGTTGTTTCTAGTATTCTGATGGGTTTTTCCTCATAGGTAAGGTCATTCTCCAATTGAACCTCATCTAGGGGAACGGTGTCTCTTAGCGTTGTTTCAGCCATCTCCGGGTGACACTTCTTTAGTTGTGACACATGGAACACATCATGAACAGTCGATCCTTAGGTAGCTCAAGCGATAAGCAACTTCTCCTCTGGGCCAGAACTTTATATGGTCCTATGAATCGTGGGGCTAATTTGCCCTTGATTCCGAACCTCTTAACTCCACGTAGGGGTGAAACTCAGAGGTACGCACGGTCCCCTATTTCATAAGCCACGTCCCTGCGTTTGGAATTAGCGTAGCTCTTCTGTCGGGATTGGGCTACCTTTAGCCTATCCTGTATCTGTCGCACCTTTTCTTCGGCATCCTTTATCAAGTCAGGTCCAAAAAGACTGCGTTCTCCAACTCCATTCCATAGCAATGGAGTCCTACACTTCCTGCCATAAAGAACTTCAAACGGAGCCATCTTGATACTTGTCTGGTAGCTATTGTTGTATGAGAACTCAGCATATGGCAGGTTATCGTCCCAACTAGACCCATAGTCTAGTGCACAAGCTCTCAACATATCTTCCAAAATTTGATTCACCCTTTCTGTTTGGCCATCTGTTTGAGGGTGGAAGGCAGTACTGAATTCTAGTCGGGTTCCAAGAGACTCATGTAGTTGTTGCCAAAACTTTGAGGTAAAGCGGTGCCTCATCGACACAATTCCCTTAGGAACACCATGTAGGCTTACAATTCTTGACATGTATATCTTAGCGAGCTTAGCACTTGTATATGTGGTCTTTACGGGAATGAAGTGAGCCACCTTGGTGAAGTGGTCTACCACTACCCAGATAGAATCAAATCCAGAACGAGTCCGGGGCAATCCCGTGATGAAATCCATGCCTACCTTGTCCCACTTCTAGTCGGGTATAGGTAGTGGTTGAAGTAATCCTGCCGGTTTCTGATGCTCGGCTTTAACTCTGTTGCACACATCACACAGAGAAATATACTCCGCAATATCTCTCTTTAGGTTATTCCACCAGAATCTATCCTTCACATCCATGTACATCTTTGTGTTGCCTGGATGAATTGAGTATGACGAATCATGAGCTTCTTGTAAAATCATCTTCCTGATATCGGGGTCATTGGGAACACAAACGCTTCCCATACCGAGGGTTCCTTGTTCGTCTGAAATTCTTTAGTCTTTCCTTCATTTATCCGACTCTTATTTCTTCCAACTCTTTATCCCCTTTTGTGCTTCTTGGATCCTTTCTTGGAAGGTGGACACTATTTCCATAGTCGCTCGTGTCCTTTCGGGACTATCTCCAACCGAGATCCCCAATTGCTTGCATAAATCCTCTGGAAGTTCCCCCTGGGTCCATTCACATACACCTTACGACTTAAGGCATCACCACGCGTTTGCCTTTCCGGGGTGGTATTGTAAATCCAAGTCATAATCCTTAATTAACTCAAGCCATCTTATTTGTCTCATATTCAGCTCCTTTTGGGTGAAGATGTACTTCAAACTCTTATGATCTGTAAACACATCACAATGTTTGCCCATGAGGTAGTGTCTCCATACCTTGAGTGCATGAACCACAGATGCAAGTTCCAAATCATGAGTGGGATAATTGTGTTCGTGGTTCTTAAGTTGTCGGGAGGCATAGGATACCACTTTCCCATCCTGCATCAATACACTTCCAAGTCCTTGTCGTGAAGCATCACAATAGACCTGAAAATCCTTCTGGATATTTGGCAGACACAGAACTGGTGCTGTTACAAGGCGTTTCTTAAACTCTTGAAATCTTGCTTCACATGCCTCGGTCCATAGGATTTTCTTTTCCTTCTTTAATAGTTCCGTCATGGGTTTTGCTATCTTGGAAAAGTTTTCGATGAACCTCCGGTAATATCCTGCGAGGCCTAAGAAACTTCTAATATCTCCCACATTCTTGGGTGACTCCCATCCCGTCACGGAATCTACCTTGCTAGGATCTACGGCAACTCCTTTAGCTGACACAACATGACCAAGGAATCCCACTTCCTTTAACCAGAACTCGCACTTGCTGAATTTGGCATACAACTTGTGTTCTCTTAGCTTCTCCATGATAAGGCGCAGATGTTTCTCATGTTCCTTCTCATCCTTTGAGTATATGAGTATATCATCTATGAATACTACGATAAACTTGTCCAAGTATTCCATGAACACCTTGTTCATCATGGTCATGAAGTATGCTGGGGCATTGGTTAGACCAAAAGGCATCACGGTGTACTCGTACAATCCGTATCTTGTGGTGAATGCTGTCTTGGGCACATCCTGTTCTCGAATCTTTAGCTGAAAGTAGCCCGATCGTAGATCGATCTTTGAGAACACACTGGCTCCCTTTAGCTGGTCAAACAGGTCGTTGATGTTGGGCAGAGGATACTTATTCTTAATCGTCACTTCGTTCAACGAGCGGTAGTCCACAACCAGCCTCTTGGTCTTATCCTTCTTTTCCACAAATAGGACGGGTGCTCCCCAAGATGATGCGCTGGGTTGAATGAACCCCTTGTCCAATTGTTCCCTAAGCTGTTTCTTGAGTTCCTTTAACTCGTCCACGTCCATCTTGTATGGTCTCTTAGCTATCGGCCCCGTGCCTGGCATTAAGTCAATGAGAAACTCGATATCACGGTCGGGTGGCATTCTGGGTAGCTCTTCTGGGAAGACATCTGGGTATTCCTTTACAATAGGTACCTCCTCCAAGCTAACCCCCTTAAGAGAGTTCACCATGACTTCTCTGAGTGCGAAGTTCGACTTGATACGAATCCTCTTCCCTTCCGGCGTTGTGAGTATGACAGTTCTCTTGGCACAATCTATGACTCCTTCATATTCGGTCATCCAATTCATGCCCAAGATTATGTCTAAACCTTGTGATTCTAGAACTACCAGGTGGTGGGAAAAATGTGTGTGCCAATCCTTAGTTCTAAATCCCGGCAACCGGAGTTTGCCACTATTTCTCCCCCAGGAGAACTTACCCTTAGAGGAAAGTTTATAGTCTCCGTTGGTATCTTGCCTCTATCCACAAATACCCTTGATATGAATGAATGTGATGCACCAGTATCAAAAAGAACAACTGCGGGAAAAGAATTGAGCTTGAACTTACCAATCACAGAGTCTGGCGCCTCACAAGCATCCTCCATAGAAACATGATTCACCGTGGCTTTGACAAACGGATTTGGCTTCTTCCCGTTCCCATTGCCATGGTTGTGTCCATTACTATTCCCATTGCCATTGCCATTGCCATTCTTCCTCTCGGGGCAAGAGGTCGCATAGTGCCCTGTCTTGTTGCACTTAAAGCATGTCACCTCACTGAGATCCTTTCCATTGCCGCCATTGCCATTACGGTTTTTGTGCCCATTGTGCTTATGGCCACCATGGTTATGACCGTTATGGTTGTGGCCATTATTGTTATAGGGTGGTGGTGAGGAATTGCGCTGCTACAATGCAGAACAGTGTTTGTGAGGGTTGGATTTCCTCTTGCGATTTTCTATGCTCTTCCTCTTTGATTCAACCACAATGGCTCTGTCCAAGAGTTCCTGAAAGTTGTCAAATTTCTGAGCCACAAGCTGAATAGATATCTCATCATTGAGCCCTCTTAAGAACTCCTCCTGTCTCTTGGCATCGTGGAAACATCATCGGTGCATAACGGGCTAGCTTATTGAAAAGCTCACCATACTCGGTGACGAGCAGTGCGGTGGTGTAGGTCGCGAAACTCGCGCCTCTTTAGAGCCATGACACCAGCGCCACATGATGAGTATGAAAAGCTAACTCAAACTGTTCCCAAGTGATAGCATCAATGTCCGAGTGGGTGACTTGGTAGTTATCCCACCATTCTGCAGCAGGTCCCTCAAGCTGGTGTGCGGCATAACGCACCCTGTCGGCTCCGATAGCTTGCACGGTGTCTAGCTGTTTGTTGATTGTCGTGACCTCATCGGCGATGATTGGTTCGATCTTTCTAGTGAAGGTAGGTGGGTTAAGCCTCAGAAACCGAGTCAAGCGATCCTGTTGAGGAGGTGGCGGAGGTGGTGGTGGGTTGTTGTTGTTGTCCTACATGTTCTGAGTGAGCAGTTGGATCAGCTGGTTCTGAGTGGCCAGAAGTTCTGCTATTTCTGGCGGGATTTCGGGGTTCGCACGTCTTGGCGGCATCTGTGGGGTTAAGAGAATAGTTAAGAAATAGACAGAAAGACTAAGTAGTAAACTCCTACCCTTATGAAAACACACCAAGCACACAAGGCACACAAGACATAACAACACAGTTTTAACACAGGAAACAACCAAGTTTTAACTAGACCAGTCTTATCTTGGTATTTATTACATTTGCGAATAACGTTCTACTATAGAATTAAAGGTGGTCCAAGTATTACATATCTTCCACGCCTTCCTCTTCCTCGTCCTCGAACGAGTAACCTTCTTGCTCTAGAGTTGTCTTGTACAACTCCATCTCCTTTGTGGTGGCTTCAAGCTTCTCTTGGAGGTCCTTTATCTCATCCTATAGCTTCTTGGTAGTGGCTTCCAGCTGCTCCTGAAGTCCCTCCTTCTCGCTCTGTAGCTCCTCCACTAAACTTGACTTCATTGCGGCTTCAAGTTGCTTTGCCAAGTCCCTCTTGGAAGCACGCACATCATTGATTATCTTGCAAAGGCCTTCAGTTTGCACTTCATCTCCATCGATCTGCTGTTTGAGTTCTCTAATTCTCTTGTTTTTATTTATCACCCTCTTCTCTTGGTTAGCGAACTTCTTCTCTTGGTCCTGGAATTTTATCTCTTGGAGCTTCATTGCCTCTTCCTGCTTCTTGATCATTTCTTCCTTCTCCTTGATGAGGGCGCATAGCTCGTCGTTCTTCAACATCTCGAGGAAGGTACCCTTCTCAAGGTCATGGATGTGGCACTCCAAGTCTTGATATTGTGTTCTTCGGAGCTTGGTAGAAGTTCTTTCCTCAAAGGTTAACTCCATGGGAATTCCTTCCTCATCTCGTCTTCCAAAGAGGCCGCCGCAGTGTCCTTGGAGAGCTTCATGATGACGTCCACATAGACGACCAATGAGTTGTTGCAAGCTAATGATGAGGGCCTTCTCCTTGGAATCGCTAACAATGTGGATTGCTATGTCTTCCTCCGGGTTCTTGCCTCGCTCTTTTCCTGGCTGGATGACCTTGACTCCCCAACAGCCATCCTTGTGGAGTTTCTTCATTGTGCTCCCTTGGATTGTTGGGAGAGGAAGGTCCAAACGTGTGAGTAGATCCATGAGGCATCCTCCAAAGCGAAGGGGATCGATGTCCGCGACGGTGTCGTAGAGGAAGCTTGTCATCTTTGAGTTAGTAGAACGAGGGTTAGGTACTTAAACAAGTAGAGGAAAGCAGATACTAGATGTGCGGAAAATAATTTAGTAGAAAAGCAAGTAATGTACTAAAGTTAGAGGTGGTTCCAATCCTAGGGTCACGTCCTACAGGCAACAATGTGCTCTGATGCCATCTGTAGTGGCCTCGGATCGGTAAGGATCCTAAGTCCCTGTGATTAACATGCTAGTCCCTGGATCAATAGCTAGCACTCACAGTCGATGAAATATCATGTAAAACACAAAGTCTTTATTACACGGAGAATCCAGAGTATGAATTTATTACAAAGATTGCTTAGCATTATGCTAGCTCAAATAACAGCGGAAACATAAAAGCAGCATGAGTCCATCAACGCCCAGCCTTGTCGAGTGTAGACTCGCGATCCCTACGCACCTTTGAATCTCCGGATTCTGCACATAAGACGTGCAGCCAACAAGTTGGGTCAATACTTTGAATGTATTGGCAAATTACACCAAGGAGAGAAAAGACTATCTCTACATGCAAGGCTGGTATAGGCTGTAGAGTTCATTTGCTCAAAGCTAGTTTTCTTAAGTAGAGAGAAGAAGAGATGATTGTCCTACTTTGTAAACATTTGCTTGGATAAAATAAGGTTGAATGGCACACGAGGATATTACGCACCAAGTGTCCAAACAACCAAACACTTGGATATTACGCACCAAGCGTCACTTGGATATTACACACCAAGTTCCCCAAATTCCCACACATTGGCGATATTACGCACACCATGGGGTTTCAAAACTTTGTTTTAGAAAAGAGAGAGGAAGATCCTTCAGAGGCTCCATCCTTCAGATGCTCAATGTTGTTCTGTTTCCGTGAACACGGCTGATCGATCAGATTGCAATACTCTCGAGAGTTTGTGCACTTTACCCACAATCCACGGTCAAGTCCTTTTACAAACAAGACCATGGCGAGGCTTTCCCTTAGTAGCCCCTCTACCTTCCGGATCCAACCGTGCCAAGAACCTCCAAATGTTGGTACCCAGGTGAGGTTTCCCACTAAGTACTAGGCCAAGACAGAGCCCATAATGTATTGTGGTTGCACTGGAAGCTTCTGAATTCTGAAACATGGCATACTTCTTTGATTCCTAGGCGGCCATCCTCCACCAAAATCACACTCGTTCACCCGACAACCATTCCGCCCAGAAGAAGAACTTAGTTTTATTTTGAAGTGGATTTGAGAAGAAAGTTTGCTCTAGAGAGCCTTTATACTTAGAAAATTATTTGTCTTTCGAACCCCCCAACGGTACTTTGTATATATAGCATAGCAAGCAATACTTAGCAAAAACAGGGGTACCTATTAGGATGGAAATCCTAAGTATAGAGCTACTCATGGCATACTACAAAATCATCGCACTTGCAAAATAATGCTAAGGAAAAATTCTACTAGAATATCCTACACATGCATACTACAGAATTTTTGAAGATCACATGCATAGAATCAAAACTGGGACAAAATTATGAACAAGTGGTGTAACTTGCCTTGATCCGAGCAGCACTCTACACAATAGCACTCCTTAGCGCACTCCGAGCAATCTAACGAATCACAAACATAAATTTGATCACGACTTGCTCAAAGCATACACAAAAGAAAACATGCATGCATGCAACATGGTAGTTTATGCAAGGTTGGTTGAATTAATCGAGGTAGCAAGTTTGTGTGTTGTGATAGTGTAAGGGTGTCACTAGGATTTATTTTCCAAGGGTTTAGATCTAATTTGAATCACTAAAACAATTCCGAGGATTATAGGAGATCAAACCCTCTAAATATCCCCCAAGTTAGATCTAATAATCCTAAGCAAAGCTTGATGATTTGGATCAGTAGGTATTGTGGAAACAAAATTATTGCAACAAGATTCAAACAAAAAGGAATTTCAATTATTTTCATATAGATTAAAACACTCTAATCCAATGATTAAAAAAATTACACCTAAAACATTAATGCAACCCTGCAATATTATTACATAATTGGATTTTACATAAAATTAGAAATCCAACGGTATATTATAAGCTAGATTTGGCCAAATATTTGATTTTTGGTGAATTTCGTAATTTAAAAACCAAATCTGCAACCAGATTTGAATCTCACTTAGAAACTAGCCACGTGGCTTCATTTGGTCGGTGGACCAGCAGCGTCTTGTGGTATGCTACCACGCGGCAACCTGATTATTGGAGCATACCCCTTCGGGTCAAGATCTAATCCTAGCCACAGATCGCAGATTGAACGAAGGAGATGGCTCGACGACTTACAAATTGCGACGACGGTGGCGGTGGGCGGCGGCGCTATCGGTGGTCGACGGTGGCGGCGCTCCGGAGGGTCCCTGGAACCGTGGCGGGGTCGACGAGGTTTGCCTGGACCTCGCGGTCACGCTTGTGTCCTCGTCGCCTCGCTTCGCTTCCTCGGCGGCGGCGTCGTCGTTCTTCTTCTCACAGCGGCGCTCGGCTGCAATCGCGGATGCGATTCTGCGAGAAGGAAGGAGGGCACAGCGCGAATCGGTGGTGAGCGGGATCAGTTCTAGGGAAAGGAAGGCGAGAGGTGGTCCGTGCGTCTCGGCGAGTTCAACCCGACGGCGGCTCGGCGTCAATTGTCTAGGGTTCCGCATGAAAGATCGGACGGGGTGAGGCCGAGGTGGAGGTGGTTATATGGAGGCGTGGGCGGCGGCGAGTCCGGTAGTCTGGTCCCGGCGGCCGTGTTCGCCCATGATCTCGGAGGAGATGACGGTGGGACCCCGTGTCGTGATCGAGGGAAGCGGTGGCGGTCTTTGGCTGCGGCGCTGGAGGGTCTTTGGTGGGCTGCGCTGCGGCCCAGTTAGGTTGGTTTTCCCTTTTTTTCCTTTAAACATTTTTCCTTTTCTGTTTTCATAAAAACCCTAATAACTTTTGCAAATTAGGTCCAAAATTAATGAAATTTGTTTCTAAATTCCCATAAAAATGAGGTGGTAAAACTAATACACCAAGGGTGCTCACTTATGAGAATATTGAATAGGGTTTTTGAAAGGGTTTATGTGTTAGGATTTTTTGGTAGTTGCAATGTTTCAAATGCAGGATGCAAGTGATGCAAGGATGATGCATGACACTAATAACATCCAAACACAGAATCTGGGATGTTACAAGTAGGCAGCGGAGGTTGTAGTTCTCCCTTTGTGATTCCGGCAGCATGACGGCGTGGTGTCAGAAGTAGAGGAAAGATCCTGCAGGGCTTCACCTAAGCCGGTGCGAGTTATGGTGGATTAGGTTTTCCCGGAGATCTAGGGTTTAGATTACCGGGAGGAGGAGGAGGTGTCGGCGGCGGCTCGGGTGGAGAGGGGTCAAGGGCTTGTGGTGTTGGGGCAGCCCTCCCCTTCTATTTATGAGAGGGGGGCAGCCTTGGGAGGGGTGGGTTTGAATCCAAAACCAAATCCAAGTTGGATTGAGAGAAGAACTTGTTTCTTCTCCCACTAGGAAGCCATTGTTCCAGTTTGACTTTTCAAACTTCCCGTTTGACTTTCAATTTAGAGTTTTAATTATCTCTTACAAATGCCCATACCAAGTGACCTAGGATATGATCCAATCATTCCACTTACCCATGACACATTCATGGACCATTCTCCTTTCGGATCGGTGAACCTTCTAGAACCTTCTAGGACCTCTCCGATGAAAACATCGGAATCTTTCCCGAACTCCGGAATCAGACTTTCCTTATATGAATCTTATTCTTCGGACCATTCCGGATCTCCTCGTGATATCCCGGATCCCATCCGAAACATGATGTCATCAAAGCATCCTTCCGGTGATGGTGATTAACATGATCTCATGGTCGAAGGAATTAGGTTAATATGTATCAGAAAGCTTATAGCAAACGAACTATTGAAATGACTTGATCTTAATGCTATGCTTATCTATAAGAGTATGTCCATCATACCATTCTCCTAATGATATGATCTTGTTATTAATAACATCTCAATGTTCATGATCGAGAAACCACGATCATCTATTAATCAACAATCTAGTATTATAAAGTGGCTTTACCAGGGACTCTAATTTAGTTTACAAATCACACAAGTATTAATGTTTCCGTTTAATACTATTATAGCATGAATGTAAATATTTATCATAACACAAAGATATAATAATAACCACTTTTATTATTGCCTCTAGGGCATATCTCCAACAATATTTTATACATTTTCTGGAACTAACCTGTTGACAAGATGCCGCAGTGCCAGTTGCCTGTTTTCTGCTGTTTTTGGTTTCAGAAAAGCTAGTAAGGAAATATTCTCGGAATTGGACGGGACAAAAGCCAAAGTCAATATTTTACCAGAAGGAACACGGAGTCTGAAGGGCAGCCGAAGGGGGGCCTCGAGGCGGCCACACCCTAGGGCGGCGCGGCCTAGGGGTTGCGCCAGCCCTAGGTGTGGGCCCCTCGGGCGCCCATCGACCTTGCCCCTTCGCCTATTAAAGAACCCTGATGCAAAAACCCTAAGTACGCGATCAAATCTCCATGAAAAAGTCCGTAGCCTCCACTATCGTCCCTAGATTGAGGGGATCTGAAGTTCTTCCCGGCACCCTGCCAGAGGGGAGAGATGATCCTGGAGGCCTTCTTCATCAACAAGCCAGCCTCCGGAGTGATGCGTGAGTAGTTCACCCTTGGACTATGGGTCCATATAGTAGATAGAATGTTGTTTCTCCTCCTTTGTGCTATCATGTTTAGATCTTGTGAGCTCCGTTCATGATCAAGATCATCTATTTGTAATCATACATGTTGTGTTTGCAGGGATCCGATGGATATTGAGATACTATGTCAGATTCATTATTGATTCTATCATGTCTGTGTTATTTGTGATCTTGCATGCTCTCCATTGTTCATAGATGCTTTGGCCAAGTAGATGCTTATAACTCCAAGAGGGAGTATTTATGCGCGATAGTAGGTTCATGCCTCTAGTAATCTGGGGAAGTGACAGAAATATCTAAGGTTGTAGATGTGCTGTTGCTACTAGGGAGAAAACAATAATCCTTTGTCCATGGGGCAATTGTATTGTTTACTTTACACACATTGCTTAATGCAATTATCTGTTGCTTGCAACTTAATACTAGAAGGGGTTCGGATGATAACCTAAGGTGGATTATTAGTTATAGATGCAGTTGGATTACATTCTATGTATATTGATGTATTTCCCAATCAAATCTCATAGGAGTCAAGATGTCTAGTATATGCATTGTTATGCTTTCTCAATCTGTCAATTGTTCCGCTGTAATTTGTTCACCCAACATGCTATCTATCTCAAGGAGAACACCTCTAGTGAACTGTGGACCTCGGCCCACATTTATCATTGATAATCCATCTACTATTACTGTTTACTTTCTACAAGCAACTATTATAGTCCACTCTATACATTTAATCCTTTGTTTTCAGCAAATCGGTGTGATTGACAGCCTCACTTTAAGTTGGGGCAAAGTTTTGAGTTTGTGTTGTGGAGGTTCCAAGTTGTTAGCAACACCTTGGAGTTGTTTCCTTACTCCTACTGGTTCGATAACCTTGGTTTTATAACTAAGGGAAAACTTGTTGTTGTGCTCATCACACCTTTCTCTTGGGGTCTCCCAACAGGCTCTGCGTCACCGAGCCACACATCAGTGAACCTAGTGGTTAGGTTGTGTGCTCGATAAATTAAACATTAGTTTTTATTCCGCATTAATTTGAGCCTTAACCATAATATTTTTAAAATCCTATTCACCCCCTCTAGGTGATGTCCATTGCACTTTCAATGTGTTTTGTGATGATCAACTTTCCTCATCATGGTATAAGTTATTGTAACTGGGGATACTATAGGGGTTTTAACCTTAACCATTATTTTGATTAATGATGACACCAGAGCTAAAGTGTGTACCAGTGTTACCTACTAGTGTTTACACATGTTTTAGTTCACAAGTGATGATGGAAGGTGGTGAGAGACCCCCATTCGTTATTCAAAATAAGAGTCTGTGTTTTGGTTATATTTATCTCTATTTATGTTTGAGTCAAATAGGAAACACCACACTATAAATAGGGGTGATCTCGATGAGCTTAATGAGGATGTTACTAAATCCAAAAAAACATCTTGCCACCATATATCACCATCACACAAGATAGAGGATTTTAGCTTTTCAAAGAAACTGCAGTTTGAGACATCTTTGCGAAATCGGTCCTAGTGTCGGTGCCACAGATTCCTAGACCAGAATTTGCGGTTTCCATAGATTCCCCTTCTTAAGTTCAGTGAAATCATATATAGTATAGTTTTTGGTTGGGCTCGGTTGTAGGTTCGGCAGCGAACGAAAGTTTTAGTCGTGGAATCGGTCCATTGACCCTGGCACCCATATTTTCGATCTGACTGTTGGTTTGACCAACTTGCCATCGATTTTGGTCGCATGATTTCCCCAAAACGGCTAGATTATTCAACAATCTATAAATACCCTTTCTTCCTCCTTGAGGACTTTAGGTCAACTATTCATTTGCTATATTCTTGAGCACTCTCTCTCTCTCACTCCAGTGTTAAAACACAAAATCTTGAGGATGTCCCATTCTACCTAACAAAAGCCAAATCCCTTTGGTAGAAAGCAAGAGGAGGTACTGATCTATGTTTTCACCAACCATATTTAATTACCCCTTGAGTTCACTGAGTTTTCTTGTTACTCTTGGGCTCGTGGGAAACCCAAGGCGGCTAGGTTCGCCCGGAGGCATTGGCTTGTGATTTGTTCCATGGAAATTTTGTGAGGGTTTGGAGACTACCTTAAAGTCTATCATGATTTATTGAGCTATTCCTTTATGGGATAGGATTAGAGAAGAAGGTGACCTTCGTGGCATCGGGAAATCTTTTGTGGTATCCCACACTTCTCCAACGTAACGTGCCTTCCCCCAAGGAAGGTAACCCATGAATACACCTTCGTCTCTTTACTTGTGTTGTTATATTTGTGATAGCTTTCATGCTTGAAGTACCGTGTATCATCATCTAGGTTGACTCACCTAGTTTGCATTTAGGAACACTTATATTCCGCAAATCCTAAACTTGCAAAAGAAGCTAAAGAATTTTGTAGAACCTATTCACCCCCTCTAGGTTAACCATCTCTATCTATTCAGATCCAACCAACTATGAGAGTACATTGTGAGAAGAACAAGGGTATTGAACTGGTCCAATGGATGATTTACTATGAGGTGTAATTGTTAAAATTAAGAGATAATCATCATCATTGTCGTATGCGCCTCCTTAGACCATGAGAATATCAAGTTCCCTCATATTGGAAGACCTGTCTTTGGGATTGTTCCAACTCCATCTAAAGAGGTGGATATATAGGAAATCTTGGGACACATATGAAGGCATGTCTAGGTACTTGGATAGTTCAAGACTGGGATCTTGGTACTATAGGTGATGGAGAGATATAGTCTAGACTCACTCAGTATTGCAATGTCACATATCATCTGTGTAGAAAAGTTATGATGTTTACATAAGGATATTGGAATACAAACGATTAAATGAGAGTGAAACACGAACGAGGATAATGGATAAAGTGATCAAAGAGTTGCATCACGAGGATACCGATATATCGCCTCGGTGTTGTCACATATCATGAAGCAGAAGAATTAGAACTTGTATAATGAAACGGGTTCACTCGATGATTCATGTAATATACAAGAACCATCATGGCCGTTCAGGTCTCGATGTTGATTATTGATCTGAAGAGTGTTTGGAGTCATGTCTGCATATTACCAAACCCGATCAGGTCACACTCTTAAGGCTAAATAATAAAGTTATGATAATATTATATGTGGTTAAGTGAGTCGTCTGGAATATGTTTAAGAGATACCGAAATAGTTTCAGAGTTACTGAAAGTGTTTCAGAAAGACCATGATTGTTCTGGAGACATAACCTAAACTAGGAAGGTGGTTCTGGAGTCATCTAAAGTGTTTTAGATGTTCATCTGAATGGTTCCAAAGTTGGTTTCATGTCACTGAGAATTCAAAATGGTTTCGAAAGATATATAGGTTCACATATATTTAATATACCACTCTTTATTTGAATAAAACCGAAGAGGGGAAGAACTTTCGTTATATAGATCTCATGAATTAAGGAGTTAATATTTGGGGATTTGGAAAGCTAAATTAATGCTATTAACTGAGAATAACTTCCTTAGATGGATGGAGAAATTAAGGAGTTAATTTTGAAAGATTTGGAAAAGTGTTAATTATGGATATAATTGAGGAAATCAAGTGAAAAATTAAGTAAAGAGAGAGGCCACCTGCATGGGCCATATGGGCCATGCGCCAGGCCCCTAGGCCCACCAAGGCCATCGGCCACCAAACATAGGGTTTGGGGCTCACCAAGGAAGGGGTGGGGAGCGCGGTTGCCCTAGTGAGGGTGCCTTCCTAGATGACACCTCTCCTAGGTGGAGTTTCCTCCCCCTCCAAGTCTCCTCCTCCTATATAAAGAGAGGCACCCCTCCCCTTCGTGGACATACAAGTGTTCTCCCCGTGTGGTCTCTCTCTCTGAGCTTCTTCACACACGCACGCCGCGAGACTGTGATATTATCACCGTCAGTGCGATGCTATGGACGATGGGACGCTGCATGGATTGGGAGATTGGACACATTCAACCTGAGTGATAGTGCCTTCGATCCTCCATCGAGTGGGATCTTCTACTTGCGATTTGGAGGGATAAACCTAGCTGCGTGGATCAACGTGATCGAACAACACCGAGAATCTCCCACTGCGTTCTTCGGTGAGTTCATTTAGTCCTATCTCTTGTGTTTTTCATAGATCGATCTTGCATGTGTTCTGTAGTCCCAACTTTTTTGGTTTCCCTATGTGAACCCCAACATCACCTCTTTGGTGGCGTCGTCATGGCACTGCTCGTGCTTCCCCGACTCGAGCACCGGGGGGAACCCTTGATCCGAACTTCAGATTAGGTGACGAGAGGCGTCACCTAGGCGGTTCGTGGAGTCCTTGGTGCGGTAGTTGGAGTCGATGATTGCCGCCGCTCTAAGCGTGGGCTTCCTGGGTGCTATGTACATCGTCACCGTCATTTCTTGGTCGACGTCTTCTTCAGTCGGGTTTGGTCCCGCCTCTTACTCGCCAACTTAGATGCTAATGGGTGGGCGATGCGTTGGCTTGTGCCTTTCTGTAGCCGAAGTCGGTCTCATGAAGTTCCCTTCTTCGGTCGTGACTCGGCCTAGAAGCTCTGTGTACCACTTCCTCGCCATCGGTGGATGAAGATGATGCAAGGCGGTCCTTGTCGTTCGGTTGATTTAGGCTGTGTTGTAAACGGTGTGGCGTTGAGTTTTTTTTTCTGACCTGTGTGGAGTTGAGTTTGTATCACGTAGCCCGTTGGCGTTACTAAACACCTTTCCAATGTGTATTATCGGAAAAAATCTGGCACGAGTACACTGTAGCACATGACCGAAGAAGAAGAATAGCGAGGAACAGCTACATATAATCCGCTTCTTTATTTATATCATCGATTCAATCACCCCTCCCCTGTAACGTAAGCGAAAAACTTTGAACTGCGACAACAAACCAATTCGTGGTACTTACAAACTAGTATACCACTGGCATTGCCTACTTTACACCAAGCAAAAGCTCATCTCCGCAAGTCTGCATATGCGACAGCGGTTTGCTACTCCTCGTCCTCCTCCCTCTCCCTGGGCACGGCCCCGAACCGCTCCACCAGGAGGTCGGCGACGATGGGCACAATGTCCTCACACGGCACGGCCTTCCTGTGCACCCCCGTGAGGTGCGAGTCGCTGCCGACGCGTCCCCCGACGAAGATGTCGGCCGCCTCGACGATCTTGCCTCTGCTGTTCTTGGTGAGGCATCCCATGAAGCCGATGTCGGCCACCTGCACCTGCGCGCAGCTGTTGGGGCAGCCGGTCCAGTGCATGCGCACCGTCTTGGGCACGGACACGCGCGCCTCGACGTCGCGCGTCACCTGCAGCGCCCGCGCCTTGGTCTCGATGATGGCCTGCCCGCAGAACTGGTTGCCCGTGCACGCCACCAGGCCCTTCATCAGCAGCGACGGGTGCGCCGAGAACCTCTCCTGCAGCAGCGGCTCGGCGAGCAGGGCGTCGATCTTCTCGTTCCTGACGTTTGGGAGCACGATGTTCTGCTCCACGGTGAGGCGGAGCTCGCCGGAGCCGTACCCGTCGGCGAGGCGGGCCAGCTCGAACATGTCGGCCGCCTGCAGCCGGCCGACGGGCACGTGCAGGCCGACGAAGGAGAGGCCCTCCTGCTTCTGCGGGTGCACGCCCAGGTAGTCCCGCCTCTCCCACTTCTTGTCGATGAGGTCCTCCGGCGCCGCGCGCTCCAGCACCCCGTTCGGCATCCTCTTCTCGATCTCCGACCGGAACACCTCCATCCCCTGCATTGCCAAGCATCAATCAGGATTCAATGATGATGCCAAGAATATAGTAGTACTACTAGATTGAAGGTTTCGACGACGACGGTCTGAACTCTGAGGAAGAAAGCTTACGAGCTCGTCGATGAGCCACATCATGCGCGTCTTCTGGCGGTTTCCCCTGGTGCCGAGGTCGCGGTACGCCTCCAGGACGGCCTTGCACACCGGGATAATGTCGTCGCCGGGGACCCAGGCGTCGAGCGGCAGGGCCTCGCCCCACCGCTTCGGGCTGATGAACCCGCCCACCAGCAGATTGAACCCGAACCTGCCGTCCTTCTCCGCCGGCATGTACGCGAGGTCGTTGATGTGCGGGTGCTCGAAGAGGTCGTGGGTGCCGATCACGCACACGTTCCATTTCCTAGGCCTGTTCGCGGGACAGCAGCAAACCGCATGTCAGAGAGACAGACACTCTCGTGCTCGTCAGAGTGACAGCGTCGTCGTGTCCTCACAGGTTGGTGATGGCGAGGTTGCCCTCGGAGTTGTTGGTGATGTAGGCGGAGAGGAGGTTGGTGTAGGGGCGTGTGTCGACGATCTCGTGGGGGTCAATGCCGGCGAGCGGGTTGCCGACCGGGTTGCGCACGTTGTCCATGCCGCTCTGCAGGCTGGTGAGGCCGACGGAGCGGAGCCCGTCCAGGATCTCCGGCACGTCGGGGAGCGTCACGCCGCGGATCTGCCAGTTCTGCCGGGTGGTCACGTCGGCACACCCCTCCTTGCCGTACTTCTCGATCACGCTCGCCAGGTACCTCGTCTGCTCGCTCGTCGTCACGCCGTTCGGCAGCTTCAGCCGCATCATGAACCGTCCATCTGCAGCAGCAGCAGCAGATCGGTCGTCAGTACATTACTAGTACTTTCAGTCAATTTTAAAGTGGGTCCTAGTCAGAAATGTTTGGCCTTTTATTACAGTATGATGATGAGTCAAGGACAGATTGGAACCACCGGTTTGGGATAAACTCCAAAAGGAACCAGAAGCAGTGTGTCTGATTCCGATAAAAATACATTATGGTTCATCAAAGATCGGCTTCCCATGTTGTATTTTATTTTTTGACAGCAAGGAACAAATTTCAATACGCTAGCTCTGACGGAAAATATGTAAGAAGCAGCCAATAGCAGGTGGACACACACCTATAGTGATCGAATAAAACTACGGAGTACTAATAAGATCGTAGACTGGACAAGACAAAGCACAATGAAAAGAAAGAAATCACTGTCGTTCTCAGCACTGAGAGTCACTACTTGACCCTTGGCTCTTCAGGTGTATTTTAGTAGACGCCATATAAAAAACTGCTATACTACTCCCTATGTTCCAAAATATAAGATGTTTTAGATATATGAAGAAAATGAATATAGACTTTTTTTAGTGTATAGGTTCACCCTAACGTACTAAAACAAGTCTAGATTCATTTTTTTCACAAATCTAAAACATCTTATATTTTGAAACGGAGGGAGTACTACTATACAAAAAAAATTCTAATGAATGCCACCTCTGCATCCCTTGCCTGCTGATCGATCAGACCGAGCCTGACCGTTTATGGAGATGCCATGCGCATGTTCTTGCAAATAGATTAGGCATGGAGTATATATGAAACACAAATTTCAGTTTTGACAGAACTTTTGGTTGAATCACTCTAGTGGTCCAACATACAATTATACACATATGCAGTCAGAACAAAGTGTTAATATTAGTTTCGTTCGCTGCTCTTCTGCCAACATTATGTAGAGCGCCGAAGGAACATGGGCACATGTGGGAGTCGTTGATTGATTCAGAGCTAGCTCAAGGGTGCATTCACGATTAAAAATTTCATAAAGACCGATTCTACAGAGTATGCATAGATACTCCAATCATCTCTCGCTCAAACGTGTCTGAGCAAACGAAATCAGGGAGGACATTTTTTTCCCGAGATAATGAAGCAGAAATGCAGTAATTTGATTAATGAAGCTACTGAATGGATCAAATTGCGGTGGAGAGAGAGAGAGAGAGAGCCATACACTGCTGCTTGCGGCGGTGGAAGAGGCCGAGCCACTTGAGCCGGACGTCGACGTCCTCCTTGGTGAGCTTGTCGGCGTCGATCTCCTCCATGGGGATCTTGGCCAGGTCCTTGATGCCGCCCTCCGTGAACAGCGCCATGGGCTCCTTGCCCAGCTTCACCTTCTCCTGCGGGTTCAGGCTCGTCCGGTACTTCTCCTTGAGCACCCAGTACCCACCTTCCCTCTGCTCCACCCTCGGCTCCAGGCGCTCCGCCGCAACGGCCTCGGCCGGCGCGGAGGACGACGGCGCGGAGACGGCGGAGCACTGCACGAAGCGGGCGCGGCCGGTGCGGCGCCGGGACGACGACGTCGCGTAGTGGGCGGAGGGCGGGAGAAAGCTCTGCAGGGAGGCCGAAGACGCCATGGCGGCTGGTGGTGGTGTGCTGTGGCGGTGATGGTGGTGTTGGTGGCCATGGGTGCGGTGCGTGTGGTTGTATATCGTGGGGAGGGAGGGGGCATGCGGTGGCGTTATTGGCCCTTGGAGAGTTCAAGAGGGTAG
The DNA here is from genome assembly GCA_030063025.1 of Avena longiglumis. Classification (NCBI taxonomy): domain Eukaryota; kingdom Viridiplantae; phylum Streptophyta; class Magnoliopsida; order Poales; family Poaceae; genus Avena; species Avena longiglumis. Next base: position 270,392,901 of record CP125978.1, read on the forward strand.
ATGCTAGCTGAGCGACATGGCCGCAAGCCACCGCTGTAGAAATTCACGGATTTGCCCGCGTCCCTTGCGGGCACCGTTAGCCAAGAGAGTTTTGCCAAAAAGAAAATGCGAATTTTTTTTAAATAATACAAATTAAATAATTAATTTGAGTTATATTATGCGTTTTTTCGAAATTCCAGATCTAACACTTTGTCGGCAAGCGGTGACGCCAATCGGCGAGCAGCCGATTGCCGTGGCACCATGCAATCGCCTACATTGCATGCGATCGGCTTGGAGCAAGCCGATTGGTCGGTCAGTCTGGCGAGCTGATTAGTGCAATCGGCGGACCTGACAGATTGCCTAATCGTCCCGCCTAACAAAATCCTCATGATCAATGCAGTTCCCTTAAATAATCGTCTGCATTGTTTTTCTCGCCAATCCTTCGCCGATTTTTCCCTTGATGCCAGCGATTTTTCCTTGATTCTTCCACTTTGTTCCCGCCACTACTTCCCTACTTTTTTCCGCTACTTCCCGCCTTTTTTCCGCCACTACTTCCGCTTTTTCGCCTATTCGCTTGGTGCCTCTAAATCGTCAAGACGAGATGTATCCTTTACCAGTTCATCTCTTCCTCCTCTTACTCTCTCATTTCCCTCCTCTCCTCTTGCTCTCGCATTTCCCCTTGTTGGAGATATGCCCTAGAGGCAATAATAAATATAGTTATTATTATATCTTTGTGTTTATGATAAATGTTTACATTCATGCTATGATAGTATTAACAAGGAAACATTAATACTTGTGTGATTTGTAAACTTAATTTGAAGTCCCTAGTATAGCCTCTATACTTCACTAGCTTGTTGGTTGATTAATGATTGTGGTTTCCCTATCATGAACATTGAGATGTTATCAACAACAAGATCATATCGTTAGGAGAATGATATGGTGGACATACTCCTATAGATAAGCATAGCATAAAGATCAAGTCATTTCAATAGTTCAATTGCTATATGCTTTCTGATACATAGTAACCTAATTCCTTCGACCATGAGATCATGCATATCACCTTTACGGATGGATGCTTTGATGACATCAAACACCACACCGTGGCGGGTGGCTATAAAGGTGGCATTGAGTGTTCGGAAAGTATTGGTTGAAACACATGGATCAAGAGTGGGATTTGTCCATCCATATGACGGATAGATATACTCTGGGCCCTCTCGGTGAAATGTCATCCAATTAGCTTGCAAGCATGTGAGGTCAAGGGATCACATATCAGGAACGAGAAAAGAGTACTTATCGTAACGAGGTTGAACTAGGTATGCGAGATACCGACGATCATAACCTCGGATAAGTAAACTATCGTGAGACAAAGGGAAATTGGTATCGTATGTAAGTGGTTCATTCGATCGCAAAGTAATCGTAGAAATATAAGGAACCATATGAATTTCAGATTCCTCTATTGGTTATTGTTAGGAGAAGTGTCTCGATCATGTCGCATAATTCACGAACCGTAGGAGACACACTTAAGGACTCGACGTTGTTTTGAGTAGTTATGGTATTATGAGAAAGATACCGAATGTTGTTCGAGTCTCGGATGGGATCCGGATATCACGAGGTGATCCGGAATGGTCCGGAGAATAAGATTCATATAAGGAAAGTCCCGTTTGAGTTCGGGAATGATTCCGGTGTTTTCATCGGGAATGTTCTAGAAGGTTCCGGATTGTCCGGCACTCCAGGGGGGGAGGTTACATGAATGTGTCATTGAATGATTGCATCATGTACTAAGTGTTCTTGCTCTTCCAAAACTTGAAAGTCAAGCGCGGTTTGAAAGTCAAACAGCTAAAGCAGAGCTGTGGGAAGCAGAGCTGTGGGAAACAAGCAAGAGGAGGTTGAAACCAACTTGGAGGAGGTCCTCTCCTCTAAGCCGCGGCCCAGCCTAGGCCGAGTTGGGAGGACTCCCTCCCTCGGGCGCGCCCCTCCACCTATAAAAGGAGGCGGGGCCTCCTCTAGACACAAGTTCCTATCCTCTAATCTCCGGTTTAGAGCCGTTTTGGTTTAGAGCTTCTAATTTCTTTAGCCTGCGGTTTAGAGCCTTCTAATTGGTGTGTCTAATCTCTAGACCACTAATAGCCCTCTCTCATACTCCACCATACTCGCTCGGCTTAAGGCGAAGCCTGGGATTTCCCTCTACTTAGGTACCACGCCGTTGTCTTTGCCGGAATCGCGAGAGAGTGCTACAACCTCCATTTCTTTGGAACAAGGAGAGGAAGGTCTTCGTCGAAAGTGCAACGTGTGACCGATCGGAGCTAAGCCGCAGGAAGGATCGTCTACACGATCTTGAGATCGGAAAGAGTACGACTACATCACCCACGAGAATCCGCTCTCGTTAAACACTTTGGAATCTTCGAGGGTAAGTTATTCCATCGACTCGTTGCTACAATCTAGTAGATAGATCTTGGCTTGTTTGTTTGTATGCGATAGAAATTTTTTGTTTTCCATGCTACGAACCCCTACACCCCTCCACTCCTCTCCACTATGACCGACGCGTCTCCCTGGCCTGTAGATATGTCCATTGGGCTTTTCTTCATAGCCAGAACTGTTGTGATAGGCGATGCGTATCCCGACTGGGATACGTTGGTAACGAACCATGATGCTCTCGTTATGCTTGGTAAGTCACTTCATCGAAGAGGGTGGAAACTGAAGACCCCAGATCAGGTACGAGCAGAGCTTGTCAGGATCCAGGCAAGGTGGGACATGCTCGCAGTTTGGAGCGGGCGGATGCACCATGGTCCTGGATAGAAGATAGTGAAGATGAGGATGATATCTTCATGCCGCCACCCGTTGGAAGCAAGGCAAGAGCTGAGTGGGACAAGAGGCAGGAGAAGAAGAAAGAGCAGGCCAAGAAGAGTCAAGCTGACATGACGGAGCAGGTTGTGGCACGTAGGCCCTGGATAGAAGAGAGAGAAGATGAGGATGATATCTTCATGCCGCCACCCGTTGGAAGCAAGGCGAGAGCTGAGTGGGACAAGAGGCAGAAGAAGAAGAAAGCGCAGGCCAAGAAGAGTCAAGCTAACATAACGGAGCAGGTTGTGGCACCTAGGGCCTGGATAGAGGAGAGCGAAGATGAGGATGATATATTCATGCCGCCACCCGTTGGAAGCAAGGCGAGAGCTGAGTGGGACAAGAGGCAGGAGAAGAAGAAAGCACAGGCCAAGAAGAGCAAGTGCGAGGGATCGTCCAAGGGAAAGAGCGAGGCATCATCGAAGGGAAAGGGAAAGGCATCATGCTAGGGATTGATAGGACTCTTATTTATGTACCGCAAGTTATGTTGAACTGTGTTGCAAGTTATGTTGAACTGTGTTGCAATAAAAATCGTGAAATGATAGAATGGTGTCTCATATATAGATAGATATATGTCTCATACATAAGTAGATGTCTCATGCATAGATAGACATGTCTCATACATAGATAAATATATGTCTCATACAAAGATAAATATATGTCTCAGCGACGTCGTCTTCATGGCCGCGGGTGGTGGGTTAGGGCGTCGTCAACCCGACATGTGGGCGGCGAACTGTCGGGAGGAATCACCGACCGTGCTCATCGTCTTGAGTCTCTGTGTGGGGTCAGTGCAGGAGTCTGAAAATGTTCACCAATCGCTGCGTCATGAAATCGAAAAGTGCTATGATCAAGGTCTGATCGGTCGAGCGATCCGGACACGACGATAGCCGGACATAGACCCTGCATTCGAATGCTCGCACATAAAAATAAAGTATGTAAGAACTTGACATGAACCGAGCCTCGACGCTTATCTTGTAAGACACATACCACATGGCGTGGGCGTGGGAGAAACCGTAGTTTGGCATGGGAGGGTGACCCCAAGTCTCCTGCTCTTGCGCCGACGAACCTCCATCGTGCAAAGGTGGCTGCTGCTGCTGATCGAAAGAAGACTGCGATGCCACGTCAGACCTCCACTGGTCTGATGGGAGGAGGTCTTGGAGCCGTATGTGGTGTAAGCCGTGGACGGGGAGCCTGTCGTAGGGGCGAGGGTGGCTGTTGTTGCTGGTGGTGCGTCGAGTGCCGCGGAGGACGCTGTGGTGCCAGGTGGTGAGCAATGTCTGAAGGGCGGGTGCACGTGATAACCCGTGAATCGCCGTATCTTCTCCTCCAGCGACTCAGCCAGTCTCTGTCTGCCGGTGAATAAGTAGGGTCCGGACGAAAGAGCGTCATGCTCAACACTCTCCGTCTCAAGATCGACTAACAATGTGCACAAGAGACACCACAAGGTTCGCCATATATAGATGGAAAACTATGTAATAAATAGGTGCATTAGATGAAGAACATACCGCGTGTTGTCTGCTGCCCACAGTCGACTGGCTCGGATAACTATCCCAAGTAGCCGTGCCCGGCATCTCCTCAGGGTGAGATTGCTGCGTGATGCGTAGTCGTGTGGCGCTCATGTAGCTATCCAAATACCCGTTGAACTCTTCCATGTAACGCGTCGTTCGAGTCCCAGACTCGGGCTGTAGCGGTGTCCCACTCTTAAACGTACACCCCAACCCTGTGTAGCCAACCCGTGGCGGTCTTGCTACTTCCCTTCCTCGACAACCTAACATTTAACATGGTTAGTGTCATGTCAATAAATCATGTTAATATGGAAGTAATGTGTAAATGAAACATACGTGTGTACGATTGAAGGTATGGCGCTCTCCGTAGGACGAGGATCAGCCAACTGGCGAAGACCAAACTGCCTCATTACTCTATGTAGGCTCATCTCCTCTGCCTGCATGTCGAAGATGATCTTCGATTTTGTGAGCCAATACGGCTCGTCCCTGGCGCATAGTAAAGACATTTGTGCGGCGTCCCCATCCCTCTGGAATCCAGCAGCGACAGCTTCATTACCGTAGGGCTCCCACATCACCGAACTTGCTAGAAGTACGTCAAACTGCTCGGACAGTGCGGGGTAGCAACCCCTCACCTGACTGTGAGAAAAGCGTCTCTGCGAATAATAATTTGTTAGCTCCATGCATAGTTTATGTCAACTAAATAATGAATGTAACAAGTAACTTTGCACATACCTGGCGATGTGTCCAAACTGAACCGAAAGTAGGCAAGTCAATGTGGTCTGGATCCAACAGTCCAGTCAGAGGGTCGCCCAAAGTAGCTGTAGGGTAAGGCGTCTCAACCATAACGTCCGGCCGGCCGATAGGAAACCGCTCCCAGGACCAAAGCTGCAACAGTAGTGGGCATCCAAGCAGGCCTGACTGCGGCGCCCTCCGTTGGCAACCGCTGCACATACCTCGGTACGTGGCTGCTAAGACCGCAGAACCCCAACTCCTCTGTATAATCATGTCAGCGCTAGTTGAATTGGCGATCTCCAATGCGATAGGGATGTAGCGAGTGGTGATAGCGGTGACATGGTTCTCGGTGAACATCACCTTACCGAGAAGCCAAAGTATGTATGCCTCCAAGGACCGAGTGATTTGTGCCTCTGTCAACTGAGTCTCTAGATAGCCTAGCTGTTGGATCTGCATTAATAAAATATGGTTCGATAAGTAACCAGTAGCCAGTAATGTCTTACAGATTAAAGAGAAGTTAGCAAACACACCTGACATCCTAGTAACCAGTCGAACTTGGGACCGTGTTCTTCATACTCCAATGGTCTAGTAATACCCTGGAATCGTTGTGCCATATCTTGTTGCCAACCCAAGGGTGCAGAAGGCGGTCCAATGGGCTGTCCAGCCAAAGGAAGTCCCAACAGGCATAACACGTCCTAGAGAGTAGGAGCCATCTCTCCCCAGCGAAAGTGAAAAGTGTGGGTCTCGGGCCTCCAACGGTCGACCAAGCATGTGAGCAGCGAGTGGTCATATAGTAGGCGTGTAGAGTCTGCACTGCCCTCAACCAAGCGAACAAAAGGTAAAATCCCAGCCCACTTCAACCTGCATGACCAAAAACATGATCAATCATGTATCGCAACCCAAAAATACTCATATAATTCATGATTAAATCGTACCTAGGAACCCAAGCGGGGTGTATCCTCCAGTTAACATTCGGTGTGCGAGTGACCAAAGGCTCAAGTGAGTTGGGCTCATCCTCCAAAATTCTAGCCCGATGCTTCTTTTCAATGTCTGGATCGAGCAACCTGTATCTTCTCGCCATTTCTGAACAATTTAAAAATTAACATAAGCATTTGCATATTACAACATAAAACATAGTTCGCCTCATATTACAAAATAAAACATAGTTCGCCACATATTACAACATAAAACATAGTTCGCCACATATTACAAAATAAAACATAGTTCGCCACATATTACATCATAAAACATAGTTTCACCCGCGTCCTCTACCTCTTCGACCTCGCGCACCCCGTCCTCGCATAGGTGTGCCGCCTGTACCGAAAGTGGGACAATGAGTATCCCTTTGACCAAATGCATTGCATAAAAAACACTGACGAGTTGGGCCGCCAGCTTCTGATTCGTCCATGTCATTCCGGATGCGTCTACACTGGCGTCTGCCTCTACTTGTTCGCATTAGAGCAGGGTGTGGGATGTACTGCCTTTCACCAGGGTTCACGGTGTTGAAATTACCCATTACTCGAAATCCTGACATCTCACCCGTCCAAGTACTGACCACAGATTCTTTCAGGTAGTAGGAGAATCTGAGCGATATGGCGTCCAACCCTAGCTGCCGACAAGCAGCAAGCACATGAGAGCAAGGCAGGTGAAGCAACTTTGGTTTGTTGCAGGTGCACTCGCAGGTTGGCCATTGCTCATTACCGATCTTCACCTCATGCGTTCTTAGTTCATTACCACACCCAAACTTATCGGTGGCTAGCCGCACCTCAAACCTTCTGTCCTCATTACCTATGCACACGACGGTGTGTGACATAGCCTTCGCCATCTTCTTATCCATATACCTCATAACCCTTTCACAGAAGCGGGTGTTCGGATTGTTCATGATATGCATCCGAGCACCCTGTCGTCTGGTTCTAAAATATGAAATCGTGCCATACAGAATACCTTCGACTATGGCTATCAGTGGAAGTTCCCTGTTACCTCTGAGGACAAAGTTATATGACTCAGCTAGGTTTGTAGTCATGACACCATACCTAGCTCCATGTGTATCGTGTAGCAAAGACCACCTCTCCAAAGGCTCGTGCTCTATCCACTGTTGGAAGTTCTTGATCGATCTGCCGAGCCTTCTCCTTGTACCAGGTGGATCAAATCCAGGCAAGTCACAAAGCCCTACATGATCTTCCTCCACAGGCGCAGCTCCAGTAGCTTGATGTGCGACTCTGGCTTGATGTTGACTACGGCTGCGTTTTGCGCCTTTACTTGCCCTCACATGTTTCGAGTAAATTCATCGAGCTTTGCACGTATGAAATCGTGCTTCCATTCTTGGTTCTGCTTGCACAATTTTTTGAATAGATTCATGAGGTTCTTGTTTCTGAACTGTGAGAAGAAATTAGCACCCAAATGGCGCATGCACCATCGGCTTTGCATGTCAAGCCAAGGTGTTTGCTCTTCTGGCCCTGGCCGTGTCAGCCGTTTTACGGCATTGAGTATACCTGCATGCCTATCATGAATGATGCACACATTGGGCTTGTCTTTCACAACTGCTATTTTGAGCTGCCTGAAGAACCATGTCCAACTTTCAGTGTTTTCGCCCTCCACGAAAGCAAATGCGAGTGGGACAATCTGATTGTTGCCGTCTTGACAAATGGCGGTATGGATCTGACCCTTGTACTTGCCAGTTAGAAAAGTACCGTCTACACATATCACTGGACAAAAATAAGTGAAAGCTTGGATGCATACAGCAAAAGATAAGAACACTCGATGAAGCACCTTCACGGATGGATCCTCGGGTATCACATAATATTGTATGTCGACATAGGTGCCTGGATTTCTATCTTGCAGTGTCTGAAGTTGTCGGACCACGGAGTCATACACGTCTCTAAACGAACCAAACCTCTCCTCAAGAGCCCTTTGCTTTGCCCTCCAAGCCTTGCCATATGAAATGGAGTACTTAAACCGGGTCTTTACTTTCTTCTGTATACTGGGTACTGTCATCGCTTTGCACTCTACTAAGTCCGTGTAAAGCAGCCGAGCTAGAAGTGTGGAGGAGAGGTTAAGATGATCTTCAGGAACATTGTGTAGCTCACATGTGTGCTGCACATAGTCGCTCACCAACCAAGTTGTGTCATACGTAGGGACATAGGCATGCACCCTGCCTGGACAATTTATATCCACGCATTCCATTGTCAAGTATTTCTTAGAGGACACCGTTGTTTTCAAAACCCTGTGTGTTGACATTGCCCAAGCAACGACTGCATCTTTCAAATGTTCCTTGTCTTGATATCGGCACCACAGGCATTACATTGCTGTGATATTCCCACGAGAATCATGACCATCATCAACGGTCATTCCGGTTGACATGTTTTGATTCCATGAAGCGTGAATCGGCATGTCCTCTCCACCATTGCCTTCTCCATCGTAATCATCGGGTCATCGAATCACCACTCGCCATCCATGTAATCCTCCTCTTCCATCATGTTCGCATGCCTCCATCTTCCTCGTCAGATCTGCCTCTCCACTATAGTCTTCTCCACCTCGGCTTTGCTCTGCCCCGATTCATAACCACCGCCTCCTCCTCCTCCTCCTCCTATCTGACTGCTCTGCCCCGATTCATAACCATCGCCTCCAGCACTGGACATAGAGTACATCCCGTAACTTGAATCAACACTATGGCGCGAAACATGTCCACCATCGATCTCCTTCAAGACAGGAAGCACTAATGCGAGGTTTTACATGCCTATCTTCGCAGCTTTTAACCACTTAAACCAGTCTCATGCGTATTTACATGCCTTAAAGTCCAGAAATTATTTTTCTTGACTTTGTCCATAATGCTTACTGCCGGTGATTGTGCGTCTCGATGTTATAGCCTAAACATCACATCAACCATTCCTTCAACTGACTAACACTCCAGTTTGAGGGTCAAATCTAAGCTGTACACATAAACTCTCCCAGATCTGCTCCAAAGTCATTTGTTCGAACATTCCCATGACCGTAATAAAACACGAACTTCACTAAATTGGTCATCTCTGCTGACATAAAATAAACAACCTAATCAATTAATTATCGACAACGCGTATAACTTTGGGCAATGCTTGCAAATATTCTAAAAATTATGATATTATTGCTACCGGTCAAATATTGCTACTAATCCACCGGCCAAATATTTGTGTCTAACCCATCAGTCACCAAATATTCTAAAAAATATGATATTATTGCTACCGGTCAAATATTGCTACTAATCCACCGGCTAAATATTTGTGCCTAACCCATCGATCAAATATTATTACTAATCCACTAGGCGGGTATTCTAATAGACAAGCATATGCACGTACGTAACCATATACAATAACCGTGATTATCGAGGGATTAAAGTTTATCCTTAAAGCGAGAGAAGCCGCTCGGTCCACCACCACAGATCCACCACAGACAGCCTCAGCTCCTCCACCACAGCTCCACCACCATTACCATTGCTCCACCACAGCTCCATCACCGTTCCTCCAACAAATCAACACCAAATCGCGCTATGAGCTAACCCATCCGTAGATCGGGCTTCCACTATCTCTCTACTGGCTTTGGATTGAAGTTTCTGTGGTCAAATCTAGCCAAATCGGGAAAAAAGGTGTTTTTTTCAGCTAGGACGACGAACAGGAGAGAGAAGGAGCGGCTTGGTCGCGTGGAGAAGAAAGGGCGCTGGCGGCGGGGCGCGGCGTCGCTCGCCCCTTATCCTGGCCCCAGTCGGCCTGGGCACGGCGATTGCGTCGTCAGCGCTGGCCGACTGGACTGTCGACCGTTGTGGGTCCAGCTGCCCCAGCCGACTCTTTCGGATCTCTGGCTGACGATTGAGCTCATTGTCGGGCACAGCCGATTGGCCCAGTCGGCTTGCCCCTGGCCGACAAAGTGCTAGATCTGGAATTTCAAAAAAACGCATAATAGAATTCAAATTAATTATTTAATTCGTATTATTTAAGAAAAAATCGCAAAGAAAATGAGGTTGAAACGATAGGGACGTTTGATTCAAAGGATTTTTAAAACACAGAAATATAAAATAACATGAATGGTATATCATGACATGTGAAATTCTATAGGAACAAAAACACAGGAATTAACTGCAGAAGTCGTTTGATTGCATTACAGGAAAAATAAAGAAAATTTATATACAGATTGAACATAGACACATAGAAAATTTTACATAAACTCTTGTTAGAAATCCTATAGGATTGTACTATAGAAAAGGAGTTCATAGGAATTTTGAAGGGTAGAATCCTTTGAATCAAATGGCCTTTATAGAAAAAATATCCTATAGCTAAGTTTTACAAAATTCCTTTGTAAATTTTTTGAACCAAACATGCCCGAGAGTCGAACATAGGTCGGTGACTCAAGCAAGAGGCGGTCCAGAGATCCACAAGGACGTTTTGCATCTCTAGCTGGTCTACAACCTTTTTTCAAGAGAACAAATTTCCAATAAGCAAAACAAGTATGAAAAACAAGTATGAACTAACTCACCTATAAAAAATATGAAATGTGAAGTTAGAAATTCGACAACGAAATCACAGGGTGCCATTTTCCTCCATGGAGGCATCACCGACTCATCCAGTAGCTATGATATCTCTACCCCCCATCCCCCGAGAGTCAGTTCACATATGAAAACTAAAATTCGGTATGTTGGATCCACAATGTCATCATCTTTGATGCAAGTTACTTTCTTGAGAATGTTGTTTTAGAGACCTCGCCATTCCAAGCACCCAGACATAGGCATGGGCGGCCCAGCCCGGCCCAAAAATAGCACGTGGGTCGGGCATAATCCGGCATGTGGTTCGCACCTAGTAAAGCCCGTGGGCTAAGACTGGACCTAGAATTTAGGCCTGAAGGTTGCGTCGGGCCGGGCTTGAGCTTCACATATGGACGTTTTAATGAGGCATGTCAAGCTTTTAGTCTGAAGCACATGCCTAGGCCTAGGCCTAGCCCTAGAATTTTTATGCAGGCTTTTTTTCGGCTCGGTCCGAAGTCTGGCCCGGCCTGAGATATGCCCAACTATAGGAGCACCTACCTTGAGGTGGAGTGATTGGCAGGAGAGTCGTTGACAAAATCGGTGTGTTGTCGACTACTGCAGTTTGAGGATTCAATAATTTATCCCATTATAGAGTTGTGAATATGGACGAATATCCATTGTCCTTTTAACTTTGGAGAGGACAAGTTCCCCTTCAGACATGTATTCTCTCTTCAACATCTAGAAAATGGCGAACTTGGTCATGGCAGACTTTGTTTCATGAAGTTATATACTATGTTAGAGTTGTCGAGACATGAGTGCGATTGACGACAATGATCATGTGGTTGATGGTGTTGGTGTGGAAATGTTTTAACATGCTTGTGTGCCTTGTCTCCATGTCGTCGTTGTCTCGTGATTCTCTAGAACTATCTTAATTGGGTTGCTTGCTAGGTTTAGCTTGGCTCCTCTAATTAGTCGAGCACTTATTTCTATACCGCTTCTTCTCTTCAATGAAAACTATAGGAGCTCTCTTGTTGTGATTGAAAAAGACAAGACAAGTGCGAAACAAACTTCTATTGCATATTACATATAGACTCTTCTAAACCAAGGCTCGGATTGGTCCGGAATGAAAAAAATTATAGATGGTTTAGCTTTTAGGCAACACAATTTGCTAAGAGTAAAGTTGTTTCAATTTGTTTGTCATAACACATTGATCTACTCACATACAAGCTCTTAGTTTTACAATCACCTTTTATAAGCTCGTCCATTTAAGATGTCACTTGTATGAATGAAGATGTCAAACAAAATAGTAATTTTGTAGTAGGGGAAAATCCATTTGAGAAACTAGAGATTTGATTTAGGTTGCTCAGACCGCCGCCACCCTTATGTCGATGCAAAAGAAAAAATAAAATTTGAATATAAATACTTGATTTTTACATTTTAAAATAAAGTACAAGCTATGGTCTGATTGTTTTTGTAACATACTATGAAAGTTGAGATTTTGCTATCAAAGTTGGAGGTCAAACTTGATAATGTCCATGCTTATTATTGAGCCCGATATAAATCATGCAAAAATATATTTATTTGTACTAAACTTTTATACTTCTTTATAACTTTTCTCAATTAATAGTCACAGATAACATGTTGTGGTAAATGTAAACCGTATGAAGAAAACTTACAATCTTAATATATCAATGTCTTAGATAAATATTCAAATTAAATCCTCCCAAATGTGAGAAATAACAAAAAAAACAAAATTGATTGTTTTCTTGAATTAATTTGTGTCACTTGTATGAATATCGTGTAGTTTTTATAAAGGGAATATATATTAGTATCAAGATGATATCTATATAACTGTGTGTGCCTATGCGTGCCTAACCTTTACTTATTTTGGTAGATACCTATAAATTGTATGCTAAGTAGTATCTTGACAGAGTTTTTTGTAGCTTATGATTAGGTATGCTCAAATAGATAAATCTAGAGTATATTTTATGTATAAGAGGATCTTGTCAACACATCGTTGCCATGATGTAGCCATTTTCTTGGGGGTGGATGTGTATCAGACAATTTGATCCCCATCGTCGAATATGGAGATGAAGATTATAAGGTTTACTCATCCCATTCCCCGCTATACCCGTTAAAGCCTTCAATTTATACAATTGGTGTGTTTTTTATATGTAAGATGACATACATGGTGTCTACATTGGTATGTTTTGGTAATATATTTAGCTTGCAAAAAATATTTCTTGTCTTTTGTAATATATATGTTACATATAGGATATATTTTTATATGCAAAAATGTGACATCATAAAATTTTACTAATACCATTTGAATTATGCTGCGTAATAGGGAAACCGGTCCCCTTCAAGAACCCCACGGGGATTGGATGTAAAAAATCTCCCGATTGTTAAACAGGGATGAGGATGAAAAATCACTCCCTTGTGGAGAGAAGACCCATTGTCATTGTGTGCATGTGCACCTGTGGGCTGAGGCCCTCGCCATATTTGACTGACCTATATGTTGGCTCTTCTACTTAAAGCATTGGCTCTTTAGATTAAATTATTGATGTGGAAAAAGTTAATCATTTATTGATTTTTTTACTAATAGCTCCTGTAACCACGTATGTCAAGGTAGTGAATTATATGTACTCGTTTGTCTGAATACAAATTAAAAAACACCATTTGAAACATATTTTTCGCTGGTAGAAACATAATTTGGTTAACTTCACGTCGTTAAAGCATCTCCAGCAGCAACGTGGTAAATTGCCGTTGTAAAATCATGGTGTAGCGTGCTGCATCCGGATGGAGCGCGAGACACTGGCGACAGCTTCACCAGCCGCTGTATTTTACCACGCGTGCATAGTGGCCGAAACAAGGCCATCCACCAGGCACTACAAATTAAATCGCGCGGCGTCAGGGCAAAGAACATTCATACAACTATACATGTTCAACAAGATCAAAAAAATGAAAAAAACAATAAATGATTGGAAACTCCACATGGCATCCAAAATATCATAGTTCAAATGCATCACATAGTTCAATTCAAAGGACAACAAAGTTCAACACCACAACTAAGTTCACAACATCCATGCCTCACACGAACACATCTCAATTGTCGACACCTTCATTTTATCCATTAGACTTTTTGACGGTGGTAATGCCATGCGTCATTGAATCTTCAATTAGCTTGATCACTTGCAGGAGATATTGGAGAAACCCCCCGGTGGTGCTCCCATGCCACTTTAGCCTCCATAGCCACCCATTTCTCCAACTCCACTCAACGGTGCACCGATGCCTCTATAGCCACCAGGTTGACCTCCCATGCCTCCATAACCTCCCATGCCGCCATAGCCACCCATGCCTCCATAGCCACCCATCCCTCCCATGGCATTCATACCTTCAAAGCCACTCATAGGTGCACTCATGCCCTTCATACAGTTTTCCAATGCTCTTTTTTCTCTAACACTTCATCGCGAGCAAGGTTTACATACTACTTTTTACCTTCATCCATTGGTGAAGTGTCCTTGAAAAAGATATCTTTCTCCTCATCCAATAGGCGTTGATACCCTTCCTTGGCCACCTTCTGTGACTCCAATGCAATTTTCTGCTCCTGCAATGCAACCTTCCTCTCCTCGGTGGCCGCTAACCTCTCCTCCACTGCGGTCCTCTATTCCTCGGCCTCGGCCTCCTTGATCCTTTCCATCTTCCTATCCTCATATATTTGGAGGCCTTCTTACCATGCAAGGGTCTTTTAGCATTCACAACTGAGTAGGGAGTGGATATTTTTTTGTTGTCATCATCTCTTGTTGCATCAACATCTATCATAGTGGCTTCGGCGGCTTTCCTTCCAAGCACCTCCATCCCTTCACGGTTCTTCCACTTCTCCTCTTTGCAAAGAATGTCATAGCAATGGAAGAACACAAATGTCCTCGGTGGCATCTTCCTACCATTCTTGCTCCCTTTCCCTCATCTTTGAACAAACTTTGAGACATGCTAATCTATAAAATAAACAAAAGAGAACAAATGAGTCATGTAAGACAAAAAACAAATGCACATAAACAACAAAATAGTAGGACACAATAAAATTTACCCTATCCACTTTATTTGTGCCACTTGGATTAATTACGTCAATATCCTTTTGCACACCCGCCCACTTTTGACAATCGGCGTTGATGATCGACCAACGATACCGAAGAGAACGTTCGGTGCACTCATTCCCACTCAAGTTGTTTGTATCAAAGTACTCATTCATTCTTACCCAATATGTATCTCTAGTTTTATCCATGCCAATCGTCGGATTCATGCCCATTTTACCAAGTCGTGCAAAGCAAGACATCCTCATCGACGGTATAGTTAGAGGACCTACCCCCTCCAACTTTGGCCGCTTCAACAATGCCCTCTCCATCTTCGTCCACTTCAAGTTCCCCTTCTTGTTCCTCTTCTTCATAACCATTTTCTTCATCCACATATGCTTGTGCGAAGGAGGAGCCAACATTCATTGTTTCTAAAAATGTGTCATCATCAACACTACATAGCAATTGAATGAACCAAGTCAAAATCAATGTAAATCTTCATCTATGTCAATCAAATATTAAATAAGAGACACATTTACCTTGTGGCCATTGTGTCGAGCACCTGGCGCGCGCTGGCTGCAACTGTAGTGGTGGAAGGCGCCCTCGCCGCCGATGGACCATGCGGTGCGGTCGTGTAGGGGTTCGTAGCAAGTAAAACAAAAAATTTCTACCGTATAAACACACACAAGCCAAGATCTATCTACTAGATTGTAGCAACGAGTCAATTAGAGTACTCACGCTCGAAGATTCTAAAATGGTTAACAAGAGCAGATTCCCGTGGGTGATCTAGTCATACACTTGTCGATCTCAAGATCGCGTTGACGATCCTTCCGGCGCTGCGTTCCAGCAGCGCTTCCATAGTCGGTCACATGTTCGGTAATCGATGAAGATCTTCCTCTCCCTTGTTCCAGCAGGCTGCAGAGATTGTAGTTCTCTCCTCGTGATTTCGGCAGCACGACAGTGTGGTGTCGGAAGTAGAGGGAAGATCCCGCAAGGCTTCGCCTAAGCCGGAGCAGTTTATGGTCAAGAAATAGGGTTTCCCGGGCGATCTAGGGTTTATAAGCCGGAGAGGAGGAGGTGGAGCCGGTGGTGACTAGGTCGGCGACGGCGAGCCGACGGCGTGGCGACGGTGGCGGCGCGGGCTTGGGTGGTGGTGGTGTTGTGGTGAGGGGCAGCCCCCTCCCCTCTATTTATGAGAGGGAGGGGTATCTAGGGAGAGGGGAGTTTTAATACTTCCCCAACTCCCTCTCCTTCTAGGATTGTAGTGGAGGGAGAGAATGATTCTCTTCTTCCTCCACTAGGAAACATTGTCCCGGTTTGACTTTTCAAACCTGTCTTTTGACTTTCAATTTTGGAGTTCGTATTAACTCTCTATTTGCACTGCCCTTTGACCTAGGACATGATGAAACCATTCCACTTAGTCATGACACATTCATGCACCCTTCCCCTTCCGGTCTGGTGAACCTTCTAGACCCTTCTAGATCATTTCGGTGAAAACACCGAAATCATTCCTGAACTCCGGAATTGGACTTTCCTTATATGAATCTTATTCTCCAGACCATTCGGGATCTCCTCGTGATATCCCAGATCCCATCCGAGACTCCGAACAACATTCGGTCTCCCTACTTACATTCCATATCTACTAAACAACATCGAATCCTTAATGCTTTGTTTGGATGCATTGAATTGAGGATAAGAATTGAATTGGGTAGAAATTCCAAATCCAAGGTGGAAAGGAATAGTTTCCAATTCAATTCGGTTGTTTGGATGTGATTTTCATTTGCTATTCGAATAAGGGGTGAATCCTAATTCCAATTCATGTTTGGGTGTACAAACTTTTGAATTGGATGATTTTTTGAGTTTAGACAATATACATCTGTGTACATGTATGAATAAAATTGTGTGTCACAAGCTAGGTTATAAATTACATATCAAAATATATTATTTTTACATCAATATCATACTATACTTTTGAATGCAACTACAACGGGACTAAATCAGCCTGAACCATATATTGATAGTCGAGCAAGTACTACTGCTACAAGGCAGGAGGTAAGGGGCGAGAGAAGCTAGTTAAAAATGATCACATGATGGATGCGTACATATTACACCACAAGAGGGTGAAATTTGTTATAGGGGTAGAGCGGCAACGATGAGATCAGAGACGTTCATACGCACATCATCAATTATCAATCTGAAATGAACACTAGACAACAAACAGCCGATGGCAAGGAACAGAGACAAGCAGAACAACACGATACATATAAGTGATTATAAAAGAATTGTACTAATAAGGATTATGACTACCATTGCCGTTGCTATCGACGAAGCAGCACTGTGAGCTGCCCATGATGTCTACACACTTCTATTCTTGTAGACAGTTATTGGGCCTCCAATTGCAGAGGTTTGTAGAACAGCAGCAAGTTTCCCTTAAGTGGATTACCCAAGGTTTATCGAACTCAGGGAGGAAGTGGTCAAAGGTATTCCCTCTCAAGCAATCCAGCAATCAAGATACAAGAAGTCTCTTGTGTCCCCAACACACCCAATACACTTGTCAGGTGTATAGGTGCACTAGTTCGGCGAATATATAGTGAAATACAAGTGGTAACAGTGCCAGAAAATAGCTTCTTACTTGTTGTTGACGTGGGGTAATATGTGTGAGTGCCATAAAAGAGCTTGATGGTGAGGTAAAGACTAAAGCAAGCAAACATGCAATAGATCTAGATGCAAACGGTGTTTCAATGTTTAGAAACAAGGCCTAGGGATTATAGTTTCACTAGTGAACACTCTCTCATATAAATATCCTCTCTTCATGATACTACTCCTACTCTCCGGTTGGACACTCTAATAATCGGTAGGGCTATAGCATCACTCCTCAAAGTCCGCCTTCCCCAATCTAGATAACCCCACACTGTCACCTTGAGCACTAGATGGTTCCAACAAACACCACAATTTCATAGAGACATCCAACTCCAAATATAACTCATAACAAATATTCAATCTAGCCAAAGTGCCACACACGGTATGCACGCTGTCACTTTCACACACATGGGGAAAAGCATAGATCTATTAATGCACAAAGAGTATTTATGTAGACTCAAACCTAAGTGCCACCATGGCGTGCACGCTTTCACTTTCACACACATGGGGAGAGAAGAGATCTAATGAAGCACTTGAGTAGAAAGGTAGATCTACTTGATTACAAAGCTCATGATCACAATAGGACCATGCATAGAGAGAGATGAACACAAAGCTACCGGTAGAACCCTTAGCCTCGAGGAAGAACTACTCCCTCCTCATCATGGGAATCAGCAACGGTGATGAACATGGCGATGGAGATCGATGGAGATGGCTCCGGGGGTACTTCCCCGTCTTAGGTGCCGACAATGACTTTCATCCTCGAATCTCCCTTTCAAAGCGGTGGCGCTATGGAGGTTTTCGTGATTTCTTCCGATTCCCTAGGGTTTTTGGGCCTGAGGCTTCTTATAGGCGCAGGAATCAAGGTCGGTGGGGTTAGGGGTCCACACCTCCAGCGCCTGTGGCTTGCCGCGCCTAGGGGCCACCTGTGGCCCCCCTCCGCTCTCGCCATGGTTCCGTGTTGCTCTGGGAAAAATAATAACTTTGGCTTTTGTCCCGTCCAATTCCGAGAATATTGATTTTCCGCTACGAACCAAAAGCAGAAAACACGAATCGCCATCGTGGCAACTTGTTAACAGGTTAGTTCCAGAAAAGATATAAAAACACCTCAAAGTGTAGACAAAGCAAAGAAAAATATATACTAAACAAGCATGGAGCATCAAAAATTATAGATACGTTTCCGACGTATCAAGCATCCCCAAGATTAACTCCTGCTCGTCCTCGAGTAGGTAAGTGATAAAAAGAATAATTTTTGAGGTGCATGCACCATCAAAACCAAGATCAAACCATTTACAAGCATTGAAAGCTAGGAACAAAGAACTCTAAACATGTGCGTGAAAGATGGAGTTCTAACAATAGGGCATAGTAACTATGCATGCAACATGAAAGGCTACAAACAAAGATCATGAATAACATGCATTGAAAAACATTTGTTTGTTTCACATACAGAAAACATAGCATAGTGGTAATCAGCTTGTCCCTCATAGAGTAGCAATATAATGCATAGGACACCTGCAAAGTTCACAAGGGTGACTAGAAACAAGTAGCACAAGAACAAGTAATAACACAATATGCATCAATCAATAAGCTTTGGAACACTGCACACAGAATGACAACTATGCTCTCTTAATGGTGCCTAAAGTTAGAAGGTGAAGACTCAATAATGGTGGAAGAAAGGCCTTTTTTATAAAGGAAGTAGTGATTACAAGTTTCAAAAAGAGCTTCCAAAAATTATGGTACTTGTTAGCTTTTAGCCCTCATTGCCCCTATCATAAGCAACTTGAAGTGGTTAAGGTTAAAGTGGCAAAGCTGGAGTATATGCTTGACGAAGTATAAGTTGGCAATCTCAAGTCCCTTGAATAGGAGGGCCACACCTCATGCATACTCAACTTTGGGTCCAGGTAAGTTCTTGTCACTGTAAGTATTTGCATATCATTGGGAACCGCCAACGGGGTACCCCTTGCACATGGTACATGAGCTATCCCAGAACCAAAATGACAAGGCAAGAAGACAATGAGCATCTCAGCAATCTTCTTATTTACCATGGGAATATGGTGTTTTTTTCTCTCTTCCCTCTTTTCTCAATGTGTCTCTTTTTTTATAAGAAGAATGCTTCATAGGTGTCACTTATGGTGATGCTGCAAGTTTCCACCATGATTAGGCATGGCTTAGGATAGCGGCCCAGGCGTTTCTCTAACACAGGATACAAACTCCATGGACTTACAAGTTCCCTCTTTATTTCACACTGGTGACATCCATAGACAAAAGAACATGATATCAACTAAGTACAAAGTACAAGTGCAATGTTGAAAACGTTCCTCGTGACAGCACGGTTCTGCTAATTTCCAACTTATAAGTGCAAGCATATACAACAAATTTGTCACAATGGTTCAAGTTTATTAGGGGCAAAGAATATAAAGTGTTCCATAAAGTTTGTGAGGGCTTTAATCACTAAGTTTTCACATAACAAAATAGTTTTTAATTGGAAGATAGCTGAAAACTAGAATATACTTGGAATGGTGTAACACACCATGCATAGGAGTTTATAGTGGACACTTTGGAATAACTTGGTTTCTTGGGAGTTGGAAGCATGAGTAGATCTTACTCATACAAGTGGGGGCTAGCAAAAGACTGGGAGCAACCAACTAAGAGAGCAATAATGGCCATAATCATGCAGAGCGACAAAACATTACTAATGAAAGCATAGAGTGGTACTACAAGTCAAGGACTAAATGACTATAGAGGCTAATGGTTACTTGTCATAGTCATAACATGGTGTGAGCATGTGCCAAGTCAACCCAAACAAAGCATCAAAGGAGAATACTACAATACTATGCTTTTGTATGTTAAAACAACGCATGATTCCTTTAAGGAATATTAAGAAATCCTAATTGTTTGGAACAAGTCATGCTACAGCAATAATAACTAAGCATATGGTCAAAGCAACATCTACCATGACATGATAAAGCCTAAGTCACAGTCAATGCAAGCTCTCTTTTGTACCACTTAAGCATGAAGCTTCCTACTCTTTTCCAACACCAAGCAACTTATTTGAAACAACTCACAAAGATAATAATCAATAAATATCAGTGAGCTTGTCTCACAAATCCACAAAGAAGAACTAAAAAGTTCTAAGATGAAAGCACAAGAAAACTAAGGCTGAACGTAATGCTAGCAAAAGTGAACACTCACAAAACAATAAGAGTGAAAACTCGAGTGTTCTAGGCAATGGAAACAGAGTGTGTCTCTCTCCAACAGAAGTGTGGTGTAACCAACCAACATACTGAAGCAAACTAAGCAAACAAAAACCAAAAAAACGAAAACTAAGACGCTCCAAGAACAACACAACAATGCATGAAACAATAAAAACGAAGTGTCTAGAAAGACCTGCGATTTTTATTGATGAAGAAGGGGATGCCTTGGGCATCCCCAAGCTTTGACGCGTGTACCTCTTGAATATTTCTTGGGGTGACACGGGGTGGCATCCCCAAGTTTGAGATTTTGTCCATTCTTCATCTCATTACATTATTCTTTTTTTACACCTGCAAATTTTCCTTCATACAAAACTTCACACAATCTTCATTAGCAACATTAGTGTATTCAAAAGATATTAGACCTCTGGCAAAGCTTTGGAACAGCAAAACTTTTCACTAAAAACACAAGATACTATAGCAACTCCTTCAAAAAGCTCAATTCCCAACAAGAACCCAAAAAGGAATCAATAAGAAGCAAATGCAAATAATGGCAGAAATCTGTCAAAACAGACCAGCAGATAGAAATCGATTTTTTCGAACATCTTCTGTTGCTCAAATTAAAAAGTGTTGAACTAACGAAAGTTAGATAACATACTGGGGGATTTATTCGTAAATTTTCAGCTCAATACGACTTACAGAGACTCCTCACAAATTTTTTTGGTGGAGGACAGAAATCTGTTTCGGGACAGCAACTCGCCAAATCTTACTTCCCTCTCATTAGAGGTCATTCTTGGCACAAAAAGCAAACAAAAGAGTATAAGGAGAGGTCATTACAGAAATAATAACTTCCAAGACTTAAGAAAACTCTTGGGTTATCTCTCAACAAGTAATTTTCTTTAACGCCTTTAAGTTAGACATGATAGTTTGAGAAGATGCTCACATAAGAAATATGAATTGAAGTCAAAGAGAGCATCAAAAAGAAAATTCAAAACACATTTAAGTCTAACCCACTTCCTATGCATAGGAATCTTGTAAAGAAACAAGTCATGAAAGAACAAAGCACCAAGCATAGGAAAGCAAAACAAGTGTAACTTCAAGATATTCAACATAAAGAGGGGAAACTTAATATTTTTGAGATGTATAAGACCATGTTTCCCTCTCTCATAATAACTTTCAGTAGCAACATGAACAAAATTAACAATATAACTATCACATAAAACATTCTTATCATGATCCACGTGCATAAAATGATAATTACTCTCCACATAAGAATAGTCATCCTTATTAATCATAGTGGGAGCAAATTCAACATAATAGCTATCATTACTATTCTCATCACCATAATCATCAAATATAGGAGGCATATTGTAATCACAATTAACTTCCTCCTCAATAGTAGGTGGACTAAAAATATCATACTCATCATTGTAATCATCATAAATTGGAGGTTTGGTATCATCATAAGTAATACAATAGCTATCTTCCAAAGCTAGGGGACTAAAAGAATCACTTTCATCAAAACTAGCTTCCCAAAGCTTAGACTTTTCCATAGCATTATCAATAATGGTGTCCAAATAATTCATACTAATAACATTGCTATTAGCATGCAAATAAAGTTACATGGGTTTTTTAATGTTCTCTTCAAACACCTCATGTCCTAACTCAAGATAAATGCTATAAAGCTCTCTATTTTTTGTTGTTGTTGTTTTCCATTAAGCCTAACTAGTGAAAACAAGAAAAAAATGCAGAATCTAAAGGAAATAACTTCGAGCACACACACCAGAGGATGTGAGTACCTTTTACCTTACTTCCCCGGCAACGGCGCTAGAAAATAGCTTGATGCCTACACACTTCTATTCTTGTAGACAGTTGTTTGGCCTCCAAGTGCAGAGGTTTGTAGAACAGCAGCAAGTTTCCCTTAAGTGGATTACCCAAGGTTTCTCGAACTCAGGGAGGAAGTGGTCAAAGGTATTCCCTCTCAAGCAATCCTGCAATCAAGATACAAGAAGTCTCTTGTGTCCCCAAGACACCCAATACACTTGTCAAGTGTATATGTGCACTAGTTCAGCGAAGAGATAGTGAAATACAAGTGGTAATGGTGCCGGAAAATAGCTTATGACTTGTTGTTGACGTGGGGTAATGTGTGTGAGTTCCAGAAAAGATCTTGACGGTGAGGAAAAGACTAAAGCAAGCAAACATGCAACAGATCTAGATGCAAACGGTGTTTCAATGTTTAAAAACAAGGCCTAGGGATCATACTTTCACTAGTGAACACTCTCTCACATAAATATCCTCTCTTCATGATACTACTCTTAACTACTCTCCGGTTAGACACTCTAATTATCGTTAGGGCTATAACAGCACTCCTCAAAGTCCGCCTTCCCCAATCTAGATAATCCCACACTATCACCTTGAGCACTAGATGGTTCCAACAAACACCACAATTTCATAGAGATATCCAACTCCAAATATAACTCATAACAAATATTCAATCTAGCCAAAGTGCCACACATGGTATGCACGCTGTCACTTTCACACACGTGGGGAAAAGCATAGATCTATTAAAGCACAAAGAGTATTTATGTAGACTCAAACCTAAGTGCCACCATGGCGTGCACGTTGTCACTTTCAGACACATGGGGAGAGCAAAGATCTAATGAAGCACTTGAGTAGAAAGATAGATCTACTTGATTACAAAGCTCATGATCACAATATTACCATGCATAGAGAGAGAGATGAACACATAGCTACCGGTAGAGCCCTTAGCCTCGAGGAAGAACTACTCCCTCCTCATCATGGGAATAAGCAACGGTGATGAAGATGGCGATGGAGATCGATGAAGATGGCTCCGGGGGCACTTCCTTGTCTCAGGTGCCTAACAGACTTCTCGTCTCCGATCTCCTTTCGGCGGCGCTACGGAGGTTTTAGTGGATTTCTTCTGGATTCCCTAGGGTTTTTGGGTCGGAGGCTTCTTATAGGTGCAAGAATCAAGGTCAGTGGGGGTCTAGGGGGCCCACACCCCCTCTAGGCGCCTCCAGGGCTTTGCCCGCGCCTAGGGGGTGCGGCCACCCTGTGGCCCCCCTCCGGTCTGCTTCGTGGTTCCGTGTTGCTCCAGGAAAAATAATAACTTTGGCTTTTGTCCCGTCCAATTCCAAGAATATTGATTTTCTGTCTTTCTAGAACCAAAAACAGAAAAAATAGGCAACTGGCACTGTGGAAACTTGTTAATAGGTTAGTTCCAGAAAAGATATAAAAACACCTCAAAGTGTAGACAAAGAAAAGTAAAGTAGATACTAAACAAGCATGGAGCATCAAAAAATATAGATACGTTTCTGACGTATCAGCCCATGTTGCCGTTGTTGCTGCTGAACAAGCTGCGCGCATTGGCGTTGTTGTTGCACCTCTGCATCGTCCTGACCTTATACCCGCGGACGTGCAGCTCTAGGCATGGATCCGTGAATTCCCGCTCCCCAACTTCCGATGACCCGTTATGACGGCCCGTGGCCCTGCAGTGGATGAAATCCCACATGTTCCATGCCTTGCGCCGAAGTTTCTTGGTGGGGCCTTGGAACGCGGCATCCAGTCTCGTGGGCAAGTCATCGACGAGAGAGTTGCATCTGAACAGAGCGGGGAGAGGCCTTACCTAAGTGTCGCCGCCGGGGAGCAGGCCGGCCAGGGGAAATAGGACATGGATGGGACGGAAGAGGGTGAGAAGAGGGCGGCCATGGAAGAGGAAGATTAGAGGGAGGTCAACCATGGAACGGGTGGGAGGGGCCTACTTGAGCGCCGCCGTCGGGAAGTGTGCACGCCGAGGCTTCCAGATCGCTAGACTAAGGCCACGAGGATGAGATCGCGTGTGCCGCTTGGCCGATTCCAGGATGTTTTCGACCTCCAGATGTCTGAATCGACTGCGTGTATTTTTGCACGCGGGGTCATGCGGCGTGGAATTCGCTGTGTTTCCGTGCGCTAATTCCTAGCCCAACCAAGCAAGCGAATTAGATGCTCAAATTCCAATTCCGTAATTCCAAGCCCATTTCTCTCCATCCAAATACAGTGTAAGTGTGTCTTCCTACGGTTCTTGAATTATGCAGACATGACCAAGACTCTTCTCCGATCAATAATCAATAGAGGAATCTGGAAATTCATATGGTTCCCACATATTTCTACAATTACTTTGCGATCGAATGAACCATTTACATATGATACCAATTTCCCTTTGTCTCGCGATATTTTACTTATCCAAGGTCTGATCGTCGGTATCTCTTCATACCTAGTTCAACCTTGTTACCAATAAATACTCTTTTCTCGTTTCCGTGATATGTGATCCCTTGTGAGTCAGTCACATACTTGCAAGCTAATTGGATGACATTCCACCGAGAAGGCCCAGAGTATATCTATCTGTCATATGGATGGACAAATCCCACTCTTGATCCATGTTCCTCAACACACACTTTCCGAACACTCAATGCCACCTTTATAGCCACCCAATTACGGTGTGGTGTTTAATGTCATCAAAGTATCCATCCGGTGATAGTGATTAGCATGATCTCATGGTCGAAGGAATTAGGTTGCTATGTATCAGAAAGCTTACAGCAAATGAACTAATAAAATGACTTGATCTTTATGCTACGCTTATCTATAGGAGTATGTCCATCACACTATTCTCCAAATGATATGATCTTGTTGTTAATAACATCCTCAATGTTCATGATCAGGAAACCATGATCATCTATCAACCAACAAGCTAGTATTATAAAGAGTCTTTACTAGGGACTCTAATTAGTTTACAAATTACACAAGTATTAATGTTTTCGGTTAATACTATTATAGCATGAATGCAAACATTTATCACAAATACAAAGATATAATAATAACTACTTTTATTATTGCCTCTAGGGCATATCTCCAACAGGTCGGTGCAACACGGGACGCTTGTTGGGCTCTCCGAGCACTGGTACTCCGCGCAGTTGTATTCTTCATTGGCTTCCTGGCAGTTTTTGGGAGAGCAGCCGACCGCTTAGCGCCTGCGACCTTTCCCTTCAGCACTGGCGGTGACAGCTACGCTTCGCTGGGGTGTATCGGCCGCGGCGGCACGAAGAGGACACGAGAGGAGGCCGAATTTCTCCCTGCGGTGTCCACTCTACTAGGGTTTGGCGCGGGCGGCCGTGGAAATCCTCCAATGGCGTCTGCACTTGGGGGAATTGAGTAAGAATGGCGTCGGTGGCCGCACGGTGGTGTAGGGTTCGCAGCATAGAAAACAAAAATTTTCCTACGATGTGAACTATATACCAAGATCTATATACTGGATACAAACAACGGGCGGATGTATATCCGTAGAGAACATACCCTTGAAGACCGACAAAGCTTAACGAGTTCAACTCGTGGTTGATGTAGACGATCTCTTGCCGATCTCAAGATCGAGAGGAAGTCCTAGCGCCGCAAATCAGCAGCGCATCCGTGCTCGCACACACGTTCGAGGCACCGAGCAACCTCCGCCTCCTCGCTCCAGCGATGCAGCGGAAGCACAACTCTTTCTTGCCGAATAGCCACCGGGAACATGTATCTCGCTAGTCCGAGACCATGGGGGATAAATTCTAGAGGGGGAGAGAGATCCTTCACGAGGAGGTGTGAGAGACAAGTGAGGAGGGGGGCTCCTTTTATAGGAGGAGGGGGGAACCCCAAGGGGTGGCCGGCGCATGGGGCTGCCCTTGCCCTCCCTTCATGTGGGTGGACACTCCACTCACAAAACTCCTCTAAATTCCCTCCACTCAAAAGTCCACTCAAAATTCCCATTAAATTTCCACCAAATTTAATGCAAACTCTCATTAAATAAAACTCTTTTATTTTATTCAGAATTTTGTCAATTACTTTAATGACAAACATTCACAAATAACCCCTTGCTAGAATTCTATTTCACATGCATAACCACTTTATGCAATTTCACCCGAAAACCTGTTTGGTATCTAGTGAAATAAATTCTGCGCTTGTTCATTCTTTCGGCATGAAATATTTGCTCCAATTGGATGTCGGTGTCTCTTAAGTGTGTCACCCTACGGTTCGTGAATAATGCGGACATGATCGAGATCCCTCTCGGATCAATAATCGAAGCGGGATCTGAGACCCATCGACTCCCACACATTCAACGATGACTTTCTTGTGATCGTCGGAACCTTTTACGCTAGTATCTTAATCCCTTTGTTTCACGATATATTACATGTCCGAGATTCGATCATCGGTATCTCCATACCTAGTTTGATCTCGTACGACATGCACTCTTTTCGTTCTGTGATATAACATTCTAGTGATCAAATCACTTGCTTGCAAGCTAATCAATGTGATATCACCGAGAGGGCCCAGTATATCTATCCGTCATCGGGATGAACAAATTCCACTCGATCCATGAGCCTCAACATAACACTTTATTAGTTCGAATCCATCTTTATAATCACACCATACGGTGACGTTTGATGTTATCAAGAAACTCTTCCAGTGTTAGTGATTGACATGATCTCATGGTCTAAGGATTAGGATCACTTCGTAAGTTGTTATAGCAATATAAACTCAATGACTTTGATCGTAATGCTATACTTTGGATGAATGTTCATCACATCATTACACTAATGTTGTGATCCCGTTATTAACAACATCCAATGTCCATGATCAGGAAACCTTGATCATCTTGTTAATCAACGAGCTAGTTTATGAGAGAGGCATAACTAGGAACTTTCTGTTTGTTTATTAAACACACATGTATTAACGTTTCCGTATTAATACAATTATAGCATGCAAAATAAACATCTATCATATACTTGGAATACACATAATAAACACTTTATTATTGCCTCTCAGGGCATATTCCCTTCAGGTGGGTGGAGAGAGACGACGGTCGAGGTTGCGAGTGCAGGAGGGTGAATTACCCTAGCAGGCAGTTGTTCCTTTGCACGCGAGAGAGAGAGAGCAATGCCACGCGCGTAAGTCCACGCTCAAAATATCCGGAGGCGGATAGCGCGAAACACAATGCACAATTTTTTTACAGAACGACCAACTATACATCGCTTGCTAGAGCATGAAATTTTTGCGTCGGCGCACTAAATCAGCAGTTATTATAGAGCGGGCGTTGTTTACGTGGCTGCTAGAGATGCTCTTAGATCATCTCCCCGCATTCCCAGAAGGGCGTTCTCAGGCCGATTTTTTCATCCGGATGGCGAAAATTCGTCCAGCCGTGTTCCTAGGACGCCGAATTGCGCTGGATTTGGCCCAACTTTCATCCGGCGTTCCTAGGCTAAACGGCCGAATTAGAGTGTCAAAATTATTTTGCAAAATCGGTTGGATAGTTCTGGTTAGGTCTGATTTTACTCCTTACCCCTCTGCTATTTTCCTCTTATCTTGACGTGTTTTGAACCTGCTCTCTTATCTTTTCTTCGAGTCCAGGATTTCTCGTGGTGGGTTTTCCGTCGTACCTTCAGGGTTTCGCTTCCTCCTTTGTCAACGGTGTTCTATCATCCGGTGTTCAAGCTGCCTGAGGAATCCGTCTACGGTGTTATCATTCTTTGTTCCTTGTTTGCGCCTTCCGGTGTTTTCCGCCGCAACGACACCCTCTACGCCAGATCCGATGCAGAGTCTGCATCACTCCTTTGTTTCCGAACCTCGCTTGTCGAGATCTTCAGTCTGAATCCTGAGGGTTGGTTGCATAATCTATCTGTTCGTGTACAGGGTAATGCTTTGAGTGCGGGATGGAGTCGCGACCATACCACTACTCTTATCATTTGCTCGGTATATTGAATAGTGGATCGATGCAATTTTACTCCTTCCATGGAAGTTATAGGTGGCCTTATCTTTAACTTCGTCCGTTGTTTTCCGGAGTGTTCTCTTGATGATCGGGATCAACGACCTCTTGTTAGTGGTGTCGCGAAGATCTACACGGGCGAGAAGACGCAGACGCCGACCTTTCCTTCCGGTACCATGAGGCGGATCTCGAGGAGATCCATTGTTAGTGGTGTCGAATTGTGGCATCCCAAAACCACTACTAGAAAATCGCGTTGAATTTGTGCATTGCATCGTCATCATCATGCATTGTTTGCATGAAACTATTTTCGCAAAGCCCGTTTTGTTTTCTAAAACGCCCCATCTTTAATCAAATATCAAACCCCAGGTCCCCGGATTATTTTTGTGTGTCTGATATCGGTTTGCAAACGGTGTTTGTAAATCAAATAAAATTTATTTTTATTTTTAGCGGGGGCAGTCGAACGGGCCGTCCCGACCCGAACGACCACCCCCAGATTAAATCAGTCCACCCCAACAATTCCTAAAACTACCAGCTAACCTACCCATCCCTCTGGCCACATCACCCCGACCAACCCCGTCGCGCCACCTCACCCCTCCCTCTCCCTCACCCAATCCTATCCTTCCACCTAGACACACACCACACACCACACACCACACAGCCCCACCAGACTCACCCCACACCACGCAGCACACAGCCCCCCCACCGGATCCCACCTTCCCCACGCGGTCCACCCCACCCTGGCCCCTGGCCCACCTCCTGTAACACCCTCAGAATCGGACCTATGCAAGTTTGAGCAAAATTCGCCAAACCCGCATAGAAATGATTCAAAGGTGCCCACCAGGCACTTTCGTGCGGGTGGAATACGAAGTAATAACATTACACAACAGTCCTCGATGGGACCCACAGAACAGATATCTATAACATCGACTCAAAGAGTCAAGAATACAAATATAATATACAAAGATCCAAATCACCTTGAAAAGAGGGAGCGTCCGACTACGGACAAGATGCAAATGGGGCTAAGAGCCCTGAAGAATAACCAATGGCGTCCATAACCCTGCCCAGGCCAAGCCGGAAGGGTAACCCTGCTAACGGCGTCGATCTCAAAACCTGCTTAAACAAAAGGGGTGCCGACAAAGGGCAAAGGAAAAAGAAGGAGCGTCGATCGAGGCCAAGACAGCGAGGCTAGAATTGGCGGTCCTCGCCTACATAGGTATGGTGGATCAAGCGGCAGCGAGATGCACTAACAACCTATAGAGACTCGATACAACTGGCGGTTATCGAGAGGGTAAGAATGACCTATCCGGATCAACAACCAGCTAACACCAAAACAAACCCATCCTGGTGTTTCCCCTCGAGACCAAACGAGGAAGTCAACCGAGGAACTCACACGAGTTGCGCTTTATTTATTCAGTTATCGTTGCAGAACTACTAGTCAGGTTTAGTCAATCATCCTGATAAAATAAGCAGTGGGCACTTTTAGTTGACCATTCCGTTATAGTTGCGGCAATTACTAATCAAATACAGATAGCATGATATAATCCCAAAACCCAGCAGTTGTTGGTACTTTTATTCAGCCAATTCCGTTGTCGTTGCCATACTTACTAGTCAGGTACAATGGTATGGCGACAACCAACAAGCAATTGTGGGCAGTATTAATTAGCCATTCCATTATAGTGAAGCTGATTACTAGTCATTATAAGTCAAATTTAGAGCGATAAACTTTAGTTATGCTTGTCTATGATCGAGATACTGTGCTCCAAGTCGTCCATATCGGCGGACACGGTTTTCAGAAAGTTTTACCCGGCCGGGGTGCACCAATAGCAACACACGCTCGATCAACCTCGGAAAAACCAAATCAAAACCCAACGAGGCTTTCACGACCGAACAATCATAGGATTCAGAAATATTTGAGGGCCACCCTTAAGTAGAATTCGCAGAGTAAGCAAGCTCCGAGGCGGCCTCAAGGTTTGGCTAGACGGTCGTGAACGACCGGGAACCCAAACTGGGCTTGTCGACACCGCTAATCGTGGTCCGATCCTAACAAGATCAAAGGTACCTGCACAATTTAAATACTGAAAGCATGGCATAAATGCAAGGATCGTAAATAAAACCTCAAACTAGTTTGTGGCCCCAAGAAATAAGACTGAATCAAGCTCTGGCTCGGGGTCCCATATACCTCCGGATGTGGATAGCAGCATAAAAATCAAGGAACAGTATCAAGTACTCGGGGTCTTACGGGACACAAGTGGGCGTTAAAACCAAATATTTTCTATCACCCACCGATGCCTCTCGCTTATTTCAATTTTAGTTGTTAAACAGAAATTAAAGTGACGATAAGTAAAACTAGAATCATCTCCAACATCAACATGCGGCAATACATTAGCAATCAGGCATGTAATGACACACATCAGCACTTGAGCAAGCAACTACGACGCCGCAAGTCCAACTATCTACCAAACAACGGGTAATAGGATGTGTCCAAGGCAATATAAGGTGTAGGGATATATCGATGCGGAAACTAGAGCATCGCAATACACGTATAGCAATAGATCAACAGGAGGGAATAAAGACTATAAAAGTAAGATAGGTAGAAAGAGGAGATGCTCGCTGAAAACATTGTCGAAAGGTTCATCCAAGATCGGGTGAGCTCACATCAACTCAACGGTCTTATCCGCGAAGAAGCAAAACACTAGAATAAACCGGATGCAATATTTAATACAACGGCAGAAGATCGGCATGATGCATGTATGATGTATGGCATGGCAAAGTGCGGTGCAATTAGGTCAAATTAAGCGGTACCGGGGTTCCGACAATTAATTAGATGGTTCGAGTTGTTGAGATACCCCGCAATTTACATGTTGTTTTAACATGGCCAAAATATAGTACCGGTTCGCTACATCAATTTAAATGAGGCCAATATGAGACTAGATTTGCCCGCATATGGCCTCCATATTTAATTATTAGGTGAATCGGCATAAGGCCCCCAAACCACATGATATGCATGCGAGATGACAAATAAATATGCAACAAGTTGTTATTATGTTATCAAATAGGGTATCGAGGAAAAGGGTCACACATTAGGGTTCGGCAGTTCTTGGGGTTCCGGGGTTCGGGGTCGGTCTCGGGGTCCAGGGTTCGACGGCCTCGGCGAGAACGTTCTCGGTCTCCGGGTTAGGTCTGGCGCATCCGGGTCTCGGGTCATGTTGTCGATCACGGCGTTCGGGATGAAGTACTTGTTCGGTGTCGGGCTTGGACTATACGCTCTTGTCGCTCTTGTCGTTGTGAAGCTCTTGTCGGGTTCTCGGTCGGTCTTGACGCGCGGAAGCGAGAACTTGGCGTCGCGACGTCGTTGGCATCGAGGCGAAGAATGTCTTGTCGTTCAGCGTCGGTGATCTTGACGTCCGAGACGGGTACTGTCGCGTCTGCTTCCTTCGGTCGAAGAACTTGCACGCCCAGGTTCGGCCTTCGGGTTCTAGATCGATCCATGAGGAAACACTTGGTGTCGGATCTTGGGTTCCATGTTGTTGTCCCTTGCATCAAGATCTTGCGAGAGGTTGAACCGAGGAAGACCATGTCGGCCGGCGGTGATCTTGAAGGTTCCGGAGGCGAGCTTGTCGCACAGGCCTTTCCGAGTACGGTGTCCGTTTGGTAGCTCTTGGGGTACCGCGGTTTCGATGTCGACGGGCGTCCTTGTCCTGGTGACGGGCAGGATCGGCCTCAAGCTGGCGTGGTACGCGAGCACATGCCGCACTTGAACAGGTACTGGTATGGTGCTGCAGACACGGTGAGGGGTCGCGTCTGGGGTCGCAGCGAGGCCTGTGGAGAGGTGGCGCTCTGACGGCAGCAGCCGGGCGAGGAAGGCCGAGGACGACGGAGGTGGCTCTGGCGGCGGGCGGACTTCGCAGAGATGGCGAGCAGACGCAGCTGGTGGAACTCAGCCGGAGGGGGGTCGCGGCGGGCGCTGGAGGCGACGCCGCGAGGACCCTGGGGCGGCGCGAGGTTGGGCGGACGACGCCGGGCGAGGCGAGGCGGGGCTCATGGCGGTTGCCGGAGGCGCGCCGAAGCGGAGGCGGCGGAGCGAGGAGGGCGCGCCAGCGGAGGCGGGACGCGGCAAGGTGGAGAGGTTGAGCAGCGGTGGGCGGTGGCGGCCATGGAGGGCGTGGAGGAGGCCGGGCTCGGCTGTCTGTGGAAGCGGAGAGAAGGGAAAGGCGGAGCGGGCGGAGCTGAGCGGCGCGACGGGGCGTGGCGAAGGCGAGCGAGGGAGGAGGAGCGGGCGAGGGGGTGGCGGCGAGCACGCAGGGGCTTGGGGGGGAAGAGCTGCCGGGCGAAGCGGGGCCAGAAGAAGACGAGAGGAGGGAGAGAGGCACGCGTGGCGGGCTCAAGGCGTGAGCGAGGTGCAGGCGGGAGGGGCAGCGGCGACGGAGAGGTCCGGCGAGGGGCGGTGACGAGGAGGGGGCCAGGCGGCGAAGGAGGTCGCAAGGCATGGGCCGAGCTAGAGGGAGGAGCTCGCGGGTAGATGCGGGGTTCCTGGCGAGGCTAGAGGAGGGAGAGGAACAGGGAAGGGAGCGGCGTGGGGCGAGGGTGGGGCCCGCGGTGGGCCCGGGCGCGGTTGGTGGCTGGGGAGGCGTGAGTGTGTGAGTGCAGGGGCGGCCAGGCGTGTGGGGCCCACGGGGCAGCGAGCCAGGGGCGCGTGTGGGGGGTGGACCGGGTGCGTGCGTCGAGTGCGTGTGTAGTGTGTGGACCAGGGGGTGGGTGTGAGGGTGGGAGGGAGCTGGCTGCACGTGGCAGCAATTGATTGGGTGGGAGGAGAGGAGGTGAGGTGTCGGGTTGATTGGGTGGAGTGATGTGGCTGCTAGGTGTGGGTAGTTTTCTGGTAGGTCTAGGATTTCTGGTGATGTTAATGGACCGTTTGTAATCTCACAGGGGTGGTCGTTCGAAAGCAGCCTGCTCGAACGCCCGCTAAAAATAACTGAATATTTTATTTACTTTGATTGGGCGTTTAACCCGATAGCAACAAAACAAAATAATCCGAGTCCCGGGTTTCGTTTGAATAAAGATGGGCGTTTGGAAAACAAATCGGGGTTTGCAAACATAGTTTTGGCAAACAATGCTTGATGATGACGATGCAATGCATAAATTCAACGCGATTTTCTAGTAGTGGTTTTGCGGGATGCCACAATTCGACACCACTAACAAGGGATCTCGCCGAGATCCGCCTCAAGGTACCGGAAGAAGGTCGGCGATCGCTTCTCGCCGTGTAGATCCTCGCGACACCACCAACGATGGTTCCTTCTTCATCTTGTAACGGCGACACCACCAACAAAGGTCGTTGCTCACGATCGTCGAGAGACACTCCGGGAAACAAGGGCGAAGATAGAGGCATCAACAAATAAAGCCGCCTCTACTTCCGTTTGAAGAGGGAAAAGTTGCATTGATCCACCTTCGATGTACAGCGAGCAAAGAAGAGTCGGTAGGGTGATCAGTCCATCCCGGACCCAACTATCAACTCTATACATGGGTAGGAGCATCCGGCAACTCAACTCTCGAGATTTATACTGAAGATCTTCATAGGTGGTATCCGGAACAAAGGGATGCTGCCAGCAGAAATCGTATGAAAGACACACTGATTAGGTTCCGCGATGGTTCCATTGGCATGAACAACACGTGCTCAAGGTCGACTCCAACTTCACCAAAGCTCGTCCTTCTCATATGTTTTTCAACGACACTGGTATCCGGCAAGGCACACATATGGATAGAGAGCTCAAGAACAAAAGATCAGATGTAGGGCACAACAGACAAGTTGCAGATTGATGATCGTAGCACCTCCGTTACAAAAGGGAGAAAACGAAACCCTGAAGGTACGACGGAAACCCAACCACGAGAAATCCTGGACTCGAAGAGAGAGATGAGAGCGGATTCAAAAACGCGTGAGGTGAGAGGAGAATAGCGAGGGTAAGGAGTAAAATCAGACCTAACGGAACTATCCAACCGATTTTGCAAAAATAGTTTTGACACTTCTACTCCGGCGTTAGCTAGGTTATCCTAATTTGGACTTGTGGGGTATCGCAATCACGAGCTCGATACCACTCAGAACACCCTCGATCGGACCTATGCAAGTTTGAGAAAAATTCGCCAAACCCGCATAGAAACGATTCAAAGGTGCTCACCAGCACTTTCGCGGGTGGAATACGGTAATAACATTACACAACAGTCCTCGATGGGACCCACGTAACAGATATATAACATGACTCAAAGAGTCAAGAATACAGATATAATATACAAAGATCCAAATCACCTTGAAAGAGGGAGCGTCCGACTACGGACAAGATGCAAATGGGGCTAAGAGCCTCAAGAATAACCAATGGCGCCCATAACCCCGCCCAGGCCAAGCCGGAAGGGTAACCCTGCTAACGGCGTCGATCTCAAAACCTGCTTAACAAAAAGGGGGGTGCCGACAAAAGGGCAAAGGAAAAAGAAGGAGCGTCGATCTTGAGGCCAAGACCAGCGAGGCTAGAATTAGCGGTCCTCGCCTACATAGGTATGGTGGATCAAGCGGCAGCAAAGATGCACTAACAACCTATAGAGACTCGATACAATCAAGCGGTTATCGAGAGGGGTAAGAATGACCTATCCGGATCCAACCTGAAGCTAACACCAAACAAACCCATCCTCGTGTTTCCCCTCGAGACCAAACGAGGAAGTCAACTGAGAACTCACACATTGGCGCTTTATTTATTCGCTTATCGCTGCAGAACTACTAGTCGTTTAGATAATCATCCTGATAAAATAAGCAATGGGCACTTTTAGTTGACCATTCCGTTATAGTTGCAATTACTAATCAAATACGATAGCATGATATAATCCCAAAACCCAGCGGTTGTTGGTACTTTTATTCAGCCAATTCGTTGTCGTTGCCATACTTACTAGTCAGTACAATGGTATAGCGACAACCAACAAGCAATTGTGGGCAGTATTAATTAGCCATTCCATTATAGTGAAGCTGATTACTAGTCATTATAAGTCAAATTTAGAGCGATAAACTTTAGTTATGCTTGTCTATGATCGAGATACTGTGCTCCAAGTCGTCCATATCGGCGGACACGGTTTTCAGAAAGTTTTACCCGGCCGGGGTGCACCAATAGCAACACACGCTCGATCAACCTCGGAAAAACCAAATCAAAACCCAACGAGGCTTTCACGACTTTACAATCACAGGATTCAGAAATATTTCAGGGGGCCACCCCTTAAGTAGAATCCGCAACGGAGTAAGCAAGCTCGGCGGCCTCAAGGTTTGGCTAGACGGCAATGTGAACATCGGGAACCCAAACGGGCTTGTCGACACCGGAATCGTGGTCGATCCTAACAGACAGGTGCATTACCTGCACAATTTAAATACGAAAGTAGCATGGCATAAGTACAGGATCGTAAATAAAACCTCAAACTAGTTTGTGGCCCCAAGAAATAAGATGAATCAAGCTCGCTCGGGGTCCCATATACCTCCGGATGTGGATAGCGCGAAAATCAAGGAACAGTATCAAGTACTCGGGGTCTTCACGGACACAAGTGGGCTCGAAACCAAATATTTTCTATCACCCACCGATGCCTCTGCTTATTTCAATTTTAGTTGTTAAACAGAAATTAAAGTGACGATAAGTAAAACTAGAATCATCTCCAACATCAACATGCGGCAATACATTAGCAACTGTGGCATATGACGACACACATCAGCACTTGAGCAAGCAACTATGACGCGCAAGTCCAACTATCTACCAAACAACAGGTAATAGGATGTGTCCAAGGCAATATAAGGCTGCAGGGGATATATCGGGTACGGAAACTAGAGCATCGCAACACAGATAGCAATAGATCAACAGGAGGGAATAAAGACTATAAAAGTAAGATAGGTAGAAAGAGGGAGATGCTCGCCTGAAAACATTGTCGAAAGGTTCATCCGAAGATCGGGGCGAAGCTCACATCAACTCAACGGTCTTATCCGCGAAGAAGCAAAACACTAGAATAAACCAGATGCAATATTTAATACAACGGCAGAAGATCGGCATGATGCATGTATGATGTATGGCATGGCAAAGTGCGGTGCAATTAGGTCAAATTAAGCGGTACCGGGGTTCCGACAATTAATTAGATGGTTCGAGTTGTTGAGATACCCCGCAATTTACATGTTGTTTTAACATGGCCAAAATATAATGCAGTTCGCTACATCAATTTAAATGAGGCCAATATGAGACTAGATTTGCCCGCATATGGCCTCCATATTTAATTATTAGGTGAATCGGCATAAGGCCCCCAAACCACATGATATGCATGCGAGATGACAAATAAATATGCAACAAGTTGTTATTATGTTATCAAATAGGGTATCGAGGAAAAGGGTCACACATTAGGGTTCGCGTTCTTGGGGTTCCGGTTCGGGTCGGTCTCGGTCCGTGGTTCGACGCCTCGGCGAACGTTCTCGGTCTCCGGGTTAGGGTCTGGGCGCATTCGGGTCTCCGTCATGTTGTCGTCACGCGTTTCGGATGAAGTACTTGGTTCGGTCGGGCTTGGACTCGCCTGATTCATTGCCGCTCTTGTCGTGAAGCTCTTGTCGGGTTCTCGATCGGGTCGGTCTTGACGCGGAAAGCAGAACTTGGCGTCGGCGTCGTTGGCATCGAGGCGGAAGAATGTCTTGTCGTTCGGTGGTGATCTTGACGTCGAGACGGGTACTTCGTCGCGTCTTCTTCGGGTCGAAGAACTTGGCACGCCGGGTTGACCTTCGGTTCATCGATCCATGAGGAAACACTTGGTGTCGGATCTTGGGTTCCATGTTGTTGTCCTTGCATCGAAGATCTTGCGAGAGGTTGAACCGAGGAAGACCATGTCGGCCGTGACGGTGATCTTGAAGGTTCCGGAGGCGAGCTTGTCGCCACGAGGCCTTTCTCCGAGTACGTGGGCGTCCGTTTGGTCGCTCTTGGGGGGTACCGCGGTTTCGATGTCGACGGCGTCCTTGTCCGGTACCGGATACGGGATCGGCCTCAACTGGCGTGGTACGCGGAGCACATGCCGCACTTGAACGGGTACTGGTATGGTGCCGCAGACACGGTGAGGGTCGCGGGCGTCTGGGTCGCAGCGAGGCGACGCTGGAGAGGGTGGCGCCGACGGCAGCAGCCCTCGGCGAGAAGCGAGGCCGAGGACGACCGGAGGGCTCTGGCGGGCGGACTCGAGGATGGCGGAGCAGACGCTGCCGGAACTCGCGGCCGAGGGGGTCGGCGCTGGAGGCGACGCCGGCGACGAGGACTCGAGGCGGCGGAGGTTGGGCGGACTGGGACGCCGGCGGGCGAGCTGGAGGCGGGGCTCGGGCGTTGCGGGAGGCGGGCAAGCGGAGGCGGTGGAGGCGAGGGACGCGCGACGGAGGCGACGCGGGCGGCGGGCGGTGGAGAGGTTGAGCGGCGGGCGGTGGCGCGGCCGCGGAGGGAGCGTGGCCGAGGAGGCCGGGCTGGCGGCGCGGCTGGAGCGGAGAGAAGGGAAAGGCGGGCGGAGCGCGAACTGGGAGCGTCTGTGACAGGCGCGCGCGGGAGCGAGGAGGAGCGGCGAGAGGGGTGAGCGGCGGCGAGCACGCAGGCGGGCGGGGCTTGGGGGGAAGAGGGAGGCCGGGCGCGGGCGCCAGGAAGAAGACGAGAGGAGGAGGAGAGAGGCACGCGTGGCCGCTCAAAGAGGCGGAGCGAGGTTGGTAGGGCGGGGACGAGAGCGGCGACGGAGAGGTCCGCCAAGGGCGTGACGCGAGGAGGGGGCCAGGGGAGCGGCGGAGGGAGGCTACAAGGGGCCGAGGAGGAGACGGGTAGGAGCGCTGGGGAGGCTAGAGGAGGAGAGGAACAGGAAGGGAGCGTGGGCGTGGGCGAGGTGGGGTGCATGTGGGGCCAGGCGCGGATGGTGGCAGAGGCGTGGAGTGTGTGAGTGCAGGGCGGCCAGCGTGTGGGCCGCAGGCAGCGAGCCAGGGCGTGTGGGGGTGGACCCGGGTCGCGTCGAGTGCGTGTGTAGTGTGGACCAGGGTGGGTGGGGCTGAGGCGGGGTTGAGGGAGCTGGGCCACGTGGCAGCAATTGATTGGGTGGGAGGATAGGAGGGTGAGGTGTCGTTTGATTGGGTGGAGTGATGTGGCTGCTAGGTGTGGGTAGTTTTCTGGGTAGGTCTAGGATTTTACAGGGCGGTTAGCTGGACCGTTTGTAATCTCCTGGGGGTGGTCGTTCGGGTCGAAACGGCCCGTTCGACTGCCCCCGCTAAAAATAACTGAATATTTTATTTACTTTGATTGGGCCGTTTGCGAACCCGATAGCAACAAAACAAAATAATCCGGAGTCCCGGGGTTTTGCGTTTGAATAAAGATGGGCGTTTGGAAAACAAATCGGGGTTTGCAAACATAGTTTTGGCAAACAATGCTTGATGATGACGATGCAATGCATAAATTCAACGCGATTTTCTAGTAGTGGTTTTGCGGGATGCCACACTCCTCCTGGCTGTCATGCCCGGCCCGCCTCCTCTCTCCTCCCTCAGCGCCCCACCCCGCTCGTCCCCATCCTCCCTGGCTCTCTCATGGCCCCTGAAAGCCCCAGCGCCTGCCTCACTCCACCCCGCTGCTGCCACGGGCTTCCCCGAGCTCTCCTGCGCCGCCCTCCAGCGAGGTCCTCCCAGTTCGGCCCCTCACTGCCAGCCGCTCCTCCTCTCCAAGGCCAGCTCGCCTCCCTCTCCCGCCGCCAGCACTGCCTCTTCGCCCAGCTCCCCCTCGCCTTTCCTCCGCCAGCTGTCGCCACCCGCCGCCTCCGCCTCCCCTCCAGCACCGCCTCGCCCGTCATTAGCTGCTCAGCCCCCATCTCCGCTGGCGCCTCTCCGCCCAGCCCCTCGCTGCCTTCACCCCGCCTCTGTCACGGCCTCGCCCACCATGAAGTTCGCTTCGCCCGCAGCAGCTTCGCCGCCAAGTTCAAAGACTGCCGCCCGCTGAGACTGCCCGCCTCACCTTGACCTCGCTGCCTTGCCCCCGCTGCCAGGCCGCCACGGCCCTCTGTGGCCAGCGCCGTCACCGCTGACGACCTCGCCTCCAGCCTGCCTCGCCGCCTGGCAGCGCCGCCTCGCTGAGTCGCCCGCCGGCTGCTGCCCCCTGCGGCGTCCCGTCTCGTCTGCTCGTGAGCCATTTCGAGGCATGTGCCTTTGGTCTCCCTGGTACCAAGTGGGGCATGCTCGGACCGCCCTCTGAAGTCGCCAGATCCTCGATGTCGTAAGCCCAACAACCAAACACGGAAAAGGTTGACAAAGCGCCAAGTTCCCTTGTCTACAAGATCTGCCTCGGACGCCAAACCCGAACCGAAGGAACGCTTGTTCGACCCGACCATGACCGACAAGGTCTCCACGGATGCGACAAGATCGACACCAATCGGGCGGATCCGATGCCCCGACGCCGAGCAGTTTCGCCCGCATTGAGGCCCCGACATCGAAACGACAAGATCGCCGCCATAACACCCGAAGACCACAAAGCGACGTATCGCTTCCCGACGCCAAGACCGACCCAATCACGCTGACAAGACCTTCGGACGACAAGATCGGCCCCGACTGGGTGGAGCGAAGATCGCCAAGTACTTCTTCCCGTAACGCAAGATCTACCCGTCACCGAGAACGAGAAACGATCCCGAGACCGAACTCCGTCGAACCTCGCACTGTCGAACCCCGAACCCCGGAAACCAAGATCTGCCGAACCCTAAATGTGTGACCCTTTTCCTCGATACCCTATTTTATAAATGATATCAACTTGTTGCATATTTAATTGTCATCTCGCATGCATATCTTTGGTTTGGGGGCCTTAGGCCGATTCACCTCTTAATTAAATATGGGGCCCATATGCGGGCAAATCTAGTCTCATATCGGCCTCATTTAAATTGGTGTAGCGAACCGGTGCTATCTCTTTGCCATGTTAAAGCAACATTTAATATGCGGGGGTTTAAATAACTTGAACCGCCTAATTAATTGTCGGGACCCCGGTTCCGCTTAATATGACCTAATTGCATCGCACTTTTGCCTTGTCATCCATCATGCATGCATCATGCCGATCTTCTGCCGTTGTATTAAATATCGCATCCGGTGTTTCTTCTAGTGTTTTGCTTCTTCGCGGATAAGGCCGTTGAGTTGATGTGAGCTTCGCCCCGATCTTCGGTGGAACCTTTCGACAATGTTTTCAAAGCAGCATCTCCCCTTTCTACCTATCTTACTTTTCTAGTATTTATTCCCTCATTGATCTTTGCTATCCGTGTTGCGATGCTCTAGTTTCGCACCGTGATATCCCTTGCAGCCATATATAGCCTTGGACACATCCTATTACCCGTGTTTTGGTAGATAGTTGGACCGCGTGTCGTAGTCGCTTGCTCAAGTGTTTTGCTTGTCAAGTACCACGATTGTTGGAGGATTGCCGCATGTTGATGTTGGAGATGATCATGGATTTACTTAGCGTTCATTTTAATTCCTGTTTAACAACTAAAATTGAATTAAGCGAGGCATCGGTGGGTGATAGGTAATATTTGGTCGATCAGCCACTTGTGTCCCGTAGGACCCGAGTTCTTGACACCTGTTCCGAGATCGAGCGCGCTAACCACAGGTGGGGAGATATGGGCCCCCCATTGATTATTACCTGATTTCAAAGTATTGTACTGGGGGACACAACTAGTTTGAGGTGTTTTTACTATCCTGTACTTATGCCATGCTACTTATGTATTTACGTTTGTGTGAGGAGCACGCATCTTGTTAGGAAGCGGAATGTTTCTGTATCGGCGGTCCCGATTGGGGATCTCATCGTTCAGCCATTGTCGCAAACCCTAAGTCCGTCTCGAGACCGGCCGACTTCGCTATGGTGTACTTAGTGGGTGGCCTCGTGCTTGCTTTGGGTCAGGGAACGTGACTTAGGCCCGCCGACATACCGATGGGTGTATGTTAACCGATCCGCAAAAGGGTCAAGTGCTGTGGATACTTTGGTGCACCTCGCAGGTTAAATCTTTTCGAGAAGCCGTGTCCGCGGTTAAGGACGACTTGGAGCACAGTGCTTGATCATAGATAACTATAACTAAAGTTTATTGTTATAAATTGACTTGTATCCGATATGACTAGTAATCAGCTTCACTACAACGGAACGGCTAAGTAAAAGTACCAACAACTGCTGGGTTTTGGGTTACCTCATGCTAATTGAATCTGACTAGTAAGTGATGCCACTATAACGGAATGATTAACTAAAAGTGCCCACTGTTTACTTTATCAGGATGAATATCTAAACCTGACTAGTAAAGTGCCGCAACTATAACTGAATAAGTAAAACTGCCAACTGTGTGAGTTCCTCGGTTGACTTCCTCGTTTGGTCTCGAGGGGGAAACACCAGGATGGGTTTGTTTGTTGATAGCTTCAGGTTGGATCCGGTTAGGCCATTCTTATCCCTCTCTGATATCCGCCAGTTGTATCGAGTCTCTATAGGTTGTTTAGTGCATGCTGCCGCTGCCGCTTCAGTCCACCATACCTATGTAGGCGAGGACCGCCGAATTCTAGCCTCGCCGTGCATCGCCTCGATCTTGACGCCCTCTTTTCCTTTGCCCTTTGTCGGCACCCTTTTGTTTAAGCAGGTTTTGAGATCGCCGTCGTTAGGGTTACCCTTCCGCTTGGCTCGGGTGGTTATGGACGCCATTGGTTATTCTTCAGGGCTCTTAGCCCCATTTGCATCTTGTCCGTAGTCGGACGCTCTATCATTTTCAAGGTGATTTGGATCTTTGTATATTATATTTGTATTCTTGACTCATTGAGTCGTGTTGTATATATATCTGTTCTGTGGGTCCCATCGAGGACTGTTGTGTAATGTTATTACTTCGTTTTCCACCCGCACGCAAGTGCCTGGTGGGCACCTTCGAATCGTTTCTATGCGGGTTTGGCGGGTTTTCGCTAAAACTTGCATAGGGCCGATTCTGAGGGTGTTACAGAGTGGTATCAGAGCTCAGCAGTTGCGATACCCCACAAGTCCAGCCTGTAGGATAACCTAGCTAACGGCCGAATTAGAGTGTCAAAATTATTTTGCAAAATCGGTTGGATAGTTCTGGTTAGGTCTGATTTTACTCCTTACCCCTCTGCTATTCTCCTCTTATCTTGACGTGTTTTGAACCTGCTCTCTTATCTTTTCTTCGAGTCCAGGATTTCTCGTGGTGGGTTTTCCGTCGTACCTTCAGGGTTTCGCTTCCTCCTTTGTCAACGGTGTTCTATCATCCGGTGTTCAAGCTGCCTGAGGAATCCGTCTACGGTGTTATCATTCTTTGTTCCTTGTTTGCGCCTTCCGGTGTTTTCCGCCGCAACGACATCCTCTACGCCAGATCCGATGCAGAGTCTGCATCACTCCTTTGTTTCCGAACCTTGCTTGTCGAGATCTTCAGTCTGAATCCTGAGGGTTGGTTGCATAATCTATCTGTTCGTGTACAGGGTAATGCTTTGAGTGCAGGATGGAGTCGCGACCATACCACTACTCTTATCATTTGCTCGGTATATTGAATAGTGGATCGATGCAATTTTACTCCTTCCATGGAAGTTATAGGTGGCCTTATCTTTAACTTCGTCCGTTGTTTTCCGGAGTGTTCTCTTGATGATCGGGATCAACGACCTCTTGTTAGTGGTGTCGCGAAGATCTACACGAAGCGAGAAGACGCAGATCGCCGACCTTTCCTTCCGGTACCATGAGGCGGATCTCGAGGGCGAGATCCATTGTTAGTGGTGTCGAATTGTGGCATCCCGCAAAACCACTACTAGAAAATCGCGTTGAATTTGTGCATTGCATCGTCATCATCATGCATTGTTTTCATAAAACTATTTTCGCAAAGCCCGTTTTGTTTTCTAAAACGCCCCATCTTTAATCAAATATCAAACCCCGGGTCCCCGGATTATTTTTTGTGTGTCTGATATCGGTTTGCAAACGGTGTTTGTAAATCAAATAAAATTTATTTTATTTTTAGCGGGGGCAGTCGAACGGGCCGTCCCGACCCGAACGACCACCCCCAGATTAAATCGGTCCACCCCAGCA
Organism: Avena longiglumis; assembly: GCA_030063025.1. Classification (NCBI taxonomy): domain Eukaryota; kingdom Viridiplantae; phylum Streptophyta; class Magnoliopsida; order Poales; family Poaceae; genus Avena; species Avena longiglumis. Next base: position 270,436,207 of record CP125978.1, read on the forward strand.
ATTCCTAAAACTACCAGCTAACCTACCCATCCCTCTGGCCACATCACCCCGACCAACCCCGTCGCGCCACCTCACCCCTCCCTCTCCCTCACCCAATCCTATCCTGCCACCTAGACACACACCACACAACACACACCACACAGCCCCACCAGACTCACCCCACACCACGCAGCACACAGCCCCCCCACCGGATCCCACCTTCCCCACGCGGTCCACCCCACCCTGGCCCCTGGCCCACCTCCCTGGCTCGCTGTGCCCCGGGGCCCGCCCTCCTCTCTCCTCCCTCAGCGCCCCACCCCGCTCGTCCCCATCCTCACTGGCTCTCTCGCGGCGCAGCCCCGCGAGCCCCCCAAAGCCCCGCTCCACTGCCCCCCACCCTCCCGCTACCGGCTTCCTGCCTCTCCGCTCTCCAGCCCCTCCGCCTCTCGCCTCCCCCAGCGGCCTCCCCTCCCCTCCGCCTCTCCGCCGGCTCCGCCTTTGCCTCCCGGCCCTCCGCTGCCGCCTCAGCCTCCCTCGCCCTGCCACGCCGCTGCTGCCGCCTGCCTCCGCCGCCTCCTCCACTGGCCGCTTCGCCGCGCGTCGCTGCTGCCGCCATGAGCCCCATCTCCCATGGCCTTCCGTCGCCGCCCAGGCCTCGCCGCGGACCCCGCCCCGCCGCCTGCAAGCCCGTCGCTGCGCCTCACGCGTCCCCTGAAGTTCTCGCCGCCGCCTTGTAGCCGCCAGCGCATGAGTTCCAGACTGCCGCCAGCTCGCTGGAGACCGCTGCTGCGACCGCCGACCTCGCCTTGCCCTTCGCCTCGGCTGCTGCCCTTCAAGGCGTCAAGGCCGGCTGCTCGTCCTCCAGCGTCGCTTCCAGCTCGCTGACGACCCCTGCCTCGTCTCCTGCCTCGCCGCCTGGCGCCCGGCAGCTGCCGTCCCGTCGGCGTCTGCCGCTGCTCGAGCCAACTCGAGGCATGTGCCTGTTTGGTCTCCCTGGTACCAAGTGGGGCATGCTCGGACCGGCCCTCTGAAGTCGCCAAGATCCTCGATGTCGTGCGAAGCCCAACAACCAAACACGGAAAAGGTTGACAAAGCGTCAAGTTCCCCTTGTCTACAAGATCTGCCTCGGACGCCAAACCCGAACCGAAAGGAACGCCAAGTTCGACCCGACCCGCGGACTCGACAAGGTCTCCACGGATGCGACAAGATCGACACCAATCAGGGCGGATCCGATGCCGACGCCGAGCAGTACTTCCGCATTGAGGCCCGACATCGAAACGACAAGATCGCCGCCATAACACCAAGACCACAGTGCGACAAGTATCGCTCGGACGCCAAGACGACCAATACGCCGCCCGACAAGACCTTCGGCGACAAGATCGGCCCCGACAGGTGGAGCCAAGATCGCCAAGTACTTCCTAACGCAAGATCTACCCGTCACCGAACGAGAGAACGATCCGCCGAGACCGAACTCGAACCTCGACCCTGTCGACCCCGAACCCCGAAACCAAGATCTGCCGAACCCTAAATGTGTGACCCCTTTTCCTCGATACCCTATTTTATAAATGATATCAACTTGTTGCATATTTAATTGTCATCTCGCATGCATATCTTTGGTTTGGGGGCCTTAGGCCGATTTACCTCTTAATTAAATATGGGGCCCATATGCGGGCAAATCTAGTCTCATATTGGCCTCATTTAAACTGGTGTAGCGAACCGTTGATATATTTTGCCTTGTTAAAACAACATTTAATTGCGGGGTAGCTAAATAACTTGAACCGCCTAATTAATTGTCGGGACCCCGGTTCCGCTTAATATGACCTAATTGCATCGCACCTTTGCCATGTCATCCATCATGCATGCATCATGCCGCTCTTCTTCGTTGTATTAAATATTGCATCCGGTGTTTCTTCTAGTGTTTTGCTTCTTCATGATAAGGCCGTTGAGTTGATGTGAGCTTCACCGATCTTCGTTGGAACCTTCGACAATGTTTTCAAAGAGCATCTCCCCTTTCTACCTATCTTACTTTTCTAGTATTTATTCCCTCCTGTTGATCTTTGCTATCTGTGTTGCGATGCTCTAGTTTCGTACCCGTGATATCCCTTGCAGCCATATATAGCCTTGGACACATCCTATTACCTGTGTTTTGGTAGATAGTTGGACCCGCGTGTCGTAGTCGCTTGCTCAAGTGTTTTTGCTTGTCGTCAAGTACCACAGTTGTTGGAGGATTGCCGCATGTTGATGTTGGAGATGATCATGGATTTACTTAGCGTTCATTTTAATTCCTGTTTAACAACTAAAATTGAATTAAGCAGAGGCATCGGTGGGTGATAGGTAATATTTGGTTTCCGACCGCCCACTTGTGTCCCGTAGGACCCGAGTTCTTGACACCTGTTCCGAGATCGAGCGCGCTAACCACAGGTGGGGAGATATGGGCCCCCCATTGATTATTACCTGATTTCAAAGTATTGTACTGGGGGCCACAACTAGTTTGAGGTGTTTTTACTATCATGTACTTATGCCATGCTACTTATGTATTTACGTTTGTGTGAGGAGCACGCTGTACTGTTTAGGAAGCGGAATGTTTTCGCGGTATCGAGCCCCCGATTGGGGATCTGCTTGTCACATACCATTGTCGCAAACCCTAAGTCCGTCTCGGAGACCGGCCGACTTCGTTGTGGGTGTACTTAGTGGGGTGGCCCCGTGCTTGCTTTGGGTCTGGGAACGTCGTGACTTAGGCCCCGCCGACATACCGATGGGTGTATGTTAACCGATCGGCAAAAGGGTCAAGTGCACGTGGATACTTTGGTGCACCTCAGGTTAAATCTTTTCGAGAAGCCGTGTCCGCGGTTAAGGACGACTTGGAGCACAGTGCTTGATCATAGATAACTATAACTAAAGTTTATTATTATAAATTGACTTGTATCCGATATGACTAGTAATCAGCTTCACTACAACGGAACGGCTAAGTAAAAGTACCAACAACTGCTGGGTTTTGGGTTACCTCATGCTAATTGAATCTGACTAGTAAGTGATGCCACTATAACGGAATGATTAACTAAAAGTGCCCACTGTTTACTTTATCAGGATGAATATCTAAACCTGACTAGTAAAGTGCCGCAACTATAACTGAATAAGTAAAACTGCCAACTGTGTGAGTTCCTCGGTTGACTTCCTCGTTTGGTCTCGAGGGGGAAACACCAGGATGGGTTTGTTTGTTGATAGCTTCAGGTTGGATCCGGTTAGGCCATTCTTATCCCTCTCTGATATCCGCCAGTTGTATCGAGTCTTTATAGGTTGTTTAGTGCATCTTTGCCGCGCCACCACCATACCTATGTAGGCGAGGACGCCGAATTAGCCTCGCCGTGTCGGCCTCGATCGACGCCTCTTTTCCTTTGCCCTTTGTCGGCACCCTTTTGTTTAAGCAGGTTTTGAGATCGCCGTCGTTAGCGGGTTACCCTTCCGCTTGGCTCAAGGGGTTATGGACGCCATTGGTTATTCTTCAGGGCTCTTAGCCCCATTTGCATCTTGTCCGTAGTCGGACGCTCTATCATTTTCAAGGTGATTTGGATCTTTGTATATTATATTTGTATTCTTGACTCATTGAGTCGTGTTGTATATATATCTGTTCTGTGGGTCCCATCGAGGACTGTTGTGTAATGTTATTACTTCGTTTTCCACCCGCACGCAAGTGCCTGGTGGGCACCTTCGAATCGTTTCTATGCGGGTTTGGCGGGTTTTCGCTAAAACTTACATAGGGCCGATTCTGAGGGTGTTACATTACCCAACCACACACTCCTCCTTCAGCGACAAGAAGAAGATCTCGGCAACAACTATGGTGGAGAGGTACCCCGGCGACCCTATGGCGGCGAACGAATTCGGACGATGGTCTCTGCAGCCGTGGGAGGGGAAGATGCTCCACGACACCAGCTACATGGTGCCGCCGGACTTCCGGTGCTCGCCGACCTGGAGGCTCAGTGCCGGCAGCGTGCTGGTGCCGCCGATGCCTGAGGGCGCCAACATGGTCGAGGAGATCTAGGCGGATATCGCCACCATGGAGGATCCGAAGCTCGCCGAATACCTAGGTAACTTGCCTTACTAGGAGAATTTCTTCGTCGAGCATCAAAACCAGCAGCTGGCCGCCCACAACGGCGTCAACGTCCCTAGTGGTGGAGCGCACCGGGGTAGACGCTCGCGGCCATCCTCGAGCACATCACCGCCGTCGACCATCCTAAAACTGGGCTATCCTCCTCGCCACTGCCATCGGCCGCCCGGTGCCGTTTGGCGGTGACTTGGCAGCCGAGGAGGATGCCCTCCCTCTCCTCGTCTTCATCGGCGTCGGCGTCGCGCTCGTCTAGGTCGGCGCCGACACACTCGACTCGCGTCGGCACATTCGCCGCACCTCCTACTCCGGCCGGTGAAGCAGGAGGTGGAGTCGCCGATCCGCTCGCCGCCGAGGACGCTCTCATGCGGCCTCGTCATCAACGAAGGCCGCACGTCGTCGCAGCCAACTGACTGGCTTTGTCTACGCACGCTGAAGCCGGAGCCGACGGACTGGGCGGTTCCCATCGATAAGGACGTATTCGTGCTGAATATGGCGTTGTAGCGCTCCCTCAACGACGTGCCATCCATGTAGGGCCCCAACGCCTGCGCCTGGTCCAGGGCGAACTGGAAACGCGAGGAGGCCAACCGCGTTCGGCGTCTAGGAGCATGCCGAGTTCGAGGCCACGCGTAGTGCTCGCCGGGAGCACGCCTACCAAGAGGCGCCGCTTGTCGTCCTCGATGACGAGGCTGGTCCCTCGTCTCAGTCGTGGTGGTACGACGACGTCGGCCAGGGCAGCTCGTGCCCCCGTAGCCGTCGAGCGACGATAACGGCGATGACGATGGCACCTAGGACACCGACTACACCTGCTTCTACCGCAACTTCGGCATGTGAATGGCGCACCCGGGGCATCGGCATCGGCATAACCTAGTAGTTATTTCTATGTTTTTTTTTCTTTCGCCGACTGTAGAGAAAATTTGGGTGTAGGTCCAAATTTGACATAATATGTATGAACAGGCCACCTATGTATTAACGAAATCACCTATGACGAAATCGCCTATACTCATCCAAATTTCGCCGTATTTATTCATTTAGCTAAAACCAGGAACTCGGTCTCGAAACGCGAGTAAAAAACCTAGGTGTTTTCAGACCGAATGTTATATCCATCCGGCGTCGGAATTACGCCTGAAAACACCGAACGAGTGAAGATGCTCATAACATGTATATCATGCCAACAAACAAACCATCAAGGCACGCTCAACATATCCCACGACGGTTAGCGCAAAACGCAGCGCGTAGATTTTTTTTTACAGCGCGACCAACTATGCATCGTCTGTGTCGAAGCACGCAATTGACAGTTATTATAGAACGAGAACTGTTTACAGCTGGTGCTGGAGATGCTTTTAACACGTATATCATGCCAACCAACAAACCATTAAGCCAGCCTCCGAATGTCAGAAAAGATTGCGAGATTGTCAGAAGAAATTAAAAAGATCGGCCCGAAAAAAGCTGGGGCGCTGCGTCCTACTGAACTACGAAACACGGTCCCGGCCTCAGCCGCGTACGCAAAGGGCGCCCTTCCAGCCCCGCGCGATCTGCCTAGGCACCCAAGGAGGCAACGGAGGGGCAGTACGGTCATCACGCTCGGATGCGCGCGGCTAACATGTGCGTGGGCTGACTAGAGAAGCTGGAGATTAGTTTAGGGCGAAGGTGCCAATCAGATGAAGACCGCATAAAACCACGGCGATAATATCCCTAAAAAACCATGGCGATAATAAAATTATGGAATTATTATACTCCATCTGAGTCGAGCGGAGTCTGGTCTAGATGCACCGGCAAAATTAAAGGAGAAAGCGGCTCGTGGGACGTCCTAGGGGCCGGCCATACCCAAGCTGCCGCCGGTGCGCTTTGGTACGTATGTAGTACACGGGTCCGGCACGAGACGTGACCCTATTTTCCTTCTTTCTTCTGAACCAAATCGAGATGTACGGGTACAAGCTAATTTGGCACGTGTGGTTCATTATTTTTTCGAAATGGTTCATTGTAAGATTTGTGTCAGTTTTATCCAGTGTTCAACGCCTGACGAGATTGTGCGACAAACTACGTCTTCATGGAAAACAATGTACTGTGCTCCATATATGCAATATACGCAGACTACTTGAAAGATCATATCCAGCTGGTCTACAAGAGGCCCCCAACACACACACCACACCACGCTTTTTTGGCGTCGGTGAAACAATTTTCCTCCGGTCACTTCCTAAGAAGCCAACTGTTATGGAATTGAACTTAACTTTCAGCCGGCGAACCAAGGCCAAACTTAGCACGTTGGGGGTCACTAGGGGGCGTCAGGCGAATGAAAAAGGAGTGTGGGTTAGCTCTATCGGCGAGACGATGCATTTTCATACCGAGATTCGCCTTCTCGCCCCACCTCCTCCTCTCTTCCTTCCCTCGTCGCCATGCCGTCGCCGGCACCTCCCCGTCCCACTTTGCCCAATCTGGTTGCTAGCAAAGGTGCCCGCCACAGCACCACGCTCCACCTCCATGTCCTCGAGATTTCGCGGTGACTCCACGCAGTGGACAGCTTCTCAGGCAACTGCTCGTCAACCACGCCCGCTAGGTGTTCGACATTTTGCTCACTCGGCCATGGACTCCGACGATGAGGAAATGTTCGCCATCCTGATAGAGGAGGAGACAGCCGCATCAGCCGACGATGAAGAACACTTGAAGATCCTCACCTGCCTATCCGGCATGTACGCACGAAATGCAAAGCCGCGGTGTGGTGGCTCGGCTCTAGGCCGCCGCAAGAGCAGGCCGAGGCAGTGTCTGGAGGGGCACTGCATGATGTACGCCTATTACTTCGCCGACGATCCATTGCACGGCGAGACGATGTTTCAGCGCTGTTTCAGGATGGGCCAGAAGCTCTTCATCAGGATTGTGCATGCCATCTAGGAGTTCGAGACCTACTTCAAATACAAGAAGGGCTGCACCGACACGGTAGTATTTTCCTCAATCCAAAAGTGCACGACCTCTTTGAGGATGCTTACACATGGAGCTCACTCTGATACACAAGATGACTATCTGCGATTACCGAGTCAACCGCCATTGAGTGCATGTACAAGTTATGCAAGGTAGTGGTTTCAGTGTTTATACCAACATACTTGAGATCACCCAATGCTGAAGACACTGCTTGGATCCTAGTAATGAATGAAGTCAGAGGATTTTTCGGGATACTTGGAAGCATCGACCGCATGCATTGGGCATGGAGAAACTACCCATTTGCTTGGCAGGGGATGTACATAGGTCACAAAGGAGCTTTCAGTGTGGTTCTTGAGGCAGTGACTACACATGATGTCTGGATTTTGCATTCCTTCTTCAGAATGACAGGATCTTACAATGACAATAGCATCCTGCACTGCTCAAATGTCTTTGTCAAGCTTGTTGAAGTCCATGCTCACTCAGTGGACTATGTGATCAATTGGCACCAATACCACAACGGATACTACTTGGCAAATGGCATCTATCTAAGATGGTCAACATTTGTGAAGACTATCTTAAATCCTGTTGTGGCAAGAATTCTAACTTTGCCAAGGAGCAAGAAGCTTGCAGGAAGGATGTCGAGTGGGCATTTGGTGTGCTTCGAGCCCGATTTGCTGTTGTTGGGTACCCTACTCTGACCTAGTCAAATGACCTGTTGTGGAAGGTGATAAATGCATGTGTAATCTTGCACAACATGATCAATGACAGTGATAAGAGGAGCCAGTGATGATTGATAATGAACCATATTTTAAACAGAGTCCTTTTGCAGCTATTGATCATGAGGTGCCGGGATCATGGTCTTCCTACGTCGCTATGTGTTGAAAGATCCGAGACCCATATATACATCAACAATTGCAGGAGAATCTGGTGGAGCACCTGTGAAGACACAAAGACAACACCTAGTTTGATGTGTTTTAATTTGTGTTTCAAAACATGTATAAATTCATGTCGAACTATGGACTTTGTTGTACTATTTGCGGGAAGCAGGCCAGCCAGCTGAAAAATGAACCGATTGGTAACCGGATGTCAAAGCACTCTTGATATAGGTCCAGCTATAACATCCCAATCTGCAGTTTTTCATGAACTATAACTTCTCAAATTCAAGATTAAAACTGAAGCTTTTTAGACGATTTTTGTTAGATTTATCATACACAATCGACCATTTAAAGTTTTCTTTAAGTAGTAGTTTGATCTCGCCATTACGCACCAATTTGATATTGCGAGTAGGGTGGAGGTTGAAGATGAAGCCTCTCTCTCTCTCATGCAGGAGCTCTCGCAATGCTGCTCGACTCGGCGCCAAGGTCATCGTCGCCATCGATCCCACCTGCGACTGCAAGGAGCTTCCTTTCGTCGGGCACATGTTTAAGGCGTTCGAGTCCACCGTGTTTCCGCGCCGCCCTACGTCACTGGCGCAGGTACCACACAACCCTTCATCACAATCGCAATAGGTGGCGTGCCAACAACTACAGCAACCCGCACACAATGGACATGATCACTGCTAATGGCTGTTTTGGACGATTTTCGTCAGTTTCGAGTCGAGAAAGCAGAGCTTCGCCACTAGGCGCCACCGGGCACCGTTCTCCTAAAATGGCACCCTCAGATGGCTCCTATCCCACCGGCGTTCTACTTCCTAGCGGCCTTCACCGCACTATCGCACATGACTGCTACTTGTAGTGATGTGAGATAGATGTGTTTAGCATCGGGTTAGTGTGGTTGTTGATGGCCCACCCAACTAGATGCATCCGGAAGGGCTGAAAACTAAACCCCTCCCCGTACCCCTCCCTCTCCCTCCCCTCCCGTCTGCCCGTTGACCTCCTCTTACCGGGTTGAACCCGAGCTTTCTCCGGCGGCTTGACCGACCGGAGATGCCGAGGGGGACGCTCCAGAGTAGTTTTTAGGTTTAGATGTAGGTGTTTTGGCTTGATGCCGGTAGTTCGATCTTCTTGGGCCAAATCTAGTGCATCCTGTCTCGGTGGAGTCCTGGCGGCAAGCTCCGACGGTCGGAGTCGACGGCGAGATCCATCACCACAGGGATCTCCATTAATAATCCCAAGTTGTTGCTCTCCTCTCTCCTCTTGTTCTTTGCTCTGCTCAGTTTTCTCTCTCTTGCCGACCGTGGTGGTGGGGGGAGGAGAAAGCTGAGTAGGGGTGGCGGTGGAGTTGAAGGAGGGCGGGATCCTTCTTCTCTGGTGCATTGGCGCTGCACCAGATGGGAGCGATGGAGTAGCGACGCGGTGCTCTCATGGTAGGAGCTATTGGTTGCTGCCCTTCTCGCAAGATCCATCACTATAAGCTATGCTTGCTACGGCTCAGCGGCTTCGACGTCTGTTCCACCGACCTGGCCAGCCGAGGAGGCGAGGGGGGAAGATAGGAAGGGCGTCGAAGGTGTTTATCTCTGCTGCTCTCGCTGTGAAGTTGCGCCCGTGAGTTCCTCTTCGCAGTGGTCCATTGGTGGCGGTGATGCCGTCGGGCCACTGCCCGTTCTGGTCGAAAGGCGACCCTATAGGATTCAACCTCCACTGGAGGCCCTTCTCCGAAGCGCTACGCCGGAGCTCGACGTCTCGCCCTCGACAAGTGGTTCGTCCCTGAAGAGAGTGAGATAGTCGGCGGCAGTGCTTCTTCTCCAGCTTGGGGAGTGTCACGAGCAAGAATCCTCCATGATCTCAACGATTCCATCGCCTGGAGATCACCGGAGTTTGATGGCAGAGGCGTCCAAGGGCTTGATTGCTTTTTATGTTTTAGTTCTAGGGTGCTTTTTGTAATTTCGAAGCCCTTTTCTTTTATTTCTAGGTTGTCTAGTATGCTTGATGCTTAGCGCTTCTTTATAATTTTGTACATGCCTCCTGGTTTCTAATGCAGCTTCTCGACCCTTTACTGTTCAAAAAAAAAACTAGATGCGGCCAATCAATTCCAGGGAGGTCAAAATTTGGCCCGAGCAACCAATCATGCCCATATCTGCACAAATTGAAACAACCAGGGAAAACGGCTACTTCAAAACAAAATTGGATGTAAGATAGTCAAGTTGGAAAACAACATTGGTTGTGTTACTTGAAAATGTGGCCCTAGCTACTCTAACATTGGTTTTTTTGGGCTGCCTTAACATTGGTTGGCATGCATCCCTGGCAATGGGTAGAAAAGAGCAGCGTCTTGGATTCAGGGACACCCCACATATCTATACCTTTGGTGATCTTCATCAGAAGAGTAGTAATTAAAGGTGTGTATACCCTGCTGACAATAAGATCAACACTAATTTAGAGCACCCAAGGCTCATCTGCAAGACTGCAACCTATATATAACTATGCCGAGTCCGACGAGAAGCTTATAACGGATCCTTCCACATGAACTTGGGCAAATGCAAAATCACATGATATTAAGGCATGTGGACCAAATCAAAATCACTGGAATATTACATGAACCAGTCGTACTTGAGTCACTATTTCAGTAATCCTGCCTCCTGCGGAAATGTCTGAGAATGAAACTGTCTGCATACAAGGGGTACTTTTCTCGGATGAGACCTTTGATGCACTTCCAGAAAGAAAAATCAACCTGCTCGCCGTCCGTCCTAACTATGAACAAACATCTTGAATTTTCAAATTCTGGATGCAACCCTAGCTGCAAAGCGATACTGAATGTTAGCTCGCACATGAAGCAGATCAGAACCATAGTTGACTTGGGAAAAATATATTCAACTCGGAGCTAGGCTTCTTGTGCCATAAAAGAGCGGGAGGTTGTTAACAGGACAGATAGAATAATCGTTCTGAAGTTTGCTGGCAACATGAGACTGTATCACCTTAATACATGAGGGCAACAGAGTGTGAAACTACAAATAGATATAACGAATTGGGAGGTTGTTGTCAGGACAGATAAAACAATCATTCCGAAATTTGCTGGCAACATGAGAGTATCACCTTAACACATCAGGACAATAGAATGTCAAACTACAAGGAGACAAATCTAGAAGGGTTAAAAAGAGTACAAGCCCAAGACTCAAGAGCAAGAAGAGATACAGAGATGATCACAGATTAACTTCCTATGTTTGATATTTTGCTAAGACAATAACTTCAGTAATTCATTTTCTTCATTCGTTCAGGGTACGTACCGTGATGTAGTCAATACCACATCCAATTTTCTTCTCATATTGTGGATGATATGGAAGCAATCGTTCAAGAATGGCTTTTTCATGTTCAGGACTCAACCGATCACCACTTGAGTACCTGCCATAGTTTCAATATCACTTCCTCTGTTATTCAAAATATAACAGGTATAATAAAAATATGCAAGTATAGCTTCTGGTTTCCTGCTAGATCAAATAAAAGCTTAGAAAATTGCAGTATCCCATGTCTTTTATAGATCCATGTTTCCAACTGGAGTTTACTGATCATTCAAGACCATGGAACCCCATGGCAAGCCTTATAATACTATAACCAAATGATAAAACTATAATGACAATCCCTGACTCGCTAAATTTCATCATTGAGAAGCCATAATAAGTTAAATATGTTTGCATAAATTTCATCATTGAGAAGCCATAATAAGTTAAATATGCAAGTACAGCTTCTGGTTTCCAGCTATTGAAAAACGAACACGATATAATCTGGCTAGATCAAAGAAAAGCTTAGAAAATTGCAGTATCCTATGTCTTTTATAGATCCATGTTTCCAAGTTCCAACTGGAGTTTACGATCATTCAACACTATGGAACCACATGACATGCCTTATAATGCTATAACCAAATGGTACAACTGTAATGACAATCCCTGACTCGCTAAATTTCATCATTGAGAAGCCATAATAAGTTAAATATGTTTGCATAAATGTCAAAGTCGCTAAATTTCATCACTGATAACATATGTTTTAAAGACACTTCTTACTTTTTATACTCCATCCGTCCAGAAATAACTGACTTGGATTTGTCTATATTTGAATGAATCTACACACTAAAGTGCGTCTAGATACATACGAATCTAGACAAATCCAAGTCAGTTATTTCTGAACGGAGGGAATAGTAAAAAATCCCATTCCAAAAAAAAAGTAGCATACTGACATCATTAAATTGGTTATGCTAATCACAGGGAGCGCTAATATGTGCATCATGACCATGGTTTTTAAGGCATTAAGGCGTCTTAAGGCGATCTAGGGGCGATCTGACGCCTAGGCGGGCACTTTGGACGCCTAGGCGCCTAAAGCGGCCATTTTTTTCAAGGCGGAGGAGGGGCTCCTGGACGCCTAAGCGTCGCCTAGGCGACGCCTTAAAAACCATGATCATGACCGATTTAATTGCATGCAAAGACTTCTATAGCAGGCAAAAATATCTCAACACTCCCTGTTTCGCGTAGTGCGTGTAACTTGATCAAAGTTTTGTCAAGTCTCATTTTCAGACTGATGGAAGCCAGAAGGCATAACTCACATAGCACAAATAATGTGAAACAAGACAGATAATATTCCTGCTGTTGCTAGTCCTTTGGGCGGATATATGATACAAACATAACATTCTAATTGTCTGTCTGCATCCAACCGCATGTGCATCAAGCAATGGAAGCACATGACACCATTCTGTATGTGAATTGATCAGCTTGGATTATGATTGTCTGTATTACAGTCTAGCCGTTATGTCTCCAACCAACAAAGGAACACCCTGAGATTTTAATTATTGATACTAATAAGATCTGTAAAGAGTTATGATGTTCCTGGAAGCAAGATGTTACATAATTTACTACTCCATAGCACATATATATTGAGAAAAAGTTCAATTAGGAGTACACTTTAATCAGGGCATCAATGATAAGATGTCTAACATGTCAAAAGCAAATGACTATACATATGAGAGTAACCAAAAAAATTGTCAGTCTGCCTTTGTCATCTATATTCCTCCCCAGTTTGCAAGAATAAATTTGAACAAACTGTGCAAACCTCAGCAGAGTAATCCATAATTCACTCCAGGGCTTAGACTAGAACAATGTCGAGCCTGCACTATCACCCATTGCCACCAATACCATAGTGCAGGTAGACTTGAAGACTGTCAAGCTTCATGCACTAACCAACTAATCCAAAAGACCGATCCGATGGGAAGGGCTAGGCAATCCGGCAATCAACTAATACACGTGTAAACTCAGAGGTATGGCTCAAAAGGCCAATACGTGGAGGGAGGGGCACCAGCAATTTTTAGGAAAAATTCTGCCACACAAGCTTCATCCACTAAACAACTATTCCAAAAGACTGATATGATGGAAAGGGTTAGGCAATCTGCTTATACACTTCAACAAAGACTACAGTAGGGCCGCAGTGAACAGGGTGATGACCACCATCGTGGGCGCAAAATAGATACCACTGGTCAGGTGCTGGACCAGGATGAAGTAAGAGCAACTCCAACAGACACTGGAAACAGGTCGCGCACTAAAATAACTGCCAATTTAGTGTGTGGGGGGCTAAAATTGAGGCTCCAGCAGCCGCTGTAAACTAGCGCGCGCACAAAAAATTATCCAGCATGCTGAATCCGGCGCACCAAATATACTGCTTTGGCGAGCGCACGCGGCAAAACTCCACCGTGCGCGGCAAAGCTCCAGCGTAAGCACGCACTCCAAACTGCCATTCGGAAATTTCAGCGCGCGTCTCTTCATAGGAACACCGAGCCGTTCCTATCAGCCCGCCGTCCCGCCGTCCGCCGCCCAGAATCTCGCCTGTCGGCTGCCCGCTAGAACCTCGGCGTCGCCCCTCGTTCGCCGCGCGTCGCCGTCGCCCGAAGATGTGGAGCTCGTACAGAGCGACGCGAGGGTGCGGCCCGGATGGAGGGGCACCTCCATGGCTGGCTCGGCTCCACGGAAGCCGCTGGATCCGCGTGCTGGCTCCCGGGGACGTGCGTGGCCGGCCGGAATCGCGCCGGCCACTCCCGCCCATGACCACGCCCGCGGGGAGCTCGGCCTGATCGAGCAAGTCCCGCTCCAATCAGGCTGTGCGATTGATTCCTTCATGCGCGCGTACATATTCAGCTAGCTAGCTAGCGCGATGTATAATCCCTATCGATTGAGCTGCCTCCATGTTGACCCTCTGAAATTTTGTAATTGATTTTTAGTCTATTTTTTTTGTCTTCTTTGATCTTGTTTTCACACACATATCTGAAAAAGGTGTTTACAGCGCTGTATTATAGAACTTCTGCTGGAGGGATGTTTTGCGCGCGCTATATTTAGCGCATCTGGTGAAGGTGTTGCCTGTTTCACGCTGCAAAACTGGATCCAGCGCGCAGAAAAACCATTTTACAGCGCCTAATTTTCCAGCGACTGTTGGAGTTGCTCTAACCCACACAAAAACTGCTCTGTGAGCTGGGTGGGTGTGGTGTATGTGAACAGAGGGTCAACCTTTAAGCCTACGTGCGTGAGACAATATATGGGACTGGGCTCAACAATTGTCTGTTGAATGATCAAAAGAAGCTCTGAATTCTCACCCTATTCTCTGAACTCTCATCATTTCCCCAACTCCTTCATTTCCCATGAACGTGAGTTCTGATCCAATCGATTGGGATATCGAAAACTACTTGCGTGACCAACCAATAAAATCATTATGATCAACCAATTTACTACCTCCATTAGTACAAGGCGTGCGTTCTGTCCAACGCAAAACCAGTGTTGCAGACTTGCTGTCATTATTCACCTTGACCTTAGTACCACTATACACCTAGTCCTAGAGTTAGCCGGTCTAATATGCCGAAACATTCAGATTGTACATTAGTGTGATCTAGCTATTCACATTCCATGCGTGACAAGTTCAGCTCGCACGCCATCTGTTTGATAAACTGCATCAGGTTGTGGGCTTGTGACAGTATATTTACAGCAGGAATTTTTCCCCATGACCTATGATGCACTGGTAATGCTATACTAAGAGTCTATGACTAATGTCTACTATTAAGTTTCAACAAGAGTTGAAATTGGGATGATCAAACCCCAGCAGAGTAATCTTTAATTCATTGTATGGCTTAGACAAGAACAATGTGGAGCCAGCACCATCAGCCATTGCTGCCGCGACCTTAGTGCTGGTAGACTTGAAGACTACAGTAGGCAGCAGTGATCAGGTGATGGACCATCATGGGCGCAAGATACCAACGGTTGTCTGTCGAGTTATGAAATGAAACTCTGAATTCACACCCTGTTCTGTGAACTCTCGTCCTTTTCCCAAATCCTTCATTTCCTACGTGCGTGAATTCATATCCAACCGATTCGGATCTCAGAAACAACTTGGTCCACCAACCAATTAAATCATTACAATCAAGAAATTCACTGTCTCCCTCAATATAAGGCATGCGTTGTGTCTAAAGCCAAACCAGTGTTGCTGTCATCATTCGCCTTGAACTTAGTACTAGCGTAAACCTAGTCCCAGAGTTAGCTGGTCTAATTATGCCTAAACATTCAAATTATATATTAGTGTGATGATCTACCTATTCACATTCCATGCGTGACAAGTCCAGCTCGCAGGCCATCTGTTTGATAAATTACTTCAGGCTGGCAGTACATTTTTCCCCATGACCTATGATGTACTGGTGATGCTAAGACTAATGTTGATCAAAGTTTCAACAGCAATTGAAATCGGGATGATGAACAATAGACAAGAGGCGAAGAGGAAAAGTTGCCTACTTGCCGGAGTGGAGTATCATCCGTACGAAGCCAACGAGCGGCACGGTGTCCTCGAGGATGAGGTCCTCCCAGTCCACCCACTCCCTCTCCGGCCCCCTCCTCCTCGCCACCTCCGGCGCCTCCTCCTCCATCGGACTGCCCAAGGAGGCGCCCGCGTCGCTCACCCGCTCCTCCTCCGACGTCGTGGCGGCCGCCGGCCGCCTCAGGATGGCCGCTGAATCTGGCGGCGCGGCGCCCTGTCCGCCCGACCTGACAGCAACCCCGCGGCCGCGGGCGCGGCTCAGGACGAAGGAGGCGGAGACGAGGCCGCTAAACCCGGGGAAGACGAGGCGCAGGCAGGATACGGCGGGCACGGGCACGGCCACGGCCACGGCCATGGGGTGCGGGCACGATAAGGGGAACTGCATGTGCGCCGAGGCAACGAAAGCGGCTTCGTGTGGTGGCCTCGGGCGTCACGGCATGGTACAGGCGCGCCGTGCCACGAGTCGCGGCCTCGCGCTGCGCGCGCGGCGGGCGGTGCCGGAGACGGGAGGGGAAGTTCGCTCGCGTCGCGCGGTGTTCGTCGGGGGATTTTACCCCGGCGCGACGGTGGTGGGCTTGTCGGGAGGCTTGTCTCGGGACGGGTGGGTGTTGTAGTGTGGCTGGGAAGTGAGCAGCGATGGTGCATGGAGGAGTGGATAGGTCTCTCGCCGCTGTGTGCCGGGGTTGCGGCCTCGTTGGCGTTTCCGTTTACTCGAGTTCCATGTTCCAACCTGGGGCTCTCGCTCGTGTCCTCTGCTGTGTGCTAGTGGCCATGAAAATAATCAGTGCAAACCAAGTTACCACAAAAAAATTGGTAAAAACATGAAAAATTATGTTCATAAAAGTTTAAAAATATGTGAAAGCTGATACCCCTTCATGCATTCTAGACAGAAGGATATCAGCCAATCCTGACCATACTTGTGTCTTCGGTTACATAAATTTGGAAAAAAGAGGGACACCGAAGCAAAACTCATGTGAAAGAACAATATAATGTAAAGGTTTTAGTTATATAAACACATAATATTTAAAGTTGAAACTCAAAATTATTAGAGGTATAAAATACTTATCCAAGAAAAATGTATAAAATATTGGTTTAGGAGCAGTTTTGGTCCCTCAAGTATTACAAAAGTTCATCTTACGTCCCTCGCCACTATTTTGGTCTAAATCTGTCCTCAAACGCTTAGTTAGGTCTAATTTTCGTCTCCGGCAACGGTTTAACGAAGGTTGACCGATTTTGACTTTTTTTCTCGCCACCGTGGACAAGGAATGGCCGGCTTTAATGCATGTAAGATCATCTCACGTGCAGATCGGTTATGAAATTAGCAATATACGCGTTCGATGGCACGATCACGATCAACCTCCATTTTGCGCACGAACCCGACCTCTTCCCCAACACCGAGTGGCGGCGGCTGACACGGCGAGGGAAGCTACCCCTGGAAGATGCGGCTGACACAATGAGGGTGGCAACCACGCTAGACAATAAAGGCGGAGGCGGCAAATAGACACTATCCTGAATCTCAAACAAACAGTAAGTGCCAGTCAGAAGTCCCGTAGGTCGATCCATAAAGTTCAAACTTTTTTGGGTAGGGGTGCTGCATGATCTTTAGGAAGACCCGCGGCCCATAACAAATGCATTGGATGTCATTGCCTTCCCTAGGAGAAATTTGGATTTGTTCTAAACTTCTCATCAGATTGATGCACCGCTAGCGTCAACTTGTTCAACCAATATCAAAATTGCATGGTCATTGTTCTAGTGCTATATTTGTCATTGAGTCGTTCATGTACTTGATCACCACCATCAATGATTGCCATCATTTGGCCTTTTTTGATTTGTTTCGATTAATTGAAGCCAACATCTTGGAATAAATAAATTTACATTGCTAACTCTGTATTTGATTTGCATTCGTGCATGTTTGCAATGGATTCTTTGAAGGTTGTTGCAGTACGGTACCACTTCAGTGGATCGTACATCCAAGCTGAAGTAGATATGCAGTACATAAACGATATCAAGGATATGATTCACATGGAGCGCGATAAAATGTGTCACCCAGAGGTAAGAGGGCATTTCAAGGATATTTTGGAGGCTCGTGGAGAAGATATTCAAAAGGTGGAACACTGTTATTATTACGGTTTGATGCCTAGGCATGAATTTATTAATGGTTTGATGTTGCTAAATGATGATAGCAACTGCAACCAAATGAAGAAGTCCAGTGTCAGATGTAGTGTTGTGGATGATGCATCTAAGCACTTACAAACAAGTGAACAACAAAGTGAAGTTGATAAGGTTCAAAAGATGAATGCATATTACACAAGTCCAAAGGGCGTGAAGAGGAGTAGTACTGCAGAGAAGAAAGGGAAGGAAAAAGTGCAAGAGGATAGTGACGAAGATGAAAGATCGTACAGTGACTTTA
The DNA here is from genome assembly GCA_030063025.1 of Avena longiglumis. Classification (NCBI taxonomy): domain Eukaryota; kingdom Viridiplantae; phylum Streptophyta; class Magnoliopsida; order Poales; family Poaceae; genus Avena; species Avena longiglumis. The sequence goes on from CP125978.1 coordinate 270,454,316, forward strand.
TGGCTCGAGATGATAGCTCCTCTAAAGATGATGATGAAGCCAGCGAGATTGATAACCGTTACAAAGATGCCAAGAAGAAGGTGAAGGCAGACGAGCTCAATCATTTGGATGATGTACTCATTGATTGTGCACATGTAGGAACAAAAAAGCTTGTTGGTGACGAATATGTGAATGATAACACTTCTTATATTGAAATTAGTGATTTTGAGGATTCGTTGGATGAAATGGGCAGCGATGGGCATATTGTGGTGAGACCATACATGTATAGAAGATTCAAGAAAACTTAAGGTATGCCAGAGTTCTCCCTTCGTATGAAATTTGGGTCCAAGCAAGAACTTAGGCAACCCATGATCAGGTATGGAATTGCATGGAAAAATTCATTAAATTCCCAAAGAATGATTCCATTAGATGTGTGGCCGCTTGCACTTGGAAAACATATCCTTGGTATAGCAAACTTTCTTCAATGACCTTAACAGATTTATAGCAAATTACAATTTTAATGACCTACATACTTGTCCACAAAGAAATAATAACAAGCTAGTTACATCATCTAGGATAGCGGCAAAATATGATAAGCGAATAAGAGAAAATCCAGCATGGAGGATAGATAGTATGCAAGCCCACATCCAGGCAGAGATGTTTTCAAAAAAGACCTAACAAGATAGTAATGATGAAGTGGTTCGATGCTGAAAAGGGGTAATATGCAAGGGTACATGATTATCAAGAAGAATTGCCGAGGAGCAATCCGAGGAGCACAGTTGTTGTAACAAATGTACAACAACCTGGTGATGAACCACCAATTTATAGAATGATGTATGTATCTGTTGATGCACTTTAAAAAGGGTTCATGGCTGGACGTGGGAACGTGATAGATCTAGATGGTTGTTTCTTCAAAGGTTATTACTCTATGGCTTAATCCTGAGCAAAACCGAGCAATGTGAGGCCACTTGCAGGGCATTTTTTCAATCTTGTGCTCCTGCATGTAGGCCTCCGTTGCTTCCCGTCGCTGCCGGTGGACCTGGTAGAATTATGTATGTGCCTTCCTCAGCCCCAAAGGTCTCTTCTCTTCCACGACAATTCTCCCTACAGCAGGTCCTCTGACCCCTAGGGTTTCTCGTGCGGCGGGACGGCGGCTGGGGCATCTCGTCCTTCCTCCCGTCGTGCCTCCTCCCCCTTCTGGCTTGTCCTCCTCCTTCCACCGCGCGGCCGGCCGCCGGCCTCCCCTCCGCCCCTACTTCTCACTGCAGGAAACCACGACTGCTGCTGAAATAAAATGTGGGCCCCCATGTGTGGTTTTGGTAATTAATGACAATCTTTATGGACTAATGTGTGTATTAAGTTATACTTGTAGGAATTGTCCATTGGCATCACTTGGAGCTTGTGTCGGCTTCAAGGTCGATGAAATGAGAAGAAGACACGTTGTGAAAGCTCAAAATGCACCATCTATAGAAGATATCATGTTTGATGCTTGCCATCCTCGGTGATCATGGATCGATGATGAGGAATCAAGAAAGGTGTTCCATCTTGAGTAGGGAAAGATCGTCTACATCGAGCTCAAGTGGAATGCTCAAGGCAAAGGTATAATCTTGGTAGGTTTTCCCTTTTGCCAGTCTCATATTGTTAGTGGAAGACCGGGTTTAGGATAGATAACCGTACTATCAAGAGGGGCTCTCGAATGAGTAACTCGATCACATCGTTCGGATAGAGCTCAAACCTTTGCATACTTGAATCATCGTATTTGGTTGTTATTTTATCTTATCCATATGAGGATATAGAGCTTGTGGTAATCTCCATAACAAGCTCTTGTTCATCAAAATCAGATCCCTCTTTTATATCTTATTGCGATTTTGATCTATGCGGTTTTTCGGTTTCTCACCAAGTGAGGTATCTCACATTATTGTACTTGATACATTCTCACTTGGTGATAACCAATATTTTTACCTTTTATAGGGAATATCATGTCGTCCTCTTTCCAACGCAATTGGAATCGGGTCGATCAGAGTTACCAATCAAAAGTTATAGCCGTTTGACTATCTGTTGGTCTTATATCCTAGGTACCAAAATACGGTAGTACCGCATTTTAGTACCTAGTGCGGCAGAAGGTTTTGGCAAGTTGCAAAAAGCCACTGCCGGGCTAGGTACCAAAAAGCAGTAGTACCGCATTTTAGAACCTAGCGCGGCAGAAGGTTTTTGACAAGTTGCCAAAAGCCACAGCCGGGCTAGGTACCAAAAGGCGGTAGTACCGCATTTTAGTACCTAGCGCGGCAGAAGGTTTTTGACTTCGTCATTTGGATCTATCCTCTCTTGCTGGACTATGATGTTTCTTTGCGTGATCTTGTAGAGGTTGTTGTCCTCTTCGAAACGAGCCCAAGATCATTGAAATCGGACCAGGATTCGGTAGTACCGCATTTTGGTACCTGGAAGCACAGAGAAAAAATGCGTTTGGCGCCCCAGGGAATGTACGGTAGTGCCGAGAAAGTCTGGTAGTACCGGGAAAAAGTCCGGTAGTACCGGGAATCGCGTTTTTGGGCTGCAACGGTTGGATTTTGGAGGGACCTATTTAAGGGGCCTTCTTCCCCAATGGTTCCTCAACTATTCTTGCAAGTTTTCCCCTCCATTGTTGACCTTCTTGAGCTTGCTTCCCCTCCATACCTCCTTTCTTGCATATTCTTGAGGGATTTGAAAGAGGAGATCTAGATATACGATCCCACCAATCAATCTCTCCTCTAAGTGAGGGGAACATATTAGGATCTAGATCTTGGAGTCTTTTGTGGATTTCCTCCATTGTTCTTCCTCTCTTATTCCCCCATAAGCTTTTGCAGATTTGGTGGAATTTGGGAGAGAAGGATTTGAGAACTTCTTGTGTTCTTGCCATTGCATTTGGTGCATCGGTTTGAGTTATCGGTGAGGATTTGTTGAGTGAAAGTTGAGAGGCTTTTTACTGTTGGGTTCTTGGAACCCTAGACGGTTTGTTGTGTTGCAGGTTGTGGCCGTGGTGGCGTTAGTTGGGAGCCTCCAATTAAGTTGTGGAGAAGTGCCCCAACCTTGTGGCCTTTGTGGCATTTGTTGGGAGCCTCCAATTAAGTTGTGGAGAAGTGCCCTAATCTTGTGAGAGGTTCCGGTTGCCACCGACAAGTGCACCGATTGGGAAGCATGGATCGATCCCGTTGGGGTGAGATTCACCAGAGAATAAGGGAGGCCTTTTATGGCGTAGGTGGTTAGATACCAACCCCTCTCCAAACGAGACGTACTCCATGTTGGGAGGAACTCGGTAAAATATCGTCGTTCCCGCGTGCCTCGCTTATCTCTATACCGAGCTCTTACTTATGCACTTTACTTTGTGATATCCTTCGTCCTTGAAGTATATATCTTGCTTATCACATAGTTGTTTGTCTTTCTTAGCATAAGTTGTTGGTGCACATAGGTGAACCCTAGATTGTTCTAGGTTTTATGCTTAACAAAGTAGACGTTAGTTTTATTCCGCCTTTGTTGTGCCCCCCTCAAAAATGTTTTAATCGCGTATCACCCCCTCTAGGCGACATTTGTATCCTTTCAATTGGTATCAGAGCCCGGTCTCTCATTTTAGGCTTCACCGCCTTGAGAGTAAAGATGTCGGCTAGGGGATTAGTGCACAAGGACACGCTCACATTCGATGGCACAAATTATGATGTTTGGAAAATTCGCATGCTTAATTTATTTCTAGAAATTCACCCAATTATCGAGGGGTATCTATATATGGGTTTATCTTCTCCCGTGGATCCCCAAAACGAATATTTAGAGGAGAAGTTGAACTCTCATATAGATGCTCTAGCTACTAAAATTCTTTTGCATGTTGTGAGCAATGTAGTTCTTTCTTCTATCATGCCTGAGTGCTCATGAAATATGGACCAAGCTTCAAGATAAATATAGCATGTCCAACATTATTGAGGATGATTATGTTGCTTTCACTTCTGGTCGAGATGAGTTCTCATCGTCTACCACTTCACCAACATGTGATTTTTCACAAGGTAACGATATGGTGAGTGGTGATAGAAATTGCAATGAGGATAGTGTTCTTACTATTTGTAATCCTTCATCCCTATCTAGTTTCAATGATCTATCTTCGGACTTTAACACTTCTAGCACTCACAACTCCTTACATGCTTGTGTTAATAGTACTTGCATATCATGTAGAAATGACTTGAATAAATCTCATGATGATATGCTTGTGTTGTCTTGTTGCCATGATAAAAATGCTTCTATTTCCTCTAGTTCTTGTGTTGCTAACCATGTAGAGGAAACCGAAGATTCTATGGGCCAAGATAAGGTTTTGAATAAAACCACAAATGCAATCTCATCTTCACCTTCTTCCGGTACCGACCTATGCCTTATGGCTAGGGATTCAAAGGTAACTCCTACTTTGGAACCCATTACCCCTTGTGATGAGGAGGATGTGGATAAGATGGAAGAAGGGCTTGATATTGATGATTTATATGAAAAGGGTGAGATTGTTTATCGTGCCCTTGTTAAAAATGATATTGCTTGCTCTAACTATGTTGAAATCTTGGACTTTGCTATTAAGATCAAAGAACATATTGATAAGTTAGAAACACAAATTGAGGTGTATGATAACAACTTTGATAAAGTGTGTAGTCTTGAGCGTGAGTATGCTAATATAATTGCAAACCTAAATAAAGCTCTTGAAGAGGAACAAACCACTAAGGAATCTCTTGAGGAGACCTTTGCTTTAGAGATGTCTAGAGTAAAGGAATCTCATGATAGAGATCTTGAGGTGGCAAGTGATCTCAAAAGTAAAAATGATGAGACTCAAGTTGCTTATGCTAAACTCTTTGAGGATTTTGAGCACCTCAAAAATGGCTCTAGGGTCATAAAGGGTGATCTCATCAAACTCACCGAGTCACATGAGCAACTTAAAGCTTCATATTCAAAAGAGCTTGCCAAGTTGCCCTCACCTCTTGCTAATAATGATGATGCTTGTGCTACTAACTCTATTTCTTGTGAAGCATCTATTTTAAAGGAGAATGTTGAGCTAAAGGCTCAACTTTATTTGCTAACTAGCAACTATGGGAAATTAGAAGAAATCCATGTTAAGCTCTCAAGCTCGCATGAGGATCTCCTAGTCACCCATGGTAGGCTAAGGTTATCTCATTAGGCCATCATGTCAAAGGTAACATCTAGTGGGCATCATGTGGACATTAGCACTATATCTACTCCAAATTTTATATTGCCATGTGCTAATCCATGTAATTCATCCTCTCACAACCATGCTATATCTCGTGATGAATTACATTCCGTGCTTTGTTGCTCTAACAATGTGGCATCTACTTCCTCTAGTACTTTTGTTGAAACTAACCATGTAGAGGAAATCAAAGAGCTCAAGGCTCAAGTCACTTCTTTGAAGAATGACTTGAAAAGGGGTCATCAAGGGAAGGCCGCACTAAACAAAATCTTGAGTGTGCAAAAATCCCCCAATGAAAAGAGTGGGCTTGGATTCAACTGCAATGGCAAGAACAAGTCCACTATAAAGTTGAAGCACAAGGACAACAAGAAGAATGGCCAAAATCAAGTCAAGAATCTAGCCAACATTGTTTGCTTCAAGTGCAAGGAAGAAGGGCACCATGTTAGATCTTGCCCATTTAAGAAAAATCCTCTTAGTGTGAAGAAACAAGGGAAGCGGACTCAAGCTCCACCTCAAGTCATCGACGGGCCTCTTCCTAAGAGGACTACTCGAGCTCTTCCTCGAGTCGTGGCTTCACCTAAGAAGAAAGATGGTAAGAGTAGAACTTGCTACATATGACGTGAGAAGGGGCACATTTCTTCCTCATGAACTTTTGGTATTTCCCCATCCAACCCTATCATTATTGATGATGTTTATTCTCTTTGTAAGGATGGGGTTGGCAATGTGTTTGCCAAATTTGTTGGTGATCAATGTGGGTTCAAGAAAAGAACCATTTGGGTTTCCAAGCCTATTGTGACTAACTTCTTAGGACCCAACTTGTTTGGGTACCAACAAGCCAAAACTTGATCAATAGATGTGTGTTGGAGGGCATTGGAGTCTTGGCTACATTATGAAGAATTGAGGGATCTTCATCAATTATTATTGTCAAGCCAAGCCATTTGGATTATCATGATTATATTATATTTCCAATGTTCCTCCTTGCGGTAACACATGCTAAACTCTTTACATTGAAAGTTACTCGCCCCCTTGTGCATGTGTTGGTTTTGTATCTTCGATGCTTTTGTATATGTTGTGCTTTCCACTTAATTATCTTGAGGTATCAAGCTTATTTGTGTATGATTAGGTGGCACACCATGTATGTGTGTTTCTTGTATTGGAGCCTTACTTGGTTATATTTGGTATCTTATGTGGATCTTGTGAGATATTAATGGACTATCCCATTTTGGGGGAGTGTTATGCTTAGGCATTCCACAAACCTAAAAATGTGTGTACATGAGGAATACCACCTAGTATTTATATTGGAAGATTATCTAGTCTCTTTGTGGTATGTTTCTCATGAGAAGTTTAAGTTATATAATGTCCGTTAATTATCTCTATTTGGATCCGTTGCCTCGTGTTGGTTTTATGGTAGTATCACATTATGGGGGAGTCATATGCTTAGTGCATATTACAATCCTATAAAATGTGAATATTAGAGGTTGTGTCACTTAGAATTGATATTGATAATTATCTAGCTCCTACGTGACACATTTGCTCATATAAGTTCCAATTTGCTTGAATGCCTTTATTGCTCATATTTTGGATCTTGTATGTGAGAGTGTTTCTTGGTATGTGTTTCCTCATATTTAGATATCTATATCCTCATGGAAAGCATTTACTTCAAGTTACTCTAATCACTAGTGATTGTGTGACTATTGGAAGCTATCAAGAATCTCTTTCGAAGCATCAAGCTTAATTCTTATATTTTGTTATATGCTTCTTGTTGTGACTATGATCTTGGATATACATGCAAGCTACCTTGGGAAAATTATTCCCAATATTTCTTGTCCTAGGACAATGAGTACCCAAGTTATGGTAGAATTTATTGATCAATTTCACTCTGGCATTTGATTAATCGTGTCATATGTTTGGCCAAGTAAAATGTTTTGTGTTGTCTCCCAAGCATTCCTTGCTTCTTGTGGATCTTATTATTTTATTGATATCCTCGTGTGTTTTACTTATTGTAGGTACTAGTGATGATCCCATTTGTGTGCATTTTGCATTTAAAAGGAAAATCCTACATAATGCACTATCCATGGGGGAGCTCTCCTCTATTATTTAGAACACTCATATTTATGCTTCCTTGTTTGATCCATATCGGGTTTTATGTGCTTGGAACCTCAATCTTTTCGTTTTGGTACTTTGTGCCATCATGAGAAGTTTGGGGAGTTTGGTTTCTTGTTGGAATCTTGCTCTTTTGGGGAGTTGGTTTTGTCTCACTCCTTGTTTCATGATTTGACCATTTTAGAATGAGATAAATCCTTGAGCATTTTTATTTCTATCTATCTTTTGCTCTTTGGCTTTAGCCTAGTTCATTTGTTGAACTTGTGATCTTTCATGTGTTGAATTGGTTCTTTGATATAATTTGGACATCGTTTGTCATGTCACACTCTTGTGTGTGCAATCTCAATTTACTTGGTGTTTTTGTTCAAATTGTATCTGCTTTTTGATTCTTGAAAGATTTATGCATGCATATTTATATGTTTATATTATGGCATGCTTGCTTTCTTTGATCCAATATATAGGGGAAACTCCACCAAATCCCATCGACTAAGTTGTGCATGAAATTCAATTTCATATCAATATGCACATATTTATGTGGAGTCTCTCCTATGTATTGTAGTTGCACTAACTACATTGGACCCAATAAGTTTGGGGACCATTTTGTACTTAAATGTGTTTTAGGTACATTTGAGATATATTGGATGCTTGTCTCTCAATCTTGAAGAAGTGGCGCGTTAATGAAAATTGGAGGCAAGCTATAGGATGATCAATGAATTCATATCCTCTACATCCTACCAATTATATCTTGGTAACAAGTATCTCTTGCTCATGCATATTTATCTTGCTTCCAACCTTTTGTAGGTTGCATCTTGGCATGAATTTTTGTTATTATATTTTTTGTTATATCTCTAGCCATGGTATTAAAAGAACTCTCTATTGTATATGTGTATGAGTTGAGACGAGTGCATATAATTGGGACTATACAAAATCATGCATATGATCCTACAATCCCAAATATGTCAATCTAGCAATTTTATGTCTTTCCTTTCCTCAACTTCTCTCATGTGCAATAGTGAGATTTTTCTAGTTGATTTCTCCATGTGATACTTGTTGCTTTTCTCCATATATTACAACTTTCTCCTTTTCCCTTGGTGATAGTTGTAATGTATGGGGTGTGTTGGTTGTTGAAGCTCATCGATGTACAATAAGATATATTTGAGCCTTTGGCCGTGCTTTCAAGAATAATCTTATTGGTATTGTCATGACTTCATTTTGGATATCTTGGTCTATTTATTTTAAGTATCTACTTTGTGTGTATATGTTTCTTTGTGGATCAATATCTTTACTAGATTGTCTACTTAGAAACTTATACACATGATAGATGTTACTCATCTATTTTTTGATATCTTCCTTGTTTCGTGTGTGTTGTATGGTCATACTAAGCAATATCATTCATTGAAGACTATGTGGATATGCAGTGATCATCCTTGTACTATTCTTATAATATGCTTTGTCATGCATCTCACACATCCTTGTGGTTGAGCCTGCTAGTATGTTGTCTCTTACTTATTGCTCAACCATTTGTTTCTTGAAAATTTTATGCCTTGGTATATGCTCATTTGCACAAAGTTGTGTTATAAGTAAAATAGAGGAAGTGAGGATTCCATGTTATGCACATTGTATTCACATACAAAAACCTAATGTTGCACATACCTTGGGGAGCTTCCTAATTTTATTTATAGTATCACTTTGTGCTTATCATATTTATTCTCTCATGCCTTATTTTGTTAAATTAATTTGTATGAGTGAGGATTCCATGAATGTGCACTTTGTTCCCAAATACAATTATCATAATTGGTGCATTATCTTTGGGGAGCTCATCTAATTCATTTAATAATGCTCATTTGCCTTTCTTCTCATTTATTATGCCTTAAATGTTTATGGAGGAGTGAGGATTCCATATTTGTGCATTTTTGTATTGAAATACAACGATTCTAAAGTGTGCACAAATCTTGGGGATCTTCTCTATTTTATTTAAGCTTTTATTTGATCTTTCATTTGTTGTGTTTTAAATGCTTATGGGGGAGCGAGGATTCCATATTTGTGCAATGTGTATTCTAATGCATTTATTTTGAATTGTGCACAAATCTTGGGGAGCTTCTCTATTTATTATTAAAAGCACTCTTTTGCTCATATCATAATATCTTGTTGTTTCCATTTGGACTCATTTGTTGTTTTCAATTGATTTGTCGGATCTTGTGATTGCTTGCGTCATTTGTGATGCGTCATTTTATTTTATTCCTTTGGAAATCTTCGGGTCCTCGATATAGTTCTAATCCCTCCCAAGTATCATTGGGTATGTGCGAATGCACATCTTTGGAGGAAATATTACTATATTTGCCTTATAGAACTTGTCACCCATTTCGGTAATCGATGCCAATGGGAGAGAAGTTTTAGAGGGTTTAAGGGAAATGTTTATGCTTTAAGTTTGTTTCTAAGCATTTGCCTTTCATGCTCTTGCATCTTTGTTGTTGCTTATATGTGGTATATATATAGGAAACTCCACCAATGATAATGATTAGCAATATATGCAATGAAATTCAAGTTCATCACACATGCATAGATTGTGGGGGAGTTTGCTCTATATATGGTGGTGATACCAATATAACATACTTATGTAGTATTTGATATTGGTGTTACCATTTTGTTCATTAAGATTCCTTATATAAACCCTCTTAAAGGGATTGTCATCAATTACCAAAATGGGGGAGATTGAAAGAACAAGTGGGCCCCCATGTGTGGTTTTGGTAATTAACGACAATCTTTATGGACTAATGTGTGTATTAAATTATACTTGTAGGAATTGTCCATTGGCATCGCTTGGAGCTTGTGTCAGCTTCAAGGTCGATGAAATGAGAAGAAGATATGTTGTGCAAGCTCAAAATACGCCATCTATAGAAGATATCATGTTTGATGCTTGCCATCCTCGGTGATCATGGATCGATGATGAGGAATCAAGAAAGACGTTCCATTTGAGTAGGGAAAGATCGTCTACATTGAGCTCAAGTGGAATGCTCAAGTCAAAGGTATAATCTTGATAGGTTTTTCCTTTTGCTGGTCTCATATTGTTAGTGGAAGACCGGGTTTAGGATAGATAACCGTACTATCAAGAGGGGCTCTCGAATGAGTAACTCGACCACATCGTTCGGATAGAGCTCAAACCTTTGCATACTTGCATCATCTTATTTGGTTGTTATTTTATCTTATCCCTGTGAGGATATAGAGCTTGTGGTAATCTCCATAACAAGCTCTTGTTCATCAAAATCAGATCCCTCTTTTATATCTTATTGCAATTTTGAACTATGCGGTTTTTCGGTTTCTCACCAAGTGAGGTATCTCACATTATTGTACTTGATACATTCTCACTTGGTGATAACCAATATTTTCACCTTTTATAAGTAATCTCATGTCGTCCTCTTTCCAACGCAATTGGAATCGGGTCGATCGGAGTTACCAATCAAAAGTTATAGCCGTTTGACTATCTACTGGTCTTATTTCCTAGGTACCAAAATGCGGTAGTACAGCATTTTAGTACCTAGCGCGGCAGAAGATTTTGGCAAGTTGCCAAAAGCCACTGCCGGGCTAGGTACCAAAAAGCGGTAGTACCGCATTTTAGTACCTAGCGCGGCAGAAGGTTTTTGACAAGTTGCCAAAAGCCACTACCGGGCTAGGTACCAAAAGGCGGTAGTACCACATTTTAGTACCTAGCGCGACAGAAGGTTTTGACTTCGTCATTTTGATCTATCCTCCCTTGCTGGACTATGATGTTTCTTTGCATGATCTTGTATAGGTTGTTGTCCTCTTCGAAACGAGCCTAAGATCATTGAAATCGGAGTCCGGATGCAAAAGTTATGGTTGTTTTCGTTCTGTGATGACCAGTAGTACCGGACCAAGATCCGGTAGTACCGCATTTAATAGATAAAAAATGCATTTGGCGCCCCAGGGAATGACCGGTAGTGCCGGGAAAGTCCGGTAGTACCGGGAAAAAGTCCGGTAGTACCGGGAATCGCGTTTTTGGGATGCAACGGTTGGATTTTGGAGGGACCTATTTAAGGGGCCTTCTTCCCCAATGGTTTCTCAACTATTCTTGTAAGTTTTCCCCTCCATTGTTGACCTTCTTGAGATTGCTTCCCCTCCATCCCTCCTATGATTCTAGCATATTCTTGAGGGATTTGAAAGAGGAGATCTAGATCTACGATCCCACCAATCAATCCCTCCTATAAGTGAGGGGAACATATTATGATATATATCTGGGAGTATTTTGTGGATTTTCTCAATTGTTCTTCCTCTCTTATTCCCCCATAAGATTTTGTAGCTTTGGTGGAATTTGGGAGAGAAGGATTTGAGAACTTCTTGTGTTCTTTCCATTGCATTTGGTGCATCGGTTTGAGTTCTCGGTGAGGATTTGTTGAGTGAAAGTTGAGAAGCTTTTTACTCTTGGGTTCTTGGAACCCTAGACGGTTTATTGTGTTGCAGGTTGTGGCCTTGGTGGCGTTTGTTGGGAGCCTCCAATTAAGTTGTGGAGAAGTGCCCCAACCTTGTGCCCTTTGTGGCGTTTGTTGGGATCCTCCAATTAAGTTGTGGAGAAGTTCCCCAATCTTGTGAGAGGTTCGGTTGCCACCGACAAGTGCACCGATTGTGGAAGCGTGGATCAATCCCGTTGGGGTGAGATTCACCGCAGAATAAGGGAGGCCTTTTGTGGCGTAGGTGGTTATATACCACCCTCTCTCCAAATGAGACATACTCCATGTTGGGAGGAACTCGGTACAATATCGTCGTCCCCGCATGCCTCGGTTATCTCTATACCCGAGCTCTTACTTATGCACTTTACTTTGTGATAGCCTTCGTGCTTGAAGTATATATTTTGCTATCACATAGTTGTTTGTCTTGCTTAGCATAAGTTGTTGGTGCACATAGGTGAACCCTAGATTGTTCTAGGTTTTGTGCTTAACAAAGTAAACGTTAGTTTTATTCCGCCTTTGTTGAGCCCCTCTCGAAAATGTTTTAATTGCCTATTCACCCCCCCTCTAGGCGACATATGTATCCTTTCAGTTGCTGCGCCGCCTGAGGTGGCCTGGACATCACCATCCTCCACCTCTGCAACTCCCGACCAGTGGCCGCCGAGCAAGGCCGTCGGCGGCGACGATGCCAATCCGAGGTGGGTTGCGAGGGCAAAGCCTAGCCTTCCACCACAGAGGCAGACGAAGACATCGAGCAAAGTTCCCTATATGCCGTAAGAAACGACCACAAGACATGGATCCCTCTCTACCCCTGTTTCCTCCACCCCCTTGGGAGCCCACTGCTGCACAAGGTGATCTGCCGCCCCCGCCTCGATTACCTCCATAGGAAGGCAATTCGCCGCCTCCTGCGCTGTTGCCCCCTGGGCTGATCCGCCCGATTCCTGCATCCCTGGTCTGCCATAGAAGGTGCCTTCCTGAGCTCACCGGCCCGGGGAACGGCAGCACCCAGGCTCAGGCAAGCTGCGCGGTAGCTTCTCTAGCCATTTGTCCTCTCCTGTCACGCCTTGGGTGCGATGGTGATGGGGGATGACTTGGTGGAGCTTGACTCTGGCCAGCTTGAGTGGCCTCCGGTTCTCTCCTGCCCTCTCCCTGTAGAAGAACCTGCCGCCTTCCATGATGACACGATGACGGTGCTGCCACGCCCAACGTGTTCGGGGAAATGCCTCAGCAACATCTGGGAAAATCCCAGTCTGGTTGGTTTTGCTGCTTTCATTCCTTGATCGACAGCGGTTGTCCCGCTCAATGACCATGAGGAAGATAGGTTCAATGATGATGTAGTTGTCGATGCAATCGGAGAAGCTGCGAGACAAGAGCAACACGATGGTCTTCCTGTGATCTCCATGGCGGCGTCCAGCTCCATGTGCTGGCCTGTGTCATTGGCGAGGATGGACCCGGTGTGGCGCACGATCTACAAGGCGTTGAGCCTAGCTGGGAGGTGCATCAGGCGACACGAGGTAGCCAGCTGCCCCACAAGCATTGATGACCCACAAGTATAGGGGGTGTATCATAGTACTTTTGATAAATAGAAGTGTCAATCCCAATGAGGAGCAGAAGGTGTTGACTAGTGGTATGGAGCAGGAAATCTCTGTAAATACTTAGCAAACGGATTTTTAGGCGTTTTCTGATAAAGCAACAAAACAAAGTGCGAGTAATAAAGACAACGAACAAGTTCAACAAGTGGCCCTATCCTTTCTTAGCAAAGGACAAGCCGGTGGGAATACTTATAAGGACCAAACGTTCTCGAGGACACATGGGAATTCTGTCAAGTGCTTTCGCTTCAAATAGCTAAGTACCCTTCTTTGGTGTTGTAAGTGTTGTGTGGGTGAACCTATGCTAATGTACCGACCTTACTTGGACTAATACATACTTGTGATTGAACCCCTGCAAACATCCGCAACTACATGAAAGCAATTAAGATATAAACTTAACCATAGCCTTAAACTCTGAGATCCTATGCTCCCTTGTGTAATGGTGTCCTAACGGGGGTTCAGGTTTCTGTCACTCCGGCAACCCCACAATTAGTAGCCAAATACACAATGCATTCCCCTAGGCCCATAAATGGTGTAGTATCATGTAGTCGACGTTCACATGACACCACTAGAAGAATAACACCACAACTTAAATACTAAACCATTGAATAATATCTCAACACAAATCCACTACTAACAACATGACTTCTCCCATGTCCTCAAGAACTAAACGAACTACTCACAAGACATCATATGGATCAAGATCAAAGATGATATGGTGATGGATAACAATCTAAACATAAACAATAATCCAATGGTTCCACTCACAAGCATCAACTACAATAGTAATCAACACCGGGAAAGTTTCCCCTAAGATCTATGCAAGATTCAACACAATTGTTATAGCGGGATGGAGTGGTGATGATGGTGTTGGTGGAGATGATGGTGTGGACGATGATGATGATCCCGATGAAGTCTATCTTGATGATGGTGTTGATGGAGACGATCTCCCCTCTCCGGGAAGGAATTTACCTGGCAGAAATCTGTCTGTCGGAGAGCTCTTTCTCTCTCGGTGTTTTCCTCCCTGCAGAGGCGGCATAATCTTTCTGTGGTCGCTCTCCGTGTTTTAGGGTTCCGAGAGGAAGATATAGGCAAGAGGGCGGAGTCGGAGGCCGTCCAGGTGGGACACACCTCCCCTAGGCGCGGCCCAGGGGTGGCCCGCGTCTGGGGGGTGTGGGCCCACACCCCCCTGTGGCCCAACTCCGCCTCCCCTTCTAGCTTCCTTCGTCTTCTGGGAAAATATAATTTTCCATAATTTTTCTGGTATTTTTCTGATCTTCGCGAAATTGCATCAAAACACCCCTTTTTCCATCAAAATCCTGACTCCAACAGTCCATCCTCCAAGAATCATCCAACATGCAAAACAGATGAAAAGACATAAGTATCACCTCTTAATAAGAAATATATCAATGAATAGAGGAAAATTATGATAGATAATGGTGATGCAAATTGGACGTATCAACTCCCCCAAGCTTAGACCTTCGCTTGTCGCCAAGCGAAAACTGAGCTCAGTAAACATGTCCACATGTTTATGGAGTGAAGTGTCAATAAAAGAATACGGACAAGAAGCATCACATTTACCATTACACAACTCATAGAAGAAAGCAACTCACCATTATATAACTTAGGTTGCAATAAGTACAAGAGTCATAAAAGAGATGCATAAAGATAAATCATAATTGGAATAGGCAAACTCTTGTTCTTGGTCAGAGAACAGCTGGCAAACAGTTTCACAAAAAACTTTTGTAGAAGTCTTCAAACAGGAGCACTCTTTGCTCAAAAAGGTTTTTCACAATGAAGGCTTTCAAAGTAATATTCAATAGATAAGAGTCTTGTGCAAACAAGGAAGATAAAGAACATGATTGAATAAATCATCATAAGAATGCTTGATACACAACAACTCAAATGCTTGCTGGAGATAGAGAGGAAGTAGGTTACTGACTCAACTTAGAAATAGGAGAAAGGTCCCTTCATAGAGGGAAGCAGGGATTTCAAGTCATAAAGGGCTTCCAAAATATTATGGTACTTACTAGCTTTGATCCCTCATTGCCCCTATCATAGGCATCTTGAGATGATTAAGGTTAAAGTGAACAAGGATGGAGTATATGCTTGATGAAATATAATTTGGAAACCTCATGTCCCTTGAGTACGAGGGCCTCTCCTCATGCTACCTAACTTTAGTTACTGGTAAGTTCTTGTCATTGTAAGTACATGTGTATCATAAAGAACCGCCAACGGGGTACCCCTTTCACATGATATAGGAGCTATCCCATAATCAAAATGACAAGGCAAGCAGACAGTGAGCATCTCAGCGATCTTTTTATTTGCTATTTGCATAGGTTTTTATTGAGTATGCTTTAAAGATTGCTCACTATGGTTATGCTGCAAGTTTCCACCATGATTAGGCATGGCTTAGGCTAGCGGCCCAGGCGTTTCTCTAACACACATACATAAATCCATGACTTACAAGCTCCCCTTTTATTTCACACCGACGACATCCGCAAACAAAATAGGATGATATCAACTGGATAAGTATCCATAAGTGTTGAAAGCGTTCCCCGTGAAAGCACGGTTCTGCTAATCCCAACGTATAGATGCAAGCATATACAACTTCGATGACACAATGGTTCAAGTCTATTAGGGGCAATAAAATAAGGAGTGCCATCAAGTTCGTGAGAGCTTTACTAACTAGTTTTCACATAAAAAAATACTTTTTAATTCGAAAGATATATGAAGCTTGAGAATTGGCTTGGAATATCAATAATGCTAATAGGTAGATATGGTGGACACAAATGGCACAAGTTTGGTTGAAAGTGGTTGGATGCATGAGAAGAATGCCTTCTCAAAACAGGTTTTTGGCTGGCAAGGCTGGGTAGCAAGCAAAAGAGTTGAAGGGAACAAGCAAACCTACAAGTGATAAAGCCAAACATGCAATCTTCCTTTAAGACACAAAATATCTTAAATAAAGAATACTAAGCTTATGAGGCAATCAAGAAATAAAATAAATGATACAAAATACCTGTAAGCTTTTTCTCTTTTCCTTTCAAACCTCAAAAAGTGTTGCTACTGACCAGAGCTCGGTTTGCCAAAACAAATTTAGCTTTACTTGATGCTACCAAAGTGATGCCAATACTGATCAACAAGATCAATCATATAATAGAGATTGCAAACTAAAATAAGAAGTGCAAAAAGTAAAAGATGAAACTTCTCATTAATATTCCATAAAGTCACTCACACCAAGGGAGACATAGATAATCAACTAAAGGGGATATACTTCCACAATGCAAACCAACCTATAAGATAACTCCTCTACCAAAGACATGAATCCACTAAAAAGGTAAAAGATAAAAGATAATGATGTGATACCTCGACACTCCCCCAAGCTTGGAACAAGCCAAGGGGATGCCAAACCTGATGAAAAATTACTCCTTCGGTGGCGGTGGTGTTCTCTTGTCATCATCAAACTTCCAAGGTAAAGGTTCCCCATCCAAAAAGGACGTCCTGGTTTCCACAATCCTCAAACTAGCAACCGAGCTTATGCGATTAAATATAGCCTCATACTCATAGTTTTGATTTTGTATGTCATAGAGTTGTTCTTGTAGTTGGTTGGTGGTCTGACAGAGAGAGAAGATTTCATCTCAGAGCTCAGAAACCTCCTCCTCGTGCTTGGCGATGAGTTCTGGACCTATCTTATCGATGACATCCACTTCGCGTTCCGCCATCTTCTTGTACCTGAAAACTTCCCGCTCCAATGCTTCCATCCTGTATACTAGATTGCCTTCTCCTTTAGGGCCTTGAACTTCTTTCATCTGCACCTTCCCATCCTTGAGAATCAACTCCTTGGGATGAATCTTCAACTCATACATGTACGGGCTGATGACATCCGCAGAGGAATTCTCCATGGGTGATCCAGAGGAAGACATTGTGACTCCAAAATTGAGAATCTGGCTGATAGAAATAGATCGAAACAGAAACACGATGAGAACACGATACACGAACCTCGGGGAACCCAGGGGGGTTATATATTATGAAGTTTCAATGCATAAGGAAGGTATTGGTACAAAAACGAGGCGGAGACAGAGCTCGGGGGGCTCACACCCCTCCAGCGCGCCAACTGGGGCTCACAGTGGGTGGCCACCCGCCTCCGCTTCTCCTCTGCTTGCCTCGTAGCCTTCCGTATGTAATAAAAAATTCAAAAATATAAAAAGATAGGGTTTTCACGAACATTCTGGTTTCACCACTTTTACCTATTCAAAGACGGACACTGCAGATTCTGGTGTTTGGTTTTTGATAAATTCTTCTAGAGTCACCATTTGAATAATATCAACATCTTCATTATAAGAATCTCCAGAAATATAATGTTTTAGTCTTTGACCATTCACCACCTGTGTTGCGTCATCCTTCAAAGAAGATATTTTGATAGCACCTGAACGATATACTTCCTTAATAACAAAAGGCCCTTCACATTTTGAGAGTAGTTTCCCTGCAAAAAATCTAAGACGAGACCTGTACAAAAGAACTTTCTCACCAACATGGAACTCCCTTTTGAGAATTCTCTTATCATGCCATCTTTTTACTTTTTCCTTACAGAGTCTAGCATTTTCATAAGCTTCACTTCTCCACTCATCTAAGGTACTCAAGTCAAGCAATCTCTTCTCACCAGCAAGTTTAAAATCTCTATTCAACTCTTTCACTACCCAATAAGCTTTGTGTTCTAATTCTAAAGGCAAGTGACAAGCTTTCCCATAGAGCATTTTGTAAGGAGACATCCCCATGGGATTTTTATAAGCAGTTCTATAGGCCCATAAAGCGTCATTCAACTTATTAGCCCATTTTTTCCTAGATCTATTAACACTCTTCTGCAAGATAGATTTAATTTCCCTATTGGAAAGTTCTACTTGCCCACTGGTTTGGGGGTGATAAGTCGAAGAAATTCTATGGTTAACATCATATTTAGCGAGGGTTTTCCTAAAACCACCATGAATAAAATGAGAGCCTCCATCAGTCATGAGATATCTAGGCACACCAAACCTAGGAAAAATAACGTCTTTAAGCATTTTTAAAGAGGTCTTACCATCAACACTATTTGTATGTATGGGTTCTACCCACTTTGTGACATAGTCAACAACAACAAGAATATGAGTATACCCTTTCGAAGGAGGAAATGTAGGGTTCGCAGCATGGAAAACAAAAAATTTCCTATGATGGGAACAACTATGTACCAAGATCTATCTACTAGGTACAAACAACGGGCAGATGTATATCCGTAGAGAACATACCCTTGAAGACCGACAAAGATTAACCAGTCCAAACTCGTGGTTGATGTAGACGATCTCTTGCCGATCTCAAGATCGAGAGGAAGTCCTAGCGCCGCAAAAACAATGAAGCATCCGTGCTCGCACACACGTTCGAGGCACCGAGCAACCTCCGCCTCCTCGCTCCAGCGATGCAGCGGAAGCACAACTCTTTCTTTCCGAATAGCCACCGGGAACATGTATCTCGCTAGTCCGAGACCATGGGGGATAAATTCTAGAGGGTGAGAGAGATCCTTCATGAGGAGGTGTGAGTGAGAAGTGAGAGGAGAGGCTCCTTATATAGTGGAGGTGGGAAGCCCAAGGGGGCATGGCCGCCGGCCATGGAGGGTGCCCCCACCTCTCCCTCATTCATGTGGGTGGACACTCCACTCACAAAAAGGCCCTTCAATTTTCTCCACTCAAAAACCAACTCAAATTCCCATTAAATTTCCACCAAATTTAATGCAAACTCTTATTAAATAAAACTATTTTATTTTATTCAGAATTTTGTCAATTACTTTAATGAAAAACATTCACAAATAACCCCTTGATAGAATTCTATTTCACATGCATAACCACTTTATGCAATTTCACCCAAAAAACTGTTTCGGTATCTAGTGAAATAAATTCCTGCGCTTGTTCATTCTTTCGGCATGAAACTTTTGCTCCAATTGGATGTCGGTGTCTCTTAAGTGTGTCACCCTACGGTTCGTGAATAATGCGGACATGATCGAGACCCCTCTCGGATCAATAATCGAAGCGGGATCCGGAGACCCATCGACTCGCACATTCAACGATGACTTTCTTGTGATCGCTTTAACCTTTACGCCAAAGATCTTATCCCTTTGTTTCACGATATATTACATGTCCGAGATTCGATCATCGGTATCTCCATACCTAGTTTGATCTCAAGCATCGACATGCACTCTTTTCTCGTTCCCGTGATATAACATTCTAGTGATCAAATCACTTGCTTGCAATCTAATCAATGTGATATCACCGAGAGGGCCCAAAGCATATCTATCCGTCATCGGGATGAACAAATTCCACTCTCGATCCATGGGCCTCAAAATAACACTTTATTAGTTCTGAATCCATCTTTATAATCACCCAGTTACGGTGTGATGTTTGATGTTATCAAGAAACTCTTCCGGTGTTAGTGATTGACATGATCTCATGGTCTAAGGATTAGTATCACTTCGTAAGTTGTTATAGCAATATAAATTCAATGACTTTGATCGTAATGCTATACTTCGGATGAATGTTCATCACACCATTACACTAATGTTGTGACCTCGTTATTAACAACATCCAATGTCCATGATCAAGAAACCTTGATCATCTTGTTAATCAACGAGCTACTTTATAAGAGAGGCATAACTAGGAACTTCCTTTTTTTATTAAACACACATTTATTAACGTTTCCGTATTAATACAATTATAGCATGTAAAATAAAAATTTATCATAAACAAGGAATACGATAATAACCAGTTTATTATTGCCTCTCGGGCATATTCCCTTCAGTCTCCCACTTGCACTAGAGACAATAATCTAGTTTGAAAACTTTGTATATTGAACACCTATGGCTTTCTGGTATTCCAAATACGCAACTGCAAGTGGTTAACATAATCTACGAATCTGACACTTTCAGGTCCGTCTGTATTTGCATGTCTTTGCGTCTTCACGCATCACTCATTCTCCAATGAGATGGCATTTCTTTGGTGAGACCTTTAGTTCCTTGGGGTTAAAACATGTCGATACTATTGTCATACAATATATATTTAGTGTTAGCCTGTTGTGAACCACACCTTAGTTTGATAACAAACTTCTTGACACAAATTCCCTCCTTTGCTGCTACTATAGCAGTCATATACTGTCAACACCCGGATTTTTCAATCCTAGATGCCTGTTATGCCATACATCGCAATCCTAGGATTACCATTTTTGCGAGACATAACAGAATTGGATACCATAGTACTTCATCCATTACAAACGATACATAAGTTCTTATACAAATAAGGATCTCATGATCCAGTTCTTAATACAACATCAAGCAGCGGAATACGCAATAATAACGGTAGCGTAGGCGAAGCTCCATCTTCGGGTCGTGCAATGTCGACGATGGGAGATGATCCTAGTTGTCGTAACCTTCCTGGGGTCCATCCTCCAGATACTCCTCTTCATAGTCTAGCCATGGGAATAGCCAGGGACAAAACCATGAGTACTCTTTAAGTACTAGCAAACTAATACTAACAAGAAAGGGGGGGGGTTGGATAGTAGGACACTAGGCTCTAGGGTTGTTTTGCAAAAGCCAGATTTATCTCTACTAGGTTCTGAAGCTAGTCATAATTTTATAACTCCTAAGTGGGAACTTGTATTTCAGGTCACAACTCCGTTGTGGTCAAGTCAAAGTCTCAATTCATTTCACAAGTCATTTTGAAAAGTCGGCGGGGAACAGATGGCCACTCCAATCGTCCATAATCATGACGGCTATTCGAATAGTTTGACACTCTGCAGAGATTGTACACTTTCACCACAACATTCGATACATCCGTCAGGAACAAATCCTGAATTTCACCATACTCAGTATGCGGATAATCAATCCTAACCTTTCAATTACACGCCCTAGTATAAGCACCTCTCCTGTGAGTTTGGCCTCCCAACCATGACCAGCTGTCATCTTGGGTACTGCACAGGTGGACAATCTTCACAAGGTAGCCTCAGCTCAGACCTTGGCCGGGAGGTAACTAATACTAAGGTATATAAGTTTCTAGTCAAGCCCTACCCAATCTTCGGGTATTGTGGTTATACGATAAAATTGGAATGGTATCGCATCCAGACAACCATCAGTTTTATAAAGGGCTAAGGCTCATACCTCAACATTTTCATCACCAAAATCATCAAGTGTTTGGAAACACATGTCCAAAACATTTAAATAGAATTATCCATCATTTCAAGGTTTTCATAACCATTTTCCACCAAGTATTCCCATCTAAAAGTTGATCAGGTTTTATGCTTAGCACTAGCATCTACAGGTGGGGTAGTAATGATGAGGGGTGGTAACTAGTGGAGTTTCAACTAAGTCCAACCTTATATCTTAGGCTGATATCAAGGTTTCTAGCTTAGGCCAAATTTTATGCTCTTTAGGCAACCTTCAAAATCTTTCCAAAATCTACCAGTCACTTAAGTAAACTCTAAGTAAGCTTTGATAAAGAAATAAAGTAAGAAGCTTGCAAGTAAAACTAGGATTGGTTTATCAAATGGGTATGATCACATATGATTAAGGCATATAGTAGTCATATCACAAGTATGGGTTTGGGGCATCAGTAGGGTATCTGGCAAGGGTTAACTGGCATCAATATAGTATCAGCTTGCATAGGTAAAGTATCTTGCAAGTGTTAGCTTGCATATGTCAACTTGATTAGTAAGGCTTGCACATTCAATAGTAGTATTAGGCTTGCATCAGTGTCAATATAAGCTTGCCTTGTGCAGAGCAGTGGTTGAAGTTCTCCTCGGCTTCCTCTTCGTAGTATCCGCCTTCCTCCTCGTAGCCTTGGTCGGTACTAGCATCTATGAATAAATACGAGGTACACAATCACCAAACAATACTTAACTACTTTCAATCATCACACACAAGGGTCCTATAGATGATCTAGCATCATCTCTAACTTAATTCCTTTTAAAAACTACTTAAGATTTAATATTCTAATGTGATTTAAAGTGGTGTCACAATTTAATAAGGTTTTACCCTTTTATTTTAATTAATTTTTATGGTTTAAATTTGTTTTACTATGGGTGATCCAACAAAATTGGTTTCATCCAATTTGGTGCACTGAATAGATCTGTTGATTTTTAATTTAACGGGCCGGCCCTGGTTTAGTGGCCCTGCTGCTGGGGCAAGTTTAAGGGTGTCCTCACCGCCGCTGACACTCACGGGCAACGTGGGAAGGCTCTAATCGCGTTCGATCTGGTCAGGGGTCAACAGACAACTCATCGTCTCGCGAAAACAACCAAAAACCGGGCGACAGCCTGGCGGGTGGCGGGGGGGGGGGGGGCCGCACGGGGGGTGGAAGCGAGCGAAGAGTGATTTTGACGATTTACTGATGGCCTCACCTCCTCCTCGGCTGGCTTCTCCTCTGGCGTCAATCGGTCTTTCTTTGCTCAGAAGCAATCGGCAGGATCCCGTGAAATTCCGGTTAGTCGGCGAGAGGGACCATGCGCTCGGTGAGGTGAGCTTCGTCGAAGCTGATATTAAAAGCGCATAAAACGGGCAAGGGGGGGGGGGTCTGGGTCGCGAGGCATGGGGCGGGTGTGGTTTTGAACGGTGGTGTGCTCGCTTGCTGAGGCGCGCGGGCGCTTTCAATCTGGGGGGGGAGGGCACGGGGCGGGGCGGATGTCTGTCCGGCGGGGGTGGTCAGGTGTGCACGCTGCACGGTGTGAGGGCGCCGGGTCTGCGGGGGGCGGTGGCGCAGGGTGGCGCCTAGCCGCGCGGTATGGCGCGCCTCTTGCGGCCTTGGCCAGCAGCGGGTCCAGGCTTGGCACGCAGGCTGGGAGGCAAAGGACGGGTGTGACTGGCCTCCTAGACAAGTAGGGCTTAGCCTCATTGCCGATTATATGTGGTGGCATTGAGGTGTGCTCTCACCATTAATGGCAATGGCAAGCTCACGGGGGGCTAGTGTTGGGCTAATCTTTCTAGATGATCTCTCGGGTCGTGTGTGAGCTACTAGGGAACACAGTTTTAGCAGAATCACTACACACTATAGTGTTTTATGTTTTGTTTGATTTGTGTCTGCAACCTGTTTGATGAAATGGCCGCATGAAATCAAGTTTGGAAATTTGAAATGAATTTTGGTGGGTTTGCTAGATTGGTGCTGGTGAGTCTGCTGAGGCTTGGGTTTTGAAAGTTGAGCTTGTTTGAGTGGTTTTTGAAAAAGTGGGATCTTCCCATATGAAGAAGATTCAATTTTGAATTGTCATTTAAACTATGCATCTGAAAGTTTCTGGATGATCACAAAGTGGGCCTTGATACCTTGTTATGAGTACATTCAAGGGGTGCAAATATCTAGAAAAGTTTCTGTTAGGTTTTGAAAGTTTGAGACAGCCAAAGTAGGCATGGGAGTTAAATTGGTCAAAATGACCATTCACTTAATATATTTGTTTTGATTTACTTGTCTTTAGGAAAAGTGTGGGAAATGTTTTAGATGATGTTTATTTCACCTAGGAAACATTTTACAAGCAATGGATCACACAAACAAGGTGGTTTTAAAAGAATTCAAAATCAATGCATACACATATGCATGCATTCATAATTTTATTTAGAAAAGTTTTTGTTAACCCTAAATGTGAGGATTAGAATTTGATGATCTAAGTTTGGTATTTTTGGGATGTTACATATACTTAGCCTTTTGTTGTAGTATTCGTCACAATGTCTTAACTTTGGAACTCTTCCAAATCCATCATGGAAACTCCTTTCCATTACATTGTGCCACCCATAGTTTAAATTGAGATAAACTTAATTTGTATCTTGTGACAAAACTAGTATCAATGTAACGCTTTACAATGAACTATTTGTAATTGTTTTGTCACCTCTATACAAATATATTCTTTGTTCTTCCAAAAGATCATAAGAATTTCCTTACTATTGCCCAATGACCATTTTATGATTCATTCTGGTATATGCTCATAACACTTAGAGCATAGGACATATCTGGATGTGTACATATCATGGTATGATTGATCAAAACATTCTCGTGATTTCACTCATCAAGTGTCAAAGCACTTGAATCTTGTTTCACTTATCAAGTGTCGATACACTTGAATCTTGATTCAATTCCTCTCCATGCAACAAGAACTGTTTCTTGTCGTTTCTATATTGAACTCCTTCAATATCTCATATATGTATGTTTGGCACAACCTGTCACATCCCAAGATTTTCCAAATCTTGTAATGTGAAAAATAAATAAACAAAATAAATTTTTTGTTGAAAACCAGGGTGAAAAGAAACTTTGTTTCAAAAAGGAAACTTAAAATCCCATCTTGAACAAACTTCAATTAAAGTTTGAATTCAACAAAATCCAAATCAAGAGAAATGCATTCCTCAATGAATGCATCTGGAAATTCAAACACCTAGAAAATAAATCCAAAACCTAAACCCTAATGGAATAAAAATCATTTCCAAGTTATCTCCAAGCCTATGGATTTGGTCCATATGAAACCTTGTCAACAAACATGTACAAAAGATCAAGAGTGACAAATAGAAATATTATAAGACCATAGAAATTGGTTTCACTTAATTTGGAGCCATAAATAAAATCTTATGAATTTAATAAAATAAGGAAAAGTAATTTCCAAAGCTAATAAAGAACCTATCTACAAATCCATACCAAATGGTGAGAAAATAATCCTAAAGACATATAAAAAGATAAACAAATATTAAACAAGATTTTACAAATTGGAATCACCAAGTTGGATCTCTAAATAAAAGAATATGGATTTTATAAGATGAAGAAAGAAATATTAAATAAAGAATATTTAAAGACCAAATCAAATCTTGGCCAAATCTATTAATCAAATGGAATGAATAGAATCCAAATCAAATAAAATAAAAGGATAAAGAATTCCCAAAATAAAATAAAATGGCATTAACCATTCTATCCCTATTTTAAGAAAGACAAATCTCTAATAAGAATAACTTTTTAATTCATGAGAAAATGATATTTGGAATTTACCCAAGTGGAATAAAAGTTGTTTAATCAACTTAAATAAAATAAATCTTCCAAATAAACTTTAGGTAATTAAAACTATATTAAATTCCATTGGAATTAAAACAAATACCCAATCTTAAATGATTAATAAATCATATTAAATTATTCCAAATAATTCAAGATGAATTATTTGACACCCAAATAATCAAATAAAAACCTACTGAAAAGATTTGGAAGGTTTTGGAAAAATCAAATGGTGTTTAGAAATATTATTAAATCTTATTTGATTCAAAACTAGAGCCTTTTTTGAATAATTAAAAGACCTTAAAAAGAATAAGTAAATTATTCTAAAAATGATTTTAGAATGTTTTGTTAATCAATAATTATACCTACACAAATTTTGGCAAAGTTTTGAATTCAAATAAGTGCTTGAATTGATTAAATGAAATCAAAACAGAAATGGAAATAGAAAAAGGAAAACAAAGCAGTATAAAAAAAGAGAACAAAGTCGAACCAGCCCAGCTAAGCCCACCTGGCCTAGTCCAGCCTAGTTCCTCTCCTCCTTCCTTCTTCCTACCCGCGACCCCCCCTCTTTTCCTTCCTCGTCTGTTTTATGATTCCCCTCTCCATTTCCCCCCAGTCGCCTCACCCTAGCGCGCTCCCAGGCTACCCAATTGCTCTCTGCACCGTCCTCTGTCCGACGACTCTCCGACGACGATTCCGGCAGCCCCTCACCGCCCGTTGCCCCTAGACCACTCTCACATGCTTCCCAGACCCTGGCGCATCTCCCTGTAGCTCCAGCTCGTCCCCGCGCGCCCCACAACATCGGCAATGACGACGACCACTGCCGCCACCGTCTGTTTCCTCTCCGGCGAAGCTTTTGGTAATAATCTGGCCACCCCTTGTCCTTTCGATGATACGCCTGGAACCAGAGTACTCGCCCGCATCTAACACCACTTGTACCGTGTCCTAGCATGCTACGTATCCTCGCCCCCTGACGACATCTGAGCGAGCCCGAGGCGCAGCTCAACTCCAGTGAGCGATTAAGGCCATCCTCGTGCGCCCCTTTGCCAACAAGGATTGCCTCGAGCTTCCCCACGCCATGGCGAACACGGTGAGCATTCCCCCTTCCTCCCTCGCTTCCTATAGCGTCGACTCCGCCGCCGTCTGACCGCTCCGCCACCACCAGCCGCCGCCAGCGCCGCCCATCCTTGACTAGCTCATGTGAACCGTTCGATCTGAATCCGACGCTCGCAATAGAAACTAACTGAAAGGGTATGCTAGCATCTGATCCATGTGATCCCACTTAAATCCAACGGCTGCCATCGCTCGATCCAACCGAAGCGGTATGGGCGAATAGAAATAAGACACGTGTCTCTGTCGATTTGAATTAAAACAGATTTGATCTATTAGATGCTAGATTTTGTAAAATCTATAACTTTTAATCTACACGTCCAAATTTTGCAAACTTTATATCAATGGATTCAGAAAAACAAGCCCTAGCCAACCATGTACTTTGTTTAGTAAAAAGCTTTTGTTAAAATTGTTTTTTTACAGAAACTTGTGTATGCATGTTTGGGATATAAAATTTATTCCAAAATGATTTTAAGGATAAAATCTTTGGCAAATGGTGTGTTTTGAACCTACTGACCATAGGAAACAAATTGTGGTTTCAAAAATTTATTTGGTGAAACAAAAGAGTAAACTTTGGATTTAAACCATTTCTAGTCAAACAAAAGTAATGTTTATTTAAAAATGCTTTTGGTAGAAAATCTTTGAGAAATGTTTTGGAAATAAACTCTCTGACCCTAAACACAAGGTTATTTGGTTTGAAAACATATTTTGTGAAACCTATAGAATTTTTCCTTATTAAAAGTATTTCTTCACCACATAAAATAATGACTTGGTTTAAAAATGGTTTATGAAATGAAATCTTTTACAAATGATTGTGCCATTTTATAAAATGACTAATAAGTGTTTTAGAATGTTTATAACCTATTATAAACCACTTTTGTAAATAAAACAAAGTTTGGCATGCTTGCATGCATTGTTTTGTTTTTATTATTTTATGTGATGAATTGCTTGAATGGTAGATTGAAATATTGTTTGCTTGATTGAATTGTAGTGATTTGAAGTGAGTGAACATTGCAAAGAACAAGGAAGTGAACTTATACTCTCTACCAAAAATGCAAGTGATGCTTCATACCTTTGTTCCATTATTTTCACTATGCATTAGTGATATTTCTAAGTAAGACTTGCATGGAATTTTGCTAAGTGTAAACTATGCTATGGGAAATCCTAGTAGATGAAACCTTAGTAGAATTTTCCCTAAGTTAAGATTCCTACTACTTTCATGCTTAGCTAATAGAAAACAAGGGTAGAATATATATTCATGCTATGGAAAATTTCTAAGTCTGAGGACTTGTGTTTTGTTTAATAAAACAACTAAGTGAATGAATCACCTGGGTGGAATGGAAGGAATGGTTTGTGTTGAGTGGTCATGCAAGTCCAGTATGCTGGGGAAAACTTGGGCATCACCAAGTCCAGCATGCTGGGGAAAACTTGGTGTCTCACTTGTGGATGGCTACCCAGGAACAAAGATATTTGAGATGTCAAATGTTGAGAAGCTTCAAGTGCAACCACTTGGCATTATGGGCTCTGCCTGGATCATATAGGTTGCAAGAACTTAGACGAATGGACAGTTGGTGGTAGGGGTTTGATAGGTTGGAACGCGTCCATTTTGGTCTAAGGGAAGGCTTCTGAAAGATCTTGTCTTGGGAAACCAAGTCTTGTGGGGAAAGTGCACCACCTCTGCAGAGTGAAAAATCTAAGTACTTAGCCATGTCCCTGGCAAAGGACAATTTGAGAATCAAGACATGGAATCTATCAAGAATCTCATCATCCAAATTTCTAAGTTAAAAACTTGTGGTTGAACAAGGTTTAAGGTTCACCAATTTCTATTGGTGGTTCCTTGGGTGATTTTGTCAAGCAAAAACTTAGTGTTTTCAAATGATAAGGAAAATCTATTTTGAGCAAAGCAAACCTAAGCTCCACTTAGCCAAATGCATATAGATGATAGACTCCACTATACTACCATAGTATCACTTGCCAATACAATTCAAATGTATTGACCCTTGTGGCTGTAATTTGTCATGTTGCAGGTTTGCTTGATATTAGTGAAGTGTAATGATAGGATTACAAGTCTACAACCAACATGTCCGCCTGTGGAACTTTGAAGATGAAGGACCCCATACTATTGTTATATTCTGCTGCATTGTAATGAGATAGCCAAATGATCTATGTAAGATGTAATAAATTATTTTATTCCTGGTTATAAAGTTGTAATATGACCTTTGTTTCTTGATATTACATCTTAACTGTGGATGCTAGCTATTGATCCAGGGACTAGCATTGTAAACACAGGGATCTCTACCTTATTAAAGGTTGGGAACCTTACACAACCATATTGGCGTCACAGTCTATCCACTATAGACATTCACGCTAAATATTCGGGTTTTGCCTAAGTATTTCATCAAAATGAAATTCTTAACCTTTGTCAATAAAAATTACATCATTACTAATCAACAATATGTCCTCCACATAATATATTAGAAATATGTCTTAGCGCTCCCACTTAATTTCTTGCAAATGCAAGCATCTTCATCGTATCCTGATGAAAACTCCTTTTCATTAAGGTGAAGATTCCAACTCCACGATGCTTACTTCAACCATTAAAGTTTGCATGCCCTTTTAGCATCCTTTGAATTTTAACAAAACCCTTTGGACCGTGTCATGTACACGTCCTAGGTAACCATTCTATTAGAAGAATTTTGTTTTGTTTATTCATCTACCATATACCAAATTATATGTAGTGGTTGCTACTTTAATCTGTCCAGACTAAATATCGCTATGAAAGATCAAATCTTGTCATAGTCAACTCCTTGAACATTGTCGTAAAATACTTTATGACATGTCGACTATTTCATAGATGTGAAACATCCATGTCTGTTTCTTTATAGATCCAAATATGACCTATAGGTTTTTTACACCTTTCCGGAGGGTCTTCCAAGTTCAAAACTTGATTTCTCGTATATGGAACTATCACGGATTTTATGGATTCAAGCCATTTGACGGAGTCAGGGCCCATCATCGCTTCTTTGTATGTA
The DNA here is from genome assembly GCA_030063025.1 of Avena longiglumis. Classification (NCBI taxonomy): domain Eukaryota; kingdom Viridiplantae; phylum Streptophyta; class Magnoliopsida; order Poales; family Poaceae; genus Avena; species Avena longiglumis. The sequence continues at coordinate 270,483,812 of CP125978.1, forward strand.
TTCGGTTCATCATTGTCAAACAATAATGATTTACGCTCAAATATTAGCATTTGATTGTTTAACCGACCTACTTGGTTCAATAGGAACTTAGATCTCCGTGACCACAACCTTTGAGGCACATAAGCTATGAGCATTATGGCAGCCTTCGGAACGATTTCCGGCGCTGCGCAACTCATCACATTTAGCTAAGGTTTGTTAACCTTATCAAAGTTCTATTATCCTCCCACTTAACTTTTGCGAAAAATTCCTTCTCCAAGAAACTTCACGTTTCAAGCGACAAATCCTTTTGTCCTTGGTGTTATGAAGGAATAACCAATTGTTATTCGAAATAACGTAGAAAGACATGCTCATCCGACTTTGGTTGTAAACATCTTACTTATGTTTAGCATACCAAAATTTAAGAAATGACAACTTGGTTTTACCCCAAACAATAACTTCCATGGTGTCATTTCAACGGATCAAGATGGAGCTCTTTTCAGTGTAAAAGAGGAATTCTCTAAAGCTTTAATATTTTAAAACATAATGGCAGTTTTATCAATAACACCTTTGATCCAACCATGTCAAACAAGGTTTCATTACAAATCTCAAACACTCCATATTCCTATGGTGTTTTGGGAGATGTAAATCTAGGTGTTTTGCTAAACTTGCAACTCAAATAAATCCCTTTATGATAAAATCATAATTCATTTATTTTTCTTGTTACACTTGTAACTCAAATAAATCCCTTTATGATCAAATCATAAATCATTTATTTTCTTGTTACAATGATTTTGCACTTCATCTTGAAAGTCATTGAAATGTTTTCAAATATTTCATACTTCTTTCTCATTAAGTGAACATTCACTCAAATTTCCGAAGAAAGCATATGAAGTTGAAATCCATCGCTTACGACTATACATAATGGAGTACATACATCGATATGTATAAATTCCTATAATTTAGTCGTTCGTTCTTCTTTGGCCTTTGAACGAAGTTTTAATTATCACGTGGAAAGTCTCACAAGCGTCACTTGATCAAATCAAAGACTCCAAAAATCCATGAATATGGAAATTCTTCATGTTTTATTTCCAATATAATTTAAACGGCGATGTCACTTCATAAGTGATTTTTCAATCATTTGTCTTGCGACATTTTAGCATTAGGTTTTATGGATGTGATTTCTTCAACTAGATTTGTAAATCATCCATCTTATATGGAATACGGTAATTATTTGAACAACCTTTGTTCTCATAATACCTGATTCAAATAACAATTATTAAAACAAATCTTGAAGTCAAGCTTTGATGTCAACGAGAAATACAAACAACGGTTTGTTTGTTTTCGATGAATATCATCACATATTCTCTTGCTAGTTACTTAGGCCATTGTGGTTCATGAATTGCGTTGTTCTGTATGAAATTTCATACCAACCAATTCGGTATCCAATACCCAAGAACCACATTGTTTAACAAGCAAAGAATACAACCATAACATGTATATCATATATATACCTAAATTGGATATTTCCAATCTTTTCTTTTCTGCCAAATATATTTTATAGATTCTCTTTCAGCATTTCCTTTTCCTTTTTAAAAGAATCTATCAACATTAAAAGTGGCGCCATATACATGACACATAGTCCAAAGCGTGTATATTCAAATAATAATACCTTTGGACTTACACTTTGAAGTGGATCACCATCATCAAAATGATCGGTATTATTTCAAAATCCATTATTTAGTAATCTTTTAGTGTAGTAAACACTTTACATACATCTTCTATTCATCCTTATCATGACGACTTTCATGATCAAGCTACTGTAGCTTATAAAGGTGAATCGTGAGTATAACGTTACTTTCCAAAACCCTTTTGGCTGATTAGGATGTCTAACATCTCCAACCTTCGTAAATTCTCATCCAATATGAGAACATATATTATACTCTATCATATTGCAACCAAAACATTGTTTCAGATATCGTTATATCTGTCACACATGATGGTTTCTGAAACAATTCTTTCAGCTCCTAGATAAACTTGATATTAAAACAATCAAGAATCATGGAGGCAAACATGATACTTAAGATACTAACAATGGAATAGTTACTCTCGATTTAATACCAACTATTAAATTTCATGGAGTAAATAGAGTTTGCTGAAAGTTTGCAATAGGACTTTAAACTTTGATTGACACTCAACACAATACGATACCAGTTCGTAAAGTAAATATTCAGAATTCTATAGTTCTATTATCTCAATTACAACTATCCATAAGGTAGTGAACGAATGCCAATGACTACAACAAATTATGCAAATTCACTTTGATTTAATTTTATGATAAATTGAGTTCTACTAAATGAAATCCCACTCAAAAACGACATCCCTCGTGTCTTTTTGGTGATTACATGAACCAAATCCACTACACCAAGTCCGATTATCACGTGAGTCGGTGTAGCTTCAAAGGCGAGCATCCATATGGTCATCATATCAAAACATATGACTCATGCTTAACCTTTCGGTCCGTGTTTCGAGGCCATGTCTGTACATGCTAGGCTCTCCAAGTAAGAACCTTAGTATTCGCGTGTGTAACTGTCTTACACCCGAGATATGCTCATGGATTCAAGTACACCCGATCATCACGTGATGTCTTGAAGCGACGAAACATTGTCGTTGCATACTTAAGGAAGAACACATTCTTATCTTGATATCTAAATTAGGGATCATGTTATTATGCTAATAAAATGCCAAACAAGCAATATAAGATGCAATCAAAACATCACATGTTTATAAGTGAAATGATATGGTTCCCGCATATGATCTCCAGCATGTGCACCGTGGTATGATCTCTATCATACCTTTATGTGTAAGGCCAAGGTCTATGGAACTTACACGCTATGTGTGTTGTAAGAGTATCATCTCATACTTCTACTTACAACATCACCATATCATAACACTAGCCCAACAAAAATCTAAACTAGACGCCTCTAATTTATCCATTGCAAGTTTTACGTGGCTTAGGGCTTTCAAAGATAGAACCGTTCTTACCTACGAACATGAACCACAACGAGGACAACCAAATTGTTGACAACTTGTTGCAAATTAGATATTGACTATAGTAGGAGAGACAGACACCTGCTAGCCACTCATGCAAAACTAGTTGCATGTCAAGCGTGGAACATGTCTCATGTGCGAGGACATGTAAAGTTTTTCCGGCCGCTTCATCCCACTATGCCACCAATATCCAAAGTACAAATAAGAAGCAATAAAATGATCATCATCGCCCACATACTCATATGTGTACTACCCGTGCAAAGTATCTATGCATAGATCTGGCTCTGATACCACTGTAGGGTTCGCAGCATGGAAAACAAAATTTTTCCTACGATGGGAACAACTATGTACCAAGATCTATCTACTAGATACAAACAACGGGAGGATGTATATCCATAGAGAACATAACCTTGAAGACCGACAAAGCTTAATGAGTCCAAACTCGTGGTTGATGTAGACGATCTCTTGCCGATCTCAAGATCGAGAGGAAGTCCTAGCGCCGCAAAATAGCAGCGCATCCGTGCTCGCACACACATTCAAGGCACCGAGCAACCTCCGCCTCCTCGCTCCAGCGATGCAGTGGAAGAACAACTCTTTCTTACCGAATAGCCACCGGGAACATGTATCTCGCTAGTCCGAGACCATGGGGGATAAATTCTAGAGGGGGAGAGAGATCCTTCATGAGGAGGTGTGAGTGACAAGTGAGAGGAGGGGCTCCTTATATAGGGGAGGAGGGGCAGCCCAAGGGGGCATGGCCGCTGGGCATGGAGGGTGCCCCCACCTCTCCCTCATTCATGTGGGTGGACACTCCACTCACAAAATGGCCCTTCAATTTTCTCCACTAAAAACCCCACTCAAATTCCCATTAAATTTCCAACAAATTTAATGCAAACTCTCATTAAATAAAACTATTTTATTTTATTCAGAATTTTGTCAATTACTTTAATGACAAACATTCACAAATAACCCCTTGCTAGAATTCTATTTCACATGCATAACCACTTTATGCAATTTCACCTGAAAACCTGTTTCGGTATCTAGTGAAATAAATTCCTGCGCTTGTTCATTCTTTCGGCATGAAACTTTTGCTCCAATTGGATCTCGGTGTCTCTCCGAAAACTTGTTTCGGTATCTAGTGAAATAAATTCCTGCGCTTGTTCATTCTTTCGGCATGAAACTTTTGCTCCAATTGGATGTCGGTGTCTCTTAAGTGTGTCATCCTACGGTTCGTGAATAATGCGGACATGATCGAGACCCCTCTCGGATCAATAATCAGAAGCGGGATCTGGAGACCCATACTGACTCCCACACATTCAACGATGACTTTCTTGTGATCGTCAAAACCTTTTACGCTAGTATCTTAATCCCTTTGTTTCACGATATATTACATGTCCGAGATTCGATCATCGGTATCTCCATACCTAGTTTGATCTCCATCGACATGCACTCTTTTCTCGTTCCCGTGATATAACATTCTAGTGATCAAATCACTTGCTTGCAAGCTAATCAATGTGATATCACCGAGAGGGCCCAGAGCATATCTATCCGTCATCGGGATGAACAAATTCCACTCTCGATCCATGGTCCTCAACATAACACTTTATTAGTTCTGAATCCATCTTTATAATCACCCGCCACGGTGTGACGTTTGATGTTATCAAGAAACTCTTCCGGTGTTAGTGATTGACATGATCTCATGGTCTAAGGATTAGGATCACTTCGTAAGTTGTTATAGCAATATAAACTCAATGACTTTGATCGTAATGCTATACTTCGGATGAATGTTCATCACACCATTACACTAATGTTGTGACCTCATTATTAACAACATCCAATGTCCATGATCAGGAAACCTTGATCATCTTGTTAATCAACGAGCTAGTTTATAAGAGAGGCATAACTAGGAACTTCCTTTTTTTTATTAAACACATATGTATTAATGTTTCCGTATTAATACAATTATAGCATGTAAAATAAACAATTATCGTAAACAAGGAATACGATAATAACCACTTTATTATTGCCTCTCGGGCATATTCCCTTCAGGAAAAGGACCCATAAAGTCAAATCCCCAACAATCAAAAGGTTCAATAACAAGAGAATAATTCATAGGCATTTCATTGCATCTAGAAATGTTACCAACTCTTTGACATTCATGATGGCGCCCAACACTTGTCGTGGGATGCTTTGTTGGAAACCCCAAGAGCAAGGTACGAAGCAGCACAACAGCAAGTTTCCCTCAGTAAGAAACCGAGGTTATCGAACCAGTAGGAGGAAGGAAACATCACACATGTGTTGCAAGCAACACGGAGACCTGCACAACACAAACTCAAGACTTTTCCCCAACGAATCAGTGAGGTTGTCAAGCTCACCATTTTGCTGTAACAAAGTATTAAACGCATGGTGTGGAAGGTAATGGTTTGCAGCAAGTAAATAAGTAACAGTGGAAGATGTATCAATTGTAAATATTGGACCGGGGTCCATAGTTCACTAGAGGTGCTCTCCTTAGATAAACAACATGGCATGAAGAGTAAACAAATTACAAGAGGGCAATTGACAGGAACTGAGCAAGGCATAACAATGAAATTACTAGTCGGAAAGATCCTATGAGATTCGATCGGGCAATACAACAAGATACATAGACCGCCATCCAACTACATCTATGACTAGAAGTCTGTAACATCCCAAAATTATCCTAATTTTGGAATGTTAAAATAAAAATTAATAAGTTGATTGAATGGTTGAACTTGTTGAAATTTGTTTTAAAATAAACTTTTAGGGATTTTTCAAACTTTCATATTCCACATTCAAAGTAAATTGATTGGTAAAAAAAACATTGTGTTGCATTGCATCATGGCATCACATGCAAACCCTCATTCAAAAAGAAATCTCGTGTAAAAAACCCACATTAAATCCCCAGAATCACTCATGAAGGTTCCTATAAGAGAAATACATTTTGAATATCTGAAGGAAATGAATATTGTTCTTGAGATACCCTAAAAATATTTTGGAAATTATCAAACCCCAAACCCTATTTTAAGTTAAGTTTTCAAACAATACAATATATGCTAATGGCATTTTTGACATTTTAAAAACTTGCACACAAAAATTCCCTATACACACTAAAAGGTGTATTTTGAATATTACAAAATTTTAGAAACAAAATTGAGCTCATTTGGAGCTATTATGAAAAAAGTTATGGAATAAATACAAACAAATAAAGATATATAAAAAATGAAATATACAAGGATTTATAAATCCACTACTTGCAAACTAGTAAAAATATTACAAATATGATCCTAAATTGATCTACATGTTTTTAGAAAATTTTAGAAACAAATTTCATCCCATTTGGAGTTAGTATGAAAAAGTTATAAACGAAATATTAAAATAAAAAATAGAAAAAAAACGAAAAAACTAAACTAAACCTAACCTCACATGCCCAGTCCATCTACCGCCTACCTAACTTCGCCCTGCCTGTAATAATAGCACAGTGACTGAAGCGACTTAGCAGCGCAACCCGCATAGCCCCCTCCCTTTTGTTTTTTTCTCTTCTCCCGTACCCACTAACGCGTGGGACCCGCACCACCTTCTTCCTCCTCTGGATGGGAGTCCACCGTCGGCACGTACCTGCGCCCGAACTGAAATCCACTCGATTTGGCCGAATTTGTTGCCCCTCCCTCACGTTTCGAGCTCCATATAAACCCCGAAGACTTCCTCCTCGGTTCTTTTCACAGCATCCCCAAATCCTAGCTCGATTTGAGCACTCCCGATTTCGCCGCCGCCGGATGCCTCCAGATCGATCGGGAAACGCAAGGTTCCGACCCTCCCCTAGCCTTCCTATACCTTTGGTCCTCATCCCCATGGATAACCGCTTCTTCCTGAACCGCTTTCCTCTCTCGCAGATCACCGGAGCCACTGGGATTGCACGCCGGAGTTCCCCGACGACCACCCCCTCCAGTTGCCTTTCACCACATCTCCATGACGAATTCCGCGACGGAAGTAAAACGATGAGAACCCCCGAGAGGCGCTGATCACCGTGGACTAATCCTACACGGAAGGAAGCCACCAGAGTGCCGCCGAAGATCACCATCCGAGCGTCGTGCTGCCATCCGCCGCTGACCACTAAAGGCCACGATGGTGTAAGGAAGACCAAGTCACATTAGCCGTTCGATCGTCTCTAAACGGCGCAGATTAGATCCTGATATGAAGGGGTATTGTCGAACCATCTGCCGCCAAGTGGCCTCCTTGTCCTCATCGCCGCGTCACTCGCCCGGGTCAGCAGCCACGTCGATGCCAGTCAGCAGGTCAGCGCCCAGTCACTGTCCACGTAGCAAAGCATATTCCTAGCATATTCCCTTTTAAATTGAAATTGATTTAAATAGGTAGAATATTGGGAAATCTTGTAAAATTCATATAAAATCGAATACATGTCCGAAAATTATAAATAATATATCGTTGGATTCATAAAATTGTGTAGAACATTATTACAAGATTACATCTAACTTTTACAGTACATATTTACTGTAACAAATTAAATAGTTTAATGGACAATTTGAACTAAATAAATCATAATAAATTATTTGTAGATCCAAAAAATACAAATAAAGTATATATGGATTCATAATTTCATATACGACATTAATATACTGTTAGATACAATTTTGGAAATATAAAAATTGCTGTATTAATTTAATTACTTTTAATGGCTATTTAAATTATTAAATTCACAATAAATTATTTATAGATCAGAAAAATATAAATAATATGTCCCTGGAATCACAATTCCGTGGAGATTACAGATATAATTTTAGTTTGATTTTTAGGCAACAGAAACTTTATAAAGGATTTAAAAATCCATTATACACTCTTGAAATTATAAGAAAAGATTTATAACTCTGATTAGGGTGAACCAATTCCTACTGGTTCGTATTAATGTCCTCTATACAGTATAACTTAGAACCAAATTTTACTCCACAATTAGGACATATGTTGCAACAAAACTATTAAAACCCCTTTATCAATATTTATTGATAAATACCGTATTGCTTTAATTGATCTCATACATGCATCATATGATCTATTAATGCTTAGAGAACTAAATATAAGCATTGTAACATATTAAACCATCATGCATGTTTGTGATCATCCTTGTTGTGTTTTCTATGTTTGCAATTGTTTTGATTGGAACTACCTTGTCCTCGTATTAGATTGTTCGGAGAGTGCGATTGCTACGAAGAAATACAATCATCACCCATATTATCAACATAAGGCAAGTTACACCACTTGTTCATATTCTGTCCCAGTTTTGATTCTATGCATGTTAGATGTTCAAATTCTGTAGTGTGCATGTGAGGATATTCTAGTAGAATTTTTCTTAGTATTATTTTGCAAGTGCGATGATTTTGTAGTATGCCATGAGTAGCTATATACTTAGGATTTTCCCCTCCTAATAGGTTACCCCTGTTTTTGCTAAGTGTTGCTTGCTATGCTATATATATAAAGTACTGTTGGGGGGTTCGAAAGACAATGAATTTCTTCTAATTATAAAGGCTCTCTTGAGCAAACTTTCCTTCTCAAATCCACTTCAAAATAAAACTAAGTTTTCTTCTGGGTGGAATGGTTGTCGGGTCAACGAGTGAGCTTTTGGTGGAGGACGGCCGCCCAGGAAATCAAAGAAGTCTGCCATGTTTCAGAATTCAGAAGCTTCCAGTGCAAACACAATACATATGTGCTCTGTCTTGGCCTAGTACTTAGTGGGAAACCTCACCTGGGTACCAACATTTGGAGGTTCATGGCACGGTTGGATCCAGAAGGTAGAGGGGCTACTAAGGGAAAGCCTCGCCATGGTCTTGTCTGTAAAAAGACTTGATCGTGGATTGTGGGTAAAGTGCACAAACTCTCGAGAGTATTGCAATCTGATCGATCAGCCGTGTTCACGGAAACCGAACAACATTGAGCATATGAAGGATGGAGCCTCTGAAGGATCTTCCTCTCTCTTTTCTAAACAAAGTTTTGAAACCCCATGGCATGAGTAATATCGCCAATGGGTGGGATTTTGGGAACTTGGTGCGTAATATCCAAGTGTCACTTGGTGAGTAATATCCAAGTGTTTGGTTGTTTGGACACTTGGTGAGTAATATCCTCGTGTGTCATTCGACTCTATTTTATCTAAGCAAATGTTTACAAAGTAGGATAAAACTCTCTCTCTCTCTCTCTCTCTCTCTCTCTCTCTTTTCTTCATACTTAGAGAAAATTAGCTTTATGCAAATGAACTCCAAAGCCTAAACTAGCCTTGCATGTAGAGTTAGTCTTTCCTTCCTTGGTGTAATTTGCCAATACATTCAAAGTATTGACCCAACTTGTTGGCTGCACGTTTCATGTGCACAATTTCGGGGATCGTTGAAAGGTGCACTAGGATCGCGGGTCTTCACTCAACCTGCCTCTAGCATTGATGGGACTGATGTTGTATATTTTTCGCTTTTGTTGTAGTAATGTAAACTCTGGATTATTCGATTCATGTAATAAATACTTGTGTTTTACATGATATTTCATCGACTGTGAGTGCTAGCTATTGATCTTGGGACTAGCATGTTAATCATAGGGACTTAGGATCCTTACCGATCCGAGGTCGCTACAGATGGTATCAAAGCAAAAGTTGACTATAGATCGTGACCCTAGACATGGAAAAACCTTAGGACAAATATTTTCTAAGTTATTTCAGAAAACTCTCATACTTCTCATCATCTACCTTTGGGGTTTTAAAATTTCTTAAGTCTCTTCTTTTCAACATTAGAAAATGACCACTACATACTTCAAGAAGAAACTTTTCTCAAGATTACCTTTTCAAAGAAGATCATCTCAATGTTTCGATTAAGTCGGGACTTGAAGACCTCCATGAAAGATGTTCCAAGACTGAAGCTACGAGATTGAAGACTTCAAGGCTACAAGCACCAAAGACTTAGAAGGCCTTAAGTCAATGTTATTAACTAAATAACTCGAAAGATTGAAGATTATGAAGAACATGAAGACTATCAAGAGCACGAAGACTTTTGAAGACTCGAAGCCTCGAAGTTTCCAAGTGACCTATTAGGAACCAAACCCGAATAAGATTTCGCTAAATATAGATGCGACAAATTGTTTGCTATCTTGTATGGTTTATTATCTTAGCTAATGAAAACCTACCTTCTAAATAAAATTGCTTGTATGGGTTATTCTTCTTCTTCCATACTCCATTCGTTCCTACTCTAAACCTTGGTCAACTCGACAGATGGACCATATTAATAAGGAGGACAAGGAACTGAACTTCACCAATTGTAAGAGACACGCCGATGCAAAGAAGTGGATGCACTAGGTTGAAGAAATAATGAAGGATGCCAACATTGAAACCAATAGAATGGTCCATTATGCCACCCAATTCCTAAAGGACGAGGCTGCAACCTGGTGGGAGATGCAACACGCCATTAATGATCATCAAGGGATGATATCTTGGGGAGAATTTAAAGTGGTTCTACTACAATCTCGTCTCGTCACTCGTTTACCAAAAACCCAAGAGGTTGAAGTTCCAAAACGTTCAGCTTGCATGATCTGTGGAGAAATAGGACATACCTCCAAGGAGCATCGTGATTAGTGCCCCTATTGTGAAGAAAGACACCCATCTGAAGAATGCCCCACCTCTCAAGTTACATGCTTCCTGTGTGAAGGGACCAACCATAACCCCTCTCAATGTCACCTCTACCCGATTGTACAACAAGTGAATCAGCAATTTGGAGATGGAATGTGCGACGACATGTTATCCTTACTAAGGAAGAGGAAGGATCTAAGAAAATTTATATGCTTCAAGTGTCACAACCCTGGGCATTATGCTGTTGATTGTCGAGAACAGGATAATGTGGCTGGAAAGGATGAAAACAATGATGGTAATGGTAATATATGCATCAACAAGAAGCCCAAGAAAGATCCTAACCAGGTGACATGCTACAAGTGTGGTGAAACAGAGCATTACGCGTCAAACTGTCCTCAGAAAAGGAAGAATCGCGGTGGTAATGGATATGCCAATGGAAAGAAGCCCAATCCGTCCATCAGGCTATGATGAATTATGTTAGTATGATTTAAGCTTACAAATCATTGTACCAGGAGAACCCAACAATTACAATCTTTTAAGGGTGGTAGCACCCTAGTGTAACTCAAACCTATTTATTCCTAGCCTTCTCGAATCTCGAGGACGAGATTCCTTTTAAGGGTGGTAGTCTATAACATCCCAAAATTATCCTAATTTTGGAATGTTAAAATAAAAATTAATAACTTAATTGAATGGTTGAACTTGTTGAAATTTTTTTTAAAATAAAATTTTAGGGATTTCTCAAACTTTCATATTCCACATTCAAAGTAAATTGATTGGTAAAAAAACAAAAAAAAACATTGTGTTGCATTGCATCATGGCATCACATGCAAACCCTCATTCAAAAAGAAATCTCGTGTCAAAAACCCACATTAAATCCCTAGAATCACTCATGAAGGTTCCTATAAGAGAAATACATTTTGAATATCTGAAGGAAATGAATATTGTTCTTGAGATGCCCTGAAAATATTTTGGAAATTATCAAACCCCAAACCCTATTTTAAATACTCCAAAGTTTTCAAACAATACAATATATGCAAATGGCATTTTTGACACTTTAAAAACTTGCACAAAAAAATTCCCTATACACACTAAAAGGTGTATTTTGAAATTACAAAATTTTAGAAACAAAATTGAGCTCATTTGGAGCTATTATGAAAAAGTTATGAAATAAATACAAACAAATAAAGATATAGAAAAAAATGAAATATACAAGGATTTATAAATCCACTACTTGCAAACTAGTAAAAATATTACAAATATGATCCTAAAATGATCTACATGTTTTTAGAAAATTTTAGAAACAAATTTCATCTCATTTGGAGTTAGTATGAAAAAGTTATAAAAGAAATATTAAAACAGAAAATAGAAAAAAAAACGAAAAAAACTAAACTAAACTAAACCTAACCTACTACGCGGCCCAGTCCACCTCGCCTACCGCCCTTACCGAAAGCAAGTAGTAATAGCCGCAGCCCACCAGCAACTTAGCAGTAGCAACCCGCAGCCTTCCCTTTTGTTTTTTTCTCTTCTCCCGTCCCACTGACACGTGGGACCCGCACCACCTTCTTCCTCCTCTGGCTGGGAGTCCACCGTCGGCACGTACCCGCGCCCGAACTGAAATCCACTCGATTTGGCCGAATTTGTTGCCTCTCCCTCACGTTTCGAGCTCCATATAAACCCCGAAGACTTCCTCCTCGATTCTTTTCACAGCATCCCCAAACCCTACGTCGATTTGAGCACTCCCGATTTCGCCGCCGCCGAACGCCTCCGTATCGAGATCGGGAACGCAAGGTTCCGACCCTCCCCTAGCCTTCCTGTATCTCTGGTCCTCATCCCCATGGATAACCGCTTCTTCCTGAACCGCTTTCCTCTCTCGCAGATCACCGGAGCCACTGGGATTGCACGCCGGAGTTCCCCGACGACCACCGCCTCTAGTTGCCCTTCACCACATCTCCGTGACGAATTCCGCGACGGAAGTAAAACCATGATAACCCCCGAGAGGCGCTGATCACCGTGGACTAATCCTACACGGAAGGAAGCCACCGGAGTCCCGCCGAAGATCACCATCCGAGCGTCGCGCTGCCGTCCGCCGCTGACCACTGAAGGCCACGATGGTGTGAGGACGACCAAGTCACAGTAGCCGTTCGATCGTCTCTAAACAGCGCAGATTTGATCCTGATCTGAAGGGGTATTGTCGAACCATCTGCCGCCACGTGGCCTCCTTGTCCTCATCGCCGCATCACTCGCCCGGGTCAGTAGCCACATCGATGCCAGTCAGCAGGTCAACGCCCAGTCACTGTCCACGTAGCAAAGCATATTCCCAGCATATTCCCTTTTAAATTGAAATTGATTTAAATAGGCAGAATATTGGGCAATCTTGTAAAATTCATATAAAATCGAATACATGTACAAAAATTATAAATAATATATCGTTGGATTCATAAAATTGTATAGAACATTATTACGAGATTAGATCTAAATTTTAGTGTACATATTTACTGTAACAAATTAAATAGTTTAATGGACAATTTGGACTAAATAAATCATAATAAATTATTTGTAGATCCAAAAAATACAAATAAAGTATATATGGATTCATAATTTCATATACGACATTAATATACTGTTAGATACAATTTTTGAAATATAAAAATTGCTGTATTAATTTAATTACTTTTAATGGCTATTTAAATTATTAAATTCATAATAAATTATTTATAGATCAGAAAAATATAAATAATATGTCCCTGGAATCACAATTCCGTGGAGATTACAGATATAATTTTAGTTTGATTTTTAGGCAACAGAAACTATATAAATGATTTAAAAATCTATTATACACTCTTTAAATTATAAGAAAAGATTTATAACTCCGATTAGGGTGAATCCAATTGTTACTGGTTCGTATTAATGTCCTGTATACAGTATAACTTAGAACCAAATTTTACTCCACAATTAGGATAGAAGTTGCAACAAAACTATTAAAACCCCTTTATCAATATTTATTGATAAATACCCTATTGCTTTAATTGATCTCATACATGCATCATATGATCTATTAATGCTCAGAGAACTAGATATAAGCATTGTAACATATTAAACCATCATGCATGTTTGTGATCATCCTTGTTGTGTTTGCTATGTTTGCAATTGTTTTGATTGGAACTACCTTGTCCTCGTATTAGATTGTTCGGAGAGTGCGATTTCTACGAAGAAATACAATCATCACCCATATTATCAACATAAGGCAAGTTACACCACTTGTTCATATTCTGTCCCAGTTTTGATTCTATGCATGTTAGATGTTCAAATTCTGTAGTGTGCATGTGTAGGATGTTCTAGTAGAATTTTTCTTAGTATTATTTTGCAAGTGCGATGATTTTGTAGTATGCCATGAGTAGCTATATACTTAGGATTTTCCCCTCCTAATAGGTTACCCCTGTTTTTGCTAAGTGTTGCTTGCTATGCTGTATATATATATATCTATATATATATATAAAGTACCGTTGGGGGGTTCGAAAGACAATGAATTTCTTCTAAGTTTAAAGGCTCTCTTGAGCAAACTTTCCTTCTCAAATCCACTTCAAAATAAAACTAAGTTTTCTTCTGGGCGGAATGGTTGTCGGGTCAACGAGTGAGCTTTTGGTGGAGGACGGCCACCCAGGAAATCAAAGAAGTCTGCCATGTTTCAGAATTCAGAAGCTTCCAGTGCAACCACAATACATATGTGTTCTGTCTTGGCCTAGTACTTAGTGGGAAACCTCACCTGGGTACCAACATTTGGAGGTTCTTGGCATGGTTGGATCCAGAAGGTAGAGGGGCTACTAGGGGAAAGCCTAGCCATGGTCTTGTCTGTAAAAAGACTTGATCATGGATTGTGGGTAAATTGCACAAACTCTCGAGAGTATTGCAATCTGATTGATCAGCCGTGTTCACGAAAACAAAACAACATTGAGCATCTGAAGGATGGAGCCTCTGAAGGATCTTCTGAAGGGAATATGCCCTGAGAGGCAATAATAAAGTGTTTATTATGTGTATTCCAAGTATATGATAGATGTTTATTTTGCATGCTATAATTGTATTAATACGGAAACATTAATACATGTGTGTTTAATAAACAAACAGAAAGTTCCTAGTTATGCCTCTCTCATAAACTAGCTCGTTGATTAACAAGATGATCAAGGTTTCCTGATCATGGACATTGGATGTTGTTAATAACGGGATCACAACATTAGTGTAATGGTGTGATGAACATTCATCCGAAGTATAGCATTACGATCAAATTCATTGAGTTTATATTGCTATAACAACTTACGAAGTGATCCTAATCCTTAGACCATGAGATCATGTTAATCACTAACACCGGAAGAGTTTCTTGATAACATCAAACGTCACACCATAACAGGGTGATTATAAAGATGGATTCAGAACTAATAAAGTGTTATGTTGAGGCTCATGGATCGAGAGTGGAATTTGTTCATCCCGATGACGGATAGATATACTCTGGGCCCTCTCGGTGATATCACATTGATTAGCTTGCAAGCAAGTGATTTGATCACTAGAATGTTATATCACAGGAACGAGAAAAGAGTGCATGTCGGTAACGAGATCAAACTAGGTATGGAGATACCAATGATCAAATCTCGGACATGTAATATATCGTGAAACAAAGGGATTAAGATACTAGCGTAAAAGGTTCCGACGATCACAAGAAAGTCATCGTTGAATGTGTGGGAGTCAGTATGAGTCTCCAGATCCCGCTTCTGATTATTGATCCGAGAGGGGTCTCGATCATGTACGCATTATTCACGAACTGTAGGGTGACACACTTAAGAGACACCGACATCCAATTGGATCAAATGTTTCATGCCGAAAGAATGAACAAGCGCAGGAATTTATTTCACTAGATACCGAAACAGGTTTTCGGGTGAAATTGCATAAAGTGGTTATGCATGTGAAATAGAATTCTAGCAAGGGGTTATTTGTGAATGTTTGTCATTAAAGTAATTGACAAAATTCTTAATAAAATAAAAGAGTTTTATTTAATGAGAGTATGCATTAAATTTGGTGGAAATTTAATGGGAATTTGAGTGGACTTTTGAGTGGAGGGAATTTAAAGGAGATTTGTGAGTGGAGTGTCCACCCACATGAAGAGGGGAGGGCAAGGGCAGCCCCATGCGCCGCCACCCCTTGGGGTTCCCCTCCTCCTATAAAAGGAGCCCTCTTCACTTGTCTCACACACCTCCTCGTGAAGGATCTCTCCCCTCTAGAATTTATCCCCATGGTCTCGGACTAGCTAGATACATGTTCCGGTGGCTATTCGGCAAGAAAGAGTTGTGCTTCCGCTGCATCACCGGAGCGAGGAGGCGGAGGTTGCTCAGTGCCTCGAACGTGTGTGCGAGCACGGATGCGGCTGATTTGCGCGCTAGGACTTCCTCTCGATCTTGAGATCGGCAAGAGATCGTCTACATCAACCACGAGTTGAACTCGTTAAGCTTTGTCGGTCTTGAAGGGTATGTTCTCTACGGATATACATCGCCGTTGTTTGTATCTAGTAGATAGATCTTGGTATATAGTTCACATCGTAGGAAATTTTTTGTTTTCTATGCCGCAAACCCTACAAAGGGTATCGAGCCGGATCTATGCGTAGATACTTTACGGGTAGTACATATGAGTATGTGGGCGATGATGATCATGTTGTTGCTCCTTTGTTGTAATTTTGGATATTGGTGGCATAGTGGGATGAAGCGGCGAACAAACTTTACATGTCCTCACACATGAGACTGTTCCACGCTTGACATGCAACTAGTTTGCATAAGTGGCTAGCGGTGTCTCTCTCCTACTATAGTCAATATATATTTTGCAAGCGAGTTGTCAACAATTTGATTATCCTCGTTGTGGTTCATGTTCGTAGGTAAGAACGGTTCTATCTCGAAAGCCCTAAGCCACGTAAAACTTGCAATGGATAAATTAGAGGCGTCTAGTTTAGATTGTTGCTGGGCTAGTGTTATGATATGGTAGTGTTGTAAGTAGAAGTATGAGATGATACTCTTACAACACACATAGCGTGTGAAATCCATAGACCTTGGGTTTACACATATAGGTATGATAGTGATCATACCACGATGCACATGATAGAGATCATCTGCGGGAACCATATCATTTCACTAATAAACATATGATGTTTGATTGCATCTTATATTACTTGTTTAACGCTTTGTTAGCATAATAAGATGATCCCTCATTTAAATATCAAGATAAGAATGTGTTCTTCCTTTAGTATGCACCGATTATGTTTTCGTCGCTCCAAGACATCATGTGATGATCGGGTGTTCTTGGATCCACGACCATATTTCGGGTGTAAAACAGTTACACACGCGAATACTAAGGTTCTAACTTGGCGAGCCTAGCATGTACAGATATGGCCTCGGAACATGGACCGAAAGGTTAAGAATGAGTCATATAGTTGATATGATGCCCATTTGATGCTCGCCTTTGAAGCTATACCGACTCACGTGATGATCGGACTTGGTGTAGTGGATTTGGTTCATGTAATCACCAAAAAGGCACGAGGGATGTCGTTTTTGAGTGGGAGTTCATTCGTAATATATATTAGTTGAACTCAATCTATCATACACTTAGTCTAAACTTTACAAATTCTGTTGTAGATGGCACCACCTGCTTTTAATTTCAATGTGTTCATGGAGAAAGAGAAACTAGCAACGGTAGCAACTTTACCGAATGGGCCATGAATTTCAGATTCTCCTCTCTTTGCACAAAAGCAATATGTGCTAGAAGCGCCGTTAGGCCCCCCACCTTTAGATGATGCCCCTGACGAGGAGAAGAATGTCTATCAAACTCGTCAGGAGGACCACAACTTAGTTCATTGCGGCATATTGTATGGGCTAGAGCCGGAACTTCGAAAGCGTTTCGAAAACTGCAATGCATTTGATACAATGGGTGAGTTGAAAATGATTTTCGACACACATCTTTGTCAGAGAGCTACAACGCCGAGAAAAGTTCTTTAGCTGCATGATGGAAGAGCACAACTCGTTAGTGAGCATGTACTCAAGATGTTATTCGTGATAAGCTTGTGTCCTTGGGAATATCGATTCCCATTTACTTAGGCATCCATCGTGTTCTGCAGTCTCTGCCACCTAGCTATAAGATCTTTGTGATGAACTATAATATGCAAGGCATGAAGAAGTCTCTCCCGAGCTTCACAATGCTTAAAACCGCGAAGTGGAGATCAAAAGGAACATCAAGTGTTGATGATCAATAGGAACACTGGTTTCAAGAAAGACAAGAAGGTAAAGCGGAAGGGAAGTAAGGCGCAGCAAGCTTTGCTGTCGCTGAAAAGAAACCCCGAGTTGGACCTAAGTCGATTCCGAGTGCTACTATTGTAAGGGGATCGCCATCGAAGCGCCGCCCCAAGTATCTGGCGGCATAAGAAGGCGACAAGGCAAAAAAGGTATATATGATATACATGTTATTGATGTGTACTTGACTAGTGCTTGTAGTAGCACTGGGTATTTGATACGTTCGGTTGCTAATATTTGTAAATCGAATCAGGGGCTGCGGAACAAGCGACCGCTATCAAGGAGTGAGGTCAAGATGCGTGTCGGCAATGGATCAAGCGTTGATGTGATCGTCGTCGGAACGCTGCCTCTCCACTTGCCGTCGGGATTAGTTATAAACTTGAATAAATGTTATCGGTTCTGCCGAGCATGAACATTGTATCTAGATCGCGTTTGATGCGAAGTGGTTATTCATTTAAATCCGAGAACAATGGTTGTTCCATTTATATGAATGAAATCTTTTATGGTCATGCACCGATGATGAATGGTTTATTTCTATTAGATCTCGATGATAATGTTACACATATTCATAATGTTTATGCTAAAAGGATTAAACTTAATGATGATATATCGCATATATGTGACACTTTAGTCTAGGTCATATTGGCGTTAAGCATGAAGAAGCTCCATTCGGATGGACTTTTGGAATCACTTGATTATGAATCATTTGATACATGTGAGCCATGCCTTATGGGCAAGATGACTAGAACGCCGTTTTCCGGTTCAATGGAACGGGCGACAGATTTATTGGAAATCATACATTCTGATGTATGTGGTCCAATGAGTGTGTCGGTGCGAGGTGGATATTGTTATTTTGTTACTTTCACGGATGATTTGAGTAGATACGGTTATATCTACTTGATGAAACACAAGTCTGAAACCTTTGAAAAGTTCAAGGAATTTCAGAATGAAGTGGAAAATCATCGTAATAGAAAGATCAAATTTCTGATCGGTCCGGGGAGGTGAGTATCTAAGTTACGAGTTTAGCACTCACATGAAAGAGTGTGGAATTGTTTCACAACTCACACCTGCCGGAACACCACAGCGAAATGGTGTGTCGGAACGTCGTAATCGTACTTTATTAGATATGGTTCGATCTATGATGTTTCTGACAGACTTGCCGTTGTCATTTTGGGGTTATGCACTAGAAACTGCTACATTCACTTTAAATCAGGCACCATCTAAATCCGTTGAAAAGACACCGTATGAATTGTGGTTTGGAAACAAACCTAAGCTGTCATTTCTTAAAGTTTGGGGATGCGATGTTTATGTGAAGAAACTTCAACCGGATAAACTCGAACCCAAAGCGGAAAAATGCGTCTTCATAGGATACCCTAAAGAAACTATTGGGTATTCCTTCTATCACAGATCCTAGGGCAAGGTTTTTGTTGCCAAGAATGGATCCTTTCTAGAGAAAGAGTTTCTCGCGAAAGGTGTGAGTAGTCGGAAGGTAGAAATCAAAGAGGTTGTGGAACCTTCTCTTCAAAGTATGGCGAGTAGCGCAGCGCCGGAAGTTGTTCCGGAGTTGGCTCCACCATTGAAGGGAACTAATGATAATGATCATGAAACTCCTAAAGAGAGTACTACCGAACCTCGCAGTCAAGCAGACGTGCGGCTCCCGAGTCACGGAAATCCTATCATGAATTTCATGGTCGATGAAAATGATGACCTGCGACATATGAAGAAGCGATGATGAGCCGGATTCAACAAATGGTTAGAAGCCATGAAATCCGAGATGGAATCCATGTATGAAAATCAAGTTTGGAACTTGGTGGAATTACCTCACGACCGAAAGGCCGTGGAGAACAAATGGATTTTCAAAGGAAAAGCGTCTTGATGGTAATGTGACCATCTATAAAGCTCGACTTGTCGCAAAGGGTTTCGACAAATTCAAGGAGTTGACTACGATGAGACTTTCTCTCCGTAGCGATGCTAAAGTCGATTAGGATTATGTTAGCAATTGCTGCATATTTCGATTATGAGATATGGCGGATGGATGTCAAAACCGCGTTTCTCAATGGTAATATTGAAGAAGAGTTGTATATGATACAACCAAAGGGTTTTGTCGATCCTAAGGATGCTAACAAGGTGTGCAAGCTTCACGATCCATCTATGGATTGAAGCAAGCATCACCAAGTTGGAATCTCCTTTGATGAGGTGATCAAAGAGTTTGGATTTGTCCAAACTTATGGAGAAGCTTGTATTTACAAGAAAGTGAGTGGGAGCAATGTGGCATTTCGATATTATATGTGGATGACATATTATTGATCGAAAATGATATAGATCTTTAAACAGTGTTAAAAGTTATCTAAACAAGAAATTTTCAATGAAGGACCTAGGTGAGCGTCATACATATTAGGCATAAAGATCTATAGAGATAGATCTAGGCGCCTAATAGGGCTATCATAAAGTACATACCTTGATAAGATTTTAAAGAAGTTTAAAATGGACGGAAGTAAGAAGGGTTCTTACCTATGTTGCAAGGCAAGACATTGAGTAAGACTCAAAGTCCGGCTTCGGCGGAAGAAAGAGAGATAATGGACAAAGTCCCCTATGCTTCATCCATAGGCTCTATAATGTACGCCATGCTATGTACAAGACCGGATGTGGCACATGCTATTAGTTTGACTAGTAGGTACCAATCGGATCTAGGTTCGGAACACTGGATAGCGGTCAAGAATATCCTTAAGTACTTACGAAGAACTAAGGATATGTTTCTTGTATACGGAGGTGAAGAAGAGCTCGTCGCTAAGTGTTATGTCGACACTAGCTTTGACACCGATCCGGATGACTCTAAGTCTCAATTCGGATACGTATTTCTCATGAATGGCGGAGCGGTTAGTTGGAGGAGCTCCAAAGAACCTATGGTAGCGGGATCAACAACGGAGGCCGAATATGTTGCTGCTTCAGAAGCGGCTCAGGAAGCAGTTTGGATGAAGGAGTTCATATCCGAACTAGGAGTGGTGGCAAACGCGTTGGACCCAATGGTGATCTATTGTGACAACAATGGTGCCATTGCCAATGCCAAAGAGCCAAGGTCTCACAAGCATTCCAAGCATATTAAGCGCCGGTTTCACTCCATCCATGAGCATGTCAAGGATGGAGATATAAAGATTTAAAGTACATATGGATCTCAATGTAGCAGATCCGTTGACTAAAACTCTCCCTAGAGAAAACATGATCAACACGAACTCAATGGGTGTTAGATTTATCACTATGTAACTAGATTATTGTCTCTAGTGCAAGTGGGAGGCAAGGAATATGCCCCGAGAGGCAATAATAAAGTGTTTATTATGTGTATTCCAAGTATATGATAGATGTTTATTTTGCATGCTATAATTGTATTAATACGAAACGTTAATACATGTGTGTTTAATAAACAAGCGAAAGTTCCTAGTTATGCCTCTCTCATAAACTAGCTCGTTGATTAACAAGATGATCAAGGTTTCCTGATCATGGACATTGGATGTTGTTAATAACGGGATCACAACATTAGTGTAATGGTGTGATGAACATTCATCCGAAGTATAGCATTCCGATCAAAGTCATTGAGTTTATATTGCTATAACAACTTACGAAGTGATCATAATCCTTAGACCATGAGATCATGTTAATCACTAACACCGGAAGAGTTTCTTGATAACATCAAACGTCACACCATAACAGGGTGATTATAAAGATGGATTCAGAACTAATAAAGTGTTATGTTGAGGCTCATGGATAGAGAGTGGAATTTTTTCATCCCGATGACGGATAGATATACTCTAGGCCCTCTCCGTGATATCACATTGATTAGCTTGCAAGCAAGTGATTTGATCACTAGAATGTTATATCACAGGAACGAGAAAAGAGTGCATGCCGGTAACAAGATCAAACTAGGTATGGAGATACCAATGATCGAATATCGGACATGTAATATATCGTGAAACAAAGGGATTAAGATACTAGCGTAAAAGGTTCCGACGATCACAAGAAAGTCATCGTTGAATGTGTGGGAGTCAGTATGGGTCTCCAGATCCGCTCGATTATTGATCCGAGAGGGGTCTCGATCATGTCCGCATTATTCACGAACCGTAGGGTGACACACTTAAGAGACACCGACATCCAATTGGAGCAAATGTTTCATGCCAAAAGAATGAACAAGCGCAGGAATTTATTTCACTAGATGCCTAAATAGGTTTTCGGGTGAAATTGCATAAAGTGGTTATGCATGTGAAATAGAATTCTAGCAAGGGGTTATTTGTGAATGTTTGTCATTAAAGTAATTGACAAAATTCTGAATAAAATAAAAGAGTTTTATTTAATGAGAGTTTGCATTAAATTTGGTGAAAATTTAATGGGAATTTGAGTGGACTTTTGAGTGGAGGGAATTTAAAGGAGATTTGTGAGTGGAGTGTCCACCCACATGAAGAGGGGAGGGCAAGGGGGTAGCCCCCATGCGCCGGCCACCCCTTGGGTTCCCCCTCCTCCTATAAAAGGAGCCCCTCCTCACTTGTCTCACACACCTCCTTGAAGGATCTCTCTCCCCTCTAGAATTTATCCCCATGGTCTCGGACTAGCGAGATACATGTTCCCGGTGGCTATTCGGCAAGAAAGAGTTGTGCTTCGCTGCATCACTGAGCGAGGAGGCGGAGGTTTCTCGATGCCTCGAGCGTGTGTGCGAG
Source organism: Avena longiglumis (assembly GCA_030063025.1). Lineage (NCBI taxonomy): Eukaryota > Viridiplantae > Streptophyta > Magnoliopsida > Poales > Poaceae > Avena > Avena longiglumis. The sequence continues at coordinate 270,506,482 of CP125978.1, forward strand.
CGGATGCTGCTGATTTGCGGCGCTAGGACTTCCTCTCGATCTTGAGATCGGCAAGAGATCGTCTACATCAACCACGAGTTGAACTCGTTAAGCTTTGTCGGTCTTCAAGGGTATGTTCTCTACGGATATACATCCGCCCGTTGTTTGTATCTAGTAGATAGATCTTGGTATATAGTTCACATCGTAGGAAATTTTTTGTTTTCTATGCTGCGAACCCTACATCTTCCTCTCTCCTTTATAAACAAAGTTTTGAAACCCCATGGCGTGAGTAATATCGCCAATGGGTGGGATTTTGGGAACTTGGTGTGTAATATCCAAGTGTCACTTGGTGAGTAATATCCAAGTATTTGGTTGTTTGGACACTTGGTGAGTAATATCCTCGTGTGTCATGCGACCCTATTTTATCTAAGCAAATGTTTACAAAGTAGGGTAAAACTCTCTCTCTCTCTTTTCCATACTTAGATAAAATTAGCTTTATGCAAATGAACTCCAAAGCCTAAACTAGCCTTGCATGTAGAGTTAGTCTTTCCTTCCTTGGTGTAATTTGCCAATACATTCAAAGTATTGACCCAACTTGTTGGCTGCACGTTTCATGTGCAGAATTTCAGGGATCTTTGAAAGGTGCGCTAGGATCGCGGGTCTTCACTCAACCTGCCTGTGGCATTGATGGGACTCATGTTGTATATTTTTCGCTTTTGTTGTAGTAATGTAAACTCTAGATTATTCGATTCATGTAATAAAGACTTGTGTTTTACATGATATTTCATAGACTATGAGTGCTAGCTATTGATCCAGGGACTAGCATGTTAATCATAGGAACTTAGGATCCTTACCAATCCGAGGTCTCTACAAAGTCCACCTTCAGGTTATCATCCGAACCCCCTCTAGTATTAAGTTGCAAGCAACAGACAACTACTTTAAGAAAAGTGTGTAAGGTAAACAGTCAACATGTTCTATGAACAAGAGACCGTTATTTTCTCCCTAGTAGCAACATCACATCTACAACCGAAGAGATTATTGTCACTTCCCTTGGAAACTAGAGGCATGAACCCACTATCGAGCATAAATACTCCCTCTTGGATTCACTAGCAACCACTTGGCCAAGATAGCTACTAACAACGGAGAGCATGCAAGATCATAAACAACACAGACATGATAGAATCATAAAGACAAAACCATTAATCAAACCAACATAATAATCTCAATATCCATCGGATCCCCGCAAACACAACATGCATGATTACAAATAGATAGATCTTGATCATGAATGGAGCTACAAGATCTATACATGAAAGCACAAGGAGGAGATACAACCATCTAGCTACTACATGGACCCATAGTCCAAGGTGGAACTACTCACGCATCATACCGGAGAGAAGGCCTCCGGGATGATCTCCCCTCTGGTAGGGTGCCCGGAAGAACTTCAGATCCCCCGATCTATGGACGATGGTGGCGGCGGCTACAGACGGTTTCGTGGAGATTTGATCGGGTGCTTAGGGTTTCTGCATCGGGGGCTTCTTATAGGCGAAGGGGGAGGCCGAGGAGGCGACCCGGGGGGTCAAACCCTACCCAGGCATGGGCAGGCCCACCCACCTAGGGGGGTTGGCCATGCCTCTCCTCCTGGACTTCTTATTCCCCATAGAAAGTAATTGACTTTGACGTTTGTCCCGTCTAATTCCGAGAATATTTCTTTAATAACTTTTCTGAAACCAAAAACAACAGAAAACAGGCAACTGACACTATGGCAACTTGTTAATAGGTTAGTACCAGAAAACATGTAAAAGGCACCACAAAGTGTAGACAAGCAAAACAAAGTAGATACTAAACAAGCATGGAGCATAAAAAATTATAGATACATTTTCGACGTATCAAGCATCCCCAAGCTTAACTCATGCTCGTCCTCGAGTAGGTAAGTGCTAAAATAATAATTTTTGAGGTGACATGCACCCTCACAATAAAGATCCAACCATTTGCAAGCATTGAAAGATGGGATCAACGAACTCTAAACATGTGCATAAAATATGGATTTCTAACAATAGGACATAGTAACTATGCATGCAACATGACAAGCTACAAACAAAGATCATGAATAACATGCATTGAAAAACGTTTGTTTGTTTCACATACAGAAAACATAGCATAGTGGCAATCAGCTTGTCCCTTATAGAGTAGCAAATAGATGCATATGACACCTTCAAAGCTCACCAGGGTGACAAGAAACAAATAGCACAAGAACAATTAATATCACAATATGCATCAATTAATAAGCTTTGGAACACTGCATACAGAATGACAACTATGCTCTCTTAATGGTGCCTAAAGGTAGAAGGTGGAGACTAAATAATGGTAGAAGAAAGGCCTTTTATAAAGGAAGAAGGGATTTCAAGTTTCAAAAAGAGCTTCCAAAAATTATGGTACTTGTTAGCTTTTAGCCCTCATTGCCCCTATCATAAGCATCTTGAAGTGATTAAGGTTAAAGTGAACAAAGATGGAGTATATGCTTGACGAAGTATAAGCTGGCAATATCAAGTCCCTTGAATACGAGGGCCACACCTCATGCTACTCAACTTTAGTGACTTGCAAGTTCTTGTCATTGTAAGTATTTGCATATCATTGAGAACCACCAACGGGATACCCCTTGCACATGGTATAGGAGCTATCCCATAACCAAAATGACAAGGTAAGCAGACAATGAGCATCTCAGCAATCTTCTTATGTACCATGGGACTATAGTGATTTTTTATGCCTTTCCTCTTTTCTCAATGTGTCTCTTTTTTATAAGAAGAATGATTCATAGATGTCACTATGGTGATGCTGCAAGTTTCCACCATGATTAGGCATGGCTTAGGCTAGCGGACCATGCGTTTCTCTAACACAGGATACCAAATCCATGGACATACAAGTTCCCTCTTTATTTCACACCGGTGACATCCATAGACAAAAGAACATGATATCAACTGAGTACAAAGTACAAGTGCAATGTTGAAAACGTTCCCTATGACAGCACGGTTCTGCTAATTCCAACGTATAAGTGCAAGCATATAAAACATAGAAGACACAATGGTTCAAGTTTATTAGGGGCAAAGAATATAAAGTGTGCCATCAAGTTTGTGAGGGCTTTAATCACTAAGTTTTCACAGAACAAAATAGTTTTTAATCGGAAGATAGCTGAAAACAAGAATATACTTGGAATGGTGTAACACACCAAGCATAGGAGTTTATAGTGGACACTTTGGAATAACTTGGTTTCTTTGGAGTTGGAAGCATGAGTAGATCTTACTCATACAAGTGGAGGCTAGCAAAAGACTGGGATCAACCAACTAAGAGAGCAATAATGGCCAAAATCATGGAGTGCAACAAAGCATTACTAATCAAAGCAAAGAGTGGTACTACAATTCAAGGACTAAATGATCATAGAGGCTAATGGTGACTTGTCATAGTCATAACATGGTGTGAGCATGTGCCAAGTCAACCCAAGCAAAGCATCAAAGGAGAATACCACAATACTATGCTTTTGCATGCTAAAGCAACACATAATTTCTTCAAGGCACACTAAGAAATTCCAATTGTTTGGAACAAGACATGCTACAACAATAATCACTAAGCATAAGGTCAAAACAACACCTAGCATGTCATGCTAAAGTCTAAGTCACAGTCAATGGAAGCTCCTCTTGCACTTCAAGCAAGAACTTACTACTCCTTTCCAACACCAAGCAACTTATTTGCAAAACAACATAGAGAGAACGGGGGTCCAAACTACTTTAGCAAACTAAACAAACTAAGCAAAGAAAACGAAAACTAAGACGCTCTAAGAACAACACAACTGTGCATGAAACAATAAAAACGAAGTGTCTAGACAGACCTAAGCTTTTTATTGATGAAAAAGGGGATGCCCAAGGCATCCCCAAGCTTTGATGCTTGTACCTCTTGGATATTTCTTGGGGTGACACCAGGGTGGCAGCCCCAAGCTTGAGATTTTATCCATTGTTTATCTCATTGCATCATTCTCTCTCTACACCTGAAATTTTTCCCTTCACACAATCTTCATTAGCAACATTATTTTATTTAAAAGATATTAGACCTCTGGCAAAGCTTTGAAACACCAAGGATTTTCACTAAAAACACAAGCTACTGTAGCAACTCCTTCAAAAAGCTCAGTTCACCTAAAGAGAACTCAAAAAGGAATCAATAAGAAGCAAATGCAAATAATGGCAGAAATCTGTCAAAACAGACCAGCAGGTAGAAACCGATTTTTTCGAACATCTTCTGTTGCTCAAATAAAAAAGTGTTGAATTAACTAAAGTTATCTAACATACTAGGGGATTTATTAGTAAATTTTAAGCTCAATTGGAGTTACAGAGACTCCTTACGAATTTTTTTATGGAGGACAGAAATCTGTTTCAGGACAGCAACTCCCCAAATCTTACTTCCCTCTCATTAGAGGTCATTCTTGGCACAAAAAGCAAACAAAAAGGATAAGAAGAGGTCATTACTGAAGTAATAACTTCCAAGACTCAAGGAAACTCTTGGGTTATCTCCCAACAAGTACTTTTCTTTAACGCCTTTAAGTTAGGCACAAGAAGCAAGAAGAATCAAGTATTTTAAAATGAAGAATTGCCCCTCTTGTTCTTTCCTTTCTTACCTTTATTCTTATCTTTAGGGAAGATATGATTGATTACCGGAGGATCAAAGTGCATAATGCCTTTTCCACATCTATTACTGCTCCAAAGTGTTTCAGTAGGGATCTTCTAAGTGTAATCTGTCCCTTGCCTACACATTCAATAACAAGATAATCAGTAGACACCATTTTCCCTGAGATATTTGTAAACACACCTTCAGATATTCCATTGGGAAATATAGTGGCATTGTTGGTAAGAGAGATTTCCTCTCCTCCTTCAGTAATCCCCCAAAGACTCAAGGAATCATAAATATCTTTAGGCACGAGGCAAAATTCAGATATGATATCACAACGTGCATCAAAAAGTGTAGTGTTTATTGAGACTTTGATTGTGGGAAACCACTTTGAAGGCTCAGAATTTATGGGAAAATAATCATGGTAAGCCCTAAGCGTGTGATAGCAACTATTCATAGCAGCAATACTGGTCTCAAGAGTGTTCAACCTGGCAGAAATATTTGTGAAAGAGGAATCAGACTTGCCAAGTTTATAATAAATTGCAATCAACTTTTTTATGGCATCAAAAGCTTCATCCTCAGTACATAGCAAAATATATTTCTCAGCCACAACATCCAAAGCATATCTATAACGAAGAGCAATACCGCGGTAGAAACTATCAATAACCAAGCTAAGACTCATCTTAGGCTCAGTTTCCCTTTGTAAAGTGGAAATTCTAGACCAAGCTTCTTTAAAACTCTCTTCACTTTTTTGCTTAAAAGTGGAGATCTCTTCCATAGGTGAAATAAAGATTGGTCCAAAACCAGACATGGTGGCAACTAGAGCGGGAACTAATTTTTTTTGTGTTTTTGAATAAAGAAAGCAAACCAAACTAGACTAATTTTTTTTGTTTTTTTGGAAAGAGGCAAACAAAACCAAGAAAAAGAAACAAAGCAAACTAAAAACAAATTAAAGAAAAGGAAGTGAAGGACTCCCCTAGTGAAGACGTCCTTAGCCTCCCCGGCAACGGCACCAGAAAATAGCTTGATGGCGCCCATCACTTGTCGTGGGACGCTTCGTTGGAAACCCTAAGAGCAAGGTATGAAGCAGCACAGCAGCAAGTTTTCCTCAGTAAGAAACCGAGGTTATCGAACCAGTAGGAGGAAGGAAACATCACACAGGTGTTTCAAGCAACGCGGAGACCTTCACAACACAAAATCAAGACTTTGCCCCAACGAATCACTGAGGTTGTCAAGCTCACCGATTTGCTGTAACAAAGGATTAAACATATGGTGTGGAAGGTAATGGTTTGCAGCAAGTAAACAAGTAATAGTGGAAGATATATCAATGGTAAATATTGGACCGGGGTCCATAGTTCACTAGAGGTGCTCTCCTTAGAGTCCATTCGGCAACACTCCAAATCCTAGATTCGCAGCCAGATCGAACGGAGCGGCGCCAAACGAGTGGGCTCCGTGGATCTGAAATGGTGAAGCGCTCCGCCCTTTACCACGATTGTACGGAGCGACTGGTTGGTCGATCCACGAAAATGAAAAGTGAGGAGCGGTTGAAAATTACTTGCGACTGCCACCGATAAGTCAATGAACCGGTACGATCTCCTTCATCTCTGTCCTGTGTCGTCTCTCTCGAGCATGTCCATGACACCCGTATGCTAGGGTCTCTCCCAAATTCGACCCGCGCCACTGATCGATGCATGACCATCTGATAACGAAACATGACAGCCTCCCCGCGAGGATCTGATTCCACCCCTCACCAGGATCTCATGTGGCCGGTGATGTCCGCCTCGCTGCCAGGAGATGAACTGCGCCACGAAGTTCGGCGCGGACTCGGGTTGTGCGACGAAACTAGGTCCCCTCCACCACGAGCCGACATGTGAGTATCCTGGTGATGGCGTCTATACTCGACCCGATCTCTGAGACTCTGTCCCATCTCTAGTTCAGTCGTTCGTTCACTACAGAGATGCGTTCGGCATCCTTTGCAAACCTGTTCGTTAACCTCATGCACATGCACATGTGTGTGTTCCTCTCTGTCCACAGTATGTGCATATGTTGTTTGCTATGTTTCTGTTGCCATATGATAACATACATCATATTCAACTAAAATTAGCAACCTAAAAGAGTAGAGAAGTATCAGCTGCTGTTTATCTCTCTGTACAGTATAGGACAAGAAAATGAGAAAATTAGCTCCCGATCAGCCCTAGTTTTCAACGCAGGCAGGCTTATCTTATGTAGTAGCAGTATAATGGGCTAAAGGCCCGTTATCCTACATGTCTCAGAAGGCAGGATCGGCGTGCCCCACCCACAGAGCCAGAGCGGAGCTGAGCCGAACTTGATCGCTCGCTGGTCTCCGATCGAGAGAGCGCTACACGCTCGGAGCGGAGCGGAGCGACCATATTTCTGGGAGTAGTGAGTTGCCGAACGGGCCCTTAGATAAACAACATGGCATGAATGGTAAACAAATTACAGGAGGGCAATTGACAGGAACTGAGCAAGGCATAACAATGCAATTACTAGTCGGAAAGATCCTATGAGATTCGATTGGGAAATACAACACGATACATAGACCGCCATACAACTACATCTATGACTAGAAGTCCACCTTCAGGTTATCATCCGACCCCCCTCCAGTATTAAGTTTCAAGCAACAGACAACTGATTTAAGCAAAGTGTGTAAGGTAAACAGTCCACATGTTCCGTGAACAAGAGATCGTTGTTTTATCCCTAGTAGCAACATCACATCTACAACCGAAGAGATTATTGTCACTTTCCTTGGAAACTAGAGGCATGAACCCTCTATCGAGCATAAATACTCCCTCTTGGAGTCACTAGCAACCACTTGGCCAAGATAGCTACTAACAACGGAGAGCATGCAAGATCACAAACAACACAGACATGATAGAATCATAAAGACAAAACCATTAATCAAACCAACATAATAATCTCAATATCCATTGGATCCCCGCAAAAACAACATGCATGATTACAAATAGATTAGATCTTGATCATGAACTGATCTCACAAGATCTATACATGAAAGCACAAGGAGGAGATACAACCATCTAGCTACTACATGGACCCATAGTCCAAGGTGGAACTACTCACGCATCATACCGAAGAGAAGGCCTCCGGGATGATCTCCCTCCGGCAGGGTGCCGGGAAGAACTTCAGATTCCCCCGATCTAGGGACGATGGTGGCGGCGGCTAAAAACGGTTTCGTGGAGATTTGATCGGGTGCTTAGGGTTTCCGCATCGGGGGCTTCTTATAGGCGAAGGGGGAGGCCGAGGAGGCGACCAGGGGTTTCAAACCCTACCCAGGCGTGGGGCAGGGCCCACTCGCGCCTAAGGGGGTTTGGCCTCCCTGGCTTGCGTCTCCGTCTTCCCTCTGGACTTCTTGTTCCCCATGAAAATTAATTGACTTTGACGTTTGTCCCGTCCAATTCCGAAAATATTTCTTTACTAACTATTCTGAAACCAAAAACAGCAGAAAACATGCAACTAGCACTGTGGAAACTTGTTAATAGGTTAGTACCAGAAAACATGTAAAAAGCACCTCAAAGTGTAGACAAGCAAAGCAAAGTAGATACTAAACAAGCATGGAGCATAAAAAATTATAGATACATTTCGGACGTATCAATTCATCACATGATAGACAAACTTCCTTGCATCCTTGAAAAGGGTAGGCCAATAAAATCCAGATTGTAAAACCTTTTGTGCAGTCCTAACCCCAGCATGATGTCCTCCATAAGCACTACCATGACATTTTCTCAATATCTCTTGTTTTTGAAATTCTGGAACATATCTTCGCATAATACCATCTACTCCGTTATATAAATGTGGGTGATCCCAAAAGTAATGCCTTAGATCATAAAAGAATTTTCTTCTTTGCTGGGCTGTAAAAGTTGGAGGAAAATACTTGGAAGCAATAAAGTTAGCATAATCAGCATACCAAGGACTCTCATGCAGGCTTACCCTTATTGCAGCCAACTGCTCATTTGGAAAACTATCATTAATAGGCAAAGGGTCAAAAGAAATGTTTTCCAAACGAGATAAATTGTCAGCAATAGGATTTTCATCTCCCTTCCTATCTACAATATGCAGATCAAACTCTTGTAAAAGTAACACCCATCTAATAAGCCTAGGCCTAGCGTCCTTATTTGTCATAAGGTACTTAATAGCCACATGATCAGTATGAATAGTGACTTTTGAGTCAATAATATAGCGTCTAAACTTATCACAGGCAAAGATCACATCTAAGAACTCTTTTTTAGTAGTAGAATAATTATTTTGAGCAGCATCTAGAGTCTTGCTAGCATAATGAATAACATTCAACTTCTTATCAACATGTTTCCCAAGGACATCACCCACATCAAAATCACTAGGATCACACATAATTTCAAAATGTAAACTCCAATCAGGTGGTTAAACAATAGGAGCATTAGTCAAAGCTTTCTTCAAAGTTTCAAAAGCTTCCTTACAATCATCATAAAAAACAAAAGGTACATATTTTTTAAGAAGATTAGTAAGGGGCTTTGAAATTTTGGAGAAATATTTAATAAACCTCCTATAGAAACTAGCATGACCAAGGATACTACGAATACCTTTAATATCCCTAGGGCAAGGCATCTTCTCAATTTCTTCAATTTTGGCTCTGTCAACTTCAATGCCTCTTTCAGAAATTTTGTGTCCAAGAACAATCCCTTCATTAACCATGAAATGGCATTTCTCCCAATTAAGAACAAGGTTGGTTTCTTCACATCTCTGCAAAACTTTATCAATGTTGTGCAAACAGTTATCAAAAGAAGTTCCATAGACGGAGAAGTCATCCATGAAAACCGCCACAATTTCTTCACAAAAACCATGAAAGATAGCAGACATACATCTCTGAAAGGTAGCAGGAGCATTACATGAAGCAAAAGGCATACGCCTGTAAGTATAAATGCCATAAGGACAAGTGAAAGTGGTTTTCTCTTGGTCTTGTGCTTTCACAGCAATTTGAGAGAACCCAGAATAACCATCAAGAAAACAAAAGTGGGTCTTTTTAGATAACCTCTCAAGCATTTGATCAATAAAGGGCAAAGTATAATGATCTTTGTTTGTAACTTTATTAACCTTTCTAAAATCAATGCACATCCTATACCCAACCACTAATCTTTGGGGTATAAGCTCATTATTTTCATTAGGCACAACAGTGATTCCCCCATTCTTTGGAACACAATGAACAGGGCTAACCCATTGGCTATCAGCAATAGGGTAAATAATACCAACATCAAGGAGTTTCAATACCTCATTTCTTACCACATCCTTCATCTTAGGATTTGGATGGCGTTGGTGCTCAACAACTGGTTTTGCTTCGGGTTCTATATTAATAGCATGCTGACATATAGTGGGAGAAATTCCTTTTGGATCATCAAGAGTATAACCCATAGATCCTCGGTGTTTCTTCAGTATTTCCAATAACCTCTCTTCTTCCTTTCCTGAAAGTTTAGAACTAATAATAACATGATATACTTTCTTATCATCAAGATAAGCATATTTAAGATCATCAGGTAAAGGTTTTAATTCGAAAACAGGGTCCCCTTTAAGTGGTAGTGTGGTACCCAAATCTTCCACGGGTAGATTATGCTTAAGTAACTCAGGTTGACGAAGGAAAACCTCGTCAATCTCATTTCTTTCCTCCATGAAGACATTGCTTTCATGATCTTCCATAAACTGCTGCAAGGCATTGTTAGGAGCAAGAGAAATAGCAGAAAGTTGTTCAACCCTGAAATCCTCATTAGGCAATTCATTTTCATAAGTAGTTTTAGAAAATTTGGAAAAATTAAACTCATAAGACTCTCCATCAAACTTAGTCAAAACTTTTTCCTTCCTACAATCTATGATAGCCCCACAAGTATTCAAGAAGGGTCTACCAAATATAATAGGATGGGTTTTACTAGCTTCAGAACCAAGTACTAGAAAATCAGCAGAATATTTAATATTACCGCAAAGAACCTCCACATCTCTTACAATGCCAATGGGACAGACTGTCTCTCTATTATCAAGGTGAATAAACACATCAATGTCCTCAAGCTCATAAGGCCCAATTTCATGCATAATTTCCCTGTAAAGCTCATAAGGAATAACACTAGAACTAGCACCAATATCACATAAACCATAATAGCAATGATCACCAATTCTAACAGAAAGCACAGGGACACTAGATTTTCTAGGATGAGAGACAATATTAGAAGCGTCTTCACAGAAGATAATGTGCTCATCCTCTATATTTCTAGTGACAAGATCTTTCACAATAGCTACCACAGGTTCAATATTTATTTGCTCATCGGGTTCCACAATTTTCTTTGTACTTTTTCTAACCACATTAGCTATGATAGAATGTTCCTTTACCTTAGCAAGAAAAGGGATTTTTCTTCACATAAGGCTCAGGAAAAATAGGATCAATAGTACAAACTTCCGTGCTAGCAGGAACATGGGTAACAATGTCTTTATAAGGAGCATGGTACTTGTCCCACTACTTTTTGGGAATTTCAATATAAGAGGCAAAGGCCTTAAAACATTTCGCAAGAACTTGAGGATCAAGACCATACTCATTACTAATATCACGGAAGTCATCTGTTCCCATAAAAGATTTAATGCATTCATAATCATAGTTTATACCTGGCTTTCTTCCTTTGTCATTCTCCCAAGCTTCAGTGTTCTCTTGAATACGTTCTAGGAAATCCCATTTAGATTCTTCCTTCATACGTGTGAATGATCGAACACAAGAAGCATCTAGTAAATCTTTATCATGAAGAGAAAGCCTAGCATAAAAGTTATTGATAATATTATTGTTAGGGAGTTCATGAATAGGACATTTAAGCATTAGTAACTTCAATCTCCCCCAAGCTTGAGCTGTACTCTCTCCATCACGAGGCCAAAAGTTATATATCATATTTCTATCCTTATGAATCTCACTGGGAGGATAGAATTTAGAATAAAAGAGAGGTACTATTTCCTCCCATTCCATGGATTGCCCATTCTTCAGCAGCTTATACCATTCTTCAGCTCTCCTTTTTAAGGATATAGAGAGTAACTTCTTCACCTGTTCAGTTGTGATACCTGGACAATTAAACAACCCTCATAATTCATGGATAAAAAGCAACTGATCACCAGGGTGGACAGTTCCATCCCCTAAATAATAATTATCCATAACACGATCAACAATACTTGTAGGTATCTTACAAGGATCTATCTCAACAGGTTGTGGTTCATCTACTACCCTAACATTGGTAGTAGTTTTCCCAAATAGAAAACCAAGTGGGTTATCCATATTGGAAACAAAGTAACAAACAGAAATAAAAAGCAATACTCACAGTAGAAGTTTCCTTTACCAGTTCCACTCTTCATTAACGCTTCACTCCCCGGCAACGGCGCCAGAAAATAGTCTTGATGACCCACAAGTATAGGCGGTGTATCTTAGTACTTTCGATAAATTGGAGTGTCGATCCCAACGAGGAGCAGAAGGTTTTGACTAGTGGTATGGAGCAGGAAATCTCTGTAAATACTTAGCAAACGGATTTTTAGGTTTTTTTGATAAAACAACAAAACAAAGCACGAGTAATAAAGACAAGGAACAACTGCAACAAGTGGCCCAATCCTTTCTTAGAAAAGGACAAGACGGTGGGAATACTTATAAGGATCAAACATTCTCGAGGACACATGGAAATTCTGTCAAGTGCTTTCGCTTCAAATAGCTGAGTACCCTTCTTTGGTGTTGTAAGTGTTGTGTGGGTGAACCTGTGCTAATGTACCGACCTTACTTGGACTAATACATACTCGTGATTAAACCCCCTGCAAGCATCCGCAACTATAGGAAAACAATTAAGATATAAACCTAACCACAACCTTAAACTCTGAGATCCTACGCTCCCTTGTGCAATGGTGTCCTAATGGGGGTTTAGGTTTCTGTCACTCTGGCAACCCCACAATTAGTAGCCAAATACACAATGCATTCCCCTAGGCCCATAAATGGTGAAGTATCATGTAGTCGTTGTTCACATGACACCACTAGAAGAATAGCACCACAACTTAAATACTAAACCATTGAATAATATCTGAACACAAATCCACTACTAACAACATGACTTCTACCATGTCCTCAAGAACCAAACGAACTACTCATAAGACATCATATGGATCAAGATCAAAGATGATATGGTGATGGATAACAATCTGAACATAAACAATAATCTAATGGTTCCACTCACAAGCATCAACTACAATAGTAATCAACACCAGGAAAGTTTCCCCTAAGATCTATGCAAGATTCAACACAATTGTTACAACGGGATGGAGTGGTGATGATGGTGTTGGTGGAGATGATGGTGTGGATGATGATGATGATCCCGATGAAGTCTAGCTTGATGATGGTGTTGATGGCGATGATCTCCCCTCTCCGGGAAGGAATTTCCCCGGCAGAAATCTGTCTGCCGGAGAGATCTTTCTCTCTCGGTGTTTTCCGCCCCGCAGAGGCGGAAGAATCTTTCTGTGGTCGCTCTCCGTGTTTTAGGGTCCAGAGAGGAAGATATAGGCAAGAGGGTGGAGTCGGAGGCCGGCCAGGTGGGCCACACCTCCCCTAGGCACGGCCCAGGGGTGGCCCGCGCCTGGGGGGGGGGGGTGAGCCCACACCCCCTGTGGCCCAACTCCGCCTCCCCTTCTGGCTTCCTTCGTCTTCTGGGAAAATATGATTTTCCATAATTTTTCTGATCTTCGCAAAATTGCATCAAAACACCCCCTTTTTCCATCAGAATCCTGACTCCGGCAGTCCATCCTCCAAGAATCATCCAACATGCAAAAACAGATGAAAAGACATAAGTATCACCTCTTAATAAGAAATATATCAATGAATAGAGGCAAATTATGATATAGAATAGTGATGCAAATTGGACGTATCAGGTGTCAAGGGACCCGGTGACAAGGCAGACACCGCCGTATAGGCTAGATTTAATGTATACGTTGTGGTGTCCTACCAGACGAGCGCCACATTAGGGTTGGTGATTTATAGGTAAGCCTGATGTCCAGCAGTGTCGGGTGCAGAAGTGGAAGGTGGGAAAGCTTATGAAGATGACCTCGAAGGTTTGGTTCCCTGGTCGGCACACCAACACGCCTGTCACCACCTCGCCACCACGACCGAGCCCCAACTCTAGCCACGGTGAGTCCTTGCCACATCAGTCGCCTGTCATTGGCTAGGTAGTACTTTATTTCCCCAACATTCTTTCTCTTGTTTGCAAACTACAGCGAAGCAGTTCCTCCTAATGTTCACCGAGTAGGAGGACATTTGGTCTGAAGCAGTTCATGTCTACATGCATCCTTGTGCTCTGTTGCAGCAGCGGCACCATCATGAACTCCACCAACCTGTAAGTATGCATGGCTCCTGTGCCTTCTCCGTCTCTTCTGTTAGCATACATGGAGTGTACTTCTGTTTGATTGAAGGTTTTCTCGTGTTTGTGTGATTTTTTATGATCTCAGAAGGGTTGCTGAGGCATGAAATCTCCATCTGCACTGATTTTCCTCTTGAGTGAGCGGTGAACAATATGTTGAAGAGCATGGGGGAGCAAGCTACGTGCTTATGCAGAGGTAGGCAATAACCTTTCTGTACTCCATAATTTATCTTTTGGGTAGTACACATGTTCTTCAAGTGGGATCTTAAACATTCTCTCTTCGACTAACTGGTCTTTACTAATAATTAAAATTATATCTATGTTGTATTACAAGTAGAATCAAAGAGCTTCATGATAATTTATTTGCTATATAGTTTTCTAACAGTATCGGGAGTTATGAATGGTCCAGTGTAATGCTTCAAAATTGTTATTTTAGATGTACGAAGTGTGATCAACATAATGATCTGTTATTTATCCTTAAATATTGAGTGAAGAAAATATAAAGAAGCAAATACGCAACAACATTTAGCGTCTACCCATTCCATCATTTTAACCCCCTCAAGCTTTACTTTTTACAGAATTAGCTTCACTGTTATGAAAACTAGGAAAAAATCGCAAGTATTGAATCCATGTCAATGATAAGTAGTTGCCTCTTGACTTTTATAGGTTAAGTAGTTTGGTTCCTTATAATATTTCTTGGCTTTGATGGTGGTAGCAGGGATGTGCAGTAGGCGCAGAAGGATGCGACAAGGAGAGCGGTGCTGTTGCTGATGTTCGTATGGAGGGTAAACCCTGTAGTGTTTTTTAGGTCCAATGCTTATGAAAGTTTGTGTGCCTTGAAGAATCAAGATCGTCTATTGAAGATTAATGCTTTTTGCAATTTAATCATGTTCTTTTCTTTATAAATGAATCTGTACATTGATGATTCAGGTGTTGCATACTAGGATCCTATGCAAATGATTTATACCGAGTTTGTTGTTACTAATACACGTGCTGTATTTCGATAGTTGTGTTGCATTACAACGTTAGTGATTTGGCCTAGTAGTTAGGGTGGGTTGATACATCCCCGCCCACCCAGGTTCAAGTCTCCGTACTTGTATTTAGGATCGTACGCATATTTCTACTATATCAAAAGCGCTTTGGGTTTCTCCTCTTAAAGCAATTTATCTTTACAACATTAGTGATTTCTTTATGGATTAGAGCCATCTGGATATGTTATTTTCACAGTTTCGATTATCAGACTAGAAGTTGCATCTGAATGGTTTATGTTCTTTTGGGGATGTAGTACTACCGGATATTTTTTGTGTGAAAAAGTCCCACTAGAATTAAGATTTTATAGTCATTATTTTCATATATTGACCATACTTTGTCAACTATTTCGGAGAAGAAATTTTGTATGTTTCCGTCTGATTCCTTATCTAGCTGCACATTTCCGCCTTTTTATATGTTTTGTCTATTCTTATCTTTTGAATTCTTTTGGATTCTACATGCATGATTGCATGAAATTAGTTCAACATGCTAAGATGGTAATTTATGTTACTTTTCTTCAGTTCCTTGTTCACTTCACAAATCTTTCCTTTTCGTGTTGTTCCTTATGGCCCCAGTATCATATCTGCGATGATTTTGTTATGGTGAAGGACTTCACTTCTGTTTGCCCCTTCCACGGAATAAATATTAGTTTTGGGCCTTTTGCATACAAATAACCACAACCTTATCCTGTCATGTATAGATCTATTTCTGATGTTACTTTTTCTTCTCTCTAGGATCCCTATAAATAGTTTGTGTACCCCTCCATGGTGTTTGCCCTGTATTATCTCAGTTGGGTAGTGCATACTGCATACTGTTTTATTAAATTACTAATCAAAATTCAACCACAAGAAACCATATATGTCACCAAGTGAAATTGATTAATGTAGAGTATTTATTTGAGAATGTTTGAAGTCATGAGCTTTCACAATTGTCATTTCTATGTAGGTCAGGTTTTTCATTTAGTGAACTATTCTGGATGATTAAATCCATTTTTTTCAACCATATTTACCTATATCTTTAGTTGAATATAACAACGTGTAATAGGATATAGCTTACCAATTGGCATAATTGTTGCAAGTTGTATATAATCTATAAAAGTTATTGTAATCAACTATAGTTAAGAATTAATAGAATAAATTATAAATAAAGCTAAGCCCGATAGTGTTTAATATAAATAGATTAGCACTATATGTTGATTCAGTGTTAAGTAAGTTTTACATCTCCACTGGATACTAGGGGGCTACTGAAAAGTTAAAACCATCTTATTTTCAAAGCATAATAACAAATATATGATTGCAACAGTCTAAAGAGAAATACTTTAAATGTTGCTTATTTAACGAGAATTCACACATGTAGTTGATCAGAGTAGGGATTCCCAACTATAATATTGTGCTTGCAAGTTGCAACAGCCAAAACAAAGCTATCATTGCAGAGTTTTATTCAATGGACTAGCTTTCATGTCTGAAAAGGCTACAACCGTCAATTCAAGCCATTGCCGAAATGGCATGTAACCAAATGGAGTAATAAATTTAAATAGTGTTTTTAATTATGCACTTAAAGGGTTGTTGTTTCAAGTCTATTCTACCATCTTCATTTCTTATGTTTTAGTTTACAACTCTTAGCTGTCGATTTGCATGTTTTTGTGTGAAGAAAATAGCATGCTATCTGATGCTTCGGGTTATTGCGTGTTGGTGTAATAAAGTGAAGTTTCCAAGTGATGAAAGGGAACTTACATGATGGTTCTAACAAATTTTCTTGATGTTGGTGAGTCATTAGTTTTGTTAGTAGTGGATCTGGTACAACCGAATTTATATTTAAGTGTACACTTGGAGAAGCATTAGCTAGGTGTTAAACCAAGTTGATGTTTCCTGCACCGAATCCTTATAAATATTTGTACTCATGCATTTTCTATGTAGTGCATTGTTGAACATTGAAACCTGCAGGAGATGATCCATGGAGCCTCTCGCTGATCGCAACCGACAACATTTATCTAGGTTTGTCTCCGTCTAGGACCCCAGTTTGTTTGATACTTGGTCCTGTTTTTATACACCTTTACTTAATGCCGTTATGCCCTAACACATTGGGTTTGTTCCTCATGGTGTTGGAAAGTTTATTTTTTCATGGTCAAATGGGTGTTTAGATGATGAGAAAAATCACCTAGCAATTTAAATTCGCCAAGAGGTAGCACAAAATATCAATGCACACGGTTTTTTGCATTATTCGTTCTAAGTAAATGGGTGTGTACAGTTTGGCAATTGTAGATGGATGAGTACTGATATATGTCTTTGCTTATGCAGTTACTATGGATCATCTTGGTTTCTTCCTGTTAGATTTTACTTTAGGTGGACAGTTTGCTAATATTGCCAGAATTTTAGGTATGTTAGCTTTGATTTTATATGTCATAAATTAGGGGCATAAGGTTGACGGATTTGAAATGTTGCCGATATTTTGAGCTTATTATGACGAGGGAGATGAATAAATGTCATAAATTCACTGGAATGAAGGCTGATATGATAGAGTTCAAAGCACATCCGGAACATGAAGCAGATGTCACTACTACGATTATATTATAATGGTTGTCTCTTGGAGAAAAGCTCTGCCTTTAAAGTTTCTCAAGTTTTGTATATGTGTTATTCTCAGAATCTAGAGAAATAGGTACTTGCGAAAAGTTTGCACAAAGAACATGCATAGATATATTTAAGGAAGTAAATAATGGTCCAAGTGAGGATATTGTGGAGCTATAAGAAATGGCAAAAATGACTTTGAGACAAGGGAAATAATGGTTGGACATGGATAAGAAAGAGTGCTCAAGAAGATATTGGGGCTTCCATACATGCAATCTACTTGTTCTAAATACGCTGAATTGGCAGTTCCAATATCTGGTAATTATTACCGCTGTTGAGTCTACTGCGTTGTTTGCACGTATTAAAGATATATGTTCACAACGAAACATGCATGTAACTAAATAATATGTTTTCCTAATGTAATGTACTATATTCCCCAACCTTTCGATAGCTGTTGCAAATACACACAAACTTTGTTTAAGTTGACTATCAAATGCTTTGCTGTGCTCCAACGCTCCCCTTTATTTACTCATAAATTTTGGGCTTCTAATCGTGTGTGATGATTTAGGGCGTGACGGAATGGCAACTTTCTATATGGCACGTGATTTTGTGGAAGTTGTTGTCCCTCCGCCATTTGGAAAATCCGGCGGCTCACATCTTGTCGTGCCGATACACAGAAAATGGAATGTTATCTCGATATAAATTCCAAACTTTTGATAATCTAACCACTATCATTCAACCATAATATCTATATGACAAAACTTAAAAAATATTTTCCATCATAACCACACTAGATGACAACGTCTTGCAAGTGGCGAGGCGAAGCTCGTGTGTCTGTCTAATTTTCGATTATCCCGGGGTTTCTTCGACTACAAGGATTCCATAGCACAAACATGGAACAAAAAAACTACTACTAAAATTTACAAATTCACGTAATTCATAATTCTGACATGATAAAAGCGGATTTGCTGATTCTGTATTTCTCAAGATGTTTTAATTTCATCATACAAGTTGAGACATGTAAATTCAGTATTGAGATCTATTGTAACTTGTAACAACATCTTTAACCGAAGTATAAAAACATGATAAAGTACTAAAAGATTTTTTTATTCTTCTACCGCGGACCTAACCGAAAGGGAGATGCTAGGTGTTCCCGGGGAATGGGAACTTCCATCCCCTGGGTCTCCAGTGGTCAGATCAACGCATATCAACAGTCCAGATCTTCACATTTCATCATTTATCCTGATTTTGCTACGTTTTTGTTATATTGTAGCAAACAACGATTCGTTCAGAAAATAAAAAAGATTGTTTGCATCGGAGATCTCGTCGGAGACTTTGTAGCAAACTTTGTTCTAATAGAACAAAACCGATCTTGCCGGAGACTTTTGCCGGAAGACCTCGCCGAAGAACTTGTAGCAAAAACTTTATGATATTATGACAAAATCATAAAACAGATGTATCAAATAAAATATTATATTATAACAAATCCGACTTCGCCATAGACCTCGGAAGAGATCTCGTAGCAAAAGCTATATACTATTGTAGCAAAACAATAAAACTATTCTAAAAAAATTTGTAGCAAAATCACACTCTATACGTAGCACCATCGGAGGTCACGTACAGCCGACGTCGACCACACATAGCAAACTCAAACGCCCCTTGTAGAACCTTTGACCGTTGTATGTAGAAAAAACCGACGTCGCTTGTAGCATCATCGTTGAACGCATGTAGTACCGCCACCGCCCCGGGCCAACCCTTCCATGGATCCTTGCTCCAACCTCGCCATGGATAGGAATCCCCAAGGTCCACTCTAGGGATGGCGGAGGTGAGCAGGGCTAGGGCAGCGCACGTCGGCAGAAGGAGAGAAGGGCGAGGGCGGCGCGCCAGCAAAAGGAGCATGGCAAGTGGTCAAAAAAAGGAGCATGGCAGGGCGGCGCGCCGGCAGAAGGAGAGCAGGGCAGGGGCAGGCCACGCGAGGTAGCTAGACGGCGGCAGCAGAGCTCGCGGTGGTGGAGGTGGCTGTCGACAAGCAGAAATTCTCGTGGAGGAGTTGACTTGAGAAGAGATAGGGAGCAAACAACAGAATAAAAGAGGGCCACCCGCGTTTCTCTCCAGCGGTTGAACTTCGTGCGGGACAGGACCCCGGGGTTCGATTCGTTCCATCCCCCGGAGGAACAGTATCATTTTCGTAACCGAAAGCCAAAAATATTTAGAGGACTAAAAATGTTAGGAGTCTTATTTTTACTCCTCAGGACAGTGGATGAGATTCCCCTCAATTTTCCCCTCCACCTATCCTTCACTCCTGACGACTGCCGGCGCCCCCTTCCACACATCATCCACCACCACAGCCCCACGATGGTCGTATCTTCTCACTGGTTGGCCCCGCCATCCATTCCTAGCGCTCGCCGCCACCGCAGCCCCCGTCGGCACCCCTTGTCGCTTTCGCTCCCTTCGTCGTTCCCCTCGCCGAATGGTGCCACCTAAACGTCGTAGATAGCCTCACTGCTCCTATAGCCTCCTCGATCTTCTCATGCCACCGACGCCAATCTACCTTGACATGTGACAGCAGTCGTGGGGCTCGTGGGTCGCAGAAATTACCGACCAGAACACTCGCCGGAAGGTGTGGATTTGTGGCTTCCAGTCGCCAGAGCAAGCGTCATGGGTGTATGACGTGAAGAACGTCAAACTCCATGACTCGGACTATGACAAGCTCAACTTCCCTATTTGGGTGTGGCCCGATGTGTTGGGGATATGCATTATGGTATCACCATAGCATAGCCTTATTCCGGCAAACCCGGATGCCCCACAGATGGTAGTATGGCCTATGGCTCAAGCGCCCAGATTAGTGGAATCCAGAAGGGAAGCTCATGCCGGATAATAGGAAGGCTATGATACTAACATAGAAGAAGTTGCAACCTTGGAGTACAAGACAAAAAGACTAGTTAGTATTCATTCTTATTATGTACCTCATACAATTTTTCTTGTGGAGACTACAGATCCAAAGATCATATTAATTATCAATGTGAGTATTCTGTTGATACCATATGAGCAACTTATAATAGAAGTGATAAAATATTTGTTGATATGGAGTTTTTAGAGTGAGTGATTTTTACCGGTTGTTGTGAGCTGCTAGCTCGAATGAGTAATATAAAGGAAGAAAATAAAGCACTTGATAAGATCTATGAAATAGTATATCTTATGTACTCTTACTATTATGATAACTTTAGTGGTAATGCATTAGTGATCACTTCTCATGAGCGGATCTCAACCGCAGTGGAAGAGCCTAGCCTTTTGCAGGACTCATAGAAGAAAGAAGAAGAGAATGTACACTGCAGCGAACATACTACTTCCATCAGTATGTATTTGTTTAATTTGTATGATCTGTTAGATGGTTGTGCAAAATCATTTTGTAATTCATATCGGGGAACTTGTGATAAATGTATGGCACTTGGGTACTTAATTTTTCAATGTTTCATTACTCTTAAAGAATCCCTAGTATCTTACACTAGAGTTGAAGTCTTAAAGTATTTGGTTTATAAAGGTGTCCATGATATACTCTTAAAAAGATCCATAATGAGTACGAGTAGTGATAGTATGCTTCATATAAAACTTACCAAATTGTTACCGATGTTAGAATCTTATTGTCAAGAACATCTTAGTGGTAATCCACTTGTGATAGAGAGTAAGGCGCGGTGTAAAGCCGAAGTGCCCGAAGATAACTATTTGCAGGAACCACAAGATAAAGAGGAAGAGCCCCAAAAAGATGAGGCTAACATGGAGCTACACACTACAAATATTAAGTTTGTTAATGATGCATATCTCTTTAGTGATGATTTTTGTAATGCTAAGACTGATGATAATTTATCTGCGGAGACCTTGTGCCTAGACACTCATTAGGAGAGTATTAGTAATGATGAACTAGAGATAGGATCTTGCCATGAATCTTTTGATGCTAGTATGTAGGTACCTAAATTACTCCCTATTGCAAAGGAAGAATACTACGAGGTGTTCCCCTACAATGGTAACCAAGGTAAAAGTGTAAATATTATATTTGAATCTCTAATCCTCTCGTTGCATCTACACAATGAGGAATGCTCACCACACTTGGTACATCAACACTTGCTTGAAAGCGAGAAACTATTCATCTACATGATGTCGTTCCCCTCGCCGAATGGTGCCACCTAAACGTCGTAGATAGCCTCACTGCTCCTATAGCCTCCTCGATCTTCTCATGCCACCGACGCCAATCTACCGCGACATGTGACAGCAGTCGTGGGGCTCGTGGGTCGCAGAAATTACCGACCAGAACACTCGCCGGAAGGTGTGGATTTGTGGCTTCCAGTCGCCAGAGCAAGCGTCATGGGTGTATGACGTGAAGAACGTCAAACTCCACGACTCGGACTATGACAAGCTCAACTTCCCTCTTTGGGTGTGGCCCGATGTGTTGGGGATATGCATTATGGTATCACCATAGCATAGCCTTATTCCGGCTAACCCGGATGCCCCACAGATGGTAGTATGGCCTATGGCCTGCTGGGCGTTCCAGTTAGTGGAATCCAGAAGGGAAGCTCATGCCGGATAATAGGAAGGCTATGATACTAACATAGAAGAAGTTGCAACCTTGGAGTACAAGACACAAAGACTAGTTAGTATTCATTCTTATTATGTACCTCATACAATTTTTCTTGTGGAGACTACAGATCCAAAGATCATATTAATTATCAATGTGAGTATTCTGTTGATACCATATGAGCAACTTATAAGAGAAGTGATAAAAGCTCTGTTGATATGGAGTTTTTAGAGTGAGTGATTTTTACCGGTTGTTGTGAGCTGCAAGCTCGAATGAGTAATATAAAGGAAGAAAATAAAGCACTTGATAAGATCTATGAAATAGTATATCTTATATACTCTTACTATTATGATAACTTTAGTGGTAATGCATTAGTGATCACTTCTCATGAGCGGATCTCAACCGCAGTGGAAGATCCTAGCCTTTTGCAGGACTCATAGAAGAAAGAAGAAGAGAATGTACACTGCAGCGAACATACTACTTCCATCAGTATGTATTTGTTTAATTTGTATGATCTGATAGATGGTTGTGCAAAATCATTTTGTAATTCATATCGGGGAACTTGTGATAAATGTATGGCACTTGGGTACTTTAGTTTTCAATGTTTCATTACTCTTAAAGAATCCCTAGTATCTTACACTAGAGTTGAAGTCTTAAAGTATTTGGTTTATAAAGGTGTCCATGATATACTCTTAAAAAGATCCATAATGAGTACGAGTAGTGATAGTATGCTTCATATAAAACTTACCAAATTGTTACCGATGTTAGAATCTTATTGTCAAGAACATCTTAGTGGTAATCCACTTGTGATAGAGAGTAAGGCGCGGTGTAAAGCCGAAGTGCCCGAAGATAACTATTTGAAGGAACCACAAGATAAAGAGGAAGAGACCCAAAAAGATGAGGCTAACAAGGAGCTACACACTACAAATATTAAGTTTGTTAATGATGCATATCTCTTTAGTGATGATTTTTGTAATGCTAAGACTGATGATAATTTATCTGCGGAGGCCTTGTGCCTAGACACTCATTAGAAGAGTATTAGTAATGATGAACTAGAGATAGGATCTTGCCATGAATCTTTTGATGCTAGTATGTAGGTACCTAAATTACTCCCTATTGCAAAGGAAGAATACTACGAGGTGTTCCCCTACAATGGTAACCAAGGTAAAAGTGTAAATATTATATTTGAATCTCTAATCCTCTCGTTGCATCTACACAATGAGGAATTTTCACCACACTTGGTACATCAACACTTGCTTGAAAGCGAGAAACTATTCATCTACATGATGTCGTTCCCCTCGCCGAATGGTGCCACCTAAACGTCGTAGATAGCCTCACTGCTCCTATAGCCTCCTCGATATTCTCATGCCACCGACGCCAATCTACCGCGACATGTGACAGCAGTCGTGGGGCTCGTGGGTCGCAGAAATTACCGACCAGAACACTCGCCGGAAGGTGTGGATTTGTGGCTTCCAGTCGCCAGAGCAAGCGTCATGGGTGTATGACGTGAAGAACGTCAAACTCCATGACTCGGACTATGACAAGCTCAACTTCCCTCTTTGGGTGTGGCCCGATGTGTTGGGGATATGCATTATGGTATCACCATAGCATAGCCTTATTCCGGCTAACCCGGATGCCCCACAGATGGTAGTATGGCCTATGGCTCATGCGTTCAGCTTAGTGGAATCCAGAAGGGAAGCTCATGCCGGATAATAGGAAGGCTATGATACTAACATAGAAGAAGTTGCAACCTTGGAGTACAAGACACAAAGACTAGTTAGTATTCATTCTTATTATGTACCTCATACAATTTTTCTTGTGGAGACTAAAGATCCAAAGATCATATTAATTATCAATGTGAGTATTCTGTTGATACCATATGAGCAACTTATAATAGAAGTGATAAAAGCTCTGTTGATATGGAGTTTTTAGAGTGAGTGATTTTTACCGGTTGTTGTGAGCTGCTAGCTCGAATGAGTAATATAAAGGAAGAAAATAAAGCACTTGATAAGATCTATGAAATAGTATATCTTATATACTCTTACTATTATGATAACTTTAGTGGTAATGCATTAGTGATCACTTCTCATGAGCGGATCTCAACCGCAGTGGAAGATCCTAGCCTTTTGCAGGACTCATAGAAGAAAGAAGAAGAGAATGTACACTGCAGCGAACATACTACTTCCATCAGTATGTATTTGTTTAATTTGTATGATCTGTTAGATGGTTGTGCAAAATCATTTTGTAATTCATATCGGGGAACTTGTGATAAATGTATGGCACTTGGGTACTTTAGTTTTCAATGTTTCATTACTCTTAAAGAATCCCTAGTATCTTACACTAGAGTTGAAGTCTTAAAGTATTTGGTTTATAAAGGTGTCCATGATATACTCTTAAAAAGATCCATAATGAGTACGAGTAGTGATAGTATGCTTCATATAAAACTTACCAAATTGTTACCGATGTTAGAATCTTATTGTCAAGAACATCTTAGTGGTAATCCACTTGTGATAGAGAGTAAGGCGCGGTGTAAAGCCGAAGTGCCCAAAGATAACTATTTGAAGGAACCACAAGATAAAGAGGAAGAGCCCCAAAAAGATGAGGCTAACAAGGAGCTACACACTACAAATATTAAGTTTGTTAATGATGCATATCTCTTTAGTGATGATTTTTGTAATGCTAAGACTGATGATAATTTATCTGCGGAGACCTTGTGCCTAGACACTCATTAGGAGAGTATTAGTAATGATGAACTAGAGATAGGATCTTGCCATGAATCTTTTGATGCTAGTATGTAGGTACCTAAATTACTCCCTATTGCAAAGGAAGAATACTACGAGGTGTTCCCCTACAATGGTAACCAAGGTAAAAGTGTAAATATTATATTTGAATCTCTAATCCTCTCGTTGCATCTACACAATGAGGAATGCTCACCACACTTGGTACATCAACACTTGCTTGAAAGCGAGAAACTATTCATCTACATGATGTCGTTCCCCTCGCTGAATGGTGCCACCTAAACGTCGTAGATAGCCTCACTGCTCCTATAGCCTCCTCGATCTTCTCATGCCACCGACGCCAATCTACCGCGACATGTGACAGCAGTCGTGGGGCTCGTGGTGAAGGGTTTTGCGGCATAGTAAATCAAAATTTTCTACAGATGCGAACAGAGGGAAAGACAAGATCTAATCTAGGAGATGCAATCAACGAGAGAGATTGGATTAGATCTTCATACCCTTGAAGATTCAAGACACGAACGCTCGTTAACGCGGGTGATGTAGTCGCTTCTCCTCCTCGCGATCCGATCCGATCTAGCACCACAAGTGGCGGTGCCTCCGTGAGATGCACACGGCAAAGACTCGACGTCTCCTCCTTCCTCGGACCATCGAGTATGGTGGAGAGATAGATTGGATCTACAACACGACGGCGTGGTGTATATGGTGGAGAATTTCTGCTGCAGGGCTTCGCCTACAAACAGTCGGGAGGGAGAGAGGAAGGTAGCAAGGCTGCTAGGGCGTGGAGGAAGGTGTGTCATTGTAGGGGGGAGGGGGCGCACCACCCCTCTATATATAGAGGGGGGGGTGGCGGCCAGCCCTTGCCCCTCCTCCAAGCCTATCTCTAGTTTAAACAATTTAAACTCTCCCTTATCTAGAAATCCTATCTCTAGTTTAAACGATTTAAACTCTCCCTTATCTAGAAATCCTATCTCTAGTTTAAACGAGTTTAAACTTATCTAGGATCGGCTGGGCCCTATGGGGCCTTGTGCCCTGGCCCAATGCGCCAGGACACTCCCTCATAGGCCCATGCCCCTCCCGGAAGGTGGGGCCACGTTGGTCCCCTTCCGAAGGTTCTAGAAGCTTCCGTACAATACCGATTAACCGGAACAATTCAACTCCAAAACTGCTTTATATGAATCTTATTCTCGGACCATTCCGAACCTCTCGTGATATCCCGGATCCCATCCGAGACCGAACAAAAATTCATAAACCAATTATCCAATCTATCCTAGCGTCGAGATACGTTAAGTGTGACCGCGGGTTCGAGAATATGCACATGATCTTCTATCAATAATCAACGGGGTCTGGGCACCCATATTGACTCCCACACATTCATCGATGATCATATAGGATGAACCATGATGCCGTGATTCAATCAATCCCATATATATATTCCCTTCGCTCGCGATATTTTACTTGCCCGAGATTCGATCGTCTTGCATCATACCTAGTTCAATCTCGCTCACAAAAGTACTTTACTGCTTCGCAATCCGATATCACTTTGTGATTAACTCCTTAACCACATGCTTTCAAGCGGTGTTGATATCGACACGAGTGGGCCCAAGTATATCTCTCCGACTTGGGAGGGACAAATTCCATCTCGATACATACAACCCAATGATACTTTCCGATCACCGAGAGACACCTTTATGATCACCCTCTCATAGGATGACGTTTGATGACCTCAAAGCTTTCTTCCGATACCGTGGAGTTGTATTATCTCATGGTCTAAGGAATACAATATTTGACATAGGAAAAGCTTCGCAAAGATGAACATGATGAAACGATCTAATTTCTTCGCTTAGTTTGGTGCATCCATCATATCATTCTCCCAATGATATGATCTCATTATCAATTGACAACTCATGTCTATGGTTAGGAAACCTTAACCATCATTGATCAATGAGCTAGTCCTTAGAGGCGTATCAGGGACACGGTGTTGTTCACAAACCACACAAGTATTAATGTTTCCGCTTAATACAATTCTAGCATGGAATATAAACTTTATCATGAACAAGAATTATAATAATAACATCTTTATTATTGCCTCTAGGGCATAATTCCAACAGTCTCCCACTTGCACTAGAGTCAATAATCTAGTTTACATCTGGCAACAATCTCACACCCATGGCAATCGAGGTGTTGATCATGTTTTACACGTGGAAGAGGTTTAGTCAATGGATCTGCGACATTCATATCCGTATGTACTTTGCTAATCTTCAGATCTCCATCTGCTATATAATCTCGGATTATATGAAACTTGCGGTTGATATGCTTGGTCTTTGGATGATATCTTGGTTCCTTAGCGAGTGCTATGGCGGTGTTGTCACACAATATCTCCAAAGGGGTCCAATGCACTTGGAACCACACCAATCTCGATGATGAAGTTTCGATCCAAACTCCTTCACTTGACGCTCGCAGAGCCATGTATTCCGCTTCTCAGTAGATCCCGCGATCACGCTTTGCTTGCAGCTTCTCCACTCACAGCTCCTCCATTCAAAATATAAACGATCCCATGCGAGATTTGGAATCATCCTTTCGGTGTCGAAACTAGCATCGACGTAACCTTTACGACAAGTCGTTCATCACCCCATAGACTAAGAACATTTCTTTAGTTCTATTTAGGTACTTTAGGATGTTCTTCACGGCTGTCCAAAGGTTCCACTCGGATCACTTTGATATCTCGTCAAACTAAGAGCATTGGACACATCCGTCTAGTACACAAGATGGCATACATGATGGAACCTATGGCCGAGGCATAAGGCACTTTGCTCATAGCTTCCTATCATTTCATCGTAGTGGACACCGAGCCTTGCTCAATATCTTACCCGACAACATAGGCACCGAACCTTTCTTTGCCTTATCCATTCTCGAACCTTTTCGTAACTTTGTCTAGGTATGTACCGCTTAAAGCTATCAGCGCCTTTGTCTATCTCTATAGATTTTGATGCCCAATATATAAGCAGCTTCACCTAGGTCTTTCATTGAAAACACTTGTTCAAATAACTCTTCACATCGTTAAGCATGTTGATGTCATTTCCAATAATCAATATGTCATCCACATATAGTACCGTAAACGCCACCGAGCTCCCACTCACTTTCTTGTAGATACAAGCTTCAGAGCAATTTGGAACAAATCCAAAGCTCTTGATCACTTGATCAAAACGAAGGTTCCAACTCCGAGATGCTTGCTTCACCATAAATGGAACGCTAAAGTTTGCATACTTTACTAGCATCCTTAGGATCGACAAAACCTTCGGGTTGCATCATATACAACTCTTCATCAATGTTCCCATTGAGGAAAGCGATCTTGACATCCATCCGCCATATTTCATAATCATGAAACGCAACAATTGCTAATAAAATCCGAATGGACTTAAACATCGCTACGGAGAGAAAGTCTCATCGTAGTCAACACCTTGAACTTGTCGAAAACCTTTATGACAAGCCGTGCTTTATAGACGGTAACATTACCATCCGCGTCGCTTTCTTCTTGAATATCCATTTGCACTCAATGGCCTTTCTACGCTAGGAGGATCCACCAAAGTCCATACTTGGTTTTCGCCATGGATCCCAATTGGATTTCATGGCTTCCACCATTTCTCGTAGTCTGGGCTCATCATCGCTTCCTCATAGTTCGAGGTTCACCTTCTACCAACAAGACAAATAAGACAGGTTGCCGCATTACCACTCGGGAGGGGCACGCGACCTTGTCGACCGCGACGTTCAAGAGAAGCATCGTCCAAGCTTCATGATCCTTGTCATTAGCTTCCTCTATTGTTGGTGCAAAGCGCATCGAACAATTTCAGGTCTCGCTACTCTCCAATTCAAGAGAAGGTTCAATAACCTCGTCTAGCTCTACTTTCCTCCCACTCACTTCTTTCGAGAGAAACTCCTTCTCAAGAAAGGAACCGCTTCTTCGACAAACACTTTGCCTTCTGTCAGGATAGAAGGTATACCCAATGGTTTCCTTAGGGTATCCTATGAAGACGCATTTCTCCGCTTTGGGTTCGAGCTTGTCCGCATCAACTTCTTGACGTAAGCTTCGCATCCCCAAACTTTAAGAAACGACAACTTAGGTTTAGCACCAAACCACAGTTCATACGGTGTCGTCTCAACGGATTTAGATGGAGCCCTATTTAAAGTGAATGCAGGTTTCTAATGCATAACCCCAAAATGATAAAGGCAAATCAAGAAGAGACATCATTGATCGGACCATATCTAATAGGGTTCGATTCCTGCTGCTCGTACACCATTGCGTACTGTGGTGTTCCCGGTGGCGTGAGTTGTGAAACGATTCCACTTGCTTTAAGATGCGTGAGAAAATCATAACTCAAATATTCGCCCCCACGATCGGATCGTAGAAACTTAATCTTTCTGTTACGATGGTTCTCCACTTCATTCTGAAATTCCTTGAACTTTTCAAATGTTTCAGATTTATGTTTCATTAAATAGATATACCCATATCTACTTAAGTCATCGGTAAAAGTGAGGAAATAGCGATATCCACCGCGCGTCGAAACACTCATCGGTCCGCATACATCGGTATGTATGATTTTCAACAAGTCCGTTGCTCGCTCCATCATACCGGAGAACGGGGTTTTGATCATCTTGCCCATGAGGCATGGTTCGCATGTGTCAAATGATTCAAAATCAAGAGACTCCAAAAGTCCATGAGAATGGAGTTTCTTCATGCGCTGTACACCAATATGACCTAGACGACAGTGCCACAAATAAGTAGTATTATCACTATCTACTTTACATCTCTTAGCCTCAATGTTATGGATGTGTGTTTCATCCCTTTCGAGATTTAGAAGAAATAAACCATTCACAAGAGGTGCATGACCATAAAAGATGTTACTCATATAAAAATAGAACAACCATTATTCTCCGATTTAAATGAATAACCGTCTTGCAATAAACACGATCCAGATAAAATGTTCATGCTCAACGCAGGCACATAATAACACTTATTAAGGTTTAAAACTAATCCCGAAGGTAAAACTAAGGAGAGCGTGCCGACGGCCATCACATCAACTCTTGATCCGTTGCCAACGCGCATCGTCACCTCATCCTCGCAGTCGCCTATTCCGTAGCTCCTGCTTCGAGTTACAAATATTAGCAACTAAACCGATATCAAATACGTGCACTACAACGAGGGCTAGTAAGGAAAACATCAATAACATGTATATCAAATATACCTTTGATGGTGCCACCTTCTTGTTCGCTAAGTACTTGGACGATTCGCTTCCAAAGGACCCTTGTCCTTGCAATAGAAGCACTCAAAGGTCCGGCTTGGGGACGACTGAGCTTCTTCTCGAGGGCATTGCGCTTGCCGCCCTTCTTGAAGGGCTTCTTTGTCCCTTACCTTTCTTAAAGGAGGGCTTGTTGACCATCAACACATGATTATCCTTCTTGATGTCCACTTCCACAGCCTTCAGCTTTGCGAAGAGCTCGGTGATCGTATCAGTGGAACCAATATGATTATGAGTCACTACAAAACTTTTGTAGCTGGGAGGGAGTGATTGCAGAACCCTGTCAATCTTGAGCTCCTCTGGAATCGTGCATTCCAGTTGCTCAAGACGTTGAGTGTAGCCCGACATCTTTATGGCGTGCTCACTAACGGAACTCCCTTCCTCCATCTTGCAGTTAAAGAACTTCTCGGAGATCTCATATCTCTCAGAACGGGCCTGAGTCTGAAACATGGTTTTCAGCTCCTCGAGAATCTCGAAGGGCCCGGGATACTCTTCAAAACGATTTTGAAGCTCCGGTTCCATAGCAAACAACATGGTGCTCTTAATCACACCATAATCATCTTTGCGCGACTGATAGACAGCTTTCTCATCAGCCGGCGCAGTTGCAGCAGGGGGGTCACCTAACGCTTTCCCAAGGACATAGTCCTTTTGTCCGCCAGACAGAATGATTCTTAGATTGCGGAACCAATTGGTGAAGTTAGACCCATTGTTTCTAAGCTTTTCCTTCTCAGCAAAAAACGTTGAAGTTGAAGTTGGACTTGGCCATGTGATCTACAGTATTGGCAAGTACAATTTAGACTATGTTCATGATAAATAGTTCAACTTAATCAAATTACTAGATGAACTCCCACTAAATTCAACATCCCTCAAGTTGTTTAGTGAACACGATCCAAATTCACCACACCTAATCCGATCATCGCGAGAAGAGATGTGGTTTCAATGGTGGACAACAAAGTGTCGATCATATCATTCATATGACTCATGCTTAACCTTTCGGTTCTTGTGTTCTGAGGCCATGTGCAGACATGCTAGGCTCGTCAAGCTAGACCCAAGTATTTCTGCGTGTGCAAAACTGGCTTGCACCCGTTGTATGTGAGCGTAGAGTCTATAGCACCCGATCATCACGTGATGCTTGGACACGACGAACTTTCGCAACGGTGCATACTTGGGGAGAACACAGTTTTATCTTGATCTTTAAGTGAGGAATCATCTTATAATGCTACCGTCGCGATCTAAGCATAATAAGATACATAAAAGGGATAAACATCACATGCATATAACTTTATGTGACATGGTATAGCCAATCTTCGCGCAATGATCTCCATCTTGTGCGTTAAGCATGATCTCCATCACTCCACCATGATTGCCTCCACCACGAATAGCAACTACAACTATTGCTAACTACTTAGCGATAAAGTAAAGCTATTACATGGCGTATAAGAAGTTGACTACTTGGTCATACACAATTATAAACACAACCATATGGCTCCTGGGTTGTGTACTCATCGACATGCAAGTCGTGAAACATTACAAAACATGATCATCGCATACAATATACACATCACATCTTGGGCCATACCATATCACGAAAACACTCCTGCAAAAACAAGTTAGACGCCTCTACTTTGTTGTTGCATGTTTTACGTGGCTTATGGGAGTAGATGCTAAGAACGATTCTTACCTACGGAAAGCCACAACGGTGATATTATGGTTGCCAAACTCGGTGTTAATCCCATGACAACTATAGTGAGAGAAACGGCATCCACCACCGCATGTGTGGAACAAGCCACACGTCAAGTGCGGGCGGTCATGACGACGTCGCGTAAGGTTGGCCTGGACCGCTTCAATCTCACTATCCCGCGTCATAAGAAGAACACAAACAAGAGGATTGCAACAGAAAACATCAACGCCCGCAACAACCATGTTCCGTTCTACTCGTGAAACACATCTACGCATAGATCTAGCTCTGATACCACTGAAGGGTGTCGCTGCATAGTAAATCAAAATTTTCTACGGATGCGAACAGAGGGAAAGCCAAGATCTAATCTAGGAGATGCAATCAACGAGAGAGATTGGATTAGATCTTCATACCCTTGAAGATTCGCGAGGGAACGTTAAACGGGCGTGGGTGATGTAGTCGCACTCGCTTCTCCTCGCGATCCGATCCGATCTAGCACCACAAGTGGCGGTGCCTCCATGAGATGCACACGTGCAGCACCTCGACGTCTCCTCCTTCCTCGGACCAGCGAGTATGGTGGAGAGATAGATTGGATCTACAACACGACGGCGTGGTGTATATGGTGGAGAATTTCTGCTGCAGGGCTTCGCCTACAAACAGTCGGGAGGGAGAGAGGAAGGTAGCAAGGCTGCTAGGGCTTGGAGGAAGGTGTGTCATTGTAGGGGGGAGGGGGCGCACCACCCCTCTATATATAGAGGGGGGCGGCCAGACCTTGCCCCTCCTCCAAGCCTATCTCTAGTTTAAACAATTTAAACTCTCCCTTATCTAGAAATCCTATCTCTAGTTTAAACGATTTAAACTCTCCCTTATCTAGAAATCCTATCTCTAGTTTAAACGAGTTTAAACTTATCTAGGATCGGCTGGGCCCTATGGGGCCTTGTGCCCCTGGCCCAATGCCAGGACACTCCCTCATAGGCCCATGCCCCTCCCGGAAGGTGGGGCCACGTTGGTCCCCTTCCGGAAGGTTCTAGAAGCTTCTGGTACAATACCGATTAACCCGGAACAATTCCGAACTCCAAAAACTGCACTGCCTTATATGAATCTTATTCTCCGGACCATTCCGGAACCTCTCGTGATATCCCGGATACCATCCGAGACTCTGAACAAAAATTCATAAACCAATTATCCAATCTATCCTAGAGTCGAGATACGTTAAGTGTGTGACCCTGCGGGTTCGAGAATATGCAGACATGATCTTCTATCAATAATCAGCGGGTGCAGGCACCCATATTGACTCACACATTCATCGATGATCATATCGGATGAAC
The DNA here is from genome assembly GCA_030063025.1 of Avena longiglumis. Classification (NCBI taxonomy): domain Eukaryota; kingdom Viridiplantae; phylum Streptophyta; class Magnoliopsida; order Poales; family Poaceae; genus Avena; species Avena longiglumis. The sequence continues at coordinate 270,539,731 of CP125978.1, forward strand.
CACGATGCCGGATTCAATCAATCCCATATATATATTCCCTTCGTCTCGCGATATTTTACTTGCCCGAGATTCGATCGTCGGTGCCGTCATACCTAGTTCAATCTCGTTCACGCAGTACTTTACTCGTTCATAATCCGATATCACTTTGTGATTAACTCCTTAACCACATGCTTACAAGCGGTGTTGATATCGATTCGAAAGTGGGCCCAAGTATATCTCTCCGACTTGGGAGGGACAAATTCCATCTCGATACATACAACCCAACAGATACTTTCCGATCACCTGAGAGACACCTTTATGATCACCCTCTCATAGGATGACGTTTGATGACCTCAAAGCTTTCTTCCGATACCAGGGAGTTGTATTATCTCATGGTCTAAGGAATACAATATTTGACATAGGAAAAGCTTCGCAAAGATGAACACGGTGAAACGATCTAATTGCTTCGCTTAGTTTGGGTCTGTCCATCATATCATTCTCCCAATGATATGATCTCATTATCAATTGACAACTCATGTTTATGGTTAGGAAACCTTCCATCATTGATCAATGAGCTAGTCCTTAGAGGCGTACCAGGGACACGGTGTTGTTCACAAACCACACAAGTATTAATGTTTCCGCTTAATAAAATTCTAGCATGGAATATAAACTTTATCATGAACAAGAATTATAATAATAATATCTTTATTATTGCCTCTAGGGCATAATTCCAACACGTGGGTCGCAGAAATTACCGACCAGAACACTCGCCGGAAGGTGTGGATTTGTGGCTTCCAGTCGCCAGAGCAAGCGTCATGGGTGTATGACGTGAAGAACGTCAAACTCCATGACTCGGACTATGACAATCTCAAATTCCCTCTTTGGGTGTGGCCCTATGTGTTGGGGATATGCATTATGGTATCACCATAGCATAGCCTTATTCCGGCTAACCCGGATGCCCCACAGATGGTAGTATGGCCTATGGCCTGCTGGGCGTTCCAGTTAGTGGAATCCAGAAGGGAAGCTCATGCCGGATAATAGGAAGGCTATGATACTAACATAGAAGAAGTTGCAACCTTGGAGTACAAGACACAAAGACTAGTTAGTATTCATTCTTATTATGTACCTCATACAATTTTTCTTGTGGAGACTACAGATCCAAAGATCATATTAATTATCAATGTGAGTATTCTGTTGATACCATATGAGCAACTTATAATAGAAGTGATAAAAGCTCTGTTGATATGGAGTTTTTAGAGTGAGTGATTTTTACCGGTTGTTGTGAGCTGCTAGCTCGAATGAGTAATATAAAGGAAGAAAATAAAGCACTTGATAAGATCTATGAAATAGTATATCTTATATACTCTTACTATTATGATAACTTTAGTGGTAATGCATTAGTGATCACTTCTCATGAGCGGATCTCAACCGCAGTGGAAGAGCCTAGCCTTTTGCAGGACTCATAGAAGAAAGAAGAAGAGAATGTACACTGCAGCGAACATACTACTTCCATCAGTATGTATTTTTTTAATTTGTATGATCTCTTAGATGGTTGTGCAAAATCATTTTGTAATTCATATCGGGGAACTTGTGATAAATGTATGGAACTTGGGTACTTTAGTTTTCAATGTTTCATTACTCTTAAAGAATCCCTAGTATCTTACACTAGAGTTGAAGTCTTAAAGTATTTGGTTTATAAAGGTGTCCATGATATACTCTTAAAAAGATCCATAATGAGTACGAGTAGTGATAATATGCTTCATATAAAACTTACCAAATTGTTACCGATGTTAGAATCTTATTGTCAAGAACATCTTAGTGGTAATCCACTTGTGATAGAGAGTAAGGCGCGGTGTAAAGCCGAAGTGCCCGAAGATAACTATTTGCAGGAACCACAAGATAAAGAGGAAGAGCCCCAAAAAGATGAGGCTAACAAGGAGCTACACACTACAAATATTAAGTTTGTTAATGATGCATATATCTTTAGTGGTGATTTTTGTAATGCTAAGACTGATGATAATTTATCTGCGGAGACCTTGTGCCTAGACACTCATTAGGAGAGTATTAGTAATGATGAACTAGAGATAGGATCTTGCCATGAATCTTTTGATGCTAGTATGTAGGTACCTAAATTACTCCCTATTGCAAAGGAAGAATACTACGAGGTGTTCCCCTACAATGGTAACCAAGGTAAAAGTGTAAATATTATATTTGAATCTCTAATCCTCTCATTGCATCTACACAATGAGGAATGCTCACCACACTTGTTACAGCAACACTTGCTTGAAAGCGAGAAACTATTCATCTACATGATGCTGATGCACCGCAAGAGGGTATGACTCCGACCATACTCTCCTATGAGATGCTCCAACCCTCGGCTAGAGGTAAGTACCATTACATCTCGGGTTGATATCTGATGGTGGCTCAGATCAATGTAGAGCTTCGTTGGGAGTCCCCAAGAGGAAGGTGTGATGAGCACATCAGCAAGTCTTCCCTCAGTAAGAAACCAAGGTTATCGAACCAGTAGGAGGAAGGAAATGAATCAAAGGTGTTGCTAGCAACTTGGAAACCTGCACACCACAAACTCAAGACTTTGCCACAACGAACAGTGAGGTTGTCAATCTCACCTGTTTGCTGAAAACAAAGGATTAACTGTATGGTGTGGAAGGTAATGGTGGTTGCGTAAAGTAAAATAATGTGGGAAGATGTATCAATGGTAAAGATTGGACCGGGGTCCATTATTGACTAGAGGTGTTCTCCTTAAGATAAACAAACATGGAATGCTAGGTAAACAAATTACAGCAGGGCAATTGACATGACTGAGCAAGGCATAACAATGCAATACTAGACATTCATGATCCTATGATATTTGATTGGGCAATACAACAAAATACATAGACCACTATCCAACTGCATCTATGACTAGTAATCCACCTTCAGGTTATCATCCGAACCTCCTCCGGTACTAAGTTGCAAGCAACGGATAACTGCTTTAAGCAAAGTGTGTAAGGTAAACAATCCACTTGTTCCATGAACAAGAGACCGCTGTTTTCTTCCTAGTAGCAACAACACATCTACAACCTTAGAGATTTCTGTCACTTACCTTAGATTAAATAGAGGCATGAACCCAATATCGAACATAAATACTCCCTCTTGGAGTCACTAGCATCTAGTTGGCCAAAATAGCTACTAGAAATGGAGAGCATACAAGATCACAAACAACACAGACATGATAGAATCAATAAGATAAAACCATTAATAAATCCGACATAGTAATCTCAATATCCATTGGATCCCCGCAAACACAACATGCATGATTACAAATAGATGATCTTGATCATGAACGGAGCTCACAAGATCTAAAATGGAAGCATAAAAGGAGGAGAGGCAACCATCTAGCTACTACATGGACCCGTAGTCCAAGGTGGAACTACTCACGCTTCATACCGGAGGATGGCATGATGAAGAAGAAGGCCTCCTGGATGATCTCCCCTCCGGTAGGGTGCCGGGAAGAGCTTCAGATCCCCCCAATCTAGGGACGATGGTGGTGGCAACTATGTACTATTTCGTGGAAGATTGATCGGGTAATTATGGTTTTGGTATCGGGGGATTCTTATAGGTGAAGAGGCAAGGCCGGGGGCACCCAGGGCGGCCACACCCCCCAGGCGTGGGCTAGGGTTAGCCGTGCGCCTAGGGGGTGTGGCCCCCTGGTGGCTCTCCTCCGTCTTGTATTCTGGCTCCATGTTCCCCATGGTAAAATATTGACTTTGGCTTTTGTCCCGTCCAATTCCGAGAATATTGATTTTTTTGTCTTTTCTGGAACCAAAAACAGAAGAAAACATGCAACTAACACTGTGGCATCTTGTTAATAGGTTAGTACCAGAAAACATATAAAAAAGTCAAAGTGTAGACAAATCAAAACAAAGTAGATACTAAACAAGCATGGAACATCAAAAATTATAGATACGTTTCCGACGTATCAACCACCCCCAAGATTAACTCCTACTCGTCCTCATGGAGTAGCAAACAAAGTAGGTAAGTGATAAAAAGAATATTTTTTGAGGTTACATGCAACATCAAAATCAAGATCAAACCATTTGCAAACATTGAAAGCTGGGATCAAAGAACTCTAAAAATGAGCATGAAAGATGGAGTTCTAACAGTAAGACAAAGTAACTATGCATGCAACATGAAAGGTTACAAACAAAGATCATGAATAACAATGCATTAAAAGACGTTTGTTTGTTTCACATATAGAAAACATAGCATAGTGGCATTCAGCTTGTCCCTCATGGAGTAGCAAATAAATGCATAGGACACCTTCAAAGTTCATAAGAGTGACTAGATACAAATAGTTCAAGAGCAAGTAATATCAACAATATGAATCAATCAATAATTTTTGGGACAATGCACATAGAACTAAGAATGGCAACTATGCTCTCTTAATTGGTGCCTAAGGATAGAAGGTGGAGACTCAATATAATGGTGGAAGAAAGGCCCTTCACAAAAGGGAAGTAGGGATTTCAAGTCTCAAAAAGAGCTTCCAAAAATTATGGTACTTGTTAGCTTTCAGCTCTCATTGCCCTTATCATAAGCATCTTGAAGTGATTAAGGTTAAAATGAACAAACTATGGAGTATATGCTTGACAAAGTATAAGTTAGAAATCTCATGTCCCTTGAATACGAGGGTCGCTCCTCATGCTACTCAACTTTAGTCACCTGTAAGTTCTTGTCATAGTATGTACATGTGTATCATAGAGAACCGCCAACGGGGTATCCCTTGCACATGATACATGAGCTATCCCATAATCAAAATGAGAAGGCAAGCAGACAATAAGCATCTCAGCAATCTTCTTATTAACCATGGAAAATGGTGTTTTTTCTCTCTTTCCTCTTTTCAATATGTCTCTTTTTTATAAGAAGAACGCTTCATATATTGCTTACTATGGTGATGCTGCAAGTTTCCACCATGATTAGGCATGGCTTAGGCTAGGGGCCTAGGCGTTTCTCTAACACACATACATAACTCCATGGACTTACAAGCTCCCCTTATTTCACACTAACGACATCCATAAACAAAAGAGCATGATATCAACTGTGTACAATGTACAAGTGCAATGTTGAAAGCGTTCCCCGTGACAATACATTTCTACTGATTCCAACGTATAAGTGCAAGCATATACAACAAAGATGACACAATGGTTCAAGTTTATTTAGGGGCAAGAAAAATAAAGTGTGTCATTGTCAACACCCGGATTTTAATCCCAGATGCCTGTTATGCCATACCTTGCAATCCTAGGATTACCATTTTTGCGAGACATAACATAATTGGTACCACAGTACATCATCAATTACAAACCATAATAAAGATCTTACAAATATAGGATATCATGATCCATTCTTAATACAATCAACTCAAAGGAAATTAAATGTAGCAGGGCTTCATCTTCAGGGTCACATGCAATGCTGACGATGGGAGATGATCCTAGTTGTCATAGACCTCCTGCTGTCCATCATCCAGGTAGTCCTCCTCGTAGTCTGGCCATGGGAATATCCAGGGACAAAGCCATGAGTACTCTTTAAGTACTCGCAAACTATCATTAACAAGTAAAGTAGTTAGAGTAGGAATCCTAAGCTCTAGGTTTATTTGCAAAAAGCCAGGTTTATTTCATACTGAGTTCAGAAGTAAAGAAAACTAGTTTAATGTTCTACAACATCTAAGTGGGAACTTAGATTTCATGTTCACAACCCTGTTGTGGTCAAGTCAAAGTCATAGTTCATTTCACAAGTCATTTTGAAAACTTCTGAAAACGGAACAATATGGCCACTCCAACTGTCCATGACCGTGGACACGGCTATTCGTATAGTTTGACACTCTACAGAGGTGGTACACTTTCACCACAACATTTGATACATCTCAGAGACAACCCTGAATCATCATACTGAGTATGCGGATAATCAATCCTAACCTTTCAATTACACACCCTAGTATAGGCACCGCCCTATGAGTTTGGCCTCCCAACCATGACCATCTGTCATCTTGGGTACTGCATAGGTGGACAGTCATCACGAAGTAGCCTAAACTCAACCTCTTTCCGCAAGGGAACCCATACTAAGACATATAAACTTCCAGTTAATCCCTACCCAATTCAGGTATTGTGGTTGTACGGTAAAATTGGATTGGTATCACATCCGAACCCAACCATCAGTTTTTATAAAGGGTCAAGGCTCATGCCTCAACATTTTCATCATCAAATCATCTTGTGTTCATAACGCATGTTAAAACATTTCAATAGAATGAATCCTCATTCCAAGGTTTTCATAACCATTTTCACCAAGTATTCCCATCTAAAGTGATCAAATTTTATGATTAGCACTAGCCACTAAAGTTGAGGGTATTCACTAATGAGGGGTGCTAGTCAAGTGTGACTATCCAAATCTAGTCTTATGACTTTTGTCACATCCCAAATTTTAGATTTGGTTCTGCATATCATTCGTATCATTGCATCATACTCTTCCATGCAAAACCATTGATTGAAAAGTTTTGGCAAAACACTATTTTCTAAACCCTACTCTATTTTACTACGAGGCTCCTGCGGGAGGCTTTAGTAAGACTTGTGTTGTCCACCATTGTAGCCTAGTGGTTTCTCTCATCCCTTGACCCTAGGTTGTTCCCCTCGATTTTACAAAAATTTAGGAGCAAGAATCGCCCGATTCGGAGATCGTACGGAAAAGTTACGGCCGTTTTACTAAAAGATCAAAAATCGGCGCCGACTTCGCCGTGTCCGCCTCCAACCACGCCCCGTATCCGACTAGGACCCGCGTGGCCGCCTCGCGGACGCCGCCACGCGCCGCTTTCCGCCGCCGCTGGGCTGCCGCCGCGCAGCGCCGCCGCCCTCGCCTGCTTGCTGGCGCTGCTGCCCGCCACGCTACGCCGCTGCGCTGCGCCGCCCGCTGCCGCTGCCGCTCGCTGCCCATACGCCGCGCTGCCTGCGCCGCTTGCCCAAGGCTGCTTGCTGCGCTGGCTGTCAGCAGCCCGCCGCCATTGCTTTCGCCATACGTCGCCGCCACCGCTGCCACACTGGCGTTTCGCCGCCAGAGCCGATCGCCGCCACCGTCCCGAGCTCGCCGCCGTTCATTTCCGGTGAGTCCGCAGACGCCATCTCTTGGGATCGCTGGATCTCAGATCAGCGGTCTAGAACGGCCGTTAACCGGTCAGCCCCCAGGAGTTGACTAGTCGACGTTGAAGACTCAACAAGAAATGGCGTTGACCACGCATACAGCTTGATCGGGTATTTTTCTTTAATCGATTTAGTTTGCAGATTTTCGTAGAAACTTGTAAATTGCGTAGAAATTAAACCGCTGGGACAAAAATTGCAAATAAAATATGTGTAGGTTCAGTAAGTCGTGTAGAATCTTGCTGTACCTTAGTTTCACACTTTTGCAGCAAGGTTTAGTACAGTTTTATCAAATGATATAATAGACTTTTTGGAGTAATTAATTCATGGAAAAAGATCTATAACTCCAAAAATTGCGTGTAATATGTCCCTGGGATCAGTAGGACGAGGGGAATCTCATCGTGAATTAAAAGGATAGGCTTATAGTAAAAACTTCTGCAGAAACTGTCTAGTGGCTTTCTGCAGTGTTTTAATTACTCCGGGAGTTTTATAATTCCTTTTTGAGTAATTACAATTGGTACTGTTTCTAAATAGCAATGTCTATACTGTAGAATTTTTCCAAGATTTTACAAATAGTATACTACCGGTAGTAAATTAATTGGTTCTAGCTCTAGTTTTGAGTATTATATTTCGCATATTAGTTTTCCCTTGCGCTAAAACTATTTTTCATGCATGCAATCAGTACCTCTACTGATTACTACCTTGTGGTGTTGCTGTAGCGTCACCCCACTTGTCATGCACGCATTCATGCATCATCTTTGTTGCATATGATTGTGGATTGTTTGTTTATGAATGCAATTGTATCGTGCAGATTGTGACGAGTGCAACGCTTGCTCGTGTGTGGATTGTTCTTCCGACCGCTACAACCAAGGCAAGTAGATGCTACATTGTTCATGATATCGTCCTACTATTTTTAATGCATTGTCGTGTATTTTGTAGATGCATGTGTAGGATGATACTATCGCTATGCTATGTCCTATTATGTGGTAGGGCTTTCCTTGTAGATGAACCACCGTTGGTAGATGTTCTTAGCCATGCTATGTTGAACGAGGGCTGGGTTACACCATTGAGACTTGTTTCTAAAAGTATTGGTTTGTGAAAACTAAAACAACTTAATCAATGAATCTCCTGGGTGTGATGGTATTGATAATTTTTGGTGGTTTCATTGCGGAAAGACACCCAGGTATCGAGAGAAATTGATTGACTTCATTATTTGGTAGCTTACGTGTACAACCATGTGCCAATAATGAAATGGGCGGTTGGTTGGACTTAGTAGGTTGTGGTAACTCGAACCCGCATATCCAGAGATGTAGAATTTTGGTAGGTTGGACCGGTGCGTCGGGATTGGGGAGCTACTTTCAACAGTCTCTTCTTGGACTTCTCCTATCATCACCCAAAATGAGAGTGATGGTACGAAATGCTGGCCAAGTCACATGGGTAAAGTGTACTAACCCCTGCAGGGTGTGTAATCTAATCGATTAGCGGTGTCCCCGGTTATGGACAACTGAGTTGCTTGATATTGATTCCATGACATGTTTCTCGCTCCTTCCAACTTCATAATTGTTTTAATATTGTTGGGTTAACTTAATTGGGATCTTTTCAAAGAAAATCAAAAACTGTTTATGAAAGTAGGACAAAGGTATTTGCAAATGCAAGCCAGACACAGCTCCACTTGCCAAATATGCATGTAGATGTTAGTGCTATTGTCTCCATTACTAGCTCTACTTGCCATACATTCCATGTATTGACCCTTCGGGGCTGCTACGTTTCATGTTGCAGGTTATTCCGATTCTGAGTAATCGATATAGGCCACGGTACTCCACTCGGCACTTGTTTACTTGTGGGCAATTTGAAGAATGGAGGATTTGCTTTATTTATGTTGCTACCTGAATAATTTGAGCTAGCCATGAGCTAAGATTTTATTTTAATAATGGTACTCTGGATCTTCGTTATTTATGATACACGAATATTTTGCTATGTTATTCATCTCATTCTATTATGGGCCAATGAACCGATCCAAGGATTGGCATGTCACATAGAAGCCACGATCTTTTCAGAACTGCGGTGTTACAAGATGGTATCAGAGCCCGTGTGTCGACTGTAGGATCGTGACCTAGGAGTGTATTAGGAAGCCTTAGATTTATTAAAGCCTATATTAACTCTGTCTTTCATCTTATGCCTTTCACCCTCGTAAATTCTTACCATATGCTATTCTCACACTTTCCTCTTTTACTTGATAGATGGGAGAAGTCAGGACTGAGTATGCAACCATGGAGTCACCAAGGCCCTTTGCAAGGCAGTTAGCACATCTCTCGCAGTCATTGGGATTGCCACTTCCCATGTTCAAGGGAAGAAGGTTGTACACCTATGGATATGGAGAGGATGCATGGGAGATCACTACCTTCATATTTAGGGATGCCGCCTTGCCAAATCCAGTGCATCTGATCTACACCAAGACATACTGCAACTGGGGACTTGGAATCAACTTGGCCATACATGAAGCCCTGTCTCGCCAATGCCATCAAGTCCGACACCTACTGCCAGCAGATTCAACCTACCGTGACTATGGGAGGCGTGATGAAGATGGGCACATTGTGGTTACCCCGGGTGACAGGAACAACATGCCGCCCCGTCGGAGGCACATAGAGGACATGGAAAGGGAGAATGGAGCTCTAGCTGAGAAAGTGATGATGATAAAGGAGATTGCAGACTTTGCGAGCAATGGTATGGTGGTCCAAGGACAGGAGATTGACACCTTGCATGAAGCTGTGGGAGTTCTGGAGAATGCCCTGATAGCCAGAGATGCAACCATAGCCCATCTTCATGGTACCGTGCAGGAGAACACCCAGAACATACAACAGTTGCAAGGGACCGTCCAGGAAAGGGATCAAACTATTGAAGCTATGACAGCCCAGATTGCCGCTCTCCAAGCATAGCTAAATCCACCCTCTGATGAAGACAATGGAGATGGTGGAAACAATGATGATGACAGTGGAAACGATGATGATGATGAGGACGAGGATGATGACGATGGAAAAGATGATGGTGGAGGAGATGAAGTTGTTGTAGTTGCATCTGAAAGTGAAGAAGAGGAGGATCCAGAAGAGGTGGAGTTTGAGATCTCAAGTGATGATTCAGGAGAAGTGTACACTCCTCCGCCATGGTTGAACCGTGGACCGAAGCGCCAACGCATGAGTGCAAGGACCTACCGCAACCTCTTCAAGAAGTAGATAGAAGTCCACCAATTAGTCCTCGTTAGGTAAAATAGTTAGGATTAGTCTCGATCGATGTGAAACTTAATTACTGTTAGTTTAAGAGTGTTTAGTTGCTTATTTGTGTACTCCAATATCCCAGGAATTATTTGTGCGAATTTTATGAAAGAGTTATGGCAAGTTTCGTTACTATCTGTGTTGTTTTCGCTGAAGTTTTCTGCTGATACAGCAGTACTGTACAATTTTTCATATTTTTCTGGTACCTGGGAAAAATCTGAAAAAATAGGGCTGGTGCGAAACTCTCTGTACTGTATGTGCAAAAATCAGCTAAATTTTCTGACGAGTCTAAGTCAGGTAGAAAAATTCGTGAACGCTACTGGACTGTTCTGGCAGATTGCTGTTTTTGTTGTTTAGTTGATCAACTGTTTAGTTAACCATTGCCAACTCTTGTAAAACTATTTCAGTAGGTATATACTGCTAGGATAACCCCTGGGATGTTGCTGGATCACTTGTTTGTTGATGTGTTGCTTGCTTGTGATTGTCTGCTATTGTTTGTTGTTGTTTGATCATATGCATGGGTAGAATCCTATTACCATAGTTGATTCTTTCTAAGCTTACCTGTGCTGAACCGCAGATGCCTCCCCACCGTCAACCCACTGAGTTGGAGCAGCTCATGGCAGGTCAGGCACAGCTGACCCAAGTTATGACTCAGTTCATGGCAGCTCAGAACAACAACAACAATGGAAACAAGCAGCCTCAGGGAGATGCTCTCACCAGATTTCTGAGGCTAAGGCCAGCTAAGTTCTCTACTTCAACGGAACCAATGGTTGCTTTCGACTGGTTGCGTTCAGTCAACAAGGATCTGGTAACTGTTGGATGCACTGATGCTGAGAAGGTGAGGTTTGCCGCTCACCTACTGGAGGGACCAGCCGCTTCTTGGTGGGACACTTTTCAGATCACCCACCCGCTGGATACTGTGACTTGGGCAATGTTTGAGGAAGATTTCAGGACCAACCACGTGTCTTCAGGAGTTCTGAGCCTGAAGAGGAAGGAGTTCCGCAACTTGCGCCAAACCAACCTGTCCCGTTATGCACCTGAGGATGTTGACACTGATGCAAAAAGGAGGAAGAGATTCCTGGATGGCCTCAGTGATGAGCTTTTAGTGCAGCTACTGGTGGTTTATTGCCCCACTTTCCAGGAGCTTATGGATAAGGCCAGGATCTTGGAAGGAAAGCACAAACAGGTGGAGAACCGCAAGAGAAAGAGCAATAATCACCACTCTGGTTCACATCACAAGTCTCGCACTTCATATGATGGATACTCCAAGCATGGAGGGAGTGACCATGGGAGCCATGACCGCCACCACCATGGAGGCGATGGGCATCGTCATGACAACCATAGGAGCAGCCACCACAGCCACAAGGGAGGACACTCTCACCACTCTGGAGGACACGGTGGACATGACCGCAACCGCGATCGCAGCTTTGTGAAGAAGGATCTGAGTGAGGTGACATGCTTCAAGTGTAAACAGAAGGGACACTATGCTGACAACTGTCCGGAGAGGAAGGGACTGAAGCCAACCAACAACGAGAAGGCCACAGTGAACCACATGAATGTGGAGGAGATCCCAGATGAGCCTGACCTTGTGTTTGGTAAGTTTCCAATCAACACTCACCCTGCACTTATACTTTTCGATACTGGTGCATCGCATTCATTCATATCGAGGGCATTTGTGGATAAGTATAAGCTACCTACTGAGTCTATGAAAGGGTCTATTAGAGTGAGTTCACCTGGAGGAGATATGATAGCTAGCGCGGGATGCCGCAACTTAACTGTGAGGATTGGAACACACAACTTCATTGCACATCTAGTAGTGTTGGAATCACAAGGGTTGGATGTTATTCTGGGCATGGATTGGATGTCTATGCATGGGGGACACATAGATTGTGCACAACGAGCTGTTTCACTCAAAACCCCGGATGGTAAGAGGATTAGATTCAAGTCAGCAGTGCGACCGAGAAGGTGTAAGCTGAATTCTCTTAAGGGGGTTAGCATGGATACTGTGCCTGTGATTAAGGATTACCCCGATGTGTTTCCGGAAGAGCTGCCAGGAATGCCACCTGACAGGGAAGTGGAGTTTCTTATCGACCTGATGCCTGGAACAGGACCTATTGCAAAGAGACCATATAATATGGATGTGGATGAGCTGAAGGAATTAAAGAAGCAGCTGAAGGATCAGTTGGATAAAGGATTCATTCAGCCTAGTTCGTCGTCATGGGGAGCACCTGTTCTGTTTGTGGAGAAGAAAGACAGCAGCAAGAGATTAGTGGTGGACTATCGCTCGCTGAATGAAGTGACAATCAAGAACAAGTACCCTCTGCCGAACATAAATGATTTGTTTGATCAACTGGAAGGCGCAAAGGTGTTCAGCAAGATTGATCTGCGATCAGGCTACTTCCAATTGAAGATCCGGGAGGAGGACGTACCAAAAACCGCCTTCACCACTAGGTATGGTTTATATGAGTATACGGTTATGTCTTTTGGACTAACGAATGCCCCGGCATACTTCATGACTATGATGAACAAGGTATTTATGGAGTACTTGGACAAGTTCGTGGTGGTATTCATTGTTGACATACTGATATATTCCAAGGATGATGCTGAGCATGATAAGCATCTGCGACTGATTATGGGGAAGCTGAGGGAACACAAGCCGTATGCCAAATTCAGCAAGTGTGAATTCTGGCTTAACACCGTTGGATTTCTTGGACACGTAGTGTCAGGAGAAGGAGTCGCTGTTGATCCAAGCAAAGTGACTACAGTAACTGAGTGGGAAGCACCCAAGAATGCGGGAGAGATTCGAAGCTTTTTGGGACTTGCTGGATATTACAGGAGGTTCATTGAAAACTTTTCCAAGATTGCAAAGCCAATGACAGAACTTCTGAAGAAGGAGAGGAAGTTTGAATGGTCAGACGTATGTGAAGCCAGCTTTTAGGAACTGAAGCGTCGACTAGTGACTGCACCTGTTCTGTGTTTACCAGATCTTCAGAAGGATTTCCAAGTGTACTGCGATGCTTCTCGACAGGGACTTGGGAGTGTGCTGATGCAAGATGGGAGAGTAGTGTCATATGCCTCGCGAAAACTCAAGCACCATGAGCGTAATTACCCCACACACGACTTGGAGTTGGCGTCAGTGATTCATGCGCTCAAGGTATGGAGGCATTACCTAATAGGAAAGCACTGTGATGTATACACCGACCACAAGAGTCTGAAGTACATATTTACACAGAAGGAACTAAACATGAGGCAAAGGAGATGGTTGGAACTTATCAAGGACTATGATATGAATCTACAATACCACCCAGGAAAGGCCAATGTAGTAGCCGATGCTCTGAGTCGGAAAGTTTATGCTAATGGATTGACAATTGGGGAGTTGCCTGAAGATTTGTGCAAGCAATTCAAGGACCTTAGACTGGAGGTAGTGTCTGAAGGATACTTGGCAACAATGGAAGTCCAACCAACGCTACATGACAGAATCAGGAAAGCTCAAGTGGGAGACAGAGATAGATGAAGTTAAGGAAAAGATGAAGGAAGGTCGAGCAAGGGAATTCCGCGAGGATGAGCAAGGTACCCTGTGGTACGGAGATCGCTTGTGCGTTCCCAACGATCCGGAGTTGAGGAAGTTGATTCTGCAGGAGGCTCATGACTCGCCGTATTCTATACATCCGGGCAATACGAAGATGTATATGGACCTAAAGGACAGATTCTGGTGGAACAACATGAAGGGAGACATCACGGAGCATATTGCCCTATGTGATGTATGTAGCCGAGTAAAGGCGGAACACCAGAAGCCAGCAGGATTGCTACAGCCATTGCCCGTGCCGGAATGGAAGTGGGATAGAGTGGGGATGGATTTCATCACAGGATTGCCTAGGACCAGGTCGGGATATGACTCCATTTGGGTAGTGGTCGACCATTTGACCAAGGTAGCCCACTTTATTCTGGTAAAGACAACCTATACGAGTGCAAAGTTGGCCAAGATTTAGATGGACAGAATTGTGTGCCTACACGGAGTTCCCAAGAGGATCGTATCTGATAGAGGCACCCAATTTACCTCACACTTCTGGCGCCAGCTGCACGAGTCACTTGGTACTAGATTGGAGTTTAGTACAACATTTCACCCACAGACTGATGGACAGACCGAGAGGGTGAATCAGATTTTGGAGGACATGCTGAGAGCTTGCGCTTTGGCTCATGGTTCTAGTTGGGATGAGAATTTGCCATACGCTGAGTTTTCATACAACAACAGCTATCAAACCAGCATCAGGACGTCACCGTTCGATGTGCTATATGGGAAACGGTGCCGGACACCATTGCTATGGGATGGAGTAGGAGAACGCCAGTTGTTTGGACCGGATTCGATCAAGGACGCTGAGGAGAAGGTCGCCTTGATTAGGGACAGGCTAAAGGTAGCACAATCAAGGCATAAGAGCTACGCTGACGCCAAGCGCAAGGAAGTGGTGTATGAGATTGGTGATAGAGCATACCTCAGAGTGTCGCCACTTCGTGGAATCAAGAGATTTGGAATTAAGGGTAAGCTGGCACCTCGATTTATCGGACCGTATCGGGTCTTAGCACGCAAAGGAGAAGTTGCTTATCAGTTGGAGTTGCCAGAGGCTTTGTCCGCTGTTCACAATGTGTTCCACGTGTCACAGCTGAAGAAGTGTCATCCGGGGATGGTGGATACACCATTAAGAGACACTGTGCCACCAGAAGAGGTTCAGCTTGAGAATGACTTGACCTATGAGGAGAAGCCGGTCAAGATTCTAGAGACAGCGGAGAGGACTACCCGTACCAAGACGATCAGGTTTTGCAAGGTACAGTGGAGCCACCACACTGAAGAGGAAGCCACTTGGGAGCGTGAGGATGACATCCGAGAGGACTACCCACACCTATTTGCTAGCCGCGCCAAATCTCGGGGACGAGATTCATCTTAAGGGGGTTAGTCTTGTCACATCCCAAATTTTAGATTTGGTTCTGCATATCATTCGTATCATTGCATCATACTCTTCCATGTAAAACCATCGATTGAAAAGTTTCGGCAAAACACTATTTTCTAAACCCTACTCTATTTTACTACGAGGCTCCTACGGGAGGCTTTAGTAAGACTTGTGTTGTCCAACCTTGTAGCCTAGTGGTTTCTCTCATCCCTTGACCCTAGGTTGCTCCCCTCGATTTTAGAAAAATTTAGGAGCAAGAATCGCCCAATTCGGACCACAGACACAGTTGACTGGGTCTTTTTCTTTAATCGATTTAGTTTGCAGATTTTCGTAGAAACTTGTAAATTGTGTAGAAATTAAACCGCTCGGCCAAAAATTGCAAATAAAATATGTGTAGGTTCAGTAAGTCGTGTAGAATCTTGCTGTACCTTAGTTTCACACTTTTGCAGCAAGGTTTAGTACAGTTTAATCAAATGAGTTAATAGCATTTTTGGAGTAATTAATTCGTGGAAAAAGATCTGTAACTCCAAAAATTGCGTGTAATATGTCCCTGTGTTCAATAGGACGAGGGGAATCTCATCGTGAATTAAAAGGATAGGCTTACAGTAAAAACTTCTGCAGAAACTGTCTAGTGGCTTTCTGCAGTGTTTTAATTACTCCGGGAGTTTTATAATTCCTTTTTGAGTAATTCCAATTGGTACTGTTTCTAAATAGCAATGCCTATACTGTAGAATTTTTCCAAGATTTTACAAACAGTATACTACCGATAGTGAATTAATTGGTTCTAGCTCTAGTTTTGAGTATTATATTTCGCATATTAGTTTTCCCTTGCGCTAAAACTATTTTCCATGCATGCAATCAGTACCTCTACTGATTACTACCTTGTGGTGTTGCTGTAGCGTCACCCCACTTGTCATGCACGCATTCATGCATCATCTTTGTTGCATATGATTGTGGATTGTTTGTTTATGAATGCAACTGTATCATGTAGATTGTGACGAGTGCAACACTTGCTCATGTGTGGATTGTTCTTCCGACCGCTACAACCAAGGAAAGTAGATGCTACTTTGTTCATGATATCGTCCTACTATTTTCAATGCATTTTCGTGTATTTTGTAGATGCATGTGTAGGATGATACTATCGCTATGCTATGTCCTATTATGTGGTAGGGCTTTCCTTGTAGATGAACCACCATTGGTAGATGTGCTTAGCCATGCTATGTTGAACGAGGGCTGGGTTACACCATTGAGACTTGTTTCTAAAAGTATTGGTTTATGAAAACTAAAACAACTTAATCAATGAATCTCCTGGGTGTGATGGTATTGATAATTTTTGGTGGTTTCATTGCGGAAAGGCACCCAGGTATCGAGAGAAATTGATTGACTTCTTTATTTGGTAGCTTACGTGTACAACCATGTGACAATAATGAAATGGGCGGTTGGTTGGACTTAGTAGGTTGTGGTAACTCGAACCCGCATATCCAGAGATGTAGAATTTTGGTAGGTTGGACCGGTGCGCGTCGGGATTGGGGAGCTACTTTCCGAACAGTCTCTTCTTGGACTTCTCCCTATCATCACCCAAAATGAGAGTGATGGTACGAGCTGGGCTGGCCAAGTCACATGGGTAAAGTGTACTAACCCCTGCAGGGTGTGTAATCTAATCGATTAGCCGTGTCCCCGGTTATGGACAACTGAGTTGCTTGATATTGATTCCATGAAATGTTTCTCGCTCATTCCAACTTCATAATTGTTTTAATATTGTTGGGTTAACTTAATTGGGATCTTTTCAAAGAAAATCAAAAACTGTTTATGAAAGTAGGACAAAGGTATTTGCAAATGCAAGCCAGACACAACTCCACTTGCCAAATATGCATGTAGATGTTAGTGCTATTGTCTCCATTACTAGCTCTACTTGCCATACATTCCATGTATTGACCCTTCGGGGCTGCTACGTTTCATGTTGCAGGTTATTTCGATTCTGAGTAATCGATATAAGCCACAGTACTCCACTCGGCACTTGTTCACTTGTGGGCAATTTGAAGAATGGAGGATTTGCTTTATTTATGTTGTTACCTGAATAATTTGAGCTAGCCATGAGCTAAGCTTTTATTGTAATAATGGTACTCTGGATCTTCGTTATTTATGATACACGGATATTTTGCTATGTTATTCATCTCATTCTATTGTGGGCCAATGAACCGATCCAGGGATTGGCATGTCTCATAGAAGCCACGGTCTTTTCAGAACCGCGGTGTTACACCCTTTTATGACATCTAGTTCTAACTACTTAGGCCTAGTTTTATGCTCTTTATGCTATCTATAGTATTTTTTCCAAAAACTCATAAGTCACTAAGTAAGGGTAAAGAACTTTGGTAAAGATAAAGAATAAATCTTGCAAGTAAAACTGGGAATTGGTATAATCAAGGTTGCATAACCAAAGCATGCCTAATGCATCTAGCATAGGTAACTTGTAGTGTTAGGCTTGCATAGGTAGCATGCAAATTTCTAGCTTGCATAGTTAAATTGTAGTGTTAGGATTGCCTTGAGTAGTGCAGTGGTTGAAGTTTTCTTCTTCTTCTTCCTCATAGTACTCCTGTTCTCGTAGCCTTGGTCGGTACTAGCGTCTATAAATGAATACGAGGTACACAATCACCAAACAATACTGACTACTTATATATGGCACACAAAGGTTCACACTAGATGATCTAGCATCATCACAAACATCACAGGAAATAAAGACCTAGTCCTTTTTATTTTATTTTAGGAAAGTAATTTCTACTCGTTGAAAATACTTAAGATTTAATATTCTCTAATTAAAATAGGGGATCATGGTGACACATGTCATGACCACATATTCTAATACTTGGGAATGTGATTTAAAGTGGTGGTCATATTTTATAAAGTTTCAAATTACTATTTTATAGAATTAAAGTGACTAGAAATGCCTATAGAGCATATTTTTAGTACTAGTCCAAGATCACTGCATGTAAACCTAAATATTTTTACATATTCAGATAGATCTTGTCAAATATGATTTTTGAGAGTTGGAATCAACTCAAAAGCATTTATGGTTGATTTTTGTAAAATGTTTGAATGTGGAAAAGTCTCTGTCTTGTTATTTTTACTATAGGTGATCTATAATTTCAAATGGTTTGAATCCAATGGCCTTGGTTAGATAATTTGAATACCTTGCTAACAAAATTGGAATCATGCAATTTGGTTCAGTACATCTACTTGAATTGAATTGAATTTCAAAGTCACTGACAAAACTGGTTTTAATTAAAATGGAAAATAACTATTTGAATCACTGGGCTATGCACGGGAACGACATCGATTTATCTAATCAGATCAAGCGCGCAACGGGTCAGACTGTGGGGTCCCATTGCGGTGACCCAACATACCACTGCATAATGTAGTACACTATAGTCGTTGACATAACACCAATGAAACACCATTCACTAGTATTACATCCCTCAGAGTGGTACAACAGAAACACAGCAGGTCCAAGACATGACTGTAGATTACACATGACACATTACAAAAGATCCAGAGAGCTTCCTCGAGATAGTGAGGAAGATAATATACAGAAGAAATTCATAGATAACAACTTGAAGACTATGCAAGAATGTTGCTACTATATATCTATGGCTTGGCATTGCTACTAAAGAAATACCCTCCAGAGGTAGGTTCTACTATCTAGGGATTTATTTTTATAGAACAGTCCATCTTGACTTCAGAAACTTCTGATGTAGTCGTTGACTTCGGTTGATCTCCACTGGATACCTTTAATTCTTTAGAAGAACTTTTCTTCTAGGTTCATCGTTGGTTGCTCCGAAATCTAGCAAGGGTTAAGAAGATACGTTGAGTACGAGCGTACTCAGCAAGTTCACTAAAAAAGGAGTGTTTGATGCACTATCTACAGGCACAGACCAAAGGTCGTAGGCTTTGCAGGTTTTCGTAAACATTTCTTCAAATGTTTCTTTTATTCTAAAAAGCTATGTCCGTCAGCCTTCACAGGTTTACCAGAACTTTCGTGGAGTTCCTTTCCTGCAGCGTTCACAGCTCCTTCCCGAAACAGGGAGTAACAAGTTACAGTTCTTACACTCTGCAGAGGTGTGTTACTTTACCCATGAGAGACCTTAGCCTTGTTGCACAACCAAGTCATGACCTTGTCCATACTTCCTTGGTATGGGGCCCAGTCTAAGATCCAATCCAATCACTGTCCTTCTCTGCGACCCCGCATACATCGCATTTGTTGTATGTACACACTCAAGGGAGACTTTTCCCCATATAAAATAGATTTACCTTAGTTGGATACACATAACAACCATTAACACTAGAAATCTGTCTTTTGTAAGCCCAGATCCACGGTAGACCCCATATAAATTGGCTATACCCACGATCTGCAACTTACAAATGCCCAGAACAGTGTCCGACGCATGCGAGAGGAATCCGATCGAGCTGACTTCCCTAGAGCCATATAGATCTCATGGTTAACATGTAATATACGGCGCAAGAATCACTGGTGACATTGGTTTTTAAGTCCTAGATAATATGTTCCTTTACCACCAAAACTTTCATAGTAGGTTATTACCTCATGGTAAATAACCTATAATTATTTTATTATGAAAATAGTGTTTTCTAACCTTTTTGAAATGCAGCTGATGACAACACTTGATTTGGAAAATACTTTACAGAAAATAATCAAATGACATGAGCAAGTGTGAAATTGCCTTTTGTGATTGCAAGATTATGCACTCACGGTCTTCGAGACAATATAGGATCCAATATCTGAAATCAACATCATTGGTCCGGTATGGACTAATGTTTAAAGAAGAAACATGCAGTTATGCATAAGTAATGCTATGCATTTTGTAAAACTCCTAGAGTGAATCCCTAATACTCTGAATGAATTGAATGTAGGTGATTTTTTAAGAGTTGATCTATCTTCAAATTTTACTTTATAAGTAATGACCTTTATAAGGAACTTAAGTGTTAACAACCAAAAGTATACAAGTAAAGTATAAAATAATGTGATTATAGTTAATTATCATTTGGTGACAATGATAAAAGACTTTGAGTTGAGTTGTTAAGAGTTGGAGAACTTATTATGAGATTGTTGTTTGAAGTGGCAAAAAGAATAATATTTGAAGAAAATATTTCTGTTCTAAGGTTTAAACAATCTTTATTGTTAATAGGATGTGATTAATGTCTTTTGTGTGTGATTGATTAGTTTGGACTTGAGATGCTTTATTTCTTAATCTAACTGGATCAAAGTTAACTATAAAACATAAGTAGTTTATTAGACTGTAAGATCCCTCCCTTAAGAAGGAAAAGGATCCCTATGATTGCAATGCTAGTCCTTGGATCATTGCTAGCATCCACAGTTTAAGATGAAGTACACAGTTATAAAGGTCATATATTACAGCCATTCCAGAGATAAACATAGTCTTTTACAACTCCAAGGCCACAGGCCTAATACAAGAGTTTGAATAAGTAAATAAAAAAAAGTCTTCATCTTCATGCGCCACAGGCAAACATGTTGAGTGTAGACTCATGACACCTAATCCTCATCAGAGTAACCTGCAACATCACAAGTTACAGCCACAGTGGGTCAATACATTGGAATAGTATTGGCAAGTGATACCTTAGTATAATTTAGGTGGACTAGATACTATATGCAATTTGGCTAAGTGTAGCTTGGCTTGCTTTGCTCAAAATAGGTTTTGCCTATTAGTTGAAATAACTAAGTTTTTCTTTGTCAAAACTTTTCCCAAGGAACCACCAATAGACATTGAGGTCCTTCACCCTTGTTCACCCACAAATTTTTACTTAGAAATTGGGATGAGGAGATTCTTGATAGCTTCCATGTCTTGATGCTCAAGTTGTCCCTTACCAAGGACTTGGCTAAGTACTTAGATTTTTCCATCTGCAGAGGTTGTGCAATTTCCCCACCAGACTTGGTTTCACCAAGACAGGACCTTTCAGAAGCCTTCCCTTAGACCAAATGGACGTGCTCCAACCTATCATTCCCACTACCACCAACTGTCCAAATGGCTAAGTTCTAGCAACATATATGGTCCAGGCAGAGCCCATATTGCCAAGTGGCTGCACTAGAAGCTTCTTAGCACTTGGCCTCTAAAATCTCTTTGTTCCTGGGTGGCTTACCACAAGTGAGATACACAAGGTAAACCATAGAAATGGGCCTTGTGTAACCACTCAACATAAACCAATCCTTCCATTCCACCCAGGTGTTTCATTAACTTAGTTGTTTTATTAGGTAAAACACAAGTCCAAAGACTTAGAAATATTTTCATCATAGCATGTATATTTCACCAACCCTTGTTTGCTACTAGCTAGGCTAAGCATGGCATAGATAGTAACTTAACTTAGAAATTCCCTAGCATTTCTACAACTACTAGGATTTCCCAACATGGCATATAAGCAAAATAATATCATGCAAGACTTAGCAAAATATTTCTAATGCTTAGTATAAAACATGGGATAAAAATATTCATGAAGTACCACTTGCCTTGGTAGTTGGGAGAGTAGCACTCCTCACAATCACAATCACTAGCACCAAAATCTACACAAAGAATAGTAGCAACAAATTACACACAAAACATATACAATCAAAAATATATGCATGCATCCGATATGATATGTGATGATTTTTAAAACTCAACAAAGCAAGTATACAGTACTGATTCACTAACAAGTTAAAAACTTGCCGAACAACAATTATTTAAACCCTAAATCATTTCCTAAACATTTCATATACTCAAATTATCCCTACACAAGTTTCTGCAAATAAAACCTTTTTAATAGAAGCTAAACATTAAACACATTGTATATTTAGAAAGATCTTTCTCTCCTGATTCCAACGGTATAAAATTTGTCAAATTCTAACGTGGGGATCAAAAGTTATAGCCAAATCAAATTCAAACATTAATCAGATTCAAATCCTGTTTTAAATCTAAACCCTAGCCACGCGTCTGTTTCTAATTGGCCCGTACCGGTTCGGGCGGATCGATCAACGAGAGCCTCACGATTTAACTAAATATGCACGGCCAGATCTAACGTGTAACGGTTCGTTAAGTGAACTAATCCTACGCGCTGGATCTAGATCTGACGGCCACGAATCAATCGACCAAAACTGAGCGGCGGCTACTGGCGGCAGCGAGCTCTGCCTACGGCGGTGCGACACTACAGGTCGTCCTAGGGTCTTCGGAGGGGCTTACCAGAACCGTGGCGACGTGCTGATGCTCAACCTGGCGGCGGCTTGGCAAGGGGCGGACGGAGTGGGCTGCTGGAGCTCGTCGGAGTCGTGCACGGCGTCGGGTGGTTGCAGACGAAGTTGTTGCTGACGCTCTGGGTCTTCCTAGTACCAACCAGAGGCATCAGTAGCTGCGCAAGGACAAGGCGAACCTAGTCGTATGCGAGAGAGGTCAAGGGATGCTCAGTGCTTACCGAAGTCGATCGTCGGAGAAGAAGAAAGCGTTAGGTACTTGCGGTTGTCGTCGTTGGCGAGTCTCCAGACGGTCCTAGCATGCACCGATAGGATGAGAAGATGCGCATGGATGTTGTGATCATCCTGGAAAACTTAGATAGCAAGGAGTGACAGGGTCTTACCGGAATCGCACGCCAGAGGTCGTCGGAGCTGCGGCGGTATGGGCAAGACTACGGGCAGCCTGGTGGCGTGGAGAGGAAATTGAGTGAGGGGAAATGTTTGCGGTGCAGAGGGGGTTAAGTAGGCAGGGGCTCGACAGGAAACGACTGCGGATTCAATGGTAATTACGCCGCGTGATCAACGCCAGCAACGGCCCGCGGCGACCTGTTCTTCGCGAGATTTGGGGAAGACGACGGTGACATGGACGGGGCCCAGTTGTCAGCGAGAGAAACAGAGGGGGGGGTGGGGTCCTGGCGTCAGTCACTCGATGGTTGCGTCTGCGAGTGAGAGAGGGAGAGAGAGAACCCGGGTGGGCTGCTTTCTCAGTTGGGCCAAAATACTGGCGCTGGCCCTTTTCTATTTCCTTTCTCTTTTTCTTTTTCTGTTTTGAATTTCTGGAATTAATTTCAAATGGTTTCAAAAGCTTTTTGAATTCAAACTTTTTCAGGATTTTATAGGGTGTAACATTCACACTTCTAGGCATAAAAACAAATGGTTACTTTGAATTAGTTTGGTCATTTAGAAAAATAAAAAAATAAACAGTGACATAGGATTTGATTTGGAAATGTTTTGAAAATGGTTTTGAAACCACATTTGTTCTATGAATTTTTGTCCAAACTCCACATTCAATCCAATCAACAAGGAATCCAACAAAACTTGGTTTAAAACACTTATGCTCTCAATTGAGGATGGTCATTTGATTTAAGTTTGTTCACATAAAATAATAGCACTATGTGCTTCTGTTTTCTTGAAAATAGTTGGAAAATGAACTCAAAGTTATATGCATGCATGAATGATATGCAATCCTTGAAATCATGATTTTAGGGATGTTACAAATCTAACCCCCTTAAGGTGAATCTCGCCCTCGAGATTCGGATTGGCTAGTAAATAGGTGAGGGTGGTCTTTCCGAAGATCATCTTCTCTTTCCCATGTTGCTTCCTCTTCAGAATGATGATTCCACTGCACTTTGCAGAACTTGATAGTCTTAGTCCGTGTGACTCTTTCTGCAGTCTCAAGAATCTTGATAGGCTTCTCTTCATAAGTGAGATCACTCTCCAACTGAACCTCCTCCAAAGGTATAGTATCCTTCAAAGAAGTTTCTTCCATTTCTGGATGACATTTCTTAAGTTGACTCACATGAAACACATTATGGACAGCTGACAGAGATTCTGGCAGTTCTATTTCATAGGCAACTTCTCCTTTACGACTCAGAATCTTGAATGGTCCAACATATCTTGGTGCCAATTTTCCTTTGACTCCGAATCTCTTCACTCCACGAAGTGGTGACACTCTAAGATAGGATCTATCACCAACTTCGTAGGTGACTTCTCTACGCTTAGGATCTGCGTAGCTTTTCTGTCAGGACTGTGCTATCTTCAACCTGTCCTTGACCAACTTGACATTCTCTTCGGCTTCTTTGATGAGATCTGGTCCGAATAAACTTCTTTCTCCCACACCATTCCATAACAATGGGGTGGTACACTTTCTTTCGTAGAGAAATTCAAATGGTGCCATCTCAATGCTGGCTTGATAGCTGTTGTTATAAGAAAATTCTGCGTATGGCAGACTTTCATCCCAACTGGCTCCATAGTCTAGGGCACATGCCCTCAACATGTCTTCAAGAATCTGATTAGTCCTTTCGGTCTGTCCATCGGTTTGAGGATGAAAAGCAGTACTGAATTCCAACCTCGTTCCCAATGACTCATGTAACTGTCTCCAAAAATGGGAGGTGAATTGAGTCCCCCTATCAGACACAATACTCTTGGGCACTCCATGTAGACATACAATTCTACTCATGTAGATCTTATCCAACTTAGCACTTGTATAGGTTGTCTTCACGGGTATGAAATGAGCCACTTTGGTTAGGCGATCCACTACTACCCAAATAGAATCGTATCCTGACCGGGTCCTTGGTAATCCGGTAATGAAATCCATACCAATCTTGTCCCACTTCCAATCAGGAATAGGTAGTGGTTGAAGCAAACCTGCTGGTTTCTGATGTTCCGCCTTCACTCTACTACACACATCACACAAAGCAATATGTTCAGCTATGTCCTTCTTGAGATTATTCCACCAAAATCTTTCTTTCATGTCCATGTACATTTTGGTGTTACCCGGATGAATGGAATACGGTGAGTTGTGTGCTTCTTGCAAAATCAGTTTCCGAAGCTCCGGATCTTGTGGAACACAGATACGTTTCCCATGCCATAAAGTACCCTGTTTGTCTTCATGGAACCCTTTGGTTTTTCCTTTGCCAATCTTTTCTTTAATTTCTTCGATTTCCTTATCAATCTTCTGGGATTCTTTGATCTTGTCCAAAAAAGTGGGTTGAACATCCAAAGACATGAGATGTCCTTCAGGCACAATCTCCAATCTGAGTTCTCTAAATTGGGCACACAAGTCATCTGGCAAATCTCCTTTGGTAAGGCCATTCACAAAAACTTTACGACTTAAAGCATCTGCTACAACATTTTCTATACCAGGATGGTATTGCAAACTTAAGTCATAGTCCTTGATGAGTTCTAGCCATCTTCTTTGTCTCATATTAATTTCCTTCTGGGTGAAGATATACTTCAAACTTTTGTGATCTATGAACACTTCACAACGCTTTCCCAAAAGATAGTGTCTCCATGTTTTGAGTGCATGGACAACAGAGGCTAACTCTAAATCATGAGTAGGATAGTTCACTTCATCAGTTTTGAGTTGTCTTGAGGCATAAGCCACAACTTTACCGTCTTGCATAAGTACTGCACCCAAACCCTGATGAGATGCATCACAATATACTTGGAAATCTTTTTCCAAATCCGGCAGACACAAGACTGGTGCTCTCACAAGTCTCTTCTTCAATTCCTGAAAGCTGAGTTCACAACCTTCAGACCAAAAAAACTTCTTGTCTTTCTTTAGTAATTCCGTCATGGGTTTAGCTACCTTGGAGAAATTTTCAATGAACCTTCTGTAGTAACCTGCTAAGCCAAGGAAACTACGAACTTCTTTCACGGACTTGGGAGATTCCCATTCGATTCAAATGAAACTTTAGCAGGATCAACTGCTACACCATCCTTTGTCATAACATGTCCAAGAAATCCAACTTCATTCAACCAGAATTCACACTTGCTGAATTTGGCATAAAGTTTATGTTCTCTTAACTTCTCAAGTATCAAACGCAAATGTCCTTCATGCTCTTATTTGCTCTTGGAGTAGACTAAAATGTCATCGATGAAGACGACAACAAACTTGTCAAGGAATTCCATGAACACCTTGTTCATCATATTCATGAAGTATGCTGGAGCATTGGTCAAACCAAAAGGCATTACGGTATACTCATACAATCCATACCTTGTAGTGAACGCTGTCTTAGGTATGTCTTGTTCTCTTATCTTGAGTTGAAAATAGCCTGACCGGAGATCAATCTTTGAGAACACACAAGCTCCTTCTAGTTGATCAAACAAGTCATTGATTCTAGGCAAAGGGTATTTGTTCTTGATAGTTACCTCGTTGAGTGAACGATAATCTATGCATAACCTTTGACTTCTATCTTTCTTCTCCACGAACAAAACTGGGGCTCCCCAAGATGAAGAACTTGGTTGAATAAATCCTTTCTGTAACTGTTTTCCAAGTTGTTTCTTGAGTTCTTTCAGTTCATCAACTGACATTTTAAGGTCTCTTTGCTATTGGTCCAGATCCTGGTACCAAATCTATAAGAAACTCCACATCCCTATCTTGTGGCATTCCCGACAATTCTTCCGGAAACACATCTGGATATTCACTCACAATTGGCACACTGTCTATGCTATCCCCCTTAATGTAGGGTTCGCAGCATAGAAAACAAAAAATTTCCTACGATGTGAACTACATACCAAGATCTATCTACTAGATACAAACAACGGGCGGATGTATATCCGTAGAGAACATACCCTTGAAGACCGACAAAGCTTAACGAGTTCAACTCGTGGTTGATGTAGACGATCTCTTGCCGATCTCAAGATCGAGAGGAAGTCCTAAGCGCCAAATCAGCAAGCATCCGTGCTCGCACACACGTTCGAGGCACCGATCAACCTCCGCCTCCTTGCTCCAGCGATGCAGCGGAAGCACAACTCTTTCTTGCCGAATAGCCACCGGGAACATGTATCTCGCTAGTCCGAGACCATGGGGGATAAATTCTAGAGGGGGAGAGAGATCCTTCACGAGGAGGTGTGAGAGACAAGTGAGGAGGGGGGCTCCTTTTATAGGAGGAGGGGGGGAACCCCAAGGGGGTGGCCGGCGCATGGGGGATGCCCCCTTTCCCTCCCCTCTTCATGTGGGTGGACACTCCACTCACAAATATCCTTTAAATTCCCTCCACTCAAAAGTCCACTCAAATTCCCATTAAATTTCCACCAAATTTAATGAAAACTCTCATTAAATAAAACTATTTTATTTTATTCAGAATTTTGTCAATTACTTTAATGAAAAACATTCACAAATAACCCCTTGCTAGAATTCTATTTCACATGCATAACCACTTTATGCAATTTCACCCGAAAACCTGTTTCGGTATCTAGTGAAATAAATTCCTGCGCTTGTTCATTCTTTCGGCATGAAACATTTGCTCCAATTGGATGTCGGTGTCTCTTAAGTGTGTCACCCTACGGTTCGTGAATAATACGGACATGATCGAGACCCGTCTCGGATCAATAAGAAGCGGGATCTCGAGACCCATCGACTCCCACACATTCAACGATGACTTTCTTGTGATCGTCGGAACCTTTACGCTAGTATCTTAATCCCTTTGTTTCACGATATATTACATGTCCGAGATTCGATCATCGGTATATCCATACCTAGTTTGATCTCAATCGACATGCACTCTTTTCTCGTTCCTGTGATATAACATTCTAGTGATCAAATCACTTGCTTGCAAGCTAATCAATGTGATATCACCGAGAGGGCCCAGAGTATATCTATCCGTCATAGGGATGAACAAATTCCACTCTCGATCCATGAGCCTCAACATAACACTTTATTAGTTCTGAATCCATCTTTATAATCACCCTGTTACGGTGTGACGTTTGATGTTATCAAGAAACTCTTCCGGTGTTAGTGATTGACATGATCTCATGGTCTAAGGATTAGTATCACTGTAAGTTGTTATAGCAATATAAACTCAATGACTTTGATCGTAATGCTATACTTCGGATGAATGTTCATCACACCATTACACTAATGTTGTGATCCCGTTATTAACAACATCCAATGTCCATGATCAGGAAACCTTGATCATCATGTTAATCAACGAGCTAGTTTATGAGAGAGGCATAACTAGGAACTTTCTGCTTGTTTATTAAACACACATGTATTAACGTTTCCGTATCAATACAATTATAGCATGCAAAATAAACATCTATCATATACTTGGAATACACATAATAAACACTTTATTATTGCCTCTCAGGGCATATTCCCTTCAGTCTCCCACTTGCACTAGAGACAATAATCTAGTTACATAGTGATAAATCTAACACCCATTGAGTTCTAGTGTTGATCATGTTTTGCTCTAGGGAGAGTTTTAGTCAACGGATCTGCTACATTGAGATCCGTATGTACTTTACAAATCTTTATATCTCCATCCTTGACATGCTCGCGGATGGAGTGAAACCGGCGCTTAATATGCTTGGAATGCTTGTGAGACCTTGGCTCTTTGGCATTGGCAATGGCACCATTGTTGTCACAATAGATCACCATTGGGTCCAACGCGTTTGCCACCACTCCTAGTTCAGATATGAACTCCTTCATCCAAACTGCTTCCTGAGCCGCTTCTGAAGCAGCAACATATTCGGCCTCCGTTGTTGATCCCGCTACCACAGGTTCTTTGGAGCTCCTCCAACTAACCGCTCCGCCATTCATGAGAAATACATATCCGGATTGAGACTTAGAGTCATCCGGATCGGTGTCAAAGCTAGCGTCAACATAACACTTAGCGACGAGCTCTTCTTCACCTCCGTATACAAGAAACATATCCTTAGTTCTTCGTAAGTACTTAAGGATATTCTTGACCGCTATCTAGTGTTCCGAACCTGGATCCGATTGGTACCTACTAGTCAAAGTAATAGCATGTGCCACATCCGGTCTTGTACATAGCATGGCGTACATTATAGAGCCTATGGCTGAAGCATAGGGGACTTTGTCCATTATCTCTCTTTCTTCCGCCGAAGCCGGACTTTGAGTCTTACTCAATGTCTTGCCTTGCAACATAGGTAAGAACCCCTTCTTACTTCCATCCATTTTAAACTTCTTTAAAATCTTATCATGGTATGTACTTTGCGATAGCCCTATTAGGCGCCTAGATCTATCTCTATAGATCTTTATGCCTAATATGTATGACGCTTCACCTAGGTCCTTCATTGAAAATTTGCTGTTTAGATAACTTTTAACACTGTTTAAAAGATCTATATCATTTCCAATCAATAATATGTCATCCACATATAATATCAGAAATGCCACATTGCTCCCACTCACTTTCTTGTAAATACAAGATTCTCCATAAGTTTGGACAAATCCAAACTCTTTGATCACCTCATCAAAGCGGAGATTCCAACTTCGTGATGCTTGCTTCAATCCATAGATGGATCGCTGAAGCTTGCACACCTTGTTAGCATCCTTAGGATCGACAAAACCCTTTGGTTGTATCATATACAACTCTTCTTCAATATTACCATTGAGAAACGCGGTTTTGACATCCATCTGCCATATCTCATAATCGAAATATGCAGCAATTTCTAACATAATCCTAACTGACTTTAGCATCTCTACGGGAGAGAAAGTCTCATCGTAGTCAACTCCTTGAATTTGTCGAAACCCCTTTGCGACAAGTCGAGCTTTATAGACGGTCACATTACCATCAGCATCAGTTTTCCTTTTGAAAATCCATTTGTTCTCCACGGCCTTTCGGTCGTGAGGTAATTCCACCAAGTTCCAAACTTTATTTTCATACATGGATTCCATCTCGGATTTCATGGCTTCTAACCATTTGTTGGAATCCGGGATCATCATCGCTTCTTCATACGTCGCAGGGTCATCATTTTCATCAACCATGTAATTCATGAAGATTTCCGCATACATCGGAGCTGCACGCGTCCTGTTTAACCTGCGAGGTTCGGTAGTACTCTCTTTTGGAGTTTCATGATCATTATCATTAGTTCCCTCTTCAACAGGTGGAGCCAACTCCGGAACAACTTCCGATGTTGCGCTACTCTCCATACTTTGAAGAGAAGGTTCCACAACCTCTTCGAGTTCTACCTTCCGACTACTCACACCTTTCACGAGAAACTCTTTCTCTAGAAAGGATCCATTCTTGGCAACAAAAACCTTGCCCTCGGATCTGTGATAGAAGGAATACCCAATAGTTTCTTTAGGGTATCCTATGAAGACGCATTTTTCCGCTTTGGGTTCGAGTTTATTCGGTTGAAGTTTCTTCACATAAACATCGCATCCCCAAACTTTAAGAAATGACAGCTTAGGTTTGTTTGCAAACCACAATTCATACGGTGTCTTTTCAACGGGTTTAGATGGTGCCCGATTTAAAGTGAATGCAGCAGTTTCTAGTGCATAACCCAAAAATGACAACGGCAAGTCCGTCAGAGACATCATAGATCGAACCATATCTAATAAAGTACGATTACGACGTTCCGACACACCATTTAGCTATGGTGTTCTGGCAGGTGTGAGTTGTGAAACAATTCCACACTCTTTCATGTGAGTGCTAAACTCGTAACTTAGATACTCACCTCCACGGTCGGACCGTAGAAATTTGATCTTTCTATTACGATGATTTTCCACTTCATTCTAAAATTCCTTGAACTTTTCAAAGGTTTCAGACTTGTGTTTCATCAAGTAGATATAACCGTATCTACTCAAATCATCCGTGAAAGTAACAAAATAACGATATCCACCTCGCGCCGACACTCATTGGACCACATACATCGAATGTATGATTTCCAATAAATCCGCCTGCTCCATTGAACCGAAAACGGCGTTCTAGTCATCTTGCCCATAAGGCATGGCTCACATGTATCAAATGATTCATAATCAAGTGATTCCAAAAGGCCATCCGAATGGAGCTTCTTCATGCGTTTAACGCCAATATGACCTAGACGGTAGTGCCACATATATGGATATATCATCATTAAGTTTAATCCTTTTAGCATCAACATTATGAATATGTGTAACATTATCATCGAGATCTAATAGAAATAAACCATTCATCATCGGTGCATGACCATAAAAGATTTCATTCATATAAATGGAACAACCATTGTTCTCGATTTAATGAATAACCACTTCGCATCAAACACGATCCGGATACAATGTTCATGCTCAAGGTGCACCAGATAACATTTATTCAAGTTTATAACTAATCCCGACGACAAGTGGAGAGGCGTTCGACGGCGATCACATCAACGCTTGATCCATTGCCGACGCATCTTGACCTCACCCTTGCTAGCGGTCGCTTGTTCCGCAGCCCCGATTCGAGTTACAAATATTAGCAACGAACCGTATCAAATACCCGGTGCTCATGAGCACTAGTCAAGTACACATCAATAACATGTATATCATATATACCTTTGTTTGCCTTGCCGGCCTTCTTGTCTGCCAGATACTTGGGGCGATTGGCCCAAAGGTTCCCCTTACAATAGTAGCACTCGGAATCGACTTAGGTCCAACTTGGGTTTATTTTCAGCGCAACAAAGCTTGCCCCCTTACTTCCCTTCGTTTCCTTCTTGTCTTTCTTGAAACCAGTGTTCCTATTGATCATCAACACTTGATGTTCCTTTTGATCTCCACTTCAGCTTTTAAGCATTGGCGTAAGCTCGGGAGACTTCTTCATGCCTTGCATATTATAGTTCATCACGAAGCTCTTATAGCTAGGTGGCGAGCTAGAACACGATGGATGCCTAAGTCAATGGGAATCAATATTCCCAAGGACACAAGCTTATCGGCGTAACCCGACATCTTGAGTACATGCTCACTAACGGAGCTGTGCTCTTCCATCATGCAGCTAAAGAACTTTTCTGAAGCGTTGTAGCTCTCTACAGCAGCATGTGTGTCGAAAATCATTTTCAACTCACCCATTGTATCAAATGCATTGCCGTTTTAGAAACTCTTTCGAAGTTCCGGCTCTATCCCATACAATATGCCGCAATGAACTAAGTTGTGGTCCTCCTGACGAGTCTGATAGAAATTCTTCTCCTCGTCAGGGGCATCATCAAAAGGTGGGGGGGCCTAACGGCGCTTCTAGCACATATTGCTTTTGTGCAGCAGAGAGGAGAATCCTCAAATTCATGGCCCATTCGGTAAAGTTGCTACCGTTCCTTGCTAGTTTCTCTTTCTCCATGAACACATTGAAATTAAAAGCAGGTGGTGCCATCTACAACAGAATTTGTAAAGTTTAGACTAAGTGTATGATAGATTGAGTTCAACTAATCTATATTACGAATGAACTCCCACTCAAAAACGACATCCCTCGTGCCTTTTTGGTGATTACATGAACCAAATCCACTACACCAAGTCCGATCATCACGTGAGTCGGTATAGCTTCAAAGGCGAGCATCAAATGGGCATCATATCAACTATATGACTCATTCTTAACCTTTCGGTCCGTGTTCCGAGGCCATGTCTGTACATGCTAGGCTCGCCAAGTTAGAACCTTAGTATTCACGTGTGTAACTATTTTACACCCGAAATATGGTCGTGGATCCAAGAACACCCGATCATCACGTGATGTCTTGGAGCGACAAAAACATAATCGGTGCATACTAAAGGAAGAACACATTCTTATCTTGATATTTAAATGAGGGATCATCTTATTATGCTAACAAAGTGCTAAACAAGCAATATAAGATGCTATCAAACATCATATGTTTATTAGTGAAATGATATGGTTCCCGCAGATGATCTCTATCATGTGCATCGTGGTATGATCACTATCATACCTATATGTGTAAATCCAAGGTCTATGGATTTTACACGCTATGTGTGTTGTAAGAGTATCATCTCATACTTCTACTTACAACACTACCATATCATAACACTAGCCCAGC
Organism: Avena longiglumis; assembly: GCA_030063025.1. Taxonomy (NCBI): domain Eukaryota; kingdom Viridiplantae; phylum Streptophyta; class Magnoliopsida; order Poales; family Poaceae; genus Avena; species Avena longiglumis. Next base: position 270,572,846 of record CP125978.1, read on the forward strand.
AACAATCTAAACTAGACGCCTCTAATTTATCCATTGCAAGTTTTACGTGGCTTAGGGCTTCGAGATAGAACCGTTCTTACCTACGAACATGAACCTAACGAGGATAATCAAATTGTTGACAACTCGCTTGCAAAATAGATATTGACTATAGTAGGAGATAGACACCCGCTAGCCACTTATGCAAACTAGTTGCATGTCAAGCGTGGAACAGTCTCATGTGCGAGGACATGTAAAGTTTGTCGGGCGCTTCATCCCACTATGCCACCAATATCCAAAATTACAACAAAGGAGCAACAACATGATCATCATCGCCCACATACTCATATGTGTACTACCGTGTAAAGTATCTATGCATAGATCCGGCTCGATACCCGTAGGGTTCGCAGATAGAAAACAAAAATTTCATACGATGTGAACTACATACGAAGATCTATCTACTAGATACAAACAACAAAGGATGTATATCCGTAGAGAACATACCCTTGAAGACCGACAAAGCTTAACGAGTTAAACTCGTGGTTGATGTAGACGATCTCTTGACGATCTCAAGATCGAGAGAAAGTCCTAGTGCCGCAAATCAGCAACGCATCCGTGCTCGCACACACGTCCGAGGCACCGAGCAACCTCCGCCTCCTCGCTCCAGCGATGCAGCGGAAGCACAACTCTTTCTTGCCGAATAGCCACCGGGAACATGTATCTCGCTAGTCCGAGACCATGGGGGATAAATTCTAGAGGGAGAGATCCTTCACGAGGAGGTGTGAGAGACAAGTGAGGAGGGCTCCTTTTATAGGAGGAGGGGAACCCCAAGGGGTGGCAGTGCATGGGGATGCCCTTGCCCTCCCTCTTCATGTGGGTGGACACTCCACTCACAAATCTCCTTTAAATTCCCTCCACTCAAAGTCCACTCAAATTCCCATTAAATTTTCACCAAATTTAATGCAAACTCTCATTAAATAAAACTCTTTTATTTTATTCAGAATTTTGTCAATTACTTTAATGACAAACATTCACAAATAACCCTTGCTAGAATTCTATTTCACATGCATAACCACTTTATGCAATTTCACCCGAAAACCTGTTTGTATCTAGTGAAATAAATTCCTGCGCTTGTTCATTCTTCGGCATGAAACATTTGCTCCAATTGGATGTTGGTGTATCTTAAGTGTGTCACCCTACGGTTCGTGAATAATGCGGACATGATCGAGACCCTCTCGGATCAATAATCGAGCGGGATCTGGAGACCCATCGACTCCCACACATTCAACGATGACTTTCCTGTGATCGTCGGAACCTTTTACGCTAGTATCTTAATCCCTTTGTTTCACGATATATTAGATGTCCGAGATTCGATCATCGGTATCTCCATACCTAGTTTGTTCTCAAATCGACATGCACTCTTTTCTAGTTCTGTGATATAACATTCTAGTGATCAAATCACTTGCTTGCAAGCTAATCAATGTGATATCACCGAGAGGGCCCAGAGTATATCTATCCGTCATCGGGATGAACAAATTCCACTCTCGATCCATGAGCCTCAACATAACACTTTATTAGTTCTGAATCTATCTTTATAATCACCCTGTTACGGTGTGACGTTTGATATTATCAAGAAACTCTTCCGGTGTTAGTGATTGACATGATCTCATGGTCTAAGGATTAGGATCACTTCGTAAGTTGTTATAGCAATATAAACTCAATGACTTTGATCGTAATGATATACTTTGGATGAATGTTCATCACACTATTACACTAATGTTGTGATCCCGTTATTAACAACATCCAATGTCCATGATCAGGAAACCTTGATCATCTTGTTAATCAACGAGCTAGTTTATGAGAGAGGCATAACTAGGAACTTTCTGTTTGTTTATTAAACACACATGTATTAACGTTTCCGTATCAATACAATTATAGCATGCAAAAGAAACATCTATCATATACTTGGAATACACATAATAAACACTTTATTATTTCCTCTCAGGGCATATTCCCTTCACTTAAGAGAATTTAACTTGCTCCCTTTTGATTCAAAGTTGGACTTGAATTTAATCCGTTTTGTTTCTGGGGTTGTGAGTGCAACAGTACGATTAGCACAATCTAGTACTCCTTCATACTTAGCCATCCAATCCATTCCCAATATTACGTCTAGTCCTTGGGAATCTAAGATTATCAGACTCACTGGAAATTTATGCTTTCCAAACTCTATTACTAGATCCCGGCATCCAAGAATTACTATCATATCTCCACCCGGAGAACTTACTTTTATTGGACACCCAATGTTTTCAGTTGGAAACCCATTTCTATCAACAAATGCTTTTGATATGAATGAATACGATGCTCCAGTATCAAAAAGAACAAATGCTGGAATAGAACTGAGTCTGAACTTACCAGCAACAGCATCAGGCTCCTCATAGACTTCCTCCACACTGATGTGGTTCACCTGTCCCTTCTGAAAAGGGTTGGGCTTGTTGGGTCCTTCAACTTTCTTTTCTGGTCATTCGTTTGCAGAATGCCCCATCTTCTTGCACTTGAAGCATTCAACCTGACTTATGTATTTCTTGACAGGCTGGCTTCCACTTCCACTTCCATTACCACTGTGGTGGCTCTTGTATCCACCCTTGTGGTTCTTGTACTTGTCATTTTCATGACTACGATGATGCTTGTTGTCATGACGATTGTGGTTGTGGTGCTTGTTGAATTTCCCATTCTTGTGGGATCCTGAGCTTCCACTGTCATCATAATGGGAACGTTTGTGTGACGATCCCGAGCTGTGCTTGTCTGAGTGCTTTCTCTTTCTGCTTTCAACTTGTTTTATTTTGTTCTCCAAAATAGCAGCCTTGTCACAAAGAGACTGATAAGTGGGAACATAGGCCACAGCCAACTGCAGGTTCAGCTCATCATTCAACCCTTCGAGGAACTTTTCCTTCCTCTTAGCATCAGTGTCAACTTCATCCGGTGCATATCGCGCCAGATTGTTGAACTCCTCAATATATTCAGCCACGCTGCGGTGGCGCTGCTTCAGGTTATGAAACTCCTTCTTTTTTATACTCATCACTCCAGATAAGATATGAGCAGTACGAAAGCCATCCTCAAAGATAGCCCATGTCACATCTTCTATGGGAGTGGTGATCTGGAAGTTATCCCACCAAGTGGCGGCTGGTCCCTCTAGCAAATGTGCTGCAAATCTGACTTTTTCTGCATCAGTACAGCCCACGGTTACCAAGTCCTTGTTAACGGAGCATAGCCAATCATTGGCCACCATGGGATCAGTTGTTCCTGAGAACTTTGCTGGCCTCAATCTCAAGAACCTGGTAAGCATGTCAAAACCCGGTGGGTTGTTGTTGTTGTTATTGTTGTTGTTGTTATTGTTGTTATTGTTGTTGTTTTGGTTCTGGATGAACGTCGTCATCATCTCCATTAGCTGAGTTTGAGCGGTCATCATTTGCTGCATTTCTGGAGTGATGTTGTTGTTGTTGGGGTTGGGGTTTTCACAACGAGGAGGCATCTGTGGTTTGTTCAATATAGATAAGAATGAGATACCCATAGATGCTTTCATGCACAATACATCACATAAACAATCACAAAGCATGCAACATAAGGATAAAGATTCAACAACAAGATAACAAGTTCGCAAAGTAAAACACACAAGTAGCAAGCCATCCACATGTCGGATGGTCAAATAACAAGTTCTCAAGCAACTAGTACGATAACAAATGATAAATGAGTAGTCAAATCTACTCCTCGGAATCAACCTCCTCCTCGACAAAGGTAAGACCTGCGTTCTCCATCGTGGTCTTGTATTCCTCGACGCTAGTGGTCAAGGTCTCTATCTTGGCTTTGAGAGCCCTCTTCTGGGAACGAAGCCTCTCAATCACTGTCTGCTGTTGCTCGAGCTCGAAGTCCTTCGACTGGAGTTCTTCAGTCATGTCCCGGATCTTCTTGTTTCTATCCTGGACTCGCTTCTCCTGACACTTGAACTTCCTATCCTGGCTCTCGAACTTCGCCTCCATCTCCTTGACTATCTCATCTTGCTCCGCGAAGAGCTTGTCCTTCTCGCGAAGCTGCACCTGGAGTTCGTCATTGTTGAGCATGACGTTGGTCCTATCAGCGTCCATGTGCCTAATGAGAGACTCTAAGTCCTGGAGGTACAGACGAATCGGCTCTGTTGTGTCCCTTGAATCCTCCTCGAAGTCGATGGACTCTCCATCCTCATCACGTCTACCAAAGACGTGGAAGTGAGTACCTCTAACCTGTCGGGAGTGTCTCCCTAGCAGACGTCCTATCAGATCCTCCATAACTACCTCAAGGCCTCTCTCCTTGTCATCATGCATGAGCTTGAAGACGATGGCCTCCGTGGTAGGCTCTGTCTGGCATCCGGGCTGGTTGACCTTGATGCCCCAAAGGTCCTTCCTCTCAAATTTGGTGAGGGGAAGCACCATGATGGTAGGAAGAGGGAGATTGAGCAAAGTAGTAAGCTCAACAATACGAGGACCAAAGCGGGTAACCTGGAACTCCTCAACAGTGCTGATGGTAACAGTAGGCATCTATTTATAAGATAGAAAAAGTTAGAACTACACAATTCAAGATAAAACACAAGACAAAACAACACACACATATCCTTGGAAATCAAACACACAAGTCATGTCATACATGGATCCAATACATCAACCAAGGTTCAACTTATTTTAAAGCAACATTTGGAAAATAAGGTGATAAGTGGTGGTCCAACTAACGAAGTACGTTTACAATCCTATCTCACTGGATCTGTTGGCTAACACAATGTTTCTAGAAGCAATCAGTCTATCTTGCTCACATGACTCCATCACTAAGTCTATAATGTCTCCTCTTAAGGTTTGGTTGGTGGCTTCCAACTCTTGGGTGTGTTTCTTCTCTTCCTTTAGGTCATTTTGGAGGTTGAGCATTCTGCACTTGAATCTATCACCAAGTTCTTTGATGGTCTTCCAAGCTGCATCCCTTGCTGATTCAAAGAATGTAGTGTGCACCACTGAATTGGTTAACATGCAGAATCCTTTTTCCTCGTGGTTGTCTTCCTTGTTTTTATACAAGTGAAGTTGCACCCACCAGTATTCCACTCCTTCATCCATCACAGGAAAACCTGTGTACACAGCTGCACCTTGTATCTCTAAAGCAACCATGAGGTCCTTGAGAGACTTGGGGAATTCTCTCTCACACTCCAAAGTCATTTTCATGAGTGGTACTTTCCTTACGGCTTCGTTGATGGAGTTCATCTACAAATAGAGATGAGAAAGAAGATTAGAAAAGTTTACGAGAAGAATAGACAAGTGTAGAAGTAGTTGAAAATTTTTCCTTAGTGGTTTCCAATCCTAGGGTCATAATCCTACATGCAACACAGTGCTCTGATACCATCTGTAAGATCCCTCCCTTAAGAAGGAAAAGGATCCCTGTGATTGCAATGCTAGTCCCTGGATCATTGCTAGCATCCATAGTTTAAGATGATGTACACAAATACAAAGGTCATTTATTACAGCCATTCCAGAGATAAACATAGTCTTTTACAACTCCAAGGCCACATGCCTAATACAAGAGTTTGAATAAGTAAATAAATAAAAGTCTTCATCTTCATGTGCCACAGGCAAACATGTTGAGTGTAGACTCATGACACCTAATCCTCATAAGAGTAACCTGCAACATCACAAGTTACAGCCACAGTGGGTCAATACATTGGAATAGTATTGGCAAGTGATACCTTAGTATAATTTAGGTGGACTAGATACTATATGCAATTTTGCTAAGTGTAGCTTGGCTTGCTTTGCTCAAAATAGGTTTTGCCTATTAGTTGAAATCACTAAGTTTTTCTTTGTCAAAACTTTTCCCAAGGAACCACCAATAGACATTGAGGTCCTTCACCCTTGTTCACCCACAAATTTTTACTTAGAAATTGGGATGAGGAGATTCTTGATAGCTTCCATGTCTTGATGCTCAAGTTGTCCCTTACCAAGGACTTGGCTAAGTACTTAGATTTTTCTATCTGCAGAGGTTGTGCACTTTCCCCACCAGACTTGGTTTCACCAAGACAGGACCTTTCAGAAGCCTTCCCTTAGACCAAATGGACGCGCTCCAACCTATCATTCCCACTAACACCAACTGTCCAAATGGCTAAGTTCTAGCAACCTATATGGTCCAGGCAGAGCCCATATTGCCACGTGGCTGCACTAGAAGCTTCTTAACACTTGGTCTCTAAAATCTCTTTGTTCCAGGGTGGCTTACCACAAGTGAGATACACAAGGTAAACCATAGAAATGGGCCTTGTGTAACCACTCAACATAAACCAATCCTTCCATTCCACCCAGGTGTTTCATTAACTTAGTTGTTTTATTAGGTAAAACACAAGTCCAAAGACTTAGAAAGATTTTCATCATAGCATGTATATTTCACCAACCCTTGTTTGCTACTAGCTAGGCTCAGCATGGCATAGATAGTAACTTAACTTAGAAATTCCCTAGCATTTCTACAACTACTAGGATTTCCCAACATGGCATATAAGTAAAATAATATCATGCAAGACTTAGCAAAATATTTCTAATGCTTAGTATAAAACATGGGATAAAAATATTCATGAAGTACCACTTGCCTTGGTAGTTGGGAGAGTAGCACTCCTCACAATCACAATCACTAGCACCAAAATCTACACAAAGAATAGTAGCAACAAATTACACACAAAACATATACAATCAAAAATATATGCATGCATGCAAGATGATATGTGATGATTTTTAAAACTCAACAAAGCAAGTATACAGTACTGATTCACTAACAAGTTAAAAACTTGCCAAACAACAATTATTTAAACCCTAAATCATTTCCTAAACATTTCATATACTCAAATTATCCCTACACAAGTTTCTGCAAATAAAACCTTTTTAACAGAAGCTAAACATTAAACACATTGCATATTTAGAAAGATCTTGCTCTCCTAATTCCAACGGTATAAAATTTGTCAAATTCTAACGTGGGGATCAAAAGTTATAGCCAAATCAAATTCAAACATTAATCAGATTCAAATCCTGTTTTAAATCTAAACCCTAGCCACGCGTCTGTTTCTAATTGGCCCGTACCGGTTCGAGCGGATCGATCAACGAGAGCCGCACGATTTAACTAAAGATGCACGGCCAGATCTAACATGTAACGGTTCGTTAAGTGAACTAATCCTACGCGCTGGATCTAGATCTGACGGCCACGAATCAATCGACCAAAATCGAAGCCGGCGGCGCGTAGCTCGCCTCTGGCGGCGCTATAGGTCGTCCTAGGGTCGTCGGAGGGGCTTACCAGAACCGTGGCGACGTGCTGATGCTCAACCTGGCGGCAGCTTGGCAAGGGACGGACGGAGTGGGGTGCTGGAGCTCGTCGGAGTCATGCACTGCGTCAGGTGGTTGCAGACGAAATTGTTGCCGACGCTCTGGGTCTTCCTAGTACCAACGAGAGGCATCAGTAGCTGCGCAAGGACAAGGCGAACCTAGTCGTATGCGAGAGAGGTCAAGGGGCGCTCAGTGCTTACCGCAATCGATCGCCGGAGAAGAAGAAAGCGCCAGGTACTTGCGGTCGTTGTCGTTGGCGAGTCTCCAGACGGTCCTAGCATGCACCGATAGGATGAGAAGATGCGCATGGATGTTGTGATCATCCTGGCAAACTTAGACAGCAAGGGGCTACAGGTTCTTACCGGAATCGCACGCCGGAGGTCGTCGGAGCTGCGGTGGTATGGGCAAGACTACGGGCAGCCTGGTGGCGTGGAGAGGAAATTGAGTGAGGGAAAATGTTTGCGGTGCAGAGGGGGTTAAGTAGGCAGGGGCTCGACAGCTGCGGATTCAATGGTAATTACGCCGCGTGATCAACGCCAGCAACGACCCGCGGCGACCTGTTTTTCACGAGATTTGGGGAAGACGACGGTGACGTGGACGGGGCCCAGTTGTCAGCGAGAGAAACAGAGGGGGTGGGGTCTGGCGCGATCACTCGATGGTGCGTCTGCAGTGAGAGAGGAGAGAGGAACCTGTGGGCTTAGTGGGCTGCTTTCTCAGTTGGGCCAAAAGACTGGCGCTGGCCCTTTTCTATTTCCTTTCTCTTTTTCTTTTTCTGTTTTGAATTTCTGGAATGAATTTCAAATGGTTTCAAAAGCTTTTTGAATTCAAACTTTTTCAGGATTTTGTATGGTGTAACATTAACACTTCTGGGCGTAAAAACAAATGGTTACTTTGAATTAGCTTGGTCATTTAGAAAAATAAAAAAAAATAAACAGTGACATAGCATTTGATTTGGAAATGTTTTGAAAATGGTTTTGAAACCACATTTGTTCTATGAATTTTTGTCCAAACTCCACATTCAATCCAATCAACAAGGAAGCCAACAAAACTTGGTTTAAAACACTTATGCTCTCAATTGAGGATGGTCATTTGATTTAAGTTTGCTCACATAAAATAATAGCACTATGTGCTTCTGTTTTCTTGAAAATAGTTGGAAAATGAACTCAAAGTTATATGCATGCATGAATGATATGCAATCCTTGAAATCATGATTTTAGGGATGTTACATAGACATGGTGATTATAAATTTTAAGACTAAAGTTAACTTCAAAAAATAAAGAAACTTAAGGTGTAATATATTTTAATTATTCCCAAATTTTTGATTTATGATAAGTGTGATTAGGGTATGAGATAATTTATTTGGTATTTAAGGGAATGATTTGTTTAAATTTGATTAAAGGTTTCAAAAGGGTATTATAAAGTTAATAGTTTACATTTAAGTTTTATTATGAATCATAATTATGGGTTTGGACTTAGTAATTAATCTTAAATAATTTAGTGTCTTATAAGGAAATGTGGTTATTTCTTACTTAGGAAATAATCTTTATTGAATTAACAAAGCAGTTGTCTCATTATGATAAAATAGGTAATAGATAAGGATTTATTATTTTTTTTATAATCTTTAAAACCTTTCTAATGGTATATTTAATATTTTTCTAGTTTAGTATATTTATTTATGATCTTAAAAGTGATTTTTATTTATTTTTAAATATTGGTTTAAATGTCTTTGAATACTTACTTGAAATTTTATTTATAAACGAATTATGTTAGTATTTTTATAAAATAGTAAATTCATTTTTATACACAAATATGATTTTTATTCATTTTTAGGATTTTTCCTTATTTTATGAAATTTCACTTAGGATTTAATGGTGTTAATATTTATTTGCTTTATATATAAATCTTAAACAGATAAAGTTATATTTTTATTAGGTAGATCTTATGCTTGCGATGTTTTAAAATATATATACATTTTTATTTAAGGTTTTCTATATTTTAGTGGAGATAAAATAAGCTTAGGGTATTTTGGTAATTATATATATATATTTTTCTTGACTTATTCTTTTTATTCTGTAAGATCCCTCCCCTTTATAAAGGTAAGGATCCCTGTGATTGCAATGCTAGTCCGTGGATCAATGCTAGCATCCATAGTTTAAGATGAAGTACACAAAAACAAAGGTCATTATTACATATCATTCCAGAGACAAACATAGTATTTTACAAACTCCATGGCCACAGGCGTAATACAAGAGTTCAAATATATAATAAGATAAATAAGTCTTCATCTTCATGTGCCACAGGCAAGCATGTTGAGTGTAGCTCATAACCCCTAATCATCATCAGAATAACCTGCAACATCACAAGTTACAGCCACAGTGGGTCAATACATTGGAATAGTATTGGCAAGTGACACCTTAGTATAATTTTAGTAGACTACATACTATATGCATTTTTGGCTAAGTGTAGCTTAGGCTTGCTTTGCTCAAAATAGGTTTTACCTATCAGTTGAAAACACTAATTTTTTCTTTGTCAAAACTTTCCCCAAGGAAACACCAATAGAAATTAGTGTTCCTTCACCCTTGTTCAACCACAAGCTTTTACTTAGAAATTGGTATGAGGAGATTATTGATAGCTTCCATGTCTTGATGCTCAAGTTGTTCAATACCAGGGAAATGGCTAAGTACTTAGATTATTCCATCTGCAGAGGTTGTGCACTTTCCCCACAAGACTTGATTTTCACCAAGACAGGACCTTTCAGAAGCCTTCCCTTAGACCAAATGGACACGCTCAAACCTATCATCCCACTACCACCAACTGTCCAAATGGCTAAGTTATTGCAACCTATCATCCCACTACCAGAGCCCATAATGCCATGTGGCTGCACTAGAAGCTTCTTAACATTTGGCATCTCAAATCCCTTTGTTCCTAGGTGGCTTTCCACACGTGAGATACACAAGATAAACCATATAAATGGGCCTTGTGTAACTACTCAACACAAACCATTCTTTCCATTCCACCCAGGTGATTCATTCACTTAGTTGTTTTATTAAGCAAAAATACAAGTCCAAAGACTTAGAAATATTTTATCATAGCATGAATATATAACCACCCTTGGTTGCTAATAGCTAGGCTAAGAATGACATTGATAAGCATCTTATCTTAGAAATTTCTAGCAATTCTAAAACTACTAGGATTTCCCAAGCATAGCATATATATCAAAATATTCATGCAAGTATAGCAAAATATTTCTAGTGCATAGTTGAGAAACATAGGAATAAAATCATGAAGCACCACTTGCCTTGGTAGTTTGGTGAGTAGCAATAATCCTCACAATCACAATCACTATTTGCACCAAAATCTACACATAAAATAATGGCACCAAATCACATACAAAATATATACAAACAAAAATATATGAATGCATGCAAAATGACATGTGATTATTTTCTACACCAAACAAGACAAGTGCACAGTACTGAATCATAAACAAGTTTAAAACATGCCAAATGAACTTTATTTGATCAACAAAACATTTTTCAAATAATTTATATACACAAAATATACCTACAAATGTTTCTGTAAAAACAAACATTTTCACATAGGCAAAACATTAAACACATTGAATAAATTGAAAGGATTTTTTCTCCTGATTCCACTGATATAAAATTTGTCAAATTTGGACGTGGGAATCAAAAGTTATGAATTTTACAAGTTTAAACATCTAATAGATCTAAATTCTGATTTTAAATCAAACCTACAAACACGCGTCGTGTTCTGATTGGTTGATACCGATTCGCGTGGATCGGCTAACGTGGACCGCTAGATCTAACTTAAATCGCACGGCCAGATCTGCTCCTTACCTCTTTGCTACATATCTAATTCTACACGCTGGATCTAGATCCTACGACCACGGATCAAACAACCATAGACGGGCGGCGCTAGTGGCGGTGAGTGGCGAAGGCAGCTGTCAGAGTCGTTTCCGACGATCTAGGTCACGCGGGAGAGGGTGAGGTGGATTACCGAGTTCGCCGTGTGCTGCTGATACTCAAGGTGGGCTTGGTTGGCGAAGGGGCGCTCGTGGTTGACAGGTATTGCTCGCCAGAGTCGTTGCTGTCGTCGGGCGTGTGCGGCTGGAGACGGTGAAGACGCTACGGCTCACGCTAAGGCACAAGAGAGGTGGCGTTAGACACGTGCAGACGATGCGAGCATGTGTGTATGAGTGAGAGAGAGAGAGGCGCGGTTGGTACAAACCAGGAGAGCTCGTCGGAGTTTGTGGCTGCGTCGGGCACATGCGATCGTCATCGTTGGCGAGGCTCTAGATAGTCCTAGCATGCACCAATGGGGTTACAAGATGCGCAAGGTTGCTGCGATCATGCTGGCAAGATTAGAAGGCAAGGGGCGATGAGAGCTCACCGGAATCGTACGCCAGAGTTTGTCGGTACCGCGGCAGTGTGAGGGCAAATACTGGCAGCCTGGTGGCGCTTTTGGCCAGCTCTGTTGGGGGAAATGGCCGCGAGGGGGAGGGGTTTAAGTAGATGGAGCGGGGGCGAGATTAACGCGCGGCATCAATGGGATTGAAGAGCATTTGCTCGGGAGGAAACGGCCACGGCGGCGTCGGTCATGAGATTTTGGGGACGGAGTGGCGTGCAAGGGCCCGGTTGTCGTGAGGGGTGTCTTGAGCACGGTGAGAAACAGAGGAGAGAGAGGGAACCCGGGTGGGCTAATTCGCTTGCTGGGCTGGAATGGTGGCGCCAGGCCCAATTGGGTTTTAATTTATTTTTCTTTTTCTGAGTTGATTTTCAGGAATCATTTCAAATGAATTTAAAAGCAAATGAATTCAAATCTTTTTCTGGATTTTTGTAAATTATAAACTTCATAAACTTAAACACAAAACCTTACTGTTTCCTTGGGCTTTCTAGGTCTTATTGATAAAATCAAAATAAACAGAGCCATAACACTTGATTTGGATATGTTTTTGAAGATGGTTTTAAAGCCATATTTGTTTTGTAAACTTTGTCTAAACTCTAACATTAAACCCAAAACAACATGAGAGTAAACAATTTTGGTTTGAAACAATTATGTACTCATTTGAGAGTGGCATTAGATTAATGCATGCTCACATAAAATAATAGCACTTAGTGCTTCTGTTTTCCTGAAATGGGTTTGATATTTGATCCCTAAATGATATGCATGCATGAATGATATGCAATCTTTGCAAACATGATTTTAGGGATGTTACAAATCTAACCCCCTTAAGGTGAATCTCGCCCTCGAGATTCGGGTTGGCTAGCAAATAGGTGAGGGTGGTCTTTCCGAAGATCATCTTCTCTTTCACATGTGGCTTCTTCGGAATGATGGTTCCATTGAACTTTGCAGAATTTGATAGTCTTAGTCCGAGTAACTATTTCTGCAGTCTCAAGAATCTTGATAGGTTTCTCCTCATAGGTGAGATCACTTTCCAATTGAACCTCCTCCAAAGGTATGGTTTCCTTCAAATAAGTCTCTTCCATTTCTGGATGGCATTTCTTAAGCTGACTCACATGAAACACATTGTGAACGGCAGACAATGATTCTAGCAATTCAATCTCATAAGCTACTTCTCCTTTATGACTTAGAATCTTGAATGGTCCAACATATCTTGGGGCCAATTTTTCTTTGACTCCAAATCTCTTCACTCCACGAAGTGGTGACACTCTAAGATAAGCTCTATCACCCACTTCATAGGTGACTTCTCTACGCTTAGGATCTGCGTAGCTCTTGTGTCAGGATTGTGCTATCTTCAATCTGTCCTTAACTAGCTTGACTTTCTCTTCAGCCTCCTTGATTAGTTCTGGTCCAAACAAACTTCTTTCTTCCACACCATTCCATAGCAATAGGGTGGTACACTTTCTCCCATGAGAAACTCAAATGGTGCCATCTCAATACTGGCTTGATAGCTGTTATTGTAAGAGAATTCTGCGTAAGGCAGACTTTCATCCCAACTGGCTCCATAGTCTAGGGCACATGCCCTCAACATATCTTCAAGAATATGGTTGGTCCTTTCTGTTTGTCCATCAGTCTGAGGATGAAAAGCAGTGCTGAATTCCAACCTCGATCCCAATGACTCATGTAATTGACTCCAAAAATGATAAGTGAATTGAGTTCCCCTATCTGACACAATACTCTTGGGTACTCCATGCAGACATACAATCCTGCTCATGTAGATCTTTGCTAACTTAGCACCTGTATAGGTTGTCTTCACGGGTATGAAATGAGCCACTTTAGTTAAGCGATCCACTACTACCCAAATAGAATCATATCCTGACCTGGTCCTTGGCAATCCGGTGATGAAATCCATGCCAATCTTGTCCCACTTCCAATCATGAATAGGTAGTGGTTGTAACAACCCTGCTGGTTTCTGATGTTCCGCTTTCACTCTACTACATACATCACACAAAGCAATATGTTCGGCGATGTCCTTCTTGAGATTATTCCACCAAAATCTTTCCTTCATATCCATGTACATTTTGGTGTTACCCGGATGAATGGAATACGGTGAGTTGTGTGCTTCTTGTAAAATCAGTTTCCGAAGTTCCGGGTCTTGTGGAACATAGATACGTTTTCCATGCCATAAAGTACCCTGTTCATCTTCATGGAATCCTTTGCCTTTTCCCTTGCCAATCTTTTCCTTAATCTCTTCAATTTCCTTATCTGTCTTTTGG